>OX387272.1:42622567-43872567 GCA_947562075.1 Orthosia gracilis | reverse complement strand
GGCAATACAATTTATTGATACCTGAATCAAAACAGTTAAGGTATTTCGATATCTGCCAAGTTGTTGTAACAGACAGCAATTTTGCTACATGATTTTAATTTGGAACACATATCCATAATCAAAGTCAGTTTTTTATCAGTTTCTATGCATTTCAAGCTTCACTGTGATATCTTTTTGATGTTATTTAAATAATAATAACACAATATCTTGCGAAAAAAAACAGATTCAAAGAGAAAAATGCGAATAACTTTTGAACGGTCGAACCGATTTTATTCAAACACAATTAAGAACACTCTCGATAAAGTCACCTTTCAAACAAAAAAAAACTAAGTCAAAATCGGTTCATCCGTTTAGGAGCTATGATGCCACAGACAGACACACAGATACACAGCAACACACGTCAAACTTATAACACCCCTTTTTTTCCGTCGTGGGTTAAAAACATTACAACCACACTATACTTACAATCTATGTAGTTACAGTACTGCCCAACAATGCAATTAGCCTAATTCATGCCAGGATGTATCAATGAATATTAACCAAATTCAATTTACAATAGTATCCATGATCTGCGTGTTTGCGTAAGCAATTGATTAAGTTTTTGTACATGTATCTCATTCAATTAATTATGCAGTATTACGAATTACGCCACCGTATGGGACATTTTGTATACTTACTAAGTTATCAAAATGTTTTTGGGTGAAATTGAGGCTAGCACCTGAAAATCGCAGACTTTAAGTGGCTTAGAATGGAAACGATGAAAGGGTGAGAAAAGGTACCTGTCCATTAACAATTTTATTTTTTTAACGTATTTTAATCACCTCTCGCCAACATTAGGCCTTTACCGTATCGACTGCGGCAATTTCAAATGTCGAATAGGGTTTACAGTATGTATGTCCATTAGGGCATTTAAGTTTTCCGTTGATTTGTAAGTTTTCCATTGCCGCGATATTTAGGTACCTTTAGTGCAGAAAGCGATTGTTTTGACTTATTTTCACAATACTAACTTTGCTACTCCCTCCTTAACCACACAAAGGGCTGAAAATAACGGCAAATCAAATAGGTAATCAAATCATTTCAAACAAACAAAAACTGATAAAAATACCGGCTTAGTGCGTGTCTGACTTCGCACATTTAGGGTTCCGTACCAGAATGCACAATTAAGTTTGTTATAATAGGAAAAAGGAGGGACTTTCAAATAAAAAATGTGATTTATCAATATATTGGTATTTGTTAGTAAAATATACGTAATAATAAACATTATCGCTAAATTGAAAGTTCATAGATCTATGGGAAGTTAGAAAATTTGGTAAAAAAGCTGACTTTGGTGGCTTCTCATTCCCTTTGTTTTCCAATATTTTTTAATGCCAAAAAAACAGTATTTATCGACTCAAAGTATTCTAAGCAACGAACCCCCACTCTATAGGGTAGGTTATTTTGTCGCACTCCCCTTTACTTATGTACGTATGGGAGCCCACCTTAAAAACATTTAAAAATATTTTATGACACTTTGTATGGCTTTGGGTTAGCAAGATACTTATCCTATGCAAATTCAAAGAACTGTAGCTCTAAGCTTTTGGCTGTAAAACCCGTGTGACAACGGACAGACGGACGGACAGGCGGACAAAAGGACAGACAAACGGACACGTGAGTGAAAGCAATAGTCCGTTTGGACCCTTCGGGTACGGAACCCTAAAATCTGCTAATCAGTTAAGAAATCAACAATCAATCTCACTAGCTAACCTTAAACATGTTGTTACAAAAGCGATACCACTACGACTCTCAATTTGTATTCCATTGAGATTGACTGACCAATGGATTCAGATCCAATTATTCAATAGCACCTGTCAATCACACTTAAGGCCCGGCCAACTCGTAATGAGCACGACAGGCCTTCAAACGACCAAGCGAAAATTTAATTTGGAATAAATTGAGTCTTTTCGCGTGAATAAAATTTTTAAGGTTGATTTTTCAAACTGTCCCTGACATTTTTTTGATAGGGCTACGTCAGCAGATTTTAGCCAATGTGAAAGGTTTATCAAATGATCACTTATCCCAGGGTCTTGACATTCTATAACGATAGCGTCTCGTCGCGATAGTGATTGGAAAAATGTAAAAAATGATTTAGTCCAAGTAGTAAAACACTGTGGTTGTGGAGCAGGACGCACCATACATCAATTACCCGCAAAAACAAGTGATAAGCAATACATTATTGTTGGACCTGCTGAAGACTGTTAAGAATGTATTTTTATTGTACACAATCAATTTATTTTTGTATTATATAAATGCACAGCACATGTGAGTACTATGTATCAACTGTAAATCTTTCTGTATTTACTATAAATTGACCGTTCGTAGAAATTTGAGGTAGTTTGTTTTTCTCTTTTTACGCGCACGTCTTTTTACATCGTTCTAACACATATGTAATTTTTCAAGAAGAATGATGTAACAAAATACTTGTAATTAAAACTTTTTGATGGAAAAGAGTGTCCGTGGAGTTTCTTGCACATTGTTCTCCATAGAGACCTACTGACGCTTGCGAATGTGCAACTAGCTTAATTTGTGTGTTTTTTTGTGCAAATTCAGTAAGTACCTTAATAGTTTAGATGAAATAAAATGTTTTTTTTTTTCATTTTGATGGGATTTTCAAGCCTATCGAAAATTCACGAGATCAAGCTCGCAAAATTTGGTTTTATGACTGCAGTCATCGTAAGAATGATACTTTGTCAAGAGTTGCATTTTGTGATGCTTCTGAGAATATCTGTATCCATATTAACTAATGGTATTTAATTAAGTTATAAGTTTGAGAATTTGGCTGTTAATATTTCATACATTGATGACGATGTAATGGAAGTAATGGAAGTTTCAATGTTTGTAATTAATGTGTCAGAAGACGTGGAATTCAACCTTTTAGGTAAAGTAACAAGTACGATAGACATTTAGGTACATTACGAAACATTAATGAGTTTCCAGAAACCTGACTCCATAGATTTACTTTGAGAAACTTCCTGATATTTCCTGAAAAGATTTCCTCTTGTGCATATTTCAGGCGTGTTTGTGCCAGTTTGTTTTTTATATAAACTTATGGAAAAAGTATGGCAGTAAATCTGACAAATCTTTATAGCTCCATCAATGTCAAAGTTAGTTGGTTTATTTGAAATTTTTACTGCTTTTCAAAGTATTTTACGATCAGGTATTTTGGCGGTTAAGACAAACTTTCTTGTGTTATGCAGGTTGCTAACTAATCTGTGAAGTTATGCCTTGAGGTGTTCGCTTTAATATAAAACGAGTTTAAGACTTCGTGGAACAGGAACTTTCTCATTTCCTTCTGAAACTTCGTTGGTTCTACGGATAGTTTTGGTTTCAGCGTTTAGACGTGACAGTCCTTTATGCCGATTTAAAAAAGTTATCAGACCATTTCTTAACAATGTTTTCTTTCAGTCAGAGATCTCTTATAAAAGTGGGTCAGGATGGCATTTTATTACGACTAAAATGTCCACCTCGGGACATTATGACATGTTTATTTATAGAGGAATTATTGTTACGGGACGCATCGTAGATCATACATTTTATATGCTACATCCTCATTTTGTATGTACTCTTATGTCCTGTTTTGATATTTGAGTAGGTACTGTTAATAGTCTAGTAAAATAAATTGGTTTTTATGTTATTCGTTGTTAGTAGTAGGGTAGTTGTTCGTTTTGTAGTGCTCCTGGTTTAAGCTTCTTAGGTATTTCATCATTAACTAGCTTCTGCCAGCGGCCGCGTGAAAGTCGAAAGTTATCCCGAGGAACATATACCCAGGACAAAAGTATTCTTTGTGCTATTCCAGACTATAATCTATCTTTGTGCCAAATTTCATCCAGATCCGTCCAGCCGTTTGAGCGTGAAGAAGTAACAAACATAAAAACACACACACTCACAAACTTTCGCCTTAATAATATTAGTGTGATAATAGCGGCCATCTAGGGCGCAACATTTTTCTAGCTTCTTTCTGAGTATTAAGTACACAAAGCGGTTGCATGAACTAATTCCTCCTAGCCCGTTCCATCATCGGACTACAAGACGTACGGCGATGCGACATCGGTTAATGGTGGACAACCCACCCATACGCGCCAAACGTTTTGGGAATACTTTTATTATGCGTACAGCTAAGGAGTAGAATTCCCTGCCTGAGTCTCTATTTCCTGATAGCTACAACCTGGGAGTCTTCAAGTCAAGAGTGAAAAGGTTTTTTCTAGGTAAGCGTGCTACATCGTCGACCACATCATCGCTTAACATCAGGTGAGATAGTGGTCAAGCGCGAGCCTAACAATAAAAAAAGCTCTGGGTAGTGCTTAATAATGAAGTTGATTAGTTACCTAGCCTTCCGTATATAGCTCATAATTATTATCCATCTTATATATTTACACGTAGCTGATAAATGCTATCGCTTATTATCTGACGAAAGCCACTCGTAAAAAAATATTTTTGATTTCGTAATTCTGTTTTTCCCTTTAACCAGCGGATGGGAATAAAAGGAATTAAATAGCGGAACATCAATGGCCTAGAGGGAGTTATAAATTCAAAATGAAAAATTAAAAGGGTTACAGAGGTACGTTTCAAATATAGAATACTGTGAACCCTAGGAGCAATAAAACACATGAATATGTAGATAACTTTGATAATTAATTTTATTATAGTGATGTGGGTTTTCCTGTATCGTATCGTTAAATTACGTTTTAGAAGAGCTAAAATATTGACTTTCGTGAATTTCTTATATTTATTTGAAACCGCTTCTGAAGTAGTAGTATGATTGGTATCTTATTACATTAAAAAGTGTAACGGGCCTTTGCGGGTTGGGGTCGGCCTCGAAGGCCTTTTAAAGTCCTGGGATATGCATAGACATCAAAATTAAATATTAATAGATAGATACTTATATTCACTGCCAGGCTCTTCGAGAATATTAAATGCGATTTTTATCTAAAAAGGAAGTTATGGAGAAGGTTCGATATTGGGCGCAGATACGAAAGTTTTATTTTAAGAAAAAGTCGTATTTTGAAAAAGAAAAAAAATCAATTCGTTATCAATAACTTCCATCGTGTCGATGGCATGACAGATCTTGTATTGGTCTAAAACGAGAAAAGATAATGGAAAAAGATACAAACATTTTCAATTTATAAATAATAATGTACATTAAAAAAGGAAAAAGGTAGGGACAAAAACATTATTGTATTCATCTGTAATTAGGTGTTGATTAAACCGTTATAACAAATGATCTTCGTAATTAGGAGATATTTATTTCAGTGTGTGTCAGGGGACAAGATAATATTCTTATAACAAAGTTATTATTATTGAGACGGAACATAATAACGAATCGGATTGACTATTAATTGTATTTTTATCCTTAAAGATAATTGAGGAGATCCAATAAATTAGGCTCTATTATAGCAATTAGCATTAATATAAATAATCTTAGCAAAAAAACAAAGATCATTTTCTTGTGTTATAACAGAAATTATTACCCTCTTTCCGAGCAAAACAGTTTTCTATTGATTGTTATCCTGTATAACTTCCGTCTGGACGGTTTGCAAACATTTGAGTGGTGATTGTTACTAACACTTTGACGTGATCGATCTTTTTTAAACTTGAAGAGTAAGTAAAATTTTATACAAGATTTCATAAACTTGATGAAAATAATAAATAGTTAAACATGAGGACTGTCGACAGAAGAGTAAGCTTCATCATATCAGCCGAAAGACGTCCACTGCTGGACATAGGTCACCCAGGCGTCGCCACATTGACCGATCCCGTGCGTCTCGCATCCAGCGCCTTTCCGCAACCTTAACCAGGTCATCGGTCCACCTAGTGGGAGGCCTTCCAACGCAACTTCTTCCGGTTCGCGGTCGCCATTCCAAAACTTTTCGGAACCATCGGCCATTCGTTCTGCGAGCAATGTGCCCTGCCAAATAAGCTGAAGAGTAAGCTTAAAACTTTGGAATAACTGTGTTTTTGTGTGACAAACTGGCGACGTCGTTGCCTGTATTTCTTCACATCAGCATGTCGCTGACGCCAACCCATAAGTTTTGCCCCTACCATAAATCGCTCAACGAAAGAAGTTTTTACATCAAAAATCAAAATAAGTTTTTCACCTATAACTAAGTCGTACAATACTTTTAATATGAGTAGCGGTTACTTGCAATGTGGTGTCGGCCCACAGCGCTCGGTTTCAGTAAAATTAGTATCGGATAGACATCTGCCACTGCGGTATCGGACGCTCGGTTTACCCAATCAAGTCTGTAGAAAGCGACTAACTAAGACTAATGAACCTTTTTCTTATTAACAGGTCTTATTTTCTCATGTCACCGGTCTACTAAAAAGAAATAGGGAAAAATTATCGCCAATTTGTTTTTCTTATGAAGCTCTCTGTGAAATAAAATAAAACTGATAAATGGGTATCGTATATTAGAATTTGCTCTTGTATTCTAGATGCGAATAAATGACACAGTTTTGTATCTATGTCAGGTTGGTGTTTTTAGTGTATTTCAACGTTTTAATTCTATAGCCTTCTTTTTACTGTGAAATATAAGTACAGTACAACTATTTTCTTAATGACCCTCGGCAAACTTCATGTTTCGTCAGTCGTCTGATTTCTATCAGTTGCCTTTTGCAATTGGTCAAACCGGACGCTCTCAATTAACTTGGAAGTATCTATATACTTCCAAGTTAATTGAACATTAAAATTTATTTATTGAAATACAGTTTCTTTTGTTAATACTCTTTTAACTTAATGTTATTTATTTTAAAAATGGGAAAAAAGCTGCTAAAGTTAAAAAGGAAAATAGTTTTATAGCTATAGAGCACACGGAAATCAAAACAAAACAACAATGAAGTAGGTACTTAGTTCTGAATTAAAATTTTTGTACACGATAAAAATCTAATAATTGATGGACACGGAAATTAGCATTCGTTTGTATTCGGAATTGCGATGATTGACGAGGGTTATTAAGAAAATAGTTGTACTGTACTTACTTGCGTATTTTTCAGTATAGCCAAATGGCTATAATTTTTGTTTAAGATTTGTCAAATTCTAAAAGTATTGAGAAACTTATGTGTATTTAAGTTTCGTATTTTTTTAAATTTTTTTTCGTCTAAAATCTTGATGACGTATTCAAGACTATTTGTAAATTGAACATTAACTTTACCATGTTTGATCCCTTCCAATAAAACACCACTACCTACATTAAAACACTCAGTAAGCGGGCTCAAATCTAATTTATCTCAAGTTTAGTTAAAGTGACTTGACAAACCAAACCAAACTATAGCAACATTTACCCATTTACCCGTGTTTTGAATTACTTGGGGCCTTACAGAATGGCCCTTAACGAGAAGGCTCAAATGACCAACCGATGCCGCGATGACGGCGGCGGTGGCGCAAATCTGTTTTTGATTTCGAAATGTAATTAAGATTGTAAGGGTAAATGGATCTACAAATATAACAGCACAATTATTTATTATTAGTTTTGTTTCCGAATATAATTTGATGGAGAAGAAATTGTGGAGAATGTTTTTCTTTTAGGAACGATTTCTTTTTCTCTTAAAAGTTTTCTTTAGCCTTTATCGGAGGCATTACTCTGACGTTGCAAGATTTCATAGATTTCAAAACGACAAAATGAAGGAGGTAAGTAAGGCAAAGCAGAATACTAATATTTTTAATTTTGTATGGCTTTGGTTAAGCCAACCCAATGATTGAAGCTTGTAGAGTCCTCTTTGAGTAAAAAAAGTTAAATCAAAAAATAAAAAATCTCGACTGCTGAAGAAGCGAACTAAAACTACGTAAACGAGAAGAAAATCATGCTGTGCAGTCGAAAGATACATAGTGAGCTGGCTGACCAAAACCAGATGTATCCTCCGGTAGGTACATTTAAACATACAAGTGTTATATATTTTTGAAATCACCTCTTAAAACTCTTTATTTTGATACTCCACACGATGTCGGGGGATGGCCTCCACAATATGTCGCACAAAGTCCGCCATTTGTAGGCTTCCGTACCCAAAGGGTAAAATCGACTCCGCGGTCTGTCTGTCTGTCTGTCACCTGGCTGTATCTCATGAACCATGATAGCTAGACAGTTGAAATTTTCACACATGATGTTTTTCTGTTGCCGCCATAATAACAAATACTAAAAACAGAATAAAATAAATATTTAAGTGGGGCCCCCATACAAAAACGTGATCTTTTTGCCATTTTTTGCGATAATGGTACGGAACCCTTCGTGCGCGAGACCGACTCGTACTAGGGCGGTTTTTCCAATATTAATGTAGCCAGTGACACTCGCAAGGTTAAGACGAATCGATTGATGTAAGAATCATCAAAATCAGCCAACGCGTTTGGTCTCTAGAAAGCCACATAGGAAAATACATACATAGACTGGTAAAAACATTACCCTCCTTCGGCAGTCGGGTAAAAAGGGAGACAATGCACCTCTAGACATGTGCATACCAGAGTTACGTTCTAGTATACCGATGTCCATAGGTAGCGGTATGTAATCACTACCAATCACGTGGGCCGCCTACTTGTTTGGCACTCCATATCATAAATAAATAAAAAAAATACAAAAAAATACTACCGACTTCTACAAAGTAATTTTTCACTTTGTAGTTTTCTTATTTGGAAGTCGGTAGTATTTTTTTGTAAAAAAGTTTTTTTTTTCACTTTTTGGTTGTAATTGTTTACTAAGTTACCTTAACGCCAGTATAGATTAGCCGAATATCATGAAACTTGAATATAAAGAGTGAAATGAGAGATCTGCGTACCCCTCAAGAGCGTACTGGCGTGATGTTATGTTATGAAATGGTATAAACAATAAACAGACATATGATTCCAGCAATCCCGAGAGATTTCCCGTTATTTATTGAAGAGCTTTATTGTGTATCTTCGAAGTTCTTCATCAAGTCTTCACCAAATTAAAATGAGACCAGTTTCGAATGTTCGAAAAATTCATACAAAAAAAGAATTTTCAAAATTGGTCCACAATTGACGGAGATATCGGTGAAAATACATTAAAAAAATAAACGTACATGAAGTCGAACATCTACATCTACATCTCCTAGTTTTTGGTTAGTCGGTTAAAAAACAAGTTAATTGTTTAATAAACTTGTAATTGGCATTGGCACCTATGTAATACAAGTAATATAACATTGTATGTCCTACTCAATATTAATTGGATGGATACGAAATAAGAAAGTGAAGAACATGTCTTCCAGTGCTATGAAGATGATTGTTTCTACTCCGTAGATTATTAGGAAAGTTGCTATGTCATTATTAGAGTTGGTCTTTTATTGCGTTTGTCTAGACATGACACATGATCCTCGAGATGGATGTCATGATAACTTTTTGTGTAAGTAACGTTTCGGTTATCAATGAACATGTGTTTGACTAAAAGAATTTTCAATTTATACAGCTCTTCAAAATATTAGGTTTGTAACCTACCTACCGATGCGCTGATCCTGGATATAAATAATAGACAACAAAGAATGTCCCCGCTCTTGACTTTGGTCACGCTCGATTGAAAGTGATAAATGATGCGAGCTAATAAGAAACTTGTTCACTCTTCCTTTGAAGGCTGATCGGAATTATCGAAAGACAGAGTAACTGGCAAAGAATTCCACACAAACACACGCAGTTTTTCTTTCATCAAAATCACGTCTGACTTTTTCGCATTCGCAGCCATTTCAAGATGAACAGTTTCATTAGAGGAAGCTTGAAAAACAGTTTCCCCTAAACGCCTACTATCACTAGTAATCACCACTGAGACTCATTTTGTGTGATGAGAAGCAAATTTAATGTTCTCAAAATGGTACTTAATACAAAAGCAGCCTCAGGGAGTAGTGAATAAACTTGAGTTAGAAATAAACTTTGCTTGCCCAACAGCCTGTTTATCTGTTCTTCAACTTTCCGAACATGCTTTGATACATTTTGAAAGTGTTCCTGTGTATTTCCCACTTCAAAGTGACGAGATGTGGTGTTGAAAGAAAACAAGTTGGTATCGTATTAGTATTATACTTGTATTCCTCGTGTTCTTCTTTTCGTCCAACTGACTCATTTTTTTTCGACCATTATTGCGCCACTTGAATAACTCTATTGTTGACTTCGTTCAAGTTTTGTTAAGACACTAATATTATAAGGGTGAAAGTTTATGAGTGTGTTTGTATGTTTGTTAATCGTTCACGACAAAACAACTGAACGGGTTTGGATGAAATTTGGCACAGAGGTAGATTATAGTCTGAAATAGCACATAGGATACTTTTATCCCTTGGGATATGTTTCGACATTCATGCAGGTGAAGCAACTGGCAGAAGCTAGTTATTTATAAATGTCACTTGTATATGATAAAGCTTAATGTTACTCTTCGCTTCCGTGATCTATTCTACAGGAGGCACGCATTTACAGGATAAAAAGCTTTGATACTTTGCATAGTCGTTCGATTTTTATGTGTAACGAAATATTTAATATCGGATCAATCGTACCTACTTCCAGAGATAAACTTGAGTTTGGTTGGAAACATAATGCTCTAACCATGGCTCAATCTTTAGTGTTATATCATTGACACTAGTTACAGTTCTGGAAAGCAACGATTTCTCTATTTTTTTATCTTCTTTTTATATCTGTTACAATGTTAAACTTCACAATAGCGATATTATGCGGTCAACCGACGCTCTTTTCGACTTCTAAAAATGTTTAACTGCAGGATATTGGACTTGAATAAAGATGACACTTCAAATAAATGCTTAATTGACTCTTACTCAGATGACATAAGGTAAAAAGGTATTCTCACCACCTGTCTTTTTAAAGAAAAGAGAAATCCTTTTAAAGCTCTATTGAAACCAATTGCAATAATGCTTATATCAAACAAGGGTATGGCTCTTAAACAGCTTAAGAACAACAAGGCACCGGATGATGACGGAATTACGGCCGAACTACTATGAAGGCTGGTGGAAAAACAGTACTTAAGTCCCTTCGGATGCTGTTTGATTCCGTCATACTCGAGAGGAAAAGGCTTGCTGAAGGGGTATGGTGGTACTCTTCTTTAAGAAGGGTGACAATGCCCTACTGAAAATCTATAGGCCCATCTCACTTATTAGCCATGTCTACAAGCTGTTTTCAAGAGTCATCACGAATCGTCTCGCGTGCAGGTTGACCGTTTCTAGCCTCCCGAACAAGCCGGATTCCGTAAAGGCTTCAAGCACGGAGCACTGTAGACCACATACAAACTGCGGCAAGTTATACAGAAGATCGAAGGGTACAACCAGCCTCTCTGCTCAGCGTTTTTGGACTACGAGAAAGCCTTTGTTTGGATCGAGACTTGGGCTGTACTGCAGTCTCTCCAACGGTGCCAAATCGACTACCGGTACATCGAAGTATTGGTGTTTGTACAAAACGCCACCAGTTCGATTTCAGGATCAGACCTCAGAACCTATCCTTCTGCAGCGAGGTTTAAGACAGGGAGACATCATATCTCTAAAAGTGTTCACCGCTGCACTGGAGGATGTTTTCAAGGTTCTGGGCTGGCGAGGGCTAGGCATCAGCGTCAATGGCAAGTACACCACTCACCTTCGGTTTGCCGACGATATAGTGGTCTTGGCTGAGACCATGAAGGACCTCAGTAGAACTTCCGAAAGAGTGGGTCTTAAAATGAACATGAACAAAACCAAGGTGATGTTGAATGGCCATGTTACACCCACTCCTATCAAGATCGGAGACTCTAAACTCGAAGTTGTGGATGACTCTGTCTACCTGAGACAAACGATCTAGCTGGGTAGCATTCGGGAAGTTGAGCGTTATCTTCTCGTCCAACTTACCACAGTGTCTCAAGACGAAAGTCTATGACCAGTGTGTGATGCCAGTTATAATCTATGGATCTGAAACGTGGTCGCCCACAATGGGCCTCATCGGAAAGCTTATAGTCACCCAAAGGGCAATGGAGATGGCTATGCACGCAGTATCTTTGCGTGATCGAATCAGAAAGGTAGAGATCCGCAAGAGAACCAGGGTTACCGACATAGCCCGAAGAATTGCCAAACTTAAGTGGCAGTGGGCAGGGCACATTGCTCGCAGAACGGATGGCTATGGAAGGGGAAGGCATATGTTCAGCAGCGGAAGTTTTTTCGGCTGATTTGATGAAGATGAGCAAAAGTCTGAATGTTTATTAGTCTATCTCGACGCGAACTTAATGAATTTAAATGAAACTTGGTACACGGGTAGGAAGACCATGATCATGATCAAGGAATAGGATATTTCATCTCAGTAGGAAGTTTCCTTGGAATAGAACACTTCACGTGGTAGGAGCCGTGGGCAGAAGGTATGATATACACAGTAAATATGTGAAATTGGATTGAATTGGGATGAATAGATTAAATCGTAAATCGCTATTAACGCCCATATCAACCCTATCTACCCTACACGGCTGGCTATTAACAATCACGGTAGGGTACGAGTATTAGCATAACCATAACACTTTGAAGCTAGGAGCTTGCAGTTTGCTGTATCAATAGTTAGGTGCATGACTCTGGATCTTATAGGCACTATAATTATATAGTTTCTAGGATACCCTGGGGCTTTTGGGCAGTAGAGGAATTCATTTGGAGCTGTAATAATGTAGATAGTTTAAAAAAGAATCAGGATTAGATAATGCATGTCTGAAGTTGGTATTTTCAACAAATATTATAAAAGCGAAAGTTTGTGAGTGTGTGTGTGTGTTTGTATGTTTTTTACTTCTTCACGCTCAAACGCCTGGACGGTCTGGATGAATTTTGGCACAGACAAATTACAGTCTGGAATAGCGACACATAGGATACTTTTTATCCCTTGGGCTAATTTCCGAAATTCACGCGGGTGAAACCGCAGGCAGAAACTAGTTTTCAATAAAAATATTGGTATAATCAAAGTTTTCCGCACCTAAATAACCCCTTAGGGTGCAACTTCGTTTGTTTGTCTGTTTGTCACGGCTGAAGTGCCCAACGACATAATAAATTATCCAGAATTCAAATTAGTAAAGTATTCAAGTAGCTACATAATCTAAAAGAAGTAATATTATACCTTTCAGTTTTTACAAATGTCAAATTATAAACTCGTGACCTTTACCCAAATGAAAACATTTCATAACTTGCTTAATTTATCATGTACACTGAGTTTCTAATAGGTAACCGTTCGTGATGAAATCAATCTTGCTGCGAAAACGGAGCTAAGACAAATTAGACGATGGGAATTGGACAATGATAATACTTTTAAACCCTTGTTCTTTATCTTTTATTATTGACAAGCTCGCGTTTAGATTACGAAGATTATAAAACGAACGGAGGAAATAGTAATTTATGCAATGGTCATGTAATAGGGGTTATTAAAACACGAGCGTGGGTTTATCACATGAGGCTAAGGCGAATGTGATAATAATAACACGCGGGTGTTTTAATACCTAATTATATGCCGTTGCATAAACTATTTTATCTTCACTCATGCAGTTGAAATAAAACAAAAGTGTAAACGGAAAAAATATGTGGTATGGCGGGCAACTTAGATACTCATTGCGCGTGACTGCGCAGCGCGCTCCTCCATAGACTATGACATTACTTTTCTACATTAAGTCAATGAGCCCATACGCCAATAAATTAAAAAATAAAAGTGTGCTATTAAATTTAATAAGTTAATTTATGATGCAGTTGTTTGAAAATCGAAGGAAAATGTTGCACTGTAATCGTTATTTTTTTATTTTTACCTATCCAAGAATATAAAGTACGTGCTTGTACAAAATTTTTTGAATTCATATTTGGAACATTACGTTGTGAGTGTAGATAAATTCATATATGATACTTATTGTTCTCTACTTTTTATATTATTTGATAGGGTCGCGTTTGACTACAATAGTGCCTCATCCACTGACTTGTCCTGTTATACTTACTGTACGGAAACGCAACGGGATAAAATAATTAAATTAAAACACAAGCTTTATCATGATACGCCAGTCCGACAGAAAAAAACAATCCTTCGTTCGTTAATTAGCCGTATTTACGTTAATTAACCGTATTTTAATACCGTCATGCTTTATCGAGGAATGAACGTTAGTGGCTGGGGTCCTAATCTCACCTGCTTATGCTCTTCGACTTATTTGTGTATAATACTCGTATTATATAATATTGCTTATATTTTGCTTAAATTGCCTAGTATCGCTAATATTGCTTATATTCATGCATTGAATCATTTTACTAAATCTCTCTGCAAGTAAAATCTTATTATAAACGTGAAAGTTTGTGAGGATGGATGGATGTTTGTTTCTATTTCACGCAAAAACTACTTAACAGATTTTGATGAAACTGTACAGAAATATAACTAACATAAGAATAACAGATAGGCTATCATTTATAAAGATGTTGGGAGAAGTACTAATACTACGCGGTCGGAGTCGCGGGCGGCAGCTAATTGTACATAAAGATACCAAAGTACCTACCTGCATTCTTAAATTAATATTTTTATTTTCAGTTTTAGTATTTTTAATAGTTTTCTATAAAATTCTCACCCGACCGTAAATTGATCTTGAAGGAGCTAAACCGTAGACTTGTAACTTTGAGTCACGGGTTCGTTCGTGATGGAATCAATTTTGTTGCGTAAACCGAGCCGAGACAATTTAGGCGATAGGCGTTTAGCAAATTGATCCGGACCCAGAACAAATCTCTGTTATTGAAGCAGGCACAATAGGCCCGTGTTTTATTTGTTGGCAGAGTAATGGAGAATACGTGTCGGGCAATTTCTAGGTTGTTTTTGTATCTGTACTTATGGTTTATATAAGATAGGTACGTTAATCAAGTCTGACTAGAGGCTGTCCACTGCCAGACTTCTGAACTAATATTATGAAGAGGTAAAATTCATTGTTTAAGTTTGAGGTAAATTGTGACACGATGGTGTCAAATCGTGGTGTGGAAGACCACAGAAGAGGTGGCCCGACGACATCAGACAAATAGCAATGTTGTTTAGTGGCTCAAGAAATACGAATTGAAAATGTCGGAGGAGGCCTATGCCGACTGGAAAATACATCAGCAAAAAATTACTAAGAATCAAATTTTAGACTAGATTAAGTTTAAATGTTGGGCGCACGGTTGGCGCAGTGGATGAGCGTCGACTGCTGCGCTTCGTGTGGCGGGTTCGATACCCGCACGGAACAAATATTTGTATGACCTACAGATAGTTCTTCCGGCTCTAGGTGTTGTGTATGTGAGTTTATATGATTGTAAACGCACCCACGATACAGGAAAACAATTCTAGTGTGGGGCTAAGTTTAAAAATAATATAATAAATTGTCGATCTGAATAAAAGGCTATTTTATTTATTTTATAAACTTCGTAGTTTGTAACGTTGAATTAATTAATCTCTGGAAGAAGGGAGCCGATTGCAAAATGTCTTTTATTGATAATAAGCTACACTATCGGTGAGAACAATAAGTTTTTTATTATCCCAATAATAACACGATTCCTGTGAGAAACGTCACGTTAACAACGTCACGAAATAATGCTAGTATCAAATAAGTCAAAGGTTGTATTTGTCGAAAGTTTCTAGACTTGTTTTTGTTTCTTTTATTGCGTATCAAAATTACATCAACGATTGCATAGTTGAAATAACGTAAATGGACATTAATTGTTAGCCAGTGTTTGATACAAGTTTTTTGTTTTTCTACCACTAAATCTGTCCGCCTTTAATAATTTCATCTCCGAATCTAATTAAGCTTGAACCAAAATGTTTATAGCTCTATTTCACGACCAATGTTTTTCCAATGCCACGAAATGTTCCAGTAACCGGCAGTCTGTTTACTTGAGTGTGAATTAAAAAGTAAATCGTGTGTAACTAGGGCATGTTACAACTCTTGGCGGTGTTTATATTTGCACCGTCTTAGATGAAAGGGTGGCCTCAGACAAACTGTTTCATTACTTCCAATCGTTTGCACGTCCGTCACTTGTCGTCTATCATCATTATCTATATAATTTTGTAAAGGTAAACAGTATATGTAAATAAATAGGGCCAGCGAGCTTTGGATCGCTGCCAGTCAGACGCGCTCGAGTGAATGTCAAAGTTCTTACAACGTTTGTTCAGAAATCTCGATAATATTATCTTTTATTTTAGATTTATGTTTCTTCTTTGTATTGCATCATTCAGGTTTCTCTATTGTCCGTATCTTGTGGAGGGGCCGAGAAATATATCGGACACTTCGACCCATTGAGATCTATTGTGGTCAATTGACCTACCTCTATAGACCTTACTACGTTGCCAATATTAGTCAATTTTCCTGCTGGTGGATTCTGTGTAAACCTCGCCGTGTAAACTTAAGGGCCTACCACAGCTTAAGTGCCGTAAAACGGTTACTTTCTAAAGCATACTCCTTAGTAACGGCCAGGTTAAAAGGTTTGAAAAAAAAAAAAAAAAGTTTTAATTCATGTACATTATTTTTGAAACAAAGTTTTTTCGTTTAACTAATAGCATTGTTTTAAAAATAATTAACAACACGATATTTTTCGCAACTTTTGGATACTCCTCCAAAACGACTTGGATGTTCAAAAATATGTTTACGCAGAAAAATTTATGGCTGGCATTTCTTCATCAAAAAGAGGTTCAATATTCATATTTTGGCATCGAGCGGGCGCGCGGCCAGTACTACGTTAACATTGGGGCGTATGTATTGCCTTAAGGGCTTTCCACAGCTTTAGTGCCGTAAAACGGTTACTTTCTAAAGCATACTCCTTAGTAACGGTTAGGTTAAAAGGTTTGAAAAAAGCATATTATATAATATTGATACATGTTTATTATTTGTGAAACATGTTTTTTTCGTGTAACTAATAGTTTTTGTTAAAACAAATAATTAACAACACGCTAGTTTTGAATACTTCTCCCAAACGACTTTGATGTTTAAAAATATTTTACACAGAAAAATTTATGGATAGACTTTCTTCATAACTGAAATACTATATGTGGGAGAAATAACGTAATACCTATTTTTTATAATATTTGAGTATCTTTGGAGTTACTTCCTGTTTAATAAGTTTGTGTATTGACTACGCGCTCCCTGCCACTGCAGCATTATAGCAAGCAAGCCGCATTATAAAAGAGTTAGCAAGAGGCTTGATCGTTCAATTTTGGTTTGACTTCGGACTTGAACGGTCAGTTATGTTTTGATTGCTCTTGATTAATGTGATAAATGTGATTATGTTATGTACTGATGATTTTCATTATTAATGTGCGTGTAGTTTTTACGCAATAATATTGTGGCAAGTATTTTACTGAAGTTATGCTGCTTTGATTAAAATATGGTCTAATTTATGCATTGGTTTTATTCCATTAAGTTTTACCCTCACATTTGCTTATAACCTCACATTTTGTTGTTTACACCCTCACATATATGCAAATCAAAGAATATTTTGCAAACAAAACTTTTCAAAAGGAGGTTCAACATTGATATTTTTGCGCCGACCGGTCGCACGGCCAGTACTGCGTTAACATTGGGGAATATATACGCCTTAAGTGAAGGGACTGACAGCTCATTTCAAGTTCACTCTACCTTAATTTTCACTGTGAGATTTTTGAAGTGAAGACTTCTTTAACCGCTTTGAGCGGTTTTTGGTTAGGGCAAAACTTATGGGTTCGCGACGGCGATAAGCTAATGTGAAAGCGTCATTGAATCAATCAATCAAATCATTTATTTACAACGAATGTAGGTTACATTAAAATACAGATGAAGTAGATTGTAGTGATCCATGTACATTCTGCCTGGAAATAGGCACGCAAAAAATCATAAAAATTGTTATTAAGCTATCTAAAAATACAAATAAAAATTACAAATTGACATGCGTGTGACGAAATAACCGTGACTAGGCTTCACCAGTCTGTCACACAAAAACACAGTTATTCCAAAGTTTTAGGTTTTCACTTTTGTCGCCAGTCCCTATGACTGCCTTTAACCGATCTTTCATAATAGCAATGCCGTATCTGAATGTTGCATTTTACCTGACTCTACTTCCTTTTCTTTTAAATCCGTCCATTAAAATTAACATAACAAATCAATTTGAGGCGTTTCCATCGATCACTTATCTCCCGCTTCCAGACAAAGTTTGAAAACTAGTCGAAACTAGACCGGAAGCGCTCGAGGCCATGTTCAGTTGCAACTGGAACGCAACATCTCTCTCGATTGTCTTTGTGTACTGTTCAGTTATATCCTTCATTATTGATTGCGATTGGCATTGAATTAAACAAATTAATTTATCAAGAAATTAATACTTTCTGCCCTCTTTGTAATAATTAGCGTTAGTGTTTCGCAGAATATATTTAATTATCGTAATGAAGAAATGATTTGTATAGTGGGTGGGTATTTACACATCGAGTCGTAATTGGTAACAAAATAGCAAGCAATATGGTGAGATAGTGGTCAAGCGCGAGCCTATAGGATATTAAAAAAAAATACAATCAATAAGCAATAGTTTCTAGAATGATTACTAACCGTATCTATGTTCTTATAATTGTTTTTTTTTTCTCTTTTAATAAAAATACAGTGTTGGAAGGCCACTTTCAAGTTGCTTGGATAACACGCAGGCGTATTACGTAAGAAACAGCAATCAGCAATCATCGTGCGATCAAACGCGTCATAAAAGTCGGCATTACCTACAGGGTAGGTACGGTAAGTCCTACACATTCACAAGCTTCTCGGTAAGGACCACCACAGAAGCTCGCTGAATGCGAGAAGCTTAGGACATGTCGATGTGGCAAGAGCAAGACTAAGGCCGAGTTTCTCACCTCTAAATTATCGCAGAATTAATGTGACAAATTGTCAAGCACGCATTATCTGCTGCGATTGGTTGAATGTTTTTTTATCACATTAATTCCGCGATAATTTAGAGGTGAGAAACTAGGCCTTAGTGAACGGCAATGTTCAGTAATGGACGCCTATTGGCTGATATATGATGATGACTGTAACTGAATAATGACCGGATTCAAAAAGTTTTCAATTTGTTAATATTATAATCCTCATCAGAAATTATCAAAACTTTCAGAACCACTTTCAAAACAACTAATGAACATGAATTGTTTTTATGATAAACATGTGGAAAGGATGCACTTGTAAACTTCAAGAATGAGATATGTTTGTTCCGCCTGCGGAGTTGTGGCTTTTTGATGAGCGCGCTTGCTCTGTTTATGTTATGTTTTGGATGATGCATGGCTCTGCCACTTCCAGGGTTTTACGACCAGCTTTACTTCCAAGACACGTCAAGGGGTATTAAAACAAAGGGAGAAATATACAAATTTTTTCCTTAGCTTAGCTCTTTGTTTCGGCAAACATTTTATTCAATCCGTTGGTTCCAGATGTCGTAGATCTTTGTTAGTCGCTTAGATTCCCGAAAATCTGACACTGAAAATAGTACGACTACGGGGTATCGCGTTACCCAGTTACTGGGGTTGAGGTCAGAAAGGCAGTCATCATCATTTACATTTCAGCCGAAAGACGTCGACTGCTGAACATTGGCCTCCCCCGAATCTCGCCACATTGACCGGTCCCATGCGTCTCCTGCACATAACTTTAACCAGGATATCGGTACACCTAGCAGAAGGCCTTCCAACGCAACGTTCTTCCGGTTTGCAGTCGCCATTCCAGAACTTTTCAGCCACATCGACTACCCATTGTGCGAGCAATGTGCCCTGTCCTCTGCTACTTAAGTATCGCAATTCTTCGAGCTATACTTTGGTCCTCCTGTGGATATCCTCATTTCTGATGCGATCACGCAAGGAAACGCCGAGCATAGCCTTCTCTATTGCTCTTTGGGTGACTTTAAGCCTTCTGATGAGGCCCATTGAGCATTGCCACCTAAGGGTATGTATGTTCTGTGGAGCTACCACGTCTTAAGAAAGTCGATCCATGCAAAGTGGTATTTCTACCGCATCCAGTTAGACTAGAAGGCGAACTCACTGTTGGAAGAAGGTTAGGCAGATGATAAGTCTTCTAAATATATTCCTGTATTTTATCTTTTAGATGCTGTCTTTTGATAAATAAGTTCTCTGCAGGCAAAGTATTTTTGAAGGAGGTATTTCGTATTTTAGCAAAATTTTCCATGAAATCATTAGACCAATAATTTTCTAACAATCTGATATTTCAAGGGAATCCAGATAGAAATTAAATTAAAGTAAAAAGTTTTCTTAAAAAAATATTTAGTTTATAATGAAAATGGTTAGTGTTACAAAAATGAAGCCTATTCAAAGACTTCCACTTATTTAAGTAATAAAAAGTCCGAGAAATGTAAATTAAAAAAAAACTAATTTTGAAAACACTGTAATGAGATTTCTTCTGTAAAACAAATCGCTTGACTAAAATAAATCCAAAAAGTTATTTAAAAAAGTTAAATATCTGGCGAAGGAAATTAACCAGATGTACTGTGTTAGTGCGGTAATCAATAAATCATCGCGGTATGATGAAGATGATGCGATTAATCGCTCAGAGAATTATGATGTGATGATAACTGCGAGCAATCATGCGGGAGCATAGATTATAATGTACTTTACAAGTGCGTAAGAATGAGCTTGCAAAAATAGATACAATAAATATAATCAGTTATAATAGGTAGGTAAGTTTTGGAACTAAAGACTATTGTGGACAAGTGGAACGCAGCAATGCGAGATCCCTTTTTTAACCGACTTTTAAAAAAGGAAGAGGTTCTATGTTCGACTTCTTGTGTTTTTTTTTTGTGTATGTTCACCGATATCTCCGTCAATTGTCGACCGATTTGAAAAATTTTTTTTTGGTTGATAGAGTATATGCCGAAATTGGTCCCATTTTTATTCTGTGAAGATCGGTTAAAGAACTTCGGAGATATACAACAGAACTCTTCCATAAATACGGCAAATCTCTCGGGATTGCAACAATCATATGTCTGTTTATTGTTTATACCATTTCATAACATAACATCACGCCAGTACGCTCTAAAGGGGTACGTAGATGTGTACAGTTCACCTTGGTACACTCTCATTTCACCGGATATATTACGATATGATCAAGTTTTATGGTATTCAGGTAATCTATTCTGGCATTATAAGTACCTTACTAAAGGCAAGTTGTTTAATAGGTAACAACTAAAAACTGAAAAATAAAAAATCTTTTTTACAAAAAAATACTACCGACTTCCAACTAAAATTCATCAAAATCGGATGAATAGTTTAGGCGCTACAGAAGAACAAACGTAAATACAAATATACATAGACTGCTAAAATCATAACCGTTCCTTTTGGCTTCGCCATAATTGGGTAAAAATAAAGTTTTCATACACGAGTTTCAGTACCGAGTTTCAATACTAGATGTTGCTTTCTTAACATAAATACATTATATTGTAATTACAACGAGAGCCTCAGTACAATGCTTGATGATCTCAGTAGAGCTTCCGAAAGAGTGGGTCTTAGGATGAACATGGACAAAACCAAGGTGATGTTGAATGCCCATGTTACACCCACTCCTATCAAGATCGGAGACTCTACACTCGAAGTTGTAGAGGTCTAACTTCGAGAAAGAGGTCAACCGTCGAATCCGACTCGGCTGGGCGGCGGCGTTCGGGAAGTTGCGTGGTATCTTCTCGTCCAATTTACCGCAGCGTCTCAAGACAAAAGTCTATGACCAGTGTGTGTTGCCAGTGATCACCACATCACACAGTGATGGGACTGATACGTGGTCACTCACAATGGGCCTTATCAGAAAGCTTAAAGTCACCCAAAGGGCAATGGAGAGGGCTATGCTCGGAGTTTCCTTGCGTGATCACGTTCGAAATGAGGACATCCGCAGGAGAACCAAAGTAACCGACATAGCCCGAAAAATTGCCAAACATAAGTGGTAGTGGGCAGGGCACATTGCTCGCAGAACGGATGGCCGATGGGGCCGAAAAGTTCTGTAATGGCGACCGCGAACCGGAAGACGATTTGTTGGTGGACCGATGACCTGGTTAAGGTTGCGGGAAGGCGCTGGATGTGAGACGCATGGGATCGGTCAATGTGGCGACGCCTGGGGGAGGCCTATGTCCAGCAGTAAACGTCTTTCGGCTGAAATGATGATGATGATGATGATTGTAATTACTAGAAATAATATCAATATCTGAAGTACAGATAATACTTGGAACTTCACAGACTATCGGATGTTCGAGTTGGCAACATTTCAATAAATAAAGGAAACTTTTATTCGAGCTTACATTATTATTTTAATAGTTTTGTGTAAATAAATATCTAAAATATGCTGAAGAATCTTGTGTGTCCTGCGATTCAACGATAACTTCTAGAAGTTATTTAATTAATTATCATCTGCTTAGGCTATCTCAAATATATTAGGTTCGGCTTTCATACTATCTGGAAGCAGCCAGAAAACCAGTTAATTTACTCATGTAAAATACTGGTTGGACCTACTGTGACACATACAATTTATCACTTCGAGGCAAGAGCCTAATTTTTTATCCCCGACGGCAAAAGAGGGGTCTTATAAGTTTGATGTGTGTACCTGTTTATTTGTTTATGTGTATGTTTGTGTAATCTATCTGTGGCATCATAAATGAATGAACCGATTTTGATTTCGTCGAGAGTGTTCTTAGCTATCAGCGTTCAGCTGTTCTAAAGTTATGGGCGTTTTACTGTTTGAATCGGGGTGTTTTCGCAAGATATCGATTACTTGTTCCGACGCGGCTTTTGTCACTGCTTGGGGAACCATGATGAATGATGCATAAGCAACCAGCAACGGTGATATATATTGCTTACTAGCTTCTGCCACTCACATACTCGCGTCCAATGTATCTCTATACAAAATCATTAAAATTAGTTCAGCGGTTTCAGTGTGAAAACGTAACAAACGGACGGGTAGAGTTGCTTTCGCATATCTAATGTTAAAAGTAAGTATGGATTTTAATAATTAACGAACAATGACATTTTTCCTTGGTTCTGTTATCTGAGCAATAAATAAAATAGTTAGGACACTATTATTGGTAAATATACCCCTTTTAGCTAAAGCCAGGCTTGTATAAACTACAGTCTGTAAAACTGCTGATAAATCTCTTTGTGGCATTAGTTTGCAGAAAGAACAACAAATCAAATCAACATAATATTTTGGCAATAGATTTGGCGTCCTTCAGTAACCGGAGCAAACTTTTGGCCTGGCCCAATGTGATCTAACAACACGATGAGAGTACCAAAAGTACAAGATTTTTATTTGTTGAAAATTCAAACATTTTCTAAGAAAATTGAGACAAGATGAGATTCATAATCATAGACCCTTATTACCTAGAATGATGCGTAAGTTTTATGGAATAGAAAAAAAAACCCTTCTATCAGCAAAAAGTACTTACAACCGAAGCTCATAGCTCAGAGTCCCAGACTTCTGTTTTCAAGAACTAATTATTTTGCATCACCAAACACAATTTGGTAGGGACATTATTTGTTTTAAAACCGCCCAAATTAATAGGCAATTTTGCTTTTAATGCTATCTTTATTCATTACTTTTATTTTTGTGGAAAGAAATATCGTTGACTGTAATAAGTGAGTATTTTACAACGTTTTTGCTTAGTCGTGTTTTATGATATACTTAATATTCTTTGTTCAAAGTTTTGTTGTATTGAGCCTCTTTTGTTGATATTATAAACATTTTATATAAATACCTGTTTACTTGTTACTTTAATGGCACTTTGTTATTGAGCAATCTCTTTTCTTTATTTATTGTTAGAGATAAAAGCTCCCAATTACTTTTTGTTTTGGGCTAATAAACAATTCAATGTTTAAGATCAAGAAACATAACCTTACGATTGATTATAATTAGATGTTGGAAATGTTTGGCCCTATTAAAGTGAACTTAACTTTCCCAAGAGGCGTTAAGATAATCTGCCTATGGCTTTGGAGTTTGGACTGAGC
Organism: Orthosia gracilis; assembly: GCA_947562075.1. Taxonomy (NCBI): domain Eukaryota; kingdom Metazoa; phylum Arthropoda; class Insecta; order Lepidoptera; family Noctuidae; genus Orthosia; species Orthosia gracilis. The sequence continues at coordinate 43,848,638 of OX387272.1, read as the reverse complement.
ATAGATAAGCTAAGATCGATCGATTATTAATATTATATACTTGACTCCTTTTCCGTCGTGTCGGCGACTTTATAATTAGTTTTTGAATTGGTTTTGAGTTTCGGACTTATCGACATTGAGTGGCTTCGCCCCAGGATTTTAAAATGCTGCCCGCATTTTGAAAAAGGATTAACACGGTTTAACACGGTAGATTAACACGGTTTCTTGTGTTCAATAATACGTTAGTAGCAAACAGTGTTTGAAGGTACAAACACAAAATAGAAAGTTTACAGAAGGACCACACCCGCCGTCCACGAAAATTTTCACCTAAACTTGCCGGACTCACTAGGGTTGCTACTATATTGATTCTGAATTTTAAAAAGGCGTAATTTTTCTAACATGAATCCATCAATTCATCTAAACATTCATCATACTGCCGGAGACTGTGTTTCCCAATAGCTACAATCTGTGGTTCTTCAAGTCAAGAGTGAATAGGTTATTTCTAGGCAAGCGTGCTTCACATTCGACCACATCATCACTTACTATCAGGTGAGATAGGGGTCAAGCGCTAGGATACTTAAAAAAAAACAGTGTTGTAATAATAATGATCCCACCATTAACAAACACCAAACTTGATGAAAATATAAATATGTAAAAGGTGCCAAGTTCGACGAAGAAGAGTTGAGATCTAAAAGAGTGACAAGTTTCATAGCCTTTCCTAAACAAAGAGCGGCTACAAGTACAATTTCGTGTATGGATTTAAAATAATTTAAAAACTACACAAATGTAAATTCGTTACAATACTTTGTCAATTACGAAACATTCTTGACAAAGCACTCGTCAGCCGCGACTGAGCTCTGTCCAATATTGCCCGAGAATATAATCGATCGAATGTAAAATCGTAATGCCAATGTGTGCGTGCTAAATAGAAATTTGTTCGTAGTGGCTTCTCTGTCTGCGGCGCGCCGCCGCTTACGTTTTTGTGGTACAAGTGTCTTTGGAGTGAGGCCAAAATTTAAACTAAGGCCACCGTATTTTTTTTTCAATACAATCTCACAAAATGTTTACTTACAAACAGCGTCCCTTAACCTTGTCATTCAAATTCCAAAAAAAATCTTGTAGGTACCATATCAACAATAATATTTTCATTTATAAGCAAAGGTCAAACTTTTCGACGCATAATTCATAAACAAACAAAACAACGCATCCACGGGCGTTTTAATAAAAAAATGGCGAAATTATTTCAGCCTTGCTGCAAATGATGTGTAAATTGACGCTGTTCCAGTAAATAAACAAATGAATGGGCAGTTGTTTGAGTTAACTGTTTGTGTGCCGCCGCCGGGAAATGACATAATCATTCAATGATGACGAATTAATGAGATTAGTTGCCCTGTGTACCTAATTGTCAGTTATGGAAGAACTTATAAAACTTACCATGAAAAATTATAATATACAAACATGATTATTAAAGATAGTGGTACCATATAAAATTAAACTCAAATATAAACCCGATTATGATAAGTTATTCCAATACTGTAAAGTCTTACATGTATTTGATAAAGTGACATAAGCTTTTGCCTCTGATTACTGTGAGCACAATATGAGTAAGTTATAGAAAATAAGGTGACCTTATTTTGTTTGTAACCTGTCACACTTGCGTAGTAGTAAGTAATGAATACGGTAAAAGGATCAGGACATATGCTCTTCCAAGCATTCTGAATAAATTACCTAAGGAAATACCCAAACAAGGGAACACAAAAAATCTTGACAAATATAAAACATCTTAGAAATCTACTTTACCGTTGAAAAGTCTAGAATGGGGGAAGGGCCTAAGTGTGGGTCCACTATGAGACAAACTGTGAGCGAGTAACTTTAAACCTGAATCGATAGCGCACATAATCTTGCCTCAAAAAGATTGAGCGTTATTTTTATGTAAGAATTTTATGAATGCATGTGGAAATAAATGTTTTGCATTTTTTTTCACTGTTACTTACTCACAATTATAATCTTCAGTTTCACAATCAGAACACGATGTGGTAAAAAAGGTGAAATAATAGCCAGATGTATGGAAGATCCACAGAATTTATTTCAAATTTATAGTGTTATGAGTGGGCTATAGATATTTACAAGAACATTAAAAATCTTATATACCTATATAATATAAATCAGTTCCCATCGACTTTTGTTTTTCTGTCAAAAGTACCACAAAGTAGGAAAGCGGCGGCGGGTTTTCTATTTTGTGCCAGTACTAAATATTGTGTTCTGTAATAAAAACTTATTTGAGTAGCCTACAGGTGTACCTAAATTTTCTGTTAGTGTGTAAATGTGAGAGATTATAGTCTGTAGATATAGTACACATTTAATTTTATGACAACGGGAGTATTTGGTGGCCCAGTGATGTCGGCCGCGACTTATAAGTTGTGGGTCATGGTTTCGAACCCAGGCAGGCGCTTTACTTTGTTTAAATTATTTCATCACCACTGCTCGGTGAAGGAAAACATCGTTAGGAAATCGGCATGTCTGAGAACTAAAAAATTCGAAGACATGTGGCATCCACAACCCGCTCTGGGCCGGCGTGGTGGATTATGGCCAGCAGTGGGCACATTAATATGCATTAATGATGATGATGAATTTTAGGACATTTAATTCATTGGCAATTTTTCAGGGGGTCAATGTACGATTACCTACTTGTATTAATAAAGAGATTTTATTGAGGGACCAACCCAAAGTAATTAGCGGTTCTCCACAGATTGTCTAGTTTTGCGCACGTTAATGTACCTAATAACTAATTTATTGTTACAATTGGTACTTAAAGAAATTAACGCAACATTTTGCAAGAATTGAAATTTGAACTTTTAAGCATGCATAAAAGTTTTGGGACAAAATCATTTCAAATCTTCAGTAAATTAATTTCACAACTTTATTCATAAATCAGTTCCACGCTTATTCCAAAAAATATAAGTCCATTAATCATGAAATTCGCCACGTACAAGAATATCTGAGAAACAACGTTAAAATGTATGAAAGTGTAATCATTTACGTCCGTAGTACCTGTGTACGTAAGTTACAGCTATCGACGATCCGCAGATAAATCTATCCACACCCACTCGGCTGAAGCAATCTATTTCAAACTCTATAATTTTAGCTAGAATACCTACTATTTTTACTGAGAGACTGCGATTGTTTGCCCATTGCCAGAGCTTACAACTTCAATGTTAGCAGGAGGCACAGATTTATTTAAGAATAGACCAGACACGGGTATGAAATAAAATAGTACTTACTAATAGTTTAATGTACAAAAAAAAACATACTAAACGTGTAAAATAACCATAAGACTGCAGGTATATGGAACTAAAATAAATCTTAAAAAAAAAGATCTGGTGAGTAGATAGTAAACAAATATATCTTGAAAAATATTTGGGACTAAGTGGCTAGCGGCTTCACTTACATCATCATCATTTCAGCCAAAAGACGTCCACTGCTGGACATAGGCCACACTGGTCAGTCCTGTGCGTCTCGCATCTACCGGAGTCCCGCAGCCTTGACAAGGTCGTCGCTCCTCCTAGTGGGAGGCCTTCCAATGTTTCACTTATATGATAGTTAAAATTATTATACGGAACTTACTACCGGGATACAATTAAGCTATGTATGTCCTAATCTAGGAGTGGTTCAAAATTCATATCCGTTAACACGTTGATGCGTGATTGATCTACAAACAGACATTAATCTATACTTTCAGCATTTATAATTTGAGAGGGATTGGCTAGCGAAAAAAACACTAATGCAGTATTACTGGTGACAGAACTAAAATGAATTATGCATAAGAATAAGATTGCAAAGCAATGTATAAAACAATAAATCCCTAGGTGTATAAATAAAATAATATACCTACATACATAAATAACACGCGCTCAATGAAGCATTGCCGAACTAAGCCCGTGGCTAAGCCGAATGCCAATAAACAGTTTAGAATTCTTCAGCCTCCAGTGTTTGTTTTAATTCTACAATATTATTCTAAATTCGCCAGAAGAGATACGGTTTTAAACTAGGAAGTAAATATCTCACCGATTACTTAACTTAACGACTGTATTCCTCGAAGTTGTAGGCAGAGGTATAATAAAATAGACGAATATGGTGCGATGAGATGGGACTCCTTCGATAAAACAGGTCTCAAATGTAGGAGATAGTGATAGAGGTGGAAAGAAATTAATTAGATCTTTGCCGTCCTGTGGAAAAATCCACTAAATCCAGTGGGAGGACATAAGTGCACAAATACAGACTGAATTTGAGCAGTTTTGTCCTCCCACTGGATTTAGTGGATTTTGGGCTACTGAAAAAAGACTTTGTGGAAACACCCAATACCACTTAACTTGATTTGGGAGCCGAATTCATCGAACCCAAAACGACGCTCATATTAATAACTAGGGATGTTACGGAAGTGATGATATCGAAACCGAAGTCGGTTTCGAAGGTTTTAAATTTGGTTTATCGGAATTGGAACTGAAATCGGAATCGGAGGTGCAGGATGAAGAAAGATATGTTAAAAGAAAGTAGGATAAATAAAATAAAATAATACATAATATTGTTAATCAACCTTTTTAATTTAAGCTTAAAAACAATACACCTAACTAAACGTTAAAAAAAATAAACAAGATTTTTAAAATCGTATTCAGTATTAATAGTAATAAATTTAATAAAAAAGTTTGTTGTAGTTAATTAAATGAAATCAGAGACTCCAAAAGAATGAAGTTATACTTAATGAATAAAACCTTCGCAGCTTTACCTCCTTCCAGCCTATTTCTCAACGGGTCATAGATTAAGCCAGCACCACTAAAAGACTACTGAGCTTGGTGGACACGACAAATCTTGACGGGCAAACGAGTTCAGGGTTTTGAATTTACTATTTACTTTCCACCTTAATAAGGGATCGTCACTAATAGGAATAAGTTTATCTCTATTGTAATCTTTAACTAAACCCTACCATGTAAGACAGTTGTCAAAAACCGCACGTTCGTCAGATGTGGTATTATTATCATCATCATTGTTGCATCGCATCGCCCTCCGATAACCTCCGATTTAAAAGTTTCGGAATCGAAATCGGAGGTTTAAAAACAATCAAAAGTTCCGACTTTTGGAAACGGAATCGAACTTCCGTAACATTCCTATTACTAACGACCGCTTTTCGTTTAGAAAAATGAAGATGTGAAAACCAACTAATTTAAACACTAGTACCATGTACTAACCTATGTGTAGATAAAAATTCTGAATTCTATCTAACGGAGTTTTTACAGAATCTATTTACACGGTATTCCGATCCGATTGAACGTGACAAAATGCATTCGTTCGCTGTTGGGATTACTCTAGTCGTATAACTAAAATATAACGTGAATTAGTTTCCTTGATAAAAAAAAAAGTTTAGTTTTGTAGATAACGCAACTTGGCGTGGATAAGATTTGTAAAAGTAGATTGTAGACCTAGTTGTTTAGAAAAATACTGTAAGTAACTATTTAATTATTTAAAAAATTGATAAACATACTTACATTTAAGAGACAAGAAGAAAGAACAGAAAATATAACCAACAAAGCCACAATCTTTAAACTGTATTATTTTTCCCAACGGGGAAAAATAATACAGTTTAAAGACAGTTTACATTGATTTTGCCATTTGTAGGCAAATGTTTTGCCTCCTCCATCAATTATATGCGTCATGGACGACGGAAGTCTAAATTTGGATCAAACATTTCACTTGAATTCATCCCAACTCCAAATAAATTTAAATATTAATACTAAATTCAAAAGTTTCTCTCGAAAATGGCAGAGATAACGAGAATCAAAGCGATATTATTCCACAATATTAACTAGGCCGCGTTTCGTTGGAACTCTGATTAACAAAACATTAGCTCGGTGAAGCAGCATCGTATCATAAAAATTCATTCATAATGAAAACAGAACAAACCCTTGACTGGTTGCTGACGTCAGCGTTTGCGTATCTACTGTACAATATATAACTACATCCTACTCATTTACATATTTGTTGTTGTAGAAAAAAATAAAGAAAAAAAGGAAAGAAAATATGTTTATTTGTAGAAACCAGAATGATAAATAAAAAAAAGATAAATAATAATAAAATCAAAAAAACCCCGTGCGAGACCAAACATGCTCCTTCCTCAGTATGTGCAGCGAGAGAGATGGAGTGAGATTTTTTTTTAAATGATAAAAGCACCGGTCATCAAATATTGAGTGAAAATTTATTGTATGGGGATGTGATGCGGCGAAATGAGGAACATGTCATGAGGAAAATTTTCAGTAAGAATGTAAGTAGAAAGGGAGTAATTAATGTGATAACAACTAAAAGAGAGTTATGGAAGAAGGCGATACGTTGAGACGACTCAATGTAAATTGGTATAAGGGTGTCAACAACGATGAGGTAGCCACCACCATCTAAGAGTTTTAAATTATCTAGAGAAAGCTATAAGCTAGCACAATCGTCGACCGATTCATCGCTTCACTATCGTTTGAAATAATGGCCAAACGAGAGTTTATCAAAAATGAGGAAGTCATGAAAGGTTTGCGTATCCACTTTCATCACCACGATGGCATGATGAGGACCACCATCTCACCTTTTGTAAAGTAATGGCGAAAACGTCCGTGAAGATTCCCAGACGTATTATCGAAAAATACATAATTTACGAAATGGAGCGTAAATATGATATAGCAGGACAAAGTGTACCAAATATTGTTTATTCAAGTCATATGTAGAGAGGTGGTGAACGAATTATTTTCAGGTTTCTTTAAAGCATCTCAAAGAAAGAAGAAAGAAAAGAATGAACTACTTACGCGACCGGCAGGTGTTTGTACCTGATACTCGGTGTTAGTAGATTAAGACAGGATTTTATATTTAAACTATATATATTTATATATATATTTTACATAGGTATTTTTTTTATGAATATTGATCATAGCAGTGATCTTGGCAGTGATAGTATTAGCTTTTCTCTTTGTCAAGTGACGATGACAGTTTTGTGAGCATTCCTTCTCTTGCAGACAGTCTTACGGCACAGTTTTCTGATGTTCCTAAGAATTTTAACGTTATTCATATCAACGCCCAGAGTATTCCGGCCCATTTCCACGATATGCTGGCAAGTTTTGACTGTAAACACATTCATGCTATTCTTGTATCTGAGTCATGGCTTAAACCTTGTCTCCCTTCAACAATTTACTCTCTTCCCGGCTTCGTGCTCATAAGAAACGACAGGACGGTTGGTGGTGGTGGTGGCGTTGCCATATATCTCCGTGCGCACATTCCCTTCTCTGTAGTTCATGTGTCGGCGCAGCCACCCCCATCAAATGCTGGTGAACACCTTTTTCTTGAAGTCGAACTACATCACTCGAAATTACTTCTTGGCGTATATTACTGTCCCTCCTTACGCATCAATTTCTTTTCTTCTTTTGAAAAGCTCCTAGAAGTTCTGACCCCTTCTTACAGTCATAGCATAATTATGGGTGATTTTAACACTTGTCTCCTGAAAAATGACCATCGCTCTTCTTCTCTGACTAATGTTGCAGCTTCTAGTAATCTTTCCATTCTGCCACTAAGTGCCACTCACCATTTTCCAAACTGTACACCCTCACTTCTTGACTTGATTTTTGTCACCTCTCTTGATCGCGTCGCTAAGCATGGCCAATGCTCAGCCGACGCCTTTTCGTATCATGACCTAATTTTTCTTTCTTATAAAATTCGTCCTCCTAAAGCTAAAGCCAAATTCCTCATGCAACGCAATTTTGGTGGTATGAACGCTGACAATCTTTGCGAGGATGCCAGCAATATTGATTGGTCTCCATTGTTTGCGTCTCCGTCAGTCGACGAGCAAGTAAATTATTTCACTGCTAGACTTGTCGAGCTTTACGATGTTCACGCACCTATACGTGCAGTTAAAGTAAGACATTTGCCGGCGCCGTGGCTGACGGATGAGATTAAGAAGCTGATGAACAAAAAAGTGACTGCAAAGTCTAAATTTAAGCGACGGCCTACTGATGCTAATAGGGAAAAATATACCTCCATTCGTAATCATTGCAATAAGGTGTGTAGGAATGCTAATCGCCAACACATTCATAACTCTGTCCAAAATGGGGACGCATCCAAAGTTTGGAATTTTCTAAGATCATTGGGGATCGGTAAAACTCGACAAGAGTCAATACCTAAAAATTTAGACATCGATTCAATGAATAATCATTTTACAGCTTCGTCCAATTTCGATAGGACATTAAAACTGAATACATTGGATTATCTTTCATCTCTTCCGAACCCCAGTTATTCTCCATTTGTTTTTAGTCAATTCTCTGCATGTGATGTTAAGAAGAGCATACTATCGATTACATCCAATGCGGTGGGAAGTGACTGTATCAGCCGTAAAATGTTACTCCCGGTGCTGGACGTAATCCTTCCGGTCATTTGCCACATCCTCAACTTTTCTGCGTCCAGTGGTGTCTTTCCTTATTCATGGAAAGATGCTCAAGTTATTCCATTACCAAAAAAGTCCAACCCTACATCCTTTTCTGAGTTCCGTCCAATATCCGTCCTGCCATTCCTGTCCAAAGTCCTGGAACGATTAATCCACGACCAAATTAGCACTTTCCTATCTAAAAATAATCTCCTCAATCCTTTCCAATCCGGCTTCCGTCCTGGTCACAGCACCACCACAGCTCTTCTCAATATTACGGATGATATAAGGTCAGCCATGGAAAGCAGTAATTTGACGGTCTTGGCATTGCTAGATTTTAGTAATGCTTTTAACACTGTCGATTTCGATGTTTTGCTTGGCATTCTGCGCTCTCTTAATATATCTCCATCGGTGATTGACTTTTTTCGTAGTTACCTGTTCGGTCGCCGGCAACGTATATGCATTGGAGAGACTTTGTCTTCCTGGTGTAGTACTTCTGCTGGGGTACCACAGGGTGGCGTTTTATCCCCTTTACTTTTCGCAGTTTTTATAAACTCAATCTCCAGTGAACTAACTTCCTCCTACCATCTTTATGCGGACGACCTACAAATTTATGCGCAAGCTCCTCTCGGACATCTGTCTGAGGCTATTGTTACAATAAATAGTGATCTGGCCCGCATTTGCGACTGGAGCAAAAGATATGGACTAATGGTAAACCCCACAAAGACGCAGGTTATAGTGGTGGGCAGTTCTAGGATGGTTACAAGAATCGACTGGACGACTCTTCCCCAGGTTTTTTTCGATAACTCATTGATTCCGTTCTGCAAAAACGTTAAAAACCTGGGGATATTCATTGATGGGAACTTCTCTTGGACCACCCAACTGCAGGAGGTTAGCCGCAAACTATTTGCATTTGTTGCATATTTGAGGAGACTGCGTAATTTTCTTCCGATTGCCACCAGGATTGCGCTTGCACAATCTCTTCTTCTTCCCATCCTTGATTATGCTGATGCCAGCTATCTTGACCTTACTCAAGAACAACTTGATAAGCTTGAGCGGCTTCAAAATGTTTGTATAAGGTTCATATTTGGTTTGCGCAAATATGACCATGTTTCCGAATTCCGTGTGAAGCTCAAGTGGTTGCCCATTCGCCTTCGCCGGAATGCTCATATTCTTTCCCTTTTATATAATGTACTCTTTACTCCTTACACCCCTTTTTACCTCAAGAATCGTTTCCAGTTTCTCCGCGATTCCCACACGAGATTTCTTAGGTCATCAGAGAACTTACGACTTCAAATGCCAGCGCATTGCACGACTTTTTTGGATAAATCATTTACTGTACAGGTTACTCGTCTATGGAATGCATTGCCAGATCCAATCAAACGTGCTCAATCATTGCCTGTGTTCAAAAGACTTGTAAAGGAACATTATCTGTCGCTGTCTTCTTCCTAGCTTGTCAATTTCAAACTGAACTGTCATTATCAACAGATTGTCGTTATTTTTTTTTTTTTTTTGTATTTCTTTTTATTTGCCTTTATATTAAGTGGGTATGTATGTATTTATGTATCTATTACATAGCTTATGTATTTATCTGTGTATCTATTGCAGTATATCATTTTAGCACTCTTATTGTTACACCAATGACCGCCCCATGTCATGTCCAAGCAATTACTGTCCATACCAGGTTGCCTGGAAGAGATCGCGGTATGCGATAAGGCCGCCCATTGTATGTGTATTAGACTTAAGTTTCTTTTTATTAATGTTTTTTATGGTGTACAATAAAGCGTATAATAATAATAATAATAAAATAATTAATGAAAACGTCATGCGTGCATACTTTGGGGCTACTGAGGGGGGAAGTAACCTGACTGCGTACCGTGGTCGAATGCTCTCTCTGTTTCAGGTGCTTGAGCCAGCTGTCAACGTTTCGGCCCAACGTCTATCGGATCAGGTGCGGGTCATCCAACGTAACCGTATGTTGGATGACGCCGTACTTGATAGACTGCGTGAGGAATCACGGAGTAGCCGTGTCTCGCCTGCCTTGCCACCGGCCGCGGTGCAACCCAGTGTTTCACCGCGACCCGACGGTGTTGGAGAGGATGACGACGACGGGGCTATATCCGTGAGTACCCAATGCAATGCACGACTGAGGAGCGCTTTGGAGTGTGCATTCCGAGAGTATCGGTCCACACCGCCTGAGCTTAGACCTCGATTACCTCGTCTGCCTATGCATAGAAAAAATAGGGCGCTGGTGTGTGCTCTAGATTCGCAGCTATCAAATGTTTTTGATAGCAGCAAAGACCTTACCGATACCCATTCGATCTTGTACTGTGCGGCTGCAGCGGCATGTCGTGTAGCTAACGTCAAGTTTCCCAAAACTGACAGAGCTACACGACCAGCTATACCAGCTTGGCAGTGCAGGATTGAGCGTCGTATCGGTGAGGCTAGAGCACTCATCGGCAAGCTTATCTGCTTCAGGGAGGGCAACACTCGCCCTAGAGTGATGCGCTTTGTGAAGCGGGCGTTCTTGGGGACTGATATCAGTTCCCGAGATTATATGTCCCGCGTCGCAGAGCGTATCGACTTCCTGAAGATGAAGATCTATGCATGGGCAAACCGTATTCGTCGGTACAAGCGGCGAGTGGAGCGATACACTCAGAATCGCACATTCCAGAGCAACGAAAGGTGGGTTTATAGGGATTGGGAGCAACCCGACCAAGGTGTGACTGATACGCGCCTACCGGATAATGACGCCATGTGTTCGTTCTGGCGCGATATCTGGTCGGTGCCTGTCAGTCACACCGAGGGTGACTGGACTCGGGAGGTCGAACAAGCGTGCGATCCGATACCACAAATGGGGGCAATTACCATCAGCCCCCAAGATGTAGCTCGTGCAGTCCGCCCGTTGCCTAACTGGAAATCTCCAGGGCCGGACGGACTGCACAACTTTTGGATTAAATGGTTCCAAAGGTCGCACGCTCGTTTAGCTATTCAGTTCCAGTCTTCCTTAGAGTCAGGATCGCTGCCCCAGTTCCTAACGACAGGAATAACCCACCTGCTCCACAAATCAGGTAGTACTACGGAACCTAAAAATTATAGACCGATAACATGTTTACCGACGGTCTATAAAGTTTTTACATCCATTCTGAGAGCTAAAATTAATCATCATATTGATACGAATTCAATCATGTCTGCTTCTCAGAATGGATGTAAGAACGGGTCCCGTGGTACTAAGGAGCTGCTCCTTATAGACATTGCCATAAGCCAGCAGGTTCGCCGTTCCCGAAGGGATCTGGCGACATGTTGGATAGACTACAAGAAGGCCTATGACTCAGTGCCACATACATGGCTCATGAGGGTGCTAGAGTTGTATAAAATTGATGCAACTCTGCGCACCTTCCTGATGTCGTGTATGGGGCAGTGGAGGACGGTCCTTCGCTATCCAGGATATCGACAGATTCAAAATGACAGCGAACCTATAAGGATCGAGCGTGGAATATTTCAGGGCGATAGTCTGAGTCCACTGTGGTTTTGTTTAGCCCTGAACCCTCTTAGTACACTGCTGGAGGGTTCGGGCCTGGGCTATCGGTTGAGAAGAGGAGGTCAGGTCATATCTCACCTCCTTTACATGGATGATCTGAAGCTCTTTGCCCCCAACAACTTGCAACTGATGAAGTTACTGAAGGTGACAGAAACCTTCAGTGACGCCATCAGGATGGAATTTGGTGTGGACAAATGTGCAGTCATGCATGTAAAGCGAGGGGAGATTATGGCATCCGAGGGAATACAACTCTCGGATTCCATACACCTTCGATCCCTTTCCTCAACCGAAACTTACAAGTATTTGGGTATGTCGGAAGCATTAGGCATCAATGCTAGTGACGTGAAACAGTCGTTGAGGGAACGCTTCTTTGGCCGCCTGAAAAAAGTACTAAATAGTCTTTTATCAGGCGGAAACAAGGTGCGTGCCTTCAACGGTTGGGTCATGCCGGTGTTGATGTACTCTTTCGGCATACTCAAATGGACTCAGACAGAACTTGACGCCCTGGATAGGAGGGTCCGCGCGCTGCTTACCGCAAATCGTATGCATCACCCACGATCATCGGTTATGAGACTGTATATCCCGCGGAAGTGCGGCGGTCGTGGCTTTTTAAATGCTAGGACCCTGCACAACCGCGAGGTATGCAGTCTTAGGGAATACTTCCAGGCCGCCGACGTGGGTATGCATCGAGATGTGGTAGCGGTGGACAAGGGCCTTACCCCGCTCTCCTTGGCTAACGAGAACTGGCGCAAACCTATAGTATTAGATACTAATGACCGCAGGGAGGTATGGCAGAGCAAGGAGCTTCACGGACGCTTCTACCGGGTCCTACATGGGCCCGATGTAGATCTTTTAGCGTCCGTGGCCTGGCTGCGATTTGGTGACCTTTTCGGGGAAACCGAAGGTTTTGTCTTTGCGATTATGGACGAAGTTATGATGACGAACAACTACCGGAAATACATTGTGAAGGACGGCACGGTTGACATCTGTCGGGCATGTCACCGACCGGGGGAATCAATCCGTCACATTATCTCCGGTTGTTCTAGTCTGGCTAACGGAGACTATTTGCATAGACACAACCTTGTAGCCAGGATTATCCATCAGCAACTTGCTCTAAAATACAATCTTGTGGAATCGGAAGTGCCTTACTATAGGTATGTGCCCGACCCAGTTCTCGAAAATGGCAATGTCACGTTGTATTGGGATCGGTCTATCATCACTGACAGGACTATTGTTGCCAATAAGCCTGACATAGTGGTGATAGACCGACTAGAGCGTCGCGCAATGATTGTTGATATAGCGGTCCCCCATGACGAGAACCTCGTGAAGGCTGAGAGAGATAAGAAAAGCAAGTATCTTGATCTGGCTCGCGAGGTTGTCGACATGTGGGATGTGAATACAGCAGTCATTGTGCCGATAGTCGTGACGGCCAATGGCATAATAGCCAAGAGCCTCGACGATCATCTGAGGAGGCTCTCGTTGGGCAGCTGGATCAAGGGCTTGATCCAGAAAGCGGTACTCTTGGACACGGCGCGCATAGTCAGGAGATTCCTCTCTCAGGAGCCCTGACCACCGGTAGCTTGGACCCTGTTCCCGATACCGGTGGGCTACTATTTTTGTATTTTTAAATGTTTTTTTTATTTTATTTTTATAGAATAATATTTAAAAATATAAAAGTATGTTTATAAAATAAATAAATGGAATAATAATAATAATAATAATGAAAAAGTGTTTAATTGCCACAAAAAGGCATACAATATAAATACATGATTATGCTAAAGCCTTAACAGTAGTATTAGTAGTTACTTCATAGTAGTAAGCTTCGTTACTTCACTTCTTATGTTTGGTTGTGAAATTTGAATTATAAAAATGTAATTGCCGTTTGATCTCCACAAGCCCTGGAGAACTCAGGCAATATATCGATAATTAGCATGTCAGACGATTCTTTCTTCATTTACAACATATAAAATATCTTGATTTATTTTAATGGTGTCAGATCCTACAAAACGCATTCATTAATCAAGTGAAACTAGGTCGGTCTGGATTAGATACATCATAGGTACTTTATTCTGCTTGCGGTTCCATTGAGAACTTCATTTAAATCTGAGTAGAAATGCCTTATATTTTAATCTAGCTCGACTAGTTTCCATAGAAATCCGTTTTGCGGTTAACCCGTGATGAAAAAAAAAGCATCTAAGTGATTTTTAAGTGGTTTATCCCGTGGCAAGTTAAAGACCATCCCTTGGGAACGTAAGTACAAAATGTGTCCTATTTCTTAATAAACGCAATGGTCTACCCTTGTACAAACAACCGTTGAGCCGTGGTTGATTAACATTCATTTCTAATCAGAAATGTAGAGATCCGCAAGAGAACCAGGGTTATCAACACAGCTCGAAGAATTGTCAGAATTGAGTGGCAGAGGGCAGGGCACATTGCTCGCAGAACGGATGGCCGATGAGGCAGAAAAGTTCTGGAGGGGTTCCAACGCAACGTCGACCGTGAACCGGAAGACGTTGCGTTGCAAAGCCTCTAGGTGGACCGATGACCTGGTGAAGGTTGCGGGGATCCGCTAGATGCGAGACGTACGGGACCGGTCAATGTGGCGACGCTTGGGGGAAGCCTATGTCAACGTCTTTCGGCTGATATGATGATGATGATGAGTGTGGGTTACGGAATGTAAGAGTTAGCGTAAGGGATGAATGTATCGGTAGTGAGGGAGAAAGAGGATGTACGAGAGATGGCAAGATGACGGAGACGCAAAAACGCTAAGACGTGTGCTAGGATAATTATATTAATATAAAGAGAGTTAGTCGAATTCTTAAGTTGTTTCACTCTGAGCTCGCAATCCCATAAATTCTGGGGGCTCGTCCGGGATTTGTGCGGCCCGAGTCACAAGGAAGTAAAAACTACGAAGGCGGCCGGCATCGTATTACATGTGGTGGGGTGTTAGAAGTTGTATACATATACTTTCACATTTGTCATATTAAAAGTCAAAACTCAAATTAAATTTATTGCAACCATAATACATACAAATAAATTTACGTATGTTACAGAAACAATTATGGATCCTGTCGGGCGCAGCAACATTCTATGTACAGTCAGTGTCTTACTGAGAGTAAGAGCGCTTAATTTCCTTGTTAATTAAAATTTCGTTTATCTTTTTTCCATCTTTCTGCTCTTAGTAGTACGAAGTAAAATATAAGTAGGATGAAACTCGTAGTTTAGTTTACTGGGAAGCAGGATTGTGTGTTTCTGATCGATGTAAAATCAAATGGAGAACTTAAAAATGCATTTTATGAACAGTGATTTCAAGTAATTCGTGAAAAGAATTATCATGATATTTTTTAAACTCGGAAAGGCTTTTGTGAGATCTGGATTCCTAGTAAGAGATAATATTATCCTAGCGTTCGGATCGTCACAATGTGGATTTTATTACGTTTCTTTGTTTGATGTTAAATTGACAGGAATGCTTGTCGGGAAATTCTTTTCCTTTTAGCGCTTTTATTAAACTAATTTAAGATTATTAATACCTAATAATTCTATTGGACAAGTGGATAGTAGGTGGGAGTCTGCTGGATGTGAGGAGCACAGAGCGATAAAGATTATCGAAAAGGCAAACATGTATGGGATTGCTATGATTGATTGGGATTACCAAAATGTTACGTGTTCAATTCCAAAAATGTTGGCTGTCGCCGATAGAATGTCACTTTGTCTATAGGTCTAGGGCCAGTAGGTGTAATGACTGTTGGACCAATGTGGTCAAAGTTCAGCAGTAGTAGTATTTTAGCCTGTGTGTGTCTGTTAAGCCTGGTTTACACGGGTAGAATTAACGGTAAAGTATCACGGGAGAGTATAACTATACTAATGTAGACATTGGGAGAGTAGTGTACTAAAACTTGAAACATTAGAGTGACTAGCGAGCAAGCAATTCTACTACTTGCCTTCAAATACCACGGCGGCGCGCGCTCTACTCTACCGCACATTTTGCAGCCTACCCTAGTTACTATACTAATAAAATATAAATTTACATGTAGACAGTTACTCTACTGAAACTAGTACAGTACTTGGAATTGGTAGAGTATTACGCTAGTTGAGTCTAGTGTTAACTCTACCCGTATAAACCAGGCATTAGTCCTTGTTTTGTGTATAATGATGATGATAAAGATTAAGAACTCACTTCACGTTACACTTAATTTTGATAGGTTTAAAAGAGAAGATAAAATTCTCCAGAAAAAGTGTATGAAACATTACGGACGTCTGTGCCTTTGATTCAATTTGATCAATTTCCTTTTGGCACCGTCTAACCGACATCAATACCTAAGTTGTTGACAATTTCAATTAATTGGCTCTTTCAATATATTTGAGTTATTGACTATTACAACTTTTGATCAAAGCAGCCGTTTATTATTCAATTAATGTGTGCTTCAAAGTCTAAAGAGTTGCCATTAGCTTTATTGATATTGTGTTGACATTTTCAGTGTTGTGTTTATGTTACGAGTTAATGGCGTCTCGGGACACCTGTCAGGAAACTCTCGTTTTATTATTGTTTTTTGTTTTGTTTTAGATTTTTTACAGTTTTGACAGCAAAACTTATAAAGTTAAAACTTCATCAAGGAAGATATTATTTAATTGTCATTAATGTGTTAAGCAAAGAAATGCCAAAAAAGTAACTGCCAACTGCTTTTCTGCAGAGGAATAAAATCGCTGTTTTGTGCTGACAAAATGTTTAAGGGGCGTACAAACTTTTTTTTTGGGTGGTAAATCATCCACTGACATCTCCCGCTCTGGGTGAAGAAGTAGAGCGTGTCAGACTTTAAAATAATGAAGAGGCCACGATGCTTTTAAAGTCGCTCTATTGCTCCTCTTCTCAAAAGATTAAAACCAAACAAGTGCGCACGTATTATTATTATATTGTTCGTAAATTTTGATGAGCCTCCTTAATAAACCCATTTCAGTCTTCAGCCTTCAGGTTTGGAAACAATGGGCTATTGGCTTTATAAAATAATACTGTGAGCTTTGTTACTCCAAAATAGAACTATCATATATTGGATCACAAAGAACTGACGTGCATTGTGGAGCTCGTCAATTTTAGTTTGTTAACCTTAAGAACTCTTTGCAGCAAAGTGCTCGAATATCTAAGAATTTTGTCTTTACTGAAAAAGTTTTGACGGCATTCATAATACCCATACGATAAGTTTTTAATTTTTTTCGATACTAACGTAATACTCTTTTTGATATTGGATAGTTCACTGGACATTTTCTTCTTAAAACGGCTTGCAAAAGCCTACCTACTGATCATATTGAAGCTAAACACACACACACACGAAAATATCTACCTATATTTTACATGTATTTTATTTTCATCTTACATACTCATATTTTTACAGTCAGTGAGGCTATACAAATAACTTTCTATTCGTTTGCTATAAACATCGGAATTCGTTTTAAAAATAGTGTATACGTGTGTGCGTGTGTACGCTTTTGATGTTATTTTATTAATACTAAGTGTAAATACTCTATGAATAGCAAGACTATTTGTGTACCGGGTGAAATGGCAAAAAGTAAAAACAAGAACTAAATAGAGCTTTGTCTCTCCCAGACATAGAATTTTATTAATAGTTTCATATTAACGCCCAAGGTTCTATGATTGAATGTCACGCAAGCAGGAAAGTATCTATTCTACGATGGCACAAGCCGTGATGTTGATACAGTGGGACACTAGATAATTTGTCCTTGTATAGGTAACTCAAGGTTACCAAATAAAAGGTTAGCAAATGATGGAAAAAGAAGCTGTGGACGACCACCAATGACCTGGCTACGAACAATCAAGAATGACATGATCACAAGCAACACAACAGAAAAGATAATCCGCAACCGTACGGTGTGGCGCAGAAGTAGTAGGAGGGCTGACCCTAAAAAAAACTGGAACAATAGTCAGGAGAAGATAGGTAACTCAAGGTTTGTATCTGAACATTGCATAAGCAAAATATATATTAGGTATAGTTCCTTTCACGAAATAAGTCCCAGACCAGTTTACATAATGTGTCCAGCCGATGAAAAACGTCTGCGCTCTATATTAGACATATGACCCTTATCACTAGAATAATAGGTGTGCCTACGAACACAGAATACCCCCAAGGCAGCAAAAACATGATCCAGCCTTAAATTATCTACCTAGTACAAGCGAACATCTTGATTTCTAATCTGGGCCGTGTTTAAAGCTCATTATGTTAGTCCTTACTTTTTACCCGACTACGGCGAATCCAAAAGGAAGGGTTATGATTTTAGCAGTGTATGTATGTTTGTCTTCACGTATATTCCTCCGTAGCGCCTAAACTATACATCCGATTTTGATGAATAAGTGTCAATCGATTCGTTACCATATTAACGGCCGGGTAACAAAGGCTAAAAAAATCCGTACAATAACAATAAATACAATTTTTAAACTTTTTGCTTGTTCAACCTTCTATATATATCCTTTTCTCAACTACATAATACAGAATACCAGTACTTATAACGACGGCCTATCTGATCGCGTTTCTGGTTTTTACCCAGCAACAGTGTTCTCAGGTTTTCTGGTTTCCGACTACACGTAACTATCAAAGATCTACGAATACCAGCCTAGACTGGCTTAAACCAGTATTATATTATCATAGGTTCAAAAGTTCGCGGAATATTTCTTTAAATTACATCGGTAAATATTCTGGCGGACTTTTAGATCCCCCCTTATACTTTAAAAGTGTCATGTGAGTTCGGAATTTGATTTAAAAAGTCAGACAGAATAGACCCATGATTATTAAATTTAAATTTGTTACACAATTTAGACTTAGTAATAAAATACAAGCATAGTTATAGATTGTTGTAATTAGATTGTTTAGTGAACTGATTGTGCCATTACTATTAACTCTAATTCTTAGGATTATTATGTGTGATATATTTTTCTAATATTTTGTTTTGTTTTTCCCTTTGGCTAATTAATATAGCCATATTTGCAAATTTACATATTTTTAACTCTGATTTAATGTAATCAATGAGCCTTTAATCCCATATGATCATTAATAACTGCACTTGTGCGTATCTAATTAATTGAACCTAACCTAGCTTTATCCATGCCGTGAAACTCTGTTATTGGCCTAAGATATAATTGTCATCTCGCTGTGTTTGTGTGTTTACTAAGATGCTAGTAAAGTTAACGCAACTGCACTGGGCTGTTCTTTGACAGTGAGGTGAACATTTACTCATGTATATAGCTGTTGTAATAAGTGTGTAAGTAATAAGCTGTTGCGTTTCCTAATAAATAAATAAAAAATAGAAATAGTATGCAATATGATGCGATAGACACAGAATATAATTTATATAATGAATCAACCAACCAATCATCAAGACTGATCTCGGCAAGCGGTTTTCAACTTCAGAAAACCTTGAAGATCGACCC
This sequence comes from Orthosia gracilis, assembly GCA_947562075.1. NCBI lineage: Eukaryota > Metazoa > Arthropoda > Insecta > Lepidoptera > Noctuidae > Orthosia > Orthosia gracilis. The sequence goes on along the minus strand of OX387272.1, from coordinate 43,829,243 downwards.
GTGCGGCTTTTTATATTACTTAGCTGCGAGTTACTCGTCCTTGCTTCTTGTTGAAGACTAAACAATACCTAGATTAGACGTGTGTATAGTGTTCAGTTACGAACCGGAATATCGATTAGAGCTTGGTGGAGGTTTGCTACCTACTCTTACTTAGATAATTGATACCTCCCTGGATGCCTATTTATATCTATGTACCTGTTTGTTTTTACTCGATCCTTTTGTTGTTGTTGGTTAACATATATGTATCAGAGAGCCTAGATCCAAGAATTAGGAAAGCAGTTGTCCAGAAGCTCGGTCGGGGTGGGCCAATTCCCTGGCCCCCAAGGTCGCCTGACCTTACCCCACTCGACTTCTACGTCTGGGGAAGGGCGAAAGAGTTGGTGTACGCAGAAGAAGTACCAACAAGGGAGGTTCTAATTAACAGGATCCACGCCGCATTCGATACAATGCGCGAGGAACTGCTGCTTAGAACGGTGACCGTGGAGATGAGGAAGAGGTGCCGAGCATGTTTACAGGTCAATGGTCATCAATTTGAACAAAATTTGTAATTAATTAAAATTAGTAATTAATTAAAATTTGTAATTTAATGACATTAGTCATTACCAAATTTTTTGTTTCATTTGCCATCCTTTTACGATCGAACACATTTAATTTTCATTAGTTGAAATTTTTGCTTGAAGTGCCCTAGTTGCGGAAATTAATTAATAACTTTAAAACTAAAAGTGATAATTACACTTTTAGCATATCGTTAGAAAGGGCATGGACTGAGGATGTTTTAAAAAAATCAGAAGAACTCCAACCCTGTTAGTTTTTTTTAAACCCCATAGAAAGTTGCCCTTAAAATTATTTCTTTACCTTACTACGGTACTTCAGGCCCCATAACTTTTCTTCTCCACAATTTTCTGGTGTAAAATAATTTTTTGCAGGACCCTAAGACTCTAACGATTAAAACAAGACCATTAGCCGACCGGTCCCATGGATAGATTTTGAGCTACAGGTAGTTTTAGTCAAAAAATCATAAAAAAGTCAAATAAAAAATAATAATAAATTAAAAAAAAACCTTGAGGCCAAGGTCAATATAATGGGCGGGGGTAGGTAGCAGACTATCCCTAGTTTCTACCCTAGGCGTATGTACAGCTCCCTTCCAAACACCCTGTATATCGTTTGTCTGGGTTATACGTACACTGCGTACGTGACGGCTTATTGAAAGAAATTTTCGGCATCGAATAGTAGGTTTATCGACACCTGCTTGCTGTATCCCGATGGGAGAAATCTATTTTTGTTTGTAATATTTCTTTGTGATGTAAGGAGGTATATTTTCGTATATAAGAAGGTTAGGCAGCAATATAAAAAGTTTTATTTGAACAATCTCATTGACCGCATGTTTTGTTTTTTTTTGTTTTAGAATTGTTTTTAAGAATTGTACAAGACAACATGCTGCTAATGGGCTTGTCTCAAAAGCGATTTCAAAGGCAGAAAAGACTTTGTCATTGACTTCGACTTGCATGACATCAAAATATTATTGAAATAAAATTATTTTCAGTCGTCAAAATTACTGCCCGTAGGTATAAAAGTATCAAGTATCAATATTATCCCAAAACTTAAATCCACAAGAAAAGTTTAATCAAAAAGATAAATCACGTCCACAGAAATATTTTCAACCATTTGTAACCAAAAACCCGTGAAGATCGGTGAGGCGCGATGACAAACAGTAGTTCCATAATGATCGAACGTAACAGTAACTTTCAGAGCGACTAAATGAAATGTATGGGTGTGGGAGGAGCTGATCGATGCGCCATTAATCATGTCGCCGACATGGGACATCATCTATCTATTGACTTTATAAGTTGTATCACTGGGAATATTGTTGCGGCACTCTTCACAAACTCTAAAGAGGTCAGATGAAAACGGGAACCTCTTTTGTCGAAACTCTTTTTGACAAGCTGCGTCGTCTATGGAACGTTCCTTCTTCGAATATCAATTTAAAATTTGAATTCCGAGTGATTGGAGAATTGCGAGATTTCAATATTTTAAATTGGAGCCTGATGAAACATACAACTTTTAACGATTCCATTTAATTTTGCTTTTGGTAGGCATTTTCATGCAGAATAAATATTTATTTTAATACTACTACGGCAGATAAGGATTTTGTTGCTTCTATGTGTACAAAATAAAAATATTACGATTATTAAACATTGAAACAATTTGGCGAATTTACGAGTCCACTAATCGACCTCTAACGACTTCTTGAGGTAAAAGGTTAACGTTATTAAAACTCCAATTAAAATAAACGTAGCACTTGAAGAGTACTTTAGAAATGCAGACACGAGGGACACTAATGCACTTAGCGTTGACACAACTTAACGCCCAGTTGAAGCGGGCGTTAAGCACGAAGTTTAATATCTAACTTAAAGTTATTACAAGCCAAATAAAGCTACTATTAAGGTGCTTGTTATTACAGGGTTAAAGCTCTTTATAAAGGAGCTTATCCGTTGTATTATTTTACAAATGTTTTTCAGTTTTTGCATGGTTGTTTTGCAGTTTCAGAGATTTGATTGTGGGTTTCAGCTTTGTCCCTAAAATCACAGCGCATCAAGCATATACGATGCCTCCGATTTTTCAGATGTCTAATTTGATTTCCTACTTATCCTATTAATATATCAATTATTATAAATAAAAAAATAGCACACAGGTACAACAGACCTGAATCGGGCGATCGGGTACCTACTTTTTATCACGGTGCCAAATTTGCCAAACAAAGCCAAGGGCAGTAGCAATTGTTCATAGACTGACTGCAATGACCGTCCATTTAGTATCCAAGTGGGCTACTTACTCAATGACTATCATAACCATCTAAAAACACAAAAAAAAAAACAAAAGAAATTCGACGCAACATGGATAGCCATTTTCACGTAATAAGCACGCACTTTGGAAACTGAGCCAGTATTGACAGACCATAACGTTATTGGCTGTATGAGCGTAATGTTTGCCATAACATGGACGATGTGAAAAAAGAATATCGTTGACGTCATGCCACCAAACTGAAGGTCGCTAACCTACCCTGGTGACGTGTGGTTGTGTTTTTGGTTTTATTATAAAAGCTTATCTGTTCATCGGACATTTTTGAAGCTAATGCCAGATGGCATGCATTTGTTATAACTCTGATTTTTAATTTCGTAGATTGAACTGTTATTTGGGCGGTTGTCACTATATCGTTACATAAAAATAGTGTCGTATCCTGACTATCCTGAGTGATCGATAGTTGATCGAAAATCGAAGTAAATCGAAAATGGAACTATGTCATCGCAAAAAAAAATACATTTGTTAAGAAATTAGTGGCACTTATTTAGTTTCTACTCATTTATGTCAGACTTCATTTTATCGATCGCATTTATTATATATTTAATACCATAAAAGTTTATGTACTATGTGTATGAATATTGTTTCATTTTATATATTACGTTTATATTCATAAAACATTTATTTACACTAATTAGTAAAATTAAATTGAATCACATCGATTCGATGAATCATTTACAATTGAGCCTTATCTACATCACTATGCACCGCGCATGCAACATTGGCAGCTGTCAGTGTAGTCTACGAAATTAAAATCACAGATAAAGTACCTTGACGTTTTAGGTATTTTACTTTTCAAAGCCAGGTAACATTTATATGACATTCCTGAGTAAATAAGAAAAGCCTATAAACTGCTCGCAGAAAGGATTGCCGATGGTGCCGAAAGCAGTGGCGACCGTGTACTAGAAGAATCAGCGTTGAAAGGCCTCAGGAATCCGCTGGATGCGAAGCATGAGACTGGTCAATGTGTCGACGCTTAAGGTAAGCCTATGTATTGGACGTCTTGCGGTTTAAAACGATAAATGCTCGTATCTAAAAATCTAAATCCTTCTAGTCAATGATGATGACCGATACAAAGGGGTATATCCAGAATTCCGTTTAGTTAACCAAGTCCTGAGACTATAGTTTATTGATTTATGTCTGTTACATATCAGGGAATCATCAAACTAATGATTTAATCTCATTTCAAATAAAACTGTTATCTTTATTCAACGAATATTATTGTAAGATCACCGAGATCGTTTCTTACATATTTTTATAGCGGCGTTTATTCAGAAGTATTGAAACAACAAAAAATGTTAGTTACGCATTCCTATTTGTGTAAACTGAATCAAAAGAAAAATATACTGTGTATATATTAGAACGTCAAATCGTGGTCAGAAGATATTTTAGTTAAGAAAACAATACTGTAACATCTGAGTTACATATTCAAACTTATACGAGGAATTACTAAAGGCCATATTCCAAATTGAATTGAGTAAACATAAAAGTGATTCATTCAATATTGGCCACACTTTTCGATTCCGCGCCTTTCAATCAAAGTGAATCTATTCGGTTGAACCGTGTAATAACATAAGACACACGTGTGTGAGAATTCAATTCCGCAAGCCTTTGAATTCAAAATGCGAGAAAAAGCAGAGCATGAAGGTTTTTCATCGTATCGACGTTCTGGTTTGATACGTTTCGAAACAATCAGTGTTCGTACAGAATAACCGTTTGATGTGTAGGTACCTATTTGTAATGAACACAATATAATGGTTTCTGTACATCACATCGCTTTACAAACACCGTAGGTGGCGACACGTCCTGTCAGAATCACAGTTTATTTAACACAGTTGATTCTTGCAATCGACACAGAACAATAAGCAGTGGTGGTCTGTTTAATTTGTGAGTATGTTGCGTCTTCACTGGAGAGTCACAATATTATTCGGAAGAAACATCTAAAGAAACAAGAATAACGTTCGTACTATTCGTACCTTATAAAACCTGTAATTTGCCTGCTGTAGCAAAAAACTTCTAGTTATAAAGAGAAGGAACGTGCATTGATTGCAATGCTTGACTGAGTACAAAAATAATAAAAAAAGTGAAAGATAAAAAACCTTTTTTACAAAAAAATACTACCGACTTCTAAATTAGAAAACTACAAAGTGAAAAATTACTTTATTTTTGGAAATCGGTGTCTTTCGTAGGTACCATTTTTTGCGTTACGGATACCGACTTCCAAAAATAAAGTAATTTTTCACTTTGTAGATTTCTTATTTGGAAGTCAGTAGTATTTTTTATAATTTTTTTAGTAGTACCTACCTTATAGGCGAGTAGTTTAGTAAGGAACCTATAATGCCAGAATAGATTACCCGAATATCATGAAACTGAACATAACCAGTGAAATGAGAGTGTACCAAGGTGAACTGTCTACATCTGCGTACGCCAGAATAGATTTGCCGAATATCATGAAACTCGAATATAAAGCGTGAAATGAAAGCTCTGCGTACCCCTCAAGAGACAGAAACAATAAAGAGACATGCGATTGCAGCAAACCCGAGAGATTTCCCGTTATTTATTGAAGAGTTCTGTTGTATATCTTAGAAATTCTTCATCAAATCTTCACCAAATTAAAATAGGACCAATTGCCAAACATACACTTTCATACAAAAAAAGAATTTTCAAAATCGGTCCACAATTGACGGAGATATCAGTGAACATACACAAAAAAAAACATACAAGAAACACAAGTCGAACATAGAACGTCCTCCTTTTTGGTAAGTCGGTTAAAAATGAGGTGAGTATGAAAGCCAAATACATACCTTTGATATCTAATAAGATCAAATAAAGTTTGAAAAGCTTGAACCTTAACATCTATGCAGATATGAATTACATATTAAAAACAGAAAGTAGTATTGTAAATAAAGAAAAACCCAACAAAGAAATATTGTCGTCTGCCTAATAAAAGAGTAATATCATTCTATTCCCCGTTTACGGCATTTATTGATGGCGAGTTAATAGACATAATGGACGATGATATTGTCTGTATATTTAGCAGTGTCCCCGAATACTAAGTAACTTGGGAATTTATTTATGTATCGGTCTTTTTTTCGCTTTGTTTGCGGATGTAGAACTTTCGTCCCTTAGGTCCCGTCATCTAGAGCTTTTGTGGACCTAAATCTTAGACTTTATGATACTTTTGAGATGCCTGAATCCGATTATACTGTCACAATAGGTCTAAAAAGAACAATTCACATAAAACATCGTTTAGCCTCGTTGTCAGTCCATAAAATCGTCTGGTTGATGTTTACTTTCCAATAAATATCATTGCAAATGAGTCTAGCTCAGTAGTAGCAACACGCAATACCACATGGTTGACCTCGAAAAACAAATTCGTTACTTTTTATACTTACGAAAATGTATGTATACAAAAAGGTGCATTGGAAGTTCTCTGAAATTCAGTATATCTAATTTTTCTACTGGAGATGGATGGAGCGGTCATGTTTATGCCATTAAATATTTCAGTGATCGATCACATTATATTATCAATCATCAATTTATTTAAAATAGAATCGCCAAAAATTGAAAAAAAAAACAATTTTGTCCCACTTTTCTAGTCTTTTCTTTCTATCCTTTTTTCCGTTTAGTGACAAATTATTCAAAGTCCAATAATTTATTTAAATCAGGTCAAAGTAGTTACGGAAATTTTGATTAAGAAAAAATGAGTAAAAAAATAATATCAGTTGATTTCACTATCCGTTACAAATTTAGGTGGGTATGGAGATGAAACAGACCAGAAACTTCACTTGCAAGACTCACAAGCTACTCCTCCATATTATATCCAAGCTTTCTTCTTATATCTACATGCTAAGGCGTATTCAGGAGCTACATGTATTCCTTCCAAATATACCAACAGGGAGCATGCTCACATTATGATACTATTACAATAGCTACCGATGCCGAGCTCTACATTCCACGCAAAGCCGTCGCTACACGCTACAGGCAGTCAGAACTTTGAAATTTTGAGCATCGGATTAGAATATCGATATTCCTCTCACTAGGTAACTCGGCAATATTCACTGATATTCAGCAGCTAGGCAAGAAGCGTAAACACAACTAGGAAAAACTAATGGTCTTTATTTTCAATACATCTCTTTGTGTAGCAATTTCTGAGTTGTATTCCTTATTGGCCAAATGATCACAGACTAGACTTTCAAATTCTTATGAATCTTTTTAAATAGCAACAAAGGCACATACTCTAAATTTGTTTTTGAAAGCATGTCTCTTTTGCACATTCGAATTGATAAAACACCACTTTGGAAGATCAGAGCTACATCTATGTGAAATGTCAACAGTTGAACAATTTATTCGTACCATGAGAACCAACAGACTCACTTTCACATTAATATTAGTGAAGTTGTATCGTGTTATCCTCTCACAATTTTTATTGCTTTCACGTAACTGGATGAAATTCCTTTTTCTGAGCAGCACCGTGACAGCCAACGCATTTAAATGTAAAAACCTGACAAGGGGAACACGATTGTTATTTAAAATGGATTTCTTTGCATTTACAGTAACTGGAGGGATGGAAAGTCTTATAGGGGGACGAATGGAACTTTTATTTTAACTGTATTTTATACGGATGCCGTCATCGGATTTTCCTTGTTTGACTTTTGGGAGCTGATTACCCAACGTTTTTTATTTAGCCTTTAATTTTTAATTGGAGGTCTTTGAGGAAGGAAACATCTCTAGAGCCCTTATTAGCTTTGATAAATAATTCACAAGGACCAACCAAATATGCATTAGTATTTTAAAAGGCATTGCTTGCAATAAATTTCAAATTCATTTAATGTTCAACACAGTACATAAAAAGAAGAGAGAGAGAAGAGAAAAACCTAGAAGTGTCTAGTTGTCTGGTGAATGCGCAGACAACCGTGTTCCACCAATTGAGGCATGAAAAATTAAAAATTACAATAATAATTAAAATAATCTCCAGGGCCGGACGGGCTGCACAACTTCTGGATAAAATGGCTGCAAAGGTCGCACGCTCGTTTGGCATCTCAGTACCAGGCAGCCTTAGAGTCTGGTTCGCTACCCAAGTTTCTTACAACAGGAATTACCCACCTGCTCCACAAATCTGGTAGCACCGCGGAACCCAAAAATTATAGACCTATTACATGTTTACCGACGGTCTATAAGGTTCTTGCATCCATTTTGAGAGATAAAATTAATAAACACGTCGATAATAACTCGATCATATCGGCCTCTCAGAATGGATGTAGGAACGGGTCCCGCGGTACTAAGGAGCTACTCCTCATAGATATGGCCATTAGCCAACAGGTTCGGCGTTCCCGAAAGGATCTGTCGACATGTTGGATAGATTATAAGAAGGCCTATGACTCGGTGCCTCATACATGGCTCATGAGGGTGCTAGAATTGTATAAAATAGATACAACTCTACGCACCTTCTTGATGTCGTGTATGGGACAATGGAGCACAGTCCTTCGCTATCCAGGATGTCGAAATATCTAGAGGAATAGCGAACCTGTAAGGATCGAGCGAGGTATATTCCAGGGCGATAGTTTGAGTCCACTTTGGTTTTGTCTAGCCCTGAATCCTCTAAGCATGCTTTTGGAGAATTCAGGGCTGGGCTATCGGTTGAAGAGAGGTAGTCAGGTTATATCTCACCTCCTTTACATGGATGACCTGAAGCTCTTTGCCCCCAACAATCTTCAACTGATGGAGCTACTAAAAGTAACTGAAACTTTTAGTAGCGCCATCAGGATGGAGTTTGGTGTGGACAAATGTGCGGTCATGCATGTAAAGCGAGGGGAGATTGTGGAATCCGTAGGAGTTCAACTCACGGGTTCCATAAACCTGAGATCCCTCTCTCCAAACGAAACCTATAAGTATTTGGGTATGTCGGAAGCGTTAGGTATCAGCACTACTGACATGAAGCAATCGTTGAGGGAGCGCTTCTTTGGCCGCCTGAAGAAGGTATTCAATAGCCTTCTTTCGGGCGGAAACAAGGTGCGCGCCTTCAACGGTTGGGTCATGTCGGTATTGATGTACTCTTTCGGCATACTCAAATGGACTCAAACGGAACTTGACGCCCTGGATAGGCGGGTCCGCACACTGCTGACTGCACAGCGAATGCATCACCCACGATCATCGGTCATGAGATTGTATATCCCGCGGAACTGTGGAGGCCGTGGCTTTTTAAATGCCAAAAACCTCCACAACCGCGAGATATGCAATCTCAGGGAATACTTTCTAAACACCGACGTGGGTATGCATCGAGATGTAGTGGCTGTGGACAAGGGACTCACCCCGCTCTCCTTGGCGAATGAGAACTGGCGCAAGCCAGTGTAGTGTAGAGTAGTGCTTGATACTAAAGACCGCAGGGAAGTATGGCAGAGTAAGGAGCTTCACGGACGCTTTTTCCGGGCCCTACATGGGCCCAATAGATCAATCAGCGTCCGTAGCCTGGCTGCGTTTCGGTGACCTCTTTGGGGAAACCGAAGGTTTTGTCTGTGCAATTATGGACGAAGTTATCATGACGAATAACTACCGGAGATTTATTGTGAAGGATGGCACGGTTGACATCTGTCGGGCATGTCACCGCCCGGGTGAATCGATCCGCCACATTATCTCTGGTTATTCTCGTCTAGCTAACGAAGAGTACTTGCATAGGCACAACCTTGTAGCCAGGATTATCCATCAGCAACTTGCTCTGAAATAAACTCTTGTGGCATCGGAGGTACCGTACTACAGGTATGTGCCCGACCCAGTTCTCGATAATGGCAGTATCACATTGTACTGGGATCGGTCCATCATCACTGACAGGACTATTGTAGCCAATAAGCCTGATATTGTGGTGGTGGACCGAATCGAGAGGCGTGCAATGATTGTTGATATTACCGTCCCGCATGACGGGAACCTCGTGAAAGCCGAGAAAGATAAGCAAATCAAGTATCTTGACTTGGCTCGCGAGGTTGTCGACATGTGGGATGTGGACACAGCGATCATTGTACCGATAGTCGTGTCGGCCAATGGCTTAATAGCCACGAGCCTCGACCAACACCTTAGGAGGCTCTCGTTAGGCGGCTGGGTCAAAGGCCTGATCCAGAAAGCAGTACTGCTGGACACGGCTCGTATTGTTAGGAGGTTCCTTTCTCTGGAGCCCTGACCGCCGGTAGCTTGGACCCTGTTCCCGATACCGGTGGGCCTCTATTTTTTAATGTTTTTGTTTTTAATTTATTTTATAAAAATATTTAAAAATGTAATTTATAAGACATGTAATTAATAAAGGATTAAAATAATACAATGTTATAAATTAAATTAAAATTAAAATTTTAGCATACATGTCATTAATAAAAAATTATAACTTCTGACAATAATGTGAACCTAACATATTTTCACAGACCATAAGCTCTTAGAGTAAAATTATTTTCAGTGTTCGTAAGACTTGTATACATCTGTCTCTTACGCACACTCAAAATAATCTTACTCTAAGAGCTTCTGGTCACCCCCCTGTAAATCCAGCCCTGATACTTTAACAGCTTAAATACATTTGCTATTATAAATTACTTTGTCCTCCATTTCGTTAAAGAAAAAAAGACCACCACCACCTCATTTAAAGTTAGTACACGCAAAGCTAGCAATAGTGTGATGGAAGCGACAGGTAGCCCAGTGACACTCAAGATAATCAATTTCCCTTAGACACGACTTGCATCAAATGAAAAGCCGTTGGTTCCGTTCCACTGTGCGAACCTATCGATTTTATCTGACGTTTCCAGTAAGGTAAGTTATCTGTGTCACTGTAAACAGGAAAACTTAGAAAAGGATAATTAAGTATTTTTATTCGACTGTGTACTTAGTTGTCTGAATATAATTTGTGTTTATCAGTCTTCTAATGGAGCGAGTGTTTTGTAAGTGGCGATTTTTAACGAAGCAAAGATTCATGTTATATATATACATTGTGTAGAAACAACCAATCCATCTTTGACTACAGCGTTACCCGAAATAACTCATTATATTAATACAATATTAATAATTTGTCAGTAAATACGGACACGTGCCAACACCCACATCTTACTCTTGCCCTGTAAAATTAATTCAGAGATAATTTTAAAAGCGCCCACGACAGGCTATTTTTACAACTTAGTAAACTTTCTTTGATTGACGCCTTCATGGCAGTCAAGTGATTTTTCTGATGGAAAATCAACTGAAACTTAATTTTCTAGTTTTTGTCTTTCCTTTTATTTTCTATTTTAAGCCTTATCTCATTACTTAAGGTCGGTACTTCTCATTATTTTCCACTAGGTTTGTGCTGCTAAGTCGTCTGATTTGAAACATCAAGATTTAAAAACTTTGATTTATTTATTTACAGTCGGAGGACTTATAGCAACATGGCAATATCTAACAGTCAAACTTAGGGTCCATTTATCGATTTTATCGTCGTTTTAAACATTTATTATTAGTTTGATTTAATGTAAAACGACAGTTTCAAACGGGAACTAATTAACGAACTACCAACCATTCATGAAACAAACCAGTAGATATTGTTAAATAATTTACACGATTCAAATTCTGGAATTCAAGATAGCAATACGATTTTCAATTATACCAGTTCGGCATGTCTGTTATTGAAAGGCCAGGCGGGTCTTATCTGTTTGAAACAATGCGGAGACGACGGCGAGTATCTACAGTTTCTTGACCTACCTGCACTCTTGGACTGACGATTCTGTACAGTCAAAGAATAAAATATGTCCGGTTGGTGGAACAAGGATAAGTATCCTTTCGTCTTGCTCACTTGGTTGGGTGGATCTAGGGTTGCTTTATTACATTCTGCTGAACCTTACAGGGTTCATATATTCATAATTCTACTTTTGCTTGCAATGTTAGGTATTGTTGTCAACTTTATGAAAATTAAATAATGATATGACTATGATCTGGGTAGTTGTTACACAATTATAGGCACACTTTCACCACAAATCACTAAATACATTTAACGGTAAACTTACTAAAACAATAATCCCGCCTCAGAGGTCTTCAAACGATTGATAGACATAGAAAAATGTTTCAAATACGTTTTGCGCAAATTGTGTATGTATTTATTGACCTATGGTGCAAGTGAGCCTACAGGTAAATACTACAAAGATTTTCAAAATTAAAATAAGATTTAAAAGAAAAATGAATAATAAAATAAGAAAATCAAATGATACATGAAATAGGATATATGATTAGAAATTATGCGGTCTAATTACACGTAAATTTTACCATTACTTTATCAATTCAACCAATTCAAAACTCAACGATATGGCTTTACAATTTTGTGAAATCTATCCATATATTTGTTCTTGTCTGTACCTTCATACCTGCACAGACGACCTTGTTCTGGCTATGATTAATATTTCGATTCAGAGTGGAATGTTAGTGTTTAAAACCAGAAATTTAATTGGATATCAGGTTCCTTTATGTATTTGTGTATTTTGCCGCTGTTGGAAAATATTTCACTTCTGTGACAGGCTTCATATACTCGAAAATTCGTAAGAGACACCTCAATAGTCCTCAATAGTCTTTGAAATCTTCAAATCTATATTATCAGTTTTTTCAGTAAATAAATATTTGTTATTCTAAATTGGGTTTCTATATTAACTAATACCATAAGAATAATAAATAATACTACGTACTTATATACGTGAATCACATTTATTTCGATAGACTGCCTTATAAGCACCTGAATTATTACTATTGTTTTAATTAATAATAACACATAGCAGAGGATACCTATTAATTTTAATTTTTAGTATAACCACTTCCCCTGAACCCGCAACACCCCACTTTAGCCATACTGCAGTGCTGCCTAAATATACTAATGTTGGTTAGCGCACAACAATGTTGTATCAAAACGTAAACAATTATTGTTAAATGATTATCATGCACGCTTACTACTGGAATCGATGTCAATAATTACAGAAGAAAACTAACTTCATTGATGTCTCAGAGATGGCGCGCACGCGGCGCACGTTAAATTCGTAGTATATCCTCCTGTCCATAGGTGTCGCTTTTTGTACATTTCTGGGGGTAAGGTTTCTCTGGAGCTGTATGTACCAAAGTCACAGTTGCAGTGGCGTCCAAAGACACTATATTTTCTGTCTATCAGCCAATCACGTAGCGATAACTAAGTTTGTCAGTGGAGCTGAGTCGACAAGCCTCTCAGAGGTACTTCGCTGTTCCGTTTGTATTTCGAAGTTGTCTGCTGAACACTGACTTTCCGATAACGTGCTAAAAGTGAATTACCGCTTGGTTAGAAAGGTATAATAGGTACACTTATATTTTTGTATCGGCTACATATCTCGCTTCAGTTTTGTGCATGATACGAGTATATTAAAAAAACAAATAAATCGTATGATTGTGGTTTTCCTTCACTGAAAATATGATAAATGATTAATTAATATTTTATTTTGACATCTAATAAAATGGGCTTTATAAAGATCCTTGATTCTTCCAAATCTTTCAAAGCTTTTTGTCTCAAACTCATTCGACGGATGTTTGGGGCAAAGAGCTTTAAATTTTATATATAATCATAAGCTTGTCTTAGTAATCTAGGGATAACACAATACAGTCTGACTGTTGTGATTTTGAAGATACAATGTTCACGTTTGTATCCAAAAAATTCAAAAGTATTCCATTAAGAGAGAATATAGCCAAGAAATAAGAAGGTTCCTTCATTCAATATAGTCCACGTTCTGGAACGTGTCGAGGTCTGAGCTACGATCAGCACTTTAATATTAAACTGAGAGGGATTCAAGCACTTCACTATTGCTTAAATTTTTACACGAAAAAGCTCTCCAAATTGATATTAATAAAATATTCATGCTGGCATTTTTTACTTATCTTAGATTTGTTGTCTTACTCTAGAATTTACACATAATGTATAGAGTATGCGACCTTGGAAGCCACTCACATAGTACATAATGGCATAAGAAGTTCTCTCCAGGGGCCCTACCATGAGCTCTTAGAGCAAGCTTATGGGCCCTTCATTTAAATATTCTTCGTTTTTAGGGTTCCGTACCTGAAGGGTCCAAACGGAACTCTATTGCTGTCACTCACGTGTCTGTCAGTCCGTCGTCAGTCACACAATTTTGTTCTGAAGATTTTTTTAACTTCCCCAATGGGAATTTAACACATAATGATAGGTTACCAATACCTATGAACTTGAAGTTGGGTGATAATGTTTACTACTCCGTATTTTTTAATAACTTATACCAATATATTGAAAAATCAGATTTTATATGATTCGGAACCCTATATGTGCGAAGTCTGACATGCACTTGGCCGGTTTTTGCGCTTGTTTTTTCGATATTTTTAATGGTCTGCGTCATGCCTGGAGCAAATTCTTTGAAAAAATTTAAAGATAAAGTTGAAACTCATTTAAATCAATTATCCTTACAGTCTCCTAATATTTTAAAATAACAAGCACCTGAAAGCAATTTCAGTGACAAAGAAAACCAATAAAAACTTTATTTTTATATTTAGAACATCAAATACCGACACCCAAACCGAATTCCAAACACTCCTTCAACAGACAAACATTAACAAAGTTATGAAACTCGCTGAAGGCAAGTAGACCTTTCAAATCTTACCCCATTACTTTACAATTCAATTGCCGGCAACTTGTTACGATCATGTTCTATTTTCTCACAAACTTCTGTTGCCCCTGTATGGCACTGCAAACTTTTACCCGTATAGAAAGTTGTCGACGGGATCAAGTAGAAGTCGGTCTTAGTTTGAAAAGAAACCACAGAGATGCCTTGTGATTGCCTAGTTTTTTTATGCCCTCAGGAAGATATTATCCTGTTAAACAAAAGGTTTACTACTGCAGCATATTTTTAAATTACAAACTGTAATCTATTTTGATGCGACGCAAAGTTTTATAGTGTGTCTGTGGAACTTTATGAAAAACCCATTATATACTACAATGTTGTTGAAAATTGGTTTCCACCTGAAGCTTTTACGTTGTGTCTTTTAATTCAGCTAAAAGCGAAATAACAATTTGCGTATATTGTATTATGTTTGTCGTGATATACAGGATGTTGCATGATCATCGGCAGAGTGATCCATTTGTCCTAATTGGTTCGTGGAACTAACAACGCCGGTGATTTATCATATCTAATTGATTCTCTCTGTATCGTTTCATCTGGTATGATTTAGATAAAAACTTGCCTGTCATGCGTCAATATCTATGACTATGAATTGCCCGCGATGTGTAAATTAAAAGTAGCGATTACGAATTGCATTTGTTGTATGTTGAATGCAGTCATAGGCATCGTGATTTTGTTCTTCTAGGAGAAAAGCAAGGTGAGCTTGATATTTTGAACTCAAATATTGTAATATGTATATGTATGTGTGTACGTGTGTGTTGTATATGTATGTTTATTTTAACTAAGTATATATTCTTCAATTTTACTTTAATAATTATTACTATTTTCATGCACCTGCCATTTTATCTCTCCACCACCCTTGGTTGACTGGTAGAGAATGCCTCAGGCATTAAGTCCGCCTATGTACTTGTATGTTGCATGAAGTTTTAATAAATAAATAAATAAAATTATTAATATCTGTTTGTTCAGTGTTGATTCCCATAAGATTCTCTTCGGCTCTTTGAGGTACATAACTGTATCGTTTTTCGTAAATTATTGGCGTGCCACAATACCTCTATAATTTACTCCTCAGGGAGCCCATGACGTGATGGTATGACCTTAATAAAATTAAGGCAAAATACCAAGAAACTCGGTTATGGCTGAACATAAAATCACATCCTACGATCTAAACAGTCGATTTTATTGGTTTCCAGAATATTTGAGATTCTGGAAACGATAAATTAATTTGTTATGTTGTTCCACATTACTTTATGTCCCTTACGGCGCGGCCTTTGCCACGATTAGTTGGTCATGAGGGGCCACAGATTAAGGCCACTTTTCCACCAGAGATGTGCGAGGTAGCTATACGGTGTGTGAAGAAAAATTCAACCAATCGGATCACTTAATATTCCTAACCTGGCTTAGAACAGTTCTGGTGGAAAAGGGCTAGCGGAGCTAGGTATTTGTACATACAAATAAGGATTTCCAATTAAAACACTTTTTTTAACAAGCTTTTTAGCTTACCGTGCATTGTCATCCACACCAAACCTGTATGCAAAATTTCATCTTAATCGGTTGATGATAATTGCTTTAAAATTCAGTTGCAAGATTTGACCCGAATATACACACATACATACATTGCAAGTTAATAAAAAGATTGTAAAAAGCGAGATATTGTTTGTGCGAGGGATGTGTGCACAACACTGACTTACACACCGTTTATTAGCTTAACTAATTATCCTCGTATAGCGCAAGCTCCTCGCCCATCTTCCGTGGAAACAATCAACACAATTTGTTCAACGCTACTTCACATCCTCGCCTCGCCTAACTACCTCGTACATCTCTTTTGTAAAAACAACCTAAGGCCCTTGGTAACATGTAGCTAAACAAAATGATTATACACGAGGGAATGTTATCACGATCTTGACTCTGAAATCTCATTTTCTCATTAATGAAGTAGGTATTGTAAAAATGTGCTAAAATATTTTGTTTCACAATTAATGTAAAATTTTGTTGTTCATTTATTAAAATGTCGGCTTTAATGGTTATTCCCAGAGGATAACATCCTGTTTTTGAGCATAATTAAGTAATTAGCAGTATCTAAATTATGCATAAATCAGATTAATATAATAATGAGCTCATTAACTGGGTTATGGTGGCGTTAATGAGGACCTAGCCAGAAGTACTTAGACATGTAGAATTCTAAAGATTAATCATGTTATTTTTAAAATTAATTTAAACATCTGCCTGTACAGTCAAAGAGTGGTTTCCTTTCCAACTCGTATGTAATCAAAAGTTACAAATTAGTTGCTTCGGCGTCAATTAATATGAGCTCCGTGCAACAGAATTAAACATAAAAGGCAACGGAGAGGATAGCTGGTCTTTTGAAAGAGGTCAGTAATGAGGTAGTTAGATTTGTGGACTTGAAATATGAAATTATTTTAATATTTATTTCAAAGAAAGACCTGAAGTAAACTTATTTTGACAAATAAAACAGTTTCCTTTGTAACCATCTTTTGAAATAAACTGTAAGACTACTTACAGTACCGAAAAGCTGAAGTGACAGATAATTTATTTTCGTCAGCACTCAGAACTTTAGACGCCTTGCATCGATCAGGATCCCGTTTAATAAATATAATTTCTAATGCGACATTTTGTCAAAAACTGGTACATTTTGCCTGACAAATGCTGTTTTACAAAGCCGGGTATAAACGAATCTTAATCGTCCGGCGTAAATACAGACACTATAGAAAAACAATTAAATATTCGCCATAATTGGTCGCTTGCCGGTTCAGCGCTTAAGGGTCGGATCAATTAGAGAATCAAGATATACATTTAAATAGATAACGCAAGTCCCTCCATCTGTATGAAAACCGAGCGTGCCACTTTTTCACAATCAATGTAAAAACAAATTTACTTTCCAATGAAAGAAAACATTTTCAATGCCTCGGCCAACTTTGTCTATACATTCTTTACAGCTCAATATGGCATAAAAAGGCATTTTTATAGATTTCCGTGGATTGCCGGTTCCGATAATGCTAAATGAAAAGCTTAGATTACAATCATTTGTCGTAACTTTAGTCCGTTTTTCGGCACGCGGAGTAGGTACATACAATCGCGTCATCTACTTAGATTTATGTCTGTGAGTTGGATTGTCTGTCAGTTTAATAAAATAGACGCCTGGAAATTGTTTTTTTTTTTATTTAAATTATCCTCGGAGTGCTTTCCATATGGATAGTTTCCGAAGTACATGCGGGCGAAGCCGCTGGCAGGAGCTAGTATTATTATCAATGCGAAAGGAACGTTGTCTACCGTTGAATCAATTTTGTTTAATTATTTTTGAAGAAGGACATAGGTAACTTTTTATCCCTTGGGATGATTTCGTACTTTTACGCGGTCGAAGCCGCTGGCAGAAGTAGCATATTCGTATGTGCACGAAGTCGCAGTCAACAGTTAGTTTAAATTGAGTTCTCAATGGCACCACCTACGCTAGCTGCGGTTCGGTCTGTATGAAGATAGTGTCTTAATTACACCTTTTATGGGTACCTTATACGGTAGTTATAAGCCGGAAGATAAACAAACTTATCGTCATAATGGTTTTTGAGACAAGGCTCAAAACAATGGCGTCTGACGTCACGTGATATAATTAAGATAGGTTTAAGTGATAAGAGTGAGCGAATTTAGGATTTTTAGGTGTATAATTGTGTAGTGTAGGTATTACCATAACTAAAAGGTTTTAATGTTCTGTGCGTGTAAACGTTATTTTAATTAATGTGCTTAATTGGATTAAAAAGCACGGGTAGTCAAAAAACCCATAAAACGTTAATTCATTCCTAGAACATGAACAAAATCTTTTCACTAGGTGCAGTATTCATTTATTAGTAAGGGAAGAAAAATAATTCTTGCTTAAAAATATAAATCTTTGAAAATCTGCAGTGCAGACAAATATATTTTGGCGCTTGAATGACATTGTTGGGAGGGTACCGGTAAACACCTGTGAATTTGCGTCTTTGAAATTGTATTCAAATACGAGATGACGGCACTAGTTTCAATGTATGCAGCGCTAAAAGATTCTTGTACAGAGTTTCCTTTGAGCATATTTGTCTCACTTAAAACCTTCAAGCCTGAAATAAATCATTCAAGTTTGGAATGTTTTCTGTCATTTCGATGTTCAATTGTTTTATCGTCTTTCGTCTCCAAATCGCTCACATCTTATACTGTTCTCATCACATTACGAACTAAACATGTATTTTATAAGCAAGCGCTCTTGAAGATTCGTCGCGCCCGCCGAACGCGTCACGAATAACTTATGCAAACAATTAACTGTTCAGAATGTTATCATACTGATGTCAAGCAGATGAGTCTGTTTAATAGGTGGAGCAGATGACTCTGTATTATGAGTGGATTACATTGTGTTTGCTTAGATATTGTGGTTGCAGGTTTGTAAAGCTATCATTCTATGAAAATTTGATCTATTTTTGACACAGGAAACTCTCGCAACAGTATCGATTTTTATTGTTTCGCGGTTTTTAAACCGACTTTCCAAAAAGGAGGAGGTACTATGTTCGACTTTACGACGACATCTCCGTCAATTGAGGACCGATTTTGAAAATTATTTTTTTGTTTGATAGGGTATGTTGCTAAATTGGTCCCATTTTAATTTGGTGTAGATCTGATGAAGAACTTCGAAGATATACAACAGACCTCTTCAATAAATAACGGCTCAAATCTCTCGGGATTGCTGCAATCGCATGTCTGTTTATTGTTTAAACCATTTCATGACATAACATCACGCCAGTACGCTCTAAAGGGGTACGCAGATGTGTACAGTTTACCTTGGTACACTCTCATTTCACCGGTTATATTCAACTTGCATGGTATTCGGGTAATCTATTATGGCATTATAAGTACCTTACTTAAGACTTGCCTTGCCTATTTTAGTTAGACGTCGGTAGTATTTTTTGTAAAAAAGATTTTTATCGACTACAGACAGGGATGTTAACTGAAAATTTGTTTTTTGTCCGTCAAGTAGATTAACAAAAAATATTAGACCCTTTTTTTTCTTTTGACACGTAAACATAAAGTTTGGACTATATAATTCGTTGAAATATCGTGTGAAGTCACGCCGTTAATACGCTTTATACAGACATAATGACGTCACAAGCCCCCTTTCCTGAACTTTGATGCGCTTTATCTTTGTCAATTTTTATTGATTTGGTAAAGCGAAATATACGTGTGCAATATTATTTGATAATCTCACTGACGGACTAAATAGAATTATGTTTTTTCTACCCAAGAATCGTCCCTATTTAAAATAGGCTTGTGTTTAAACACCGCCCAAAAAAGTACCTATTTTACTACCAAAAAAATTCTAAACGGTTACCAAAATGGATAAATGGTCACCAAATAACGTTTCCTAAAATATTATGAAATAAATCCATTTTTTCGTATTATTGACTGCCAAAAAAATATATGGACGCCTTTAAAGTCGACGGAGCCCCGCTGCGCGGGGCTCCTATTTCCGTCCGCAGGGTCTAAAGTAACCTAACACGAACGAGATGACGGGAGCCGAGTTCGCTCGCTTTGCTCGCTCACTTCGGCTCCCGTCATCTCGTTCGAACCTAACCTGTCCGTGTCGGGGTGCCCTAAGCTCCTGAGCTCGCTTCGCTCGCTCTTGGACTAATTCGTTAAAAACACGAATACACCCGGTATATTAATCTTTGAGTTGGATAGAATTTGGTGACCGTTGATCCATTTTGGGAACCAATTATTTTATTTGGTGCCTAAGCTTAGAGTCTTAAAAATATTTTTGATGACCGTCTAAATTATACCCTTTAAAATATGATTTTGGCAGATAGCGGCACTATTGCTTAAGTACAGCAGATAGACTTACCTACCACTTAAAACAATAGGCAAATATAATCAAAAATGTATGAAATAGGTAACGAAGTCTTACGTATTTTTTGGAAGTTGATAATTTATTTTATTTTATTTATTTCATTTATTTATTTTATTTATTTTATTTATTTTATTTATTTTATTTATTTTATTTATTTTATTTATTTTATTTGTTTTATTTATTTTATTTATTTTATTTATTTTATTTATTTTATTTATTTTATTTATTTTATTTATTTTATTTATTTTATTTATTTTATTTATTTTATTTACTTTATTTATTTATTAGGAACAAAAACATGTATACAATTACATTAATTGTGTACGGAAAACCAAAACCAAAACTAAGCACGTTAGGAAGAATATTTATTAAGAATTCAATGTTATTTTGTTTTTAAATACTTAAGCATGTATAGGTGAAACAGCTGACCCTCATTACGTTGCGTAAATCGTAATTAAATCATGTGGTGTTTGCTATGGGGGTATGTTTTATTTTGATATGTAGGTAAAGTATGAAGTATTATAAAATATAGAGCTCTCTTAACTTACTTTTTAATTAAAACAACGGGTACGTACTATGATCAATAAAAAGTATGGAGTAATGTTCTATTTAAAGTCTGTCTTTGTTTGGAAGTTCGTAATTAAACAAATATATAAGTTTGGTACCTAATTAAAATTTATTATTACTTTTGTGTATATTACCTATCTACTGAAACTCTCATTCTGTTATAATTATTATTGTATACATGTTATAATTATGTCGTTTGATATACGTTTTGTTTTGTTGTGTTTGTAACTCAAGGTTTTGTCGAGTTCTCTTAGACAAAGTTTCTTATTAATATGTACTGTCATAAATTAAGAAAGTAATGTCTCATTAGAAAACGTCCTTCTTTTGTGGAAGTTGGTCGGTTTTGTGTCTACCTAATTTACAAAAAAATAAATTAGGTGATGATAACTTCATTATTGCTTTTTTACTTAGAAGAACCTACCTCCTTAGGTTCCTACATTTAATAAGCGACGAAAGCTGGTAGATGGTCTTAACGAAACTTTATATGTATTGATAAGGTGGATAATAAATCTGTAGAAAACTCGTTTTTGTACTTCGAATATATTTACAATAACCAAGGTGTTAAAAGATAACCAACAAAACCCATTGCCATTTTTGACTGTTTGTCTGTTTACTTGTGCACGTATCACGTAAAATGTACGAATCCAATGTAGATAACTTGTATACATAATAATTATGCGTAACTTGAACTGTGGGGTTACCAGAGCCGGCTTTATTAACTCTGACACCAGAGGTGGCCACATCCTCACACGAAAACAAGAAGAACAAAATCAAACCCAAAACCATGTTCTTAACTCCTAATAATCAATTCTAAAACCGACCCTTATTCATGGAAATTACACAAACGCAAAAAACAAAAAAAGCAGACAAAGCAAGTGTTAGAGCTAACACATTTATTGGTGGGGCTACTCAACACATGTCGGTAGTTAACTGAGAATTAATGAAGAAAATTGGCAGTTCAGTTCTTCGAATTCACTTTGGCTCAGTAGAATTCACATTAAAACAAAATCGAGGAAGAGCCGTTTATTTTCTTCATCTTTTATTTATAGGTTTCGAAACTTAGAAGAGCTTAGATTGCAAATTATTGTTTTCTTTTTAAATCTCCAATGAAGCTATCAGTAGCTGTAGTCAGCTTCATTGGTGGTTTTGAATTAACTCAAATAAAAAACTTGAACTTAAACTTCATCATCACTTTCAGCCGAAAGACGTCAACGTTAACATATGAAAAAAATCAAGCGGACGTGCGCAGTACTATACCCGCACCGCTGCGGTGCTACAGCAGTCCGACACGATACATCTAAATTGAAAGAGCCCTTAAACCTAAATTGTTAAATAAAATTATTTATTTAATATCTTTTTTTTAAACAAGCTTCTTCGCATTCTTCTCAGCAAACCCTTTCATTTGATACCCATATCATGGCAGTGCACGAAAAATAACTAGGTCACCATCTTGGGCCGTCCGCCATATTGGATTAAAAATGACGTCACTTAGCTAACCATGCATTGGCATCCGAACTAAATGTTTATGCAAAATTTCATCTTAGTCGGTGGAGGATAACCGCTTTAAAATTTAGTTGCAAGATTTGGCCCGAACACTCTTACATACATACATTGCAAGTTAAATAAAAGCTTGTGAAATACAAAAGATGTCGTGAGTGCAACACCTATTGTAGTTTTAATTAAGTACCAATCCGATGCGTTAACCGTTGAAGCCTGAATCTGCTTATCATTCAGCCTTTAATATACCTACTGCCAAGGCACAGACCTTTTCTCTGTGAGACGTGTTATTCACCGTACTAATGTATACTTTTCCTAATATTTAATTTTAGAAAATGAACAAACAAAATCTTGGTTGGTGAAATCTTTACACGTGCCAAACGGAGTCGAGATTTTATAACAATATCTGCTTCAGAGTTTCAACATTATCGTGTTAGTAATAGGTATTACGTTACAGGTATCTCTTTAAAATTCGGGTTTGAAGCAGAAACTAACTAACAACATTATCTACCCATGTTAACAGCGATAATGAGCTTGTTTTGGGCACTCGTGAAGCTTCAAACTCATTCCCGAATATCAGCCGTATTTTAAAATAAAGCGGCCCAAAATTAATGAGGAAAGCAATAAGGTTTCAAAACAGAAAGTATATATATATATAGGTACAAGTCGCAAATCTGATGAACATCAGCTACGCATACTCTTTAGTAACGGCTAGGTTAAAAGGTTTGAAAGAATAGTATATTATGCAACTAGTGAATAAAGGACGGTTTTAAAGCGAGGGCCATAGATGAATCACGAACAAGTGAAGGATGCTAAAAACTGAATCACGACCGTAGGGAGTGATTCATGATGATTGAATCACGAGCATAGCGAGTGATTCAAGTGTTAGAATCCTGAACGACGCGAGTGATTCATGGCCCTCGATATAAATCCGTTTTATTCAAGAATTGCGTACTATATTTTATACCATGACTTCGAGAAAAAGAAGGATTTAAGCCAAAAGCACAAGGAATAATAATAAATAAATAAATGGTTTATAACCTTCAAAATTTACAGAAAATGTGATGTGATTTTTGTAAATTGAAGCTGAGCTAGGCACCTGTGTTTCAGGGGCTAGTGGCCACCTCCGTTACGTTACATAATTATAATTAATTAAACACACCAATGCAATTAATATTAGTATTACAATCCAAATAAGTATTCTACTTATTGGTACTAAACATCCTAGACCAAAATAAAATCATTATCAAAATCCTAAATATAAACAAACTCAAAATTAAGTCGACGAAGGAGTTTGAAATTCGAATATTCTTTGTTTGCACAAGAAGTTTGTATCGAGTATTTTATGTGCGGTGTTCTAAATTCAAACACCAAAACAGTGATTAAAAGTGCTTTTTATTCACTGTTTTCAGTGAATAAAAAGCACTTTTAATCACTGATTGGGATTGGTATAAATATATATTTTTGATTCATCTACATTATTTTTGAAACAAGGTTTTTTCGTGTAACTAATAGTTTTGCTTTTGTCTAAGCTCTTAAAAAAATATTAACAACATGATATTTTTTCGCAACTTTTGGATACCCCGCCAAAACGACTTGGATGTTTAAAAATATTTTTACACAGAAAAAATGATGGCTGGAATTTCTTCATAACAGAAATAGCATAAGTAAATAAAATAATATTTTGCAAACAAAACTGTTCAAAAGGGGGTTCAATATTGATATTCTGGCGCCGAGCGGGCACACGGTCAGTACTGCGTTAACATTGGGGCGTATATATCGCCTTAAGCTCCACCAGATAAAATGAATATGAACGGTCCTGACTGAGCGTCATCAAGTTTCCGTATTAAATCTCTCTCTCTTGCCTAGCCTTTTCCCAACTATATTGGGGTCGGCTTCCAGTCTTACCGGATTCAGCTGAGCACTAAGTGTTTTACGTGGAGCGACTGCCTATCTGACCTCCACAACCCAGTAACTGGGTAACACGGTACCCTTTTTGGCAAGACTGGTGTCAGATCTCAAGCTTCTGACTACCCGTAACGACTGTCAAAGATCTTCAAATGACAGCCGGGACCAACGGCTTAACGTGCTTTCCGAGGCACGGAGGAAACTCGGTATGTTGAAAATGGTCACCCATCCACAGACCAACCTCGTCAAGTTTCCGTATTAAATGCTTGTTATAAATTCTGCCAGGTTCCCCTTTATATGCTATATATTGCCTATAAACTATTGTACAAATAAAAACAACGAATTTAATCCAAAAAAAGTTTTAGTCTCCAAGGTATAAGCAATTTTGTAAATACAAAACTAGTTAACCTCGAAACTATTTGCAGATAGATATCATGTTTATCCAAAACTTTTTTGACTTTTTCGAAGAAGCTACAACCTTTACCTTTTTGCGAGAACCTGCTTTTTATCAGTAGTAGATCATATGCCTGCTATGTAAGCGTTTCGCAAAAGTGTACTAGGAAGTTACGTTCTACCTAAATGTTTGTACTAACCAGTGCTATATTTACCTTGTAAGTAAAGTTAACAACCCTTTATTTGAGTTGTCCTTCAAACTAACCCGAAGGCGATTGATTTAATACTAAAACAGGTGTAAGCATAACAAACTTTGAGTTACGTTCGCGGAATGCGAAGGATTTCTACCATTTCATCGCTTTAAGCGCTTAAAACGATTATTGTACTATTTGTTTTGGTTTCCATTCGATTCTTTTAGCAATTCTTTTATACTTGATAGATTGTGCTTTATAGCCGTTTTTATGTTCAAGGATCAATTACGTCGTTGTTAATGCTGTTATTTTTCTTCTTAACGATCGCTTCTCGTGTTACCAGGATTATATTAAATCGATGTTAGATTATTGTTATAGCTTTTCTTAGCGACATAATGATTTATTATATACTTTATTGTACACCATAACTTAAATTTATATAGGAAACTAATCTAATGCCGTCTTATTAATAAAAGTGGCGTATTACCAGCTTACTCCAAAGTTACTCTTGGACTAGCTAATCCCGGGGTAATGAAGAATTAACTTAGGTTTAGCAATGTTATTAATAAACATGGAATAACCTCGGACTAACAATTCTTTCCTTACTCTTGGATTGACGCGTAAAGTATGGCAACCCAGTTGAATTTAAAAGTAAAAAGAATGAACCAGTGAATGAAACCAAGAAAGTTGATGACGTAAAGTATAAAAAAAAGAAAAAATTCAGACAGATTGGCATCTGTCATACAGTTTTGAAAGTGAAGGACTCAAAAGTTTTTAGCGGGATATTTTCGAGTGAAGTTCAGCGGCTGTTAAAATTATTTGCAAATTGATTCCTAGTGGATATTGTGATATAAAATTGATGAAGATTTGTGTCTCAACTGTCTACACAATTGGAAAATCTGTGAAATCATTGACAGAAGCGATCTCGGGATAGTGGAGCGGAGAATTTTATTGTATTATTGACTACCTCCGCAAAGCTTACTGGGAAGCCTAACTCGATACAATTTGCTGCCATATACTCCAAAATACATTAGAATCGGTTACATCCGCATTCTAATGCATTCTAAAGAATTCAAATAGGATATTATGCACTGAAGACGAGGCGGTATTGTCCAAGACCCTAGCGTACCCGAGAAGGGCAAAGGAAAAAAAAAAAAAGGTGAAGGAGGTAATTTTAAATATATCTCAACAATTTCTATTAAATCGCATGTAATTATATATTATAAATGCGATAGTAACTCTGTCAGTCTGTTACCTTTTCACGCTTATACCGCTGAACCGATTTTGGATGGAATTAGTCATTGAGATAATATGTACTACATAATTACCTTAATGGAGTTAGTTTGAGACCCTGAGAATGACATAAGATAGTTTTTATCCCGGAAATCATCCTTATCGGGATGGCAAGGGAAAATTTCTATGGTGAACCAATAATTTCTCAAGTAAGGCCTATGACATTATAGCGCGACATTAAAAATAAGCTATTAGAAGTACCTACTATTGCTACGCAGACGAAGTCGCGGAAAACAGCTAGTTTTTAATATTGGTAGTGATTTGATACATCTGATGACGAGTGTAACTCTCAGACTAATGTTAATAAAATACTAAATACCGCCATACCACTAATACTGTAATATGGAAATATTGTAAACCCAAACCAGTTTTTAAAAGAGTAACCGTGGAGTTTCTTGCCGGTTTTCTCCATATGAAACGATCAACCCGAGCCGTGCACCTTTTGTCGACGTTTTATGAGTGAGGCCCATGTAGGCCTATGTGGAAAGAAAAAAAAATTGATTTTGAATTTTTATGATATTGATTTTTAATATCTATTACTCGCAATTTCCATAATTCTAAAAGTTTACCTTGTTTGCAGATGACAGTGAAAAATCCCAAAAAAGAGATATGAAAACAAACGAAATTCCAACTGACGTTAAACAAAACTTTTAGCAATTTTTCAGGACTCATGTCATAGAGAAAATTTATACGAATCCGTTTGAAAATTGTGTAACAACGCGAGTTTCAGGCAAAAGATTTGAGGAATGAGCAAATTTTGTGGCGCATTCCAACTAAAACACAGTATTTCAAAGATGGTTGAATACCACAAACTCCACCACCCGCCGTTGAAATGATAATTTAGAAAAGTCTATAAATGCTTTTGTTTATTTGTTAAATAAAGCTTTAAAAGTTTCAGAACAAAAGTTTAAAACTTTCATTATTGTAAACAAGAATCAAAAGACGAGCCGTGTCTAAATATTTGCTCCATTTCTGAGCGTCTGTTAGAACCCAAACAATTCAACGGGAATGGAAAACGGTAAATCGCGGCCTACGACTATTTTCGTCAAAGGACAATACTTAATATTTTCTCGAACCTTTATTGATAATAACATATTATTCCGATGGAATCATGCGTAAAGAATGGCAATTTTATTTCCTTTGGCACAAGCATTTATTGATGTAATTTAGAATTTTATTATTTGTTCAAAAGACCGAAAGCAGGCCTTCTGTTTTGCTAGACCTTGAAGTCGGGAAACCTAGACTTAAAGAAGATGGATACGTTACGTTGGATGGATGGATACGTTATTGTCTTAAAGCAATTGTTTTACATTGGGATTGCTCGATTGGTAAAACGGTTATTAAATAATTTGTGAATTACTTTGATTGAATAGTTTTGAAATCCATGATAAATCACTGTCAAAAACGAGCCAAGCAGGAACTTTTTAACGGCCACAGACACAAAACCACGGTAACAATAAACAACATAAGACAAAAACAAATCTATAAATCAAAATTAGTGCTAGTAATGTGATTTTTATAAGTATTGTTTACCTGGTTACTACCCGAAGGTACACTTTTAGTTACTTAAGTCTTGGCAAGCAAGCCAGATAAGTTTGAAGGAACTTAATCTGTGTGTCTGGATCTTATAGGAAAAATAAAGTGAGCCAAGTCTGTGTTTCCTTCAAGGATGTTTTCAAAATTAGCGTTGACCAGTATTGGGGTTATACACTGCTTAACATTTATTTTTTTTTTGGCACACAGTATTTTGCACATAATTATTAGGTCATTACATATGAAATTGGCGTTTTGTAAGGGATGAACATAAAGTCGTTTTTTTTTTTAATGTATATTTTATCTATGTATGTACCATTGCTATTTATGCACTTTTGCCATCTCATAGGTAGTTCATTGATCCCTTTACTAAAAAAACCATTCGTACGGGAATCAATAAAATCTTTGAAGGCGCTTTGGACTGCCCCATCGGAGTTAAATTTTTTCCCTTGCACGAAGTTATCCAAATTTCTAAAAAAATGGTAATCTGTTGGAGCAAGGTCCGGGGAGTACGGTGGATGTCTTGGACATTCCAATTGAAGCTCCTCTAATTTGGTGGCAGTCTGTTGTGCAGTGTGTGGTCTAGCGTTGTCCTGAAGCAGCAGTGGCCTAGAGCGATTGACCAGCCTTGGCTGTTTAGCAGCTAGCTTTTCTATCATGGTTTGCAGTTGCTGACAATAGACATCCGCCGTAATCGTCTGGCCAGATTTAAGAAAGCTGTAGTGAACGACACGGCACCAAACGCTCACAAGTAATTTTTTTGAGTCAATTTTCGCTTGGGGCAGGATTTGGCTGGTTCGTCAGGATTCAGCCATTGCGATGAGCGTTTCCGATTATTGTACAGGATCCACTTTTCATCACAGGTAATGATAGAAATATTAAAATCCCTTCATTTTTGTGCTGGTTGAGTAATTTAACGCAGCAGTCGACGCGCGTTTGTCGGTTTGCTGCACTCATTTCATGAGGTACCCACCTTTCAAGCTTTTTCACCTTCCTAATTTGCTTCAAGTGGATTAAAACAGTTTTATCACTAACAACGCAGCTTGCAGCTAACTCGGACGTGAGTTGCGATGGATCCGCTTCCACAATAGCCTTCAATTCTTCATTATCAACTTTGGTCTCCGGCCGTTCACGGACGGCTTGTTCTGCAGGTCGAAATTTCCATAACGAAAACGTTGGAACCAAACACGCACTGTGTTTTCTTTTGCGACACCGTCACCATACACATCATTAATCCTTCGAGCCGTTTCTGCAGCACTGGTGCCACGATGGAACTCGTACTCGTAAATAACGCGATATTTTAAGTTTTCCATTTTTTAAACTGACTGGCGCAAAGAAAAACCAAAAGAGGAAAAAAAAAAATGAATCACGGTTTTCCAAACACAAAAGCATGAGTAAATAGCTGTATATATTTAAAATTGGTAATTACAAACCAAAGAGGAGATATTTGAGATCAAAGTGGCCAGTACGACGAAACGCCAATTTCATAGATAAGGACCGAATATTAAAAAATATACGACATATTATTTTCTTAATGTTGGTAATTCTTTTTTCTGACTTTCTTCTCATAAAGCCTTTATATTCAAAATTTCAGTTTAGATAGACTTTATTTTATTTTCTATGTCAAATAATAACTGTAACAACCCCATTGATAAAATAGTTTTGAGCCGTTTGGGGTCGAAACGACATTGAGTCATGGGGCCCGAGTGCGTGTCTCTTTCTTAAGTACATTTCTTGCCGACTGATCGACACTTTGCGTGACGTTCTTTGCCTAAAGAATTAGCATTGTCATTCAATGTGGTCATGCTGCCAGTCTTCTGCGTACGCTTCCGGATGACAGCGATAAGGAGGGACTACTTAGACGCCTATGTCATTTTGTTTTGGTAAATCGTAGTTAGGTTTAGTATAAATAATATAATTAGTTGAATAATTGTATTTACTTATGTATTTGTTTTCTGGTTATTTCTTTTGAACTATTGTTATTTATCTTTACGTAAAATATAATGCATAATTGTAGTAGATGATCTTCTGTTTAAAAATATGGTTTTGATAGTATTAAAGATGTTTTTGTAAGTTTGAATTTCCTGGCTTTTATGTAGGAAAATACAATGAAAGCCTAAATAATTGGGTAGATTTGTAATATAATTTTATGTTTTCACTGGTCGTACCACAAAATAAGCAACCTGGCAATCTGTTTTTATATTTCGGTTGTTCTAGAAATTTGTGTATTTAATTTTAATCACAGTGTTCCTTTAATAATAAATACTGTTTTATTTCGTTACTGGTTTCGTTAATAAAACATTATATCACGAATGTATTCCCCAAGGATTAAGGCGAGGTGCACCCATTTGTTTTTCAAAATAGTGTTAGATCCACATTCAGTTTAAAGGATCTTGACTCGACTCAGTCGCTAAGGCAAGAAAATGTCGATTAATGTCAATAAATATGGAAATTGATGAGGATGAAAAAACTACTAACCAAATAAAAGAAAACAATAACTCAAACTTATTATAATTATTATATAATTATTATTTCTTATTATTGTAGTTGTTAATTTATTTTAAATAGAAAACAAATGACAATTTACGGTGCGGTTGGTACTTCTATTAAAAAATTTCCTAGCAAATTGTAATCATTTATTTAATTCAATTTGTATATTTAATTTCGTTCAATATTTATTATTTAATATGTCCTTTTCCATATTATTTATTTCATATTTAGGTAGATTGCCTAATTCTAGGTAGTAGGAAAGTAGATGAGCTCAGCCTATGTGCAGCAGCCCAGCCTGTGCTCCGGCCGGCATTGGAGCTTTGAATGTTTTATTGGGATATTTCATTAAAAAGAACCGTCATAATATAGCACTTTATATACTTTTTAGTATTGTAAATTATATAGGTATTTTCTTTTTATTTTATATTATCTATTTTACGTATTTGTATCATTTATGAGTTCAGCACCTACATATTAACATTATATTCAGCATCTATTTTATTTACCCACGTCCACGTGGCACTAGTGGGGTGCTAACTGAAAATCAGCGCTGGGTGTCTGAAGCCCAGCAAATGTTGAGTTGGTAACCCTTTCGGTGCGGGCACGCCCTGCGCAGCCCTTCTTGAACCTTATTTGTACTTTTTTTACTGTTCTTCCCTATTACTTTGTAATTGTTGCTGTTATTTAGGTGTACTTTTCAGATTATGTTACTAGTTTCTGCCAGCGGCTTCGCCTGCGTGAATGTCGAAAATTATCCCAGGGGAACATAGATATTAAGTATCCTATGTGCTATTCCAGACTAGAATCTATCTCTTTGCTAAATTTCATCCAGATCCGTCTAGCCGTTTGAGAGTGAAGAAGAAACATACAAACACACACCATGTTTGTGTCGAATAAATGTTTTCTATTATTTTTCCTTCTATTGTAATGGTTGCGTTTTTAACATTTATGTCAATTTCTTGAGTTTTGAGATTTTAAATAAGGTAGTTTGCGTGTCAATGGAATCTAAATTATGGAAAGTTTCCACGGTGTTGGGGAAAAAAACTCTGATAGACCTCCGAAGGATTATCTTGTAAAACTCAAACTTAACCGTGCCATGGATCTGTGGTATACAAAACAGCTTCGTTTAAATCATATTTTTTTTAGAGAATCACAATACTACACTGTACAGTCACTAGACGTTAAGAACTAAGTTTACAGCTTTATTCTCTTAGTAAGGGATACACAACTTCCTCTCAACGGCCACAAAACTACCTTGCATCTCTGGTGTCCCTTATTCTTGATTATCTTCAGCTATCTTCATCAAAACCAACACAAACTTGAGTTGCTTCAAAATGTTTGTCTACTTAGTTTAGTTTATATAAGTAACATATCTGGGTTCTTAGCAACACGATTCGGGGTGCATATTAATCGCGATACATACCTACTTACATCATTTATACTATTGTTCGACGCATTGGCTTCTATACCGCGTTGCTAACTAGTATTGTAATAAAAGTTCGTGTCAATATACCAAACGGTAATATCAAACAGATACTTCTTTACGCACAAATAAAAATTTTAAAATACTCTCGGCTCATTTTTATTTCATGCTACTTAATTTAACTAGTACTAGACACGCTTCGAAAGATATATAATTTATTGAACACGTAATAATGACACGACATCTTGCGAAAACACCCCGATTCAAACAGTAAAACGCCCATAGCTTTAGAACGGCTGAACCGATTTTCATCAAACAGCTAAGAACACTCTAGATAAAGTCATGTTTCAAATTCTAATTAATTTATTGCTCAACACAGTACATAAAAATATACTTCCAGATGTCAGGTGAATGCGCCGTCAACCGTGTTCCACCAATTTAGGTATGCAAAATTATAATTACAATAATAAATATAATAATACAATGTTATAAATTAAGTTAAAATTACAATTTGAACGTAAAAAAATATAACGTATATAATGTCATAAATTAAAACGAATACAATGACATAAATTAAAAAAAAAACTAAAACGTATCCTTTCAAACCAAAAAAAAACGAAATTAAAATCGGTTCAGCCGTTTAGGAGCTATGATGCCACAGACAGATACACAAACACAGGTACACACGCCAAACTTATAAAACCCCCCTTTTTCCGTCGGGGGTTAAAATTAGATAAGTTTACTACTGGTGAACAAAATGGTGTAAATGTGTACAAAATGAGAATGTGAACAAATGGGCCTGGTAGAAAGAAAATGCGCATAAGGCAGAGCACCGGAAAGATAGTCAGACAGACTGGGCTGTTGTAGGTAGCATGTACCGAGCGGTTGACAATGAAGTCGCAATCTTCAGCAGTGAGGGAGCGACGAAGAAGATACACAGAATAATTTTCATAGCATGTTTAATAATTTTATTAAAGAGCCTTAGGCTTAGGCCATACCGATTTATATGGTAATGGGTACCATATAAATCGGTAAGGCCTTAATTTTACGAGACCTAATATATAATGATATATTTAAAATTTATTACTGCCGCATCAGTATCAAGATTCAGGCATGCGCGTACGTAGGTACGCCATAAAATAACATACCGTTTGACCTTGCATGCTTGAAAAAAGGTCATAAAATATTTATTGATATACGTAGGTATATATAATATTAATAAACAGGCTTAACAAAAATAAACCGCAGTAGCGTAAAAAAATGTTTGATGGGTAATTTCGGGCTTGTTTAAAATTGTCTGCTCTGAGACATAATTTTTTTAATCAAAATATTACAAGTGCCTTCTCACTTGGGTTTTGTTATTATTCAGGTACACGTACCTAAGCAGGGTACCTCCACTATAATTACAGACTGTGTATTTAATAAACCTATTAATTTGCAAAGGAGTCTTATGTTTAGACCAAACTAATACTTACGAGCGAAAGCTCAAAGCTATTCAAACTCATCGGATTAAAGCGGTGTTCTGCAATATGGTTCAGAAAACATTTTAATTGCTTCATAATGCTTAGTTTCTGATGACCTTCTCATCTTAAATTAGGTATTTTAAATGAAAGAAAAGGTGGTAAATTACCCTGAGAACCCTGAAAACTTTGTAACTATTTCTCAAAACCTGTTAAAACTAAACAAATACGCTAGTAAAATGCGATGTCATAAACTAACCAACTTTTGTCTTATCGGATATCAACATCGGTGTTCATAAAATTTGAAAACCTCAGTAAAATATTATGGGTGAAAATATTATATAGTTTCATGGTGGTTTTTCGTAGTCATTATACTATTTTCTGTTCGTTTTCGATCGTGAAAAAGACGAATGAGAAGAAAAGGACAATTCCTTTTGGATTACTTTTATAGCTCCACAATATAGAACAGATTAGTGTGCCGTAAAAAGACGCGGTTTTTGGGTCATTTATCCGTCTAATATAGGAATGGGAAACAAGATGGGATTTGTTTCAATTGTAATAAAATTAACAAAAGTTATAGTTTGAGTTGATAACTTCCTACTTTAATTTAGATTTTTTAATTATTAGATGGCCAATTCAAGTACGCACGGGCTAAATCAATGACATCTTCGATGACAATCTACGTTATCTTTGACGACAGACAATGTCAAAAACTTTTCAAAATGAATTGAGGTTCTTGCTATTCCACAAGGATAGCGATGTTTGAAATGCCCAATTGTAAGAAATTGCTAACGTGTCATTTCGATAGCGCTCGACAATCTCATACATTTTGTTACATTTTCTCTTTATTTAAGGCGATGCTTTGGTTGACAGAATGGCACGTGTCTAGAGCCTCTATTTTTTACAGTTTCCGACTGAGATGCGGAAGTTCCCAGTGCCAGTTTGCGACAAAAATACGGAAATTGGCCCTGAGGAAACTCGCTCATACAACTACCTTCGCCATTGCCGAATAAATACGTATACGATAAAGCGGACCTGTAAAACGGACTGCTGTATATTTTGTCGGATCTGTATTTTTTACTGGATCTGGAAAACTTTTATGTTTGTGAACTCGCTTATACAACTACATACGTCAGCGCCGAATAATCACGTTTACGATAAAGGAGACCTGTAAAACGGATCTCTGTGTGAACGAGCACTCAGTTGTTTTTGCCAAAGACTGATCAAGTCTATGATCAGTAACCCTAGCAAATATTTACTTGACCTGTTGGAATAATAATTAATAACAATAACAAATTATCCCATATTTGACTGTAGGACCAATCAAGTCAAATCGAAACGTTAAATTTTAGCGTAGTTTGTAGCATAGTTAGCAATTTAATGTGGGTAATGGAAACTAGTGTAGCAGCTTATGTGTCCATTACGCATGCCACTTGATTGCTGCAGCTTAGGTTTAAGCTTAATGCATATAATATTTTACTGTAGCTATACAGGCTGACTTTTAATACCGTGGTAATATTTTAGGGAGTGAAAGTAATCATGAATATGAACAACTTCTGCTATACGGCTAACCGGAAAAACGTCAAGAACAAAATCAAATATTCCCTATATTTTGTCTATTTATGGAAACAAAAAATTGCCCCATATCAACCCCACTAGCAAATTGCTGTTAAATACGGTTCACATTTGAAATTTAAATTAGTCAATCTAACGAAATCAATAAGTTTCTTCAACACCCTTCAAATTAAATTCAAACTTTATGTCATGTCTGTATTTTTTGTCATTATTCTTATTTTATTAGGCATCGACAAATCTTTTTATACCCAGATGAAACCGCCAATATCTCTCAACACAAGCAAGAACAATTCTGCAACATGCGGTAGCAATTTTACAGATGGCCATTTAGAATCCGGCACTATAATATACTATTCAACACCTTTTTCAAGGACTAACATTAAAAATTCACGTTAACATTTTTTCTTTATCTCGGTTTATATCTTACAGTACTAATATTATAAATCACTCACCCTTTTATAGTTTCTTTAAACAACCAAGTTGTTATCGTACTCCGATCTGAAGAGAAAAATTATACATTTTAGTTCAACAGGCTAATCGTACAAACTGAAAAAGGTTAGCTCCTTTTAAATCGTGATATGAGTATACATTTTATTTATGTTAAAAAAGAACTGAGGGTGACCATAAGCACTTAGAGTAATGTTGTTTTGAGTGTTGTAAAGGACAGATGTACATGACTCATCTATGACTTCTATACACCTGTCTCTTACGCACACTCAAAATAACCTTACTCTAAGTGCTTATGGTCACACCCCTGGATGTTATTTGAAATGTATATCAGTTACATACGATTAAGATTTTTGTTTTATTTTTTTGAAAAACACTTTGTAAATTGTTAACAAAAGAAGAGTTCATAAAAGATTTTTCGAAAAAAAGAAAAAATATACTAAAACACATAACATCACGTCTCAATACTCAATCTGCCAAGCCTTTTGCCAAATACATTGGGGTCGGCTTCCAGTCTTACCGGATTCAGCTGAGTACCAGTGTCTTACGTGGAGCGATTGCCTATCTGACCTACACAACCCAGTAACTGGGTAACACGGTACCCCTTGGCAAGACTGGTGTCAGTTCTCAGGGTTCTGACTACCCATAACGACTGTCAAAGATCTTTAAATGACAACCGGGACCAACGGCTTAACGTGCTTTCCGAGGCACGGATGAAACCCGGTATGTTGAAATGTTCACCCATTCACGGACCAAGCTCGTCAAGCGTTGCTTAACCTTGATGATCGACCTGTGCGGTTGTTATTATTCAGCCACGACACAACATCACGTCTATATTGCATAAAAAAGTTAGGTAGATATGCACCTATAGTACCTGAGTACCTATAATAACCAGGAATTTAACAAAACAGAATAAAATTTATTAGGGTACATCCTTAGCTATTACTCTCTTGAATATTCTGCATTCATACAGTTCAAAGCACGTCTGACCAATCAATATCAATTCATCCTGTACCTACATTCGGCATTAACCACAAAAAAGGTAACTTATGATGGTCATACCATCCATCACTTAAACAATTAAGTGGGCAGAATCCAATTACGTGTGAAACCCCCTGTCATTGAGTGTTCGACAGTTACTGTTAATTTCGTATAGTGTGAACGGGCCTGCAAATAGAGGACACTACTTTATTACACAGGCTATGGCGTCACTGACTGACAAATATTGGCGGGGAATTGGTTTCAAAGGTGACATATTGGCTATTGGAAAGTCCAATATGAAGCTCTATTCTCCGTTCAGATTAATTTTACAATTGACAGCTCAAAAACTTATCATGTAGTGATAAACTAATGCGGAACCGATTCGATTTAACTGTGAATTTTAATTTATCGGATTAACGGAATGAATAAGCACGTCGCTTCACTACTGTAAGCTTCCATGAAGTATTGCATTTTATTGTGTATCTGTCAAATGTAAAATAACAGCCTGGGCGGAGAATAGATAAAGCTAAAACGGCTGACGAATAATCCTAAATGCATAGGATTGACAAGCGCTAATGAATATCACGATGATCATTCCTTTGCGTTTTGACTTTTCAACGAATTATCGCTGAAAGAATGTAACTTTACGTCTATAGCTTACGATGTTATGTTATTTTAATGAGGTCTTCCGTTTTTGTGCTCACATGTTGGCGCCACTGGCGAGTACGGTCCCTAAATAGCTAGTTATTAAACCTTGTTATTACGCGCACGGAAGCAAAGTTTGAATAAAAATTATTTCTAAAGTAGAAGTGCGATTAAATATATTATAACATCGAGTATGCAGCAGTTTTTCGCAGCCCCTTTTTATCGAAATAAAGTAGCATACAATTTTCCGAAATATAAAACTCTATTAAAGTTCCCCTAGTCGACGGCACGAACTATTTTGTGCGCAAGTTTAAAATGCATGCTCAACATCCGACAACACGTGCGAAAGAGGTAGATGCTGTGATGAGCACTAAGAAGCTAGTTCGCGTACGAATTAGCACTTTTGCAAATTTTGTATCGAAATGGATGATGATTTAGAACGAAAACGAGCGCGAAAAATTTTATAAACAGACCGTACTGGGGGTCTAGATATCATGAAAAAGCAACTAAATTTATATTTTCAAAATAAAATTATTTGCATTGTTGAATTGATAAGTATCAATCCCTGTATGGAGGCCGTTTTGCAATTTTCCTTCTTCTTATGTTATTTATTTCCGCCCAAAGATGCGTTAAAATTTGTGTAAAAAAATGGAACTTTCGACGCTCATAACTTTCAAACATTTTTTTTTTTACTTTTTTGTTTCCAAACAGGGCTAGATAATGATGAGACAAATTGATATCATTTTTTATTTTGATCGTACATCATCAAACAGTGGAGTAATCGCCAGACTACGTTTGTATGGAAGAATGATCGATTAGTGTAACCTTAATCTACCATATTTGGAACATATTCACAACAATAAAAAAAGTAGTAAATAAACTCGCGCTAAAAGTCAAAAACATTAGGAAGACCTCTCTATTCATGATTATGACGAATTAGTGGGTACCTGAATATTATATAGGAAAGCTTCAGTTATTAATATAAAAAACTATCACTATTCCGTACAGCATTAAAGTATCCTTCAATATGAGTACAAAGTTTATCTCTTACTGAAATCAAATACTGTACGTGTTGTGAGTACGTAATAGCAATCGTTTCAGCGCCCGAATACCGAATAATATTTTAGTATCGAGAAAACGTTCTGGTCACATCTTTTATTATTTTTGGCGCTACTGTTTGCCGATTATTAGGCGATAACCTTGTTACTAACACTCTTATTAATGTGTCATACATATGTTTGGCAAAATATGGTTACGCAACAGTTATGAAAGAAGTACTACGATATTTACGACTACCTGTGATGGAAAATGCTGCTGCATATCTCTTCGAACCGCTCTTCTTTGTCACAGCTTCCATAATGAGAGATAAGAGAGGCGCGATCAGAGAATTACTTCCTCTTGAAAGCCTTTGTTCAAGATTTAGCCAGACCATAAAAAACAAGAATGAAGATACCAGCCTAGGCATCTAATAAATACTGAGTAATTAACCCTTTCGATATGTGAAAGTCTAGCGCAATTAAGTTAATCATGTTCTTTTTACTCTTTTCTTTTACTCTGCTGTGATGTTGAACACAACAGTGATTTGTCCAACTGCCGTGTGTGTGTGGAATAAATGTGTTCTATTTCTTTTTAAGGCGAAAACGATTGTTCCTGACTCTATCGTAGAGTCAAAACATTAACGGCAGTTAATGCTGCCTACAGAAAGCTTTCAAACACAGCCACCATTTAAAATTTGGCCACAATTCGGGTTTAGCACTTAAAAATCATCATTCGGCATTTCACCCACAGCTCAGCTACATCCATTTTGTGGCAATTCAATGCGGATGAATCCAAATCCGGCAGTAATGTGCCCGCTTTAAAACTGTATTTTATCTTCGCCACAAACATTTCAACAACATTTGCTTGTCTATATTAAACCAGAAGTTGTTAAAATGACGTCACCTTGTTTGTTTTTGTTTTATCACCTCCACTGATTTAATATATTGTTACTGAAACTGTAAAATGTTATAGCGGTTTTACAGATTTTGTTGAAAAAATAAACAGAATTCGTCTAAAGCTATGTGGATGTTATTCTCAAAGAAATGTACAAGGGCGCGTAGGTAGGTAAGGTGTACCTAATTATTTACTTTGATCTATAATATTAAGTGGTTTGGGCTAAAAATGCGTGTTCTTTGTTTACATACGTAAGTAATAGGTTTTTAAGTACGTGTTACAACTTTTGGACGGCTTCAGTATCTATTCATAGCTTTTTAGTTAATAGTATAGCATGTCTTCAGAAGTTGCTGATAAAATAAATTGCTCAGACCTTTTATGTGGTTGTAGTCACGGCCACTAAAAGTTCGTGTCACGTAAAAACTGAAGCATGAGATGAAATCCGAGGAAATGCGGACCCAAACATCCGTCTGAATTTCCTAAGTAAAAAGTCATGATTCGAAGTTTGGCTCTCGCCTATTTCCTCCATATTGGACTGATTTCCATTTAAAAGAAGCAATTTTTTAGTCAGCTCATATTTATCGTCATCATTATTCACCAACCCTACGTTGCTTCAAAGTCTAAACTAACAAAAACACTAGATTACTTGCCAACCTAAAATACCTTCCGCCGCTGAGTGACCTTTTAAGGTTGGCAACAGGACGTGGGGAAACTGCCGACGCACCTTATAAGGTTTGGAAACATTTCGTGACAAGGGCCACCATTTACATCTCCCACTCTCATTTGTTGTGGCAACTTTCGTCATCATAATCAGCCATTTAATGTTCCCACTGCTGGGAATCAGGCTTCCTCTCTGTGAGTTGGAATGGGTCATAATCCAATACGCGGGCCCAGTACGGGTTGGAAGATGTAACATGTCTTCGAATTTTTGGTCGTGGCTACATTTAGATGTGTAATAGTATTTACTTATTTAACCTACTTTTACAGTATAACCAGTATAACTAGATATTTATGTACACATAGGAGAATAAAAGGAAATGAAAAACATGACCAAGCAGTTAACGACCATTTTGGAAGCTTTAAGGACACACACAAACAGGATTTGATTAATTTAATAACGACTGAATAGCCTTATTGTAAACCTTTGTTAATGGCTCTATATTTAGGATTTTATATATAATCTTAGGAGACTATAATGAACAGAAAAACGAAACTATATTTATTTCAGAAACAAAAATTTTAGAAGTTTTGAGGACACATTCATAAATTATATTTCAATTCATATAACGACTGAATACCCTTATTCTAGACCTTTATTATTGTCTTTTTATTTAGGAATGCCCGTATTAACTCTCTCCCTCGAGAAGTCCTAAGCAAATGTCATATTCGTTACACACAATTTTCTCATACCTAACCACTGCTCATATTATACCTACTAAGTATAATATGAAGCCAAAGGAAGAGAGAATAAAAGTAGGATAAAATAAGCCGACGTCAAATACGTTTTAATGCGGTTTAACATTGTAGGATTTTCGAGGATTTCAGCTTTGTGGAGTTCGAAGATTGGCCTCCTTTCTTTGAAATGTAACACGGCAAACGATTATATTATTTGCTTTACAATGTCAACTCTTGCTTGGGACTTTATTTGCTTGACAAATGTACGTGCGAAATTACGCAATTTAATCGCCGAAATAAGTACTTCCATTGTGAGTAGCTTCCTCAGTTAAGGAGTAGTGTTCTTTGCCGGAGTCATCGTTTCCTGGTAGCTGTAACCCGATGCACAACAGTGAATAAGTTACTTCTAGGCAAGCGTGCAATATCGTCGACACCATCTTCGCTTACTGGAGGTAAGTTAGTGTTCAAACATATTAAGCCAATTAATTGTATCTAACAAAATAAGCTCTTCCAATGAAGAATGAGTACTTTGACGGCGGCGTATGAAATATTTTCTACATTCATCATGTATACTATGCATGTATTACCTGTCTGTAGGTGGAGTGGATGGTTGCAGTTTTCCGATAGTTATAATTGGACAATTTTCAAGACGCGAGTGAATAGGTAATTTAAGGCAAGAGTGAACGATGGTGAGGGTGATATCATTGCCTATATTTTCATATTCTTTTGTTAACGGTTTGGTTGCTGGTTAGGAAATTATAAGACTTGCGAATTTTTTCTTAGTAGCAACCAAACAGTGTTTTACTACCCGACTGCGCGACGCAAAGGAGGGCAATGTGTTTAGCAGTCTATGTATGTTTCGTATGTATGTATTTTTGTTCCTATTTGTGGTATTCTAGAGATCAAACGCGAAGGCCCATTTTGATGGTTCTTATGTCAATCGATTCGTTTTAATCTTGCGAGTGTCACTTGTTACATTAAAATTGAAAAAAAGATGGCTTCCAAATTTCTTTTTTCATCAAAACCGATGAGTTTGTAAGAAAAAAAAACCAAAGAGAACTAAAGAGACGTAAACAAGAAGAAAATTATGCTGTACAGTTGGAGGAAGGATATAATATGGTTTTGGTCAGTCAGATCGCAATCTTCCGACTGCACAGCATGAGTTTCTTCTTGTTAACGTCTTTTTAGATCGCTTCTTAAGCAGTCTGGTTTTTATTAGTTTTGTATGATTCTTTTCAACTTTATTTTCTAATTACTAAAGTTTGCTTAAAAGTCACAAAACTTGTTCAGTTATTTCATATTTAGGGATCCGTAGTCAACAAGGAACCCGTACAGTTTCGCCATGTCCGTCTGTCCGTCCGTCCGTCCGCGGCTTAGCTCAGAGACTCTTAGTACTAGAAAGTTATAATTTGGCATCGATTCATGGATCCGTTTGCGTAAAATTAAGCATTTAATTGCAATTTTTGGTAAGAGTCAAGTGTTCCTCTCCCCTGCCAGCTAAATGATTGCTTTTGAATTTGTAAAAAAAATCATGACTTTAGAATAGAAGTTTGAATAGAAGAGGGACTCCTTTTGCCGCACTTAGTAAATATAACGAAATGAAATGGAAAATTATCACAGCTAAGTAGGCATTACAAGTTTACAAGTAATAGTCGACCAACTTATAAAATGTACTTGGAAAAGTAAAAAAAATGTATATTTATGTGTGGGTACAACAGTTTTTTGAATGACAAAGTAAATTTTGTCACTTCGTTATAGCAATGTTCGGTGCTTACATTTTTTATGAACGTTAATAATGTTACCTATTTATTTAAGTGAATGGAGCTGTTTATACGGAACCCTCTGTGTGCGAGTCAGACTCTCACATAGCCTGGTTTTTTTAGTGAAAATGAGGTAGGTTATGACTACATTTTTTAGTTAAAATAAAAATGCCTGTCTAACAAGGTTTACATTTCCACGTATATTATGAAGTAAAACATTTCAAACTACAAGGAGACAGTCAAAATTAATTGCGGTGTGAATGTGAAACTTCAGCTAGCACTTCTGCATGTTCAATTAAAGCCAA
Source organism: Orthosia gracilis (assembly GCA_947562075.1). Classification (NCBI taxonomy): domain Eukaryota; kingdom Metazoa; phylum Arthropoda; class Insecta; order Lepidoptera; family Noctuidae; genus Orthosia; species Orthosia gracilis. The sequence goes on along the minus strand of OX387272.1, from coordinate 43,787,060 downwards.
CAGGGTATTTGCTTTTTGAATTTTTAATAACTCTGTGAAATATTACGGAGGAATTGGAACGGGTTGCCAAATTGCGATTTCAATAGCAGAATAAGTTTTAATGGAGATTATTTTGTATTTTATTCCCGTAGTTGAATGTGATGTGCAATGAATATGGATAATTTATTTTATTATGATTTTATTTTTGCTGTAGAAGGTATTTTTTTTTGTCAAAAATGTATTAAAGTGAAAAAATGCTCTTACTAAAAAGTTTTCACTCTCCGATACATTTTAATCTAATAAAAGCTTCAATAATAAAAGCGAAATGAAGTGCCTATTTGATTACCTAAATATTTTTTTGCAAATGGTTATTTTAATTTTTTTTCCGGGGATATTTTAACAAGTGAGTTAGTTATAGTACAAGAATGATAATGTTAGTAATTTTTTTTGTATTGTTTCTTATTTTATTATATGTTTTATCTAATAAATTTGTGTGTTGGTTTTTTGTTTATTTGTGCAAGGATTTTTTTATGATACATACTACTTACAAGCTACTTACAATAATAATGTACAAGCTGGAATGAATATGCTGTAGGTGAGGGGAAGAACTCGTTGGGTATCATAAAATCTATCCAAAGAACATGTCACGTAGTTTCTCGTGGCCATAAGACTAAATCAGACAAAATAATGTTTACCATATGCCAACAATTAAAAAAATATATCAAAACTATTTGTGGGAGATATAATGTAATTCCTACTTTTTATAATATTTGAGTATCTTTTGAGTTACTCCCTGTTTAATAAGTTTGTGTATTGACTACGCGCTCCCTGCCACTGACAAGTAAGCCGCATTATAAAAGAGTGAGCAAGAGGCTTGATCGTTCAATTTTGGTTTGACTTCGGACTTGAACGGTCAGGTAAGTTTTGATTGCTCTTGATTTATTATTAATGTGATAAATGTGATAATGTTGTGTACTGATGATATTCATTATTAATGTGCGTGTAGTTTTTTACGCAATAATATTGTGGCAAGTATTTTACTGAAGTTATGCTGCTTTGATTAAAATATGGTCTAATTTATGCATTGGTTTTATTCCATTCAGTTTTACCCTCACATTTGCTTATAACCTCACATTTTGTTCTTTTCACCCTCACATCAGAAGCGAGATCGAGCGCCCATGTATTAACACATTTTCCACTTCTCTTGAGTTTCAGTACGATGTCAACCGTTCCGGAAACCTCTGATGCCACTTCTAAATTGGCTGATCCTTGGCGTGCGAGTCACATGGCAGCAGATGCAAGAGGACACGGGTCTTCAAGCTCGAATACTCCAGGACCGGAAAATCAGGGCAGTAACATTTTTTCTTCATTTTATAACGACTAACGTGAAAGAAATGACAGTTATTTCTTCAGACTAAAATTACCGATCCGACGGTTCAAATTTTGCATCCATTACATCGTGCAAGAAATTTAACAAGCATTTATATCTACCCTCTTTTGAAATTTTGCAAATTTTGCATCCATTACATCGTGCAAGAAATTTAACAAACATTTATATCTACCCTCTTTTGATCATGATGATGCTATTAAAAGTGTCATGTTGACGATTTTAAGTCGGAATATACATCAAGTCTTATCTTATTCCATCATTTGCAGATGCATCCTGATTCTATGATGACCTTACTGCCTTCATGAAGTCTAAGAGCTACAAGAAAAGCAGCTTGGCCGAATAGGCATCGTGTAAACGCGAGTTGGCGAAGAAGGCTGTTGGCGTGAAAGTGACAGAGCTGCATTTGGTGGACGCCGTGAAATCAGGTGTGTTGGACTTTCGTGTTATATCAGTTTTGTGACGACTGACACTTAAAACGTTGCTTTTCTTATAACTGTAAAAATCCAGTACATGATTCTGCTGATCACAATTTTCATGCTAAAAGACATAACTCGCAAGGTTATAACTATAAGACATAGCGATGTCAAATGTGCTCTTATCTTAAGGATTCTACTACTAATAGTAAATCTGATAGGACCTCTACTTATAATGACCAAACCAAGAAAGTGCCAACTGGTCTAACCCCTAAAAACTTACACTTTTTATCTTTTGCAAAAATTCTTGTTTTAAACTAAATCCAAACAATCGGTTAAATTCTTAATTGTTGCGAAAAGCCATCTACGATTGGCAAAATCAATGGTCTCTACTTTGTCTCTTTGATAGTTGAACAGAAAGCTCATTGATGCGTTAGTCTTGAAGATTCCACCACTGGCAAAATATTTATCAAAACGATATTATGCCGCGTTGGAGGAAATACATTTAGTTCTATTCTTATCAAAACTAATCTGATTTTTGTTAATGACCTGAACTAGGAGCTTGAGCTCGTATTGGTGCCTGATAACTGTAATCAATTTCTTATTTATTCCTTTTGGGTGAGAATCTTTTTGACATTCCTGGCATATAAGCAGTATTTATTATCCGATTATATAACCAAAATTTATAAAACTGCTTAAAGCATTAATTTGGTTGAATAAAAAAAAAAAATGCAAAACCTATACTGATATTGATGTGGATTCTATTTTAAAAGGTCGTTTACTAAATATATTGAAATCTTATTTTGAGCTTTTTACATCGGGGAATTCAGTAACAAAAATAAGTTCAAAAGAAATTCATATCGTATTGATATATCTAGCGAATGTCAAAATGATTGTGCAAGTTTTATAAGATAATAGGATCATTCCTGTCAGTAAATCTCTTTTTTCTAGTCCTATTTTGTTGGTTCAAAAAAAAGGTAGGTACAGGCTCTGTCTCGATCAAAGGATTATCTATCTTCTTCAACCCTTTCCATGAAGGTCTTGATAGTTTGAGAAAAGGTATACCTAATTCTGTAAAGGGGACTGGTTTTAAGTTTTTCCTAATTTCTCAAAACAAAAAATTAAATATGTATCTGGGTTAACGTATTGCCAATGTTATGGTAAGACACAGTCCTGTGAAAGTAAAAACCCTTATAAAGTATCACTGTTTGTCACACAGTGATACAGGCTCGCCAATTTTGCGACCATTCATGATATTTTAAAGTTTTCCTGAACTTTTCTCAAACAAGGAGTCCCTTATATAGTACTAGCAATTTTGGATGTGCGTTGATCGATCAGTCAGTCAGTTACTTCTTTTATATATAGATAATTAAGGCCGTTGCCAAGTGGAACTAGATATCAAACATTATCTCTATTCTGAACCAAGTTTGTCCACATATTATAACCCAACTACGTTTTGGTGCTGTTCTATTCCAAAAACTTGATACTCTACTAAGAGTCGTAGTGCTTCGGTGTGCACACCACCAATACCGAGCAGTGATGTCAATAATTGTGCGAGTTTGAAGTTTTGGCAGTTGTTCAGCCTTAAAACATTTTAAGGCTCTACCTATACGGTCAGAATTTTGGGCTCGATACTGGTTGTAATCCCGTGTTCATTGATGGTGGGCATACTTGCAATCATTCGGCTTTGAGATTGGGTGTCGTAAAGGAAAGCGCATACCACACGTACCTATATTTTCTCAGTAGGAACCCTGCAATTCTCAACATAGATTGTTTTTGAAACCAAATAATTGATAGGTTCAATAAAACTTCCAGTATAGAAACGATTAGCTTCAAGCAATGATACAATAATGTTTAGAATTTATAATACAAAAATACAAATACAAAGAAATTGATGTTTCTTCTAAAATATAATGGCACTCCATTCAGTTGTTCCATAACCCCCTTAAGCACTTAGGCTGGGAGAAAAACCTAAAGAGGATACGCGAACAGTTTTGGTTTCCATTGCCAAACATGTCCAAAGATGTTCTTAGGTATGTTGAGAATTGGCACACTTGTCTGATCAACAAGATTTAATCTGGTTTTCATCATGTTACTTAGCATCCCATTGATAAAATACCTTATCATTTCCACACTGTATCTACAGAGTATGGAAATGCCTGAGTTCCCATATGGACACCTCGGGCAAACTAACGGACAACAAACTCTTTTTCAAAGTATTTTTTGGTAAAACATGAGGAACTCGTGGCTAAATAAGCCGCATGGGTCGATTTTTATGGTTAAGCAACGCTTGCCCAGGTCCGTCCGTGGATGGGTTACCATCTTAACATACCGAGATATCCCCGTGATTCAGTAAGCGTGTTAAGCCGTCGGTCCCGGCTGTTATTGAAAGATCATTGACAGTCGTTACGGTTAAATCTGACAAGTCTTGACAAAGAATATTGTTTTACCCAGTTAATAGATTGTGGAGGTCACATAGGCAGTCGCTCCATGCAAAATACTGGTACTCTACTAAATCCAGTTGATCTGGAAGGCGACGTCAACAAAGTTGGTAAAAGGCTAGGCAGATTGATTTTTGCTTGATAAAACCTGTGAGTATCCTAACTGCAAATTCTTTTTCGTAAACTGTCTGAAAGATTTTATCTTTACCTTCGGAACCCCCAATAGAATAATTTGTGATCAAGCGATGTCATACACTGGAAAATATTTTTGGTTTTTGGCCAAAATTGGTCAATTGATTACATTACATCATTGCAACTCGTGTCAGTCGTGCAAATGGCCATGTCGAAAGGCTAATGAAAGTCCTCACTGACTGTTTCACGGTAGTCGAAAATATCTCCCCAAGAAGCTGGAAGTAACCCATTGGGGAAGTCCAACTTGCAATTGATTGTACATTTAATAAAACCTCTGGACCAACTTCCTTTCAGCTCTTGGGTCGCGATCAATCGTCTCCAGTTATTTCTGGACTAAATTATGTTGTTTTATTTTACTTTATAATGATGTTAAACACATGGACCTTATGCTTATCGGGAAGTACCGAATCTTCGTTATCGGTGATATCACAACATTCACATGCTATAATGAAACTCCTTTCATAAGGGTCCATGCGTTATATGTAATATTCATGACAATGAATAGTACATTATAAAAGTGCACAAAACTGGAAATGATTACTAGTATGTTTCTCACGAAAATCGGAGACTTGTTCCTCCAGTGTGCTGTGAGCTGACCGAATCACTAGATTCTGGACATTATTATTGTTAACTTTAGTTAGTAACTTTTTGCCTCGTACGCGCCCGTAACATTCTGGCCAGGTGTTGGGCGAGTGCTTGGTAATGAGTATGCTATAGTTTATTATGCCGCGCCTTCATGTAAGGCTTATTACCGAGGCAATATTTATTTTTGTGATAAATGCCGTGCCTTCTTGAAAGGCTTTTTACCGAGGCAATGTTATCACGTTATTTTATGCCGCGCCTTCATGTAAGGCTTATTACCGAGGCAATGTTTATGATTTGTGATAAATGCCGCGCCTTATTGCAAGGCTTTTTACCGAGGCAATGTTATCACGTTATTTTATGCCGCGCCTTCATGTAAGGCTTATTACCGAGGCAATGTTTATGATTTGTGATAAATGCCGCGCCTTATTGCAAGGCTTTTTACCGAGGCAATGTTATCACGTTATTTTATGCCGCGCCTTCATGTAAGGCTTATTACCGAGGCAATGTTTATGATTTGTGATAAATGCCGCGCCTTATTGCAAGGCTTTTTACCGAGGCAATGTTATCACGTTATTTTGTGCCGCGCCTTCATGTAAGGCTTATTACCGAGGCAATGTTTAAGATTTGTGATAAAAGCCACGCCATATTGCTAGGTTTTTTTTATAGAGGCTGTGTGATCACGTTATTTTAAGCCGCACCTACATGAATGGCTTTTTGCCAAGGCGATGTTTATTATTTGTGCTTTATGATTCAGTGCTTTAGGCCGTGCCTACATGAGAGGTTTTTACCGAGGCCATCTTTTGGTGATTATTCTTGTTGATTTATTCAAATTGTTAATCACCTAAGAAATTGTTATGTTATAATGAACCACTAAAATGTACATATACCATCAAATTTTTATTCACGAGCCGTACCGGCTGCTCGTCAGAATGGCCGTGTGGGAGATATAATGTAATTCCTACTTTTTATAATATTTGAGTATCTTTTGAGTTACTCCCTGTTTAATAAGTTTGTGTATTGACTACGCGCTCCCTGCCACTGACAAGCAAGCCGCATTATAAAAGAGTGAGCAAGAGGCTTGATCGTTCAATTTTGGTTTGACTTCGGACTTGAACGGTCAGGTAAGTTTTGATTGCTCTTGATTTATTATTAATGTGATAAATGTGATAATGTTGTGTACTGATGATATTCATTATTAATGTGCGTGTAGTTTTTTACGCAATAATATTGTGGCAAGTATTTTACTGAAGTTATGCTGCTTTGATTAAAATATGGTCTAATTTATGCATTGGTTTTATTCCATTCAGTTTTACCCTCACATTTGCTTATAACCTCACATTTTGTTCTTTTCACCCTCACATATTTTCACCGAGAGAAGGACAGTGACAAATTTAAATAATATTGTATGAAATACTACACACCTGTTTATTATTATTTGATTAAAATGTGATCCCCAGTTATTTTGAAAGGCGAATTTAATCTATGAAACGTTTTTCATTGTTTGTGTGTAGATAGATATTTTTTATCACCGCGATTCCATTGCGAAACCCGATACTTTTCATATGTTACTCAGTTGATAAGGACCTAAATCACTCTATTACTAATCATAAATCAGAATAATTTTAGTACGTATCATTACTATACATATTTCAGTGTAGGTTTCGTGAAATATTAAATCTGCAGTCGATATCGCGAGCACAATACAGCGAGCTCGAGAGGCCAGATGTCCAGCTTAAGGCACCTTTCGGCTGAAATGCTCTTGAAGATAATTAAAAAGCTCATAAACTGCTCCGTCAGTGGAACTCTTTCTACTGAAAAAGTAAATCTCAAGAGCTGTTGTAGGTTATTCTACTCTACAGTTAGAATAATACAAATTTCATTCCCCTGTAATTAATTTTTTCATCCATCAAAAAAAGCACAAAAGTTTCTTTACCAATTAGTTTCTTCGAAAGTTTTAAACTGTAGAGTAACCTAAACAAAACGACATTGACTTTAGCCATTTTATATGACAGAATGTACAAAATTGTAGTCAGTTTAACTTCAGCATACTATCTGCTATTGGGAAGCAGCAAAGTAATAAATATTCTTGATCTCTCTGAATCCTGGATTCGAGCCAAGTCAAATAAAAGCATTGAGAAACATACACTGAAATGCATACAGTTAGACCCACTCATATGTGGCTACTCAAAATAAACTGAACTTAATACTAACTTATAGTACGAGTAACTTCACTTGAAATTCAAAGAAAAGAAAAAGTTTTTATTGCCACATAAATCGAAATACCTACAAATTAAGCTAAAACTAAAATCTTCCATAACAATAGTATTAGTACCTACCTACCTACTTCTTGAATGAAGTTAGTAAAGTCAGAATTACGAAAATTTGTATATTTAATACAATACAAAAGAAAGAAAAATGACGAAAAGAAAGTAATCTGATCTCGTTAGTAAATTATTAACCAGTCGATAGCGCCCTGAATGGACAACAATAAAAAAACTGACTTCCAAAACAAAACACTACAAAACGAAAACTAACTTTCTCTTCCGAAGTCGGTATCTTTGGTACCTATTTCTTTTCGTTTTAGACCCGACTGCCGTAAGTAAAGTAAAATATACATAAATATATATATATTCGCTTTGAGAAATATAAATAGATTTTTATTTTTGGCACCTTATATTACCGTGAAAACACGCATTATTAAGGATAACTTGAAAACTACTCGTCAGATCTTGATTAAATTTATATGGAACCACATGAGAAGCACCAGCATTCAAATAAAAAAAATAATCAAAATCGGTTCATAATTGGCAGAGTAATCGCGTACCAAACATACAAAAACATACAGTCGAATTGAGAACCTCCTTCTTTTTGAAGTCGGTTGAAAAGACTAAGCGAATGATAGATGGATATCATCTTCTGAACTTTGCCTTGTTTTTACCAACCATGTCGGGGTCGGCTTCTATACTAAACAGATGCAGCTAAATACCCATATCTTACATGGAATGACTGTTTTTCTGACCTTCACAGCCTAGTTAATAACTTAACGACTGTGAAAGATCTACAAATGAAATCCGAGCAAGACCAAGTACTTAACACACGTGCACGTGCTCTTCGATGCACGGACGAGTCTCAGTATATATGTATTGGATGGTCTCCCAACCATAAACTGACCTCGGCAGACGTTACAAAAGCCTTGAAATCTACCCGTGTGGCTACATGCGAATAATATAGTCATTTCACAATACTGAGAATCAAAACCTCCGAAGTTGACCGTTTCCATTGCGGTTTTGTGCTCGTTATATGTTTGATTCTAAGATATGCTCCGGTTTTCACACAAGTTATCCCAAATCTGCAATGCTAATGAATGATTATAGAGTGCATTGGATAATTCGATTACATGTGAGTGAGTAATTTCATGTGTTACTGCCACACACTTTCAGATAATTTGTCCAGTTATTATGCAGGCTAAAACGGTTTTTTTGGCTGAAAACTGGATCGATTCATTGAGTGTGAATCCTACTCATAATATGTGAAAGGATGGATGAACGGATGTTTGTTACTAAATTACGCCAACACGGCTGAACGGATCCGGATTTTTAACACAGAGATAGTTTATAGTCTGGAATAGGACATAGGTTACTTGTTATAAGATATCACTTTTCATGCGGGCGAAGCCGCTGGCAGAAGCTAATTAAATATAAATATATGTATAAGTAGGGTGGAAGGTGTTTTGGGTAAAAAGACCGGACATCTCTAATTTTTTAGTCTTCATTAACATGTTATTTTTCTTTAAAGTAAACAAGGATTTTATCATTAACCACACAATCTTCTGAAATTTTAATAAAACAACGATAAAATTGAATGAATAGGTTAATTTTTTATTTTCTTTTTCTTTGACAATCTCGGGACCCTAGGGTCCTGGTCCTTTAAAGGCGTGCGAGGAGCCGGAGCCAACTCACAAAGGCCCCGTTACGCATGTATCAGGAAACAACCGACGATTATCCTGTATGCACTACGCAAGTGCACCCAAAGACAACTATTTATTATTCAATATTCATTGTAATATTAATTTCAATAATTGCAATAGTAGTTATACTACTATTTCAATCTATTGGCATGGAAAACAAATTTAAAAAAATCTTTTATTTATGTCGGTTTTTATCGGTTGCATTTCGGGGAGTGTACGATACATGATCTAATTCCACCTAGCCCGTTTCATCGGACTACTCGTACAAGACGTACAGCGATGCGCCATTGGTACATGGTGGACATCTCACCCATACGCACTAAACATTTTGAAAATACTTTCATTATGCGTACAGCTAAGGAGTGGAATTCCCTGCAGGGGTCTGTGTTTCCCGATAGCTACAACCTCGGGGTTTTTAAGTCAAGAGTGAATAGGTTTCTTCTAGGCAAGCGTGTTACACCGTCGACCACATCATCGCTTACCATCAGGTGAGATAGTGGTCAAGTGCGAGCCTATAACTGAAGACTCCCATGTTGTTGCAGTCGGGTATTTTGACCTTTCTTTTTAAAAGCTATTTTTAGTTACACTTTTTTTTTTCGATTGACCTTTAAACATGTAAGCGACTTGAATTTTTGCAATCACCTCTAAAAACCCTTCATTTTGATACCCCACTCGATAGGTTTCGAAGAAAAAAGAAAATACAATCCCTACAATATGGTGCCCAAAATCCGCCATGTTTCTTTTTTTAACGGCACTTATCTAAGAACACTGCGGCGGACAAGACCTATCTAACGATGTCTCAATTATAAAAATCCGTAATAAAGAATATTACATACAAACATACAAGATACGCGCGAAAAACATAACCCTTTCCTTGCAGCCGGGTAAAAACAGAGTAACAGACATTGATGGTTCCATTTCCTACTAGCAAGCCGTCATTTCTAGGAATTTATTGCAAGCTGTCAGATTGAGATATAATGAATCCAGTTCTTTTAAATCGGTTCTGAGAATAATATAAATGGATTCATTGAAAATGTAATTCTTTCAACTTCAATCTACTGTGTAAATATGGCGCTTATGTTTAAATCTACAAACTTACAACTGATTTATAAATAAGTGCGATTTATTTATTTCAACACTAGCTTTTTAAGTGACTTTACCCGTATGACTGTCGAAAATGAAGTTCGTAAAAAAATTTCTTCGGAGAAAAAAAGTGTCTATGTCCAAATCCAAGCCATATGGCCGGTATTCCAAAACATCCAGAGCCAATTGATTCAGCAACGCCGCCGCGTGCCGCTGAGGCTCGATTGACTAACAAATCCAACACTTTCAAACTTTCATATTTACATGATTAGTAAAAAATTGGTGAAAACCTTTTTCTACTTTTGCTACTCCGTATGAACAAAGAAAAAAATACCTGAAAGAAGCTGAAAGGTAAAGAAAACAAGTGAAAGGCGACAATATAAGAACAATGGGTTTGTTGAAGGCTGCCATTTATTCAGTACGGTCGTGCAATAGTCGCAATAGCAATTGAATAGAAAAAAGTTCTGTTCGTAACATTTTGTGGCCGCCAAATTGATTCAGGAAACGTGTCCATGTCAATTCGCTGCTCGAAATTGAAGCGGTTTCATCAAATCATGTGGTACTGTTCGAAAGGTTCCCTTCGTGATTTTTTTTGTGAAAAATAACTGCTGCCCATGGTTCCGCCTGCGTTAAAGTCGAAAATTATCTCAAAGAAACCTGTAACCCAGATAAAAAATGTCCTCTGCCTTTTTCTTATTCCAATACCAAAATTCATCAACATTGGTTCTGCGGTTGAAAGTGTAATAAACAGACAGACACAGTTGCTTTTGCATTTATAATACCTATAGGTAATAAGTATAATTATGGATTGTGGTGGCATCGTTGCGTGCTGTCGCATTGTCTCGTGACGCGCCTTTCTGCACGAGCCTAGCGTTTAGTTTTTGCGTGCTGATATCGATTTTGAATAGGCTTTGTTAATGGTTAGAAAGAATTACAGCTGATTTGGTGCTTGTCATCGTAGGCAATTTGTAATAGTCATGCAGAGGAAATTGGTTGTTTTGAAGAAGGTCAAATGTTAACGGAGCTGTAGGTAATTGTTGTTGCATGACAGGTATGCCTGAGAACCTAAATTAGTCTTATACTATGCATGACTAGCTCTCTTCTTCTTCTTTCTTCTTAGTCGTTGTCGTGAGTGGGTCCTGATGCGTGATGTTTTTAATAAGATCTGCCCATCTGGTCGGGGAGCGACCTCGGGATCTTTTGCCCTCCATTCTGCCTTGGATTCCAAGACGTTCCATTGAGTCTAAATTGCGAGTTATGTACCCACAGTCATATGACTCACTGACACACATGAAATCATGACTAGCACACACGACTCAACTACCGCGGAATATCCCACAGAAATCGTATATTTTTCATGTTTCAATGTAGCCAAAAGACATCTACAGAGTAGCTTCCTACTGAAGAATTTTCGTAATCGTATCAGTGCTCCCTTCAGACAAATATTAATATGTAGTTACAATTGTATGAAGGCGTATTCACGATAAATGTTGACGATGAATATAGAAGAGAATTTTGTAGCAATAAAATAGCAGCTAAGTATAATCTTGCATCTTGCTTAAAGCATTAGGAACAAAGTTGCCATTTAATGGCAGTATAAGCTTGAAAAAGTTGCAGTCAAATATGAATAATTCAGAGTCATAACTAAAGTCATTTTGAAAGCTATTTAAGCTGGTTCAGTGAAACCGCGGGTTTGGGCGTTGGAGTACTGCGGGTTGAACCGGCGAAATACAGTTGCATTTTGTAGCTTTGTTTTAATAATGACATCATTAGCATGGTTTTAGGAGAAATAACTTTTTTGCCAGTTGGTGTTTTCCTGAGAATGAACACTTGATACCTAGGTACCTACTATTATAATTTAGTTTAGGTAAAGTAATCAAATGAAAATACATTTGGAGTCTGTTGAAGCGATATACTGTTCAAACATGTTTTTTACAGCCACAAATTTACTGCAGCATTCAGAAATGATGCTAAATCAACCTCAATCCAACCGCACTGTCCCTGACAAAGTCACATTCAGAGATCGTTAGTGCATAAAATATGTGATGACGCGGTTTACAAATAATTATAACATGTCAGATCCATTTCATGGACTTTCCTTCATGCTGAGTCAGAAAATATTCTATTACATTAATGATTGCAGATCATTTCATATCGAAGATCTTATAAATAAGGTTTTACAAAAATGCACTAACCCTAAGACACATTTACATAATAGATACGGAAAACATTTTATCTACACAAACTACTATTTTGAATTCATAATTGGAACATTTCCAATTATGAATTCAAAATAATAGTTTATGCAATGATCATATAATAGGGGTTATTAAAACACGAGCGTGGGTTTCTGGTGATAATAATAACACGCGAGTGTTTCGATACCTAATTATATGCCGTTGCATACACTATTTTATCTTAAAAAATACCATTACAGTGCAACATTTTCCTTCGATTTTCAAACAATTGCATCATAAAATAACTTTTTAATATTTATAGCAAACTTTTACTTTTTGATTTATTGGCGCTTATGGGCTCTAGACTTAATGTAGAAAAGAAGTGTCATTGTCTTTGGAGGCGCGCGCTGCGCAATTATGCGCAATCAGAATGTAAATTGCCCGATTTACCACATATTTTTTTCCGTTTCCACTTTTGTTTTAAATCAACTGTATGAGTGAAGATAAAATAGTGTATGCAACGGCATATAATAAGGTATTATATGACCATTGCGTAAACTACTATTATAAGGCTACTTTCGCCTTCCAAAGTTTATCACAATATGCAATTTTTTAGGAAAAACTTATAATTTTGCTGCTTGCATGTAGGTATGACAAGATAAATAAAAAAAAAAGATTAAGTAGAATATTAACTGATCGCACGGTTGCAGATCAAGCGCTGAGCTGAGTTAGTTTAAGGGCCTTCCACTGCTTTAGTGCCGTAAATGGTTACTTTCTAAAGCATGCTCCTAAGTAATGGCTCGGTTCAAGGGTTTGAAAAAAGGATTTATTTATTTTTGATTCATGTACATTATTTTTGAAACAAGGTTTTTTCGTGTAACCAATAGCTTTGCTTTAAAAAATAATTAACAACACGATATTTTTTCGCAACTTTTGGATACTCCTCCAAAATGATTTGGATGTTTAAAAATATTTTTACACAGAAAAATAGATAGGTGCAATTTCTTCATAACTGAAATAGCATATGTAAATCAAATAATATTTTGCAAGTAAACTGTTCAAAGAGGTTCAATAATGATATTTTGGCTCCGAGCGGGCGCACGGCCAGTACTGCGTTAACATTGGGGCGTATATATCGCCTTAAATTAGCTTGCAGAGTTAGGGGTTTTTTTTGGGGGACAGAGCTAATGGTAATGTTTCATAATTGTGTACAGGGCGCAAGCTAGTGTAGGACTAAGTACTAGCTGGTATGCGATATAAGCTTTACTAACTTAGCTGTAAAGCCGGTTGCAGATCAAGTTAGCCACCTATTTAAGTTAGGTTTGTAAGACCAAAAAATACCTTAGATTTGTGATTTAACCTTTATCTTTACTCTTAAGCCAGTTACGAATAAAGAAATCAACCTAGATGCAAAATAAGCTATGCAGGTATGAAAACCGGCCAAGTCCGAATCTGACTCGCGCACAGAGGATTCCGTATAAATAGTTACATTACTTACGTTTATAAACAATGAAAGCACCGTATATTGCTCTAACGAAGGGACAAAATTAACTTTGCCGTTCGAAAACTGTTGTCCTAATACATCAATATACATTTTTTTTACTTTTCCAAGTACATTTTATAAGTTGGTCTCTAATACTCGTAAACTTGTAAAGCCTACTTAGCTGTGATAGTTACCTTTTTAATTTCGTTATTTATATCCTACTGGCGTGAATTTTTTCACGTATCCAAAAGCAAACATTTAGCTGGCAGGCGGAGGAGGGGGGGGGGATTTACTCTAACAAAAATATGCCATTTGAAGCCTCATTTCACGCAAACAGATCCCTGAATTGAAAAATGTTTTACAGACCCGTAATATTTTTGAATGGCCTATCCAAAGATACCCCATATTATACTCCACCCCCACTACGTGTACAGGAGGTAACCTAAAAAAAGAAATTTTTCATGATTTCGTTTTACCATTTTGTAGGCGTGATTAATACGTATATCCATTGTCCGCTAAGCTGCGGACGGCCAGACGGACATTTCGAAACTATAAGGGCTCCTTGTTGACTACGGAACTCTAAAAACTAACTCAGCTATGAGAGTTAAGCTAAACTAACTTAGCTTGGCACTTGGTTTGTAATCGAATTAAGAGGCCTTCTTGGGAAGCGTGAGGAAATAATGTTTTTCTTGTTACGTAATACGTAATCAATTAAACCTAAGTAGATAATTGAGGACGTATTAAGAGCTAATTGTGTGTACAAAACTTACGGCCCAGGGGACAAATTAGTACGAGTATCTATTACATTATTTTGGGTGACTACTACGCACTCCAAGTTTCTGAATTGAGAATTTTAAGGATAATAATAAAGTTCCCAATTTCGAATTCTCAATACAAAAACCGGATATGTTTAATTTGTTTAAATCCAGAAAATAAACTCTCTAGTTTAAAATTCTTGGTATTCTTTGGTTTTCTTCGTATTGCGATTTGAAGAATTTTGAACGGAAGGCGAGTAAAAAATAATGCATGATACTCGAATTATAAAGTTTCCTTAGGATGCAAGAGGAACTGGAATAAATAAAAAGATTAAAGCAAGATTAGAATTAGAAAATCAGATAAAGCATTGATCCATACTAAGATTATTATAAAAACAAAAGTATATTTGTCTGTCTATCTCTCTTTCGTTTGTTAAGTTTTCACGCCTGAACCGCTAAATCAACTTTGATGAAATTTGTTATAGAGATACATCGGATACGGGCGTAGAATACTGTTTATTTCGGCAGTACTTTCCCTTGGAATAATTTCTGTCATGCAGACGGGCGAAGCTGCTGGCAGAAGCTAGTTGCTTAATATTTTATTTAAAACTTTTACAACAGTACAAGATTATAACGTGTACACTGTGACAAACGATTTTATTCCTTCCTGTTTGCATAATTTTTTGTGTCCAAGTATTGCGATTTGCATGCCAAAATATCTTGCCATGAATATTCTATTACACAAGTTTAAGATTTAACTGTGACCTATTTTCTTGACATACCTTTACGAGTTTCGTCGGATGATAAATGGCGCATTTTTATTTATTTTTCTCTAGTTACAAAAGTTTTATGTGACGGAATGTCAAGATTGTAAAATACTTTTCCTTTTACGAACTTTTCACGGGTTTCCGCATCCGCAAGATATCTTTTATTTCAGTCAGTCTTATATCCAGCAGGTCTATCATTTAAATATCTCATCGTGAAAACTGCGGTAAAGAGAGCTTGAAGAAAACTGTCAACATATTAACTTCATCATCATTTTCACGATGAGATCATTACAGAATCGCACTGCTGTATCGTACTTAACCCTGTCTTAAAAAACTTCGGGCTCTATAAGCTTTGAAACATTGTCCATTTTATTTGTGATAAGTAGTGATTTTATTACCCTTCTCAAACATTCATTGAGATTCCAGAAGAATACGTTTCAGCATTAGATAGGATAGTTATCCCCTTAAAAGGTCTTTCTGAAAGTCTCAGAGCACGTCTCAAAATAATGGGAGGCCGTGAAAACCTAGCATTAGGCTATTCCGGTCTACCTAAATCTTCGTCATATTAAAGTATTTATAACTTTATTTATATATCTTTGGATAACAGCCCTCTAAGATGCTTTAACTACATAATGACATTACACAGGAACGCCAATAATCAGCTTAATGTATCTTAAATCACAGCAACAGTTAATGTGGGTAATTCTTTCCGCGTTTGTAATAAATTGTTTATGTATCGCGTTAAGGAAAGAAATAAAAACAAAATAAAAAAGAAAATAGCCTCGTGGTTAGATGTACTGGAAAACAATTTACGTCAAACAGAAACAATCCATGCTATCACAAAGTATGTCGGTAATAGATTTTTATTTCATGGTTATACAAATTCAGCGTAAAAGAGCTCGTAATAATGGCCGCTCGGACCGATCTTCGAGGTAAAGCAATGCTTGCCCTTGCTCCCAGAAATGACAATAGTCTTGCCTTGTCTTGGCAATAGTCTTGTTTTGTAGCGTGAATTGTAAGACGTCGAAATAAGGGGGATTTTTTTACGATTCATCCATCTTCGTGAGATGGTTGTTCTATAATGTAGTAGGTACCCTGCCTACTGGGTTGTGGAGGCAGTCGCTCCATGTATGGCACCGGTTTCCAGATGAATCCGGTTAGACTGGAAGCTTTTTCATTGGGAAAAGGTTAGGCATACACATACAGCGTAGAACCTCGAATGCGAAGCCATGTGTATTTCTCAACAGGAATTCAATTAAGTCTGTATACAAAGTTCATGCTAATGACGTTACTTGAACAAAGTCAATTAAAGACCTACGCTCCGTTCTCCCGATCGCTAATTATTGGCAACTGAATGACATTGTACACAACCCCTCATGGTGAATTTAAGCTTTCCACAAATGCACACGACCGAACCAGTCGAGTCTAACTTTAAATGTTCAGCTGTGGCGACACATTGTGCCTGACATGCATACAAATTGGATTAAAACCGACATAATAAATACTCGTCAATACTCACAATAACATTTGAAATAGCAAGTGTAGATGAATTTGTGTTTAAATTAATTATTTTGTTTGTCAAAGGAAGCTTGCTTGCTTGCTTGCGATATGCAATGAAGATGTGAATTTGAATTTCTTTTTTAACTATGAGCGGTGAACTGAATAATGTTCTGGGTAAAAAGTTCAAAATATTTGGCATAGTCAATCCCAAACGTTTTGAACTTTTTGACTGTAGTTATCGCTGTTAGAATGTCACTATATCTAGAATCGTTTGTTATAGTTAAAATGATCTCGGATCATTCTACAAGTTATAATCTAATTTAAATTTAAATTGGATGTATCAACTCGTAAAATCTCGATATGTAGTGATTGACTTACTCTACTTATTTTAATATTTATAGGAAATTCGAGACATTACTACTATGAATGATTATAACTTTTGTATGGTTTTCTCTTTTGTTACGCAATAAATAACACACTTTTTCTTTCGGATTCTAAAAACCAACGCATTCTACATTAGAGATATACACATTTTGTAACTATTGATAGTCTAAAACTGGGACAAAACTGAATTGGAACGTGAAACTCCTTCTATATAGCTTCATTACTATGAAAAGTTGAATGCTCATACTGTTCATAGAAATGCAAAGCGAGATTTTAATTTCATGCAACATTCTTATGAAAATGATTTTTTATTGACACACATCCCGCAAAATGAACATTTTTTGAATAATGCGAGTGCATTCCCGCATAAAATATCGCGTGGCTCATACAAAGAGGGTAAACTAATGCACCAAATACAGCCAGTGCAAGCGCAATGGAAGGCAAGTAAAAAGTATATTTGTGATCCGCACAGGAAATACAGACAAAAATAAATTATTAGAACAATGCCGAAATTGTAGTCTACTCGTATTCGCACAGAGCACTGTGGTGGCTAGCCACCCCGGCCACTGTAATGGACGTTTTCGTCTAAACTTTCCATACAATAACAAAGCGTGTCAGTGAGTGTTACCGTTTATTCATAGGGTAGTATTACACTAATATATATCCATGATCATACATAGGATCACCATGAAAGACTCATCATCATCTTTTTTTGTTACACTCAAAATAACCTAGCTCTAAGAGCTTATGGTCGGGATGACCATTGCTTATTTCACGGGCACGAATATCATTTTATTGTAGTCTTTTTCAACCATACCGGTTCTTGCATTAAGTTCTATACCGTACCTACCTTAATAACTTTTAAATATTATTAGTATTTAATGGCGTGTCTAGCTTTCTGTACGCGTCATTTTGCTAATTGTAAGTTTGTTAGTCAACCTTCTGCTTATTTTTTATGGAAAAGCAATGTGAATCGGTTTCTATCTAACCAATTGTAAATCTTGTGACCTTCTGGCACCATTACTCTTGTCGTCTTGTGGTGTGGAATCATTAATATTGCCAGATGCCTGACGTTTGATGGGTCCACCATTAGTTTACAAATAGGAATACTGTTGCCACGTGTAAATAATTATTGTCTTTCTGAAGAATTTACTGCGTAACATTTCCTACCTTCATTTGCCCTAAGAAGAAATTACAGGTATATTTTACTTTGTGTTAATTATATCATCAGTGTTGCTTTCAAAACGGTACAAAAATAAACCATGATTTCCAAGAAACGAAAATTCAAAGACTTGCTCGACTCCAATCAGCAATTGCCACTAGAATGGAGAAAATCCCTCCATTGATGTCAATAAATAACAAATTTGTTTTATTATATACATTTTAACATGGAAATGTTTTTAATTACTTCTTTAAAAATGTATGACTAATAAGGATTACTATTCAACGTTTTTAGTTTCTGTTTTAAGGGGTTTTTATACCCATAAAACAAAAAGGTAAGGTTACTTTCCTCGGACTTTATTATAAGCGGATTACGTAATCCAGTAATCCTTTATTGTTTTCAAAATCAAATAAGTGTTATTGTTTAAAAAATCACCCAACTTCGAAAGACGCCTTTTTCAGAAAATAATTCCTTTTCTCGATCTCAGTTCCCTGCAACGATAGACCTATCTCATTTCCATCGAAGAATCCAATCGTCCGTCCTTAATAGAGGCAGCAGGTGGTCTAACGACCATTAGTTATTATAAGTGTCTCTTCTACTATTAATCTATGGTCACTGTCGGGCCCAGCGATGTTTAATGGCCGACTTAGAAGATTTTCTTGAGGTGGGTCTGGCTATACTGCCTATTTGTATAGTGCCTCTTATATTTAATGTAAGCAAGCTTTCCTGTTATATTCTGCAACGTATTATTTATTAAGGGCATTGTGTACAGTTGCAGAAATGAATGCAGTGATTTACCTTGTTGTGGTATTTGTATTTTAGTTGGAAACAAAATGGGTTTTATTACTGTTTTTTGTAAGTTTGTCTTTTATAAGTTATATTTGTTTTATACAAGTGTCTGCATTAATCGTGTATTATTTTAGCTTTCATCATCATCATCATCATTTCAACCGAAAGACGTCCACTGCTGGGCATAGGCCACCCTTTATTTAAGCTTTACACAAATGAAATGAACAATTCGAAGCTTGAATTGAAATTTTACAGCAGTTTAAAGAAATGAAAGTATTTCTTATCTCTCAGAGGACGTTATAAACACAGAAAAAAAAAAGTTTAAAGATAGTCCATTAGTTTAAAAGTAAAATAAATTACATACCACAATTTCCGCAAAACATTTATGGCTAGACAACTGACGCTATGGTGAACAAAATTAGTATTATTTTCCATTACCTGTACTCAGACTTACTGTTTTTCTTTTTTGTATTTTCCTTATTACAACAAATTAAGCGGTATCTTTCACACACGAGTTAGTTTGACTTTTAGTGTTTCGCACGGTTCGTGAAGCGTTGAAAGATGATTTGTCGTGTGCAGAAATAAATATAGAACCGTGCACACGCACATGTCACTCATATCTGTCACTAATAGATATCTGTTTTTTGAAATTCTAACGTGATAAATAAAACTGGCAGATTTTAATCTGCCATAGATTTGATTTAAATTAATGTACCATTTTGAGTGATATTCAAATTTCCAAGCAATTAACTTTAAAAAAATTGAATTAAATAAAAATACAGTCCCCAGATGAATGAAAACCACAGCTTCCAGACTCCTGTCTTCATTATTCATTCAATGTTCTTTTCCCACTTTTTTACGCCTAAAAAGAGAAGCTCTCCGCAGTGTCAACACATTTTCTTTGACGTGTACCAACTGAAGGTAATGACAGGTCACTTGCCCACGGCTACCAACATAACAGAATGACAAATTGCCCTTGGCGCGTGGCGGGAGAAATACCGTCGAGAGTTCTTAAAAAAGAAAGTAAGCTTAATTTCTACGTTGGTTTGAAACAGACTCATTCGGCTTTTACATATTTTTTACAAAGGTATTTTGATGAAATAGTAAGAAAAGGATGGTTAGGGTTTTATTGATTTTTTTAGAGTGATTGTCCCTTCTGGTAAAAAAGGTGTTTCAGTTTCAATATGCTAGTTAATTAATACAAATACAATTAAAATCAAATAAATTATTTCAATAAAACCATTTAAAGGTACCTAATTTTGAATATAACCTATACCTTTCCAAGAAAATGAAAATTGTCAAAGTTTATAGCGCAAAAACAAAAGTTTAAAATAAAATATACTACATATAAATATATACACATATACTGTAAACTCTAAGGATGGGAAATAATAAAGGCATATTATTTTTTTTTTTAAATTTTGACTTTCCAAGCAAAAGATGTAGATTGTTGCACAATAACGAAGCCGCTTGAGTGCTAAAGGGACATATGGTAATTAAAACAATTGTTTTTCTATTGTGTCTGCTAATTAGCACGCAAGCGGGTACAGGTAATTTAAGATTAAAAAATCATCTCTAGGCCTGCGTTGAAACGTCGTGAAAAATAACAATAAGATTGTAACACGGCTAGTAACTAAAGAATTTAATAAAGGTGGGAACAAGGAATGGCGAAATTTTCTTCTAAATTATCTTACTTCATAACAAAATATCTAAGTATTTTTTTCGTTTTCTATCTTTGGTAAAACAATAAAGAGATGATCGTGTGTTATTCAAATCAACTCTGATGTTACAAAAAAAAAACATTTTTTTATTTTGGATAATTTCGTAAATAATATGTTTGAAGGGAAGTTGGATAGGTTGTTATAAATTAACAGAATTATTTCACATTAAATATTCAGTAAACTATTCCAGAGCCCAGTGTTCTCAAAGTTTTTCATTCATAATAATGTTCTCTGAAAATGTTCCATTAGGAAGTTTTCTACTCTGTCCAAGTAAAATAAGTACAAGAAAAGTCTTTAAAAAATCATTATTCACTGCTTGAGTAGTTTGTAAGTTACTGACAATTTCTTTTTCAAATGTTTTAAAATGAAATCCAAGCTAATAAGTATTTTCTGTATGATGAAGTTCACGCTTTATTTATTAATCGGTAATTCTTTTGGGCATTTATTACTATCCATTCCATATACGACTTCGTGGCAGAAGGCAGAAGATGGTGGAAGTAGAATACCCTCTGATAGAGAGAAGTAGAGTAGTGATTCCTAGGCCCTGTAGTGGAAAAATGCAGGACATTAAATAGGTTCAAAAGAAGAAATCGCAACAAGTAAATTTTTCAGACAGAATTTCAATTATAAGATTAGGTAGGTATATATTCCAAATCTTAATATTACATGCTTAACCTTTACATTCTTTCTTCAAATATTTAATAATATTCATGTGCAAATATGAACGGTCAAGTTTATAGGTATTTGTCCTATCGGATAGACTGGCTTTACAAATATTTGCGAATACCAAACTGACTAGTACGATGGCAGGCCGGATCTGCCAATGCAGTAGAATCATTGATATTTGACTAGAATAAATATAGGTACTTGCTGATAGAACATGGCTGTGAGAAATGGAAGAAACTTTACATCCTAGAAATTAATTATTATCATTATAATAAAATATGGAAAATCAAGTGAATAGGTTTCTTTTAGGCAAGCGTGCTTCATCGTCGACCACATCATCGCTTACCATCAGGTGAGATAGTGGTCAAGCGCAAGCCTATCAATAAAAAAATTAAAAAAAAAGATGCGACCAGATGTTAAATATTCATTCAATCAATCACAGCAGTTGACATTTTAAGCGACTTCAAAAAGGAAGAGGTTCTCAATTCGACTGTATTTTTTCATGTGTGTTACGTCTTTTTACTAGGTGAACTAATTTTGATGATTTTTCTTCATTAGAAAGCTTTTTTCTCATGTTTTATCAAGATCTGACGAGTAGTTTTTGAGTTATCTTTAATAATGCCATAAAAATAAGCAATATTAAAGTAGTACTCTTTCTGTCTCTAGTAGTAGTAGATCTAGTAGAAGTACTAGTAATAGATAAAGAAACTAAAAAAATAAATAAACCGACTTCCGAAACAAAACACTACAAAGCAACTTTCTTTTCGGAAGTCGGTGTCAATAACGAAAAACAAACGAAAGACACCGACTGCCGAAAAGAAATTCATTTTTCGCGATGTAGTGTTTTGTTTTGGAAGTCGGTAATTTTTTTTTATTGTGGAAAAGTATTATGTCATATTAATTTAGTATAGCATAATTGGTTACAGAAAGGAACCTAAACTATAATTATGTTACTAAACAAATTCTCGCTCGTAAAATAATAAATACCGAAAACAAGAGAATATTGTCATCAACTTTATAGTTTACTTATCCCTACGATCGAATAACTGCCACAGAAATGTGATTTTCACAAATAGAGGGAAGTCTAGTGCCAACATATTGTGGAAAAGTGATGTAAATGTATTCCCAATAAACATAATGTGATACAAAATAGTTTATTCATATCGGCAGCCTTTATTATTCGAAGATTTATTGTAGGAAAGATCCATTTGATTTCCCACGCCCACGTTCCTTTCTGCATATGTTAGGGATTCAAATGCCATTTTTACATCGTCTTGAATGATCCCAAATTACTAACATACTGTACCCGGTACTTTAGAGACACATCGAGCTTCAGAGCTTCAGTTACAGAGATATTACTGAGACAATCTCTACAGTTTTTTTTTCTAGTTGTAGTAGATAAATAGTATTGCCACAAATAATATCTATATATTTATTTCTGAATTCCGCACTGAAAGCAATGGTAACGAACACGTTATTTGGTCTGTTATCACAAAGTTCTGATCAGTAAACTATTATAATAGACATAACAGTTACTGATGAAACTACATAGTTATCAGTAAATATGAATGAGTAGACTTTCCAAGCTAATAAATTCAAACAAATCTTGTTGACGAGCTTAACTAAACTTAGTGATTTAGGTAGCTCTCTTGCAAAGTTTGGATCCTAACTAGTTAGTAATCAACTCATAGTTTATTTTGAGTCCTATGTGGGAAGGTCACATAGAAAAACCATTAGCTTTTCTCGAGGTTTCGTTACATACCCCACATGAACTATGCATTTTTACACGATAAAATGTGTCTATAAATTGTGCGATAGTGTAACTTTCTTTTCCCGCGTGAAATGCGTTTTCTCATTATACCGGGATGAAAAGTAGCCTAAGTGATATTCCAGAATATAATCTATCCCTGTGTAAAATTTCATCCAGATCCATTCAGCCGTTCTGGTGTGATTGATTAACACACAACACATCCATCCATCCACCCAAACTTTCGCATTTATAATATTAGTACGATTCGACCTATGTGGTGAGGGCCTAAGGATTTACGTACCAATACCATAAATGTCATAGATTATGCTAAAGTGTTGGCATGCCAGGCGATGTGTAAGCCGTTTCTCGCATTTTTAACCGACTTCGCAAAAAGGAGGAGGTTATCAATTCGGCTGTTTTTTTTTATGTTAGTTACCTCAGAACTTTTTATTGGGTGAACCGATTTTGATGATTCTTTTTTTATTTGAAAGCTGGTACTTGTCATGTGGTTTTAATTTTCATTAAGATCTGATGAAGAACTTTGGAGAAATACATCGGAACTCTTCAATAAATGAAGGTAAAACACTCGGGATAGATGCAATCGCATATCTGTTTATTGTTTACACCATTTCATAACATAACATCACACTGGTACGCTCCTGGTATACTCTCACTGCACCTGATTTTGTTTAAGTTTCATGTTATTGGGTTCATCTATTCTGGCTTCACTTTGGGCACTATACGCGTAGGTACCTAGCCTATAGAATTGGTACATTATGTACCACAACTAAAAAGTGAAAAATAAAAAACATTTTTACAAAAAACACAATCGACTTCCAAAAAAAAACACTACAAAGTGAAAAATAACTTCAATTTCGGAAGTCGGTGTCAAAGAACGAAGAAACGTAAACAGGAACACCGACTTCCGAAATTGAAGTTATTTTTCACTTTGTTAGGTTTATTTTTGGGAAGTCGGTTGTAATTTTTGTAAAAATGTTTTTTTGTAGCATAGCCGTCTCTATCTCAGGTTAAAAATACCATGCAATATTGGTTTTAGAATGTGTAATAGCCGCCCACCTACATACCTACATACACAACCACTTAACCCTAACAAAAACACTTGAAAGAATAGGTAATATAACGTCCCAACTGTGTTCCATTAATGGGTTGGCTGAGATTTATAACAAACCAGTATTTTGCCAGAGACGTTCCGATCAAATTTAAATTCACAATATTTTTTGCACACAAACCTTTATAAGCACTTACGAAACGTCAGAAGCTAGATACACGGTTTTAATTGGTCGTATCCTAAGGAAAAGAGCCGGCAAAACTCTTCACGTTTATAAATCCAGTGTTAAAATTCACGTTTGTAACCACTAGACCAGTATTTGCACAGACATAATCAAGTGGCCAGGATAATTCACCAGCAACAATAATTTTAAAAAAATCTTCAATCTTCGCAACTCGTATGCAACACTGTAAAAAGTTGAAAGCAAGCCTTCTTTTTATATTTTCGACCGCATTCATTTATACTGTATGCTTTTACAGGCGTCCGTGGACTGTTTGCGCTTTACGGCATATAAATATAAAAAAATATATACAAGAGGGCTATCCTTTAAAAATAGAGCGATGTTACGCATTGGACCACGAAATAAATCCTTCTTTTGTCTTGGGGTGATAGTGTTCAAATAAATCTTAAAGCTGTGGGCGGCTAGAAAGTTCATACATATTTTATCTCCTGTAAATCCGTGCCTAAAGGTTGAAAATGAAACCATATTGCTATTAATGCTTAGGTACGCTGAATGTCAGGCAATAATAAAAATGTAGTCATGGGGACTGCCGACTGAAATGAAAACGTTAAGTTTTCACTGGTGCAACACGTCATATTAGCATATCGGTGGCGCGAACCCATACGTTTTGCCCTTACTAAAAATCGCTTTGCGTGGCTAAAGAAGTTTTCACTTACATAAATGTCACTAGGTATATAAAAATTGTATATATCTGTCATCCACGGTTCGGTGTTATAATAACCGCAATTATTTTACAACTGCAACAACGAGTTGCAAAATAATTTCATTTACAATTGATCTTAGCTTTAATAGACATACACATTAATTTTTCTTTATTAATTTTTGTTTCACAGTTAATAATACGATTTATTGCGGCATGTTGCCGCAATGTGGGAATCAAAATGTGTCGTAAATACCAACCACACCCACAAAAATGTAACACTATACCAACTAAGTTATTAATTACGAAGCTGGCAAACACCGAATACATCGGTTCGTTAGTATCGCTGTAACATTACAGCCAACAAACAGTTTGCACCGTATTAGTATGGATAAACGCTTAGATAGGCTACTAAAGGGTGCTTCAATACACCCAGTTATGTTCAGTAATAAATTAAAAGGTAATTGGACGATACGCCTCCGCCATTTTATGGTCATACTTCATCACGTAGAGTCGGTACAGTCAGCAACATAAATACCTTACACTTTACTGCCATCTTTCAGCTACAGTGCCGCTATCTGATAAAATCATATTTTGAGTTATAGACGAAAATATTGAGAAATTAAAAAAGAAAATCGCATACTACTGTAAATCAGATGCGAGAGTTTCCGGTGTCAAAAAATAGATCTAATTAGAACTTTGAAGTAGGTACATTGTTATTTTAAATCAATGACTATATACTCATACTATAATATACATACTATAATATCTCATAAAAAAATAAGTGTTTACAAACCTATAGCGATTTGGAGAGTTTTTATTTTTTACCCAGAATCTATTGATTGTAGAAAAATACTGCTTAGACAGATCGATAGAGAATCTTTTGCTGATCACAATGGCATCAAAAAACTAAAATCGGCTAATTATCAGATAGCGGCACTCTAGCTTTAAATATGCAGTTCAGGCATTTCGGCATTCATTCGTATTCGTAATTTAATACGGAAATCATAAAAAAAGAATCCGAATAAAATCAGTAGAATACATCAATCGAAAACGCACAACGCACTTAAAAATTCAAGGCGATTTTTTCGTCAGACAACAGATGACTGTTTGTCTAAAATAAATTGCATGCAATGCAATAGGGAAAAACCACCTTTATAATTTTTGTAAATATTTTGTTCGTTTGTATATCGCTTTTGAATCTGGCATAATAAGTGTACCGTATGGTCGTGACTGTACTTGATCGTGTTATTGCCACAAAAGGGTAAAGCGTTATTTGATGTAAAATATAGTTTCTTTTGTAAGGTTTCTTCGAGTTTGAACCTTTTAAGATTCGTTTTAATTTTGCAGCTAATAATACCTTAGCAATTTACGTTAGGTCTTATTATCCAAGTGTGGAACTTAGGTAATTAATACAGAACGAGCTTTTAATATAGTGATCAGGGAGGTTAAATAAGTAGTAGGTAATTTAGTTTTGCCCATTAAAGTAAAGAGACTATTCTTGAAATACTTTCTTTTTATTTTATTTAGCTTTTTCGCTTTTAAAGAAATGGAATGCATGGATAGGGAACAATGTTGTTATTTGAATGGCTATTTCTATGCTTATGTATTTTTCTTCCGACGGATCCAATCAGGCGAATCTGAAAACTTTTACAATGCCGAAGTAAAAAATAACCAAAGAAAGTATGCAGTCGGCTTACAGATATTGCAATATTATTGAACCGAACGAGCTTCGCCATATTTCATATTTATCACGCCTTTCTCGGTCTACAAAGGCCGTTCGGTATAAAATCAACTCATTAATTTATTCGAGTTTTGTAAGTCTAGGAATACTAAGTGTATCAGAATGCTGGTAATATGTCTCATGAGGTAGTTTAATATACACACACATATATATATATATAGGGTTTTTCCCAGAAGGCAGTAACTACAGAACACCACCTCCTACGATCATTACAAAATTTATTTATTTATTTATTACTAAACTATTCCTTTTGCTTGATTTACGTTCATACATGTATGATATAATACGCCAAAATAACGTAGAAGATCAATCTGCTCAACAAAACATTTTCTTGACTGTACTTTTCCTAATTCAAACCAACCAACCAACTGAACCCTCCAACACACAAGCTTCTAATTACAGTATTGTGACGTCATATCTCAGTACTTAGAACTAATGCCTCCCTCTATTAGTATGTATGATGCTCATATGTTTGAGGGGTAATCGACATCAACTAGATAAGTACTCCTACTCATATCGTCGTTTGAGGCGGTATAAGATATAACAGCAAATAGGGCCGCGGTTAGAAGCAAGGGTAAGTCATAAAATGGAGTTAGCGTTGAAGGGTTGGTCCATTTAGTAGGGTTTTAATTTCCTGAGGCTCATTAACTTGAAATAATTTGTGGGTTAAGTACGGTAAACTGTAATTACACATATACACACACATTACAGTTTTAGTTGGGATAAACACGTGGCTCAGGTGAGCCAGAAAGTCGCGTTCTCGCTGCGGTCTCTCTATAGATTCAAGCATTTCCTCCCATCTAGCACCAAAATCACTTTGGTCCAGTCACTTATGCTTCCCATTATCGACTATGCTGATGTTTGTTATCCTGATCTATCCCAAGAACTTCTTAATAAATTCGATCGTCTTCTCAACAATTGTATTCGCTTTGTTTTTGGCCTTCGTAAATACGATCACATTTCTTCCTACCGTTCTCAGCTTAAATGGCTGCCTATCCGCCTCAGGAGGTCGCTCAGATCTCTCTGTTTGCCCTTCACTATTATGAACGATCCTTGTGCTCCCGATTATCTAAAAAGTTATTTCAAAGTGTTGGGCAGTTCTCACAGTCGTAACCTTCGAGCTTTTAAAAATCTACTCCTCCAAATTCCTTCACACCGCACCGGTTTTATGTCCAATTCATACGCTGTCTCAACAATAAAGCTCTGGAACGCGCTACCCTTTAGCATTAAAAAGGCTGAAAGCAAAGTCTCTTTTAAAAGAAAAGTTCGTGACCTCTATTTGAGTCAGACTAAATAGCTCTCATCTAGAGTCAGAAGTTTAGTCATAATAATTATTAACAGGTTTCTCGTTTTTATTTTTATTGGTATTTATTAGTTTATTTTATTTGTATATGTGTATTATTAATATTTATGTATTAATTTATTTGTATATGTGTATTACTAATATTTTTGTACCCATTTCACAAAGTTGTCCTTTTTGACCCAATGGTTGACTGGTAGAGAATGCCTTGTGGCATTAAGTCCGCCTATGTACCACTATTGTACATGAAGTTTAAATAAATAAATAAATATATCTAGAGTTCGGTGTTTTTATTTTTATGGTGATCGAATTTGAGGATTATTTAAAAATATATTGTTTGCAGGCTTCGGATGGATGTCCTGTCTAAGAGCCTTAATAATAATCAGCACGAATGAGTAGCCCCAGACATTTGTACCAGCCTCTCTTAGGAAAAATGATTTCACTTTATTAATAAAATATTAATATACTTTAAAACTTATATATTATTCAATAAACATTTTATACAATTCACTTTCTTCGTATGATATTAAAATAATTCAAAACAGTCCCTCAGGATCTGGCATTTCAATATGAGTAACGATGTGATGTAAAACTAATTTTACTATTCTATGCAGCTAAATGTATAAATATAAAAGGTTTTTATGTTTAGATGTTTGTTAATCCATCATGCCTCAAGGGCTAAAATAATTTGTAAGAGGAATATATGGTCTGGATTAGGACATTGGTACTTTTTACCTCGGTAGTCCGATCCCATGGGATAATTCTTGACAATCACACTGTGAAGGCTTTTATACAAGCTAGCAGTTCTATAGTACCTTGTTTACTTGGCATTCTCAGTACAGATGAACATGATTATTACAAAATAAATAACATAAAAGCCATATAAAAACCGCATGTTCCAGCTGTTACGTTTATGGTTCGTAATGTTCGGTAATTGCGGTCTTCACGCGTAGCGTGGCGGTCAGCATTAAAAACATATTTCAGTGTTATTATATTTGCGTTAAAAATCTGACGTTTTAATACCTCTTTAATAAGTAGACGGTGTTACTTGAAAGATATTATTATAATATGCATTTGAATAGGCGAGAAACTAAAGATAGTTTTTGTACTTATTTGAACTAACTGAATACTGGTAGTTTAAAAAACGTGGCAGAAGTATGTAGCTATTTGATTTATAATAGATTAAAATGTTGGCTGAAGTATTTGATATGTAATCATAAGGTACTCATGAATATGAAAAACTTTCACTCTAAAATATGAAAAACAATCACCTGTTCAGTAAAATTATGATTTAATAACTCAACAAAATCTATAGAAAACATCTGATACGAAGTTTTTTTATACTCTTGTGGAGTTGAAAGTTGTTTTTAGTACCGCATACTAATGTTGTCAATTATATTTATTTAAAGTCACTCTGTATACATAGGAAGAGAGAAGTGAGGTCTTCGCAAAGAAGTTCGTCAGGGGAAAAACTACATTCACAGATATTTCTGTAGCTGTCTGGCTGTTTGTGTGCCAATATCGTTGTAGGTGGCACGATGACAACTGCAAAAAAATATTAAGTCAGTGCTCTTCAAATTACCGATAGGTATTGAAGAATGGGTATTAAAATTTTCAATAACTACTACGTAGAAATGAATAATTTTACTTTTGATTAAATTGAGTAACGTTACACAATTTTTTACTCGGAAATTCGTAATACGCACAAATATCTTCAAACTGATTGATCACAGACAATTCTACGAAAAATATAAATGATCGTTGAACAGTCGTTTACCAACTCATTTGTTCTATTTGCAGCAAATGTAAATTAATATCCATTTCTTTCTTTCAGAATAGAAGTCGTACGGAGTTTCGGACATAATAAAATTATTTACTTAGATAAGTGTTAACCGAGGTATACAACATTTATTCTATCATATGGAGCCTTTTTGATTTCGCACGATCTATTTAATTTTTTTCTCTCATGTCTATATTGCTGGTCAAATTTTTTTTGGCCCGCAATTGTGACATGAGAAAACATTATAAGACAACATAACTTTACAACTACAACTACAACGTTCTTCGCAATAAAATAGGTTTTCGAACTCACGGATTTCATTCATTCCTAGTTTCAGAAGTTCGTATAAAAATAATGATACTGAGCCTTCATTCATCAGTCCGGAAATACGAAGGTATTTCCAACCCGATCTGAATTTCACCTTTGATTAGTGATGGATGATGGCCCAAGTTCAGTCATTTGCCTTTAAAGAGGCAGGCTGAGTCGGTGATTGCAGACCTACATCAAGATTATTGCATAAGTTTCTATAATCAACTACGAACATTTGATATCGTTATTTTTTTTTTTTTTTTTTTTATTTTTTTTTTTTATTGGTTTTAAAGAAGGCTTACAGACTAATTACATAACATGAGTATACTAATTATTTTCGAACATTGCTAATAACAAGCCTCCACATATATATGTTATTATGTTAATTTTGACGTAACCTATAGACTATATAGTTAACAATGTTGATTACTAAACAATGACCACATATGAAAATAAATTATAAAAAAAAATAATAATCATAATAATAACAATACACTACAGTTCGGAAGATAATAATGGGAATTAAAGGAAAAAAAAAACAGAAACCAAAAATTAATTATTGAAAAAATTGTTTCGCCAATATTCGCCAATATTTTGCTTTTTTTATTATCAAGAACTAAGGGATGTATCCACGGTTTCTTGATGAATTTGTGCAGTTTGTTTGTCTTTCCGTTCAGCACCCTTCATTTGAAAAAAAACTTTGTAACAAAAAAAATTAAACCGACTTCTAAAGAAAAACACTACAAAGCTAAAAATAACTTTGACTTCCGAAGTCGGTGTCTTTGGTGTTGTTTTTCGTGTATATTCATGAAAATACCAAACTCGCTATAAGCCTGCTTATAATATTTGTGGCATTCTCTCGATTTCCATGGGATCCCATCATCGGATTCTGACTTGTTCATAATTGGACCAACTCGATAGTACTCCCTTCAAACAAAAAAAAGAATTTTGCAAATCCGTCTATATATGTCGGAGTTAAGCCCGAACACAGACAAAAAAAGTCGCGTGAAATTTCCGAATTGAAAACCTGCTCCTTTTTGGGAAAGTCAGTAATTTTTTTTAAGTTAATCATCTTCACCACTTTGAGTGATTTTTAATAGGGGCAAAACTTATAGGTTTGCGTCACCGACATACTAATGCGTCATCGATTTATTATTAGTGGCCAGTTATTAAAAAGTTTCAAGTTTTCACTTCTGTTGACCTATTTTTATATCATAAACGGTACTTTTATGAAAAATCGCGTTTCCAAGTGTCAACCAATCTGTCATAAAAATTATGGACATTAATTTACTGATAGCTGTGGTATTCAGAACAAAATTACATATATTGTAAATTTAATACTCAAAGTTACATAGCACAGTCAAAATAAAAAAAAAGGATGATAGATGGAAATGTGATCGTTTGAAAGAAATGAAATTATTCAGTCTGTAAATAGGATATCAAAATCACTATTACAAGTCGGGTATTTTTTTAAACTAGATGGTATCGACATTTCCCATCTGACTATCCCTGAGTAGAAATGGCAAAACAAAATGTAGGGTAACGAGGACAGAGCTAAAATTACTAAACAAATCTGCGTGATGTTGGCACTTACAATTTTCATATGTTATTTTACATAATTAGTGTATTCTTAATGATGGAAGTACTTCATCGATTTAAATCCATAGTACCTAAAAAAATATATGCAGATGCATAATTAAATAGGGCGAGCAGTTCAATCTCAAGCATTATTTTGGAATCAAAACTTCTTATCAACTGCCCCATTAAGAGTTCAGAATGGTTATTGATTATTTTTTACGTCAATCTCTATCAGCTTAATATCATTGACGTCAATTTCTTTATGCGCATACCTACTACCAACGGATGCCCAATAGTTGCCATTTTTACGATGTTCAATCATTTCAATCGTAAATTATATTATCGTGTTTGTTCGTTTAAATAGGCAGAATCTATATTTTATTAAATGCACTGTCTATTACACGTCCGAGGAGCTCGAGGCTTAAGGCGATATATACGCCCCAATTTAAACGCAGTACAGGCCGTGCGCCCGCTCGATGCCAAAATATCAATATTAAACCTACTTCTGAACAGTTTTATTTGCAAAATATTATTTGATCTACATAAGCTATGTCAGTTATGATGAAATTCCAGCCATACATTTTTTTGTGTAAAAATATTTTTAAACATCCAAGTCGTTTTGGCGGAGTATCCAAAAGTTGCGAAAAATATCTTGTAGCAAATTATTTTTTTGAAGCAGAACTATTTGTTATACGAAAAAAACATGTTTAAAAAATAATGTACATGAAACAATATTTTTTTTTTCAAGCCTTCTAACCTAGCCGTTACTAAGGAGCATGCTTTAAGTAGAGCCTTAATTATGAAACGGCATAAGTCAATTTTTAAAGTTAAGCTGCGTTTGCCAGGGTCCACGCCCACTTGATCCGCTTAGACTCGACCTGAAGAATAATACCAGATGTTTTACTACCAATTTAGTGCCATTTGTACAGTCAGGCAAAGTGATATTTTGATTTTAAATAACTTATTACATAGAATATTTTGTTATGTGATACATAATTTATCCTTATAGTGATTTCGTTTAAAAAGTGTAGCTTTGAAAAGATAACCTCTACCTCGCTTAAACCGGTTTTCTGGAACGAATGAGACGAAGCGGCTCAGTCATTCCAGATTTAATTGTGTTGTCCCTACCTTGTTCTGTTTTCTTTAAGATGCCTAAACTTTATTTTTTAAAGATAATTTAGTCAATTATGTTTTTATTAATATTTCAGAAGGTAGTGCTAGTAGTAGCTACTTGCTAATCTAATAATTATAATCACGTATAAAGAAAGACTGATTTAATAAATACCACCGTGCCACCAGCTATATCTGTGATTTTTTACTACAAGTGCAAAGCGTATACTATATTAAAAAGGAGGGTTGTGTACTTTCATGTTTAATTATTGATTTATTTATCCAAACATTATTTAAATTTTACAATCTCTGTGGTGCAAGCGTTAAAATCGACACTTTTCTGTCTGACTATACATCGAAGTTTTTACGTGTATCAAAACAGAAATATCCAGATATTGTTCTTCTGGTCGAGTCGAAGTGGGTCGAGTGAGCATGGACCAATGTCGGACCTTGAATTGATGACCCTCACCATCTAAACATACCGAGACTCCTTCAGAAGCCAGGAAATCTGAAACGATTCTTACCAATGGTAAAGGGGGATAAGTGTAACCAAGTTTTTGGGTTGTGTAGGTCAGATACGTTGTCTCCCTGTAAAATACTGGTACTCAGCTGCATCCGGTTAGATAGTTTTTAATGTTTTAATTATTTTCAATTTTAATGTATTCAACGTATTGTATTTTTTTAATCAACTTTAATTATTTTAGTGGTTTTGATTTTATATTTTTTGTTGAATACAGGCCTGCGAATCACAGCCAAAAGGCAACGCTGGGGCCCATGAGCAATGCTGCTACTCTTGGATCCTACAAGATATATACCCGCGAAATGCGATACGCAGCAGCGGTAAACTAGGGGTCTGTTCTTTAAGATACCGATTCCTGTCAGACAGGTGGGAAGTGATACAACGGTACACAACTTACAAGTATTACTCAAATTGATTCCCGCGGTGGTCTCCTGGGCTCGTTCAATCTCGTGGCCGGTCGAGGGTTATATGGGGATAATATATAATAAGGGACAACCGACGTGGTCTGGACTGAGATGGTAGACAGCTAGAACGTTCCCGACAAAAATACTTCGCCGCGCGCGAAATATCTACACTCACAAAGACAAGGGCGATTCACAGTATCACTCGCGTTTCGCGAACACAATTTCGAGTAACAATCGGCTGGCTAACAATCAATTTCAAACAAAACCAGATCTAGACCGAATCGTCACGTCTCGCGCCGTCAATCACATTTTTACGAGTAAGTGTCAACGTCAACTCAATCAAAAGCTATCAAATCGATGACAGCGAGCTGACACAGAGTTGCAAAAAAATAATAAAAAAGGAACGAAACGTTTGGTTCCGAACATTTTTCATTATTTTCTTTTTTAATGACTTGAATGATTTTTATTTTATTTTGTACCTAATGATTTTGTTTTATGCCTTTGCTATTTAACTATATGATTTTGTATTTATTTCTTAATGACTTTGATTCTTGACTTTATGATTTTAATTATTGACCTTATGATTGAGATTTTTATTTTTAACGATTTTGCTTTATAATTCTGATTATTGAAATGTTGATTTTGATGTATGACTTATTTTTTTATTTATTAATTGTTTTTAATTTTATTGTTTTGTATTTTTTATTTAACTTTAATTATTTTTAACCTTTATTTCAGAAATTAACTTATACGTTTTTTTCTAAAATGAATCATGAATTTAATTGCATAATTTGTCATATAATTATCCTATATTTAAATTAATATTGGCGATTCTTATTACAAGGCGGCAATAGTATCACAATTGCTATGTGCATTGGTCCTAAAACTGTTTAAAATGAATCTGTTGATGTGCATGTCATGTGGCTGTGCTATTTTAAATAAATAAATAGACAGTATCCCAACGTAGATGGGAAAAGGTTCGGCCAAAAATATATTTTCTCTGTTGCTCGTCAGTTTACGATCAGCTGCATACAGTGCATTCGACAAGTTTCACAGAATTTTAGAGTTGAGTCAAAATGTGACGTCATTGACACAAAAAAACGGTTTAGTCTATCCTCTGTCATGTAAATCATCAAAGTCTGGAAAAAATTGTTAATCAACAAACACATGTCATTCTAATTTAAACGTTTAAGTTTTGTGCTAGAAATCTAATTAACAAGCTTTTGGCAGCGGTTCTGCTCGCGTGAAAGTCCAATATTATCCCTCGTGAATATACCGCTAAGATAAAAATATACTTTGTCCTTATTTATGACATGGTTTACCCATGTTTCGATCCTAATCCTTAAGTATAGCTGTGGATTGATGATTGACAAACATTTAACATTCACACATTTTGTACTATTAGTAAGATACTTACCTAATTAAGTAATAAATATAAAATCAATATTTAAAGTGCATTAAGTACAACTACCGTTTTCGGCATTTTTATTTACATACTTAAAGAGTAATTTGAATAAGATTTGCCGGAAGGCACAACAAATATTCAGACCCTCTTTTGATTTTTTTTCGGGGGGCTTGAAGACATAAAAGCCTTTTTTTGTTTTTTGTTTAGGAAATCATCCAATGACTCCGCCCGCTCTGGGTGAAGCGGGAGGGCGTGTCAGACTTTTACTGACTAAAACCCACCCGTGTTCCTTCAGTTGCTTGTGCCTGGGCCGCGGTAACTCTCTTTCAAATTTATCCGCGACCCAGTCCACCGTCCGACCGAGTCCTTATCGGACGGCGAGCTACCCATTACTCGCCATCCGCAAGCCCGCGCCTACGGTGGCCGGGAATCGGCTTGCGACTCCCGACGCCCAGGGCATCTCCTGCGGTGGCTAGGGGCGTGAGGGCGTCACCTTCGCGTCTCCCTCACGCGTTCCACCTCCTCCTTTGCGAGCATTACTGCTTCGCAGAAGGAGGAGACAGCTTCCCATGCCCTCTCGCTACGTACCATGGCCTGAACCAGGGCCGGACGCGAGAGGTTACCACCGCCGATCGCCTCCACGAGGACACGGCGGTGCTCCACCCAAGCAGGGCAGACCTCCGCCGTATGCTCCACCGTGTCCTCCGGGTGGTCCACACAGTGATGACACCCGGGCGTTTCCTCCCGCCTCATCCTAAACAGGAACCTCCCGAAACAGCCGTGTCCGTTGAGGACCTGCGTCAGGCGGAAGGTGAGGACGCCGTGGCGCCTCTCAAGCCACTCCTCAAAGAGGGGCCTTACCGCCGCAATTGTGGCGTGCCCAGCGCTGGGTTGCGACAGTCGCCCTCTCCATGTCGCCATGAGATCCTGCCGGAGCTCTGTCCGCCGAGCCGCGATTTGTCGCGGCAACGGGGTTTCACCCCGGCATTTCGTCTCCTCTCGCCACTGCCATATTTGTGCGAAGACTTTTGCTTCCAGATCCCATGGCGGCAATCCGTCAAGGAGGCTCGCCGCCTCACCGGAGACCATGCGTTATCCCCGGACCAGCCGGATGGCCATGACCCTTTGGGACGCGTTCAACCGGCGTGCTGGTCGTCGCCTCAGGGAACGCGCCCATACCGGTGCCCCGTAAAGGGCCATGGACCGCACGACCCCCGCGTAGAGCCTCCGGCAGGAAGACATAAAAGCCTAACTTTTGTTATTAAAATTGTTATTTTTTACTTAAATTGCGAATACATAATAATAGCAGCTAAAACTACGCAAAACGAGAAAACCCCTTAAAATAATAGGATTATTATAATTCGCTTTAAAAAAAAATCTAGGTTCTTTACAAATAGGAATGAATGTGTCGAGGGTTTATGAATAGAAGCTATATATATGTAGATGTAATGTATAAATAAATTGTAATTACAAATAAGAAAATAATAAATTCAACGCTTGATTAATTGAAATGTATGCCTAGAGGCATGGCCGTATATTTTTCTCTTTTATTTAGTAAGTAAACTCTGCTAGGGTCTTTGCCCGTCTAAATGTCGGAAATTATCCCAAGGGATCGTACGCTCGGGATTAAAAGTCTCTCACATTCTTCTCCAAGGCCTAATCTATATCTTTAAGAAAATTCATCCAAATTAGTTCACCGACCTAGGCGTCAAACATATCAAACGGAGAACGAGCTACTTTCTCATTTTTTTTCTGTTTTCATAATAAATATTACCTGTCAGTGTTTATTTCTTGATAAAAAAATTCTCGTAAATTATTTCGCCAGCGATTTTCTTTCCCTGCACATAAATAACTCCGACGCTCGATTTAAAAGCACTTAGTGCTTTGGGATATCTAGTATCATTACAAATGTGTATTTCGCTCTTGTCGAAGGAATAAATCATTTTGCTTTTAGGGTTTGCATACCAAGGCCCACATTCCAAGTCTGTTTGTAGGACCTGCAATCTTCATACGACTCAGTCGCTATGACATCGGAAAAACTCTCAATTAAACATCACACAACAAGAGAACATGTTTTGGAATATGAACCCAAAAGACATATGCGATCATAGAAGTACTTATGTTATGTATTAAACTAATAAACTCGTAAAACATTTGGTTTCGTTTCACGTTTATATCAAAATCTATATTTAGAATATTATTATGTTTATACAACGCGTACCCGCGGTGAGTTCCGTAATAATATTTCAAACAAGTGCGTTGTAAATCAAAATTTTATTTTGATATCATAATTTTGAACTTCATGGCGTCAGAGCGATTCGTAGTTTTACGGTGTAACGTAAAGAAATGTCGATCAAGATAATGGAGGTGTTTTATGAACGTTGTTATTAAATCATTTCCATGAAATGTTAAGGAAAGATATGATACCTACCTTCTTGGTTATCGATGAATCTCTAGTTTCTGATTTAAGAATTTGAATATGAGATGTTGCTAAACTTTAGCATTAAATAAAGTAGAGTTTGACCTGAGACTTTATTTCTATTTTTCGTTAGCGTAAATGTACTCTTTTGTCAATTTGTATACAAAAAAGCGGCTTCTCATTACTGTCACCATACGGCACTTATCCAGTTTCAATACAGATTGATGTTTACGTAAACGCGATCGACCATGACAAAAAATTCGCTCTAAGCTCATAGTTCTAAATATAAGATCCTCATTTCAGATACCGAGGGTCTGTTGCTGATTCAACGCGCTCAATCGTTGCCTGTGTTTAAAAGACTCATCAAGAAACATTACTTGTCGCTGTAATTATACTCTTAGTTTTTAACTGACTTTGTCTATGATTGTCGTATGATTGTTTATTTTCGAGGCTTATATATTAAATATGTATGTATTTATGTGTCTATTATATAGCATGTATATATATATATCTGTTTGTGATTTTATTAAGTATTATTGTATCATTATATTAATTGTTAGTATTGTTGCGCCCCTGACAACCCCATATCATGTCCAGGCAATCACCGTCCATTCCAGGTTGCCAGGAAGAGATCGCTGAATGGGATAAGGCCGCCTGTTGTATATTTTTTAGTTATAAGTTTATTTTGTTCTATATTTTCTGGTGTACAATAAAGTATATATAAATAAATAAATAAAACTATTAATTCTATAGACTACGGATCAACACTGTTGCCTTGTGAATATTTTTTAAAGTGAATTGTTTTGTGAGTCAATTGTTTTCCTGAAACCATGTTTACCACAATACACATTGAAACTTATGTCTTACGTATTCGAATATGTGAAAAAAATAAATAAAAATACCATTATTGAATATATTGCTGGCGACTTGGCAGGATGTTCCGTATCCGTCGATGTGCCTACGTACGATGATATTTAAGTAAACAATGCTCGCAGAAATAAACCAGAAATCGCTTTATTTATTGTATTAATTTTCAATCTCTACGACCTGATTGTACTCTTTGTAACAACTTTTGATTGCAATGACGAACCAATACAAATAAATCGAAAATTTCTGGGCATATCAAGGATATCTATATTTCCAGTAATTTCGGTTTATCTCTCAGACTTTACATTACTCTTTTATGATGGAAACTTCTGAGTTGTAATGATATCTATACTTAATTTATTATTATTATTTTATTTCAGTGTAACACAGTTGGGAAAATCCTCGGCAGATTGATTTGACATTACGAGTAGTTTTAAAACTTGTTTTGGACGCTATAATTTATTTGTCATTTTTCATTATTGGAAAGTCAAAATTTTCATATTACTTATATTTCATTTAGTTGCGTATGTCTCCATTATTGATTTGCGATATTTTCATATTTTGGCAAGTTTCCATAATAATATATTAGTATATAATTTATCATAATTCTAGAACACTATAAAGCTTTGATATCGATTTCAAATCTACATATCTGCACTAACCGATGCATATAACTACATACTTACTACAATTTGTATGAACGTCAGTCCACTATATCCGTCCCGGGTCCCAGCTGTCACTATTGATTTAGTACCGAGTTCTCTCATACATTTGTTCTTTGTCGAATTTATCGAGAGTTTTATTTCAATTTCCAACAGCGCTCCAGTTAAATCGTAAAAGATTAGATAGCAACTAAATCATTTCCCATTTAACTTCATATTACATGGCGAACAAAAATTACCAGTCATTACTTCAAATTGGTAAGCGTTATAGAATTTATTTGATCCCTCCAAAACAC
Source organism: Orthosia gracilis (assembly GCA_947562075.1). Taxonomy (NCBI): domain Eukaryota; kingdom Metazoa; phylum Arthropoda; class Insecta; order Lepidoptera; family Noctuidae; genus Orthosia; species Orthosia gracilis. Next base: position 43,747,512 of record OX387272.1, on the reverse strand, counting down.
TCGTAGTATTTGCGAAATCTGATTTCATCTTTGCTTTAAGCTCCATTAACATTCTTTTGTATAGAATTTGTTCAAACATTTTACCTTTTTAACAATAGGTGAATCTAAAAATGTCTTGCCAGATTTTTTTATCGCCTTCTTCAATACTTGCTTAGCTCTTTATCCAATGACATTTTCTCATCTAAACTGTATTTTATATTTCTGTCTGTGGAGTGATTGAATGAGCTTTTATTAGACTTCACTTTCTTGAAGTAACTTTATTTCTTGGAGTAAGTTCTAGGATAACATGATGTAGGTAAAACCAAAGTTGAAAGCAGGATTGCAATAAAGGAAGGGCATATAATTATCCTGAGACTCCTGAGAGCTGTGTCTTGTTTATTATCCTTGATATAATATGACTTTGTCAAAGTGCAAAGTATTTTCAGGAAGATATATTACGCTAGGTTTCGAATGTTTCAGATTTATGTGTGCTGATAATTATTTGAAGCAAAAGTGTAAATCTTTAAAGGTTTGAAGTCAAATGAAATCAAAGGTTACCTTATTTATAGTTCAATTTTATCGAATTCATTGGCCAAAACTAGACAATTCCTTCAAGTATGACTATTATCAAAAGCGTGATTGCCTAGAACAGCTGCCGAAAATCGATTTGCGTTTATAGTATGTGTTAGTTATTTTTGTATGAATGTGAAGTTTCTTCGAACTTAAGCTTTACCCATATCTTATTTTATTGTTCATAGATTGTAATTAACTTTTATTGGAAAAGGTAATCTATCTGGATTTTATTTTGCTTCATCTAAATGGTATTCAATCTCACAAACTTTTATGTTAAGTAGGTAATTCAATCTTAGATTTATGGTGAGTTTTTGCCATAGTTGAGAGTCAGTTTTAAGTGGTTTCCGAAACTTAAAGTCTCACCTCGTATAGATATTCTCGCAACGCGGAAACTCTGTAATCAATGGTTCCTAACCAGTGAGCATGTTCGTATTCACGGTGAATCTAACCCATAACTTGTACACACGCAAGTTTATAGTGACGAGGGTATCCCATCATTTACGTTAATAAAGTTAATTAAAAGCGAATGTATGGCTGAGTTCCTCTCGGGACAGATGAATTCCTAGCGATGCCTACCCAAAATTGTTTAGTGTAGGATACTGCAAATGGTAGGTAGGAATTATTGCACGTTCCTGGTAGATTGCCAAGTGAAGGGGCCTCTAGAGGCTCAAGTTAAAGTGAAATTCTAGCAGAGACAACGATTGTCGAAAAGTAAAAATGTAAGAGATAGCCCACGTGTCATGTGTGCCACGTGTCATCGGTGTAGGTTCATTACTTTTGAAGTTTTTGGAAATGTTTATCGTTTGTAGAATATCATTTTGTCTAGGGTTAGGGTGTTTTTAGGAAAGAGGCTGTATGATAACATCAAACGCAATAACCGCGCTTGGAAGTACAGTTGAAGAAACCAGCCCGATATACAGTCCATGATAAAATCAGGCCATCCTTGGGGTTTTCTTAGGCGTGCCCGCTACACTTGCAGGGATGTGAAATAAGAGAAAAATCTACTTTCTTAACATTTTTCGTGATCATTCGTCTCGTATAAACAAAGGCCTGAGACAATATGAAGATGCGCGACGTACATTTGTTTCTTGTGTACAGTTTGCCGTTTTAATTTTAAATTTAGTCGTCAAATGAATAGAGCCCATTTTGCTGTAACAACGTGGTTGCCGGTCAGTCAGGCCAATGAGATGGAAATGGTAATATACCCTCGATCTCAGTGCTCGACACACGGAAAACATTTCTTGTCTGTCCAAATACTTAGTTTTCCTTGTTATTTTCTACGAAAGGAAGAACTTTTTAGGGGAATATTTAATTAAAAAAGTGTCCTGTTTGTGTGATGTGTTTGATACTCACTCATTCGTCAAAAGTTTAAGTGGAAAAATCTTGAAGTGTCTTCCACTGATAAAGTTTTTAATATTTGATAGCCTTAGGTAAAATTTTTGTTTGTTCTGTTGTTTGTAAAAGGAAACATCCGGCAGTCTTGATTTTATTTAGGATCAATGATTGCGAGTGTCAAAGGCACAAAGATTTACGGATTCTGCGGAGTAAGTCCACGGGAATGAAACCGAATGAAAAAGCTGGTCACAAACAAGTTTGCACTTTTTTATAACGTATTATGTCATTTACAGAGCCAGACACAATGCAAAAAATGGTTGTAATTTAACAATACTTGCCTTTCATAATAGGGTCATAAAATCCGCCCCAAATAGGGACAAACTTTGTCCATTATTCAATAGAACAATTTATAACAGTGTTGCCATACTCCGCTTGATATAAAGTCAAATATGTTATGAGAGGACTCAATTTCGTGGTGTCGAGGAATAATTTACAAAATCGAAAATTCAGCACGGGAAATTGCAACTATTAATATTGCCAATTTATTCTCAAGTTTGTAGAGAGATGCTAGTATACGTTTCTACTTAAGTTATAATGGAGTTCTTAGTGGAATGACAGACTCACTAACTAATCAGAGTCACAAAAGTCAGCATCAGTCTATTATCTAAGTGTTATCTTTAATTTTTACAAGACGATTGCAGTTCTTTCTGTTGCCTTGACGATAACTGTTGAAAATATCTACTAAAATACCTGAGTATTTGTTTGTTGAAAACGATAGGAAGATAAGGTATGTTTTTTAAAATACCGATTGTAGCTCGTCGACGCACCTTGACCGATCACTGCATTTGACATTCGATTTAAATGGCCCAAAAGCAATAGAGAATTCGAAGCAAGGTAAAAGAAAATTCCTTCTTAAAAACAAATTAAATCGAGAGATTTTCTACTGTTGAACAACTTAGGTCCCCTTCACTTTCTCATTATAACTGTGGATAAGTACTTAATACCCAGTTTGCAGTGATTAGGTTTCAAGTTTTGGTTGTAAGTAGGTGACTCATACTTTCCTTCTTGCTTTCTTGGACAAACTAACATCAGCAAAACGTCACAGCAAAAAAAAATGGCTATGTTACATTTTGGATTGTTCGACAGTCGTCTCGACTCTTGATTGGTTTTGAAATATTTGATTTGAAATTTAATGACCACGTCTAGTATTACTTGAACTTATCGTCAGCATCAGCCTACAGCAGTCAACAGTTAGAGATTGCCATCTCCAGTCGCACGCCGCAGTTCGTTTGAATCTTGGTAACTTTCAACCAGCTGGATAGCAGCTGCGCAGCTGCTATCAGATACTCTGCGAAGATTGTCGCTTCATCTGACTCGAGGGCGTCCTACTTTACGCTAACTAATTTGCGGTCTCCACACTCTCCACTCAAGAACACGTCTACCCAAACGGTCATCGGTTCTACTGTTAATATGGCCATTGCCATTTCAGCCGTTATACTTTTTTAACATTTTCTAAAACCTTATTTTAAGGCTCAAATTTTGTAAATAACATGGGATAAAATGTGAATTTTGAGTCTGTATTTCTGTTTTAAATTCTAATTCGTACGTTACTGGAATTTAAAAGAAAGAAAGAAAAAAGTGGCCTATTAAACAAAAAGTTTGGACATAAAAGGTTGGTATTAACATTAATCTCTATAACCCACCCCGTGGACGATTTATGTGTCAGCCATACATAAATACCTACTTTAATTTACATATTGGATAGAATTAAATACTTATTTTATTTTAGAACAAGCCTTTGAACTTTTCTCATCGGCATAAATAACGAACATTCATAATTTCATCCCTTATTTGACCCGTTCAGGATGTTTAATCTTAGTTTTGTAAAGATTTTTAACCGACTTTGCAAAAAGGAGGAGGTTATCAATTCGAGTGTATTTTTTTATGTGTTTTACCTCAGAACTTTTTATTGGGGTATCCGATGTTGATGATTCTTTTTTTATTTAAAAGCTGGTGCTTGTCATGTGGTCCCATTTAATTTTCATCTAGTTCTGATGAAGAACTTCGGAGAAATATATCAGAACTCTTCAATAAATGACGACAAATCACTTGGGATAGATGCAATCGCATGTCTGTTTATTGTTTACACCTTTTCATAACACAACATAACACTGACAATTTTGAAGTTTGGGAATCGGTTCTAATTTTTGTAAAAAGATTTTTTTCGTACAAAACATCTTGTTTCCAGATCCAATTAAAAGTCACTAACAGCCAAAATAATTGGCTGTTAGTGAATATTAATATTTTTATAGAGAACTAGTTATTTATAAGTTTCAGCTTTGAGTTTCGCTTTTTAGTCCTTTCAATAGCAAGGTTGAATGTCTACCTATATTAGGAAGTGTGTAATAAAACCTATTAATGAAGATAATAAATAAAACGTGTAACCTCAGCCTTGAACTGGGGATTGATCTACTTCGTGAATATTTCTCATGCGTTAATATACCATCGTTTAATGGCTTTTCAATGAATTATACATGACACTTTTGGAAAAAAACAGTTCGGAGCGGTGTGTAACAATACATAAAATAATAAGATGATAACAACTTTGAAGTAATTAGTAATTGTAAGTTATTTCTTACATTTTATGAACGTCCAACCACTAAAGAGGGATGGTTAAACCTGTCAAAGTGCAACCGCCAGCACCTGTTAAGCGCATGAGAATGTACTAATTGTACCAGTATCTTATTTGGTGTCTGGTACCCGCGTTGCCCTAAACAAGACCTTTAAACGCTTGCACAAACCAGATCACAACTTTGACTGTATTTTTCTAAAAAAATATTTTAAAGATTGTTTCCACAGTGGTCCCATTTAAATTTGGTGAAGATCTGAAAAAGAACTTCAGAGACATACGACAGAACTCTTCAATAAATGATGGTAAATCTGTCGGGATTTATGACGTGGAACATTTCATAGTTACAATCTGAGAATAATGTGCATACCTGTAATTGATTTATTTACACTGGGCCATCGAATAAAACTTATGTAAAATTAATTCGTTTCGTTGGTATGGCTTATTTATCTTATCTTAATTATATTATAAAAGCGAAAGTTTCCATGTGTGTATTTTTGTTACTCAACAACACCAGAACGGGTATGAAATTTGGCACAGATAAAGATTACAGTCAGGAATAGCACATAGAATACTATTTATCTCGGGAATATGCTCCCTCGGAATAATTATCGACATTTACGAGGCGAAGCCGCTGGCAGATGCTAGATTATTGAAATAAATAAAAAATACTGTACCATATTAAGGAAGGCTTGCAGGTAAAGTTAATTTGAATAGGTATACCTATGGTATTTGGTACACATTTTTTTACCTTTGTGCCTATTTACTTGGTTATAATAAAACTGATAAAGATGCAAAATAAACGCATTTTATCGTATTGTTTTATCAGCTGCTATAGTTGTTATTCCAAATCATTATTAACTAGCAAGCTATTATCATTATTGTACTCGTATCATTCATTATATTTACGACCATAATATACCACCAATCCAAGGCCAATCCACCACCATAAGGCCATATTTTTATATACTAGTTTATCCTATCCACTTCTACAATTCAGAAACATAGTACTTCGTATAGATAAATTGCTAATTTTGTCACTGAACAGTATTATTTTTAAGACTTCGAAGGTATATTTTTTTTCGTATTGACATATTTTGTATCTTGTTCGTAATAATATAGCTAATATAAAAAATACCGTATATTTATTAAGCTAAGCGGAAGATAACAAACGAATTATATACCTATGCAAAGTTGGAGAAAAAGTAGATGTGACCTCATATCTTTTTAATTGCCGAAGGAGATTTAGCTTCTAAATATACGAGTAAGTACAACGTATGATATATGATCAGATACGTATGCAAACAGAAATAAACAAAGATAAACGAATATAAATAGTATTGCAGAAATAAATATAGATATCAGGAGGCGTTATGATAAGATTACTATCAGATATCAGGTTATTTGTATAGCTGCAGAAGTTTTCAGAAGCAAACTATATTTTACGTTCGTAAGAATTCGAAGTTGAGGAAGTTTTGAATACACAAATTCTTCATCTTGTGACGGTATTGTACCAATATAAAAAGGGATCCAATGCTAAATGCAGAGTGGGTGTGAGTATGCTGACAATTTACTCAGATTTGAAAGAAAATTTAGATATAGTTGAGAAACTCGAAAATGTCGTTATACTAAGTTTTCAATCTGGACTTTCGGTCACCATGGCCTATCCTGCAGTAGGAGCGCTGGCCGGATAGCACGGCACGCCAGCATTAATGACATCATACGTCGGGCTCTTGTCACCGCCGGGGTGCCAGCTATTTTAGAACCCAATGGCTTGGCACGCGACTATGGGAAGAGAACAGACGGGATGACCATAATGCCTTGGAAGGTGGGTAGGCCTTTGGTGTGGGATGCAACATGTGTCGACACCCTTGCGCCATCCCATCATCTTAGCACGACGGGCTGTGCTGGGGCGGATGCTGCCGTTGCGAAAACCTCAAACGGCGCAAATATAACAACCTTATTGGAAGCCGTTTGGGGTTGAAACATTAGATTCATGGGGTCCGAGTGCGCATCGAGTTTTTCGAGATTTTAACACATAGCTTGTCGACACTTCACGTGACCAGAGGGTTTTCTTCGGCCAGAGAATCAGCATTGCCACCCAACGTGGCAATGCTGCCAGCGTTCTGGGCACGTTTCCCATTGACATCGATGTCGGACGAATTTTTTATGCACAATGAGCTCTTTTCCGTCTCTCTTTTGTATTTGTATATAGGTTTGTTTTTATTTTAGAATATTCAATTGTATATATGTTAATGAAATTGACATTCTCAATTGGTAAAAAAAAAATCTGGGCTTATTTTTTTGTACAAATGGAGTACAGAAAAGTATTAATAAGTATGAAAAATCCAGGTATGCAAAGCAGATGACAAAATTTATTTCTTAGACAAGTTTTCAATACACATGTTGTGTTTAGGTATATCTGCATTAGTAAAACAACTTGCTAGATCTATATAGATAACAGAAAGTCAAGGCAACGCCTAGTGGTCTTTAGATTAAGCAAATATTTTACGACAACGAGTATTCTTGTTTGTATTCCCTACTATACATAAAATGCACATACATGGGTCTTTTATACCGGATGCGTATTTATGATAGCAAAGCGAGCTGCATTCATCATTAAGCTATTTTCGTGCCGATGGTACTTCATTATTCAATTAGTTACAATATGGGCCAGAATATTTAGTTTTCAATTCGAGCTGTTTAGCTTTCAGCAAAATTTTGTATATAATTGAATATACTTACATTTATTCAATTTATTGAAACTTTATGCCCTGTAAAAAATACCGTAAAAAGATAGACTTAAAACCTTAGGCATTTTCTGCCAGTCGATCTTACCATGGCAGGGGCAAAATATAAAAAAAATGTAAACAGGGAAAAAATATTATATTTAAATACGGTGTCCATTGGTCAATCGGCTTGAACAAATCAAAACTGTGAAGATTCTTCCAATTTCTTGCGAATGTTTTCTCGTGCCTGACTGTTTTCCGTCTTGATCCAGACATATTTTCCAAAGGGAGACCGCCTGAACAAAGAGGAAGGAGTGAATAAACCCAGAAAGGTGAGAGGAGACATTATTGGTGAAGCGAAGATATTTTAGTGGTAGAAATAGTTTAAAGAAGGAGAAGTGGGTTTATCAAATAAGAAGCAACAATTATTATCTACAATTTACAATAATTTATAAAATTGTATTCTTAATCTGAAATTAGGTGTTTGAACTGACATAAGTATAATAATTTAAATAACTCTGAAATCATTAATTAATTAATTTGTTTCATAAAAATCCTAATGCATGAGGTATTTTTGTTGTAACTGTCTATTTTCTTAATTTAATAAAGATAAGTTTAGATGATTTTACAAGCTAAAATTAAATAGTACATCATATTTAATGATGGAATGTAAAGGGATGGTTATAGATTTAAGATCATACTTTTAAAACCTAAATTCGAATAAATAAATGAATTTGAAAGAAAACAAGGCAGGACAGGGACGGGAAGAATCATGGCAGTTTCTATCTTACATAAATCTATGTCCCTTTATACAATAAAATCGCTTAGATAAAACTATTAACAGAAGATAATAATGAATCTTAGCAGTGAATTAATAGCTTAATTAAATAATAATTTATAGTTAGTGCTCCAGAAATGTAAGAAGAGACAAGACAAAGCCTAGCCAATTCTAATAAATTACACCTAGAAAATTATATATTTTGTAATCAATTCAATCGTGAATTAGGACCTCTTGAAGTGGAGAACCACACCTTTTTACGACCATTTTTGTTCCACGTATAAAATCTCGGCTTCCGGGTCCAAGTTGTACCTTTTTGGCATTACGACCTTGAAAATCACGTTTCAATATTCAAATAAGAGGGTAGTCTAACATAAAGCAGTTTTAAGTTCGACAGGTGGTCTATAACAAGGCAGTAATATTACTACTTAACAGTTCTATTATGGCTTGTTGGCCGAATCTATTGGTTCGGATACCACAATATTTTCTCTTATTATGTCTCTAACTTCGTTAGGCGGGATCTAATAACCGGTATTGTCCCGAATATCTCGAGCAAGAACATTATATTTCTTGTCAACAAACAATTATTAAATTAGGATTGTCTGCTCCTCGACATTGACTTTGTAAGCTTGAAAGCAAAGAAAATTTGTACTTAGGTACTTACTGTCTTCAGCGGGAGAGCTTAAAAGGAATTTATTAATTGGAAAAATGACACAAAGTAAAGTACCTACCTAGTTAGTGACTGTCTCTAGTCGTTAACCTTTGTAAGAATCAAATTCAAAACCTTTTTAAGACTTCTCATTTTTAGTCTTGTTATACGAGATGCCTTTGTAAAAATTACAGCATTCTCAGAATGCAACAAATGCTTTTTAATTTGTCACTCATTAAAGGAATCATAATGCAAGTCGGTTGATATACCAATCATAAATTATTGTAAGTTATGTAATTTGTTGCAAAATATTTAAAAATAATCTGTTGTGTTTTACTAAAAATCACAATAGTTCGTTATTTTAGAGTAACATTGAAAGTCTTCATCAGGAGAGCAGTTGTATTCCAATGATTTAAAGGCCTCAACTTATGAGTTGGAGGTCGTAGGTTAAAACCAGACAATTACTTTTCAAAAAGATGAAGAGAAACATCGTAAGACACCTGTAAAGGTTTAGACCCAAACATTCAAAGTCATGAGTGAGACGTCCAGTAACCCACACTTGACCCCCGTGCTTGGTGGTCTATGGGGAAATAAACCACCATGCACGCGGGTCTCACACACTATCACAGTGCTCAGAGCAGCTTATATCCCAGCAGTGGGAATGTCATAGGATGTATTGTGATGATATATTTCTTTTCTATATTATGGTTAAAAAACTTCATTTCTCAAAGAATTACATACACTTAGATGAGAAAAAACTTATTTCTAATTAGAAAACATTGGGCGACGCGACGCGCGACGGTTACACAATAGAAAATAGGTTATATTAATACAGTACCCGAAGAAAACTTAAAATTTTAAATCTGCAAAAATATGTCTCTTTAGAGATTTTTTAAAGTTTACATGTATTTTTGATATTTTACATTCCAAGGCTATTTGTTGTAAAGCTGTGCTCCTTCATACAAAATCGTACTCCTGCTGCGCCCGCAACGCTGTCATTTGCTTGTCTAGTTCTGTATCTGTTTTTTATTTCTGATTGTTTCTAAGAGTTATTTGTGTATGTCTATTTAAAATTGTATGTACAAGTATAAATAAACATATATTATAATCCAAACACTTCCAAATATCCTTTGCCTGAGTCACCTCGGATCAGCCTCTGCTGCCACGTTTTTCTGGATCGGCCTCGGCGGCGCTGTCCATCCTCAGACATCCAATTTGTGGAGACTATAGCCCAGGGGTCTTTGATCATGCGGCTAACGTGACCCCCAATCCCATTTTAGCCTAGCAGCCTTTACTCCTACGTCTATGATCCCTGTTCTAGAGCGCAGCGTGGCGTTTCATTTCCTGTTTGGTTTTTTTTACGGCCAGAATGCTGCGTTCCATTGCTCATTGAAAAACCCCAAGGTGAGAGAGATGATGATATATCAAACAAAAAACATTTCCCCTAGAATAAAAGACTAATAACATCAATTAAATAAAATGAATAATTTATTCTGCAATTGTAAAGTAAAAGCAAGAAATCTGTACGAGTGTCACAATATATTATTCACCTAAGTCAGGGTTTACGTTTGCATATGTTTATTATTCATTCTCATAAGGCCTTATTTGAATGGGGCAACCCCCATTGTGGCGCAAATGCCAGATGTTACACGGAAGAACATGCTGTACCACAATGACTGACAGTTAATTAAATGTATTTCTTGCAAGATAAAGGTATACGAGTATTGTGTTAAGAAAATGGAGGATTCTTTTACTGAGAGAGAACTGTATGAAAATCAGATAAAGAAATTCAGAAAAATATCTGATGAAACGAATATTAAAAAGGATTAAAAAACTTTAAACCTAAAAATTAAAACGACTTCTAAAACAAAACACTACAAAGCGAAAAATAACTTTCTTTTCGGGAGTCGGTGTCTTTGGTATCTATTTTTTTTCGTTTTTGACACCGACTTCGGAATAGTATGTTTTTTTTTGCTTTGTAGTGTATTGTTTTTCAAGTTGGTAAAATTTTATGTTAAAAAGTTTTTAATTTTGCTGTTTTTAGTTTTGGTACCTTATTTATTACCATGAAAATACGCATTATTAAGGATAACTCAAAAACTACTCGTCAGATCTTTATTAAATTTAAATGGGACCACATGAGAAGCACCAGCTATCAAATAAAAAAGAATCATCAAAATCGGTTCAACAAATAAAAAGTTTTGAGGAAAAACACATAAATAATGTACAGTCGAATTGAGAACTTCCTCTTTTTTGAAGTCTGTTAAAAAAGGATAAAATAACATAAATAAAAAGTAACATTATAGCACGCATATATGCGTACCTATATGCGTGCCTATATGCTTGCCTATAATGCGTACCTATATACATGCATAGGCACAGATAATTTAATACTAGTATACAGATGCCTCATCCCATACAAAGAAACCGTGCCGACGTAGCTAGCGATTCTCGTCTGATTATGCTGATTATTTTCATAAGTACTTCGATCGCGTTCAGTTCTACTTCACTAGTATAATTATGTACTACGCACTAGATTCGGCGATCCGAACATTCACTCTGTTCAACCTAACTATTCCCTGACGTGTCAAAACTATCATAGTTCGACGGTAAAAAAGTGACAGATGTATACAAGTCATATATATCTTTCCCTTACGCACACTCAAAATAACCTAATTCTAAGATATTATGGTCACCCCGATGTACTGCTATCCGAATACCTTACTTTACACTGTTGAACGAAACGCATAAGCGCCATGAATTCATAAGCGCTCTGATACATATTATGTATCATGGCGCTTACGGATAAACCCAATAGGTACTACTGGTGAGACTCAGAGGAATCTCTACTAAAAATACGCGTTATTTGTATTTATATAAGATTTATTCCTATCCAATTAAATACTTTATTTTTTATCATTATTATAAAATCATTCGCCTCTAGGCACTCTGACAATTGTTGACAATCTATCCATTCTATAAATACGAATAACCCTTTAAAAGAACGTTGAGCCAGCAACAATTGATACAAGCCTATGCAACCTCAACCGTTGTAATATTTTGCTTGACTCGTGTACACATTATCCTAAATATTTTATAAATACTTTGTTTTTATGTAACAACATTGTCAGTAAATTCTTTTAGAAAATCAGGACCGTTAGACAAAGTTTTACAAATAAATAAAATGTAAAACAGTTCTACAAAATTTTATTATACAACTAGTTATTAAACATGAAACTCATGAGAACAAGTCCGTTGTCAAACAAAGTTGTGTCCTAATTAATGACAAAACCATTTAAACTAAACTAACAAAAAGAACTAGTTTTGTACTCAATATATAAAACAATTTTTAATTTAAACACTTGAATTGCTATTGGCGAGAATTATCATTTAAATGTTCGATTTGCCACGATAGTGTGGTTCTCCTTGCCTTGAAAAACCCTTATATAAAATATGCATTTGCTTTTAACTTTAGTCCCGAAAAACATACAAATATACACTTATGAAATTTTGCAAACGTGTTTAGAAGCCAATACAGAGTAACACATGTGAATATTGAGCAATTCCAACAATATAACATACATGCATGTCGAATTGATTACCAATATTTTTTGAAGTCGGTAAATAAAGAACTAAATTATCAATCAGTCCATCAAAGTGGCATCTCTTAGCATGGATCGCAACACTTTTACGGGCTCCCATCATGTCCTCTACAATTCCCAATACCTTTCATTCCTTTGTTACTTTCCATTTTGCGATTATTTATTAAATTGCTCATAGTGGAAGTAGTGATAAGAAAACATTAGTTATATACATGAAAGAAGTGGAAAATAGCGAGACGGAAGCATACACGCCCCGCAACCCTCAAAAGGGTTGACGTTCATAAGTCTCATAACTCAGCCGTCAGTACTGCCAACTCATAACTTATGATATTGCTGACATATGTCGGAAAAATCAGCAGGCGGTTTAACTTTTTGGGGAGAAAATATGGCAGCGTTTGATGGTGTGACGACTTGGTACTGACGTCATGACGATATTACGGAATATCTACAGAGCAGATTAATTTTATTTTAGCATTTTAGTAGTTTTCAAGGCGTTGTTCTTAATTCATTTTAGGTTTATAAGCGATGGAACCATAATGTGGTTCTAATTAAAACCACAATGCCAAAAATCTAACTGAATGAAGTCAGTTTCGCACACCATGTAAATATACCTAAAATGAGACCGAGATATAAAAAAAAAACAGTGGTATGTATATTTCAACAGTATTTCCCACCGAGTTTTAGCATTTAAACTAGTAAATATTTTGTCCTGGAAGTCCATTTTTGGCACGCACAGCAACGCCCAATATTACCTGTCCAAAAGGCAGCTGACAAAAGGCCTGTGACAAAGTGGACATGCTCTGCGTTTGTATTCCGAATATCCAATTTTATTATCAAAGGGAATACGCGACACGTTTCTATCTGAAATATTTCTAACTGAAAAATCTAAATATTCAAAGTTTTCTTGAATTATTTCCAAAGTCAGAGAAACAAGTTTCCAAATCAATTTCTAACATCATATTTGTAAAAACGAAAACCTTTTCAACTTTGACGCTATCATTTTGTCTCCAGATTGAGAAGAAAACTTGACAAATCTTAGCTCCAAGAGGGTTAAAACAAGAAATAGCTACAGGCCGAAAGCATTCACGGTCTAAATGCCCCAAAGAACAGCACTCATAATCTTGCACTCGCAGCATTTGCATCTCGACCTAGACTTGTATTTCCTGGTATCTTCCTTAGTGTCACATTTTCTTTGTCTCACACCCTACCTCTTTGTGATACAGGAATTAACCCTTCCATTTCGTGAAGTATGTTGGCTTAATTCGGCTTAATCCGACTTGGTAATCCGGTCTCTGAAGCCCTGTACTTTATACGATAAAATAAATATGGCTAATATATAAAATATGGCTTACTTGTATATTTTTGGACGAAATACTTAGAAAAGAAATAGAATTTGAAACGAAGTATTTTTCTTGAATCAATTTATTTTATTTCAGAACGATTCTTTGACTTTTTTGCATTATTATCTTCTACTTCAAGTATTTTCTTAGGCAGGTTTTGTCAAAAATATATAAAAATTAGTTAAAATATGTGATTTATATCTAATTAATAAGCTTCACAAAAAGAATACGCGGTAGGGCGTTGTGATTCTAATTGGCAGCTTTTAAATAAAACGGTTTAATTAACTGATTAAAATTGACGATAAGATAATATTGTTAGTTGGTAATAAAATGGTGCAGTTGGTAGACTAATAAAAAAATATCTATCCAAATATACATACATATATACAAATACACAATAAAAGTTTTAGGCTGAAAACCTACAAAAATGGTCGTCTGAAAGAAGAATTAAATTATTTAAATTATTGCTAGTTAGTTATTTTAAAAACTTTAATAACTCTTCTGTAATATTTAGATAATAAGAGGAGCATTATCATAAGAACGTAGCCGAAACGGTAGTGTTAATCATCTATATTAAATGTTTAATTAAAATTAATAGTTCAAATATAGTTAAACTTACCAGTGTCGAAGTGGAAACTAATTTTCTGCCGCTTTTGTCAAGTTCACTGTCACTTTTAAGTTTCAGCCACTACGTCTTCAGACAAAACTTGTAAATTAATCATTTTTGAAGCAACTAAGCAGCTAATTAATTATAAATTATATAATGACTTAATACAGAAACTAAATAGTACTATTATTCTATTTATTTAATTAGAAATATTAATTTATAAACACTTTGAAAGTAATTTTAAAACTTTTCTCACATGAAGTTTTCACATTGTCATTCACTATTCGTAATTTAAATTCACGCCATTATACATACCACAAATAATATAGAGTTTTACTTTTTTATTAAACTTTTTCTAATGTTACGATAAGTATGTTCAGCCAGCCGCGCCGCTCGACTCGTGTTCGTGAGTGCTACGCCGGAGTGACACTGCTGACCCGGCGCGGCGCTCTCCGATCGCGATTTGAGTTTCGAACGTGGATTCGCGCAAACGTCAAATTGTAACCTTCGCGACTTAATCTTTGGGGGTCAGATAACGAAAAATAACGGAGGATTCTGATAATTAGTATATTGAGATAACGTATTAGGTTTAACAAGTTAAACCGAAACATTGTAATTTTCTCGGCAATATAAACTGGTTAGTTAAAATTTTACGTGAAATGGTTTTAAATTACTAACGATCACAATTTACATTTTTAAGCTGTTAATTTAATTTAATTCAGATCCTAAAAAATAAATAAATTACAGTCTAGATTTTTTATAGACCGCCTTCTTGTAACGTTTTAATGTCTGTATCTTTTTTTATTAATAAAAGGGAATACAAACTTAATAAAGTCAAGCTGTTGAGCCCACAAGGGGAGGCTTTTTCAATACCGAGTAAGTTAAGCCTCTTTCTGAGAAAGATTCAGGAATATCTACTCAATTATGATAATTTTATTGGTACCTTCGTGAAGTGTGGAGCGTATCGAGAAACACGGATATAAGGATTTTCTTTAGAACTTTTCGGCATTTATGGTTTTTGTTTGAGATTGAGAAAGATCTTGTTTGAGTTACAGATTTTCTTAGACTTAATCTATATCTTCGGTATTTTCTTCAATATGTTTACGTGTTTGTTAAAAATGAGTTAATTGAACTTAAATAAATCAATTAATTGCGAGACATTAACCGGTAAGATTATCGAGTTTTTTTTTTTTAATTTTATTTGTGTATTGTGTGTTGTACGCGCATTTGTTTAATTCATTCATTTATTTATTTATTCACAAACAGTTAACATTGTGTCGAATATTGGTTACATAATAACAAAAATTGGTGGAACATAAATGCAGTAAAATTATCACTTGAAGATTAATTAAATGATTGCAGCAAATTGTGTCTTGGTTTAAAATATGTTACAAACAGATATAATGTCATATTAATCTAACAAATATAAGCAGCAAACTATCATCATAAACGATAATTCAAATATTAAAAAAAAAAATAGAATGTCAAATTAATCAAATATATCACAAAAAATTTGCATTTCAGTTCAATACAATATATTTCACATGTAAATATAATGACAAACTAATAAATTTTAGTAATAATCAAATTCATTCAGTATGTAACAAAGTAAAATACTTATTAAGTGTTTTTACAATTTTGTTGTGCACTTGAAAATACTGTGTTCATAATATGCAAATTTCTAAATGCAACTGAGGTTGGCTGTAAGAGAACCCAATTATGGGTTAAGCTCGCCCTTGTACATAAGCTGTCCTACTGTATTTGTGTCTTTATATTTTGTGTACAATAAAGAATAAGAATACTTTTATTCTGGGAGAAGGGATTCTGGAAAAATATCAAAATTTATTTAAATTAAAATAAATTTGATATTTTTCCACATCTTCTTAGAAGCAGGAGAGAAGATTATATTTTAGTATTTCACTCCACTGCTGAAGATCTACCTATAGTTATATAACCCTCTTTCATTCCAAGAACAAATTATCTGTTGACAAATGTTAGCTACCGCAGAATGTTGCAGTGAAAAGGACTGTGTGATCAAAAACCCAGTGACATTTTCATTCATCTTTGTGGCAGTACAAAATGCTGACAAGTTTTGATCAAAACGGCCCGGGACAAAGATTAAATCTTTCTACAGTTTCGATCTATCAAAGGATTTTTCATCCGTTATCATGTCGCATAAATTCTGAAAGTTGATACAGAGTACGGTTTTGAGGAAAATGGTATGTGTGTTATGCCCATTTGAAAAATAACATCAAATAAATTAAAATAAATTACGTTCTTTTCCGAAGTCGTTGTCTTTTGTACCCAATGTTTTCCGTTATTCGACGCCGACTTCGGAAAAGAAAGTTATTTTTCGCTTTTTAGTGTTTTGTTTTGGAAGTCGGTTTGATTTTTGTCAAAAAGTTTTTATTTTCCTCGTTTTAGTTTTGGTAGGTAGCTCCAATTAACATGAAAATCATTTATAGCCAGAGTACATCTCATGACGATTCCAAGCCCAAACACCACTACGATACATTGTTTTATTTCGGAGTTCCAGTGGCCATTGTGGTCTTCTTCATCAGTTCCACTTCACCAAATGATACTTTCTGAGTGCAAATAATTGCATTATTGATGAAAATACCCAAATCGCTATATGTATGCCAATAATATTTGAGGAGTTCCCTCAATTTCTCTAGGATCCCATCATCAAATCCTGATTACCTTACCATGGTACCACCCTTGGGATATCTCCTTACCAACAAAAAAAGAAGCATCAAAATCGGTATATAAGCGACGAAGTTATTCGCGAACACACATAAAAAAAATATATACGGTCGAATTGAGAGACCTCTTTTTTTTGGGAATTCGGTTAAACAAGGGTGTGATAGACGCATTTTTAAGTTTCGCTCTTTTGGAGTATCTTATATTTTCAATTAAGTAACCTAATGCCTGATATTTAACTCGGGGTCAAAGTATAAAAGGAAGGGATCTTTGTTGTCAAGAAAATATTAATCCGTCATCATAACTTTGCTTTCAGCCGGAAAGTGTCTACAGCTGGACGTAAGCCTTCCCAAGCCACAGTGTCAATCTGTTATGCAACCATGTATTTTATTACTTTGAAAATTAATTATTCGCAGTAAAGGGATTTGATTTATTTTAATTCGCTCTTGATTGCAAGTACACTTAGGTAGATAAGATAATGCCGCTTATGTCAACACTCGATTGCTGGTCATATTATAATTCTCGTTACTGGTACACTTGGGAGTGCAACGGTCCAAATCAAATAGGTATCCAAGTCGATGATGATAAATTTCCATAGAATCTAGTACCTAATTAATGTTGTAACTGGCTGGTTTAGCATAAACAAATCTAGTGAACTACAATGACAGTTGTAAGAAAAAAAATCGGCCAAGTGCGAGTCGGACTCTCGCACGACGGGTTCCGTACCATTATCGCAAAAATCAGCAAAAAAACACGTTTGTTATATGGGAGCCCCACTTAAATATTTTATTCTGTTTTTAGTATTTTTCGTTATAGCGGCAAGAGAAATATATCATATGTGAAATTTTAAACTGTCTAGCTATTACGGCTCATGAGATACAGCCTGGTGACAGACAGACGGACGGACAGTGGAGTCTTAGTAATAGATTCCCGTTTTTACCCTTTGGGTACGAAACCCTAAAAATGAAAATTAATTCTTCTGTTGTAATAAAATACTAATAGTTGCTACTGCCTGCTTTACGGTGTTCCTAAAAATTTACTCTTACAGTAATTACCAAACAATTAAAAGCCATTGTGTTTCGCCGCGTGGATCCTTGTTTCAGTCAATTTAGCTTATATTTTCATTAAAGTTTAGTCTGGGTATCTTGTCGGTCTATAAAATAGTCTTACTAAAATTCTTCTTAGTTTAGAGCATTGCCCTTCGCAAAACTAAATTTTCAGCTGTAGTCTGCGATAACGTCTCTATTCGGTATTTTAGATATTTTTCTTTGAAATTCTTATGTTCTCGTATAAGTGGAGTCAACCCATACATGCTTGCCCGAAACGGTATAAATCATCATCAAAAATGGGAGTTATTCATAAAAAAATCTGAACTTTTAAGAACCTGTTACGTGGATTAAAACGCCTTAATTGAAGGAATGCTTGTACTCGTAGTAGTCGAGATCAGATGCACGAAGGCAGTGTTGTTACAGTATTCTACTTTTTATAAATAAGGATAAATATAATTTGCTTTAAGCTTTGTTTTACTGTCACAAGTATATTTATTTTACTGCTTCGAAGACCCTAGTGTTGCGTAAGTGATATACATACTCGTAGTGAGTATAGGCACATGAGGGCACGAAGCAGAATAGGCCTTCTTTGTCTCGTTAAGCTCATTCTACCGTCTCCTTTGTATATTTCCCCGGCATAGCGAGATATCACGCCTTGCAGTTTATTCAGTCGTCTTATATAATTTAAAATAAAATAAGATTTGTTTTAGGTATCCACAATAAACTCAATCAATGGAGAATGCCCACAGAAGTGAAAACTTAAAATTTTGTCACATGTCACATTAGCTTGTCAGTGACACGAACTCATAAGTTTTTCGTCTAGCAAGAATCACTCAACGCGGCTACAGGAGTTTTCAATTTAAAAATATTAAAAGTTTGTTAGATAAAACCACTTAAATATCCTTAGTTAAAATTGCGTATTCAAATAACTTTAACGATGTATTTTTAATCAGCTAATAAACCAGCGCAAATATTATTACACTTAAATATGGATTTATTTTGCAAACTGGCTTTGAACAGTTTGCAAATTAAATTCTATTTGCAATTCAGATTAGTCCTTCGTTTTTTTCGGTGTTTGGCAAATTAATTGACATGGCAAGAAGTAATAACTAAATAAAGATAACAAATATTTTAAAGACAAAGACGGAACCATTGCTTCACAGATTCTAGTATAGGTAAAGTAGGTAAAATCGATAATTCATGAGCGTTCCTACTCACATACTAAATCCCGTGGAATCCAGAAATGACAGTTATCATACTTAAAAAAATATTAAGGAGTATTTTGGATATAAATACATGTTCACAATTCCAACCGATTTATGCCAAGGAGAAGAAAAATAGCACGTAAATCATTTGTTACGTAAGTTTACCGACGAAAAATATCCTTAGAAAATTGTAGCTAAAGAGTTTTAACAATATTATGGCCAAGTGCGAGTCGGACTCGCGAATGAAGGGTTCCGTACCATTATCGCACATACGGCAATAAAATCACGTTTGTTGTATGGGAGCCCCACTTAAATATTTACTTTTTCTTAGTATTTGTTGTTGTAGCGGCAACAGAAATACATCATTTGTGAAAATATGAACTGTCTAGCTATCACGGTTCATGAGATACAGCCTGGTGACAGACAGACAGACAGACGGATAGTGGAGTCTTAGTAAGTTTTTACCCTTCGGGTACGGAACTCTAATAAAGAACTAAGGTTAAAACATTAACTATAAAGATTAAAGTTCCCGTAGACAGGCGTGAGTTGCCAATGCGACAACGTGTTTTTGTAGAAATTATTCTGTAGACAAATTTCTAAATGCGTTGTCACTTTGTGGATTTGTACATGTCTGTGGGAATCATTAGTGGTTATGATTTGTTTAGCGTATTGTAATGTAGTTTTATCAGAATACTAGCTACTGTCAGTGGGTTCACCCGCGTGCATGACGAAAATTATCCCAAGGGAACATATACTCGGGATAAAAAGTATCATATGTGCTATTCCTGACTATAATCTACCTTTGTGTCAAATTTCTTTTAGATCCGTCCAGCCGTTTGAGCGTGAAGAAGTAACAAACACACTTACACACTTAAATACTTTCGCCTTTATAGTATTAGTAGGATATGATACAGTATCTTCGTAGATACGTATAATATCTACCTGTATTCAGCTTTTTCAAATAGCTCGGTTTGATTATATGTTAGTGTAATGTTTTTAAACAATTAACGTAAAAAGAGTGCATTTGCATTTTACGATTTCTCTTTACTGTTCCTCGTAAATCTGAGTTGATTTGTCTAGACTACGCGATATTTAGTTTTAATTCAGTTTGATTCTATTAGTTGTATATTTATTTAATAATAAATGTATAATACATCAAGACAATAGAGTACAAGCGCACTGCTTATTTCTTAAGAAATAAGCAGTGCGCTTGTTTCTTTTGTTTTGTAAATATTATTTTTTGTTAGAATAAAATAACAGAAATTAAATAGTTCGAAAGTAAAAACAGCTTATTTTTCAATCATGATAAATAAGTCGTTTCTAAATTTGGCCGTCGTCTGTCACACAGGTTTTACAGCCAAACGGTTGAAGCTACAGTCTTCAAACATTCATGGTTTGAGCATGTTGTAGACCCAAAGGCAATTGTTAAAAAATATTTTTAAATGTTTTAAGGGTGTCTTCCACGGGGCGAAGAAAAAAATATGGCCTACCCCATCGAGTGGTGTATCGTTTTTTAGAGCTAGTCAAGTAGACAAATACTGTATTTTTTGTTTTAAAATATTAGTTAAAGGAATGAGAAGCCACCAAAATCAGCATTTTTTACAAAATTTTGTTCCGTAGATTTTTTTTACTTACATGGTTTTTTCGTAAAACAATTAGTTTTGCTTTGAAAAAATAATTTTAGCAACAAGATATTTTTCGCAACTTTTGGATACTTCACCAAAACGACTTGGATGTTTAAAAATAATTTTACACAGAAAAATTGATGGCTGGCATTTCTTCATAACTGACATAACATAATATGTTATGTCAGTTTTAACATATTATGTAAATGAAATAATATTTGGCATACAAAACTGTTCAAAAGGAAATTCAATATTTATATTTTGGTTCCGAGCGGGCGCATGGCCAGTACTGCGTTAAAATTGGGGCGTATATATCGCCTTAAATGTGCGAAATCCGACGCGCACTTGGCTGGCTTTTTTTTATTTATTTCAAAGTACAAGTGACTATCTAATTGTTACTACAAAGTTTGGATAGGTACCTAAATACCATACCATATTTTAGAATGTAGAACAAAAACTAAATCATGGTAAGTTTCTTCGATTATTTTTGATTAGCTAAAAGAATAGCGTGCGAGTTAAAAATTAAGCACACATGCAAGTTTTAAGTTAAACTAAGCTAAATGTTATTTACAGTTCGCTATGCAGCCAATAGTTACAAACACAATTACACACTAGCAGAAAATTAATTACTTACCTTTGTTTGTTGCACTTTGTAAATTAAACATTTGGGCTAATTGAAGTTAGAAAATTTATTCTATTTTATCTTGTAACTTGTCTTCTGCCTGCGACTTCGTCCATTTAGATTGCATATTTGCCCATATATACTACTGTTATTTGTTTCAATGCTCATTCAGACAGGTGCGATGCGACAATGAGACAGCGCATTTTAATAGAATTTGCTTATAATTATATCACCAAAGAGTACTTAAAAATCATATAACATACATTATAAATGATTACCATAACATATTATAAATGATTTACCGATATTAGTACCTGATACCTCTATATAAATTTTAACTATTAGTTCCCGGCATCTCTTTAATTATTGTAACGTTACCACGTTATAAGAAAAGATAAAAATAATGGCCGGCTTCATACGACGTGCCGCCCGCGACTTCCAAGTTGGCGAAGGGGCAACCGCAGACCAGGCCGGCGTGATACGGTGCGATGGGACGGCTGGAAGAGCGCTATCGCGAGATGTGGGCGCTCGTGTTCAGCGTGCGCACCCTGTGAGTACTGCTGGAGGGCTCGCGCGGCCTTAGCGGAAACAAAATATTCTAAGATTTTACAAATTAGCAATATAAATTTAGTTGAAGATATTAAATCAATCAGAGATAACTAAAAATATGTTTTCAGGTGTTAACAGTATCAAAGAATGCATAAAAATGAGACATGAGTTGATACAATATTGAAAGATATGAAGGTGTGGTTTGTATAGTATTATAAAACGTAAATAGACTAAAAGATGTGGGTCTGTACAGCAGAACACCACAATATTTATTTATTTTTTAAAACTTCATGCAACATAAAAGCAAATAGGCGGACTTAATGCCTAAGGCATTCTCTACCAGTCAACCAAGGGCGGTGAAGAGATAGCGTGGCAGGTGCATAGAAAATGAAATAACAAAAAATATTTAATATTTAATTTCTTATTCAAAAATACCTGCAATTTAAACGATGCCTAAAATTAACTTACCAATTCGACCAAATTGTCAGTTAAAAGACGCTTTACGGTAAACAAAGTGTTACTTAATTAAATAATTAATTAGAGTTTGAAGGTTCCAAGAAATGTTTATTGCTGTATTTTGGAGATTCGGGGGGCTTATTCAGTTTCAGACGGGAGGATAGTTCTCTGTAGATGCTTGATTAAATTTGATTCTAAGAGGCATTTTGTTTTATTAGAAAAATTTAATCTGAAAATTAATTTGGTATGCAATAAAATGTGCAAGACCAAACCCCTTTCTGAAACGAAAATTAATGCAAAATTAATGTGACAGATTGCGACACGCGAGATAATTTTTAAGAATCGTTTCACTTATTAGATCGAGTTTAATTTGTGATGCGTCGATAATTTATTAAAAAAAACTGGAACAATCTGCAAATCATTCGATCAATGACTACAAATCACCGAGATTAATTAGTTTGATAAATACACTTCTGAGAACCTGAAAATACTCAATTAAAAGAAAAACAGATTTTGATCACAATTAAATTACACCTAAACAAAACCCCAGTGGTAACAGCCGCGACTTACAAGTTGTAGATCGTGGGTTCGAACCCAGGCAGGCGCTTTACTTTGTGTAAATTATTTCATCACCACAGCTCTCAAAACGGTGAAGGAAAACACCTACGGGTAAGGAAACTGGCATATCTTAGAACCAAAAATTCGAAGACAAGTGACATTCACCAACTCGCACTGGGCTCGCGTGGTAGATTACGGCCCATTCCCTCTCTCACAGAGAGGAGGCTTGTGTCCCAGCAGTGGGGCACGTTAAAAGGCTGTTGATGATAAAACAAAATCCTGGCGATACGGGTGTGGTATAGGAGAACCTATTCCTAACCTTTCGGGTTATACAAGCATGTATTTATGTGTGGAATTGTGTTTAATATCAGCGCAAATACGAAAATAATTGATCATAAAACTGTGCTTTATTTCTGTAACATTAAAATTAAATTCACGGCATATCCTGCCGGGCGGCGAACAGCAATGAACAGCAAACTTTGCCGTTCACCCGGGTACACAGCCAATAAACTATTGATACTGCCAGCATGATACTTCATTAATTTATAAACTATTTATATTAACTCCCGGTGCCGTATACAATGTTAGAAATTCTCGCAAACTTTGCATTAAATTAAAGCTAGATTGCCTGCAGAATATTGTTGCGTATGGGCCTGGAAAGTTGCGTTATTGTAGGCGTAAATTTAGATAGGTCAGCATTTATTTAGTTGGACTTAATTCATCCTTCTTCTTCTGTTTAGCCTGCAATGTCAACTGCTGGGCAAAAGATTTACTGGCTCCCTTTTCTGAATATGAATGCATGCACACAAACGGCTAAGGAGGTACTTTTATATCTGTGAGGCTATCTATAGTAACCATTAGTTTTTGTAGGTTTTGAAATGAGGGCTTTTCTTTGGGGTATCGACAATTCCACAGGTCAACACAACACACACAACTAAGACAAGATAGGAACTAAGTGACCACAGTCGTAGTTCAACACAAAATCACAACTGTATTCTTCAAAAGCTTACACAGAGATATACCTGTAACTGTCCGATGTTTTAGCAAGCGAGCCTGATAGCATCAACCAGGCTCAAATGTACACTCCTGGCTGCAACTGTGATTTTTTAATCATCTTGCTTAGTTCGTAATACAAAGTAACACTGTAAAACATGATTAACCTGGCAAAAGTGGTGTCTCATCCCATACAAAGAAACCGTGCCGACGTTCTATACTGATTACTTTTTGTACATCGATCGCGTTCGGTTCCGTTCCATTCCACGGATATAGATTGTGATCTATCTATCGCCGTGGAACGGAACCGAACGCGATCGATTTCCAAAAAATAATCCGTATAATCAGATGAAAAATGCTAGTTACGTCGGCACGGTTTCTTTGTATGGGATGAAGCATCTGTATGCTCGTATTATATTATCTGTGCAGTAGATTATTTACTAGTGTCACTTGCTAACAGCTAAGCTCTGTCAGTTTTTTTTACCATTTCGACCGGAGTTTTAATAAAACAAAGTTATTGGCCTCCTGGGTTTTGTCCATTAAAACAAGCCAGTAGTTTTTACATGAACTTGTAATACGCTTTCAGCCGAGAATGTGGAGATAAAAGAATGTAGGCGGCTTCATAAAAACATTCATAGCATTTTTTTCTCGGAGACCTAAGTATTTACTATGATAGGTACTTAAACTAAAACACACAGATAAGAAAGTGTATTAAATCAACTTACAAAGGCTTTTTATTTGGCTTTTGTTTGTTAGAGTAACTATTTTAGGTTTTTCATTATTTCTTGTACTTAATCATTAATTTAAAATGATTCTATCGTACGAATTCTTTGTAAAGAATTACTGAAAAAGTTTAAATTTAAATTAGAGGCTTCGTTCCTGAGCAATTTGAGGTGCACTTTTGACTTTGGACATTGTTTTAAAAGAGTTAAAATAGAGTTTTTATACAGCGTTGAAAGGATACTAGGACCGATGACCTGATTGAAGGTTGCGGGAACTCGATAAGACGTCGATGCTGCTACACTTGGCAGTGGTCAGCAGTGAACTGAACTGTTTTTCGACTGAAATGATGATGATCATGCATGCTGGAGTTTGTATGTAGGTATGTTCGGTGTTAATCGATTACCTATATTTGACCTGCACAGGGCCGGTCTATGTGGGGAAACTTCGGGGAGGCTTGTTCGCAGTGAATGTATTTCGGCGGTTTACTTCTTAAAATTGTTTGTACGTAAGTTTTTATTGTATAAAGAAAGTAAATAGCTATAGAAAGTAGCCAACCATCTCAAGGCCACGGTTTTTCATCTCAATCAATCAAAAAAAATAGCCCCACATTTAGACTAGTAGGACATTCAGTAAAAGTTTCTCGTAATAAATAAAAGAGTTCGCACTGTTTTCGTATGCGTCGTCACGCGCACCCGTGAACAGCGGCGGGTGTGACCGAAATCTGATGTTAGGTACTTCATTTTCCCCGAATTTATCACCCATTACGGTAATGTCATTAATTTTGCGCTGATACTTGTTGGACTGAATTGTTGGGAGAAGCTAACAAAGTAAGGATCCGATTAAACACGATCAGTTTTCCAAGTGGGCGTGAATGGCCAAATCCGAAACTAAGAGGCATAGCGAAAAACACTCAAAGAGTCACGAGGCCGATTTTGTTGAAAACTAAAACTGCATCATTGGATTTTTGAAAAATCAATCTTCTTAGCCAGGAATCGAACAAGACAATTTTGAAAAAAAATCGTTCTGTAATCTTACACCATTCGATAGTATCGCTAATAAGGAACAAATTCTGTGAAGTAATGACTGACGGAAAACTTAAGGTAAGGGCTCATTTTTAACAAACTACTTATGTTTCTTACGTTAAGTAGGTACCACCTATTAATCTTAAGTGATGTCTATTTTTTTTTAAATATCTGGATTCGGCAACTCAAGCACGGCACTACTTGTATTCAGCATTATAATAATTTTTATTATGTTTAGAATATTCTCAAAAGATTTTTTCATGACATCAATTGCATGGTACGAGTCTTCGTATATTTATTTCCTACAAAAAAAGTATTTTGTTAAAAATGTAATCTTGCCTCTAGTTTGCCGTATGATATTACTTCAAGTTCATAAGATGAAGAGGTTCATCGACTCGGACTCTTCAATATTGCATTTCGACAAAGAGGTACTCTTAGAAGGACCTCCTTTATAAGGAGGTGGATTACCACTTACCACTGTTAACTTAAACTATGTCAAAGCATCAAGAGGTCGTTGAAGACAAACAGGGACCTAATGACCTTTAACTATGAACACATAAGGAAGACTCCTTTGTTTTCTATTGTCTTGAGGATAATAATACCTGTCGCATTTAATGACACCCAAGGGAGATCAGGAAGCGTTTTCTGCATGATATTAAGTACCTACACAGTTTTGAAAGGGTTTCGGATTGCTTTAACTCGCTCTATTGTAGTCACATTAACTCTTTATAGTTGTAACTTTATAATTTAAATACGACCTTATTGTTGTACCTGTGCACGTTGAGAAGCCACAACCTCGCACTCCAGAATGAAGTTGGTAGCTGACTCAGCGGAGTGAAAGCAATCTCTGTAAGGTTTGCTGTCTGTGGTGCCTACCTATACGTATGTAAAAAAAAATGTTACTCCATATGGGTAATGAAGGACCCGCTATTGTCAATACCATTGTTCTATTATCTAATACTACTTCAAGTCATAAATACCATGTTTGAATGCTTCAGATGCCCAATATTTAAAAAAAGTGTTACATATTCCGGTTTAAAAATCACAACAATTATAAAAAATGCGACTTAGATACGTATAAAATCTATTGACTTTTCCGGGTCAAAAAGCTTTCTACAATCTTCCTTAAAAAAATAAATTATCAATGCAATCATTCAGGAGAAACAGTAAAAAGAAGAGACAAAAGCCAGAGACGATCAAATTAATTGTTTCAGCGGTCTTTTTAATTTCAGCGGTTTTTCAAAAATTAAAAATGGTGGCATTTAGTAAAATGATACGTAATTAAATTCTGTAGGCGCGTTATTTAGCTTTGACTGCGCACCTCGCTAAGTTGATGTGATATACGTTGAGATTGAGTAAAAAATGGCGTGGCTACGCGGATATCACAATGGAATGGTCCACTGTTTTTCTTTCGAACAAAATTATTTTTTAATTTGTTTGAAGTGAGAACAGCACTCTGTCATTGTGATACAGCGCTTGTTATCTTTTAAGAAAAGCAATATAAAGTTATAAAAAAAGATGTAGCTAAAGTCATGTAAGTTTTCCTCTTAGGTTTTCCTATAAGTTGTTGATTTCATGCGGTAAGTATTCTAATGAGATTTGCGTTGAAAGCGAAATCAAATATTTTGCCCTTAGTGTGAAGTTAAAAAAGGCTTTCACAGAAAGATACAAACGTGACAATGCTGCAACCATTTTTCAACGAAGGCATAATTTAACAGTTTTACATCATTAAATTTTTCTTCCAAAAGCAAGCTTGTAAAAGCAAGCAAGTATTTCCTTGGATAAACCTATTCTTAAGGAGTTTGACATCTCATGAAAGTGTTAATATTTCTTTACGCCTTTTCAGACCAACACTCTAATACAAGAATGTCTTCATTTCACAGTCTTATGGACAAAGATTGACACATTTAAGGGGCCTTCAGATTTGTATCTATGTAATAAACCTGCTCTACGCGAGTTAACAGCAATAAGGGCTCTTCAGACGAAAGCTTGGTATATTTCGTAACATTCTTGGTTCTTGGAAAACTAGTAACTTTATCATACCTACTTGTGTCTAGACGTATAGTATTATTTGCATACGGCTCCTGACAACAGGCTTATATTTTTTGGTGATAAGTAATTATAAAATCAGGTCTTAGATTTTGTTAACAAGGTTGCAGTGCTTTACGGCATTTATTGAAATATTTTCTTGAGTAAACTAAACTATTTATCCTTTTATGTTTTATTTTATACCTACCAAGGTATACCCCATGGGTGTAGGTAGAAACTACGGAAAACAAACTGGCAACATTCTTACATCTACGTTACGTAAATACGTCTAGTCATACACGCACGCCGGTCATTACATTATACATGCATGTATACTCATTAGTACTCCAATCCAAATCCCAGTTCTTACCCTACACGCACTTCACTTTATTTTATAATATTATTCTTTTTAATTTTAACTTTAATTGTTTTTTTTTTATTAATTTATCTTATTCTTGAATCGTTTATTGATACTAAATTGTGATTGCGACGACTATGTACCTACCACCTATTGTATACATGATTGCTAATATTGTTTAAAATCCTACCTGAATACTGTCTCTCAAAATAAGAAAGAAAGAAAAAGTGTTTATTCGCCACAAAAACGACATACAAAAATTTTGATACAGGTTGCCCTAGTTTGAGAGGCAGAGTTCATTACTCAAAATGGTTACAATGGAAGAATTCTTATAATATAGCTGTACGTAATTTATAATTTAACCTTTTTAGCAACAATAACTATTTTTTTACTGCGGGCCTGGCGTCTCTCAACCGCAAAAAATTATTAATTAATGTGAACTAATATTATCCTTGGTCCCATACGTACAAAGCGTTTTGCGAATACTTTCATTGTGCGCACAGCTAAGGAGTGGAATTCCCTGCCGGAGTCTTTGATCCCAAAGCCCTCTTTTCCAAAGCCCTCTTCCTCTCTCCTTCTATTGCAGTGTCCGACAGGGTCCACAATGGTCTAAATTTGTACCTACCATCTAAACTCACACTTGGAAGCAATAAATGTATTGAGTGTTTCCTGATAGCTACAACCTTGGGGTCTTTAAGTCAAGAGTGAATAGATTAATTCTAGGCAAGCGTGCTTCACCGTCCAATACATCATCGCTTACCATCAGGCAAGGTAGTGGTCAAACGCGAGTCTATCGATAAACAAAAATCCTTAAAGTACACTTGAACGGACTTATAATACAAAAAAAAATACATGAACGGGCCAAGTTCACAAATAGTCCTTAGTTCTTACTTCAAACAAATCAAGAGGTCAACAATGATATAACTGCCGTCAAAAAGCCAGCTCTACTAAAGCCCTCACAAGATCTGGCTCGAGGCAGTACAAGAACAAGGTAGTGTATAGCTTAGATTTCAGTTTACTATATCAAATGCTACCCTCTAGATATTTGAGATACCATTCAAAGAAACTATTTGGAAACGAGTTCAAGGGTCGAAAATTTAAGGAGGAGGACCGCTAAGTAAATAAAATAAACTGCTGTTAACGTTGGCGGTTCCCCGACGCGAGTACGAGGCTTATTTTTTGCTTTTTAGAGGTTTTTAAATCGGGGGCCTTGTTTAATTTCATTTTTTTTTTATTTCATGCTTTTTTATTCTCATTAATAGACGTCTTGTTTTCACTATTCCAAGGTTAGTCCTACAGTTAAAAGTGGTTTATAGTGATAAGTACTTTCACGCCTATAAAAAGCTTATTAATGAAACATAAGCCAGTACACAGGAAGAACCACTTATCTTAATATCACTTAGTCTACAATACAGTAAATAACAATAAAAAAACTGTCGAGAATAGTTTTTAAAGCCTCCTAGTCCCCTCCTGTTATCATAACCTCAGTAACCATTCCCCAAGCCACCTATTATAGCAGTCACAGTCACATTTTCATTCAGTAAACACACTCACTACGCGTTGGGTTATTGCTTCCGGAGCTATTAAGACATCACACGGTCGCGGCGGGAAACATTCCCGTAGTCAAAGGCAAAGATTAAGAAATAATATTTCGTAGATGCGATACTTCTGATCCCGATGCGGCCTTGCGGGTAGTTAGAGGTTTATAAATTTGTCTGAGATGGTTCGTGGCTAAACAATAAAATAAATAGTTATACATGTTTTAAACATATTATAAAATTACCAATAAAAAAAGAAAAATAGAAAGTAACATTAAATTGGCAACATTGCATGAAACACAATCATCATCGATCGTTTCAGCCGAAAGACGCCCACTGTTGGACATAGGCCTTCCCCAAGTATCGCCACACTGATTGGTCCTGTGCGTCTCGCATCCAGCGGATTCCCGCAGCCTTAACCAGGTTCTCGGTCGACCTAGAGGCAGGCCTTCCAGCACCGCATTTTCACGTTACGAAACAATAAGAAACTTGAAATCTTAACTGAAAATTTAAAAAGTATTCTTACAGTTTGTAACCTCACGACTGCGCCAAACGACAATGGAAAAATGGCACCTAATTCGAAATAAAAAAAATAGTTAATTCAAAAAATCTAAAAATACTTCTTTAGCAGTCGGGTTTTTAGATTTTTTTAATTAACTTTTTTATTTATCACTTTTTAGTTATCATTTTCTTCGAATTATTTGTATATTTTTGAAATCTCCTCTTAAAATCCTTTATTTTGATTAACCCACACGTTGGATTAGGAAGAAAAAAAATTGGGCCCCCACAATATGGCGCTCGAAAGCCGCCATTTTTCTATTTTCTAATTTTAATGTAGCCAATGACACTCGCAAGGTTAAGACAAATCGATTGTCATATAAATCATAAAAATCGGCCAACGCGTTTGGTCTCTAGAACGCCACATAGGAACAAACATATATACATAGACTGATAAACACATTACCCTCCTCCGGCAGTCGCGTAAAATTCTATTCATTTAAAATTTACCAATAAAAAGGCTTACTATTCTTTGCCACAGGAAGGGATACCGGTATCGCATTCCAGGAACAGCTGTACATAATAACTAACACTTGAGGATGATTATGAAGGTTTAGATTCCTGGACGGTCTGTTGGAAAAATGGAGTTTTATGTAATTGATATGGAAATAACTGTTGCAAACACTCTTTTTGGTTACCACAAATTGTGCGCTTGAACGTCTATAAATGCGTTAAAGTTCTCTTGGACGGTGGAGACAAAAATTTGCGTAGGTATGAATAACTGGACTTATGAAAGTGACTTCTTTCTTATGAAGTCCTTACTAAATTTCTCTGGTGTGTGCTCACAGCTGTTGTGTATCAAAAAAAGTTTTGCAGAAAGTCATGAATAAATATAAGAGCTACTAAAGGCTCTTTATTCAATACTTATATACTTATGATAACTTTCTGCAAAACAAAATTCTAGGAAGGCAATTTTTCCATTGTTTTCTTTATGTTCGTGTTTTGTTTTCAATAAAATTGTTTGTTTAGAAAATTTCTTAAAGTACTCATCTGCTTACGAAAATTCTTTCATTGCTTTCGCCTCTTTTTACCCGACTGCGGGAGGCTTTTGTTTTATCGAGTGTATGTATGTATGTACGTATATATGTAAGTATGTATGTAAGTATGTATGTATGTCAATTTGAACAACGGCTTGACGGATTATGACATATGAGGAGTCGTTGTATTCGTCTCAATTGTGGGAGTGACATAGGCTTAATATTTTTTAAATATGGTGCTCTCATCCCCCACTAAAAAAGGGACGGATCCATTTTTTTATAGATATCAAATGAAAGCTACTAATTAGACCATTCCAAAAGTAAATAATATTTTACCACAATAACATATTTGGAGAACTCGTTCAATCATAAATAAAAAGTTTGAAATAAAACAAATTATCATAAAAACAGAAAATCCGACAGCTAAAAAATAATTAACTAAAAAGAGAAAAACAAGTGCTATTAAAATAGACATTAAACATTATGAGGTGCTGCACAGCAGGCGGGACAAACCTAAAAATTATAGAGATACCAACCAAAATTTCGTTGGTCAACTTAACATTTTGAAAATCTAGCATTTTTCGTATCATCTCGACCAACTAGTTTCTCGGCCTATATTCGATCCCTACTTGTGTCTCCAAATCATTCAATTACTTGATTGAGCAAGAATAGACATAGGCTATTTGGAGAGATCATTGAGACAAGTGACATCTGGCCTCCTTCCTTTTGTGTGGCCGCAATATCGCCTCATAAACACATACAGAAAATACCTAAAATAAGGTTTTATATTTCTACGACTACTGTTTATTTCGTACTACGAAATTATGAAAATCGAATCCTTTCGAAAATTCTTGATTTTTGCACAGGCTCTTTGCGAATCTATGAATGACGGCCGAAATCAACGAGTTGATGTGTTTTCCAAGGCACGGAGAGGTCTCAGTATGAAATAAATAGTTGGTGATCCATCTAATGAACGGTCGTTTATTAGATGGGTCACTAACTGCGGTGGTCACCGGAAGTGCTGTTTAACCTTGATCAATCAACCCGTATGTACGGCCGTCATATAGCCACGGTCCCCACCGTGATAATATGATGAAGATCATGAGCACCTTTCCCTATCCTCTTTGTATATAGATAAGTTTTTTTATTAGCAGGTTTAGAATATTGAATTATATGTATTACCAATTTCCAATACCACCGATCCTTTGCAATAATCCCTACTATGTTCGCTATGATTCATTTTTTCTATTGAATCTTTGCGAACACATTTATCTATACAACCAATTGTGCACTAAAGACGAGTGCTTTAAAAACTTGCTTTATAGATAAGTCGTGCTGAAAAACTTAGTGAAAAAATAAACGGCTAGACACTTAAATGGGATTTTAAAAAAGAACCTTTAACGTGCTGAAAAAGCGGTAGGAATTTCGCGGTTTCTGATATTTTAAGTTAAGCTTCTTATACTTTTAAAATGCGTTTTATTATTTTTATAAACTACACGAAAATATTAAGGCTGATTTTTCAATACTTAAATAAATTTTATCTGAAAAATAATTATGGTGATTTGACATGTTTTCTACTAGCTTCTGCCCGCGGCTTCGTCCGCGTTAAAAGTGTTTTAGCATCACAAATTATCCTATGGCCTGCCCAGGGTCTCAAATTATAAAAAAAACTGGATCAATTAAGCAGTTTAATTACTTACTCAAACAAATTTAAGAAAAAATACCTTCTCCTCCGTTATTCCTTTTGGATTAACATTTGCGAGATCCAAGACAGATAAATTCATTTTCCGGGACTTCGTCGAGAATCAGTGCCTCGGCGATTTTCTATTGGTCACCACTTTTAATTCTGGCTTTCAGGAGTTGCAGTGGTTTGTGAATAGTGACGTGGGATTAAAACTTGAAAAAACATAATTCTGTTTTTTGTTCAAAATAATAATCACATCAATCCACAGAGTCTGGAAATGTTTTCACAAAGAAAAACTTAGTGACAAACTTTACAAAAGAAAACCTAGATTGATTTGCTTTTTCGTATTCCTTATAAACCGAACACAACATTTGCGCCTCTCAGTGTAAGTGCCTAGTTAGGGCGATGATGAATGAGCCGCACTTAACTTTTTTCGCAAACATTTACCAGGAACGGTCTCGTGAAGTCAAAAGATAATTATACCAGTTCCTACCCTCACTTGAATTTTACGGATTTATGATATGTTTCTTACTGTCACAAATCGCTGGCGAATTTTTGACTAATTTCTTAAGTTTACTAAGCGCATTTTTCTACTGGATTCTGTGATTTTATCAAATAGCGATGACGATAAAACAAAAGAAAAACTTCAAATATCTACAGCTAACTACGGGATCATCGACCGCTGATCGTATCGCTACTTGAATTTTTCGGTTTTTACTGTCGTGATTAAATAGATAATATCTGTGAACGTTCGCTTAATGAATAAAGGACTAAGACTCAGACCGGAATTCTATAAATTTTGTATGAAGTCGGACTAGAGTCGAAAATTTAATTGTTACTGTGTAATGATTTTTTTGTGCAGAAGAGCAGTGTTGGCCCAGTGTTAACAGCCGACTTATGTGTTGTAGATCGTGGGTTCGAATCCAGGTAGGCGTTTTACTTTGTGTTAACTATTTCATCATCACTGCTCGAAAAACGATGAAGGAAAACATCGTGAGGAAACCGGCATGTCTTAGAACCAAAAATTCGAAGACATGTGACAGCTCGTGGATAAATAATAACAGCCACACGGTTCGATCTTCAAGGTTAAGCAACGCTGGATGGGTGGATGGGTGATCATCTTTACATAGCGAGTTTCTGCCGTGCCTCGGCAAGAACGTTATGCCGTTGGTCCCGGCTGTCATTTCAAGATCTTTGACAGCCGTTACTGGCAGTCAGCAGCCTGAGATCTGAAACCAGTCTAGCTAAGAGTTATCGTGCTACTCAGTTACTGGGTTGTGGAGCTCAGATAGGCAGTCGCTCCATGTTAAACACTGGTACTCAGCTAAATCCGGTTAGACTGGAAACCGACCCCAATACAGTTGGGAAAAGGCTAGGCAGATAAATGCTTTTTTACGCTGATGTAACGTCAGTAACCAATTGGAAATGACTCCGTTAAAGAAAACATTTTAAAACTGAAAATATGCAGGAAACCACTACTATAAATATACTCGGACAATAAACTATGTTCATTGTACAGGAGCCACTGACAAATTCTATACTTGCATCTAATGCCACTACATCTATCGTAAAACCACGATCTTTTAACAAAAAGCTAACTTTCACTGACCAACTGAAGCGTACCCGTTCCTTATTTTCAGCCGTATGCTTCACATCTTTGGTAACTGAATTCTTTTCCACAAACTCGAGTTTACCGAAGTGTTTTCGAAATGTTTGAGCATTTCCTGATGCCTACTTTTGTAATTTGACCAAAGTTTTTATTTTTTTGGAAATCTACTTTTATGAAGAAATTTATTATCCTGTTTTCCTTGAAGGGTAAGGCAGAAAGTGCACTCACATTACGCTAATATTGTTTAATAGGGGATGAGCCGATTGCAATTAACCGGGCCGGAGGATACATCTGATTGTATCCTCCGGCAGAGTCTGGACTCTGCTACTGAGAAATTTTAGATCTAGAATAGAATAGAATATACTTTATTGTACACCATAAAAGTTACACATCTCTTTTTAGAAGAAATACTTATTCATACGGGTACAAAGGTGGTCTTATCGCTGACAGCGATCTCTACCGGACAACCTTTGGATGGACTGAAAGAATTTAGAATAAGAAAAGGGGGTAGCCTGCGATATACTGCTTTTACATTACATCATAAATATAAACAAAATTATATTGCTACAATAAATAAAAGATATAAACTTATATATTAGCATACATTCATAATATTACATGTTAACAAATTCACAGAAGGGGAGAAAAAAAGGGTTGAATAATGATGAAAGAAATTAACCCTTAGTTTCCCAGCTCAAAATTATCGCAGAATTTGAGCTGCAGTGATTGGTTGAATGAATTTTCAACAGCCAATCACAGCAGATAACGCGTGCTTGACAATTTGTCACATTAATTCTGCGATAATTTTGAGCTGGCAACTGGGGGTACATCGCAATAGAAAAAAGAAATGGTTTTTAAAATAATCTACTGAATGAGCTTGTCTTAATAACAACGGCAACTCATTTCACAATCGCATAGCCTGGACCGTAAACGATTTATCTTAAAACTTAGTGGAATGAGCAGGCATCAAAAGTTTCACATTCTCCAATGATCTCAAGTGTCTGGGATATATGTCATGAAGAAACTTAACGCGTTCTAAAGATCGTTATTAGATCTAAAACCTTATAGCACATTGCTTGACCCGAAAATTGAACCCCGGTCCTTACGTTCAGCAACAGCGCTTGCGGCTAGGATCAACGATACAGTTCCCCATCACTCATAATGTTAGCCATTTATTTCTTTCAGGCTTAAAGTTATATACGGTGTGACAAAGGCTTCATATTGCAGCCTTTGTCACACCGTCTACTAAATGCGATCTCGAAAGAATTTTCTTTTATATCAGAATAAGAACGATCTTTTCTTTAGATATACAAATAAGTGGATATTTTTGCATGAAGGGGTACTTTATAATATGTCCTTAAGGTAAGTTCAACGATCTTATTCAACGTGAATAAAGTCAATATTTTAAAAAGATTTTATTTAACTTGCAATGTGTGTATGTGTGTTTGGGTCAAATCTTGCAACTGAACTTTAAAGCAGTTATCCTCCACCGATTGATATGAAATTTTGCTTTCACGTTTAGTTTGGATGACAATGAATGCTAAGCTAAGTGACGTCATTCTAAATCCAATATGACGGACGGCTCAAGATGGCGGACTAGTTATTTTTTGTGCACTGCCATGATATGGGTATCAAATGAAATAATTTGCTGAGAAGAATACGAAAAAAGATTGTTTTAAAAAGATTTTTTAATGAATATTTTTTTATTGTTCCTGTCAACCAATTAATGCCAATTGGGGTCAGCTTTCAGTTTAACCGGATGCAGTGGAGTACCAGTATTTTACATAGAGCGACTGCTTGTCTGGCCTTCACAACCAAGAAGTAGGGTAACGTGGCCCCTTAGCAAGACTGGTGTCAGACTGTATATTTTAACTGTCATCATCATCATTATCATCCGCAGCCGGACTTTGTCCACTGCATGGACGCACAAGCCTCTCATTTCTGGTGCCACCCCCACGCTCCGTGCTACCCTTATCCAGGTACTAAACGCGATGGCAGCAATGAAACAAATGTTACTTTTACGTGTAATAATTACATTGTTATTTTACCTAATTTTATTTAATCATGTGTGATAAAGGATTCATATAGGCTTATTACGATAACATAACCACCTGATGGACCATTTAGAAGTTTTGAGCATAAATAAAGTAGTCGTAATGAATATTACGTGTTAAGGCGGCACCACACTTACGTGTCGTGGCGTGGCGTGGCGCCTTTTGACGCAGTTGATTGGCTACAAAACTCGTTGTGTTATGACGTAGGCTGAAAGAGAGTCGTTTGATTGATGGATACCGCGCCACGCCACGCCACGACACGTAAGTGTGGTTCTGTCTTTAGTGGATCGGTGTTTGTTATTGTTGTTTACCCGGTACATTCAGTAACATAATTGTCATTGTAATAGTTTTTACATATGGGTGATTTTATACATTGGTAGGTGCTATTGTTGTAAAATAAAATGTAAACAAACACGATTGGCGTGATATTCGACTTTGGATATCAAAAATCTTCATTAGATACCACTATATACGATACAACCCGAAATCTTTGGAGCCTATATTTCTATTTATTTTTTGCATAAAATTCTTAAAATTGTCCGTATTGCCCATTTTTTAACATATCCCTTAATAATATTAAACACTAATATCTATAATATATATTTACAAACGCTTAATAACTGAGTAGAACAAAAACGTGAAAATATTAACTTTGTAGATTTTCCTAACACTAATTCTTCAGTAAATATATCTAAAATGCGTTGACCGATTTTCACAATTCAAACGGAAATATTAGTTTTACGCCTATATCTGTCATTTAAGAATAAAATAATGAATACATCTCCATAAACAAAAAATCATGTATTCATGTTACGTAATTATACAACAATGTCAACTTTGCTCGAAATTCCATTCAAAAATTTATTTTCTCAGTGTTTAATGATCAAAGTAAGAAATTAATATGAATCTTATACTAAATTATAACAAGATAACAACATAATTAACACATTCTAATTGGAATCTAGTTAGACAAAGAACATTTCTCAAAACTTTAGTACAGATTGCTAGGTATTTGGCTGTTGCGCGAATTATATATACAGGGGATTTTTTTGTAGTATTCGTACATAATACATATACACGATAAATTTTAAGGTTCGATATGTTTGATCAATATATTTAATATTCATCAATATATTGACGATACTAACAAGATTGAATCGGTTAAAAGTCAAACACTGTAACAGCTAAGTGCTACAATGAGTAGAAATGAACGTCGTGACGTCACACGGGCTCGGTTTTGTTCGGGATCTGTCGGGGTGTTTTCGATACTGGATTAAAAAAAAAAATGCAATTTGATATTACTTTGTTATTACAACAAAAAAAAAACTAAAAATTGTTTTTTAAGAAACATATAAATGATCTTTAAAATTTTTCATTAAAAAAAAGGTTCGACAAACTAATTTCTCCTGAAGGATTTAAGTGAAAGTTTTGAAATAAAAAAAAAAACGTTTTATTGAAATTTTCATCAACTGCCTTTGAAATTATAGTTTGACATTATTGTTTTACCCGACTGCAAGTAAAGGGTTATGTTTTTCGCACTTATCTTGCATGTATGTAATATTCTTTAATACCTACATATATATCTTACAAACCGTTGCACGGATTTAAATAATTAAGAAATTCATAGATACGTATTGACCGCCCAAGTGTTCTTAGATACTTCGAATTCATAAATCATAAATCGGGGGATATGTAGGTATGTTACTGTTAAAGCCCGAACTACGGTAAACCCTAGGATTTTCTGGTAAAACCTAAGATTTACCAAGTCTTGCTGGTAAAAGTCCGAAATCATCTATAATAATCTATAATATCGGTCCTTAACTGACAATCACGTGCTAAATGATACAAAATGATGAGAACAATTAAGGATTGATTGATAAGCTTCACTTATTTATTAATTAACAGTAAAATACTACGATTTTTTTTAACTGACAATGTTATAAATCATGTTTGTGTTTTTTAAATCACTTTGTTAAATGACAAACAATAGAATGTAACAACATTTACAACAGTTTCTGGGGGAAATTCTAAGATTTACCTTGTGATTGTCGGTAAAAGGCCGAAATAAGCAATTATCATAGATCATTTGGAACTTTTACCAGTAAGACTTGGTAAATCTAGTGTCGGAATATTAGGTGGTCAGCCAGCTCGAGAATATGTATCTTCCGACTTGCACAGCTTGATTTTTTTCTTGTTTACATATTTTAATTCGCTTCTTAAGAAGTTGAGATTTTGATTTCTAAATTAACTTTTGACCTTAAAAACGATATTCCCAAACATTGCCTCCGAAACCTTGTCTTCAGTATGCCAAGCCGACTCAAAGCTGTAATCAGAGCCCGAATAATAAAATTTAATGGTAAACTGTACTTATGAATGTTGTTTGAGTTTATGACCATTTCAAACTTATTGGTAAAAGTTAAAAACGGTTATTTTATGGTTTCCAACTAGTTTTAAGTTAAAAACGTTTGAAAAAGTATGGTACTAAGTTTTGAAGGCCAGTGTATCTTTTGATAAACGACAATACCACATGTTTTTATTTATCATCAATGGATTTTCTTGTTAGCAAGCCTAAAGATAAAGAGATCTTAATTGGTAGATTTTTGTTTGTTCGACGAATAAATACAATGCCTTAGGGTCATTTCACAACGAGATGCAACGTGACACCGTGAATTCTTGCGCACTTTTAAAGGTAGCAAGATACAAATTTCAGTGAGGAAATTCGGATAAAGCCCGCGGAATTCGAAATTAGAATTTATTCGCGAGAATTTGAATACATTTAAAATTTCGAGAGCTGTATTCAAATTATCTCACTAAAATGTGTATCTGTTACTGTAAAGGGTAACGAACTATGGTCAATCCTAGGAATAACCAGTAAAATCTAAGATTTACTAAGACTTACGAGTAAAAGACTGTAATGATCTGTGATAATCGCTTATTTCGGCCTTTAACCAGCAATTACAAATAAATCCTAGGATTTCCCTCCGAAATTGTTGTAAATGTTGATACATTGTATTGTCTGTCATTTTATACAGTGATTTAAAAAAATACCAACATGATTGTATAGCATTGCCAGTTAAAAAAATTCGAAAATGTTTTAAAAACATTTAAGTATTTTACTGTTAATGAATGAATAAGTGAAGCTTATCAATCAATCATTAATTGTTCTCTTACTTTTACCAGCAAGACATAGTAAAACTTAGGGTTTTACCGGTACATCCTAGGTTTTACGGTAGTTCGGGCTTTTACAGTAACTTATGCACCTATCCCCCGATTTCTGATTTATGAATTCGAAGCTGATTATTT
This sequence comes from Orthosia gracilis, assembly GCA_947562075.1. Taxonomy (NCBI): domain Eukaryota; kingdom Metazoa; phylum Arthropoda; class Insecta; order Lepidoptera; family Noctuidae; genus Orthosia; species Orthosia gracilis. The sequence goes on along the minus strand of OX387272.1, from coordinate 43,707,680 downwards.
GTTAATCTCTACTTTAGCCTGAAAACCTGTCAACATTTGACGTTTAAGTACGATTTGACACGTTCTTGAATCCGAATATTCAATGCAGAAACCCGCCCTTAGTGTAGTAAATAAAGTTGCGTCTTGAATTAGTGTTAGCTGACCCTTACACCTTCTAAATGAAAATCACAATATCAGCTTTTATTCTGAAAAAGATTATTTCTCGAGTTAGTCCGCAGACTCTTTGTGGATGAAACCAATCTCTTTACTATTACCATTTATTAAATCTTTTGTTTGCTTGACATTGTTATAGCCATGAATAACTGCAGACAGAAACGTTTTCTAAAAATATAATGGTGAAGGGTTGTTTGGATATTTGCTGGTTTCTCGACTGAGTACGTACTTCAGAGGAATATTATTGTAACTTGAGTGTAGTGTACTGTAACGAGGTTGCATAGGCTGCGTTCCTTTTATTAAATGTTGCTGGTTGAATAGTATAGTTTAAAGAGTCTTTAGTATTGTGATTAACTAGACAGCCCTACGGGGTCTATACCTAACAGTGTCTACAGAAATGAGTTGCAAACAGGCTTAACTATAGTCTATTGTTAATTGAAATGATTCATGACTGTGTAAACCAGTTATGGTTTTTAATCTTCTGTGATCTGCCTAATACAAAATGTAGATAGTACAAGTATTCGATCAATTCTTCTATTATAAGAACAAGCTCTTATGGCTTTGATTCTTTAAACAGGTGGCCATTACCAACGAAATAAACTAAACTCTGTCAATATTATTTAAAAAAAATAGCCATCAGAGGCGATGCTTGATGGCTATTGTACGTTTGACGCATTAACTTTTTCAATAAGGGTAGTTAGTTCAACCCAATACGATAGAAAACAACAACGTACAAAACAAACAAACATCCTCAGTATTAGAGTCGGCACTAAACCTCTGAGTTGAATCCCGCCAGTTTGCAGTACGTAAATTAAATATATGTTGGCGCGCGTCCAAACCGCACTGGACTCATCGGGCTCACGCTTGCACGTCAAACGCCGCTGTGGGACCTGTGTTAAGCCAGTGTTACACGGTTTAAAGCGGTGGTTTCAAACAGAGGTTTAAAACAGTATAGACAGTGGTTTTAAACCAAATTTAATATGATATGCGTTGCAAACCATTTTTTTTTGTGTGGTGAACATGCATACTGTACTACCACGGGTATATAGTGCAGTTATGTGGGACTCCAACCCACTAAAACTCCACGGTGTCCTCCTGTGCCACTTATGGCGGGAAAACGGGTACGTGCTAGCACTTACCGCGAACCCGCCGCGGCTGTCCGTCACCGGATCCTCCTCGGAGAGTACCCCCCATTACCGACGCACCAGATCACACTGTACGCCGTGACTACTCAGGGACCCAACCTTGCACATGGGTTCCAGACGACCCAGTGTATCGTATCATTAGGTTATTATCGGTCCCCCTGTGATGGGTCTGGGAGCGGCCATCTACCATTTTTTGGGTGCAGGGGATAGGGAATTTGGCCAACGCTATACCGACACTGCACCTCCCCTGCGGCGCCGCGTCCGCCATCAGACAGTGGCGACCCCGTCTAGACCGCGGAAGGTAGGACGAGCGGTGCACCGCAATTGCGGCACTCCTCTCAAAATTCATTCAACCAATCACAGCAGATAACGCGTTCTAGACAATTTGTCACATTAATTCTGAGATCATTTTGAGCTGGGAAACTGAGGGTAAGGCAACTAAATTTACTTGCTGGCTCACAACGGACCAATGCCCGTTCTTCCCACATTTAATCTAAATCTCAATGTGTCGAAAAGCTCCTCTAGTTTCAATACTTACGTTTTGCCAAGTTGTGAATTACATTTTTGATTTACATTGTGAATTACATTTGTTTTTTTTAAAACACGGGGTTTGTGTCTCGGTTTGTGTGAGTTTAACGGACTATCATCGGTCTCCATTCTGCACAAGTTATCAGAACTTGGTCCGAAATTGAAAAAGTGTTCAACTAGAACATCGACTATGACGTAACTGAGTGCATAGTCAATATTAACACGATTCCTAAAGGTTATCTTTGATAAAGTTTCAGTTCTTACTTATATGAACTTTTAAAGAATTGCTACTTTTCGTTTTTTGCATTGGCTATTGAATTGTCCATTTGAGAAGATAGCTCGTTTATTCGCTTCATTTGTATTCCTATGAACATCATCATCTGCCTATTCTTGTTCGAACTGTGTTTAGGTTGGCTTCCAATTCAACTGGGTGTAGCTGAATATCAGTGGTTTACAGGAAGCGACTGCATATCTGACCTCTATAACCCCGTGGCTAAGACCCCTTGGTAATACTAGTAGTCTGACTTTCCGTCATCCAACGACCTGTCAGTCTATCAAAGATCAAAAAAACAACAGCTGGAACTAAAGGTTTTACGTGTTTTCTAGTTACCTGCAAAATATAAATCGTTCATCAATCTTCAATCTGTTGAAATAACAAAGAATTTGTAAATAGAGGCTACCTCATAGATCGTTTTTAGGGTTTCGTACCCGAAAATCCAAACGGAGCCCTATTGCTGTCACTCACGTGTCTGTCTGTTTATCTACCCGGCTGTCTGTCCGTCGTCTGCCACACAATATTGTTCCGAAGATTTTTTTTAACTTCCCATTGAACTACAAACTTAAAATTTGGTGATCATGTTTATTATATTCATAAATCAGATTTTTCCTTTGGTACGGCACCCTAAATCTGTAAAGTCCGACACGCACTTGGCCGGTTTTTAGCAGAGTTTATGATCGACTTAGCAACAGTCCGGAAAATACGTCATCTGTAGCCGAATTAGGTAGAGCCTGTATTTCGGCTATCAGCGCCAAACCCCTCGAGTGTTATACATATATAATAGCCATTGGCATGATTTAATTTGTATCTTGTAATTTCTTTGTATCTTTTAATTTCAAGAAATTTTTGGAACTAAAATCTTTAATTATTAATGCCTGACTTTGCCTCTCCTGATAAAAGGTCCTCGATCTGCGAGTCTATTTTTATCTAATTTAATAAAGATAAAAAAATATATAAAATCATATCGAAGTGGGATATCAATACTTGTTCGGCATGTACAGTGCCGATTGATTTATTCGTTCAGAATAGTTTTGCAAGAAATCGAAAACAAAAATCTATCAATAAAAATATATTGTTTAGAGAATAATATGGAATTTAATATATACGTTTTCTAGAGTATTGATCGAAAATCAGGGTTTAAATTCACCCTTTTTCAGCGAAGATATATTTTACTTACATAAGTTAGCTTTAATCTAATAATATATAATACCTTAAAATATGATTAATTATGATTTTCATGAAATTTTGTATGCAGGGCGTTTAGGGGGCGATAAATCGATCTAGCTAGGTTAAATTTTTAGGAAACGTCGTTTTCTCTATCTTCACACGAACAGAGCTCGGTCGCCCAGGTAATATTCTGTAATACTGCAACCTGGCGGAATAAGTAAAGATAACATAGAAACATGGAGGTATAGATCATGGGATGTCATCCAGTCGGCACCAGCTATCGCTGAAAACCAGCAGTGAGACTCTACCTCGCACGCCGCCCAGCATTATGATGAGCGATGGCCGTTTTGGGCGGGTGTGTTGCAAACTTTTGCTTACAACTATTTTTGTAATGGTATGCGTCATGCCTGGCACAAATAAATATTTTACGATCTTTTTTTTTCCTGTTCCATCTTGAACCAATGTTCAATGTTCTTCTAAAGTGGTTGCCCATACGCCAGCGCAGAGAGCAAAGGGCACTAACTACCTTGTTCTTATTTTTTGACTCTTCCAATTTTCCTAGTTATCTGGCCCCTTACTTTCAACCACAATAAAAATCAACGGTCATCACATAACCGTCTTCTTCAATGTCCCACTCACCGCACTGAAATCATTCACCGTTCTTTCTTCGTTCAGTCTGTTTCTCTGTGGAATGCGCTCCCCCAGGAAATCAGGATGGCAACCAACCGGATAACCTTCAAAGTTAAAGTTTGCGAGCATATCCGTAAGAAGTTGGCAGTAGCATCGTAACAGCGCTAATGTTTTTCAATTATTTGTCTAGTACTAGTTGTTCCCCACAGCTTCGCTCCTGTCAACTGGCTACATACCTACCTGCCTTACCCTACCTACCTTCCCTACCCTATCCAACTACCTACCTAGTCTACCTAGTCTACCTACCATTTTTTATTGTTTTTAAACCTTCCCTTTATTCTAGCGAACAAAAGAGATATTCAAATCGGTCCAACAGTTTTTGAGTTTTTGCGAGACTAACGAACAGCAATTGATTTTTATATAGAAGAAGAAGAAGACTACTAATGCTTAAGTATATTTATATATTTGGTTGATTATTAATAAAAAAACACTTTTTCTTTCTTTCTATTTTGATTATATATGGTATAATTATATTGTATTTATAGTTTACATGTATATTTCAATATTGCACCTACCACTGTTTATCTCTTCATAACCCAAAGGTCGATTGGTAGAAAATGCCTAAGGCATTTAGTCCGCCTCTGTACTTGTGTGTGCATGAAGTATAAAATAAATATATAAATAAACCTTAATCCTGCTTCTTAGCTTAACCTCATATGAATTTTACACCTAAACTATAACCATTTTGTCATACCTTCGGTGCCATAACATTATTGTCGAACATTTTATGAGTGATGACCAGACTTTGTTACCATATTTGCATGGTCCCAATGAAATAAACCGTACTTATCTGGTTTACGACACATATGTGTCAAGGTGTCAAGGTATATGTCAAGGTATATACCTTCCAATACCTTTTTGTTATGCGTTTTCATAATGCTGACATGTCGTTAACCACTAATGTATAAGCAGAGGTAAAAGATGGGAGAAAATAAGCCAGCTTGTGCGCAGTTGTTCCATTCGCGCTTTGATGAGAATCTGTGCGATCGTTGGATCGGCCGGACTGTGATAAGGCCTACCAAGCATGGTGGACCAATACCAGTCAGGGATGGTAAATGTACTTGTGGCGCTCGGGTCCTCAACTTATAATAGTGATTACATTGGAGGCTACGACGGTTAAAGTCCGATATAACTCACCGTGCTTCAAAGTGTGAGGGTTTCCGGCTTTCCCCACAACAAAAAGGTGGAATGGGTTTCTTAATAGGTTTTTCAAGAAACATTGATTTGGTTTTCCATCTCTCTATCTGAATCTTTATTTAAACTGGTTTCGGGAGTCATCGGACCCTCCAGCTGAATGAGGAAAACGGACTCAACATGCCCCATTTGGAATCCGTTTTCCCTAGCACATACTCAAAACTTTTAGTAGAATAACTGTTTAGTAGTGTGTCAAAAGTTTATAAAAATATTTTGAGATCATAGAACCTGCACATACTGTCAACACTGTTATTCAATTTTACTTCAATAATTATTTCAATGTTTATGCATCTGCCATTTTATCTCTCCACCACCCTTGGTTGACTGGTAGAGAATGCCTCAGGCATTAAATCCGCCTATAAATTTGTATGTTGCATGAAGTTTTAAATAAATAAATAAACACGATATTTGCTCGAAAAACATCAAAAAGCTCTATCGATTTGCTTTTGATTTAAAAGTTGGAGCTCAATTTGTATTGCGATCTATTGGTGTTTGCATACCATTGACTAAACAGTTGGTCCCCGACTGATCAGTCCTGCATTAGCATTTGAATTGGTGCCACGTCTCTTGTTGCAATGGCGGGAAAAAACTTCTCCTTAATCTCCATTTCTTTTTTTTTTTTTTTTAATGTCTATAGAGCAAAGCACAGACGATTTTTTTTTTGTATACTGTCATTGTATGTTATACCCGGACTGAAGCGTTGCCGAAAATAGTCTGATCGATTTGCTTAGGAGATAAAAATCGATGATCGACTGCATTGATTGTATGTGCAACTCCATCAACTAAACGGTTTGTTTTGTGTGGAATTCATGAGAAGTACACAACCCGACTGAACAGTTTGGTCGATGCAAAAGTTGTGAGTAAGCGCTAGGCTTTAATGTCACCAAAAACTGCTGTTAATCTTTTGACGTCTCTTTGTTAGATTTTTAGGGTTCCGTACCTCGAAAGGAAAAAACGGAACCCTTATAGGATCACTTTGTTATCCGCCCGTCCGTCCCTTTTTCTCAGGAACGCGTAGAGGTATCAAGCTGAAATTTATATCAAATACTGAAGTCTACTGTCCCTTAAAGCTGAGAAAACTTCTAAGCCAACGCAATCAAAAGATACAGCCGTTTATGCCGCGAATTTCTGCAAATTTTCGACACTCGCAAGGGAATTAAAACCTACAGGGTACTTTCCGTGAACTCAGAATCTTGAAATTTGGTACGAAGCAACATCATATAGCACAAATAAAGGAATAATTGCGAAAACCGTAAATTTTTGTTACATCATATAATAAAAATATTTTTAATAATTTTAAGCTTACTACCCCTTTCCTCATGAACGCGTAGAGGTATTAAATTGAAATTCATGTCAAATACTCAGGTCTATAATACCTTTAAGCTAAGGTTTGTACGGAACCCCCGGTGCGCGAGTCCGAATCACACTTGGCCGGTTTTTTTTATAGTCCTTAACGGTAAGTATTCATATTGAGAAAAATGTTAAGAGAAAACCTACAACAAGGCGTCTGTGTCTGGAAAGTGGTGAGAAAATCGGTTCTCATGGTATAGCCGGATGCCGAGAAATGAGGAACATATTGTGAGGAATTGAAGATTAAGGCTCGAAAAGACCATATTACGATGACATCAAATATGATGTACGAGTAGGTATGGAAGAAGGCATGATGTGCCGACACCAAATGAATTGCATAAGGCAGTACCCATATCTCTTATTTTTTGTAGAACAACGAATCCAAACTGAAACAAGAAGTATAGTAAATATGTGACGACAATTGTGTTACTGGAATGTCACCAGACTTTCATATATGAAACTTTGCTCAACTTAATACAATAACACATAACATTTTACACGATATCGTTGGACTTAGTACAACATAATAATATTATTATCCTCATATTGTTATGCCACCTAAGGCACTAGCCTACAATAAAACAGAAAAGTGGCATAAAGCCATTACTACTAACACGAAACTTTACTAATTTATGCAAAAGTAGATAGGAAATAAAATGCTAATACTAAAATGGTAATAATTCAGAGTAGCGATTTGTTTGTTCGTTCTTTACTAAGTAGGTTGATATATCCATTTCTACTGTTCAAAATGTATTATGGTAAATATGATCATCATCAGCCTTTTAATGGTCCCACTGCTGGGACACAAGCCTCCGCTCTGTGAGAGAGGGAATGGGCCTTAATCACCACGCAGGCCCATTGCGGGTTGGTGTATACCACATGCCTTCGAATTTTTGGTAGAACCAAAAATTCGAAAAAGACATGTGATGAAGACATGGACGAAGTGTCCTAGAACCAAAAATAAAAAGTTTCCACACGATGGTTTACTTCACTATTTAAAAAAATGAATGAATAAGTATAGGAATAAAATGTTAGCAAGGGCAATGAAAGATAGCGTGGCGGTTGATAAGGGAGAATGGAATTTTCCCACTTTTGGGACACAGGCCTCCACTCTGTGAGAGAGGGAATGGGCTATAATCCACCACGCAGACCCAGTGCGGGTTAGTGGATGATTAATGTCTTCTAATTTTTAGTTCTAGCTCATGCTGGTTTCCTCACACATTTTCCTTCACCGTTTGAGAGCAGTGGTGATGAAATAATTTACATAAAGTAAATGACTGCCTGGGTTCGAACACACGACCTGCAACTTGCAAACCGGCTTGCCTTGTCCTAGAAGCAAAAATTCGAAAACTTGTGACATCCACCAACCCGCACTGGGGCTCGCATAGTGGATTAAGACCCATTCCCTCTCACAGAGGGAGGCCTGTATCCCATTAGTGGGCACATAGTCATCGGTAAGACCGTCAAACGTCAAGAGGATCTGACCCTTAAAAAGGACGATGTGTTCCTAAACCCAAAAGAATCGGCAGCCCTTTTAGCCGAGACGTTCTACTCAGAATACTCCGAAGAGAAGGATAACTCGTATCATCGCCAAATTAGTATTTTTCTATCGCGAAAAAAGTGAACGCCCCGTTTCATAATGAAAAACATGATCCGCCGTATACGGTAGAAGAGCTAAAGACCGCGAGTAAGAGTTTTAATCCAAAGAAGGCACCTGGAGCGAACATATGCAGTCGAACAATCGACAGGAATCTGGACATGTCCCTTGCCTTATACAACAAGTGCCTAGAGATAGGTCACTTCCTGGACATATGGAAGGAGACCACAGTGGTGGTATTGAGAAAACCGGGCAAGGACGATAATCAAAATCCCAAGGCTTATAGACCGTTAGGTCTGCTACTAGTTTTGGGCAAGATGGGGTTCTTGATCATAAGACTAGGTTTTTGGTTAAAAAACCTGATATTGTCGTAAACCTGCAACAAAGAGATAAAACCTGGATTTAAATGTTATTCTTTTGTGTCCTAGGTACGGCACCGAACCTAGCTGTATAAGTGCCACCCATCCGCATTTGGACCCTTACTGCAACTGCAAGGACAATGAAAACAGAGTACGATATTAGAAAAAAGGGTACAAGGCCATAGAGGTTTTTCTTTTAACTTCCCTATATTGTCCCACTACTGGGCAAAAGCCTCCCCATAGCCTTAATACGTACCAAAATATGTGTAATATTAAACTTTTCTCTGTCTTAATAACATAATGTTGGTTGTGGTGGTAATGGGTCCCTTTATGATGGTAGAGTTGAGTGGTCCTAATCCATGCATTATGTTCGTGAACAGGCGCCATAAGTTGGGATTGGTCTGCTTTTAATAAGAACTTGTTGTAATTTTGAATTGTTTGTTTTACTCTAGATGCTTTTTACGTGCACTAATTTTTATATCATTCTCACATATGTATTATTCAACACGAATGATGTAACTAAATAATTGTAATCAAAACTGATGGAAAAGAGTGTCCGTGGAGTTTCTTGCACATTCTTCTCAATAGGGTCCTACTGACGCTTGCAAATGTAGATAAATATTTTGTTTGACAATTCAAAATTACCTATGACGGCGCTACGTCATCGTACGATTGTAAACGGCACGTGCACCGGAACGATCAGGCGATGTCGCAATCCCCACCTCCCCACTACTCGACTTGTTTGTGCTCGGGTATAAAAAGAGGCCGAGCGGAGCGATCGGGGCTTGTAGGCAGACTCCATGGGATGGTGAACGCACGCAGTAAACTGTCACTTAGGTGCAAACTGCGCACCTTCACCATGGTCATCCGTCCCATCATGACCTATGCATGCGCTGTCTTCGCACACGCAAAGCCCCATCACATCCATAAGCTTCAGGTTGTTCAAAACCGATTCCTCCGTATGATCACGGGAGCCCCCTGGTACGTACGTACTCAGGACCTCCATGTCGATCTAAAAATCCCCACAATTCAGCAGTTTTTGAAACGCAATTCCACGCGCTTTTTCGACTCTGCTGTCAATCATCCCAACCCCTTAATTCGAGCGGCCTCCCGCTACGAACCATCTCGAATCTCCAAAATTCGCCGTCCAAGGCTCGTACTCTCCATCCCCGATGACGCCACTACCCTGCTCCAAGAGAGCAACAAAGAGACCAGCACAATTCGAAGACACAGACCGATCTCGTTCCGTCCTCGCCGCCGAGGCCCGTCGCGAAATCCCCGTCAAGATCTACAAGCCAGCCCGCGCGCTGTGCAATAAATAGTTAGATTAACGTTAGAAAATATCGGAGTTTCTTGTCCGTTCTTCTCCACGTAGGCTTTTTCCGAACGGATGGTAGAATCACTTTATTAAGATCCAGCCTTAGTTGTGTTGTCCCCCCAGCGACGCCCTGAGCCGAGGTCCGACCCCAACTGTGGTAGCCCTTAGCGCAGTCGCTTAGTTTTAGAAAATTTGCAAGCCTGGCTGGAGGCTATAATATAGCTTAGTCTCCACAGGGTAGTCCGGTTAAGCAGTATCCGGTCACTTTGACCGAACTGTGAGACGCCACATAGAAAAAAAAAAAAAAAAAAAAAAGCGATCGGGGCATTCTGTTCTCGACTTCGTTCCGATGCGCATGTTGTCATAGCGCCTAGAATTACTAAGTACGGTGTTATAATTGTTACGCGTTCGTGTTAACTAAGTGTCAGTTGTAATTAATTGATTAAAGTGTCGAGCGCGCCACCTGTCGGCAAATCAAGAACAACTACGCTGTGGCGCGCTTTCTCTAACGACCTGCGTGGTGGGGACATAGAATATTGAGGAGTTGAGTATTGACCGCCTTGGAGCGAAGACGTTGTAGAATCAGTATCGATCAGTAATATTAGTGAGCAAGATTGTAACTGTGAACTATTTAAATAAACCCAGTGTATCGAATAATTTATGTTATTTCATTTGCACGACTGTACCCACCGACCTGCCCATACACGATGTCTTAACCTAAGGGAATACATCCTGACTTCCCGATGGTTTGCATCTATCGGCCAGCCATGATGCTACATCAGAAGTGGGATTCGGTCGTGCTAATGAGATCACACGTAAAAACAATGCTAGTGAAAATGGCGGTTACATTCTTGCAAAAAAATGCGGTGTCAGTTGAGAAAAAAAAACAGTAGTGGTTCGTTTCTGCGACTACCCTCAGTCTTGAATAAAAAAAAAACCAGTCAAGAGCGGAGCAGCAAGGAAGCTAGCAACAACCAAGGAGCTGGACAGGTCAAGGTGGAGCGTGTGGACGTGTGGAAAGATCCATACACATGGATCTTTAAGCCAATCTGGTGAGTCGTTTTCATTTTGTTATTGACTATGGCCCAGAGTGTTCATTATTCAAAATTCTAGTTTTTTGGCGGTCAATGGATCGTCGGGGTGGCCCGTGTTAGGTTATAATTTCATGTTAGTTATCGATGGTCAAGTTGGGTGTTGCTGAAGGGTTAACCGGGCCAGCACATTACTGAAACCTTTTGTTATTGGTAACTGTTTTTGTAAAATTGTAATTGCGCTGTAGGGATCTCACCTGCTTTAGTGGGTGACGATTCAGACCAGCTTGATTGTAACTGTAGGGGTTTTCTGTTGTAAAGAGGTACTAGACCAGTGATCCTTTCGATATGTAACTATGCAAAATGTTTCCTCACTCACCTAGAGTATGAGTCAGGATTGGACGAGCGAATACTGTGTGGAGATTTTGTGTTTCAGAAAACTTCCCTTGTATGATGGGAGACTGGTAGAATGGAGTGGACTAAGAACGTGTAGCGCAACACGACATGAGATGGCATGGAGCAAGGACAAGAAGATGATGCCTGCGGATGATAGATTTGGGGAGTCTATCACCTGAGAGAGGCCCGAAAATTTACGGGAAGTGCCTCGTGGACAATCTGGTTTAATAGAAATTGCAGAAAATATCAGTGATGATGACGTGACGGCGAATAATAATAATGAGCTTGTTCATGAAACTACCCATGAAAATATTTTAAATGATAATATTTTAGGGAACAGTGACACCGTGTCGGTTAATAGTGAAACAATGACTGCCGATTCTCGTACTTTAGAGGCCAGTAGCAATAGTCAAATTAGTAGATCACGTACATTATCGGTAGTCTTTGGAGCCTGAATCAATTAACATTGTGACAGTTGCTTAATGAATTAGCACAAAGGCAAATTAAGATTTTATTAATTATAAAAGCTACAGGGGCTATTTTAGCCCGGACTAGCAAATTCAGGGCCAGTATAAACTGAAGTGATCTTGAAGGGTCGTCTATGACCGGACCAAGCAGTAATAATCCTGAAGGGTTAGTTATAACCGGCCCAGGCGATTACAACTCTGAAGGGTCGTCAGACCGGACCAGTAGATTGTAACTCTGAAGGGTCGTCAGACCGGACCAGTAGATTGTAACTCTGAAGGGTCGTCAGACCGGACCAGTAGATGATAACTCTGAAGGGTCGTCAGACCGGACCAGTAGATTATAACTCTGAAGGGTCGTCAGACCGGACCAGTAGATTATAACTCTGAAGGGTCGATGGACCGGACCAGATCATAAGACATGTTTTTAATGTCAGGATGAACGAACACTAATGTTGCGGTGGTCAGATATTTTCAGATATCTAGGTAGTACTTCTAGGGTGCGCGTGCGAGGACGTACGCACGTCAGTATGGCCGTGACGGCGCTACGTCATCGTACGATTGTAAACGGCACGTGCACCGGAACGATCAGGCGATGTCGCAATCCCCACCTCCCCACTACTCGACTTGTTTGTGCTCGGGTATAAAAAGAGGCCGAGCGGAGCGATCGGGGCATTCTGTTCTCGACTTCGTTCCGATGCGCATGTTGTCATAGCGCCTAGAATTACTAAGTACGGTGTTATAATTGTTACGCGTTCGTGTTAACTAAGTGTCAGTTGTAATTAATTGATTAAAGTGTCGAGCGCGCCACCTGTCGGCAAATCAAGAACAACTACGCTGTGGCGCGCTTTCTCTAACGACCTGCGTGGTGGGGACATAGAATATAGGAGTTGAGTATTGACCGCCTTGGAGCGAAGACGTTGTAGAATCAGTATCGATCAGTAATATTAGTGAGCAAGATTGTAACTGTGAACTATTTAAATAAACCCAGTGTATCGAATAATTTATGTTATTTCATTTGCACGACTGTACCCACCGACCTGCCCATACACGATTTCTTAACCTAAGGGAATACATCCTGACTGCCCGATGGTTTGCACCTATCGGCCAGCCCTTGATGCTACACCTATGTAAAGGTTTGGTTGAAATAAAAATTTTTTTTTTTTTTTTTTTTGAATGTATAAGGTAAAAAGATTTTCATTTGGGAGTTTATTTTTTTATCGAAGGCTATCAATATTGATTGTCAAACAGAGAGAAAGAAAAAAACTAATTAGAGTATTTGACCAACTAAGAGTTGTCTAGTTTTCTTGCTGAACTTTTTTTCTCATTAAAGAAAAAACTGAAGATTCGAATACCGTGTCTAGGGTTTTCAAACTCGAAATAAACTCACGTCTTTACCCCATCGGGACAGGCAAACATAAGCAACTCGAAATACAATTTCTTTAACTTTTTGGTACGTTATAATAAGCATTTTCTTTACGAGGCAAATGATTTAGATATTACGTTTGTATGGACAATTCATGCTTCGCCACGCTCTTAACTGTATTTTTATATTGTATAAAGTTTTAATAAATAAATAAATACACGTTATTTCGTACCGCGAATACTTCTGAATGGTCTCAGTTAAGTGGTCGGTTTATATTTAGTACCTAAATGCCACAAAGCTGTTGAAGTTTACGCCGAAAAGTTGTTGAAGTTCAGTCTATAATATCTATTTACGAGTACAGAGAGTAAATACTTCAAACTGTACCGGACGGACGGGATCGCTTGAGCTCTGTATACGAGAGGTTGTAAGTCTCCTGCACCAGCGCGTTGAAACCCTGTACCTATAGTTCAGTTTTCAAGAGTCCTGGAGTCTGGGGTGTTGATTGATGGCTGCTATGTGTTGAGATGTGAAGGCTTCTTACGTAGGAAATAAAAGGCTTGATTCTTCATGAACAGAAGGAGGTGTGAGGAAACCATTTTCATGTCGATGGCTACAATTAGGACGACGCACATCTATTCTACTACATGAGCCTTGTAGCCCTTCCTTATAAGGCTATAGAAATACATTACATTTATGATTACACATCGCATCCTACAGGCGCGTTACTGCCTGAAAGCTTCAGTCGGACGAAAAAGTGCAAATTTACAACATTAAAAGTTAATTTGCATTAAAATAAATTTTGATAGGCAGATTATTTGATGAAATTCAGCGATAGAGAAGCTTTCTACCCTAATGGTTGAATTTTAATGATCGGATTAATACTTCGAGAAATTAACTCCTACAAACTAACAATGTTATCTGTATTTATTTATAACTAGCAGAAGCCTCGCGGTATCACCCACGTAGTTCCCCTCCCCGTGAAAAAATAAATATAATATAGGGATAAAAATTAGCCTTTGTCACCCGGAGATAGTGTAGCTTCCCAACGGTAAAAGAATTTTTGGTCCAGTAGTTTTTAAGTTTATTCGTTACATACAAAAATACAAATCTCTCTTTTTTATAATATTAGTAAAGATATAGATTATAATAACCTATGAATGTATAATTTTGTCTCTCGCATATTTATTCCTACGATATAGCTGTATTTTTATGTGAACACTAATTATTGTGACCTTTTATGTACCAATAAATGTTTATTATTATTATGAATAAACAACATTCTATACTGCCAGTAATGTTTCAGTCATAAAATAATTAGTAATAAAATAAACAATGCTATTTCTGTAGTTATTCTAGTACCTCGAGACTTTGGTATTTGAAAACAGTGACTTCAAAATTGTTTTTTTGCTGGGACCACTTTGATTTCTTTGTTGATAGCACGGCACAGAAATCCAGAAATAAAATTCAATCGTGGTTATTTAAAAATTAACTTATATAATCAATGTTAAAAAACTGGATGAAATTGGGCACAGATAATCTCTCTGTGCCAAATTTCGTCCACTTTTTTTAGTATAGTCTGGAATAGCACATAGGCTACTTTTTATCTTAGTCTTTATTTCTTACTTTCCCGGTATTATGCCCCTTGGCATGAAAAACACGATTCACGCGGGCGAAGCCGCTGGCAGAAGCTCGTAGAAAATAGAGCCGAGATAGAAGTCTTTTTGGCCTCACACTGGGATCTTTAAAAAAAATATTATTTCACTTTTGTTTTTTTATAAACTGTCTGTGGGAATCACAAACAAATATTTTTCTTTCTTTCTTTTATAAAATGCAAACTCTCGGATTGTTGTGAGGTTTACATCAATTTTTTTATCTAGTTGAAAAGTTCCAAATTTTAAACCTTCGCGGACTATATTTTAGCTCATACCACCAGAGGCCCGCAGTAGTTTTGGAACCAAGTCAATCAATCTGCCTAGCCTTTTCCCAACTATATTGGGGTCGGCTTCCAGTCTTACCGGATTCAGCTGAGCACTAGTGTTTTACGTGGAGTGACTGCCTATCTATATGACCTCCACAACCCAGTAACTGGGTAACACGGTACCCCTTGGCAAGACTGGTGTCAGATCTCAAGCTTCTGACTACCCGTAACGACTGTCAAAGATGTTCAAATGACAGCCGGGACCAACGGCTTAACGTGCTTTCCGAGGCACGGAAGAAACTCGGTATTTTGAAATGGTCACCCATCCACGGACCGACCTTGTCAAGCGTTGCTTAACCTTGAAGATCGACCCGTGCGGCTGTTATTATTTAGTCACGAGCTCCTCAGTTTTGGAACCAAGTACTTAAGTAAAATAAAATACATACACCTACAGTCATCTGTTTCATATGTTGCCATGATTTATTTTATTCTCATTCAATGAATAGAATAGGTTTGCGGTCGCAAACTAAGGTATTCAAACACTTGATTGATAGGTTTTAACTAAATTAACTGCATTATTTCTTATAGTTTCACGGTTTAATTGTTAAAATATACATTTTGTTATTGTTGTCCATAGTAAGAGGACAGTATTTTATTAGTAAATTATTTAGCTCTGGTTTTCTTTAAAGATGCTTACCACGAATACTTTTTTTTTGTTTTACGTGTTGTTTTAATTCCGACGTTTCCTTCATTATTTATGATTAATCCATACTGATGTCATACATGCGAAAGTAAATCTGTCTGTCTGTTCATCTGTCTTTATATCTGTCTGTATGTGTATCCGTTTGAAACATTTTCACTATTTTCGGTGTCAGTTTAACAATGATGTTTTCCTTTATAATGCACTAGCTCCTGTCCGCGGCTTCGCCTGCGGCTTCACCATCAGCCTGGTTTTAATATTTATCAAATAATTTTGAGAAGGTTGGCAAAAGGGATATGGGTCGGTAATTTTTCGGATCAGTCTTAGTGCCTTTCTTGTACATTGGAACCACTTTAGCTATTTCAATTGGTCTGGAAAGAGCGACTCCTCAAAACATTTATAAAAAAAATTGGAAAGAGGGAATGCTAATCTGTCTAAAACATTAGTGGATAAGAAATAAAATGCTAATAATGAAGAGGTAACTATTCTGAGTGCCTAGTTGTCCCTAAGTTCGTACTTAGGCCGATACACCCATTTCTACTGTCTAAAATGTGCACGTTAACTTCGATGTATCTATGGAATGTAGTATTTAACGATTTAAGGAATGATATGAAATAAGAGGAAGTAAATGATAGCGTGGCGGAGGACAGGGGAGAATGGAACATGAAAATATATTGCGCCGACAAGGGCACGAAAATGGTGACGAATACGATGACTTATTCTAAGTATGTACGTATAATAAACAATTGCTAGTTTGTATTTTTTCTAACTTGTGGTCCGGTAAAATCTACACTGTAAGAGTTAACAGTTACCAAGGGCTTCTTTTCTTTTTTCGGTGTAAACTGAAAGTTGAATTAATACAAAGTAGTGCCTTTAGCCCTTAGCGTTTTTTAATGTATTTTATTTTTTATTAAATTACAAAGATTTTACTTCTGGTTACTACAATAAAGTATTTTGATGACTGCATCTCAAGTAAAGTTGGAGATAATAAAACAAAAATAATAACGATGTGAGTTTAGTTAGCTTTTATTGAAATTATGAATATCTCGTTAATTTTATTGGCTTTATTTGTTTGTGCTTGTCTCGAAACAAAATAATAAACGAACCCACAAAAACTATCATTAATTAACACTGTGAGAATTTGTACTCAAATCAGTGACGGAGAGAGAGAGGGCGTTGTTAATAAATACGGAAGAAGAAATTTTAAGTTTTTTTTTAAATCTGGTAGCATTCTAAAATTTTACAAGTTTTTAACCGGGTATAATAAGCATCGATGTTATTTTAAACATAGTGTTTTAACTTTAGTCATTGTCGTATTTAACTTACTTCTGCCTACTTTCTGAATTGCCATTGAGACGCACAAAGGTAAGATAAATAATGACCACCGGTTGCTGCCACCAGTCAGCCACTGCAGTCAGTCACTTGCAATCGCCACTGTGTCATCACCATTTTGCCCGTAGTTGCTCTTGCTGAGATTTTAATTACGAAAATTGCTTCGTACAATAAAAGTAACCGCGGTGATTTAATGGTAAAATCAAAAGCCATTTGTATTTGTAACTAATACTTTTTCTCGTGACTTTGCTTTTGCGGATTTGCCGTGTGTTTTCCGTTTGTGCTGTTTTCGGAATCAGATCAATAATTAAATAGCTATTTACTGCACATACTACTTGCCACTTGGCAGAATAAGTATAAAATGGCAAAACTAAGCTAATGAAAGTTAACGAAAAAATCAAATAACTCTCAATTATAATGTTTTTTTATCTATGCTTTTTCAAAGTATAATATTAACCAGTTAATGTTATACTTTGAAAAAAATAGCCAAATAATGCAATTTCTGTCGTATATAACTCAAGTTTAGACGCTCAAATTTAAGTCAACTAAGATTTCGCCATTGTTCATTAGAAAGTCTGTTGTTTTTTTTTGTTGTGGTCCCTAGTAAGTAGGCAATTTTTAATATTATTGTACAATAAACATATGCGATTGCCGCAATTCCGAGCGATTCCGAGACTTATTGTTTAACACTTATCATACTTGCAATGTTCTTGTTCAAGCAATAAAATTGTTAATTAACTATTGCATAATTGAAAAAACGCGCTATGAAAATTTTGCCGGCGCTGGCTGATAAAATTGTTCAATCATCTATCCAGTAAGTGCCTGATTTTTTTAATTTTTTTCGTTTTTCTTTTAAGTATGTTTAAATAGTTTTTAAAGTTGAAATGTCCGAAGTTGCCGTGGCTTGCGCAAGCAAGTAAGCAAGTACACGTTTTCAGAAGATTTCAAAAATCTAATAAGTTTTTGATATATTGTTTCTCACATTTGCAATATTTGCGAGCAGGATTTTATTTTTTCAAAAATCATCTACATATTAGTCCGAAGCGAATGACACCTTGTTTATATTTTTGGACTGCTGAAAAAAGTTTATCAAAAAAGCATTTGTTGACTAGACTAAGCAAAATAATAAACTACTCCAATATTACAAAAAGAAATTTGACTCATAATTCAATAAAGAACGTAACTACAATGTCAGTACAAGAAAATACCATAAAATTAAAAAAGAAATGATTAATACAACAATAACAAATTTTAATAATAAATTTAGTACAGTTTTAGTCAAAAACATTAGGAATAAAGAATAATCACATAAACAACAGTACCTAGGCGATCGAACTCTACTCTGGTGAAAATAGAGAAAACGACATTTTCTAAAAATGAAACCTAGCTAGATCGATTTATCGCCCCCGAAACCGCCTGCATACTTAATTTCATGAAAATCGT
The DNA here is from genome assembly GCA_947562075.1 of Orthosia gracilis. Classification (NCBI taxonomy): domain Eukaryota; kingdom Metazoa; phylum Arthropoda; class Insecta; order Lepidoptera; family Noctuidae; genus Orthosia; species Orthosia gracilis. Next base: position 43,689,252 of record OX387272.1, on the reverse strand, counting down.
TGGAGCCGTTTCCGAGATTAAGATTATATATGTTAAAGTTAAAACCAGTTTTTAGATAGGACGCGTTTTCCCTAGTTAGAACTAGTTTTTATTAAATGCTTTTGTTAAACCTAGAATTACTAGAACTAATGCTGAAAATGAATATCAGTTAAATGCCCAATATGAGTAGACAATGTGATAAAATTAAAAGTTTAAATCAGTATTTATTACATTGCCCGATTTGACTTGACTAGATTCATATTGCCCGGGCTTTATACATAGTGCCCTGATTAATCACTTGTAACGGTTTCGTTACAATCTTCCCGTACTTAACTTCATCTAATTTAAATTAATAACTTAAAATATTCTAATTACAAATAAAATCAACCTTAAATTCACTAATAAATACTTATAAAATAAATCGAATCCTATTTATACACATAATTAATAATATCCTCATTCTAGTAAAATCCATTCAGTTAATTACCTATCAACGCAAACGAACTTTGCGAACGAAACGAGTTGAAGTTGGTGCGAGCTGCGAGGAACTAAAGTTCTTGAACGAGGATGTCATTGCATTTAACCGTGAGCGAGCGGACAACTTGCACTGCACCGTCATTCTACTCACAGTTTTATCCATACAAAATAATTGTTGTAAAATATAACTAATCCAACAATAATTGGCATTCTTCCTTCTTATAATAAATACGAAGTTCACCCCATAGTGTTGGGTGAGTGTTCAAAATTATTATGTGTTATGTTTAGTGGTGGTATTGGTGAGTAGCTTTGTACTTTGTACCTAACGGCCAAATACTCAGCTGTCTGGTAATTAAACTGTTTTGCTTGTATTGCTTCTCATTGTAATTAGTTGTGTCACATACTGATCATCTTTTATTTTAAATCTTATTCATAAACGCACACAACTACCCACATCATATTTTTTATACTAAAAATATCATCATGACTGTTACTTTTTATAATCACCTACGCCGGACGCCTCTAACGCTAAGGCCAGTGGTACACTATCTTGTGGCTACGCAACGTACTTCGGACCGCGAGTGACAACCCCGACCCTGAGGTCTAATAAAATTTGTTAACCTTCTGTTGGTTTTTTTCCTACTACCCTCGAGCTACCTGGTGGGGAGGAAATCCAGCAAGAAGCGTTACACACTTGGTCCATGATTAGTTTCTCTAGCGCTAGTTTTACCTAAAGCTCGGAGTGGCAACTAGTTTTATTTGAAAATCAAATATGTATATCAGGAGAAAATTCTAGTTTTGATAGGTATTTCTAGTTTGAACAAAGGAATTTAGTAAAAACTAGTTTTAACTAGGGAAAACGAGTTCTGACGAAAAACTGGTTTTAAATGTGACATATATATATATATATAAATATACAAGAATTGCTCGTTTAGATAGATTAGAAAAATAAAATGACGCTGTAGCTGTAGTAAAATAGTTTGTGCTAAAATAAATTCATATACCCTTTGAGGCGTATTAGCTGCTATGTATCTAGAAGTGCCGCAATAACGGCTTTCCATGGCTATATAATCTTCACTCTAAGGTATGGTAATATCCTATGGGGTCGTTGTGTGGAGATTGTTCAAGCATTCGTAATGCAAAAAAGTGTCTAAGAGCTATATTTGGGTTGAAGCATTCTTTAGGGAATATAAAATACTACCTCTTCCATGTATTTATATATTAAAATCCTGTACATTGGTTTTCAAACATAAGAGACTTTTTCAGCAAGCGACGAACTATAATGCCCCTCTATACATACTAATAAGTTATTTCAACCGAGGACGAATCTTACATTAACAGGTAACAACAGCTACATTATGTGCAAAGAATTGTATAACAAAATACCAAATTCCAAAAAAACGCTAACATTTTCTAGATTTAAAAATAATTTGACGACGTTTCTAATTGCAAAATGCTTTTATAGTGTACATGAGTTTTTGGATTATAAATTGTAAGTTTTTTTTCACAGTAATTTTAAATTATGATTGTTATTATTTAGTCATTCGTCATTATTATTGTGTGGCAAATTTCGCCCATTAATGACATGATTATAATTGACACTTATGATTATCATCGTTATTATTATTATTTTTTAAACATGATTGTTATTATTTTGTCTTTGGATTAATAACCAAAGACAAAATAATAACAATCATGATTAACAAATAATGAAATTCACCAAGGAATAATAATTTATTGTTTGGTGAATCTCTCCCATTATTGTAATTATTATTAATAACACTTCTGATTATTATCTCTATTATTTTTTCATATTATATTAACATTTATTTAGTTAAATAATACAATTTTAATGGGCTTATTTGTTTAGTGACTGCATGATTATGATCAATAACAATTTTTAATAAAAAATTGGAATACTTTCACTGTTTTTTTACACCGGACATAATTTCATCGTTCACAACACTAACTTATATTCGGTTCAACAATGTGGCAATTCTATACACAAACAAATGATGAAATATAAAGTTTTCTTGCTATTGAAATATTAATGGGTGAGCTTCACAAATCAGCATACACTGATTACTGGGCAAGAAAAGCCTGATATCCTCTAATAGCTGAAGAAATGCCCCTAAAACTACCAACAAATACGCTGCAACATTCATTTTGTGTAGCAAGGAGAACTCAGACCGCTATTACAAAATACGCCGTTATGGAGAAAATAAAAAAAAAATGCTTAAAGATAGAGGAAGAAGGGTAGTATTCAATAGATGAGATAGTGATCCCATATAAAGGCACGAAAGCTGGAAAAAAGAGGCAGTACATAAAGAACAAGCCGAAAAAATTGGGTTTCAAAAACTTTGTATGTCGGAGTTTCAAGCATTATATTTAATTTCATCATGTACGGTGGCGATGAGACGTTTCGTGAACACACTTTCACAGCCAAAGAAGCTTCACTTGGGGCGAGTGGCATGGTGGTTATAGCATTATGCAAAACAATCAAAAAGAAGCCATCCATCATATCCGCGGAAAATTTATTTACTTATCCAGAGCTTGTTTCCTTGTTGCTGGAAGATTATGCAATATTTAGCCTGGGAACAACAAGAACAAACCGTCTCGGGGTTATCAAGAACTCTTACCTTTTGAAAATAAATAAAAACGAAAAAGAGAGGATATATTGCCCAAGTTGTATGCAATAGCAACCGGCAAAAAAAATTAGCCGTCGTGAAGTGGAACGATAAACTCTCATAAGTTCCTACGTTGATTCTCATCCTATTGAAAAGATAAGGAGATACTCGAAGAAAGACAAACGTAAAGTGGATGTTGACTGCCCTCAACTTGTGAAACAGTTCAACAAGCATATGAGGGCGTAGATTTAGCAGATATACTTATATCTTTGTACGGGACGCCGTTCAAGAGCCGAGACGGTGGTATTTGGATATATGCAAAAACAACGGCTGGCTTCTATACAGGTGAGATGGGAGACCTAAAAAGTATCTAAAAGAGTTTATGCTTAATTTATCCGAAGGAATCTGTCAAGTTGGAAAAGTCAAGTGATAGTGTGGCGAAGATTAAGGGGAGAACCATTACGAAACCAACAGCTGAACGGCCGGTGGACAGAGTTAGGTACGATGCTGTCGGATATTTCCCAGAATCGGCAAATAAACAATCACGGCGTAGGGTTTGCAAAGAGGGAAGAACCAAAGTATTTTGTATAAATTTGTGTTTTGTGGTGGTTCCGTCAATTTCACACCCAATAAATAAGAATTGTGATTAATAATTAGAGACCGGATTATATGCATTTGTATATTTGCATATGTAATTGCATATTTACCACATTCTCAGTGGAAATTACATATTATGCTCGTATCTAATATCTAGTCATATAATTTTCGGTAGGTAACTCTATTGATAAGTGAAATAATAAATTCTATAACCAAAATGTACTAGCAATTTTTCACGTATAAAAATATTTTGATTAATTGAAGATTATACATTTAGAACACCAACTTGATTGTTGACGTTCACAAAAATGTTAAATATTTTTTGTTTTAGTGCATTTTTATCTGCTACAAGTTGTACAAAGTTCTTTCATTATGGTATTGATAATTTATGATTGAATAATTCACTGATTGCGTGCTGATTCAGAAATAAAAAAATGAAACCATTTTTTTTTTCTTTTTTTCGTTTTCTAAAACTTTACTGTTGCGTATTTTACAAACTTTCAAGCATATTCTACGCATTTTTCATGCATATTTCAAGCTTTTAATGTTGCATATAATCCGGTCCTTATTAATGAAGTATTGATTTAACAAAGATATGTTTAATTGTTATCTTGGCAACGTGCTCCACGTAGTACAAACGTAAGTAGGCATACTTTACACTATAGTTGGCAATGTTCTCCTCGGAGTTCATAGGTTTTTAGGATTCGTGACAACTATAATAAGCAGATATTAAAAAAAAAATACTAATAACTTCAATTGCCATTTCAAGAGTGAATTGTCTAGGCAAGCGTGGTTCATCGTCGACCACGCCATCGCTTACCAGCAAGTGAAATAGTGGTCAAGCACAAGCCTTAAATTAGTAAGAAAACTTCAACCCCCTTAGTGCGCTTGTCCACCGCCGTCCGTCGCAGACGGCGGTGGACAAACGCACTTAAGGTTGGTTTCTGGGGTAAATCTATCCTGGTTGGTTTCCGAGATAAAAACTATCTGTGTTCTTCCCAGGGTCTCCAACTGTCCCCTCATTGTCGAGGTGGGGGGGCTCAGTAGGGAGGGCTCAGTAGCCACGGTGAAGGAAGAGGAACCCGAGGAGAGGCCGCTCGATAGGGAAAAGAGTGTGCTTCGTGCTGTTAAAAAAGATACGCAATTAGAGTGCAGGTTGCCTCACGACATTTTCCTTCACCTTTGTCAGCGTAAATCAAGATAAACTTAGAAAAAACATAATGAATTGAAAAAGTCATATTGCTGCTTCCCCGGATTGGAATCCAAGACCTCAAACACTAGAGGCGAGGTCTGGGTCACCGTGACAGCTTTATTGTTTAACTATATTTATTTATTTTTCTTTTATTTTCAGATGACAGCGATGGTGAATCGATGGTATCGTTCACGGAGAAATCAGTTTATTGTTATTACAATAAGTGTAATCTGTTTTATCTATTATATTTGTTTAAATGATAATTTGTCACAAGAACAGGATCTGGATGATCTAAAGGTCACAAGGAAGTAAGTCTTTGCAAGACTCAAGTTCAATTGAGGTTTTGTTTCTTTGCGCACATTTTAATTTCAACTTTAAACTGCTTTTTATGGAGCAATATTTTGCAATTTGAAAATGTATTTATTTATAACACACACACACACACATATGGCCATACAAAAGGCCATACGGCCTATTCCCTCTCACAGAGAAGAGGCCTGTGTCCCAGCACAACAAATAAGATAAACACAACATATAATATAGTGGGAACATTAAAAGGCTGATGACGATGATGGTGATAATGATAATGAATGGTTTTTGGGGGCCGAGTCACCCACGTCCGTAGGAGTGTACCCTTTGGTTGCCTACACGTGGTCCCCGGGTGGTGCAAATCAGGTGACATCTGGTGGTACGCTTCGGCCGAAGGCTTGCGACCACCCACCGGGCAAAGACCTACTGCCAAGCGGCCTAGCCGTGCTCTGATACGATGCTCGGTGTAGCCACTAGAGGAGTTGGGTCCAGACAGCTGTTCCACTGCAGGCTGACCAGCCGGACGCGCACTGTTTTGGACGTATCGGGAGACTAGCCGCGGAGGGTAGCGGCATCCGAGGCACGGTGCGCCACTGGCCGACCGCAGGTAGTTGGGGGCCCAAGTATTATACCAGCCACACACGAAAGGCTGCCCCGCCAACTGTCGAAAAATCCTGGAATGCAACATCGTGCTGGTTGGCGACAAGATGGGGAGAGCCCGATGGTCATTTCGTGGGGGCTCGGGCGTCCCCGCAGTCTCCGGACTAGTGCCCCAATGATGGCGTCTTTCTCAGTGCGTGTCTGTAGGTTAGCAGCGTGAAATCTCGCCTCACTTCCTTCTCCATTCACTCTACTACAATGATGGCAAGGAAAAAGAATATTGGACTAAAATAGCGGCTGCACCCCCTCCCCCACAAAGTGCACCTTACCGACATTCGATTTCTGCACTCAAATCTCTCTGCAGTCCACTATCTCCTGAAGGAGGACCTGAAGGAGGCTGAAAAACCAACGCTGATTTCCGTTACGGAGACGCAGATAGCGAGTCCGTCAGTCGTGTCGTACTTATCTTACCCAGGGTTTACCCTGGAGACAATTTTAAACCGCGCGCGGGTGTGTGTATGTACGCCCGTGACGACACTTGCTATCAGCGTCTCCGTAACCTTGAGGACTCCAGATTCTCAACGCTGTGGGCTCTAGTGGACACAGGTCTGGATAAAATTATCTACGCCTTTGTCTACCGTTCGCACAGCGGAGATCAGGAGACAACCAGGCTCACAGAGTACATCAGGCATTCGGTAGGTACTTATTATTATCAGAATACTTAAGTTTATACTTGCCTGAACATCACCACCACAGTTGCGTTTCCCCAGTATCTAGTCAGGATTGGGCATCGATGTCATTATCAACATTATCTGCAACCCGACTTCGCACATTGTCTAGTATAGGCCACACACTATACGGTTTAATTCGGGCAACATGATATTCCTGTCTCCAGCAGCCGACGAGTTGCTACTGGAGACAGGTAGGTAGTTACTACCATGCTATTTTGTTACGCACCAAAGAAAGCGCGCCAGCCATTACTTGTTACTCGTCTCATTTGGTCCACTATCGCTTTTTGCGTGCACTGTTTTCACTTCTGATGTCGCAAACAGGAGGGCTATCTTCAATATACCCTCAGTTTTGTGGGCTTAATGTGGGTAATGCATCCGCAAAGCAGATAACTTATGCCCTTTTAGAGATAGTCCTTGGTCCAATTAACAAAGCAGCGGATTCGGTCACCAATAGTTTCGCTTTCTCTCAACAAAAACACACTTTTTAACCGACTTCGCAAAAAGAAGGAGGTTATCAATTCGACTGTATTTTTTTTTATGTTTGTTACCTCAGAACTTTTTATTGGGTGAACCGATTTTGATGATTCTTTTTTTATTTGAAAGCTGGTGCTTGTCATGTGGCCCCATTTTCATCAAGATCTGATGAAGAATTTCGGAGAAATACATCAGAACTCTTCAATAAATGACCGTAAAACACTCGGGATAGACGCAATCGCATGTCTGTTAATTGTTTACAATATTTCATAACATAACATCACACTGGTACGCTCTAATGGGGAACGCAGGAGTGAACAGTTCACCCTGGTATACTCTCATTGCACCAGTTTTGTTTAAGTTTCATGTTATTGAGTTCATCTATTCTGGCTTCACTTTGGGCACTATACCTAGCCTATAGAACTGGTATATTATGTACCACAACTAAAAAGTGAAAAATAAAAAACCTTTTTACAAAAATTACAACCGACTTCCAAACAAAAACACTACAAAGTGAAAAATAACTTCAATTTTGGAAGTCGGTGTCAAAAAACGAAGAAACGTAAACAGGAACACCGACTTCCAAAATTGAAGTTATTTTTCACTTTGTAGTGTTTTTGTTTGGAAGTCGGTTGTAATTTTTGTAAAAAGGTTTCTTTATTCAAGTTCATATACGCCACTTTAGGTTACTTCTTAACATTTTTCCTCACAACTCTTTTTTTCTTATTCCAAAACGCGCGTCAACGCGTTTCTTTTTCTATCTACCCGAAACATGGCGGGAGACTCCACTCGAAAGAGCCAGCATAGCATAGACTCTCCTCGCTTTTTCATTGGCCAATAGTCTCATCCGGCAACGTACAGCAATCAAAATCAAGTATTTTGACATAAGAAAAATAAAGTGTTGTCAAACGAATAAAATTGAATTAAGTTTTGAATCATTATCAAAATGTTGCCAATGCATCAAAACTAAATTCATAAGTTTACGAGCGATATTTCTTTGTTCCTGATTATTTATCATCATACCTTCTATATATATTACAAAATGTAATATTATTTTTATATATAATATATTCCTAATTAAAAGATTTAAAAATCTGTTCAAACGAATAAATAAAACTTTTTATGACCGTTTAAATCTGTTATTAAAAACTACCCCAGGTATGTTCAAAGCCGCCCCTTATTCGGGGTAGCTTTGACCATTTGCCTTCTAACACAAAAACCAAAATTTTCGCCTAATTTCTTATTATTATACTAAGGGTTATTGTTTAAACTAATAAAACGATTATGTAAGTTAATGATCAGGTTCTCCATTCCAGGTAAGTAAACAGGTCAAAAGAGTTTATATTTTGCGTCATGACATAAAGTTTCAAAAACGTTCAAAACTGCCTCCTTCTTCCCTAATCGATTCATCCAGTTGTTGTAGCCTTGATATGAAGGTGTGCTGTGAGGCCCATCAGCTAGGTTTTGGGTCGATGAAATTGTCAAAAATTGAGGCAGTTCTTCATAGTTCTTCTTGATTGGGTCGTCGGGTGAACATAGGTCGTAAATTCTTTCATGAATGTCAGCTGGGAAAGTGGACAGCAGGGTGTAGACCTTCGTTGTGGGATCCGTAATATTGTTGAGCATCATGTAAACAGACTGTCTTCCAAAGAAGTTTTTATACGATTCGTTTGTTTGAAACGGTTGGAAATTGAGTCTAGAATGTACTTCTCGATGAAGTGTATGTATGGTGTGTGGAAGGTATGCTGGATAACAGCTCAGGAGATTTAAAAGTGTTCATTAGTCGTATAATTTTTAACCGACTTCAAAAAAATTTTTCTTTTTTTTTTTGTTCCCCGATTACTCAAAGACGCCTGGACCGATTTGAAAATGCTTCTTTTGTTTGAAAGAGTACATACTTCACAGGTGGTCCTATGGTCATCAAATCAGGATCTGATGATGGGATCCTAGAGAAATCGAGGGAACTTTTAAAATATTATAGGCATGCATATAGCGATTTTGTTTTTTTTATCAATAATGCAATCATTTGCACTCAGAAAGTATCATTTGGTGAAATGGAACTGATGAAGAAGACCACTGGAATTCCGAAATAAAACAATGTATCCTAATCGTCATAGAGCTTATTGGAATCATCATGAGATGTACTTTGGCTATAAATGATTTTCATATTAATTGGAGGTACCTACCAAAACTAAAAAGGGAAAAATCAAATCGACTGCCAAAAAAAACACTATAAAGCGAAAAATAACTTTCTTTTCCGAAGTCGGTGTCAAACTTCGGAAACGTCGGTTTGATTTTTTGTTAAAAAGATTTTTTTAAACGTAAATTTGTATACAGTTCGTACAATACGTACCTGTAATCGGTTTCGGATTCGGTCTCCTGTTCTATCTGTAATTGTATGTTTTGCAGTCCTTGGTAAGTATTTTGAAGTGTCAGTATTCGTGTTTCTATTTCTTCTTGAGTATATACCATTTGCCAGCAAAGTCGCAGAACTACTGCGGAAGCCAGTATATTTCTCAGGGTTTGGCAGTCTAAGGAATGTAGCAATATCTTTAGGTAGTAGGTAAACATGGAATAAATTGGCCACAATGTAGATGGTTTATATTTGCCCCTCAATTCATGAAAATAAGCTAACAATGGCTTAGTTTTCTTTTGTTTTTCCCATAAAATAAAATTATCGTTATATATCTTTCTCGAGTTTTTGGGGGCAAAATTTCATCTTGCGCAGTTTTCGCCTCGGTGTACCTACAATAAAGCATACATAAATAAATAAACAAACATTTAAAAGATTTTTGAGAATTCAGTGCTAAGACGTACGGACTCATTAATTTTTCCTCGTATAAAATCTATCCCATTTTATTCTATGTATGAAAACTCCTTGCAACTAAACTTTTTAAATTGACTTATATTAATAAAACTCACTCACTGCAAAAGTACTGATCGAGCTCGTAAAAAAAAACACGACCGCGTCACAGAAAGACGCCTATGCAAAAGATTTAATTTTCGAATCATAATTATAGCCTCTGAAATTACGCCATGTTTAACAACTGTATTTTTTTTTAATGTTCATATCTCATTGTCCTTACAGATTTTGCTGCAATATTCTTTGCATTAACCTTCAACTCAAGTAGTTACCTTCATCAAAGATAAACAATAACATAACATAACAATAACATACCTATTCGATTCGATAACATTGATAATATCATCACAACATAAACCACTATCTGAACATTTTGTTTCGCCATATCACTCTCTTCTTTGATACAACGTGCTACTTCGAAACTCGGAAGAGCATATTTGCTTCCAGTAACTACAACATAAATAAATAGTCACCTGTATATTTGACGCGTATAATAGCCTCATTTAAACGATATATATACATGCTCTTCGAATATAAGTGCGTATTCAAACTTGTACGCGCGTGTCTATTTGACAGTCAATAACAATATGGCGGCTTGCGTGTACAACTTCCAAATAACTTCTTTATGCCCAGAAATTTTGAAGGTTTAAAATCGCCAGACCCAACACTATATTTAAGTCTCCTTCTCTCAGATATATACAACGTATGATCGAGGCCGCTTTGATTAAGGATAAAGGAAGTGGATGCATGATGCCGCCTCTGGATCCCTTTTCGAAAGAGCTGATGAAATTTGTCAAGACTTATGATCCAATCACTTGCAAGGGAAAGGACTGGGTGAAGTGTTATGTAAGTACCAAACGTTCAAGGATCCAATCAATCTCAATTTATTCATCAACAAATGAGTACGTGAACATCCTACATACTACCACAGGTGAATGAAGCTCGCTAGGAAGAAAAAGAAAGAAAAGAAAATATATTTATTTGGCACATCAAATGCAGCACACAATGAAGGTGGTACAACTAAAAAAAAACGGCCAAGTACGAGTCGGAGTCGTCCACCGAGGGTTCCGTATAGTCAGCTGCATTCAACAAAATAATTAAATAACATTATTGACATTCATATACTTTATACAATGAAAGCAGCGAACACTGCTCAATCGAAGGGACAAAATAAACTTTGCCGTTGGAAAACTGTTGTGTCCATACATCGATATAGGTCACGGTCAGTTCACCAAAAGCAAATAAGTTAAAAATCGTTTTTTTTATTGTATCTACTAATTTACAGTTTCAGATTTTTTCCTTTACTGGTGTTGTAAGACATTGCTTTTTGTCAAATTTTATGATTCTGGGTCAACGGGAAGTACCCTTTAGGTTCTGATTTCCTATTACGATTCCTAAAACATGCGAAAAGAAATACTGTATCTGTTATCGATTACGTTGATTTAGGAGTTTGATTTTTTCACAGCTCCATAGAGAGAATTAAGTATGTCATATTAATTTCAACTTGATACCGCCAGGCAATCCAGAGAAAAATGTCTTGACACACGGACAGACAGACTGACAACGAAGTGATATTGGAGTTCCTTTTTTCCTTTAAAGGAACGAAACCCTAAAATGGTAGCATAATGGCCAGTGCCGCGCTAGGAATGAACCTGTGTTACAGGCACTGGGCACTTACTCCTCCGTCACACTTGCAACACACAAACATTAAAGTAGCATAGAGGATTAAGATTCACTGATTTCCCAGCTTAAACAAGCCTGTACATAGAGAGACATTGGAATAGGCAGAGTACTTCTACCTAAACTTCACGGCAGTAATATAGGGTGCATGACCTCTGAAATTTCGAAATAATAATCATGATGTTTTGATTCCGTGAATTAAAAATGACGATTTTGATTGTGTATTGCATTAAGTCATCAAAGTACAACAAAAAATAGTGATTAAATAGCATATTATGTAACTAGTGAATAAAGGACGGATTTAAAGCGAGGGCCATAGATGAATTACGAACAAGTGAAGGATTCTAAAAACTGAATCACGACCATAGGGAGTGATTCAAGATGATTGAATCACGAGCATAGCGAGTGATTCAAGTGTTAGAATCCTGAGCGATGTGAGAGATTCATGGTCCTCGATATAAATCCGTTTTATTCAAGAGTTGCATCATCATCATCATCGTCATCATCATCAGCCTATAACAGTCCACTGCTGGACATAGGCCTCTCCAATTGCACGCCACTTGGTTCGATTTTCGGCAACTGTCATCCAGCTGCTACCAGCTACCCTGCGAAGATCGTCGCTCCACCTAGCCTGAGGGCGTCCTACCTTACGTTTACCAGTTCGCGGTCTCCACTCAAGAACACGTTTACCCCAACGGTCATCGGTTCTACGACTTATATGGGCGGCCCATTGCCACTTCAGCTTACTTATTCTGTGAGCTATGTCGACAACTTTGGTTCTCTGCCGGATCACCTCGTTTCGGATTCGATCCCTTAGAGAGACTCCGAGCATAGCCCTTTCCATAGCTCGCTGAGCAACTTTGAACTGATGGACCAACCGTATTGTGAGTGTCCACGTCTCGGCACCGTAGGTCATAACAGGTAGGACGCACTGGTTGAAGACTTTAGTCTTCAGGCTTTGTGGGATTCGCGACGAGAAGACTCGACGAAGTTTTCCAAACGCCGCCCAGCCCAGCTGTATTCTTCCGCTAGCCTCCTTCTCAAAGTTGTTCTTACCAAACTGCAGAGTTTGGCCGAGGTAAACGTATTCTCGAACAACTTTGAGAGCATCGCCATTGACCACAATCGATCCCGGAGTGACGTGTGAATTGAACATAACCTGGGTTTTATCCAAGTTCATCCGGAGACCGATGCGTGCAGAAGAATCAGCTAGGCCATCCAGCATCTGCTGCAAGTCATGCAGTGACTCAGCCATTATGACGATGTCATCCGCAAATCTCAAGTGTGAGATGTACTCGCCGTTTATATTAATGCCGCGTCCTTCCCAGTCCAGCGTTTTAAACATATCCTCCACTGCGTTACTAAACAATTTCGGGGAAATTACGTCCCCTTGTCTAACCCCTCGACGCAGTGGGATATGCCTAGTTTGCCGGTCCTGACTTTGGACGGTCATTGTTGCGTTTTCATAAAGACATCTCAGCACTTGGATGTATCGCCAGTCAACTTGGCATCGCTGCATAGACTCCAAAACAGACCAGGTTTCGATGGAGTCAAAGGCCTTCTCGTAGTCCACAAAAGCAAAACACAGGGGCCGATTATACTCCTCGCACTTTTGTATAATTTGCCGCACTGTGTGGATGTGGTCTATGGTGCTGTATCCTCCTCGGAACCCGGCCTGCTCCGGTGGCTGAAACTCGTCGAGTCTTCGCGCTAGACGATTTGTGACGACTCTCGAAAACAACTTATAAACGTGACTGAGAAGCGAAATGGGTCTGTAATTCTTCAAAAGGGTCTTGTCACCCTTTTTGAAGAAAAGAACGACCACGCTCCTCTGCCACGCCACTGGAGTTCTGCCAGAGAACAGGACAGAGTTAAATAGCTCCCCAAGCTCCTTCAATACAGGGCGTCCTCCCGCTTTCAGGAGCTCGGTTGTAATCCCGTCCTCGCCCGGGGCTTTCCCATTTTTAAGCTGTTTGAGAGCCGCCTCGATTTCATCTTGGCTTACTTCAGGCAGGTCTTCCGTAAAATGGCGGGTTAAGGTGGCTCTAGAATCCTCATTTTCGGGATCAGGCCGAGATGCATGCGATGCGTACAGTTGGCTGTAGAAGTTTTCAACTTCCGAAAGAATCTCCGGCCTCGAAACGACGATATCCCCACTCGATTTAGCCAGCTTCGTCAGATGGCTCCTCCCAAGTGGCTGGAAGAACACTTTTGACCCCCGGTTTTGCTCAATCGCTTTCTCTATAGTGAGCGTGTTGGATCGTCGGAGATCGCGTCGCACCAGTTTCCTAATTTTTTTGTTGAGTGCCCGCTGTTCTGACGAAGTGGCTGGTGGATTTTCACGTCGCTCGGTCATGAGCATAAGAGTCTCTTCCGAAAGTTTAGACTTCCGGCCCGTACGCCGCATCTTACAAAATCTCGTACCTTCCTCCCTGAGGATTTGCACCATTTGGTCCAGCGTCTGATCAACGTCGTCTGTGGTTTCCACGGCAGCGAACCGTTTCTCCAGGTCTGACTGGAATGCTTCAGATCCTAACATAGTTTGGAGCATGTTTGGACGGAGCCTAGACTTCATCAAACGAGTTCTCTCAAGCTTGAAGTTGATATTCAGAGAGCCTCGAACAAGTCTGTGATCGCTGCCGGTATTAAACCTGTTGATCACTGAGACATCCCTGAATATATGCTTTTTATCTGTTAAGATGAAGTCTATCTCATTTTTGGTCATAGTGTCAGGGCTTTGCCACGTCCACTTCCTTTGGGGCTGTTTCTTAAAAAAGGAATTCATTACGAAGAGCCCCTCCTTCTCTAGGAAGTTGACAAGCATTTGCCCCCTATGATTTCTGCTGCCAAACCCGTAGGATCCTACTACCGATTCGCTGCAGTTCTGTACTCCCACTTTAGCGTTAAAATCCCCCATGACAACGCTGTAGTGGGTCTTAGTAGTGGAGTGCAAGGCCTTGTAAATGTCCTCGAACATTTCCTCCATTTCGTCGTCCGAGTGCGCCGAGGTCGGTGCGTAGACTTGCACAACCTTGAGGCTATACCTCTCGGTTAGTTTCACTATGAGGTACGCTACCCTGTTCGACACACTGGAGACCTCCACAACGTTGCCACAGATGGATTTGTTAACCAGGAACCCGACACCGCCTTGGGATAGCTGGTCTCCTTCTCGGAAATACATAAGGTGGCCCGATTCAAGAGTTATTGTGTCCTCCCCCTCTCTTCGGACTTCACTCAACCCCAGAATGTGCCACCTTATATTCTCGAGCTCCTGTTCTAGCTGCACGAGGTGTTCGTCAAGCCTTAACGTGCGTCCGTTGTACGTAGCCAAGGTCAGTTGGGTTTTTTGATTTTGGCGGCCGTAGTCCGTAACCCGGAGATTCTTCGCACCCCCAAGTGCCCTGCCGCTACCGTGACCGCCGCCGTAATCAGCAATAACAGCAGGGCGGCCGGGAACTGGGGGCCGTGGTTTCTTTTGACTTGCCATTGGAGGGTTTGCCCATAATCGCCACGCTGGGCATGCGGGTTGGCGATCGCAGATCGCAGTTTTTCGCACTGGTGACGCTGCTGCCCGTCACCAGTCTGTGCCATTTGACTGCGAAGATTTGTTGAAATGGTTATACCGCCATTCGTCGGTTGTCGTCAGAGCCTCGTTTGTTGATCAGCAGGATGCACCACGAGCAGGTGAGGTTGACTTGGGGCGCTAAGTTTGCGAGTGCGCCCCCTTACATCCCAACAAGAGTTGCATACTATATTTTATTCCATGACTACGAGAAAAAGAAAGATTGAAGCAAAAAGCACAAGGGATAATAATAAATAAATAAAGGAGAAAAACACACACACATTTTTTGTTAATTTAAGCTGAGCTAGGTGTGTTTCAGACGCCATTGACCACCTCCGTTGCGTTATATAATTATAATTAATTAAACACCAATGCAATTAATATTAGAATAACAATCCAAATAAGTATTCACTAAATATATTAGACCAAAATCAAAATCATTATTAAAATCCTAAATAAAAACAAACTCAAAATTAAATCGACGAAGGTCGAACGTTTGAAAGTCGAACATTCTTTGCACAAGAAGTTTGCATCGGGTATTTTATGCGCAAGGATGTTGTATAGCATTGAGATGGGGGTAGATTATATATTGGTGTGTTTTAAATTCAAACACCAAAACAGTGATTAAAAGTGCTTTTTATTCACTGTTTTCAGTGAATAAAATAATCTTTTTAGAGGGGGAATGGTATAAAAAAATAGTCATTCCATTATTTTTTTAGAATTTATTAATAAAATTGTGCAGAATTAACAAAAAAAATGAAAGGAAAATAAACCTTAGTTGTCTAGTTTTCCTATTTATTTGTTTTTATTAAAAACTAGCTGACCCGGCAAACGCTATTTTGCCATATAAATTATTTCAAAGATACCAAAAAAAATTGCACGCACTGAGTATTATAGTATTTTTATTGTCGTTTAAAAATGGAATGGTTTATATAGGTAACACAATGGTTGTTGTTGGCGGGAGCTCGTGACTCGTGTTGAATACTATTGATTTATAAGAGAACACTTAATTAACTGTACGTGAGAACTATCTTGAGAAAAATGGCACCTACCTACCCTACGCTACCCTTCATACCTACATGCCTACCTACCTTACCCTACCTACCTTACCTACCAACCTACCTACAACAGCCCTATGTCTATCTCCTCTCGTTTTGTCCATCCAAAGGTTGTCTGGAAGAGATTGCCTTGTGCGATAAGACCGCCCATTGTACACTGATCTTTATAATGTTTTTACCTGTAATTATTTAAGTGGTGTACAATAAAGTATATAATAAATAAATAATAAATAAATAAATACAACGATTGTCCTACTCGACCTACCTACTCTACCCGGTAGGGTATCTATCCAGCTACCCTACCTACACACCTACTCTACATACCAACCTACCTGCCCTACTCTGCCCTAACCTACATATCTAGCTTCCTACCAATTTTCTTTTTTGTCTTAAACCATCTTCGCATTGCCTTTCTAATGAATCAGAGCTGGCGCTGTGTTCGAAAAATATTTGGGGAAAAGGTTTTTTTCTTTCATATTTTGAATGTTTTATTACTTATTATCCTATTCCGGACGAAGATAAATCCAAAAACACAAAAATCTTAAAGTTGGTCTAGCCGTTCTTGAGTTATAAGCTGTGAAACTAACACGACTTTATTTATATATATAGATACGACGTAGTTCAATAAAAAACCCTAACATGCCCAGAAAAATAGAAAAAAAAAACTAAATTATTGAATTTTATTATTCCAGCTCTCCGAATGCAGGGTAGTTGATGAGATACTAGCAACGACCAGAAACATAGTGTGTACCTACCAGGACATCATACATGTTAACGACAGTAAATATTACTTAGAGCAAAAAAAAACAGTGAAGGGAAGTAAAACTTATTTACTTGAAGCAAGCGACCATGTCAAGATACACTGTACGGGCACTCACGAAACAAGGTAAAGTGAAAAACGATTATATTTTATTCCACCTAATATTATACTACACGGTCAACATAACTGTGCACCTCGCTTGAATGCGACCCCACTCCCGCCTAACCGCACGGCCACCCGCGTTCGCCTCGTGCGCCAATAGCGAGAGTCGAACATCAGAGTGACGTCACAGCCCCAGGTGCACAGTTAAGTTGACTGTGTTATAAAAGTCAAAGTTTGAGAATATGGATGAAAAGATGTTTTTTATTGCATTCTCTCAAAGATTGCTTCATGTCAGTAGTGCTGGTACCTAACGCTTCCGACATATCCAAATACTTATAGGTTTCGTTTGGAGAGAGGGATCTCAGGTTTATGGAATCCGCGAATTGAATTCCTCAATCTCCCCTCGATTTACATGCATGATGGCAAATTTGTCCACACCAAACTCTATCCTGATGTCGCTACTAAAAGTTTCAGTTACCTTCAGTAGCTCCATCTCTATTCTCTATTATTATTATTAGACGATACTTGCAAATACCGGCAGATCTATAGACAAATCTCTAAGTCCTTGAAAAACGACTTCCGACGCTTTAATACCAAGCTTATTAAAGATGCTTTTGTGTGGAATAAGGGCTCCAAGGCCTTTGCAAGAGATCTAACTATTGGGCAGAGCCAGCTCACGAAACTCAAGAACGACAATGGTAGAATTGTATCCGCCAAGATTAAGTGGATCTTGTACACGTCAACCAGTAAACCCGTTGTGAATTTAGCCAATGACCCAAGAGTTAGATTGACCCGACACTATACCGAACACTTCCCGGACTTCAGCTTGTACGAGATTCGGATGGCTCTAAAGCAGCTTAAAAACAACAAGGCACTGGGTGATGACGGAATTACGGCCAAACTCCTGATGGCAGGTAGAAAACTGGCACTTAAGGCCCTTCAGAAGCAGTTTGATTTCGTCATACTCAAGGAGAAAACACCACAGTCATGTTGCAGGAGTGTGGTAGTATACTTCTTCAAGAATGGTGACAGTGCCCGACTAATAAATAATAGGCCCATCTCACTTCTTAGCCATGTCTACAAGTTGTTTTCAAGAGTCATCACGAATCGTCTCGCGCGCAGTTTTTACGATTTCCAGCTTCTCGAACAAGCCGGTTTCCGAAAAGGGTTTAGCACCGTAGACCACATATACTTGTATATGCTGCGGCAGGTTATACAGAAGACAAAAGTATAACCTGCCACTCTGCTGAGCGTTTGTTGGCTCCGGAAAGCCTTCAATCCGATAGAGACTTGGGATCTACTGCAGTCTCTCCAACGGTGCCAAATTAACTAACGGTACATCGAAATATTTAAGTGTCTGTACAAAAACGCTGCCATGTCGGTTAGACTTCAGGATCAGAACAATGCAATACTTTGCATTCAGAAAGTATCATTTGGCGAAGTGGAACTGATTAAAAAGACCACAGATGGCCAATGGAACTCCTTAATGCTAGTATGTCACGGGTATAAATACGGAATCACGGAATAGTGATAATGATTAAGCAAATTCTTATAAATAAATGATACTTATGAAAATGGTACCATCGAACTGATTTGATGATGAAGCTGGAAGGTAGGTACTGGAACTCCGAACTAAAATGTATCCTAATCGTGTTTGGGCTTATTGGAATCGTTATGAGATGTACTTTGGCTATAAATGATTTTTATTTTTATTGGAGGTACCGCCTAAAACTAAAAATAAAAAGCTTTTTAACAAAAATTCACACCGGCTTCCAAAACAAAAAACTACAAAGATAAAAATAACTTTCTTTTCAATAGTCGGTGTCGAAAAACGGAAAACTATGGGTACAAAAGACACCGACTTCGGATTACATCCATTTTACTAAAACGAATTGCTGGAAACATCGATAACTGTCAGCCAATGGAACAGGTCGATTTTCACTCAGGATTAAGCACATCTGACCATATCCAAACAGTAGGACAGTTGATAGAAAAGTACAATGAGTTTAATAGACCTTTATAATTATATTGCTTTTATTGACTACAGCAAAGCATTCGACACGATTAGTCACAGTTCTATCTGGCATGCACTGAAAATATCAAATGTTGGTAATAAATACAAAAACATCTTAAAATACATATATTCAAACAGTACAAGCGCCGTAAAGCTCGAAAGAAGAGGTGACCCAATCAAAATTGAAAGAGGTGTCAGACGGAGAGATCCACTGTCACCAAAACTTTTTATTGCTGTACTGGCAAAATATATTCGAAAACATGAACTGGAAATTGTTCCAGTTCATGTTTTCGAATATATTTTGGGATCAATATGAATGGGCGTCGCACGTAGGGTATTTGACCCAAAAACGCGATTGAAAATCAATATATACAAAGGAAACATAAACAATTCCCGGAAACGGTTGATGCATATTGGTACCACGATACATAGAGAACTAAAATCTACCGTCACTTTATTATGTTAGGTTTGCATTAAGTTGTAGGAAGTCGTTAACTTAGTGCCTTGCAGCGAATGCGTAAATAAATAATATGTGAACGATTTTGAAGTCCTGCATTAGAAGTAAGTGGTGAGCTAAGAGTGGTTTAAAGAAACATTTTTATGATGGATACTATTGAACCAGGTATGTAGTATCTGCTGTTATTACGAACCACAAAACAAACTAATTATATTTTGTGTCATAAATATATACATTAGAGTTATTGTTATATTTCTGGGAGTTTTCCGATAAATATTTTGTTTTCGTATGTTGATGTAACTACCCTCCTTTAAGAGAAAGTTAAGATTGGGTGTTTAAATTTCCCTATTGTATTTAAAAATATTTTTTTTTGCCTATCTTTTGTACAAAAATATGCATTTCATATTCTAATATTTTTTTGTCGGTTGTAGTTGGGTTCTGGAGTCAGAATTAAGACACAAGAATGTTTATTCAATATGGCGAAAACTAGCACAGAAAGGGAATTTTTCAAAGAAGTGGGATTTTGTGGAGAATGCGATAAATAACATACTATCATTTCCCGTTGAACAAATACAAGAGCTCCGCCGTAAAGGACATGGCTAAACGACTGCCTTAAGCATGTATAGAAATTTCTCACTAGCTCGTAACATTCAAATATTCATTAATGATTTATTACAGTTTTATTATTCTTCTAGTACTTTCGTGAAATAATCAAATAATTTTTATGTTATTGTTTGACAAAGAGAACATAAGATTCCGTTCTACGAAAAATTGTGGTCAATAAACCTACTTTTAAAGATATTTGAGTAAGTCGAAACGAACAGTATTCATTATTATTTATTTTTGTACCTATCGCAATACATCTCAAAACGTTGATTTCTTTAATTGCATTTATCTGATTTCTAGAAATTATTGACAAAATCTGGAAAGAAACGGCACTTAGTGCTGACGCTAAAAAGTTTCAATAAATTCTTCTAGATTACACTTGATTCGATTAGAACCAAATTAAAAAAATCAGGTTGGGGTGTCGTGGGTACTCGCTTTGAACGAAGTTCCTTTCTAAGGGTATTAGGGTATTATGGAGGAGCCAACTAGTGTGGTTTAAGACCACACTAGTTGCCTCTTTTTTTTTGTTGCCTCTGTACAAATTTCAATTGCGTATTGATTTATTAATGAGATGCATAAATTGTGGTGTAGCCACATATGACAGATCTTCAAATGGCAGCCGAGATCAACGGCTTAACTAGCTTTCCAAGGCACGAAGGAAACTCGCTATGTAAAGATGCTACACGATGGATCCACGGAATGACCTCGGCAAGCATTGCTTAACCTTGAAGATCGAACTGTGCGGCTGTTATTATTTAGCCACGAGCTCCTTTAAACGCCTTACTAAAGTATCATAGCAAAAACTTATTCTTTTACAAGTTTGTATACCTATTAATGAAGGAGTTTCTACGATTTTATTTTCAGGATTGTGACGATATAAAAAGTTCCTGTACCTTTTTTATACGAAATACTAATAATCAGCTATTCAGCATTACATATTACTAGTTAAAATGTTTATACATTGCTAGGGCAGTCGTCCATACTTTATTTAGCCATGTCCTTTTCCTATATTGAATCAGAAATGAAAACCAGGTGGCTTACTGCCAACAGGACTGAAAATGTTATCATAAAGAAAAATCGTGATTAATGATTAGATTATTAGCAAGGCACAGTCGAAATAATAGGTATTTTTTCAATGTTCAGGAAAACCAGGTCGACTATCAAAGACTTTCGATGACTTGAGTGACCGCAGCAAAAAGCGCAGTCTTCAGAAATTCTAAGGATTGGTCTAAGGTTGATAGAAAGATATGCTGCAATATTGGAAGTCATTTACAGTGGGCATAAAATGAATATTGAAAAAAATTCAACTTTTTGCCACGGTACAGCATTACTTTACTATACGTAGAATAATTATACTTCTGGCATCCCATGACGCCCACGACATACAAGGTACTAATCCAAGGTCCCTTTGTTGTTTAACATGCCGTTAACATATTACACATACTCTTTTTTTTAAAATAAGCTTTAAATATTAAAGTAAATACATTAATAAATTCATATACGTGAGGATGATGCACAGCTATACTACATATAAGTATTACAGGCACTAACAGATAAATTCCTTCACATGAAAAATAGGAACATGGTTCTCACACACTTACAAGTATCGCAAACATAAATAAATTATGTAATTCAACAACAACGGGACAGTGTGCGAGTCTGTGAACGATGTATATGAACAACTTTCTCCACGGAAGTCATAGGCAAATCCCAAATTTTTTATTGGATTTTCCATACAAAGTTGTCGTCAGCTGATTAAAATTCGTGTAGGAGATGCAATTTTTTTTTGAGAATTGTCTATGACTTCCATAGAAGAAGTTGCTTATAATTATATATGGGCAGAAGAAGTGGACTGATTTTGTAAGACGACATAAATGCCGGTATGGTGAATATTTTTAACTCACTGTATCGTCGTTATTTTTTGATTACGTTACAAAACAAAAAATAAGTTTCCAATATTTTTTTAATAATCTACCTGACCGACTAAAAATATTTTACTTTTTTCACTTATTTAAGATTCTAATAAATTCGGCATTTTTCGTTACAGCTTTTTCAGATCAACATGGGTGGGCTATCACTTAGGGTTCCGCAAGTCATTGAGACGGGTTCATCCTCCACCTGACCGAGAAGACACCATCAATGTGCTGATTTTCGGGTTTGACTCAACGGCGAAAAACGGCTTCATACGACAAATGCCGAAGAGTTACAAATACCTCAAGGATCAAGCGAAGGCAACGATACTCGATGGGTATTTATGATTTTCTTATTAAAGTCCATTGTTGGCAATAAACTTGATATTGTGGGGGTAGACCGAATTGAGAGGCGTGCAATGATTATAGATAAAGATGATTTATTTGTCAAAACATGTGTACACACAATATGCATGGTCACTTATTATTTAGCGCTTACAAACATGTTTTGCCTAACGAGTCGCACAAATATGTTTTTTTACAAATTGAATATCTTACTAAAGTATAGCAACTTCAGATATAATAACACAAAAAAATGGCCTTCATGTTAATTAAATATCATAAAAAATCAAAATTAATAAAATGTGACCACGTCAAAATGAGTAAAATAAATAAAATCGGATATTGTATCCGATTTTATTGACTGAGTTCACAAAAATGTCATTAAGTCGAAAATAAAAAATTACAAATATATCATAAAATTGAAAAAGTTCACAAAACAATATGCCGAATGTCATGTTCATAACAGTCATAAATTGCCATATATATAATAAATTTATGTTACAAATTTTAAAATAATATGCAGCCCAACTACCATAGATAATAGCATATTATTGTTAAACTCAATCAACAAATACAACAAACTGCATACTTTCAAGTTTCAAATGCAAAGTTTGTTGCCAGAAACGATTAAATATTTATTATACTACACCTGCTCGGAAAGTACCTTGATATTTTATCAAATTTACGGTAGAAAGTACGTCATTGCATATCGAACAAATATGCGGCGAGAAAACGCATCTGAGCGGGAGAGAAAAGTGTATGAAAATCCATTTCTTACGAGGTTTTTCTTTTTTAATTTTGGGTAAGACTATGCGCTGGTAACCTAAATATCAAAAGCCAAAAAGTTTTTACAGTGAGTTTTTATCTCCAAGTTCGCAAAATGACACTGGCCACTAGCTGTGTGTTGGATGGTGTCAAACAATTTGAAAAAAGAACATGTGAAAATTGCAGACGCCATTGGCGCCATTTTCAATTTGTGTGTTGTTTGAGGATTCAGTTTTCGTAGAAAAGTAAAATAAAACTATCAAAATGATAAGTAGTGATAGTGATGATGAAGATTTTTTAACTCCGCCGCAGTTGAAGGAAACAGCAAAATGCTGATTGATAACCTTTTACCACAGAAATCAATTAAAAAATATAATAAAACTTATGACGATTTTTTGCAATGGAAAAGTGAAAAAAATGCGGCATCTTTTTCTGAAACTGTTTTGCTAGCTTATTTCAGTGAAAAAGCACAAAAATACAAACCAAGTACGTTATGGTCTATGTACTCAATGTTGAAAAGTACTATATTGACAAGAAACGACATAAATATTCAAGAATACAAAAAACTTACAGCATTTCTGAAAAGAAAGTCGGAGGGATTCCGTAGTAAGAAATCAAAAGTGCTTACTACAAAGGATGTTTATTCCTTTTTGCAGAATGCTCCAGATGACAAATATTTGTTGATGAAGGTAAGTTTATGAACAAAATGCACTGGTTTATGATTTATTACGTACCTATTTATGAGTAGAAATCTACTAGGTTTTCATGTTTGATATTTTTGTTTACAGGTTATTTTGATTTTAGGAGTAAATGGGGCCTGTCGTTCGCAAGAACTTGTGGATATGACAACAGACGATATCGAAATCCTCGAAAATGGAATAATCGTCAATATTCCTAAAACAAAAACCAAAATTCAGCGATCATTTGTTATATCGGGCTTATTTTATGAGATAGTGAAGAAATATAACGAAATTCGCCCCAGTGACCCCAAAACCAATCGGTTTTTACTACAATATAAAAACAAAAAATGTACGAAACAAGTAATTGGGAAAAACAAAATAAGTACTGTGCCAAGAGAAATAGCTTCCTACCTTAATTTACTAAATCCACTAGAATACACTGGCCACTGCTTTCGCAGAACTTCAGCGACTATTCTTGCCGATACTGGTGCTGATTTAACCATAATAAAACGTCACGGTGGTTGGAAATCGTCCGCTGTTGCAGAAAGCTACATAGAGAATGTAGAAAACAAAACACGAATAAATAACCAAATATCGGGATCGATTAATGTGCATCAAGACTCATCTCCTCAACCATCAACGAGCGCGGCGATGCCAGATGCCCCTCAGCAGCCAGTTGCCCCTTTGGCACCACAGCCTTCTACGAGCGCAGTGCCAACAGCACAGCCAGTTATTCCTCCTACATTGTCGCAAACATCTCAAACAAACATTAATGGAAAAAGTGTTACATTAAGCTTCACTAACTGCAACAATTTCAATATAAATTTCAATTAGTAAAGATTTAGTTTTTTATTTTCCTCGTAGGTGTAGTATAAAGCACTATGTATCACTCGAGAGAAAGTGCGATTCCCGATCTCGGGCGTTTTAAAGCCCTCGCCTACGGCTCGGGCTTCAAACGATACCCTCGACGGTAATCGGTCACTTTCTCCTCTCGGTGAACAATGTACTAATTTATTGGCATCACTGTAATAGGCTTTGTAGACGTATTTTCAGTATAGTCATAAACACAATTAAGGGCTGCTTATTTCGAATTTGGGCTTAAAATAGCTCAAAATAGTATATTTATTGGTGAAAATATAGTATTTTGTATCTTCTGATACAAAATACTATACTTACGGCAATCGTCACTGTAATATTTTTATACTTGGGGTGCATGAAAGGAGCCTTCCCGAGCGGCGTTAATTTAATCGCATTGGGATTCCAAACGCCCGGCGCACCATGGACAACTAGCACTCAGTAACGCAGAGTCTAGCTGACCAAACCTTTCACCGCGATGGTACATCCAAACGGTTCTTCTCAGAACCAAGACCAACGGCCCGCATTTAGGCCAAAATTTACCAAAAAAGTAACCACTAAGGGCACCCACCGGCTTCTTAAGTCCGTCCTCATCTTAAACTCAATAAATATCGAAGGTTTCTCGGCAAATAAGTCTCAGATACTCGTACTGTCTCAACTTTGCCAGAATACAAACTCTGACATTTTATGTGTCCAGTAAACACATCGCGGCACCGAAAATCTAAGGCCACACATCTTCGGAATTAACCTTGCATTAGAAATACCTCACGCACAATATGGCAGCGCTATTTTTATTAAACCCTGTGTAACTGTTTTGTCTGCAATCTGGACGAGAGCTCTATAGAAATTCTTACAATGGATTTGAGCATTTTCTCAGTCACATCCTTCCATAAGCCTCCTAAACAGTCGTTTGAGTTCCATAAGCCACTTAAATTTGATAGCCAATAGAATAAAATAGTTGAGGGTGACTTTAATAGTCACAGCATATCCTGGGGGTACCGTGATTCAAACGCAGAGGGCAATTTAGTCAAGGAGTGGGCTGAAGCCGCCGAACTATCCATCGTACATTATGCCAAACAACTTGCATCTTTGAATAGTCGACGTTGAAAACTTGGCTACAACCCGGACTTAATATTCATCAGTAATAATATAAAATCTTTGTATTCAAAATTCGACCAACCGATTCCAAACACACAACATAGCATAGACCCATCACGTGTAAGGTGAAAGCGGCAATAAAGCCCCGATAGGTCTATACCTATCGTACCATTGGACTCGCAACATTTGGAAGAAAGGGAAGTCTTTTGGATGTACGATAAATAAGCCAAGACGAAAACTAGTTGCCCTGGCGAGTGCTTTGCCACTTCTTCCTGAATGTGAGATTCAATAAGGCTTTGATTATATGAAATTTGAATCTGAAGACATGGTACAAATAGAAAATTTTATCAAATACTTCGAAACATATTGGTTTAAGACGCATTCATCTACTGTAATAAGTCTATTTGGTGAACGCCATAGAACCACCACCATTTTAGAGACGTTTCACTCCAAAATTAAGAAACGTGTCAACAAGAATACTGTGACATTGATGTGATTACTCAAAGTATTGCAGCATATTCATACATCGGAGATGATTCCAGAAAAAAGACGAAAGGATCAAATCATCAATGATGACTTCACTGACATACAGTTACAAATTGTAAATAAAGAAATTTCAATTGGTCACGCATTAGAAAAATTCGGTTAGTCCCGCAATGCTCGACTCGAAAAATACCAACTGTAAAGTTCCGCTATGCACGAAATCACATTCGCGGGCAGTAATGAAGAAAAGTGTTACAGTAGGTATAATATTTTATTTATCCATTTAAAAAGTAAATTAAGAAAACCTAGTATGTAAATTCCGTTTCTTTCGCGAAAGAAAGTTAATAAACGTTCCGTTTCATCATACTAACGCACACTCGCCCCACGGCCACTCATCACTGACGCGTCATTCATTTTAAAAACAAAATGTCCACCCATTCCATAGAACTGTGAAAAACAAAATGTCTTTCCGTAAAAGAGAACCTTAACCTAAAAATATTTTGAACTAAGATTTCGATGTTTTTAGTTTAATTTCAATATTTTTCAGCTTACTGCTCAATTTAATTGAATTCAGACATTTTTCTTTCCAACTGTACTTTCCATTGTTTATTGTGAATCGCAGAATTTCGTTCATAGCGGAACTTTTTAGTAGGTTTTTTTCGAGTCGAGCATAGCGGGACTAATCATAAAAACTGCGCGCATAACACGCTAAATACTAAATTAAATTGTTGTTCTCAAAAGTGGTTTTAACTAGTGATACAACACTATTACCTGGTGGTATCGTTTAGCTTCAAAATACCCACCGTACCACCAGGGGTACCACCAGGGGTACGGCCAGGGGTACGGTGGATCTGCAGTTAACAGGACCCACATCAGTAAAAACAATCTGATCCACAATACGTAGACTTACTGGAGACCCACCGGACCCTGTCAACCAAGTTTATGTTACAGCCAATCAAATATCCTAACAACTGTTACTCAACGGCAAACCTCCACATAAACTTCCAAGAGCCAAGGGTCCTGTTTATACCTGTGAAAATTCTACTTACATCAGTAAGCCTTTTACTCTCACATACATGTCTGTGAGAGTAAAAAGCCCAGGCACTAAAGAATTGCAAGACGGCTGGTGTCGACGACTTAACTGTTGATCAGATTAAACACCTGCCGTCTTGTTAATAAACGTGGACTAAGGTAAGATTAACTTAATTCCAAGCATTAGCTTGGTACTAAAAAAAATCCGTATTAATAAACACGGAATAAGGAGGGATTATACTAATCTGACTTTAGTCTTGAACTAAAAGTTACACCGTGGTACTAGCTAGTTTAAAGTCGGATTTATTATGTTTCATTGGCCTTTTTTTCGTTGCGGTTTGATACTGATTTTTTTATTGTTTGAAATAAATATATTGTTTTTATATTCACAATCATTCCATATTATATTGTTTATCCCTAATAATTCTAGGACTATAGCAAAATATCACAGCGTAAGACTAGACAGGAAACACTATTTTAGGAATTGGCATTAAGGAGATGTGGTAAATATTTAGGTCTTAAAGGGTCTTATAATAGCATTAGTATAAGGCATACACTCGTCATCATAATCTATCAAAGCACTGCGAATATTAAATAGTGGCTGTTGCCCGCGACTTCGTCTGCGTAGCATTAGTGTTTCTAATAGCCTATTTTTAATGTCGCGCAATAATATTGTAAGTTAGGGCCGCCTTCCTTGAGAAATTATTAGTAAACCATACAAATTTCCACCTCCCATGCCAACCCCATAAGGACGGTTTCCGGGATAAATACTTTCCTATGTCCTTCCCAGGGTATGAAACTAACTCCATTAAGGTAATTCTGTAGTACATATTATCTCAATGACTAACTCCATCCAAAATCGGTTCAGCGGTATAAGCGTGAAAAGGTAACATATGCATAGAGCTACTTTCGCATTTATACTAATATTAAAAAGCTGAAGAGTTTGTTTGTTTGAACGCGCTAATCTCAGGAACTAATGGTTGGACTTGAAAAATTATTTTTGTGTTGGATAGTCCATTTATCGAGGAAGGTTATATAAAATCACGTCATCAATCTACGGCCAATAGGAGCGGCGCATAAATGAAAAATGTTGCAAAAACGGGAATAAAATATTCCTTTTTGAGAGCTTTCGTTGTGTGCGCTGTGTATGTGGTTAAAGTAACGCAACATTCATGTATGTAGGGTACGTAGGCAACCAGTTGACGGGAGCGAAGCCGCGTGGGACAGCTAGTTTTATTATATACGATTTAAGTTGAAATTCTTGAGATAAATTTAAAATTGCCTCCTTCACTTTCATAACTGTAAGGCAGATGTTACAATGTCCGCATTTTTTTTTCTTATTTTTCTACTTTATATCATCAACTTTCTTGCTTTCATTCACTGGTTCATTCTTTTTATTTTTAAATTAAATTGGGTTGCCATAGCTTACGCCTAAATCCAAGAGTAATGAATGAATACTTAGTTCGAGGTTATTCTATGTTTATTAATAACATTAATAAACCTAAGTTAATCGTTAGTTACTCCGGGATTAGCTAGTCCAAGAATAACTTCGGAGTAAGCTGGTTATACGCCATTTTTATTAATAAGGCAGCCGTCTGGGGTTTGGCTGTATCGTGGCACTTGGAATTCTATAACAAGTGCATGGCTACCGCAAACATCCCCAAGTTATGGAGAAGGACCGTGATCATTGCACTGCCAGAACTAGGTAATTTGTGCCCAGATTTAAACCCATGACTTCAAGCACTAGAAGCGAAGTCCTAGCCACGTCGTATGTGTGTAAAATAATATAATTGATATTGCAGATACAACATTGTCGGCGATGGTACACCGGCGGCCTTATTCCCGATATTCACAGGGAAGAATGAACTCGAATTACCCGATTACAGGGTAGGATCGAGAAATAATAACTTAATGGATGACATGCCTCTCATATTCTATAGGCTTACGAGAGACGGGTTTGTTATTAATTTATTCGTTTGTTTTTTTACAGTTATAAGATCTAACTAAAAGCCACAACGACAATAATTAAAGATAAATATAATTTATCCTATTTCAGCTACCGCACCGCATACTTCGAAGACTTTCAATGGGGAGGTACCTTCCAATACCGCTTCAAAGGATTCCGACGTCAACCAGTGGATCACTACCTACGTTCTTTTTTCCTTGAGGAAAACAAAATCCGAAAATGGGACAAATCAAATTCTAGGTGGTGCGTCGGAGATACACCACAGTTTGAACTGATGATGAATATCACTGAACAGGTATTTATTAACTTCCTTCCTTCTATTTTTACCATCATCATCATCTTCTGCCCTTATCCTGTGTAACTTGGGGTCGGCGCAATACGTTTTCTTCTTCCATACCGTCCTGTCCCCTGTCACGTTATCACTGACTCCCTTTTCTTGCATATCACTCCTCACACAATCCATCCATTTGTTCTTCGGCCATCCTCTCCCTCTCCTTCCATACACTTTTATATTCACTTCTAGTAACTGGCGTTTCATCCCTCCTCATCAAATAACCACACCAGGGCAATCGGTTTCCTTTCAAATTGCCAGTTTCGACTTGCCAAAACGGAGGAGGTCCTATGGTTGACTGTATGTTTGGTTATTTTTTGTATATTATGTTCAACGATTTCTCTGTTAATTTCGGACCGATTTTGAAAATTAAAACAATAATGGATACGTATTATTTTTGTTGTTGTTAAGCAAACAAATAATCAACAGTGTCTTGAAATTTCGCATGATGTAAGGTTTTATTACACGTTTTGCTCAAAAGTGACGGACTTAGTAGATTTTTTTGCCCAGGAATCATTCACGAAAGGCCAGGTGCGCAGTACTCATAACCGGCGTGTGTGTATGACTAGATGTATGAATGTGAGTGAAGCAAAATAAGTATGTAAGTATCGTAGCAGGTGGCGTTCTGTAGTTTCTGCCTGCCCCCATGGGAAAAAAGGCGTGAGTTTATGTATGAATGTATGTATGAATGTATGTATGAATCATCCCTGTTGTGATTAGGAAAATAAAGATTTGTTTTTAACAGACGACTTTTTTACAGTTCATGAGTTTGGATGGCAAACGTTTCGCTTTCACGTTCCTCGGTGAAATCACACACGATGTAAGCATGATATCAGTCGCTGACGATGCAACGGTGAAATTTCTCCAGGCCCTGGAGAAGAAAAACGTCTTCAAAGACACACTGCTCATCATCATGGGGGACCATGGACCGAGGTGAAATTTGGTGATGATTTTTACTCAAAAGGTCGAAACGTCTGTCCCTCTGTCGCAAACCATTGATGCCAAAATCTTCATATTTGCATTCATCATCAGCCTTTTAATGTTCCCACTGCTGGGACACAGGCCTCCTTTGTGAGAGAGGGAATGGGCCTTAATACACTACACGGGCCTTGTGCGGTATGGTAGATGTTACATGTCTTGGATTTTTTGGTTCTAGGACGTCCCGGTTTCGTCGCGATCTTTTGCTTCACCGTTTTAAAATATTAAAAATAAAAAAAATAAAAAGTTTTTGTAAAACAGCAATGTAGTAGCAAAAACGGTTTCGATACTTACCGTCAAACGAGGTGAATAGGAACGCAGGTGTGAATAGAAACAAAAGTTTGAGGGGAAATTTTCACGTTATTTAAAAATCGTTCGCAGCAATTTATAATTATAAAAAAAACGAGGCTTTGTTTGAACCCACTATAGATAGATAGATTTCATGAAGTGTTTAAACATTGTATACGTACAAGAACATGTACGATATTACATCGTTTGAGTCAAGTCATATTTAGCCGTAAGTGTCGCCGTACAAATATTTCTATAACATTGAAATGAATTAACAAAAACAAGATAAATCGAAAAATTACAGAATAGGCATTTACAAAGTTTATAATTTAGAAACTTTGTAAGTGTGTCAAAATTCCATATTCATTATAAATTTAATATTATTGTCAGAAAAAAGATAAAACTATTCAATCAAAAAAACTTTTTCAGCTAAAATAAATATGACTTTTGCAAAAGATACATTATTAATTGACGCTTGAATGCCTTATCATTTAGCTCCTTCCAACGTTTAGGCATATCTATACTAATATTATAAAGCTGAAGAGTTTGTTTGTTTGTTTGTTTGAACGCGCTAATCTCAGGAACTACTGGTTGGAATTGAAAAATTATTTTTGTGTTGGATAGTCCTTTTATCGAGGAAGGTTATAGGGTAGACAACTTCACGCAACGACTAATAGGAGCGGAGCGGAAAAATTATTCCTTTT
Source organism: Orthosia gracilis (assembly GCA_947562075.1). Classification (NCBI taxonomy): domain Eukaryota; kingdom Metazoa; phylum Arthropoda; class Insecta; order Lepidoptera; family Noctuidae; genus Orthosia; species Orthosia gracilis. The sequence continues at coordinate 43,657,732 of OX387272.1, read as the reverse complement.
TGAGAGTTTCCGTTGCGTAAGCTGCGTCAGCAGTTAAAGTTACGCAACAATCATATATGTAGGGTAAATGGTAGGTAGGAAGCCAGTTGACGGGAGCGAAGCCGCGTGGGACAGCTAGTGTTAAATACAATAGGCGCCATGCAGACGATACTTTTGTGCATGAGTGACGTATTTGCTGAATAGACTCGAAGAATGGTCATATCCCGTCTGTTACGCGGTACAACGTCCTGTAGAGGTGGAAACAAATTGGGGTTTCTTTTAACAAATATTGCGGTTTCGAGGATATACAGACAAGGAAGAGTAAATATTGTACCTTTTAAAATATGGTTTCAAAGTCAAATATATTTATTCAACTACGCCAAAAACCGGCTCTTTTGAACGTCAAAGCGTTAAAGTTAAAATTTACAAGTAATAAAAATTGATTCTACCGTTTACATGTATCAACACTTTTTAGCCCAAACATAGGTATAGATTTAATGCATCTACTTTGGGCCTTAAATGCTGTGTTAGCGTCAGTAGACTTTTAAGTCCTAAAATATGATGCCGTATCTTCGGTGAGACGCAATTAAACCATGGTAGGCCGCAATCAAGGAATCTACATTCACAACTGCAGCTAGAGAGTGCAATGCAAATGCAGTACTACATTTTTTTTGCGATTACCATATTGCGATTTCCAGTCTAGCGTTTTATCAATTACTAGTCCAAGGAATTTAGTAGTATTTACAATTTCAACAACAATTTTATCATCTACTAGCTGTCCCACGCGGCTTCGCACCCGTCAACTGGCTACCTACCTACCCTACCCTACCTTCACTACATACATGATTTTTGAGGAATTTTAACCGCTTATGCAATGTACGCGACGGAGTGCGTCAAGAAACGTGCCAGCTACAATACATTGATTTATAATAGGAAGCTATTAACCGGGCGAAAAATATACTGAATGGGCGACTGTTATACAAAGTAAGTAACTATTTATCCGGTTTGAGAAATACCTTTTAGGAGGTTTTTGTGAGCTGCGGCAATAATATTGTTACATACTTTTATTGTATTTGGGGTTCAATATTTTCTATTTTAGCATATTATTCTTTTGAAAATAGCTGAACCACCATCCAGGCGACATCGCTGTGCAGCGCGGGAGGTCGGGTATATTCGTGTTTTCAACGAATTAGTCCAAGAGCGAGCGAAGCGAGCTCGGGAGCTTAGAGAACCCCGACACGGATAGGTTAGGTTCGAAGGGGATGACATCATCTCCTTCATATTAGGTTACTTTAGACCCTGCAGACAGAAACAGTTTGTCGACGGAGCCCCACTACGGGGCAAGGAGCTCCGCAGTGGGGTCCGTCGACAAACTTTTATTTTCAAGTCACTGTTTTAAACATTTGTATTCGCCCACTGTTTGTCACCCACTTAGTATGTCCTTTAATTTGAATTTATTTTTGCTCATTTAAATACTATCCATGTATAATTTGACACAAATGGTCGCATGTTTCAGATGCTACAGTTTGTATATGTTTACTCATTATCTATCGTGACTGGTCCTTACAAAGTACTGATTATTTTGCCCACGTATAATGTTGCGTTAGTACCACGTATAAGTTAGGGTATATCTCAGTACATAAGTATTCTCAATGTATGTGGATTTGTAACCAGTCTTTACCAATTATTATTAATAATTTTTGAAACCAAAAAAATAATAGTAGGATGAAACCCATTGGAAAAGGAAGAGGCGATAACAAAAATTAAATAAAAAATCATTTGCGGGCGATCTAAAGTCGGGAAGTGGAAGGGGGTCAGTTTTTAAGGGTAATAACGGTTTATTTCGATTGCCGGCAAAACTACAAGTCCTGTGGAAAAAAGTTAAATGGCAACGTTGTAGGTCCAGGTTAAAGATCTCCAACATTTGTATTTACACTTTTTTCACATAACCTCAAAATTTATAAAAATCCAAATAACCAAGTTTTTGTTTTTTTTTTATTTGAACGTATAAAAAAAGTTTCTATTTTTACTAAATTAGATGAAAACTCACCTTTTTATGTTCCAAACACAGTGTAATTTTTCAATTTAAAATATTTATGTTTTCCCCTTAATTTGACTTGATATCGAAAAAAGCACCCTTATTTTCAATCGAAAATTCTCACGTCAAAATATCTGCTTTTTTAAAAAAGTCTGTGGGCTTTTAGTTCTTTGAAATCTCTATTTTCTGATGGTGTAAAAAATATACATTATTATGGTAAATTTATTTTAATTTAAAAATGAAATAACAGGTAGTAAGGCCCGGACCCTCCTAGCCCCTTCCCCATTTCCCTATGAAATACCTTTTGATAGGCTAAAATTTTCCGTAGGTATCTCAGGTAAAATATCAGGTATAATCTATCTTAAAATAGCAATAAATAGGCATCTACGCATATAATTTAAAGAAGATTCTACAACTATCTCAACATATTTTAGATGTGTTCTTCTCAATGTATTGTAATGTTTTTTGTTAAAAACAATGTATTTGTACAGAAATATTATATTTTAAATCAGAATCAAAAATGTTTTCATCTAAGTACGCCCGAAATGTCTTCATCCAAGTCTTGGTGTGAGCCTTCACCAATATTCTACTGGAATCTTCAAATGTGTCACTATTTCTGTTTTCATCTTTTTTGGATTACGATTATTTTTCTATATCACATAGGTACAGTTTGTCCCCTTCTATAATAATCGATTCCTACTTTCATTCCATGTTGAAATGATTTTTCCAGTCGACAACAGTAATGCTTCTAAACGCTTGTTCAGCCACTGCATAAAACGCTAAAATGAAACCAAAAACAAATTTTCTTTCTTTTTGTCTTTCTACATACTCCTTGGACTCCACTGCGGTGTTCTATTGACATGAAATTTTGCACACCCGTTTGTTTCTCGAGACAATACATTTTTATTATAAAAGTAGCTTTTACCCGTGGTTTCGCTCGCAGTTAAGCCATTTTTTTTTTATAAAGTGTATCATATGTTACTTCTAATACCTCCAAGAATATATGTACAAAGTTTCATGATGATCGGTTCAGTAGTTTTTGCGTGAAAGCGTAACAAACAAACTTACATTCACATTTATAATATTACTAGCTTTTACCCGCGGCGTCGCTCGCAGTGAAGCCATTTTTTTTTAATGAAAAGTATCCTTTGTTACTTCTAATAACTCCAAGAATATATTTACAAAGTTTCATGATGATCGGTTCAGTAGTTTTTACGTGAAAGCGTAACAAACAAACTTACATTGACATTTATAATATTAAGTATGACAAAAGGATTATGATATATTTTTTTTTACTAGGTTCTTGTTTATTTAATCATTTCATTTTCACAACAGGTTTAATTTAAAAATCCGCAACACATTGCAAGGAAAATTGGAAGAACGTTTACCGTTAATGGCTATACGTTTACCAGAAAAGCTGAAGAAAATTCGTCCAAACGCTCAAGCGAATTTGGAAGCGAACGCCAATGTACTTACGACACCTCACGACATTCATGCTACTATCCTAGATGCACTGGATTGGACCGAATATATAAACCCTTTCAAAATAAATGGCGCTGACTTCCCAAGATCAATGTCGTTGTTGGAACCGGTAAGTGTTTTTTTTTTAATTGGGTTGGTTGTACTTTTGAAACTATCAGGGTGTAAAGTCCTGTCCTCCATTGTAACGGGCGGATCCTCCGACCGGACGGGTGTTGTGTCTTGTTTGGGGCAACTGCACGACGGTTGTTCTCGAACTGATTTATAATTATGTTCAAATCGCGCCGAAAATTCTGCATGCGCGATGCAGGATTTTGTGGGACTTCAGATACCCCTACATTTTTGTTGAGGAGCTCGCGGATAAATAATAACAGCCGCAGGAGTCGATCAACGAAGTTAAGCAACGCTTGCCAAGGTTGGTCCGTGGATGGGTGACCATTCTGCACGTTAGGCCGTTGGTCCCGGCTGACATTTATAGATAGTCGTTACGGGTAGTCAGAAGTCTACATATGATACCAAGTCTTGCCAAAGGGTATCGAGTTACCCAGTTATTAGGTTGTGGAGGTAACCAGCTGAAACCGTTTAGACTGGCAGCCATACCCAATAAAAATTGGAAAAGACTGGTCTGACTGATTGATTGGTTGTAGGTACTCACAAACATCAATCTAAATAGATAACACAAGTCCCTCGAACTGTATGAAAACCAGGCGTGCCACTTTTCGCATGACAATGCGTGCATGCTTTCCTTGCAATCATTGCTTCAAATTCCGTAAAAAATCCGTCTACTCGACAAAAGCAGTGAACACGTTTGAGTTGTCAAAATGAATGGTAGCATGCGTGCTTCGAGCTGTCAAAACTGTTACGCAATCAGGGTACTGGTCGTACACTCAGGCTATTGTGAGTAGATGCTTATCTCCTGGCCTTTCAAAACATTACTAAGAATGTTCTCGCCCCGCGTTTCCACTCACATCTGCCTAGTACTTTATGTTAACTTTCTTACCATTTTTCAGATCCCTATGAACCGGTCCTGCAGTGAAGCGGGTATACAACCTCATTTTTGTGCCTGCGTTAGCTGGAAGAATGTGACAGACGTCAAAATGATTCGCAAGTCTGTAGACGCGTTCATCAACTTCCTCAATGAACTGACGGAAAGCCAAAGGTAATGAGGATGAACTACACTCCGTCCAGCCTGTTATTTTACTTTTGACAGCTCAAAAATTAATTATTTAGTGTTGAATTAATGCGGTACCGATTCGATTTCTTGTTATAATCGACTTTATTAATGAAGAAATTTTAATCGATTTCACATACGACAACACATGATTTTATTCAAGTGCAGATTCCAGTTTATATTATGAAGAAGAATCCAACGATTTGATTTTTTTCGATTCCTCGATCCTCAGCAATGAGGGACCGATTGAAGAAGAAGATGTGAAGATAACTGAAGTTTTTACTTTACATTATTTCAGGTCAAAATGCGCAACTCGCACGCTCACCGAAGTCAAATGGGTGATGAGTCTAAGGCCCCACACTAAGATGCTTGCCTATGTCTCGCAAAAAAACAGAGAAGGTTACCTCAGCAAGTTCGGAGCCCAAACCAAGGCAACGCAAGAGGACTATCAGTTGAAGGTATTTATTTAAAACTAGCTGCCTGCCCTGGCTTCGCAAAGGTGTCCTAATCAAGTTTTTTTTTTTTTATTGATGGATAAAATCTCCTCTAGCCCTCTAAACATTAGTGTCTTCTGTGTGTATTCATTGTATCCACATTGAGTATAAATACCCTAGCCAAAATGAATTTAGTGTGACGTCACAAAGCCTATAACCAGTGAATGATCATAACGCTTCTAACGATACCTCATTAACCGAATTGTGGTAAGTAGTTTAGTAATTATGTGGGAACAGATGAACATTCATACATACATACAAACCGGTTAAAATTATAATATTCCTTTTAGCTTCGCCGTAGTAGGAGTTTTTTTACTTGGTGCAGTGTGCCACCATTATTATACCATACCATGTTGGCAGTAAAGTAGCATATTCTCAATTTTTTTCTTAATGGTTTTTTATTTTTTTATTTTCAGGTGGTAGTGGGTCCCGGCGAAGGTATTTATGAAGCCTCGATGACGTATTTTCAGAATGAAGACACATTCGTGATGAGTACGAGAGACATATCTAGGATCAGCATGTAAGTTTTTAGCATACTTGGTAGACTGGTGACCTGCACCCTAATTTGATAATTGAATTCAGCACATGAAAGAGTATGACAAACACAATAACATATTGCAAAACAATATTGGACTCTTTAGAAAAGAGTGTATTCACTACTGAAAGCGTCCAATAATTTTTGCAATACCTAATTTTTTGAAGAGAATTTGTCATACTCTCTTCTGGGGTTAAACCCTTTGCCTAGCCGAATTCACTTACAGAATTAAGCTGCTGATCAGGGTCGTTCCTGCTCGTTCATATCCCGTCGTTAATAATATCAACGACTGGGAATGTTTGTTCCACTAATTAACAGTGTTGAAGAACGCGATTTTTTTTTCCCAATCATTCAGCCCTTCTTTCGCGTCTAGTTTAGGAGTCAGTAAATATTATTTATTTGTATATGTCGCAGGTTTATGACAAAATCGGCTTTTTGATCGACTATTGATCAAGAATTAGACAAAAGACAAAAGTATTACTTTATGCTATCATAAACCTGAGAAAATTCAGTTTTTTGATCAAAAACCTAGACTGCATTAGTTTTATGATAAAAACCATGTCGGTAACTTTTTTATTTGCAACTTTTTAGTTATATTTTTTTTTCGAACGACTCTTAAACATTATATACATACCGTTAAAAACATAAAGTAATAAATTTATCTTCTTCTTGATCAGCCTAAATTTTTGTTCAAAAACCTAATTTTGTCATAAACCTGTGACATATAGATAAAATCTCGATTTAAACGTTATTTTTTTGTGTCCTAGGTACGGCACTGAACCTAGCTGTATAAGTGCCACCCATCCGCATTTAGATCCTTATTGCTACTGCAAGGACTATGTCTCTCCATAACTAACGATATTAGAATAAAGAGCAAGCAGAGTACAAGGCAATAGAGGTTTTTCTTTTAACTTCCCTATATTGTCCCACTGCTGGGCAAAAGCCTCCCCATAGCCTTAAAACATACTAAAATATGTTGTTGCTGATTGTAATGGTTATTTTTAGTGGCACGATTGACACAGTGGTTGAGCGATTGACTGCTGCGCTGCGTGACGTGGGTTCGATTCCCGCACGGAACAAATATTTGTATGACCTACAGATAGTTGTTTCGGATTTGGGTGTTGTGTACGTGAGTTTATATGATTGAAACGTACCCACGATACAGGAAGAAATTCCTAGTGTGGGGCAACGATATTTACAGAAAAGATTGTTTCTCTTTATGATGGTGGAGCTGAGTGGTGCTAATCGATGTGTCATGTTCGTGAACGGGCCGGCATTGGTCTGCTTTTAATTGCGTACTTATTGTATTTTTGAATTCTTTGTTTTACTCTAGACGCTTTTACGTGTACGTATTTTAAATCGTTCTCACATATGTATTGTTTCAACAAGAATGATGTAACCAAATAATTGTACTTAAAACTGATGGAAAAGTGTGTCCGTGGAATTTCTTGCACATTCTTCTCCGTAGAGACCTGCTCGAAATACAATATCTTTAACTTTTGATACTTCATAATGTGTATTTTCTTTACGAGGCTTTTAGTCACTTTTTGCATATAAATAGCGTATTTTTGTTGCTTATTTAAAGAACTTATAAGTTTATTTATTTTTGTACCCAGTATTTTTTCTTTGATAAGGAATCTTTTAACCAACTTCATAAAGAAGTAGGTTCTCAATTTGTCTACACATTTTCTTTAAGAATTATGATCGGCGATATATTCGCCAATTGGTAACTGATTTTGTTACTCTTTTTTTTGTTTGGAAGAGTATTTTCCAATTATTAATTGGAAAATACTCTTCCAAACAAAAAAAATATCAAGTATCTAATTAGCCCAATGATTTGTGTACCTATAGTCTGCAATAATTGATAACAATGTAGGTTTTCCTAAATACAGAGAATAGAAGAAGAAAGAATAGAATTGAATCAATACATAATAATAGGTAGGCGAAAAAGTTGCAACGCATTTTTAAAAAAAAAACAAAGCTTTTTTTTACTATAGTTTATTTACATTTAACTAAAGTATGTAGGTACCATTTTGTTCGATAACGTTTTGCCATCTTGTAGGTAGGGACATGATCCCATTGCTTTAGAAACTTTGGGACTTCTGATCAAAATACCGCGACAAGTGGTTTTGGCAGTCCTCTCGTGATGTTAACCTGACACCGCCTAAAGAATTCTGAAGAGACCGAAACAGGAGGAAATCTGAAGGTGCAAGGTCAGGACTATACGGCGGATACATTAACACCTCCCAGCCAAACTCTCTTAATTTTTGCTGAGTGACTAAAGATATGTGAGGTCTAGCGTTATCATGATGAAAAACCACACTCCTTCTGTTCATTAATTCCGGCCGCTTTCTCTCAACTTCTTGCTTTAATCTCATCAGTTGTTCGCAGTAGGGTTCAGAATCGGTGGTCCTGCCTGGTGGTAATAGCTCATTATGAATAATGCCCTTCCAATCCCACCACACACACAGCATCACCTTGTTCCGAGTTAACCCGGGTTTCGCCACAGTCTGTGAAGCCTGACCGGCCTTTGACCAAGACCTTTTTCGCACGTTCTTGTCGTACGTGATCCACTTTTCATCACCAGTTATCAGCTTCTTCAAAAATGGTACGGTTTCATTACGTCGTAATAAAGAATCACAAATGAGTACACGGTTCATTAGGTTTCTTTCAGTGAGCTCGGGAGGTACCCAAATATCGAGCTTTTTTATGTACCCAGTTTTTTTCAAATGCACCAAAACTGTTTTGTGGTCAATTCCCAGTTCTTTAGCTACGTCGTAACTATTTATATGCCGATCATGCTCCACTTTTTAAAAAAGGCATCCATTTTATCCGTAATAGGGCGACATAATAGAGCGACGTGCATCTTTGACATCAAAATTTCCGGATTGAAAACGCTTAAACCAAATTTGTGCTACTCTCACAGACACTGCACTAGGTCCATAAACATCTCAATTTTTTTTCGCGGCTTGCGTTGCCTTTTTACCTTTTTTGTAGTAAAATTTTAAAATGTATCGAATTTCTTCATTAGATTCATTCATCTTGACAGTACGAAAAACAAATAAAAACCACACATTTTCCTAATTTGAATTTGGAATTATGTTCTTTAAAATGTAAACTTTCAATGATACCAAAACCAGCCAGATACAAATAGTATAGCCAAATAAATTTTATTACAAGTTCATACATACTATAATGCGAAAAGAATTTTTCCCCAACCTAATATATCACTTCAGTAGTTTTGGCATGAAAGAGTAAGAAACATCCTCACTAACTTTTGAGATTTATAAGAGTAGTAGGAATTGCATAATGTCTATACTTTTATAGATTTTACATTAAGGTAAGTATATTACTCACTTAGGTACTAAAAGTATCTCTGGTTCATTTGTAACATATTTCTGTACCAAAGTCAAAGTCAAATGTTTTTATTTCGACTAGGCCATTAAGCGGCACTTTCGAACGTTAACAATTAAAATTAACAAGTAATAAAATTTGATTCTACCGTGCATTCGGAAAAGTAGATTGTTATGGAGAAGAATGCACAAGAAACTCCATACTTACTCTTTAAAAAAAAATAAGCTTACATACTACTCGTATAATGCGAAAAGACTTTTTGCCCAACCTAATATATTGGCTTAGCGCGATCAATGATATTATATAATTATTATTTTGCATCAAGGGTGGCTGATAGATGCAAACCATCGGGAATTCAGGATAAATATTCCTTTAATTTAAGACATCATGTGTGATGTCGGCGGTAGCTGGGTACAATCGTGAACATGAAATCACTGAAATTATTCGATACACTAGGTTTATCCAAATGCACTGTTAATCCGTAATGCTTATAAACATTACGGAATGACAATGATTTTTTTACGATGTCTTTGGCTTGGAGGGGCGAGGCGGTCCGAACTATTCTTCCTATTCTGCTGATTCGCCACCAGGCGATTGTGATTTGTTTTGACTTCCGTGCTATTGAATCCGCCATATAAATTATATATATATATATATATATATATACATGTATATCGCAGGGTAATGACGATAACAGAGATTTCACTAAATCACGTTAGATGTCAAATATTCTTATTTATTACATCTTCTTACTAAAATGTCTAGTGTTAAGACAAAATGCTAGTATAATGTAAGTGATATATCGTTTCACTTAACTAAATCTAGTAAAATGTGAAAAAAGCAGACGTTAGAGAATAAGATTCTTGTATAAAGCGCAAGTTCGGTCATGCATGGAAGATGCACGTATCACACCTTTGGGACGGATCTGTCAAATACCAGTTTGATGCACTTCGGCCGATTGACAGACGGAGCAAGAGGCTCATCGGCAACGATGCACTGATCGAGTCAAAGCTTGAACATCGGTTTCGTTGTTTGACATCGACTTTCGAAATTTAAGTTAATTTTCACTTTGTAGTGTTTTTATTATGGAAGTCGGTTGTATTATATTTTTTTATTATATTTTTAATTCTTGACTTTTTTGTTTTGGTACCATGTGGGCAAATTCTACACATAGTTAGGGACCTATAATGCTTATAATGACTCAATAAAACTTATGGAGTTCAATTGTGTTCCTTCGTAATATAAGACGAGTCCAATCCAGTTCATAGATGTTGGCCTAGCTTTGGGCTTGACATAAACCTAACAATACACTCTTTAGAGCGTACTTGTGTGATGTTATGATAATTATGAAATGGTGTAAACATTAAACAAACATATCATTTCATTTATTTATCAGACAACAATTTTGTCATTTAACTAGATTTAGTTTAGTGAAACGGCATATCACCGACATATTATTAGTATTTTGTAATATCACTGAATATTTTAAGTAAGACCTAATAAACAAGAATATTCGGCATCCACCGCGATGTCGTGTAATCCCTAAGGATTTCGTGAAAACCCTATTATCCTCATTTCCCTGCGGCATATATATTTGATCGGTATTTCATTAACTGGTCAATGTAGCGACGCTTGGGGCCTTTGTCCAGCAGTGGACGTCGTTCAGCTGATATGATGATGATATTATATATCTATAGAGTAAGTAAATAAAAGAAAATATAAAGATTGTCATTTCCAATGAGGCTAATATAATACAATTTTCTATAAGGAAATCTTGTTGAGTACTTAGATATTTTATTATAACAAATTATTATAAAATGTCAAGAAGTTTAAAACTAAAGTCCCACATTATTAATTTCTGACTTCGTCTCCCCTGACAAAAGTTCTTAGACCTTAGAGTCTAATTTTATCGAATTTGATATAAAGGTTACAAATTCTTAATAGAAAATCGTATCGATGTTGGATATCAATATTTTATCGTATGAAATAAAACAAAAACAACTATCAATAAAAACATATTGTTTAGAGATAAATTTAATATCTTCATTTTCATATTCAAGGGTTTGATTTGATCGAAAATCTGAGTTTTATTTAATTCTTTTTTCAGCAAAGGCACGTCTTTATCTAGAAAGAAAGAAAGGAGGTTTTAACTCGTGTAAAATAGTATGGTCTTATGTTGGTTATATTACTAAGTCAATTTTTGTAGACAGAGCACAATAAAATTAGTAATTGATGTGCGCCACGAAAAACACATCCCAAAAAAAAACAAAATTTCATCGCTTAGCATATTGTTGGGACTCGCGTGCGATACGGTGTCACAGCAAAGATTTTTAGCAAAAGCCGGTGCCGACTGGATGTCGTACGAACTACTTATGATCTTCCTTTAGTACATTCGTCATATCAGCATCACATCGTACATAAGTTTAAATTATCTCTTATATCGCAACATGGCAGTGTGACTACGGCTCAATTATTCCTATTAAATTGTCGAATATTATATTTAAAACTGCTCATGGCCGGCCACATGTGCAGACCACATTGAGACACGGACATTCGGATTTAAGTTACGGTCTGATAGCCACCCTAATAAACTATGAAATACTCTATTCATTTTAAAATGATTAAACAATACTGAACCTTTTAAAGAAACTCATAAATTGTCCTTTTAATGTAAAAGCTGTCAAGACAAAAGTAATATTCCAATGAAAGTCTAAAGAGACTTGAAACATTCGATTTCTAAGCTGACCCATTTTAAAACTAGTAACAAATTGTACAAAAACTGCAATAAAAACGACCTCGCAGCTACGAGAACAGAAGAAGAAGAATATCGTGGAAAATTTTAGATAATGCAGTGGGAGTGGTACAAGGATCGCTGTGGGCAGGTTGTTCGGGAAGCAAATGGGACAAGGATGAGACACTTATTTTTGGGCATCGATAGAGGACGGAGTTGGCTAGGAACAATTTTCGACTTTTCAGCCTTTGAGGCACCGAGCCACACCCTTGCATTGGGTGGCGTATCTAATCATAATCATAATCATAAATAAATAAATAAATTTATTGCATTCATCTACAAATACTGCAACCGTCATTTTCATTGTTTCGAACCTATCCTCAATATGTTGTGTGAGGTTAAGGACCTGGCCACAACAAGACTTTCCAGGTCTAAATCCAGCATGCTCTGGTGTAAGTTTTGGATCGATCGACAAGGTCTGTGAGGCGGGCCAAAAGTAGCTGTACGAATAGTTCGTAAGGGCGGTAGAGGGATATAGGGCGGAAGTTTTTTGGGTCATCATGAAGTTTTCCTGGTGTAGGTATAGCGAAGATCTTTGATTTCCTCCAAAGGCGAGGTATATTTCCAGACTCCAAACAGTGGTTAAAAATTGTAGCAACCACGACACGGTTACCGGGCCTAGATGTTTGATTTGTTCCACCGGTATGTCATCCACTCCGGAGGCATTACCCCAGCTCAGCCTTTGAATAGCTGAGATGATGTCCGTTGGCTGGAATGGGTTGCACATGTCGGAGGTAGTGGAACAGAAATGTCTAGTTTTCGGAGTCCTGCAGGCATTTTGGTGGTATTCCGTTGTTGATGAGCCACTTGGTGAGCCTTAACCGTGCTAGGTGTATGGGCTGGTGGGGATTTGCTCGTGAGCTTGCGAATAGTGTTCCAGGCTTTTTAATTACTATGGGTCATGTCGATACTGGTGTCCATCCATTTTTTCTGGCGTCGCTCGCTTATCTGAGCCAACAGTTTATCGCCAGCTTCAACTGTCTCTTTCGAGAAAGCCTCGTTGTCGTAGAGATGCTCGTACGCTTTTAGGAGCTCACTGGATTCCTGGAAGATGCTTGGAATGTACGAAATATGACATCCCGGGGGATACAACGCTGGGATGTGCCCGAAACTGCACTCACGAATCAGTCGTATGTCTGTGGGGTGGGCGGGATGTTAATTAGTTCGTCATCAACAGACTTTGAAAATTGTTCCCAGTCAGCTTTTAAATAGTTGAAACGGCGCTTAAATGACATGGGCAATGGTTGGACGACGGACCGGATATAGCACATGATCGGTCAATGTTGTGTTCGGGGGATGGATGCTCCGAGTGCTGATACTTGGGCTAGCAAATATAAGGTCCGTATTGTAGCCACGCTTCCATCTGCCGCTAATGAATGACGCTGGTTATTTTGTGACATGGATTAATGCCAGATCGTGGGCTTCTGCCCATGTTTCGACAATTTGGCCGTCTGGGTTTGTTGAGCTATAGCCTCAGCTGGTGCTATGGCTGTTAAAGACACCAACCACTATGTTCGTAAGCTGAATATCAAAATCAGGTGTTTCGAATAGGAACGGGGTGCCCGGGGGTTGTTGTCACAGCGTGTCTTACGAGCTAATTCAGAAATGATTTCTGCTTTATCCTGAGAGAATCCTTGGATGTTGATCGAGATTACACACAAGGCTGGTTTTGTCAGTGGACTGCTTGGCCCCGAAAAGGGCCGGTTAGAGTCCTAGTTTGCCATCGTGGTGAAAGGATTTAGCCAATCGACAGAAGTCGATTGCCCAGGGTGCGCCGGACGTTTCGGGAGATCGGATGGTACGTCGCTCGGGGAGGCTCCTTACATGCAGCCCCTCTTGTTGAAAAAAATCGAACATAGAATCTCCTCCTTTTTGGAAAGTCGGTTAAAAATACACACTGCATGTTGACCCCTATCTCCACAACGTAATTTACACATTCCAATCAAGATAAATCGCCAACATAAATCTCACGAGTCACGACTCCTAACATATGTGCGAAGATGAGCGAATGCGCACGAAGTCACTTGGATTCGAGCATATCTTAGAGAATTAAATGCGCCGCTTCGCTTCGAATCTGCTTCTACCCTAATGTGAGTCTAAACAGTTCATATTACGGCCCACCCTCTGTTAGTGCCCATGTTTACTGACTGAGCCAACAACGACCGACGCACCAGCTGACTTTATTTAGTTAATTTGATCGATTCTCCGTTTATTGGACGCATTTATTGGGCTCGTCAATTAAAATAAGTGTTTGGTTTGGTGTCAATGGAACGGTTGTTAAGTGATGTATTGGAATAGAAATGTAAATAGGTACCTATCTGACGTTAGAGCGCTAAAAAAGAACCATATATGAAGAAAAAAAATTAGGAAGTACTTTCATTGTGCATATAATCAGAGTAGGATTTCCTATAATAGTCACAGCAGATCTTTGTGTCTCTGAAGTTGGCACTGCCAACCATTGCGCAAGAAACAGTTTGTCATCGAGTATACTGCATAGAGTAAGCGAGATAGGACGACAAACGTAAGCGAGTAAAAGAGACAGTTATACAACGCTATCTTCACCTTCAACATTGACACAAAAATAGCTACTGCGCAGAGACACAAAGATCCGTTGTGAGTATTATACGTGAGTGTTTCCTGATAGCTATGACCTGGGGGAAAGATTGGATAGGTCACTCCTAGGCAAGCGCGCTTCTTCGTCGACCGCATCATAAAAACGGTAAGATTGGATGCTATTTCTGACTATAATCTATCTGTGTGCCAAATTTCATCCAAATCCGTCCAGCCGTTTGAGCGTGAAGATGTAACAAACATACAAACACACACACATACTCACAAACTTTCGAGTGTGATTAATTTAAGTACTTAGACATTGTAAATAAACGTCTCATTCGAATTGCATATGGCCTGCTCGTATTTAATCTCTAATTTCCCTCAGGCAACCTTAAGGCAATGTTAACACATTACCTACAAAAGGTCAGCATTTTCTTCACGATAAAAAGCGTCCTTTTCATTTGGGGCATATTAAACGAACGGTTTGGCAGTATTGACGAGGACTCACGAAAAGGGTCAAGCATACTTAAACAGTTGGGCATCCTGAAATCAGCCGTGCTTAAATCATTTTGATAGACTCTTCAATGAAATTAAGATATTGAGGGTCTTTAGCATTCGAAAAGGCCCTTTGTAATATTCACAATGAAAATGTTAAATCTTCTCCAGTCTAATCTATTGCTCATCAAGTCATACTATGAGTTTTCCTTTCCATTTATAGAAAATTAAAGGTATATATATGCTTCAACGAGGTGATCCGTGAAGCTGAAGTGATAAGGGGCTGGTCATATTAACCGTAGAACTGATTAAAGTGTGTTTTAGTGGAGACCGCGAATCGGCAAATATGAGGTAGACGCCCTCAGTCCTGATTTAGCGATGACCTTCGCAGGGTGGTGAAATGGCTAGCGATTGGAGATAGCCTAAGGCAATAATGCTTCATTACCAGTAGATACGTCACTATAGTATGATTGAAAGATAAATATAGACTGTTGAATGTTAATTTTAAGCTCAACTTATCTAACAATACGAGCGACTTTTATTTATCGTGTCAAAATGGACACTATAAATAAAAGTCGCTCGTATTGTTAGATAAGTAGAGCTTAAAATTAGCAATATGCAATTAAAATCGCAAAAATATCAGTTTTTCTCTCATTATATACAATATTATACATATCAGGAGGCTCGCCGGTGAAAAAGTTGTTCGTATTTTCTTCTTTTTTTTGTATTTGTTATAGGCTCGCGTTTGACCACTATCTCGCCTGATGTTAAGTGATGATGTGGTCGAAGGTGAAGCACGCTTGCCTAGAAGTAACCTTTTCACTCTTGACTTGAAGACCCCTAGGTTGTAGCTATCAGGAAACAAAGACGCTGGCAGGGAATTCCACTCCTTAGCTGTACACACAATGAAAGTATTTTCAAAACGGTTTGTGCGTATGGGTGCGATATCAACCATGTACCGATGGCGCATTGCCGTACGTCTTGTAGTCCGATGATGGAAAGGGCTAGGCGGAATCAAATTGTGCAGTTCCATCGCACACTCCCCAAAATGTAACCGATAGAAAACCGACAGGCTGGCAACTCGTCGTTGGTGCTCAAGGCTCTGGAGCTTTGAGTCGACCAGCGCATCATTGCCGATAAGTCTCCTGGCCCATCTGTCAATCGACTCAAGTGCATCAAGTTGGTAGCTGGCAGATCCGTCCCAGAGGTGAGAGCAGTACTCTATGCATGACCGAACTTGCGCTTTATAAAAGTTGAGCAGCTGTTCAGGCATGAAGTACCGTCTCACCTTCGCAAGGATCCCCAACTTTTTTGCTGCCAATTGAGCCTTTGCCTTGAAAGGACCAAAATTGAGGGTCGATGTCAACGTAACACCAAGAAGGTCGAGATGGTCCGTTATCGGCACGGTTACACCACGGAAGGATGGAGCCGGGTGGAATTGGCTCTTTTTTGCGGAAAAAGACACGCCTGGGTCTTAGCAGCATTGAATCTGACTAGATTGGCATTGCCCCATTCGGAGACTGCCTCCAAAGACAGGTTCAAGCACTCAACCATGGCCTCCGGAAGAGACCGGACTTGAGGCCCATAGTATTAATGGATAAATCCATCCCAAATTTTACGAACTATCTTTTGCCCGCGAATTCGTCTACGTAACGTTAGTACTTCGAAGAGGCATTTATTTTTATACCGCGCAATAATGTTGTGGATTCGAGGGCCGCCTTACTTTGGTTCACCATACAAACTTCACCCCCTTTTCCATCCCCTTAAGGATGATTTCCATGATAAAAACTATTCTGTGTCCTTTCCAGGGTCTCAAACTATCTCCATACCAAATTTCATCTAAATCGTTTCAGCAGTTAAAGCGTGAAAATGTTACAGATAGAATTACTTCAGCATGTATGATATTAGTATGGATTAAAATCAAACGTTCGCAAGAATAATCAATTAAATAAAAATTAAGGTAAACTTTGTTAATTTTAAACGATTAATATAAAACAATATCGTTAATAATTCGTAATTATTGATCACAAAAATATCGATAACTTTTTTCATAATTGTATTAAGTACTTATTAATCAAATTATATAATAGTAAATACGAATATTGTTAATTGTAAGCTCAACTTATCTAACAATACAAATAACTTTTATTTATGGTAACCCCTCGGAAAGTCATCAAAATACCACTTTTCCACTCATTATATATACAAGATATCCTATATACAAATCAGGGGGCTCACCAGAGCAAAAGTTGTTCGTATTAAAGGATAAATCCATCCCAAATATTAGATACGAATTAAAATTAAATGTTCGCAAGAATAAATATAAAAAAGGTAAAAAGGAACATTAAGCGAAAGGGACATTTAAGGACTAGGGGACATTTTGCGAAAGGGATGTTTTGCGACGTGATAACCTCTGATTTAAAAGTTTCGGAACCGAAATCGAAATCGGAAGTTTTGAAAACAATCGGCAATTGCATCTTTTCGGAATTAGAATCGAACCGCCGTAACATCCCTAGTCAGTAAAGCATGAAATTTGACAACTATCTTGCAAATAGATATCCTGTTACACTGTTAATGGGCTGTAGAAGTCGGATCAGACAGTTGGTACATGTAGAACACTGTTACTCAACTGAATCAGGTTAGACTGCAAACTGACACTAACATAGTTGGGCAAGCTAGGAAGATTGCATAGTAAGTTACTATGGAGTTACTATTAATAACTTCTGACAAGTTTTCCCCATTTCCACTATCAAAAACGGACGTGTTATTAGTGTCCATAGAAATCCTCGCCTGCCTTTTGAAAGGCAAGCACTTAACTAGAGTAGTTCTGCTGACGTCATCCTCATTAAGGCTTCATTGGTTTGTTCGAAAAACACGGAGCAAAACACGGAATAGTTCGTTTTCATGAGGGCGGTATTTCCAACTTGTTTATTGTAGTTTTAAAGGTCATAATTGTGCTGGTTAGTATGTTTGTGTAGGTTGGCTATGTAATTTTCTATTTTTGGCTAAATTCATAGATAATTTGAATTTGAAATGACATTAGATATTAAAATGAAATAAAATTTGGAGGGCGCTGACTCCTGTCATACAGGTCCGCCTAGTTCGGGAGTCAGAGGCTTCAACATTGGTGTAAACAATTATTATGTCAGTAAAGATTATTTGATATGATTTGATTTAAATAGTAAATATTCGGATGAATGTTTGCTATACGCGTTCAACATAGTACAAGAAACACGGCATTTATATTGTCTCGAGCACACGACCGCTCCCGAAAATAACCGAACGCGTGGCGAGTTCGCATCGGTCTAGTATCCTACCTATGTATGACCAAATTTTGGCGTAAGAAAAATGAGCGGGCCGCCCTGTACTGATTGTATAAGTCAATGGTCAAATTAAAATAATTAGCGGCACAGTAATTTCGATATCTAGCAACGACAAAACGTTTCATTTAAGATACTATATTATCAGCGGCCGTTGACCACTTTGAATATATACAAAATGTATCAGTTTTTGTAAATTTTAATTGAAATTAGTTTTGGTTTATTTCAATACATTTCATTTATTTATTCATAAACACTATTCATTGTGTTTGAACATATTATTACCAATAAATTAATATTTCTACAAATTATATTTCTACCTCACAAATAGTTTATAGGACAAAATAAATCTATATCTATACTTAATATTACAAAGAGGAAAGATTTGTATTCTTTGCGCCCAACGTCGGTCGTGTTTGCGACATGCTTGCGGGTAGGGAGAGAAACGCGAGATGTTTGGCTGGAATCGTGTCCTACTCTCATTATCCCTTCCGACACAATGCCTTGGTAACGGGTGTGAGCGAGATTGCCACACCCCAACTGCATATTTCAAAGTGACAGTCGTGACAGGCTGACAGACGTCAACCAGCAGTATATATATTGGCCTGCGGCTCCTGCGCGGGCCTGTTTCTCTTTTCGCCTTTCTTCTTCGAATCGTGTCGTTGGCAAGAACCCTTCTTGCTTCGTTGCTGCTGCTAGGTCAACCGTCGATGGCACAGCACGCGGGCCGAGCTCGAGTCGAACGAGCTCGCGAAGACAGTGAACTCGCCAAGAACCTCTCTTTTCCTTCACACCTCTCATCGGCAGCGCAGCGGCAGAAGGCGGAGCTACTCTCGGAAATCCGAACTCCTGGTATTTGTGCTTTACCAAACTCTATTATAAGCGAGTCACCTTCACTTGATCCAAATCGCTTATCTCTTCCTATCTCTCGAAACCAGCCATTCGCGTACCTGCGTTGCATCCTAACCGACGCAACCATGTATTTTTAAGATTAAACTTAAAAACTACTAGACCGACTTCAAAAACTCTTTCACCGTTGGGTAGCTACATTATCTCCGGGTGACATAGACAATTTTATCCCTGTATTCTCACGGAAAGGGGCACTACGCGGATGAAACCGCGAGGCGGTCGCTAGTACAACATAATCCACTACCTAAAAGATAGTAAATTCAATGTCACATTAAATATAAAAAAGAATGTTATATAGTTAAACAAATTAAATGTCAACCTCAATTGCGCCAGTTATTTTTAAATCGTATGTAATAGGGGGCAGGCCCATAGCCATTTGTGCCAAAACCTAGCACTAATGTAGACTGCGAGCTGCTACCGACAAATAGTAGATTTAAAAAAAACTACACACATCAAAAGTGTCTAGGGATCAAGTACATTTTTAACTATTAAAAATACATTCAATTAATATTTAACAAATCTAGTCTTCCAGATAAGCCTCATATTTTATTTCCTATGTTTAAGTTAACAAATTATTCCTATAATTTGCAAAAATTAGGGCAATCAAAAATAGTTAATGTGGTCAAATAAATTGCAAAAAAAGGCAAAAATGAGGATTTTTTTTTATTGTACAGATTTGTGTACAGATACAGATGAGTGTTTCCACCATTGACAAGAATCACACAATCACAGCGATTTGGCATGCTTAAGATTAGTTCTTCAAAATCACTTTGAAGAATGGCCGCCCATGTTCTTTTTAACAAGTCGAAAAGTTGTGGAATATGCACGGTATGCATACTCGGCATAGCTCTTCTTTGGAGCATTTCCCATGCGTGTTCAATTGGGTTGAGGTCTGGCGATTGAGCAGACCGCGGTAGCACATTGATGCGAGCATCAGTAAGAGTGCGTGTGCTCTTGCCGTGTGTGGATGTGCATTGTCGTGCATTAGTCGAAACGAATCACTTAACCGCAAAGGGATGATCACGTCTGAAACAATCCTCTCCGCATAAATCTGAGCATTGAGGTTGCCCCTGGTCCAAATTATATCAATTCTGCCACCGATCCAAATACCGGCTCAAACTATTGTTGTTCCCCCTCCATATGAATGACAAAATTTCAAACGTTCTTGACGTCCAGAGGTCCTCCAAACTCGAGTATTTTTCTCTTGTATCCGGTTTCTTATCGAATCGAGATTCATCGTAAAAGCAAACACAACGCCAGTCTTTTTTTTCCCAATTTCTGTGTTCGCGAGCCCATTGTAAACGGGCCTCACGATTGCGGGTGATTACGTCTCAGCGGCCTTCGGGAACGCAGACCCACTTAACGTAAACGATTTCAGATGGTTTGGTCACTTATCAGCAAGCCTGACGAGCTGTGGAGCCTCGTAGCCAACAAATGGCGGTCATGGCACGATTCCGTCTAGCAGTATTTTGGATATACTGGTCTTGTCTGAGAGTGGAGATGCGAGATCGTCCTCCATGACGTGTGGCCACGCTGCCTGTGATATGATAGCGTGTCCATAAGCGGCTTATGGCCCTCTGTGTTGTGCCAAGAGTGACAGCCACAGTACGTTGCCTAGAACCAACTTGCAATATTCCGAAGGTACTCATCATCTTTTCTCGTGTCAAATGATGTCGTCGCTCCATTCCGATGCATTTTGTTTCTGTTCCGGTGCAGAAATTGTAATGGTTTTTAGTAAAAACGCTATTACACACTTTTATAGGCGTCCTGAGTGACAGTTGATTTTCTATTTTTCCCCTACTACGGCGAAGTAAAACTGTCCCTGGGTTATGTTATTGACTGGTATGTGTCTATGTATGTGTGTTTTTATGTTCATCTGCTCCCTCATAACTGCTAAACGTGTTATCATAATTAGACAAATAACGTGTAATGTATCGTTGGAAGCGTCTTGTTTGTTCGCTAGTTATAGGCTATGTAACATCACGTTAAATTGAGTATGGCGCCCTATAAGGGGAACGAAGTCAAAAACAATATTTTTCGCCCCACCCCATCATATGTGGAATCATCGAACAGGGATTTTAAAATTAAAGTAGGGTTCCGTACATCATATTTTTGTTAAGCGTACTGTTTGCGAGATATATCTCTTCAAAGTCATGAAAACTATCGCATTCGTTAATCAGTAGTAATCGCAGGCATTTGTTAATCGCTATGTATGTATGCATTTATGTTCATTTGTTCCCTTAAGCTCTCCAAAAACCCCAAATTACTTTAAAAACGCGAGCCTATAAAGAATTAAAAAAAATTGGTTGTTTCTAAAGTAGGTTTACGATCGAGATGTTTACGTGATAACGTCTTACCTACATATAAACCTATGTTATGATAAACACATTTTGTTTCACTGTTAAACATTCAACGAAAACTTAACCGCACGAGAAAATCTCCATTCGTTTGTATGCCGCTAGAGTGAGAGAGACGGAAGATCGGTCCACTCACTCGAACGCTATGCCAGCCTCCGCTCGTAAGGATTCCGCGTGACAAGTTTCACGGAATGACTGGCAGCGCTCGAGATGAGACGGGAGATCGGTCCGTCTCTCTCTCGTTATACCTGCGATCAGTGTTGCCACCTTGGTGATTTTGTCACTAGATCTGGCGATTTTTCAGAGCTCTCAGCGATATTTTTTCATCGTTTAGCGACTAATAAATTTTTAGCGATTTCTGGCGATTTTTCAATATGGAATTTGGCAACACTTATTTGAGACGGAAATTTTAAATATTCCTCATTCTTATGCTGAAATTGAAAGAATTTTCAGTGTTATGAGCATCGTTAAAAGTAAATTACGAATCAAAATGGCCAGTCCACTACTTAACGCCATAATTTTGATTACAAACAGATTGAAAGTTTTGAAAATTAAATGCTTCAATTACGAATTGCCTAGCGATGTCATTGTGGTTATCGGCAAAAACGCAAAGTACCCATTTAAAGATCTATCATAACCAAAAACATCTTCAGCGCCAACGTCGGCGGCGTTTATGGATGATGAAGATATAATGGAAGATAACTATCATATTTCAAAATCACGAATTTTAACCAAGTCTGTTTTTTCCCTTTTGACTGTTACAAAATTACTTTTTTTTTAATATCAGACATTTAAAGTACTTAATTTTAGTAAAAACATTTTAGCGAGAACTGGTGGTTTTTTTTCAAGCCAAATTGCCAAAATATGGCGTCATTTTACACTGCATCTAGTGACAAAATAATTTTTGAGGTGGCAACACTGCCTGCGATCGCGCTCGTGAGGTTTTGGTGTGACACAAGTTTCTGAACATGTCACCCGACTAAAACGATTTTAAAGACGTTATCACGTCAAAAAAATAAGTTCAAAAACTATGCTATAATAATATAAGGTACGCAACCCCGTTTCTTGTTTCATACTTTTTAGGGCGTGATTTTTCAGTACGGTTCAATCAAATAGTGAAATTCACTAAAAATAATCAAAACAATCCAAAAAAGTTTAAATAATAATGCTCAGTTGCGGCGATACTCTAAAACGTAATTAATCCCTAGACACTTTTGATGTGTGTATAACGCTAAACTAATACCTACCTAATCAAATTATTGAATGGAAAATATTCGTTTACCTAGTCCTCCACATTACTGTTACTAAAATAGAATTAATGGTCGAAGCCTTTCTAGATAAATGGTGACAACATTAAACTTGTACACATTTAGTGCTGCCTACGTAATGTTAAACATAGAATGTTAGGTAATTGCCTAACAATAATATCGGGTAAATTAATTAATTGTTAAGTTATTAACTAACCCTATAGTAACTTAAAAAGCTAAATTTAGACTATTATAATCATAAATTTGCGCACTTTTCAATTTAAGGCTCATCGTACATGACATGAAGACGATCACGTTGCGACTATGCGTTTACCCAGAAATTGTTCTTAAATTTCTATAGATACATATAGTATTCCTATGTAAGTGTGTGTGTAAGCGACTTCTTAACCGACTTCGCAAAATTAAATTAAGTTAAATTAAAAATCTTTTATTTCAGACAAAGTCCATAGGATTAGTAACAATTTACTTAAAAAACTAGTGTTAGTACGTACAGATATAAAACTAAAACTAAAAAACATAAAGCTACACTTCAGCGTGGAGCTGCATCCACCTTTGCATCATCGGAGAATCCCACCGATCTGCGAACACACTGAGAATAGTGTTGGTACCGCCGCGAACACGCGTCATCACAGAGGCACATCGTTTTCTAATAATGGCGGCGAAACCATCAATGTTTGTGTCCGCAAACATCCCTGACGCACTGCAACGCCACGGCAGCCTCAACATTACCCTCAGTGCATTATTATATTGGACGCGTAGGTCGCTGTATGCCCGCTGAGTGAAACTGACACACAGGCTGCACGTGTAGAAGGACTGACAGTAAGCTTTGAAAAGCGTTACTTTTACTGGCCTCGTACATCGCGCAAACCTGCGAGCCAGCATGTTACAACGAACAGCCAGCGACCTACGTTCCCTCTCAATGTCATAATTATCTTTTAGATCTTTTAGCAAAAAGGAGGAGGTTATGTTTTTTATGGTATTTTTTTTATGTTTGTTACCTCAGGACTTTTTATTGGGTGAACCGATTTTGATGATTCTTTTTTTGTTTGAAAGTTGGTGCTTGTCATGTGGTCAAAACTCTTCAATAAATGACGGCAAATCACTCGGGATAGATCCAATCGCATGTCTGTTTATTGTTTACACCATTTCATAACATAACATCACACTGGTACGCTCTAAAGGGGTACGCAGGTGTGAACAGTTCACCCTGGTATACTCTCATTGCACCGGTTTTGTGTAAGTTTCATGTTATTGGGTTAATCTATTCTACCTGCACTTTGGGCACTATACGCGTAGGTACCTAGCCTATAGAACTGGTCCATTAAGTACCACAACTAAAAATTGAAAAATGAAAACTTTTTTACAAAAATTACTACCGACTTCCAAAAAAAAAACACTACAAAGTCAAAAAATAACGTCAATTTTGGAAGTCAGTGTCAAAAAACGAAGAAACTAAAACAGAAACACCGACTTCCGAAATTGAATTTATTTTTTATAAACAACGAAAGCACCGAACATTGCTCTAACGAAAAGGCAAGCTGGATTTTGATTTGCGAGACAAAATTAACTTTGTTAGAATACTACTGTCTCCATACATCGACATAGGTCGTGGTCTGGTTACAAACTGGAAATAAGTTGATAATCGTTTTTTTAAGGCGGTACAAATTGACGGTTTTCGGATTTTTTCCTCTATTTGTGCTATAAAAAAGAAATAACTTCTTGCCAATGTTCATGATTCTAGGTCAGCGGGAACTTTCTTATAGTTTTGATTCTCGCGAGTGTCAAATATACAGCATAAACGGCCGTATCTATTACTTGCGTTGATTTAAAAGTTTGATATTAAGGAACCCTCCTTATAGTTTCACCATTTCCGTCTGTCCGTCCTTCCGCAGCATAGCTCAGAGAGTCTTAGTACTAGAAAGCTATAATTAAGCATGGATTTACTTATGGACAAAGTGGTAAAATAAAACAAAGTTTTTTTTTTTTTGTTTTCTCCTTTTCGTGTGAGGATGTGGCCACCTTTGTTGTCAGAGTAATTTTTTTTAGGGTGCCTCCTGTATACGTAAAGTGGGGAAAAAGATCTTGAAAGGTCTTGTCGTACAGACAGACACTGAAAGCACTTCGAGCGCCTGGTCCCCCGCGTTGACAGAAAATGTTTCCCCCCTCCAGCCAGCTAAATCGTTGCTTTTGGATATGTGAAAAAAATCACGGCAGTAATATATATCGAAATTAAAAGTATAACTCTCACAGCTAAGTAGGCTTTACAAGTTTAGGAGAAATAGTCGACCAGCTTATAAAATGTTATTGAAAAAGTAAAAAAAATGTAAATTGATGTCGGGACCAACAGTTTTCGAACGGCAAACTTAATATTGTACATTCGTTAGAGCGATGTTCGGTGCTTTCATTGTTTATGAACGTCAGTAATGTTACCTTGGTGGATGTAGCTGTTTATACGGAACCCTCTGTGCGCGAGTCAGACTCTCACTTGGCCGGTTTTTTTCTTTTGAGGAACGGAACCCTAAAAATGAAAAAGTACGATTCATATATTTTGTATAACAGTTCCAAAGATGCCGTGTAAGTTGTTGCAGCGATGAGGGAATGAAATATGTTTGAAAACTGCTCGAACTTTTTTTACCAAGATAAGGTTAGCATACACAAGTCACAATTAGTTGGCATCCCGTCAATACAAGTTGTTAACTTGGAGACTTATCGTACGTCGTGAGAGCGGAACTGTGGTTACGGCAAACTAAGTTTCCGGATCTCTGTCAAGAAACCACTGGGTTTTGTCAATATTAATTTTTTGTTAATATTAATTATGTAGCTCATTTGGTTTTTGTTAATATTAATTATGTAGCTCTTTTATGATTCAGTTGTTCATATTGTAGTGTATTTGTGTAAGTTTAGGTGGAACTTTGAATGTAATTCCGAACTAAATGTACGGTCCTAAGAGATTCACAAATTCTGGTTTTGTATTGTAGACTGAATTGAAAAGGGTGTAGTATCTATTTTACCTATACGCCTATAATGTGATCATTGGAAAATGTCTGTCGGGAAATTAGGTAGGTAAAATTTTCATACAGATATTTTTGAAGACGCTATGCAATATTTTTTCGTTATTACATTTTAAATAATCAATCATCCATTGATTAGTCAACAATTTTATATGCAATACATTTACAAGCCTTTCGATCGTTATCGTAACTGTGACAATTTATTACAAGACTCAATAGACCAAATTCAAATAAATGGTAAATAAAAAGCAAGTAATTATGAATTACTAATACTACTAATATACCATAACCTTTCAAATAAAACATTGATAAAGGCATTAACTTTACAGGCGTTGGATCTGACCGATCATAGCTATAAAAGATAGATCGGTCATAAGTCATTTATTCATTTGCTAACATAGATATTAAAAAAATATGTTGTTATAAAAATTACAATCGCGCTATGTTATGCCAGAAAGCGTACAAATATTGATAGTTTTCATTGATATTATCATAGACAACATAATTACATTAATGGAATGCAATTGTATAAATTGATTTTCTTAAAAAAAAAAATTAAAAAAAGAAACAAAAAAAACAAAAAAAACTTAAAAAACTTCTAGATAACCAAAAAATCCGACCAAGTGTGAGTTGGACTCGTGCACCAAGAGTTCCGTACAAACCTCAGCTTAGAGGTGTTATAGACCTGAGTATTTGATATAAATTTCAGCTTGATACCTCCACGCGTTCCTGAGAAAAAGGGTCTTTCTTGACAGACAGACGGACGGGCAACAAAGCGATCTTATAAGGGTTCCGTTTTTTCCTTTCGAGGTACGGAACCCTAAAAAGTAAGCTTTAAACTATTTACCATTCAAATAGTTTCTTAAAATCTATGCTCTAGGTGTAAAATCTTTAAAAAATTCTTAAATAGCCAATAGGTTCTTGACACTAGTACATTAAGTTACTTGAAGACGATAAACGAAAAATATATAAAGGCTTTTATCATAAAACTTTTATGTTGCACTCTGAAATAAAAAAGATACAGAGTGATTTGGAACCCTCAACAAGTCACCTTGGCAGTGGCTCTCCCAGATTTAGTAGCAACCTTCATGTATATTATGTATGTATAGTAGAATATTTACGATTTCGCGCTGTCAAGGTTTTTGAGTCAGCATATTCAGGGCCGAAAGTTGATAGTTGACTGGGTGCGGCTTGCTGAAAAAACACCGCGAGCATAATTATCTGAAAAGTTTCGGATAAGAATCCTGCAGTCAGTGCCCTTTGGTCAGAAGCCCACTTTTAGATTTCCAAAAAGGACACTTAATGTGCAAGGCCGTTCATTTTCATTTAATCGTGTGCGAAAGTACATAAATAAGCAAATCTGGCGAAGGAAACTAGAACAAATTTCCGTGCGTTCAGGCGTTTTTGCCATACCTATTATTGGAATCATATATAAAGCTCATAATGTCAGAACTCGTTAATTTTAATACTCATTTATATCTATCCGTGGTGCTAGGCAACTGGCCTTATCCCAGTTGTAAACGACCCGTTGTGCATATTGGCTTTGTTTGTTCTGTCTCCTGCTTGATAATGGAATACAGTGGAAATTATGCATTTTTTCTACTCTTCCATTATTCTTTTCTGATTAATTTCGTTGCGGGATCCAAGACAGGTAAATCCATTCTCCGGGACTTCGTCAAGCATCATTGCCTCGGCGCTTTTCTGGTGGTCTCCACTGTTGAAGAATCAATTCCTACAATTCCTGAAAGCTTTCAGGAATTGTAGTGGTTTGGGAATAGTGCGGTGGGTTTGCCCCAAAAATCTGACGAAGGGTTTGCCCGACGACTTTGAAAACTTTGATTTGGACAATTTTTGAATGTCGATAGATTTAGGGACAGGCCACAGCCGGCTTTCCTCCAAATTATCTTTTCAGATGATTTATGTAAATAGAGAGAAAAATTCTTCGTAGATTCGCATGATCACGAAAGTGTAATCTATGTTATAGATTCTATATGTAGATTAAACTAGTCATGGACCGTTCCGTGACCAGTTAAGTCTAAGAACGTGTAAATTTTCCGGCCATGACTTTCATAGCCGGAAAATTGGCACGTACCTGAAATGAATCAGCAAAATCGAGGTCACTTTGGAATGTTTTTCAAATTTGAAAAAGGAAAATTTAATTCCATAACAACATTCAAATTAACATTCAGAACAACAACATTCCTTTGAGAAAAACAGATCCGGAAATCGTGAGGTTCATATAATGGTGACTTAAAATGATTTTTTGCTTTTCATTAACCTTTACATGCGAGTTACGATATGACACGTGATACTACGTAAACAAAGAAGTTTAATAAAGAAAAGGTACAGCACGTTTTGACACATTGATTTCATACTCCACCTTAGCAACATAACATTTACCCTAATACTGTTAACCATACTGAGTATGTTCAGCAAATATACATATGATCAATATACACCCGAGGTTAAGCCGTAAACACGATAGGTAAATTTTATTTACATAGGCTATTTACATAAATATTTGTAAGCTATCTGAAGATTGATTCTAGCATCAGTGATTCTATTCGAACAGCTGCTTATTTATCTATCCGTAGTGTGTATAATCCAATACATTATGAATATATTTTCGAAGAAAAATCTTCAGGAATAAAATATGTGTTTTTATGTTTAAGTCTTCCGTAAACATTCATGTATAGATAGAAATTATGTCATAATAGATGGGTTTAAAGATTTTTGAGGATGATATAATGCTACAACTACTTTCGTGAATTTATCACCCTTACATATGTTTGAAATATAACGTTTCTCTGTCTGTCTATCAGTTAGTGCACTTAGGACGAACTCAAGAACCACTTAACCAATTTGCGTGATATTTCTAGCTTTGAACTATCGATCGTAGATGCGAGTGAAGCCGAGAGCACACTTAATATATAAATGTAATTGGCTTGAAATGCATTAGACATTCTCTTTTGAGTGGGAAATCGCAGTAAAATTCGCCCACTAATTGCTCTGTCAAGATGAAATAGCCCATTAACTGTTCATTGTTGTGACATTGGAACCACCGTTTATCATAATAATGTAGAAAGTATCTATAGGTATATAGGTTTAACTAAAAAGTTTTATTTATACCTGATTATGCGCGGTTTCTGAATTTTATTTAATAACGTGTCAATCCCTGCATTAATGCCAAAGTTTGTCAAGTTTTTGGGTGAAAGTAAACTTTGATCAAATCAATCATGTACCATATAATGATAAGCTTTTGCTTAGCTAAAAGGAGAAAAAATTTTAATCTCTAAGTTCCCCAAACTAAAACTAGATTTGCATGCAAACAATTCAATAAACGCTCTACTCAGCTGTATAACAAAATTAACAGACACGTTTATGTATATAATAAAAGTTACTATGACTGTAAAAAATGTATAATAGACTGGATAAGACCACTTACCTATGAGAAAACCGAGGCACATCACACACCTAACAACACAATACGCACCACACATCACACCACATCGCACGCCTCACCTCATACCACAAATAATAACATACTATTTACCACACCACACTTTACATCACCTCCACAGACTGGGTATAAGTTTAAGTAGGCTTTTTTTAAGTTTTACAAGTTTTATTTTACTATTAATAATTTAAATTGCAACCTTACTTATATATTTTATTTTCTTAGGATTGGTATGTTTTGCTAAATATAAATACAGAAAAGTGTACTTACATTGCATATTTACCCTTAAGGTCACAGTTCTTATAATACTCGTATCAGCTCGAGTTAGAATAAGTCTAAGACAATGATGTTGAAAGAGCGGAGCCTTCTAATACAGGCATTGTTTGCCTAAATGGGGACTCCATTCACATTAACATGTAATGTTATTTCTAATTGAATAATAAAGTATTTGTATTTGTATATTTATTTGTAATCAACTTTAAATTCTTAATTCAGAATCTGGGGCGCAGAACAGTAAATAGCTTACATTAATTTAACAGAATTTTCTTTTCTTATTTAAAAACTGTAGTTTAGCTTGGCGAATACAATAAGTCAAATATATTAGTCACAGTGGATCTTTATGTCTCTGAAGCTCTGCGAAACATTGCGCAAGAAACAGTTTGTCATCGACTATACTGCATAGGTTAAGCGAGATAGGACGATGCGTCAACCGTAAGCGAGTGAAAGAGGCAGTTATATAATGCTATCTTCACCTTCAACATTGACACAAAAATAGCAACTACGCAGGATCTTGCAGCCCACTTCAGAGACACAAAGATCCGCTATGACAATTATAACAAACTTTTATTTGGTTGACGTCACTCAGAGTACGTCTTGAGAGAGTCTCTTGGTGAGAGTACGTCAGTCGCCAAGATTAAATACCTAAATAGACTACCTACATTTATAATTGTATACCTATATGCATTTGATGATATATGATGCATCATGGAGCTAGAGTACCAATTTATGTGAAATGACTTACCAAGTTTTAACAAGATAAGTCTTTTCACATAAATTGGTAATTCTGTAGGTTTACCTCCAGAATCAGTTTTAAGACCAATTCATATTCAACCGTTCTATTAATCGACAATATCAATCGTAATAATACCAAGCGATAAATTACACGCTGCAGCAGTGCAGGTGAGACAAAGACTAAATATGTGGATTAAATCTAATCCTATCTGATAATTTCTCTAGTGTTCTTCCGAGCTGGAGACTGCTCAAGCGAACGGACCTCACATTAATAAACTGGGCTATAGCGACCATACCATGTAGTGTGGTGAATCTAATATATCGATGCTTATAACTTCTTTGTGCCAATGATGCATATTTTATTTCACAAGCCTTTTATTAACTTGTAATGTATGTATGTGTGTTCGGGTCAAATCTTGCAATTGAATTTTAAAGCAATTATTCTCAACCGATTAAGATGAAAATGCATGGTAAGCTAAAAAGCTTGTATATCTTTAATTTATTTTTTATTGGAAGAACTCATTTCATGCTATACTAAGGAAATGTTGAAAACTAGATACACCGACGCGGACGTAGGTAGGTACACCTAAATTATAAAACCAGGCTTTCGTGCTAAACTCACGAACCTATCTAGTACTTAATCTATAGTTGCCGAAAATATAACCAGTGACTTCAACACAGCAAATTAAACATTTTTGAATTTAATGAGAATTATTGATGAATAGACAAATACTTACCTAGATTCGATATTCCTACCTCGGTCTTGATACGCCACCTTCCAGTTATCCTCAAAAAGAAGTGACGTATGATCGCAATGATGACGTATCCATCTAATGATCACTTATTAGCATACGGCCACGAACATGGCCTTTCTCTGATTTAGCTATCGATAATTTTGACTCAATATCTTACGAGTAAGTACATCACTAGAGTGGTGGTCTTAACTCGGATTTTATGTCTTTTCCTTATTAATTACTCCAGCGCTATTAATCCCAGCTGTGGAGTACGTTATTATCTGTTTTACAATATGTGGGAAGTATTTATTTTTACTTTGTGCTTTTTCCTTTGTAAAGTGTTCCAAGTTTGATAAAGGAGAGAAGACGGATGAAGTTAAGTAATAACATGCTATATTTTTAGCCTGTATTAATATTTTTTGTTGACTTTCCTTTGAAACTGGATTTTCCTGTTGTTTGCCAAAGCATTCAAGAAAAATGAAAAAAATAATGAAACAGAAATACAACATTAAAACAAGAAAATAATAATTATAACATTAACGGTGAGGTCAAACGAACGTAATTTAATGAGTTGTGAGTTGCGTTTTTTGAGTCTCGTAATTTACATTCTACCTACTGGAACATTTAACTCATTTTGCGTCTTCTTGTCATACAAACAGGACTTTAATATGAAACCGATTGCAGCGTAAATTCTGCGACTCATTTTATGCCACTCACAGTTCAAAAATTTACGTTCGTTTACCCTCACACTTCCACCTAAAAAACATAATTGCTTTAAATGCCTAGGTATTAACATAAAAAGGTATAATTTCCGTGAGTTAATTGCTTGTTCACCGCACAAGACTGCCTATATTTATGTTCAGTTTTCTACCCAGAAAATTACCTTATAATACCCTTCCTAGACAGATAAGTCACGGTCCTCAAAAGCGATAACATTTCCCAAAACTCATTACTTGGTGCCATAATTATAGCTCAAAAGAAAATCGTTACTCGAGTTACACTAGTTTGAAGAAAGATAATTATATCATATCCCAATTTGTTAACTAAGGGTCTGTATAGACGTAACACAAGAGAGAAGCGTTAAAATTGGAGATCATGTAGTTTGAATACTAGACTAGGCCTATTAACACGTTTTAGTCGGTTATCACGAACATGAGGCTGAATCAATAGCGGATACAACACAACCACTTGTAGCACTCAGTCGCCAGCGTTTTGTGCCCACTGTGGGCTTTATTTTGAAGCTGCCACATACAGTACAACTTCAAGCGGTTGTTAAATAACCCGATAACACCAAATATTAGACGTTCCTTTTTCTGTCAAATAGCCGTGGAATGAGGAAGCGGGGCCTTTTTTTTGATCCTGCCGACCTTTTTTATTATATCTATGCTGCTGCTGATTGACAGGACGAGAATAGAAACATACTTACTCTTAGTTACATTTATGTCTGAAGTATGACATAATATCTAAGTTTGTGATCACAAAACTGAAATATATTGCCTGTTATGTGGTGTACCCATATAGACTACATACTCGATGGTCTATATTGGCACCATTAAAATTATCTTCTCCTCAGCGACATTTTTGTCGCTGCGGTGACGTTATGATACGTCTAAACAGACCCTAAAAACTCTCTTCCTTGAATAACGAGGCAAGAGCTGCATTACTAAAGACATACGGTACCGCTTGTATGTCACTTAAGATTTAATTAAAGTTACGTCTTCCACACAAACTCATTGAGAGGATGCGGAGAGGATCTGAGTACGTTTGTGTTGCTAACAGTTTAGTGGAAGGAGCTTCGTGATAGCGTCTGTGACATTCATACAAAGGAAGGGAAAAGAAAAGAAGTAAAAAAATAACAACAATTGAACGGATCCGTTCAATTGTTTTACTTTTGGAACGGAGTTCCTTATCGCACGTTACCGTTCTGTATTGTTTGCGGGCTGAGGGGCTAGACCGGAAAAAAAACCACATCAAAATCCGATAACTATCTGCAGTGATTTTTGAGGCACTTCCCAATCACCTAGGAAAATAAAACTTTTTCAATCGATTCAGCTAGCCATTAATTTTGAGAGTGTGTACTACGTGAGGTCGACAAACGGATGTGCGATTAAAGGTTGTGCGACAAAACGGATCTGCGACTCACCATAGTCCGAATGCACGTTTGTGCGACACACTGATGTTCGACATCACGCTAATGCGACAAACGGTTGTGCGACAGTAGTTCGACACTACGGTAGTGTGACAACCGATTGTGCGCTTTAATTGTACATTACGTTGGTGCACTATTACAGTAGTTTGACTAGCGTGTGTGCCACGCTTTTCTATATATTTTTTTTTTTCTTGTTAGTCACACAATTCTTAATTTTAATTTATTGAAAATTATTTTCTACTTTTTAGTTTGGTTTTCTATTATAGCATGGTTTTTAGTATTTTAAACTATTTAAAAAAAAACTAGGGTTGAAGACACTCCTTATGGATATGTGGCGCAGGCGTGAAGGCGCCTGGACTTTTGGGGAAAAGATGAGCTAATGCGAGATTTTTAAAACTACCCCGGTGTACACCATCAGCACGTAGAGCCCCCGTGACCTCTCAAAAGACCACCCCGGAATCCCCTCTGTGCAACGCATGTTAGGACACATCCCTGGGGAGACTAAAAAAGCGTCTCCCCTGAGCCTCGCTGTGTGCGGTAGCACGTGATCATTGTGCCGCCGTCTTTGCTGGAGTCACTTGGTGGGCGCATTGAGTTCCAAATCTGAGCGCCCGCGACCCCGGAGAAACTTATGATACAGAAGAGGTTTTGGCGTTATAGGCATCGACGCGGTTGCCTCCCTGACGCCTTCTTCTCTAAGTGATATTATGTTGTTCTGCTGATTATGTGGATCCAAACGCGTTAATAAATCTTCCTCCCACTGATGATTTAGGAAATTATTGGGTCTACTATAATACCCTAACAATCGAAACACGATCACGTTGCTTGTTAATATTGCTAACACTCGAAATACTCGAATAATAAAATGTGTTAGACAGAAATTGGGTAAGGTCTAGAATACGAAAACCGGTTTGTATACAATGTATTAATGTAACAGCTACATTGTGTAAGTTTTATGAATTTTTCTTCGGTATGTTTTTATTGATCACGTATAACTTTAATATCCAAAGACTGTTCGTAGGTAATTCATATTTTTGGAAAGTTGTATGTTTGTTTTACCCCGGTTGCAGACCAAAAGCCAAGCTAAGTTCATAATTACACAGCTTATCCATAGTTTGTGATCTACACACAAGTATGAAAAAGGGGAATGCGAACAAAGCCTGAACTAACTTAACTGGTCTGCAACCGGCTCAAAGGTGGGCTGAAGACATGCCTATTTCCCCAAGCGTCAACTATGATCTCCAACATTGTAAGCATCGAAATGTCTATCTTGCTGCACTCATCACACATAAATTGACTGTCTCACAAACCCGGATAAATCAGATAATTAAAAGAACTAGAACAAAATCACATCAAAGTTTTCCAAAGCAAACCAACAGGGAAATAAAGCAACACAATAAGTTATACCGTTCGAATAACAAGTAACTGCATTGAAATGCACTTTCTCGAACACAATATAGATAGAAATGTCGTATAATGCAAGAACACTAACTCTGCAATATGCTGGAACATTTCGCATTTTATTGGGTCGTCAGCGCGACCCACATGTCCTCTGAGGGACGTAAAAATGTTCGTGGATCAAACCGATGGATGATAGCAGTCGTGTGATGGAAAGCACACAATTTGGTAACCGATGAGTTATTTTTTTGTTTTAAAATTTTAAAGGAGACTACAATAAAAGGTAAAGCGTCGTGCCTGGCGCAAATTAACTCATTTTAATTATTTTTCAGCCACTCATCTCGTAAAGAGTATTTTTGCTCTTCGATATCTGAGTGCAAAAGCCGTTTTTATCCGCTAGAGAATTAGTAGTAAAGTAAATCACTAAACCTATTTACTTCTACCTCCATGGTGCCGAATTTATCTTACAACCTTTTTCAATTTGTTAAAAACTCAGACTCGAAACTTCTTGGTGTACTACCTATTTTTTAATTTGCTTTGCGCGCGCCATTTTTTTCACGTCATATTGTTAAAAGCTTAGGTTAAAAACAAGAAACTTGAAAACAAATGAAAAACCTAAAATGAGTTATTTTCCTAATTGTTTATGAGCTGTGCCTACGTTACGTTTGGTTGAAAATAAAGTAACAAATATCTGCTTGTCTATCTGTGTTACTAAGAGCAGAATTTTCATCAAATCAGATAACTTTTACAGGAGTATTAAAAATGATGCGATGTTGGTTTGTCAGCAGATATAGAAAAAATGTCAAATTATGAGAAATATATGAAAAGCAAAAAAAAGTCTGACTATTGAAAAGTCAGCCCTAAGTTAAATGTTTTGCAACCTGTTTACAACTTCCACCATTCCTCCAAGCACCATTTTTCATGTCACCTAAAATAATTCCAATTTGCTAACAGTAAACTGACACTAATACTCTCGTGCATCACCGGAGCCCAGGGCACGGTAGCTTATGAAATGATCGGTCCGATTTCAATGATATAAATTGGCCTGACATTATGTGGCCCGTGATAAACGACACAGATAAAGATGACATGGGCCGGGTCCGATGCTTCACTCGGTTACATCTATAAGCTGTCAGATATCGGATGTACATTTTGAGGACATTTTGTTTGAGCAGTTTTGAGATTTGAAGGGTCCCGTAACTAAATCGCAACGTAACGTATTCCTGAATTAGTAGAGTTTGAACTTTAGTAAGTAGTTGTTAAACTCTACCTTAGGCCGAAAACCTTACAACTTTGGATTTACAAACTTTGGTATTAATGAAAACGCAAAGAAAATAGGTACAAATACAAAAGACACCGACTTCCGAAAAGAAAGTTATTTACTACTTTGTAGTGTTTTGTTTTGGAAGTCAGTTTATTTTTTTGTAAATAAGTTTCGTATACAAGATGTTTTTCAATCAAATCAAATATTAACCAATTTAATGTTGGTTGCTAACCGTATTTTTAATTCGTATTTATGTGGATCACAAATCTTTACGGGAAGTATTTTCATAAAAAATATATCTTTATTCACCTTTGTTATATCGTACAAATTTCAAGATTTTAAACTACGCAGTTGAGACTGTGGATTGAAACTCTTAGCCAAATTCTGGGTCGACTCCTTATAGATTTCCATCAACACACTAAGAGCGAGTTTTTTTTAAATTATTGAATGGCTCGCGTGTGACACTACCTCACCTGATGGTAAACGAGGATATGTTCGACGATGAAACAAGCTTGCTTATAGGTAACCAAATCGGTCTTGAATTAGAGACCCTTAGTTTAAAGCCATCAGGAAACATAGTCTCCGGCAGGGAATTCCACTCCTTATCTAATTATTTCGTATTTGATTGTGTTGAATATAAATACTCATAAATCAATCAATTGATTATCCCTTATCCACATCCGACATGACCTACCATATAACTTTTTTCACCCTGAACTAATAGAACCATTAAACACGAGCGAACCCCCAGCTGCGCCAACCGGTAACCACTCGAATAGTTACTGAGTGGAAAACAAAACACTTCCTAGGCACGGAACGTTTGTCTTGTTCCCACTTTTTGTTCGTTCACGAAACTCGTTGGGGCGTCAATCGGAAGCACTTAGGCAACTCGTTAAGTCGATGAATCCTTCAATAAACTAGCTAAACTAAACTTATCCTATACAAACATTTGGCTGTTTGTGTACAAAACAGTTTGCTTTAGCAACCTGTTTTAGTATGAAATGGGCATATTTGGACAGGTTTACGTAAATTTAATGACTCCTATGCTTTCACGTTGTTTCGACAAAAAATAGATGATTCTGTCAGATTAACTCTATTATGTTTTTCTGGTACGAGTACAACGTAATAATTTAAGTGCCAACGTTCGTATAAAACATTAATTTTCGATTTACTTCGATCGTTCAAAGAAAACCTTCACAGTTTTTCTGCAAAAATCTCTGATAAAAAACAATGTCTAGTAAAGAGAACCATTTTTTTTTTTCAAGTTTTCTTAGAGATAATACTATTTTTTTTTATCATTTAATCTTAAACTACCAAAGTACTTTACTAATATTATGCAACAACCGTATCTATTCAACATCTGCTGTAAATTAATAAGCTCCTTTAAAAACATCGCCAGTGGTAGGCAAATTTTTTTACCTTATTAATAAGAACAATATTCTTAATAACGATCTAGCCTAAAAGACTAAAAAGCAATTTAATTCTAACTTAATAAATGTTACGTTATAGATAATGTTAAAACTAAGAATAGTGTTCATTTGCACTTTTGCACTTTCTTAGAGTCTGATATAATTTATAAAAACACTATGTTCATTTGTTATATGTATAGCACAGCGTTGTCACTATTATTCATTCACTTCTAATTCAAAAGGTTTAGTTCTTTTTAGCCTACGCACTAAGTATGTATTGTCTAGCAGCTGGATAGCCTCAACATTCACTTGTTGATGAAGTCTGTGTTCGTGGGCATCAGCAAATTTTTGGATGATGGTGGTGACGAATTCCGTTTAAAGGTCACGGTGAAGATCGTCGTTTCTTATGTACCAGGGTGCATTTACAGCATCCCTGAGCACTTTATTTTGGAATTGTTGGATGGAAACTTGAAATGAAAATGCAAACAACGAAAATTAATTCATTAGGAAGAACGAACCGATTCGTTTTATGGGGAAATTCTGAGAAACTGTAGATTTGCCAGTGCCAAGCGACGACAAAAGTATCTTTCCACTTCATATTTGTTTTCAATCTTATAATATGCTGCTCCGAATGTGTGACAGGAGATATCAGACAGTATGAAAGATATATTGTTTTAAATAGATAGGTACCTACTCTGGACAGTCTTGTCCTTTAGAGTTAATGGAAAACGGTGATCACGTTATTGCAGCGTCAGTAGCGTCCATTAGGTCCTCCAAAGTGCATGCTGGCAGAGAGAGAAAACTGCAGAGAAATGGAATCCTTCGGTGAGACCGTGATTGTCCAGAAGGAAGCAGCCGAGCGGGATCATGACTGGGCCGATCACGCTCCTCCGAGCGTAGTAGGTATCTTGGAGGCAACCGCCTTGACGCCTAAAACGCCGTAACCCCGCCTGCATCATGGGCAGGAACTCCAGGATCGCGGGCGCTCAGATGTGGGATTCTGTCCGCCCACCAAGTGACTTCAGGAAAGACAGTGGCACAGTGATCACTTGCTGCCGTGCACAGCGAGGCTCAGGGGGGACGCTTCTTAGTCTTCCCAAGGATAAGAGGCATTTTTTGTACAGAGGGTGTTCTGGGGTGGTCTTTTAAGAGGCAACGGGACCTTTCCAAGTACTGATGGTGATCACCAGGTCATCGGTCCACCTGGTGGGAAGCCTTCCAACGCAACGTCTTCCGGTTCGTGGTCGCCATTCCAGAACTGCCCCATCGGCCATCCGTTCTGCGAGCAATGCCTACTGCTACTTATGTTTGGCAATTCTTCGGGCTATGACGGTAGCCCTGGTTCTCTTGCGGATCTCTACATTTCTGATTCGATCACGCAAGGAATCACCGAGCACAGCCCTCTCCATTAACCTTCGGGTGACTGTAAGCTTTCTGATGAGGCCCATTGTGAGCGACCACGCCATAGCTCATCACTGGCAACACACACTGGTCATGGACTTTCGTCTTGAGACACTGTGGTAAGCAGGATGACAAAATACGAGTTTAACAATTAATGCATAATTTTCATAAAAAATGCAATTGCCGATACCGATTCTTTTTCTTGTTTAAACAGAAGGCCCGTTTATATTGTTTTCCCCTTTTTGTTCATGAAAAACTAAGAATTGAATACTGCATTTGGAAGTTTTTGTTAAATGTGTCGTGGTCGAGACATGCTTAGATAGGTTTTTATAAAAAAAACGTAGCTCACGAGTATTTAAGTCAACCATTTCTAAGATCGTTACCATCACAATAAATAATTTATCACTCACCTGCCCAATATTTCACAGTACTAAAAGTTCCCACATTTCTCGTCAGATGTTATTTTAATCATCAAATTGCATGTTCACCATCCAGCTCCATCAGAAACATATGTACATGTTGTTTTACTGTCCCTACGTCCCTGAGCGGGTCGGTCGCAATCTCATTTGCCTGTCACTTTAAAACTCGCTTGGTTGCTAAAAATCATTTACGTACTGCATTTTATGTGACACAATTTGTTTGTATGTATGTTAGTACATTTTTCTATTGTGTGTTGCCTATATTTTATATTTTATAACTCTCCCACTGTTTCAAAACACCTAGTTTTGAAACAGTGGGAGAGTTTTTGTTTTGAATTCTAAAGAATTGACGGTTCTGGATTTTACTTAGAACGGCAAACAAGACGGAGGTGTTCCGTCTGGTTCTATCTAGATATTCTAGCGATTGGTAAAATGTCAAAAATGATCAGGAAAGTCACAAAAAGACACGTGATGAATCCCTCACATTTAAATGACACTTGGTCTAAAGCAGGGGTCACCAAATGATGGACCGCGGACCAGGTCCAGACCGATGACCTATTTTGTGTGGACCTATCCAAGATAGATTCTAAGATGAACTTTGTTAAAAATAAATTTCGGTGTAGACTTACCGATGAACATCTCTAAGATTTAATGACTATTGTAATTTTTTACTACACCAACTTGAGGCCCAAACACTCCAAACTGTTATATTCAAGGATGAAAGTATAATTTTCACATAACTATTTTTTTTAAATCTTGACATTACTGTTTAATTTTCTTTATTGATATTTTATCTGTTACGAAATACCTATTAAAGTTTATTTTATTAGGGCGAGGGAAGGGAGTAGTTGGCTTAGAACTTTACGGAGTGTTACGATCTTATTACATATCTTTTAAAATAAAGATAGACCCCAAACGAAAGTAATTGGTGACTCCTGGTCTCTAGAGGCTCTACCTCTGACGATAACACCGTCCATAGGGGGCTGCAATTCCAGAGGTGTTGCTGATACGTTGCTACTCTATTGACAAAGGTCTGTAATAACTTGATGTAAAGAATGGAAATATGAAAGAATATTCTTTATTTGATACCCGCACTGGAAACACGAATATCCATGGAGTTCTACGCTTTGGAACGTGCAATTACCTTCATCTTTCTGACGGACCGACTCCTTAATAATTGAAATAATTATTAGCTAAAGTGTCTGTAAATTGTTTAATTGAAACAAATGTTTTGAAATTTTGTACGTTCCCGTGGGAAGCTAGTATCTAATAATAGAACACAAAATTAAACTTACTAAACGGTACTGACATTTCAAAAATAAAACATAACTTTATAACATTCTTTAGTTATTTCTGGAGATTTAAAACAGAGGTCACTCACCTGATCTTTTGGCGAAGGGACGCCTGAATAAATAAACGCTTATTAACCACTGATCGGTGGCGGGTGATTTTTTAAAAAAACCTCTTTCGGTTGAGGGTCGGCCGGCTGACGTCACGCGACATCACCGCGCGTGAAGTTTTGTATGGGAGCCAAACATGAAACTTATGTTGTTGGAATCGTTACAAAATAAGCTATCAGATTTCAAATAAATTGTTCCAGTTTTGACTTGTAATATATTGGTAAAAAAAATGTAAAGTCAGCGTACGCGAATTTTTCTTTTTTTTTTTTTTTTTTTTATTGTAAATAGGCTCGCGCTTGACCACTATCTCACCTGATGGTAAGCGATGATGTGGTCGACGGTGAAGCACGCTTGCCTAGAAGTAACCTATTCACTCTTGACTTAAAGACCCCTAGATTGTAGCTATCGGGAAACACAGACTCCGGCAGGGAATTCCACTCCTTAGCTGTACGCATAATAAAAGTGTCCCCAAAACGTTTTGTGCGTATGGGTGGGATGTCCACCATGTACCGATGACGCATCGCCGTGCGTCTGGTTGTCCGATGATGGAACGGGCTGGGCGGAATTAAATCATGCAATTCTATCGCACACTCCCCGAAATGTAACCGATAAAAAACCGACAAGCTGGCAACTCGGCGACGATGTTCAAGGCTCTGGAGCTTTGATTTGACCAGTGCCTCATTGCCGATAAGTGTCTTGGCCCGCTTTTCGATCAACTCTAGTGCATCAAGCTGGTATTTGGCAGAACCGTCCCAGAGGTGAGAACAGTACTCCATGCATGATCGAACTTGCGCTTGATACAAGTTGAGCACCTGTTCCGGCGTGAAGTACTTTCTCACCTTCGCAAGGATCCCCAACTTTTTGGAAGCCAGCTGAGCCTTAGCCTCAATGTAAGGCCCAAAATTGAGAGTCGATGTCAACGTAACGCCAAGAAGCTCAAGATGGTCCGTTATTGGCACGGTTACATCACGAAAAGTTGGAGCCGGGTGAAATTGGCTCTTTTTAGCGGAAAAAAGAGACACGCCTGGGTTTTAGTAGCATTACACTTGACTAGATTGGCATCACCCCATTCGGAGACTGCCTGCAAGGACAAGTTCAAGCGCTCCACCATGGCTTCACGAAGAGACTGGATCTGTGGCCCGGTAGCCCGTGCGTTGGAGAAGTATCTCTCAGCAACAGTGCTGTCGTCTGCATACCCAAAGGTGCCGGGTTTAAGCAGATCGTTAATGTGCAACAAGAACAATGTTGCTGAGAGTACTGACCCCTGAGGGACCCCGGCATTAATATCCAATTGGTACGACGAGCAGCCATCAATAACTACTCGAATGGACCGATCACTCAAGAAGTCTGCGATCCAATCACACAGACCACCGGGCAGACCGAATGAAGGAAGCTTACCGATAAGGCTTTCGTGCCAGACCCTATCGAAAGCCTTCGAGATGTCGAGGGAAACGGCAAGCGCTTTCCCGTGCCTCTCGATGGCCTCACTCCATATGTGAATGGCATACGCTAGAAGATCCCCAGTAGACCGATTTCGGCGGAAGCCGTACTGGTGGTCGCTAAGGATATCGTTACCTTCTAGGTATGCCAGGAGCTTAGTGTTTAGTACACGCTCCATACTCTTACAGAGTATGGACGTTACAGAGATGGGTCGGTAGTTAGCCGGGTCAGCTCGACTGCCCTTCTTGGGCACGGGCTGTACATTGGCTTGCTTCCAGGCATTCGGAACTTTTCTAGTCTCATATGAAAGGCGGAATAGGCGTGTCAAGATCGGAGACAGTTCAGGCGCACAGGTTCTAAGAACTATAGCTGGTATTCCGTCAGGGCGGCTAGCCTTGTTCACGTCGAGGTTGCGCAGCACCCTACGGACGTCCTTTTGGTGGATGCGAATGTCCGACATACTCGTCTCGCATCCAACAAAAGGAGGAGGGGGCCGCGAATCACCAGAATTTAGACGCGAAGATTCCGCAAAAAGAGAGGCAAATAAATTTGCCTTCTCCTCAGCGGTGTGGGCCAGCGACCCATTTGGTTTCAGCAGTGGTGGTAGTGAGGGACGGCAGAAGTTCGATTCGACTGACTTAGCCAGGGACCAAAACGCTTTACTACCTGCTGGGTAAGAAGCAAGTTTGGTCCCTATTCGGCTAATGTGGTCAAACCGAGCCCTTCGCAACACCAACTTGCAGGACTTGGCAGCCCTGTTAAAGGCCCTCTTCTTCTGACCCACGTCACTCGCTTTGCGCGATCGCGCATCGACCCATGCCAGGTACGCCTCATGTTTAAGGGCGTCGGCGCGATGACATTCGGCGCCAAACCATGGCCGGTCAACGCTGGACATTGTTACGTCAGAGAACGGAATGTAGTACTCCATTCCCTGACGCAACACACCCGTCACGGCGTCCGCGCACGACGACGGATCAGCCGAAGAAAAGCAAGTAGGCTGCCAAGGATAGCATGCGAAGAAAGATCGCATGCCATCCCAATCTGCTGACCTGTACCGCCAAACCCGCCGGGTGCCTCTTGGGCTGGGATCGGGCGGGGAGTAGACGGACACAGACTTCACCAGACAGTGGTCGGAACTACCCAAAGGTGAAGCTATCGACACAGAGTATCGGTCTGGATCTGTTGTCAGCAGAAGGTCCAAGCAATTGGTCTGGTGCACTGGTATGGGAAGAGCCACTCCTTGTGG
The DNA here is from genome assembly GCA_947562075.1 of Orthosia gracilis. Lineage (NCBI taxonomy): Eukaryota > Metazoa > Arthropoda > Insecta > Lepidoptera > Noctuidae > Orthosia > Orthosia gracilis. The sequence continues at coordinate 43,614,650 of OX387272.1, read as the reverse complement.
TGGGCATTAAAGTCCCCCAGTAACACTAATTGGGCGGAAGGGTACCGTTGCTGTGCCGCGTCAGCAGCCTCACTGATGTACTCTGTGAGCCTGGTTGTCTCCTGATCTCCGCTGTGCGAACGGTAGACACAGGCGTAGATAATTTTATCCAGACCTGTGTCCACTAGAGCCCACATCGTTGAGAATCTGGGGTCCTCAAGGTTACGGAGACGCCGATAGCAAGTGTCGTCACGGGCGTACATACACACACCCGCGCGTGGTTTAAAATTGTGCTCCAGGGTAAACCCTGGGTAAGATAAGTACGACACATCTGACGGACTCGCTATCTGCGTCTCCGTAAGGAAAAACAGCGCTGGTTTCTCAGCCTCCAGGTGGTAGTGGACTGCAGAGAGATTTGAGTGCAGACCTCGAATGTTGGTGAGGTGCACTTTGTGGGGGAGGGGGTGCAGCCGCTGTTTAAGACCAATTTTCTTTTTCCTTCTCATAAATTTATTGGAGTGAATGGAGGTAAGGAGAAGGAAGTGAGACGAGGTTCCACGCTGATAACCTACAGACACGCACTGAAAAAGACGCTATCATTGGGGCACTAGTCCGGAGACTGCGGGGACGCCCGAGCCCCCCCGGAATGTCCATCGGGCCCTCCCCATCTGGTCGCCAACCAGCACGATGGTGCATTCCGGGATTTTTCGACAGTTGGCGGGGCAGCCTTTCGTGTGTGGCTGGCACACTACTTGGGCCCCCAACTACCTGCGGTCGGCCAGCGGCGCACCGTGCCTCGGATCCCGCTACCCTCCGAGACTATAGTCTCCCGATACGTCCATAACAGCGCGCCTCAGGCTGGTCAGCCTGCAGTGGAACGGCTGTCTCGACCCAACTCCTTTAGTGGCTACACCGAGCATCGTATCACACTAACACGGCTAGGCCGCTTGGCGATACGTCTTTGCCCGGTGGGTGGTCGCAAGCCTTCGGCCGAAGCCTACCACCAGATGTCACCTGATTTGCACCACCCGGGGACCAGGTGTAGGGAATCAAAGGGTACACTCCTACGGACGTGGGTGACTCGGCCCCCAAAAAGATTATTTTCCAGATTATTTTACGAAAATAGATAGACGGCAAAACAATCGGTATGGCGAGAACAATGGAGGACTTTGTTCATTGAAATACGTATTTCTGCTGGAATTCACGACACATACACAAACACGCTAGTAAAAACACTTCATCACCATTTCATGATATTTTAACAACCACAGAACTAAATTCACCATACACTCGAAAACATAACCGTTTTAACATTAGGCGGATGCTTCACAAATATTTATTTATTTAGACTTCAAACGTAAAGGTACAAAGGAAGACTTAATGACTCAAAGCCTAAGGATAAATAGTATCTCGCGTCTCCTGTCTCGGTCTCCGGTTGCTGTCGCGGCCCAATCTTGATCAGTTCCTTTAGGCATTCTTTACCACTCTACCAAGGGTGGTGAAGAGATAGGTTGGAAGGTGCATTATTTAATCTGTTGAAAGTCAAAAACTTTTAAAGATATATTTTAGTTTGAAAGTGAAATCATAATCTAGATTTCTTCTAGGTAAGCGTGCTACATCGTCAACCACATCAACGCTTACCATCAGGTGAGATAGTAGTCAAGCGCGAGTCTATCAATAATAAAAAAAAGAAAAATAATATTATTTTTTTTCACTTACAGTCCAACCCAAAGGTTTATTTCTTTGATTTACATATTTTTAAGCAGACTGTCTTCTTTTCATCCCTATGCTTTGGCTCGAGATGGATTATCTAATCGAAAAAATATAGCCATAAAAGAAAATTCAGCCATAATTCAAAAGAAGTAAGTACGAATGTTTGGCAACAGGTGGTCAGTAAAATATCACAGGAACATCTTGAATTGAACAGCTTTTGGAATAACTGCCATACACTGTGTACAATAAATCTTGTTGTGAATTAGGAATTCGCAATTGTGTCGTCTTGTTAGACAGCGAGTAGGTACTTTAAATCTCAATTTTATCATTTAGTTTCATTGTTTTGTTATCCAAACGAATAGTTTAAATTTGATATTACTTATTAATAGTATGTATAGTGTGCGTCTGTAACCTTGTAAGTCGCTGAACAGACTTTTATAAAATTTAACATAAACTTTGAACTTATTTGTTATCTTTTAAACAGAAACTTGAGCAATATATAAATCAACTGTTTACCAAGGCAAACGATTGGGTTCTGTAACAGACTTGCAGGTATTAATTAAATTGTCTCTATGATATTAAAGTACAATTTACATAACAATAACTACAATTCGTTTTATTAAACCGTTGACGCGATCACAGATTACGGAACCAACACACTGGCAACGACTAGAGACGTAACTTGTAACATAGAGTACCAAGACACCTTGGCGGCCATTGCTTGTATAGCTTTGTGGGCAAATTTGACATGCTGTAACTTTGTTCTCTACGTTACTGGAGCGGCTGACGTTTAAGAGTCCTTACTTATTTGAGGCAAACTACTAATATTATAATTTTCAGTCGGAATAAAATTACTTTTTTAGATTCACACAAACTAAACGTGTCAGTGATTTTGACGGCATTTTCAAAACACACCATGCAATGATTTGCATTGACACTTTAGAAAATGCTCTTTTTATAAGTGGCCGCCGAGATGTTTCTGTGTTCTGTGGTTCTCATTCACTTATTGCAGGTACAATGATTTCAAGTGGAGGGTCTAGTCATTTTAATAGCCGTTCATGTATAAGCAAACAATGAAAGACTATTCTATTTTTGATTAATATTTGAATGGAAACTAATAACATTAAAAATGCGAAGTATGATTGGATTTCTACTTCAAATTTCTTAAATTCTGAACTTATTTTAATAAATAAAGTGGAGTTTATGATCTGACAAGTACTTTGCAATGCTTTTTGCACACAGGTTAAAGGTACTTCCAATGTAAATTATTATCAGAATAGTAAAAACCTTACTTATTTGAGGCAAACTACTAATATTATAATTTTCAGTCGGAATAAAATTACTTTTTTAGATTCACACAAACTAAACGTGTCAGTGATTTTGACGGCATTTTCAAAACACACCATGCAATGATTTGCATTGACACTTTAGAAAATGCTCTTTTTATAAGTGGCCGCCGAGATGTTTCTGTGTTCTGTGGTTCTCATTCACTTATTGCAGGTACAATGATTTCAAGTGGAGGGTCTAGTCATTTTAATAGCCGTTCATGTATAAGCAAACAATGAAAGACTATTCTATTTTTGATTAATATTTGAATGGAAACTAATAACATTAAAAATGCGAAGTATGATTGGATTTCTACTTCAAATTTCTTAAATTCTGAACTTATTTTAATAAATAAAGTGGAGTTTATGATCTGACAAGTACTTTGCAATGCTTTTTGCACACAGGTTAAAGGTACTTCCAATGTAAATTATTATCAGAATAGTAAAAACCGAGACCATCCCTTTCAAAGAGGGACGTTGTAACGATAAAAATTACATCATGACACACACATTACATGATTACACTAGATGTCGCTACTGACTTCGTAATTTTAAAATTACCAAAGACCTTATACTTCGTAGTAAGAAATACGTATAAGGTCTTTGAAAATTACGAAGTCAGTAGCGACATCTAGTGCCAAAGATGAGAATCATTTAGGTGTGTCACTATTTGACCGTGTTTTGGTCAGATCGCGTTCGTGTCTGATGAGATTAAATAAATTGATTTAAAAATATTATAGAATTATGTTTAGTAATTAATTCAACAAACACACAATCCAACACATAAACAAAAGATTAAATGTTATATTGGAATAAGTCGCATAAAGTAAATCATGATATGCATCTACTAATCTATCATCGCTCAATGTCTATGGTTAGCAAGGATCACATTTCTTTTTGGATTGTGCACCTGAGATCGGTAGCATCTAATTTTTTTATAACCAAGAAAATCCCAGTAAATCTTGATGACACGAGGATCAAAGGTGGCTAGCGTCAAGTTCATATTGGATTCCATTTGAATCAATGGTTCAGTAGACGATATAAGTATTAGTTAGATTTGTCTTAATTTCCATGCTTGTGAAACATGTGCGTAGTGATGCTTATCATGATTTTTTCTCCTTGGCAGGGCTCCTTAGGTTAATTTTATAATACATAAACATAAATATGGTCAACTCATCATAAGATCTATATCCAATGACTCAGCAGCAGGCTCCGAATACACATGGCATCTTGATTTGCACGATGCTTGAACACAACTACACGGACTGAACGATGCTGTTTGAGAAAGCTTATTTCCAGTGTTGAATATTAAGGGTGATGGTATTCCTTTGAATGTAAGTGGTGCTTACTTAATATTACTCAAGAAACTGTAGTGACACACTGTATTTATATGAAGATTAAATTAGTTTACCAACTATGTGATTTTTTTACTTCTATCAACATCATGCTAAACCATCCATATAATAGTTTCATGCTACTTCCTACCCTGGATTGGCTGGTGAGTAAAGCAAAAAGTCTACCTTACAACGTAAGTATGATTACGTTTTTCTTGCACCAAATACTCTTCTTCGTGTCAATGATTCCATTTTCTTCGACCTGAATTCAGATGGTTTAATAAAGATAAGCTAAAATTATACTGTCATAATTAACATTGGCATTACGAAATTAAGCATGATCATTTCGCGTTATATTATTAAGCATAAATGTTTTTCCATAAAGATATTCAGGCATAAGGTAAGTTTTCCATTTTTACTGTTTGCGTTGATATAACTCATATAACAACAAACCTGTTCGCGGTTAAAGGGTGGCCCAGGGGCCACCCCCGCCGAACCTTACCCTAATCTTAATTCCGAAATTGTAATATGATTAATATTTTAGTCATGGTTAATAGATGAACAAATATTATGCCTTAAAAATTTATGCAACTCTAAATTATGCCAAAAAAATAGACCAAATAACAGCTATGCTAACCTTTGCATTATGTCAAAGTATTATTATGCTTCAGAAATATTGTGTTTATAAAAGTTATGCGAAAACATTATGTCAAATAAAAAGAGGGGGATGCCCAATACAGACACATCGACTGCTGCTAGCGTTGGCTTTACAAAGGTCTTTTATAGGGCAGATACTCGTATCATAGCATAAAGGGCTGGTCAAAAAATAAGGCATTCTTTTTTTCTTTCTTTTTCTTTTTTAACCGACTTCCCAAAAACATATAAACATATAAACTCACATACACAACACCCAGAACTGGAACAACTATCTGTTGGTCATACAAATATTTGTCCGTGCGAGAATCGAAACCGCGACACTCAGCGCAGCAGTCAATCGCTCAACCACTGCATCAACCGTGCGCATAAATTACAGCATTGTTTACATTGAGGTAATAATGTACTATACATATTATCTCAATGATTGCTTATGGTGTTCGCACAATGCTGTTGTCAAATGCTTTTATCTGGTAAAGTTAAATGCAGTTATGTGATTCACGTTGCTGCGCGACGCCGGTACACCAGGCACCGCAGGCTCCGTAACCGTCCTCCGGATACGGAAGCCATTGAGGTGGAGCTGTACGAGGGGTACAGAGCAGCGAGGTCCACCCTCCGTGCGGAGATCAAGTGGGCCAAGGGCTTGGCCCGCGAGGAGTCGCTGGGGACTCTGAACAGGGATCCGTGGGGGCGCCCCTACAAAATGGTGAGGGATAAACTCCGGTCATGGGCGCCTCCGCTGACGCAGAGTCTCCGGCCTCAGCTCGTGGAGGGTGTGGTGAGCACTCTGTTCCCTTCGCAAGGGGAACATACTCCCCCGCCCATGGCTCCACCTCTTGCGGTGCCCGATGCGGACCACACCGCCAACGACGACGACGATGCTCCGGAGGTGACCGAGGTAGAACTGAGAGTGGCGGTACGTAGGCTGAATGCCAAAAATACCGCCCCAGGACCCGACGGCTTACCTGGAAAAGCCTGGGTCCTGGCCTTGGAGGCTCTTGGGCCTCGACTAAGAGGGCTCCTAAGCGCATGCTTGGAGAGGGGCCAGTTCCCACTTTGCTGGAAGACGGGGAAACTGGTCCTCATTAAGAAGCCGGGGCGCCCAGCGGATTCACCGTCCGCTTACCGACCCATTGTGCTGCTTGATGAGGTGGGCAAACTCTTTGAAAGAGTTATTGCAGACCGCCTCATTGGGCAGCTGGTGCGGGTGGGGCCGGATCTGGCGGAGAGCCAGTTTGGCTTCCGCAGGGGGCGCTCTACGGTGGACGCCATCATGCGCGTGCGAGCCCTCACGACAGGGGACGCAGTGGCCCGGGGGGGGGTCGTCTTGGCGGTGTCTCTAGACATCGCCAATGCCTTCAACACCCTGCCCTGGAGTTGCATCAAGGAAGCACTCCGGTATCACCGGATGCCGCCCTACCTCTGTCGCGTGGTCGAGGCCTATTTGACGGACAGGGCCGTCATCTACCCCGGTCACCAGGGAGAGTGGAACCGGCGAGAGATGTCGTGCGGTGTCCCACAGGGGTCGGTCTTGGGGCCGCATCTGTGGGACATCGGGTACGACTGGGTGCTGCGCGCTGACCTCCCTAGAGGCGTCAGCGTAGTTTGCTACGCTGACGACACGCTTGTCCTGGCGCAGGGGAGGTCGCACCAGGCGGCGGTGGAATTAGCGACACGCGGGGTTGCGACAGTCGTCGAGAGGATCCGGCAATTGGGACTCGAGGTGGCCTTGCACAAGTCTGAGGCCATGTGTTTTCATGGTCCTCGGAACGCGCCACCACCGGGTTCCCAAATAACGGTAGGAGGGGTTCACATCGGCGTCGGGTTGACGATGAAATACCTAGGACTCGTCCTCGACAGCCGATGGAATTTCGTGGAACATTTCCGACGTTTGGCACCCAGACTGGAGCGGGCCGGGGCCGCCCTCAAGCGACTCCTGCCCAATCTAGGGGGTCCAAACGCCTCCTGCCGGAGGCTCTACGCGGGCGTCGTGCGGTCCATGGCCCTTTACGGCGCACCAGTGTGGGCGCGTTCCCTGAGGCGGCGACCAGCCCGCTCGTTGAACGCGTCCCAAAGGGTCATGGCCATCCGCCTGGTCCGGGGATACCGCACGGTCTCCGGTGAGGCGGCGAGCCTCCTTGCCGGATTGCCGCCATGGGATCTGGAGGCAAAAGTCCTCGCGCACATCTGGGAGTGGCGCGAGGAGGCGAAACGCCGGGGCATAACTTCGCTGCCACGAGAAATCGCGGCTCGGCGGATAGAGCTCCGGTAGGATCTCATGGCGACATGGAGAGAGCGACTGTCGCAACCCAGTGCTGGGCACGCCACAATTGCGGCGATAAGGCCCCTCTTTGAGGAGTGGCTTGAGAGGCGCCACGGCGTCCTCACCTTCCGCCTGACGCAGGTCCTCACCGGACACGGTTGTTTCGGGAGGTTCCTGTTCAGGATAAGGCGGGAGGAAACGCCCGGGTGTCACCATTGTGTGGATCGCCCGGAGGACACGGTGGAGCATACGGTGGAGGTCTGCCCCGCTTGGGCGGAGCACCGCCGTGTCCTCATGGAGGCGATCAGCGGTGGCGACCTCTCGCGTCCGGCCCTGGTTCAGGCTATGGTACGGAGCGAGAGGGCATGGGAAGCTGTCACCTCCTTCTGCGAAGCAGTAATGCTCGCAAAGGAGGAGGCAGAACGCGTGAGGGAGACGCAACGGAGACGCCCTCACGCCCCTAGCCACCGCAGGAGACGCCCTGGGCGTCGGGAATCGCAAGCCGATTCCCGGCCACCGTAGGTGCGGGCTTGCGGACGGCGAGTAATGGGTAGCTCGCCGTCTGATAAGGACCAGGCCCGAGTCGACTACGGCGCGTAGTGTTCCACGCGCGCCTCAAAGAGATGTCAGCACAACTGACGGGGTCCGCTAGGGCCGATGCCTGTCTGGGTCGCGGATAAATTTGAAAAAGAGTTACCGCGGCCCTGGCACAAGCAACTGAAGGAACATGGGTGGGTTTTAGTCAGTAAAAGTCTGACACGCCCTTCCGCTCCACCCAGAGCGGAAGAAGTCATTGGATGATTTCCCACCCAAAAAAAAAAAAAAAATAAAAAAAAAAAAAGTTATGTGATTCAAGACAAGGCCTAAACCTATCAATAAAGGTTACGCAATTAATCAAATGTAGACTTTCTTCAAGATGACTGATCTAGTCGACGTTAGAATTTTGTAGCAATATATCGTTGCGGTATTTTATGTTCAAAGGACGAATAATATTGAATACTTGATTTGATCCGCTTAAAATAAAAAAGAACGCTTGGGTTCTTTTTTTACAAAGAAAAACAAAATTTGCAATAAGGAATAATGTCGCTTTCTATGTTTGAAAGAATCTGTCCAATCAAATTACTTATTCGAGAGATGACTTTTACCAATTTGCATTTAACATAGCACGAATTTCATCCACTTAAAGGTTGCTGTTGATGTAATCTTTTACATCACGACATTTACAAGGATGGATAGTGTAGTAACTAGTACGTCCTACTTTTATGAAACTTGTTGATTTCCCTGAAGAGTGAAAAATGCAGCCAACGAGAAACTTTGCCAGCCGGGATTATAACTTTATCAGAATTTAGTAGTTTTTCGTGCAAAAATCTATGTTGTAATTTTGCATTTTATATGGTTTTAGTGATTTGGTAATTGCCATCCGGGAAACAATTTTGACTGGTGAAATAAGTGTGAACTATCCACCTCTGCCCATTCTTCTAGGGACAATAAAAATATAAAGGTACATCAGGCTGGTTATAAGTAAAGAGTTTTTGTGATATACTTAGTACAATATGTTGTTGGTGTGAAATAAAACAGATAACTTTATGCTGTATTATAAGTTAACTGCAGCAGTGGAAGATGGAGTATAAAAACAACTTTTTCCCGAATATTGCCATTCTCATAAATAAGAAAGCAGTAACGTGAAAAAAATGTAGCCGCTTATGACAAATCAAAAGTTATATTCTTTTCGACTTTCAGTGTAAAATAGCAGAAAACAATTTCTTTTAGACATTAATTCTAATTTTCAACACGATTCAGTGCATACATATCAAGCACACGTGAAAAAATAATTTTTCGTATTGAATCTACACAAAAAGAAAATTGCTTTTCAATTTAGCTAAGTGTTTTTCACACGATTGTACCTCAGAAGGTCTTCTGTCAGAAATTGTTTCAAAGAATATTCGTTTCGAGGTAAAACCATAATTTCTGAAATGATCTTATTCAGAAACAAAGAATTATTTTGACAATTGTTGAATATTTGGATTTATTTCATTTAGGGTTTAACAAAATCCTTTTCATTGCCACAAAATTATTTTCTAACAATCTATTGAAATTATATTTTATAATATAAATTTAATATTTTGATAAGATTCTTGAAATTATAATGTATTCCTCATTATGTTAACGTAGTCTTTATGAACAGTTATGTGATATGTTAACGTCTGTTGTCTTTATGAAGAGCTAGAACTACAAACCTGCGAAAAAGCTTGCGTATGTTAGTTTAGGAGAAGTTGCAGTTTTGTGGGGCACCCTCCTCCAGGGCACGAGCGTCATCTGCTACGCGGATGAAACTCTCCTCGTTGCCCGGAGGAGGGACTTTAGGGAGGTGGTCTGTATGGTCTCGGCTGGTGGATCCTTAGTCGCCGATAGGATCCGCAAGTTAGGATTGAGGGTGGCACTGCACAAGACCGAGGCCGTGTTCTTCCACGGGCCTCGGTCTACCCTCCTGAGTCGAGGTCGGGGCCCAGATAAAATATCTGGGCCTCTTATTGGATAGCAGGTGGTGCTTCGGCCCACATTTCAGTGGGCTGTCGACGCGCCTGCTGAAGGCCGCCGTTGCCCTGTCGTGACTCCTCCTGAACCTGGGGGGGGGTCGCAAGGCGCGATGCTGGCGCTTGTATGCTATATTATTATATGTTATATATCTTACGGAGCATAGCCCTCTACGGGGCCATCTGGGCGGACACATCTGGGTGAACGCGACCGCCATCCGCAGGCCCCAAAGGGCCATTGCACAGCGGGTGGCGAGGGCCTACCGCTCGGTGGGATTCGCAGCGGCGTGCGCTCTGGCGGGTACGCCGCCTTGGGAGGTATAGGCGTGGGTGCGCGCCAAAGTGTACGAGTGGACGGCGTGCCGTAAGGCACTCGGGGAGCACACCACCGCGGAGGAGCGGGAGGCCGTGACGCGGGAGGCGAGGGACACGATCGTCCATCATTGGACGGAGGACCTCGCCACCGCCACCTTTGGCCGCCGGACGCTGGACGCGCTCGGATGATGGGTAACCGGTGCCGGGTAACCGGCGGCGAAATGTATGGCCATGTATGTTAGCTTCCACAGGTACTTCATGCGCTGTCGGAAACCCGGTACCGTCTACCCGGCAACCCGGGCGTGTGAAAAGACTCTGAGGGTGTTACTAGCCCAATTGATCGATCGTTGATTGACAGCATCGGTCGACGTCAATTCAGTCAGTTGATCGACTGGTCTCGTAGCTTTAATTGATCGACGAATACCGTTCGACTAACCAATCGATCGATTGCCGGTCGCTGGCATCGGTCGACGTTGATCGATTAACCCCGGCTATAATCCACCAGTTTCTTTCGAAATCTATTCACAAGAGGACACGTTGTTGTTGGCCAGTTCGATGTTGCTCGTACTATTATTATGGAGAAGTAAACGCAGAAGACTCTGGATGCGACCGTTTAAAGTCAAAGATCACTTATTAATCTTAACATTTTTGGAAGCTCAGAAGAAAGTAGAAAAAAAACCAATTCGACAACTTGAGGATAAGATTGAGAACCTGGAGCGTAACTCGCAGGCCACCGAAATAGAAATTCGAAATGTACCGAGGTCCGAAGGGGAAACAAGTGGTGACTTCTGCGATTTAGTGGTGAATTTGGGCCAAATATTAAATTTAAATATCAGACTAGCTAACCTAAAAGTTGTTTACCGATTAAAATCAAAAGATAACTCGAACCCTATTATTGTAAACTTCAACTCTAAGATTACTAGGGTTAAGGTTATTAAGGAAGTTAAAGTGTTTATTAAGTCAAAAGACAAAGGAGAGCAGCTCAACACTAAGCACTTAAAGTTTAAGAGTCAACAACCGGTTTATGTGTCAGAAAGAAGTTTTCTGTGTAAACAGAAAACTCAGAAACTGTTTTACCTAGCTAGAAAACAGCACAGGGACTGTGGGTATAATCTTTGTTGGACCTCGTACGGCTTAGTTTATTTGCGCAAAAAAGTTGTTAAATTTCGAATAAACTCAGAAATGATATAACTTGGTATACTGAAAAAATTTCAGTATACCACGTGTTCCAAACGCAATGGTTCTGCTCCCGCCAGATGAATTAGAAAGTGAATCCCTTGTCATGAATTTTAAAAACGAATCTGCAACGGGCTGGGACTCAATTTCAAGTAGATTTCTAAAAATGGCTAAACACATTATTGACCCGCATTTTACCACGATTGTTAGATTATGTATAGAGCAGGGCGTTTTTCCTAGTGTTTTTCAAACGGCCCTCATTACTCCGGTCTACAAGAGTGGAGCTCGAGACAGTTTCACAAACTACAGACCAATTGCCGTGCGCTTTCTAAATTACTGGAAAAAGTATTAAATAACCAGCTTATAAAGTTTTTAGAGCAAAATCACATATTATCTGACACTCAGTTTGGTTTTAGGGTAGGGAAAAGTACAGATGGTGCCGTTGGCTCATTAGTAGATTACGTCTCAGGTTGTCTAGACAATAAACAAAAGTATGTCGGGGTATTTATTGACTGGACAAGGCTTTTGACACTGTTTCGATCTCTGCTCTTGTTGATAACGTGGAAAGGTGTGGAATAAGGGGAATAGTGCTCAAAATTCACAAAGATTTCCTTACTGGTTGATTGCAAAAGGTTAGGGTGGGTTGTGCCGTTAGCTCAGATGTCGCAGTCACTTATGGAGTCCCACAGAGCAGCGTTCTTGGTCCCAGTCTCTTCCTGATTTATATGAACGATTTATGTCAAATGACACTCGATGAAGGTAAAATTTTAACTTACGCAGATGACACAGCCTTAATATTTCATGGAGAGACTTGGGATGAAGTCCAACAAAATGTGGAGATAGGGCTCCATAAAGCCAGCTCGTGGCTGAGGCATATCTTGCTGATCCTTAATATATCTAAAACCACATATGTACAGTTCACTAATGCTCGCATAAAACAGCCAAATATAACTGTTCGGACCCACACATGTGAACCACCGTTTACCCAACAGTGCTCGTGTACAAATTTGAGTAACACTAAAACTGTAAGATATCTTGGGGTTCTCTTGGATGAGAGAATAACCTGGCAACCCCGTATCGAAATGGTCTCGTCAAGAGGCAGGATAAATACATAGGTCTTTAAAAAACTCAGGGATATGGCAGACAGTGTTCTCCTCCGCACAGTATATCAAGCATTGGCTCAATCAGTTATTGGTTACTGTCTAGGGGCTTGGGGAGGTGCATGCAAAACGTACCTCTTGCGCCTAGAAAGAGCTCAATGGTCCTTGCTGAAGACGATGACATTTAAACCATTCAGATTTCCCACAAAATCTCTGTATGAGCTATGCCGGGTACTCACGGTGAGACAACTGTTTATTCTTCATCTAATAAACAAGCAAAATGAACGTACCCCATATGACCATACAAAACTTCAAAATAAACGAAAAATCCAAATATCTTTGAATCGGGCGGATGTCGAACAGCTTTTGAGCCTATCTTTCTGGTTATGTCTACAACAAAATTAATAGGCTCCTAAACTTTTATCCGCTGTTTTACGAGACTGTAAATTAAAGGTGAAGAACTGGCTCTTCACTCTTGATTACGATAGTGTGGAGAAAATACTTCATTGATTAATTAATTTTTAAATCAATCTCATTTATTAATTTTACATAGAAATTTATTCAGTCATTTACTCATACACAAACACGCACACACATACACACACACAGCATGACTTAGACTTATTTTTAGTTATTTTAGTTGATTTGTTCATTTTCTTTAAAAAATATATATTTATTTTAATTTGATTTCACATTAGATATTAAGATGGAATAAAATGGGGAGGGACTCCTGTCATACAAGTCTTTTTTATGTTTTATTGCTTCGCATTTGACCACCATCTCACATGTTGGTAAGCGATGATGTGGCCGACGGTGAGACACGCTTGCCTGGAAATAATCTATTCACTCTTGACTTAAAGACTCCTAGATTGTAGCTGTCGGGAACCACACACTCCGGCAGGGAATTCCACTCCTTAGCTGTACGCATAATAAAAGTGTTCCCAAAACGTTTTGTGCGTATGGGTGGAATATCCACCTTGTGCCGATGGCGCATCGCCGTACGTCTGGTAGTCCGATGATGAAACGGGCTAGGTGGAATAAGATCGTGCAATTTCGTAGGTCCGCCTAGTTCGGGAGTCAGAGGCTTCAACATTGCTGTAAACAATTATTATGTCAGTAAAGATTAATTTGATTTTTGTTTTTTTTTTTGTTTTTATTAATCTTATCGCAGCGCGGCTAATCAAGCAGCACGATCGATATTTCTGGTAGAAACTGTTGATCAACTTCAACTAATCCATTCTACCATCGATCGATGTTGTCAATCGACGATCGATCGATTGGTCTGGTAACACCGTAATGGTATCTATGTTCACCACACCATTTAAACTCACCTTTCTAACCTGACACTGCACCTACCTGCCAATAACTCCAAAACACGTTGATCCCAGAATTGTTACGGCTGTTATTCGTGGAGTGCAAAGCTTTGTTATTCTCGTATATAATATACGGCTTCATTCCTTTTACGAGGTCTCTATGTATAACATAAATGTGTCAGTCTTCCCTATATTGTTCAGTTATAAGCTTTTTAACATTTTTTACGACGTTCTGCGATGAAACATGAAACTTATACTCGTATGTGTTATGTTTCTCATCTTCTTTCTGGTGTTGGAAAGTAATAATTTCAGCTTTTGCATTTAGGAGCAGGTATTCTAGAGTGCAGCATTTTGGCTTCGTTGGAGGGTTTAGAACTTAATGGCACATTTTACAGATATAACTAAAAGAAATATTGGACAATAATGAAAAAGTAATTCTATTTTATAGATTGCTGAGACAATCCTGACATAGCCCGAAGAATTGTCAACCTTAAGTGGCAGTGAGAAGGGCACTTTGCTCGCAGAACGGACGGTCGACGGGGCTGAACAATTCTAGAGTAGCGACCGCAAACCGGAAGATTCAGCATTGGAAGGCCTCCCATTAGGTGTGGACCGATGACGTGGTTAAGGTCACGGGAATTCGTTGGATGCGAGACGCTCAGGACCGATAAATGTGATGACACTTGGGGGTGTTCAGCAGTGGACGTCTTTCGGCTGAACTGATGATGTTGATGATGATATCGCTGAGTGAGACGTGACTGAGTTCTTTAGTGGATTTACGTCTTATACATGAACGCCATCGCTGTGCGATAAACAGCGATATTGAATACACATTTCGCATTATATTCTTCGTTGATCCATAATAATCACGCAAATTTTGGTTGAAAGTAGTATATAAAGTATTTTAATTATAGTTTAGTTACTTATTTTGAAACATATACAACTCGTGGATATTCCAAGATTTAATAATTCAGTAATGTATTCATTGTAAATAGAACTTTTGATTTGTAAAGTTTTGTGGTCACCTACACACTAGTTGAATCCAGAATTTATGTAGAAAATCAAAATTAACGGTTTACTCAAAAGGATTATTGGGATTTTGTTATACGGAATTCTGAAAAGCAGGTCCCACAAAGAACTAAATTCTAACACTAGCGAAGTTAACGAGTATTCGATCAGTCGACAAAAAATATACAAAACTGAAAGTTTCTACATCGACAGACAATGTTTTTTTTTTTTTTTATGTAGGTACTCATAGCTTAGTAGTCTTGTCTAGTTTTCTTACGTTTTTGCTTTTCTTTTCTCGAACAAGACAATCGGGGTGTGTAATGAATGTATGGTATATTAACAGATAGTACAATATCACTTGAAATAACTTTCACATGATATAATTTCCATATGCTACAAAAACAAATAACCTAATTTCATGTTATATAATGTAATATGTCATCTTCATTCGCTTTAAAACATTTAGTATAACATTCATTTCCTATAATTTTTAATTTGTATACTGCTCTTTTTATATAGCGTTCATTTGGCCAAATTTTCTAAGGTAAAGCACCATTCCTGAGGAAAAAATATTGTAAACTAATCTCAAAACACTAAAGTTGCTTCTACATCGTCTCCGGTACTGCGGGAAATGCAACCCCTTCGCCCTTCGTAACAAAGAATAGGCACCCATGCTCATCTCCGTAGCTTCGGCTCGCTGGTCGCCTCCAGCGCACAGGTTCAGCCGCTACTGCTCGCACGGGAGCCTATGCTTCGTTACAGCGTGCGGGAGCTGCTCCCCCTTCGCGCCTCCAGTTTTTATATACACTCT
This sequence comes from Orthosia gracilis, assembly GCA_947562075.1. NCBI lineage: Eukaryota > Metazoa > Arthropoda > Insecta > Lepidoptera > Noctuidae > Orthosia > Orthosia gracilis. The sequence goes on along the minus strand of OX387272.1, from coordinate 43,599,125 downwards.
GGGGCGGCAGCCAAAAGACTACGTGAAGTCAGGGTGCCCCGATTCAGTTTTGGGACAGATTTGACCTATTTGACTACAAACAGGTGTAAATATCGAGATCGCAATAGTCAATTCATACAATAAATATTTATTTTTAGCTGTATGACAGAAAAAAAAGCATACTGTCAGCTCATTACCCTGTCTACAAAGCTCATTCATCTGTCCCGTTTACAGACAAAGGGAAACAGGGTACCTACTGAATTAGAGATGACTTGTTTGCCAACAATGCAAGCCTCATGTGACGGTTTGCACCTCATTATCATGTACTGTTGTGTTTATCCAGAATGGAATCATATTTTTGAATAGGAAAAAGGATTGATGAACTGTTTCAACAATAAGTTCTTGTCAATTTAATTATTTATATATTTAACACACTTTAGTACAAAATGGTATCCGTGCTGCCCTGGGTCTGAAAAAAGACGAAAAAGGCAGAATAAAAAGAAAGGAATTAAGGAGGAAGTGGATAATTTTTTCTCTGCCGAAGTCTGTTTCCTAATGGCAAACAATTGGGAGTTTTTAAGTCAACGGAAAAACAGTGGTAACGGCCGCGACTTACAAGTTGTAGATCGTGGTTTCGAACCCAAGCAGGCGCACTTTCGTGTAAATTATTTCATCACCATTGCTCTCAAAACGGTGAAGGAAAACATCGTGAAGAAACCGTCACAAATCTCTTAGAACCAACAATTCTAAGACATGTGAATACCACCAACCCGCACTGGGCCCGCGTGGTGGATCACAGTCCATTCTCTTTCACAGAGAGGAACCCTGCACGCACAACGGACCAAATGGGAACCTAACTACGGAAAAAGGGGTCCATCCTAAGTGTTCAAACGAGTGCCTGTGGATACTGAGAAATATCTTTTTTTTTAAATGATATTACATAATATAACATCACGCCGGTATTCCCCGAAGGTTTAAGCAGAGGTGCACCATAAGCACACCCAAATTTCACCAGTTATCCTTAGTCCAATGTGTGATGTAATAAGGGCGAGCATGTTGCCATCGACCGTGCGCAAATTTAGGCTCCAGGCTGCTACTGAGACATTCCAAATGGAAAAACCCAATAACATTTTGCCCAACCAGGGAATTTAACTAAGCACCTCATGCTCTGAAGAAGCGCTTGCGGCTACAAGACCAACGAGCCAGTTTAAGAGGAAATGCGGTCGCAGACATCCGACTGTATATCCTTAGTAAAAAGTCATAATTCAAGGTTTGGCTCTCGCCTATTTCCTCCTCCAATACTAAACCAATTTAAAAGATATTCCATTAACTGGAAAACAAAGATATATTGTGCCCCTTTGTTTACCTTTTTGATGATACATTATCTTTAGAAGCACTAGAACCCTCAAAAATGCTCAAAATCGCGCTGTGATCTAGTATACAAATTTGACAACCATAAATGAAAAAAAACATAGAAGCTAGGCGAGAGCAAAACCTCGAATTACTAAGTAAATTCAGTCGGAGCTCTCTGCTCGCATTACCTCTAATCTGGCGGATAACCTACTGTGTAACAGGCCTTGAATTTAGGGAGATAATCGATGTAAATAGGACCAACTTGATGTGCTTTTACGTATCTGCCCGAGCGTGCATGCGTTAATGAGATGGTTGGATAACCCGTCGTCCGTTCGTCGGATAGTTGTGCGAAAAGCCGATTGGCATAAAATCGAGCTGGCCTGAATGACGGCTTTTGGTGTTGGTACTCCAAATCCGCTTTTGATTGCTGAACCAAAATAAATCTTGTATGCTAGGCTTTTGTGCAGGTTCATGGTAGGTACAGCGTTCGTCGGATAGTTGTGCGAAAAGCCGATTGGCATAAAATCGAGCTGGCCTGAATGACGGCTTTTGGTGTTGGTACTCCAAATCCGCTTTTGATTGCTGAACCAAAATAAATCTTGTATGCTAGGCTTTTGTGCAGGTTTATGGTAGGTACAGCGTTCGTCGGATAGTTGTGCGAAAAGCCGATTGGCATAAAATCGAGCTGGCCTGAATGACGGCTTTTGGTGTTGGTACTCCAAATCCGCTTTTGATTGCTGAACCAAAATAAAACTTGTATGCTAGGCTTTTGTGCAGGTTGTTATCTGTTTGAACGGTCACATACGTCAAATCTTGCGGAGTTCTCACATAGGCTTAAAAGAGAATCGTCAATTTGTTATAATGACCTTGACAGACATGCTACGTTTGCAACTTCATAGATGATATTAGCGACTCTCTGCGATCGGTTGCTCCGGCAAAATCGTATATTTCAACGATTTTTTCTTTACAACATATTGGTTTGGGGAATTGCTACGTTACCACACGAACAAAAGAGCAAGATAAAAACACGGCGTTTATCTATCCGTCGCTTTTATGACAATCGCTGCTGAGTGGTGTTTTATCGCTACGGATGGATGTAGGTACAATATATTTTCCAAACAAAGTTTACCCACTACTAGCCCGCATGAAAAATGTTTTATTATCCCAAGGAAGTTTACTACCGGGATAAAAGTATACTGTCCTAATACAGGACAAAATCTATCAGTGTTCAAAGTTTATGAAAATCTGTTCAGTGGTTTAAACGTGAATACGTAACCTTGTTGTAAGTAGAGCTCCGATTGAAATGGTTAATGATTATGAGAAATTCATTATCCGTTAATGATCCATCGTAACTAGGTAATAACTACAGTGAAAATTCCCCACAAAAATATTTTCCAAGTTATACCAAAAAGCTAATTCTCACATAACAGCTGGTACAGTTTGACGTACGAAGCAAGTAATGATAATGGGATGAGCACTTAATGTTATTAATGCCAACTTCGTGACGCACGCCAACTTTTGCCAGGTGCTGTTTAAGTTTTACAATGGTAGATATCCATTTACATTATTTTGTTTGAATTTCAATAGACTGTTTGGTGTTTGTCTGGTTAAATAGTTATTATTACCATGCGAATGAGTATATAATGGGGGTGAAGCTAGGGTATGGCTTGGTGGGAATCGCTATTGGTGAGAACATTTTTACCTAAAAAGTGTCAAAATTAGCTCCTGCTGTACCCTTGGCGGAGTACCGTATAAAGCAGAGACCTAGGAAGTCCGAGTCATTCACGCCCCCGTCGTTCTCCCTGATACCCCCACGCCACCGGGCGTCCGCCACCCCGATTTGCAGCTGAGCTAACGGATACAGGGCGAGGGTGAATATTCTGCGCCTTAAAACAGAATAGTCTCACTAGGTACCCGAAATCAAACCGAGCACATCCGAAGGTTCAAAAGCGACAGCCACGTTATCGGATTAAGGCAAAATGGGCTTATTACTTACTTGCCTGACAACCATAGATTCCTGAAACTGAAGAAGTAATAAGAAACCGGGCCGATTTTTTACCGGCGACTTTTGGCTTGAAATTACGGACACGAATTGCATTTTGGAATGTACGAACGATGAGCGAGGCAGAAGCAGTTATGCTCAGCTACAAGCTGCAGATTTTGGGTCCAAGCGAGGTGAGAACAAATAAAGCAGAGTGTGGCGTGGGGCTTCTTTTTCTAATACAGCTAAGAAAAGCCCAGTGGGCTGGCAACCGATCTCATGGATCGAATGGAGATGGACAGGATACATGTTAAAAGAAAGAAAAGAGAAGTGGACGAATCAGGTAATGGAAAGGTACCCGTGACATAGAAAAATAAAATTGGAGACAAATTAAACGCTAGGCAGATGACATGGAAAAAATAGCTGATCCAGAATGGACACAAACAGCAAAAGATAGGACAAAATGGAAGGCTTTAGAGGAGGCCTTTGTCGAAGGATAAGCTGTGAAAGAAAAACCGTTAACGATACAATTTATGTTCGTTGTTACACGGCATGTTAAAGTTACAGCAATAAAGGTTTATTTTTTATTATATGACTGTTAAATTTAAACCATGGTGCTTTGGAACTAGGTTTATCCCAGTTGTAAATGTCTCTATGTGCATATTTACACAGCTCTGTTTTGTCTCCAGCTTGATATGGAGAGCAGTGGAAAAAATATTTTTTTTTATTCATAAGCTGTACTTTTAAAATTGAATCGTTTCTCCAATTCACGTCGAGTTTCATTGCCTATGTGCTTTTCTAGTGATCGCCACTGTCGATTCAGGAATTATTGGTTTATTTCTTCTTTCTACAATATTTTAGTCGTAGTAGATGATTATCATGAAAGCTTCTTAACAAAAAAGAAACTCGAGCGCTTGAATGAGCTTGTTACTTACCTAATCAATCTGGTGGAAATCTTCACAATAGGAATAATAGAACACAAAAAAAATACAAAAGAAATACCTGCAATCTTACAAAGTCTACCACTTTCCTAAGAACTATACAAAAGCTAAGACCTTGTTATTTTCCCTCAAGTCTCTCCTGGAACTACTTGTTTGATTATTTCGACCACCACATAACGTTTTCAGTTAATACATAATTCATTGTTGGCTGGGATCCGATATTGAGACTCCACGTATACTATCCATCGATCTTTCTAATGAAAATTTATACGAGAAAATGTCGCTAGCAGGATATATTACACAATTGTTATTAAAGAGAAAGTGCTGGGGGTGTGGATGTTTGGTAGGATAATCTTATGCAGTTTAGTGTTAGGAGACTCCATGTTTTGTCAAACTCTTCAGTTCAACAACAGTTTGTTTGGAAAACTCTTCGAGAGATACTCTTCGGTATATACGATTTCAGGTGACAAAAACCTAAATCATCTTCTACTAGCTTTTGGAATGACCAACAGTTGCTGTTTTGTAATAAAAAGACACGACCTACGATTATATAATTCTCATATTGCCACCTATCGGCTTAATCAAATAAACTCCTAAAGTAAAGACCGCAAGAATCCGCTTCCGGACTGCTCGATGTAGCGACAATTATGCTGGTTTTATGTCCAGTCGTGGGCATTATGTATGAGAATATGATTATGTATTTCACTCTATCCTCAAAGCCTAAACTGTCATTCCATTCCAATTGATTGACATTCGCTAAGTTTTAATTACCTAATGTTGTTAATAAAGCATGATAAATATTTGAAGAAGGATATTCTGAAAAACTCCGTTAAATTGGTAGTAATACCGGAATTTCCTCCATTCCGGTATCCTTCCTATCCTTCTTCAAATATTTATCATGCTTTATTAACAACATTAAGTAATTAAAACTTAGCGAATGTCAATCAATTAATCACAGAATGTCGTAATTAGGACCTTTGACATCCGCGGAACCGTAAAACCGAAGAACCTATTAAGTGCACTCGGCATGGTTGGTTATCATTTGAAAACATACCATATCAATTCGAACCTTAATCTTGAAGTTACAGGGTCTAAAGTGGCACACACATTTCCTGAAAGCTACAATAAATGGCCTACCCTCAAAATGAGGTTTCTGTAGTATTTTAGCAAATGTTGGTGAAATGTGTATGATTATTTGGGTATTGGAACATAAAGTTGTAGAACTTACTATTCATTCGTACATATCAGACATACATGAGCAGGAGAGCACTTTCGTTATGATAATGCCTGTTTATAATTAAGTGCTTATTATATATTTTTTTTTATATACTACCTGAGAATACCACCTACATTTAATTATGGCGAGAAAATTAGGATACTTATGATAGTTAATTACGCTGGAAAAAGGTTTAAAATAATAAAAAAGCCTTTTACTTCTTACAAATAAAAAAGTAAATTGAATAACAGTGTGTGATAACAATAACAATTTCTTTCCTTTTCTATGTCTTAACTTGGTGTACCTACAATAAAGAATATATAAATAAATAAATAAATAAACAGTGTGTGTTATGATATGGGACAAACAAGATTTTTTGAAATGTGGGACAAAGCTTCAGGACGAACAAAGAATAAATCAATTTTCTATATCTAATGAAAATATATTTTCTGTATATTTATCTATCTATGATTTTAGTATCTAATCTTATCTAGTTTATATAATATTAATAATTTGTGAAAAAAGGCTATCAAGATAGTTTACTAGCTTGTCATTTTAAGCTATATTCTCTCCGGGAACCAACGCTATTTAGCTAATTTGTCGTCTTAACCAAAGCATGGCATAGCACAATTACCAGCGCGAGTAACGGCGTAAACACATCACAATGGCGCGGCGCCACCGCATTTTATAAACTAAGAAAAACAGTTTTGAAGCATTAGAATAGAACGTGTTAATAAGAAAATAATAATTAACATAAAAGAAAAAGTAATATTTTAGTTCAATTTCCTTCTTAAATTGTTATTGTACCGCGTCTCACATACGTAATTCATAATTGAAACATACATCATTGTCGTACGCAGTTTATACACCCCATAAATCTTGTCTTAGTACCTGAAATTTTATGGACTCCCCAAGAGAAAGTATGATACATATTAATGTGGGTAGACCTTGAAATTTTTGTCATGTGAATTGAAAAAGAAAAGCATTTCTTGGTGAAAAGAGTTGAATAAGACTCATGCGTTCCTTTGTAAAAATAGAATACTCTTCGATATTTTTTTTCTATGTTTTATAGGCTCGCGCTTGACTACTATCTCACCTGTTGGAAAGCGAAGTTGAAGAAGCGAAGGGTAGCTGTTTGAAGTTAAGTATTTGTGTACTCTTTTTTGTTCTGTGTAAACCTATCAAACTCCAAATAGTTAATTCAGATTCATTCATTGGCTGTTGAAAATTCATTCAACCAGTCACAGCAGATAACGCGTGCTTGACAATTTGTCACACTAATTCTGCGATAATTTTGAGCTGGGAAGCAGAGGGTAAGCCTCATAAACGGACTAACTAAATGAAATATCACAAAATACTTGTGCCGATAATCACACACCTCACTTAACCTACTTCGCCAAGTAGATAACACAACAGCAACAAAACTAATACACTTTGTTTTAATCGCACCAACGACCTTACAGAAAATCGTATAGAAACGAATCACAACAAACGTAGAATAACAGTAAAACAGTAGACATTAACATAAACGTGGATTAGGTAAACAGCATGTCGCCTTGCGGACTCATAAAACGTTCAAATTGCGGTTTCCAAACTGTTCCAAATTCCAACGAGATTGCGGAAATTCATTTTGCTCGAAGACAAACCAAATCGACGCTCCGGCTTATGAACGCTAACGCACCACAATAATTTATAGATTATTAAATTCCCGGTATATTGTAATGGCACTGTTTCCGGAACATCTACTTGTAAATCGAATTATCAAGTCACGGCTATTTATGTTTCAATTTCATGAAACATAAATAGCAGGAGACATCTATCAATTTTGTGCTTAGTTATGTTGATTTCTGGGTCGAAAGTTGAGTGATTGAGAATGATGACGACACTTTCAATCAGAGCTATTTTAATATGATTGTTGGAAACTGGATGCTTGGAATAAAACGGCATTACAATGTTACTCAATCTATATACCGTATAACACAAAGTCGCTCCCGCTGTTTGTACGCTTAGATCCTTTAAGCTACGCAACGGATTTTAATGCAGCAATAGATACAGTCAAGAGGAAGGTTTATTTGTACTATACATGCATATTATAGTAGAGAAAAGCCGAGAAATTCATAAAACATATTTTTTGTGCTTACATTGCAAACGCTGCTGGCTAAACCTTATGAGATAGATCAAATTAATGTACTAAGAAATTGTATATGCATCCGTGCGAAGCCGGGGCGGGTTGCTAGTAATTTTATAAATGAGAAAGTTTGGATGGATGTGTGTATGTTTGTTACTCGATCAAGCCAGAACGGCTGAAATGATCTGGATGAAATTTGGCACAGAGATAGATTATAGTCAGCAATAGCACATAGAATAATTTTTATCCCGGGAATATTATCTTACCTCGGGATAACTTTCGACTTTCACGCGAGCGAAGCCGCTGGTAAAAGCTAGTTAATAATTAAAGCAAACTATCTTTTCTAACATCGTCACTTTCGCCCTTAATTCACAGGCACCGCGAAAGCTTAGAAAAAATCTTCGTATTAAGAAAACACAACGGACCGAATTGGAGTCTAATTGTGGAAAATAGAGTTCCTACATTACCTCTTACAAACAAACAAAAAAATTTACCTACTAATATTAGTGTAGATTTAATTACACGCTAATCACTAATTAGAAAGTGTGCTAGATATTTTCTCATGTGTAATTTCAGTAAAATGGTAAAACAGAATTTAGACAAACCGCTTTACCGTAATTACTTTACGTCTCCAAATATAATAATAGTGCTAACACGTGCTTCGTTGAGTGGCTGACTGCTCAACGACATCAAACGATTACAATTGTTTGTGTTGACACTTTCAAGTTTTCTCTAGAGAATGACAAAACAGTTTAATTAAAACGTGATAGTCCCCCTTTCTTGGTAATAAGATAGGAAAACAAACTGTTGAGGAAGGAAAGACCCGCAATTTTAAACTTCTCCGAACCTCAGCTCAATTTTTTTCTGTTCAGAGAAATTTATGCTTTTCCTCTTTCAAGAATACAGGCAGTTATATTAATGGGTTTCAAAAAATCTAAAGGAAGTAAATAAGTAGTCTTTAGCAGCAAACCCGAAAAAAATCGACGGTAAAAAAATTAAAAAACTTTTTAATTTAAAAAATTCACGTCGAAGCCAAACATGAAGGGTGTTCCCCCAGCATCGAAACAATAGAAAACTTTACAAACTGCCAATCACGAGAAACTTCGATTCCCCCAAGTATTTGATGTAGAGGCTGAGGTTTAGCCCAAAGTGAAGTATGTCAAGACTGCCAAAATTACCATAGTAAACTTCAGTAAAGTGAGAGAAAATGACGTGAATGTTTGACGGTTAAAAGTTGGGGTCTTTACTTGTAAACATTCACTAAGGGTTAGCACACAGTGAGACGCGACGTTGCGAGCTTTTTGAAACAAAACATACATAATAGAATTTTATTTACTACATAAAAATGCCATGGAAAGATTCAAAATAAATTAGAATTGTAAGTGCCGAGTGGTGTCTTCGAATTTTGGCACTGTACAAATGGATTACAAATGGTAATTTTGGCACTGTACAAATGGATTACAAATGGTAATAATTTTGTAAATTGATTAAAAATAACACTCTAACAAGTATTGTTTTGTTTTTGTCCGTATAAGTAGGGTTTGACACTTTCTTAATAAATACTCCATTCAAAAACCCTGGTTTATTCTAGGTAATGGTCAAATCATATATGAGAACCATTTTGTGCTGGGTGGTTTTTTTTTTTTTTCTTTATTCCGATACTTTAAAAAGTCCGTGCAGTATCGCATCGCGTCTCGAAGTGAGTTAAATCGAAAGCTGCAATCGATCAAAGGGAAGGATGATATTAAAACGTCGTCAATCAGAATGCCTATCAGTTTTGAAACCAATAAATAATGTTTGCTTATAATAGGCTGTTTGTTCATTGTTTATTTTGTTTCGATTGAGGTGATGGAGAAGATGGACAGAATTTTTGACACGTCAAAAGAACATGGAATTAAAATTCTTGTTATTGATTGTCTTCATGGCAAACACATAGGTCAGTTTTCAAACATTGGCAGATCTAATTCACGTTATAGAGCTGTCAGTTTCTTCATTGTTATGAAATATTGACTCTGGCAACTGCCAGTGTGCCGGTGTGTTTGTGTTATTGGCCCTTTTAAATAAAGTTCAATCAAACAGGTCGGTATTTCGAAGTTCTCTATTGGATGTGTTTTACGTATGTTTACTCACATTAGACATATAACATTCGGTCCTACCTTCTTTAGGTAGTGGGTATGTCTAGCCCGGTTTCGAGAAACGCTACGTTTGCAGTTCCATTTTGATTTCCGGGTTTTGAATTTGTAAAACACAGGTAGTAACGAACACTTTTATACAACTGCATCCAGTTGACAGTGTTAATGACATTAACATTATGAGCGGGATATTTATTGTTTATCCGTGATCATATTGCTTGCAACAGCACCGAAATATCGGAAACTTGCAACAAACTGTAAACATGGTAAATATCCAGCTTATAATGTTAATGTTAGTGTTAGTGACCATGACAGTTCAAAAACTTATATTGCATCCAGTCAGTCTGGAACCTCAACAAAGTTGGTAAAAGGCAGATGATGACGACAAAGGTAGTAACAGAGAGATGTCAAAAAACCAGCTAAGTGCGAGTCGGACTCGCGCACGAAGGGTTCCGTACCAATAACGCAAAAAAGGGCAAAAAAATCACGTTTGTTGTATGGGAGCCCCACTTAAATATTTTTTTTATTCTGTTCTTAGTATTTTTTGTTATAGCAGCAACAGAAATACATCATCTGTGAAATCTTCAACTGTCTGGCTATAACGATTCATGAGATACAGTCTGGTGACAGACAAAGAGACGGACAGTGGAGTCTTAGTAATAGGGTCCCGTTTTTATCCTTTGGAAACAGAACCCTAATAAGGTGTCACATTTTGCAGTAAACGGACCCACGACGTCAAACATAAATCCTCTATTATAGGAGTTGAACGAAATACATAATCTATGAAAACCATCAAACGGATCACTTCTCAGCACCCGTCATAGGGCAATAAATTAAGGAATAGGAGTTGAACGAAATACATAATCTATGAAAACCATCAAACGGATCACTTCTCAGCACCCGTCATAGGGAAATAAATTAAGGATTATATGTGAAAACGTCTGTACGCCTGTACCATCTATCTTTATGTATGACTATATACCATCATACTTGGTAAAGGCTCGGCAATAATACGAGAAGTACGGGATTAACTAAATGTGGCAAGATTGATGATCTTAGACAATAAAGAACCATAAATATTCCAATACATATCCTCTCGACTCCATCTGTAATAGATAAATTGACAGTTATAGCTTGTTATCTATACATATAAATGTATAGCTAACAAGCTATACAAATATAATATATTTATTTGTATAGACAATAATATAGAATTGAAGTGTCTGTATGTAATAACAAAATAACAACGTATTGTTGAATGCATGTAAGTGTATATTTGAAGATTTTGGTCTGCCTGTCTTTTATCTTTCCGGGTAATCTCCGAAACGGCTTTACCGATTTAGACGGGACTTTAACTGGTAGATAGCTGATTTTATAAGAAGTAACAATACTTTTATACCGTAAAATACACAAGGTAAAGAAAAAATAATAATAAAAATAATACGAGTTCGACGCGGACGAAATCGCGGGCAACAGTTAGTTTATTGATATAATTCAAGAGTTTTTATTAACCGTCGCCATGGGTACTAAGTCGAGGTCCTCCAAACTAACTTGAAATATATGGGCCTAGAATCCGAATGCAAAATGTGGATAGCTCTCGCCAAACTTCTGGACCGCCCTGAAGTTGGCTTTCCGCATGCGCGAGGCACGAAACGGTGCTGTTTTCGTATGAGATTTTCTATTGCGCAGCCATTGTATACAACTTCAGGGCGGCAAAGAAGTTTGGTGAAAACTATAATGGTTGGTACGATTGAAATCCGTGATCGCTTTAGCATTTGCAAAGTCCTTAAAAGAAAAGAACACACACGCGCGAGCACGTGTACCTTCTTATTTGTTATCCTAAGACGTAAATAACAATGGTAAAAACGTGGGTGATAAAAAAGGGCAAAGTTTCATCAAATTACAAGCTTTGAGTGCCTAATGGGATTACCCATCGGGCGAAAATGTCGAAATTCCGTAGAATTTTTCATCCTCTATTAAATTTGTCCCCTTTGGAGGTTATCAAAAATCCTTCTTTACTGCTGACTTTCGTTATACAGCGTTATACATTACTAATATCATAAATACTTACATTTATGCTCGCATAACTCGCCAGAACGTATGGAACAGCTGTTTTATTTGTGTTGAATTTTTATAAGTCGTAGAACTAAAGGTGCTGTTTATGATAATGGTAATACAGCACTGCAAGGTTGCTAATGTTTTACCAATAACCCGGTAGGGTTAGCATTTTAGACAGTGCATTGTCTGTCAGCGAATGAATTTAAGATTTTTGTAGTAAGATTTTTAAGTAGGTACCCACCGGCCGATACGAGAGTAATAGTTTCATGTTGGATTATGTTCTTCTTATAAGTTATTGTTGACATTTTTGTTTAGAATGATTCCTTATTCTACAAGAAACGGCATATATGTGTGTAGACCTATGCTGTTGGCATCAGCTTGTAAGTAATGATTTTGAAAGGTAAAAGACATCGTACTCTGGCGAAGGTTAGCAACTGCGTCACGGCTCTGCGATTATCATAAAAAGATCGTTACACAGTCCATTGGGCAAGCGAGGAAGTAAACTAAATTGTTTACGCCGGAAAAATCAGGCTCAGCTTTGAGGAGCTGTTGTTTGTCAGCTTTTAATATTAAATCTTTTTTTCGTGAGCATCCTGCAGAAATTCTAACTCTAGTATTAGTGGGCAGGCTACATTCATTCAAAAGAGTCAATGGGGTCGAAAGGTTTTGGAGAATTACGTAACGTTGGAAAGCTTCTCACAAGGTGGACTGAAGACCACGTGAGGGTTGCAGGAGTTCGCTGAATGTGAGAAGCACAGAACTGGTCAATAAGGTGACGCTTGGAAGAAGCCTCTGTCTAGCAGTGGACCTCTTTCTATATCATATTACAGTCTGGATAGATTAGTCTTATTAGATTGCGATAATTATGGTAAAACTCTTTCACATTTATTTACGTATGAGCACAAACGAGCGATATATTTACTAACTGTTTTTTACCCGTAGAATGTTATAAGTATTTTGTTAGTTTTATGTTTGTTAGTTTGTAGTTCAGTTGTTAATTATATTTACAATGGACACATAAAATAGTAGTTTCCGCCTCAAAAATCCTGCAACGTTTAATCCTACACAAAAGTTTATTGAATTCGAATAAAATTTTGCTGTCCAAAATGAATAATATAAACGCTTTGAAACCAAAAAGTTTAAGCTCAAAAAGGCTGAATGCCAAACAGACACTGCCAGTGTTGACTGAGGGAATTTAAAACTAGGCTTTGTGAAACACTTTTAGATAGTTTTACGGATAGACTAGCTGCCGTCCGTGGCTCCGCCCGCTTTGGATTAGTACTTATATCTTTATAAATTATAGCTTAGGTGTTATTATATATCACTTCAGTAGTTTTGGCATGACAGAGTAACAAACATCCTCACTAACTTTTGAGATTTATAAAAGTAGTAGGAATTGCAAAATGTCTATACTTTTACCAAAAATGTAATAAACATGTACTAAAAACTATAGGTTCATAATTAATAAACTTGCACCAAAATCGATAAAAAAGTGAAAGTTCAGCTTGCATTGTAAATTGCCGATTTCTTTCGCAACAGGCTTCCTAGTGAGGGGAAAACCGCAAAGTTTATCAATTTATTGACCTGGGTAGCCCAGAGCGGGCTCAACCTAAAATCCCATTATTATTAACTTTACTTCATTTTTAGTTATTTTATTTTAATATCTACTACATTGTTAAAAAACGTCTGATAAATGGCGTTCTTTATTTAACAGTGAATAAAAAGCACTTTTAATCACTGTTTTGGTATTTGAATTTAGAACACACCAATATATATTCGACCTCCATCTCAATGCTATACAACCTCCTTGCGCTTAATATACTCGATACAAACTCCGTGTGCAAAGAATACTCGCTCCTTATGCTTTTCGCTTAAATCTTTCTTTTTTATTATGTAACTCTTGAATAAAACGGATTTATATCGAGGGTCATCATTCAGTTGTTAGAATACTTCACTTGCTTGTGATTAATCTATGGTCCTTGCTTTAAATCCGTCCTTTAATCACTAGTTGCAAATATACTATTTAGCATTCTGAAAACGTGAATAACGTAATCATCAGCTGCCTAGCTGTTTCCAATCAATACGGATGCAGCTGACTGTCATTATTGTTATCCGACTGCCGAAGAAGGATGATTGTCTACATGGAATAACTGCCGAACTGACTTTTATAACCCAGGAACTGGGTGACAATGACACAAAGACTTGTTGCCTTTTTTTGGCCTTCTGACTATCCTTAACTTCTTCATTTCGTGAGAGGATGTGACCACCTCTGGTGTCAGAGTTAATTAAGTCGCCTCGGGGAACCCCACAGGCCTCAAACTTTGCTATTTGAGACTTACATTAACTATATAAGTCCAGGTTTTCTCACGATGTTTTCCTTCACCGTTGCCTATAATGTCCAAGATAAACTTAGAAAGTACATAATGAATTTGTAAAAATCGCATTTGTACTTGCCCGGATTTTAACAACGACTGACACAAATGGACTTGGTTAACTTGCCTTCCAATATACGGAGCTATTACATACCAACTTGGTAAGTTTTGCTTCACCTTGAAGATCGACCCTTGTAGATTTTATTACTCAGACACAAAACCCTCTTCATAATGGAAAATACTGAATGGGAATACATAACAAACAAACGGGTGATCTTAGCAGAAAAGAGAACTCTCCTTGCTAAAGAATGGACTGTCGATTTTCTGTTTGGAAACGAATCCTTTTGAAGTTTAGAAGATTACGATTTTTTTTCCTACTCAGTTTAATTACAATTTTCTGTGAAAACACAACCCTGATGTTTATCTTGAAATAAAGCAAAATATTTATGTTATATTTAACTTTAATTAATCTACTTTTTATACCAAAATGGGCAGAGTACCCTTCTCTGTTTCATAATCTTTTGTAATAATTTTCATTACAGGAAACACAATATCTGTGGGTAACAAAGCTAAATTGGTTTTTGGATCGTCTATTTTTTTTTTACGGTTGCTGAGCAGTAACAGCCTGAATGACCGCTTCGAATTACTTCAAGATAAGGATCTGACCAGTTAGTTAGTGTCTTTGTGTTTATTGACAAGAAAATCTTAGTCAGAAATTGTAGGCCTCAGCTTGCTTTTTTTTCTCGCGACAATTGAAAGAGAACCGGAGGATCTATCAACTAAGTCCGAGGACCAATTTTCAAACATCAGGGCTTAAGGAGCTGATGAATCTGTCGGTCTTTTTTGCCTTACCAGGCAATTAAGAACCCGTAAAGTTTTTTTTTATTTTTCCAGTAATTGTACCAAATAATAGATTGTCACAATATCAAAAAAAAAATCCATTTGGAATATTGAAATGTAGTCGCATATAAGGTGGAGGAAAAACGGTGAATGATTTAAAAACCGTTATTTAATCTTTGATGTTTCTGTAGATCTTCAATTGACCTACTTTGTGGCAACGTGGGAAAATGTAAGCTGTAATGAGTGTTTTGTCATACATTTTTTAATGTGAAGTGTCTTCTTTCCAATTCGATTATAGTTTTCGTGCTGAATGGCACGTACCGGTACCACTTGCAGTGTCGCCTATTGTAACTGTAATTTCAGTAGATAGGTAGATTCCTGGGGGGTGACCAGGAAGTCTTAGATTAAGGTTATTTTGAGTGTGTGTAAGGGACAGATGTGTATGACTTGTATACATCTGTCACTTACACGATCTCAAAATAACCTTACTCTAAGAGCTTATGGTCATACCCCGATACCTGATAAAGACCAGCAGCCTTATTGCGTAATGAAATCGGCAAGGCAAAGAGCTAAGAGTGTGCACAATCGACCAATCACATGGCGAGATTAACGACGCGATGTGGATTTACGTCTATGTGATTGGCCGATTGTTTATACTTTTTGCCTTGCTGAATTCAGCAATAAAGCTGCAGCTTGCATCTTTAGAAACAGTATGAATAGAATCATCTGCTATTGTTTTATCTCGTGCCAGCACAGACTAGGTAAGTAGGTAGGTTTATCTGAATAACTTGTGCTCATTTAAATAAAAACTGCAAAATGATATAATTTGTCAGTTAATTTATATTATACAAATTGTGTCAAGATATAAGTCATCATTATCAGCCTTATAATTTTCCCACTGCTGGGACACAGGTATCCTCTCTGTGAGAGAGGTAATGAATAGAATAGAATAGAAAATATTCGACACAGGCACAACACAACAGAAACAAACATTGAAACATGAATAAAAGACAAAAAAGAAATGCAAAGACATATTGCACTGAACGTGCCCATACCGAAAGGGTTACCAACTCAGCATTTGCTGGGCATCTGATACCCAGGGCTGGTTTTCAGTTGGCAACCCGCAGCAACACACGGACGTGGGTAGTAAAATTAAATAGAATCTATACATAATTTGATATGAGTGATTTTGATATAAGGATGTGTAAATAAATGATGTATAATAAGATATGGCCAGTATTTAAACGAGCGAAAATAAATTCAAATTAAAGGTGTACAAAATACTGAATATGGCTTACTGAAATACTAAGTGGGCGACAAACAGTGGGCGAATACAAATGTTTAAAACAGCGACAAGAAAATAAAAGTTTGTCGACGGAGCTTCTTTATCTGTCTGCAGGGTCTAAAGTAACCTAACATGAAGCATCATCTCCTTCGAACCTAACCTATCCGTGTCGAGGTACTATAAGCTCCCGAGCTCGCTTCGCTCGCTCTTGGAGTAATTCATCGATAACACGAATACACCCGAACTCCCGCGCTGCACACCGATGTCGCCTCGATGGTTGCTATTTTCAAAAGAATAATATGATAAAATAGAAAAAAATAGAACCCCAAGTACAATTAAAGTATGTAACAATATTATTAACGCAGCTCACAAAAAACTCTTAAAAGGTATTACTCAAACCGGATAAATAGTTACTTACTAAGAATAATAGTCGCCCGTTCAGTATATTTTTCGACCGGTTAATAATTTCCCATAAGATATTAGAAGAATAAGCGTATAGTGAGCTACAATGTGTGTGTGTGTGAGTTGTAGCGAAAAAGAAAATTAAATACAAATCATTCACAAAATACCCTATCACAAAGAACAAAATAAGTAAGTCTCCAACATGGCGCATTAGCCTACTAGTAGCAAGCCACCAGACTTCATCACCAGCATCATTCTTCAATCACCGCCAAGGCCTCCATACCAAATATTACTGCTTAAAAACTAAGTCAGTAATTTAAATTGCAATTGGAAAGGAGTCTGCCAGGAAACAATAAAATAAAAGGTAAAAGTCACAGAGTGCCCAATGGGCCATAATCCATCACGCGGGCCCAGTGCGGGTGATGGATGTCACATGTCTTCGATTTTTTGGTTCTAGGACATACCGGTTTCCTCACGATGTGTTTTTCACCGATTTAAGAGCAATGGTGATGAAATAATTTACACAAAGTAAAGCGAAGTGAGGTAAGTTATAAGTAGAAGTATATAATACATAATGCAGTTGTAGCAGTGGACGTCTGTCGGCTGAAATTGTAATGAATAATGAACTGTTTAGTAATGTTGAGCGCAGCGGTCGCCCAGTGATAAAGACTTCGACTTACGAGATTTTGATCATATTTCAAAGTTAATTATGTGACATCCACCTACCCGAGGGCCCTCGTGTCACAGCACACAACCTCTCACACCGGCTGTGTTCCAGCATTGGGATCAATGCGCCCAGCTACTCTGATTACGCATGGTTATGACGAAACACAACACCAATCCATTTTAAACTGCCGTTCCTCGTAAAAAACAGTTGACCTAACTTCCCGTAACGTTAAAGGTAAATAAGCAAAACAATTTTGTAAACTTAAATTGGCTGTCCGAATAGCCTCTTGTAGCCAGTGACGCTTTAAAAGCTGTTCCTTTCTCAAGACTAGACTCAACAGAAATCGGAATGCTGTAGTACTTGTACAGTCGCTAACAAAGTGCTTAGAAAGAGGTACATTTTAAGCTTATGAGTGACGTCGGTACTCAATTATTATGTAACAGCGAACACATAGGAGAAGTATTTATTTCACCTTCCTATGATTCCTCAACGGTTAAATGGATTTGGTAAGAACTTGACACACGGGTAGACTATGTCCTTGATTAGGAGTCTTAAGGAGAGGACATAGTAAGTATAGTACATGACAGTAAGTAAGATACACAATAAAAATATGCGAGATTTTATAAAGATGTTAGGAAAGTATTAACCGAATGCGGGTGGAGCCGCGGCTGGCAGCTAGTAGGACTATAGTTCTGTCGGGTCAGATAGGCAGTCACTCCATTTAAAATACTGGTATTGGTTAGACTGGAAGCCTTTTTGTTTTGTTCCGGGGTGGAAAATCCTCATTGGAAGTCCTACACCCTGGGGGAGGCCACTATTCCCAAACCACTACAACTCCTGAAAGCCAGAATCAACAGTGGCGACCACCAGAAAAGCGCCGAGGCAATGAAGCTCGACGAAGTCCCGGAGAATGAATTTAACTGTCTTGGATCCCGCAACGAAATTAATCAAAAAAGAGTAATGGAGGAGTAGGAAAAATTCAAATTTCCACTTCCCTCCATATCAAGCAGGAGACAGAATAAACAAGACCAATAGGCACAAAGGGTCGTTTACAACTGGGATAAGCCCAGTTGCCTAGCACCACGGATAAAAATTTGCATTAATATTAATAGCTCCTAACATTGTAAGCTATTATACTCGTATTTGATTCCAGTAATAGGTATGGCAAAAACGCTTGAACGTACGGAAATTTGTTCTAGTTTCCACAAGGTCCGTATAGTAAACAGCTAGAGGAGGAGGGTCAGACTCCTACTGACTAAAAAGGTGTTCCGCCCGGCACCACGGTGTTCCATCTCACACCTACGCCGGGAGTCGCAGGAACAGCGATACTTCCGCAATCCCCGGCTAGATTGCTCGATTTTGGGTTGGAGTGAGGTGTTGTACTCCCCCCGTGACGTCTAAGAGGGGCGCGCGTGGAATCCTACGCGCCACCACCTCGGGTCCTGATGCGTGAGGGCGACGGTCTTCCCCGAATCCGTCGCCCCTGGACCCATTTAAGGGGGCTGAAAGAGGGCGTTGTCCGCCCACCGCCGACGCCCGGCGCGCCTGCTGCCGATCGGGTAAGTGGATGAAATCTCTCCTCCCTCTCCGCAGCCTCCAGAAGGAAACCAACGCGTCCCAGGATTCCTCGCTGCCGACCATAGACTCGACTACGGCTGGCAGCGACAGGTCACTGCCTACTTCTGAGATGAACTCTCAAGCGGCGTGTCATCCCGGCAGTCGACACAGTGGTGACACCGAGCGTCCGGCTCCCTGTTTAAGCGACACAGGTACTTCCAGAAACAACCATGCCCCGAGAGCACCTGCGTCTCCCGAAACGATAGGAAGCCGTGCCTCTTCCCGAGCTAGCTCTCGGGCACTGGCCGGACCGCCTCGATGGTAACGAGGCCAGCGGAAGGGGGTAAAAGTCTGCCCCGCCATTCCACCACCAGTACCTCAAGGAGCTGCGGCCGACGCAACTCAATATGTCGCTGCATTGGCCCTTCGCCCCGCGCCCGCGATTCCTCGCGCCACCGATACAGTGACGCGAGTACCTTTGCCTCCAGGTCCCAGGGCGGGGATCCAGCCAGTCCCTACACAAGCCGCCTCATAGGAGATCGTGCGATAGCCCCTGATGACTCTGACGGCCATCGCTCTCTGCGGCATTCGCAGAGCAGCGACGCTGCCGGCCGTCAGGTCAGCCGCCCAGATCGGGGCCTAATACAGGGTCATCGATCGCACGATCCCCACGTACAGGTGGCGCTCAGGCCCCCAAGATTGAGAAGTAGCGTTGACAGCGCCCAGCGAAAGTCGGGGCCGAATCCCACCGAGCACCAATCATAGGTACTTCACTACGATGTGGGCATTGGGCGGCGGCTCCCGCAGGGGGTCATGAAAGGCCATTGCCTCCGACTTGTTGAGGGCCACCTCCAGACCAAGGCGCCGTATCGTCCGCGTAACGTCAGGTCTACGCCCGTTTGGAGTTCGCCCCACAGCACCCAGTAGTACCCGATGTTTCATAGGGGCGGGCTCAAGACCGAGCCCTGGTGGAACACCGCACGACATGCGGTGGTGGTTTCCGACGCCGTCACGTCCCACGTAGGTGACACACCTCTCCGCTAAATAAGCCCCGATGATGTGGCAGAGGTACGGAGGCACTCGATGATACCGCAGTGCCTCTTAAACACAACTCCAGGGCAGGGTGTTGAAGGCTTTGGAAAAGTCCAAGGACACCGCCTACATCACCCACCACAGGACACCGCTTCCTCCGCCAGGACTCTCACCTGCGATATCGCGTGGATGGTGGAGCGCCCAAGCCGAAAGCCAAACTGGCTTTCGTCCAGGTCCGGTCCCTCTCTTTACAAGTGGCTGACGAGGCGGGCATCGATTATCCACTCGAACAGCTTACCCACCTCGTCTAGCAGCACTATGGGCCGGTACGCCGACGGCGAGTCCGCAGGGCGCCCCACCTTCCTGAGCAGGACCAGATTTCCACAAAGTGGGAAACTGGCCCTGCTCAAGGCACGCAGTGAAGAGTCCTCTCAGCCAGGGCTCTAGCTCCTTCAGACCGAGGGCTAGCACCGTGGCCGTGGATCCTGTCGGGCCCCGGCGCCACGTTCTTGGCCCGGAGTCGCATCGCGGCCGCTGTCACCTCTGGGACGCTGATGGCGTCCAGACTTTGCAGACTGGAAGCTTTTATTTTTATTTTTTTTATCGTGGAGAAATGCTCACGCATACTGCGCTACCACGGGGAGATAGCGCTGTTATCTGGGACTCTAACCCACTAAAACTCCACGGTGTCCTCCTGTGCCGCTTATGGCGGGAACACGGGAACGCGTTAGCATACAACCGCGAACCCATTGCGGTGGCGCCCATACGCCACCGCAACCTACTTATTGGCCGCTACGTCGTCGGCTTGTCGGCAAAAGCCCTGACGAGCGGCCTCTCCTCGGGTTCCTCTTCGTTTCACTGAGCCCCCCCGACTCGACAATGCGGGGACCCACCGGGGGGGCTGGAAGCCTACCCCAACATAGTTGGGTAAGGGCTAAGCAGATTGCATTGCAGTATGTTCGGCAGGCTTATTACGAATCTTGCAAGAGCAAAACGTTAGCGATTTTTGCGCAAGAATTGCTCTTCAATACAGAAGTTTCAGAGTTTTCGGCAGTTTTTTTTTTATAAATATTTTGACAAACAGCAATTGATAAGCAAACGATTGTTTTTGTTTCATGAAAGAGTCTTATGTCTCTCTGATGGTGGTTCATGTATTGGATCATTCGGTTTCCTTCATGATGGTTAAGCTGAGTGGTGCCAATCCATGCGCCATGTTAGTGAACGGGTGCCATACTTTGGGATTGGTCATAACTTAACTGCCTCGGCCTGCTTTTAATTACGTACTTGTTGTATTTTTGAATTGTTTGTTTTATTCTAGACGCTTTTACGTGCACGTTTTTTTACATCGTTCTCAAATATGTATTTTTCTAACAAGAATGACGAAACCAAATCATTGTAATTAAAACTGATGCAAAAGAGTGTCCGTAGAGTTTCTTGCATATTCTTCTCCATAAAGACCTACTGAAGCTTGCGAATGTGCAACTAAATTCATATTTTGTTTGACAATTCAAAAGAACCTATTTAAGGTTCAGTTGAATATTAGAATATTTTTTTTGATTTTTGCTTGTGTAGGATCTACCATATACACTGTTAGTAATTCCGACTTTCTTTATATAAAGCAAACGCTTTATATAAAGAAGGTCGGCCAAAAATTGATCGTGCGATGATTGCTGTTAGCTATTTCTTACGTAATAAGCCTACCGATAATTTCAAACTTTAAGCTGGTGAAACCGCATGCAATAACTAGTTTAAATAAAATAACAGTTTCGTAGGACATGTTTTCTGTGCTTCCGTTAAATGAGTAGATCGGCTTGAGTTATCGGAAACTCCTTTACAAAGTTTGTGAGCTCTTGTATATTTTTACTTTTTCAGTCTCGCTGCTTCGTTAGTAAAACAAAGTAAAACAATATTGCGCAGTTATTGGAAAGTACTTCAACTAAGGCGTAAGTGTTCTAATATGATTGGAAAGAAAAATACTTAAGTGAATATCAAATAGTTCCTGATTTTTCTTACCGTTTTGGATATTTTTACATGTAATATGGTACTATTACTATTCCGATACTGGAATCAACCGTGTTCTGAAAAAGCATAGCTTTATGTGTCTTCGCCTGGTGTCTGTGAAAAGTGCATTAATTTCTTATCTCATACCTCACTTCCAATATCTGCGTTTGTCTAACAATCTTTTCTTGCTTTGTTCGTCTCATACTTCTGATTTGATAATGAATAAACTTCCTTTCACATTCAGACCATTCTTCTCTGGAATGCGCTTCCTGTCGATATCAGAAAGACCACCAGTCAGTATGTATTCAAGCGACAGTTGAGGCATTAATTTCTGCACGATTAGGCGCCATCTCAATAAAACGCTTTTCTATTACTAATATTACCATCGCATATTACTATCGCATTAGGTATACCTGTAATGATAGAGAAATAAATAAATAATAAATTACTTATATAGGTATTTATTATAGTAAATATATATGTATATTTATCTTAGCTATAGATATCTACTTTTGTAACCATTTTACTTTTTTATCTTCCTTTTTTTATGCACCTGCCATGTTATCTTTCCACTACCCTTGGTTAAGTAAGTCCGCCTACGTACCTTTATGTTGCATGAAGTTTTAATATAAAAAAAAAAAATAAGGTATCTCTTTTAGGTTTTAAAAATGTTATGATTATTTGTTGAACTGCCCCCAAAATGACCGCGTATCTTAATCTTAGAGGACACTAAGACATGATACGCAGTTAGCAACATTTAACATCGGGCTAATTTATACAGAGCATAACATGTCGAATTACTAATTGTTTTGCATATGGCTTTCGTATGTGCTTTCCGTTCTAACTTACTGTCTATAGCTACTCCAAGAACTTGTGTAGTGTTAACTTTGTCGATGTTATTATTACAATAGTATACGATGTATTAATCTTTGGGAAAAATGAATGATATTCGTTTTTTTTTCAAGATTTATGACTGGTGTTTGCCAATCATTTTATCATTGAATCATTGACTGTAATGTCAGCTTCGTAAGTGTCTCTATTTAAGAAGCAATTGTAATGGTAACTATCATCTATAAAAGTGTTATTGTATATCTGTTAAATTGGTGGTTATTATATATACTTTTGGGTAGGTCGTTAATATAAAGTTTAAAAAAATAGTGGGCCTATGACATTGCCTTGTGGTACGCCCAATTTGACTATACGCTCTTTTGACTTATGAATTGCTTCATGTTTATTGCTTCCATTTAGTGGCAATTTTTTTGTAAATTGTTTCCTATTGCATAAATAAGATTGAATAAGGCCGGAGACATTACCTCTAATGCCGTGTGCTTCTAATTTCTCAATTAGTATGTCGTGACGCATATGGTCGAAGACCTGTGTCATGTCACAGAATATCGTACATACATGTATATACGTATCTACTGTTGGCATGACTTTATGTAAAAAAAATATATAGTACTATCATTTCCGAACCCTTTTTGTTCATGAGCAATTATATTTTCTTTTTCGAGATAGGTAAATAACTGTTTATTTAAATACTTTTAAAACATTTAAGATATTATACCTATAAGGAATATAGGTCTATAAAATTGCATTAGCACTTTATTTTCTTTTTTTAATAATAGTTTAATAGTAGATATTTTGAGTGCCTCAAGGAAACGCCAGTCTCTATGCAAATATTAATTATACGGCTTATATGCGTTGATTTTTCTCCCGCTACTGCTTTTATTACCTTTGTTGTTGTTTTAATAATTTATTTCATACTAATAATATTATAAATGTGAATGTAAGTTTGTTTGTGACGCTTTCACACAAAAACTACTGAACCGATCATCATGAAACTTTTTACATGTATTCTTGGAGGTATTAGAAGTAACATAGGATATTATTAATAAAAAAAAAAATATGTCTTCACTGCGAGCGAAGCAGCGGGTAAAAGCTAGTATTTCATAAAAAAAGTGGTACAGTCTGTTACAAAGTAGGATAACAACTTAAGAATAGTTTACATCTGTGATGAGTAGGTAACAATATAATTTCACGATCTGATGTCCTAGCTAGATAACTTAGTAGCCTGTATTAAAGAACTGTTGTTATTTGTTTCTGTTGTTGCTGTTGCTAGACTTTTTGTGCTTTTTAATGTTTTTAATTTTAAACACCTCGATTGGCAGATATGGGGCCAGAAAAAAATAATCTTTTCTTTTACATATCAATGATGTAGCTTTTTTCCCAGTTCCTGCTATATGATTGATTTTGTCAACGAAGTAAATATTGAAGGCCTCTGCAATGTCTTTAGGGTCAGTGATAATATCATTGTTCACACGAATTTTGTCAATGCAGTTTTTCGAATGTTGAATTTTGAGTTATTTATTATTTACCAAGTAGCTTTTGATTTACTATCTG
The DNA here is from genome assembly GCA_947562075.1 of Orthosia gracilis. Taxonomy (NCBI): domain Eukaryota; kingdom Metazoa; phylum Arthropoda; class Insecta; order Lepidoptera; family Noctuidae; genus Orthosia; species Orthosia gracilis. Next base: position 43,574,781 of record OX387272.1, on the reverse strand, counting down.
AAATATTTATTGTGCAGTTATTTTGAGCCATTTGAGTGAGTTTTACAATTCTTTTAAATAGTTTAGAATATATACAGTTAACTAAAAGGCTTTCAATTAGTAGTAAAAATAGTTTGAAGGTTCCATTTTAAAATGTCGATATTGAAATCCCCCGCAATGACAATAATCTCATAGCACTTCTTAGTTAGCTTTTTTAAGAGAATTTGTAATTTATCTATAAATGCGTTCAGATTAATTAACTTGGGCACTCTATACGCGCATGCTAGGACAATGTTATAATTGATAACTCTATCGAACTTCAAATACTACGGGTACCGATATGGTTCCTATCTTCTTTCATTCGATGAAGTGGTGTCCGATTTTACCAAGATGTATCCTCCACATCTCTTGCTTTCGTTTCTGCAGTACGACGCTGCTAGTTGATAATTTGGTATAGTCACATTAGATTCATATCCTACCATAATGTAGTGTTTGTTTACGCATAACACATTTACATTCAAACTTTTTTCTGATAACTCATCCAAACATATTGTGACCATGTCGGATATGTTTAGTAACCAGCAAAATTCTGATGCATAACACATTAGTAGTGACGAGAATTTATGCTAGCTTCTCTTTATATACTGCTATAGTTGTAACCGTGTTATACCTAGTACTCAATTTGAAAAAGTTTTCTTTCCTTAGTCAACAAATTGTAAAGTCTGGTTATCTTCATACTCTTGTGTATAAGTTTTCTTATTTGCTTCTATAGAGTCTGCGTAAGATCGATTGATTTCAAATAAAAGAACATTTAGATCTTCAAAAATTGTTCATATGCCAATTTTATTGAACTCTCCGTTACGTCTATAAAACATTGTGTAATCATAGGACAGGTTCTTGTTCGAGTCGAGAAAATAAGCGTGTTCATGAGTCAATATATCATGATATCAAATATACTACTGCTGCAATTAAAAACATTTTCATAAAAAATAAACCGCTAAAAAAAGCGAAACACTAAAAAGAGCAAAAATAATCTTCGTTTCGGAAGTCAGTGTCTTTGGTACCTCTTATTTTTTTCCCGACTACGGCGAAGCAAAAAGGAGGGTTATGTTTTTTGACCGAAAGGATAACCGTGGTCATATTCCACTTTGCAGAATGTATTGTTATGTTATGGTAGGTGGCATACGACCACAGTTATCCTCTACGGAATAATCTCATCATCATCATCTTTTCAGCCGACAGGACGTCCACTGTTGGATATAGGCCTCCCCCAGGCGTCACCACATTGACTGATCCCGTACGTCTCGCATCCAGCGCCTTCCCACAACTTTAACCAAGGCATCGGTCCACCTAGTAGGTGGCCGTCCAGCGTATCGTCTTCCGGTTCACGGTCGCCATTCCAGAACTTTTCGGCCCCATCAGCCATCCATTCTGCGAGCAATGTGCCCTGGCACTTAAGTTTGGCAATTCTTCGGGCTATGTTGGTAACTATGGTTCTCCTGCGGATATCCTCATTTCTGACATGATCACGCAAGGAAACTCCGAGCATAGCCCTCTCTATTGCCCTTTGGTAAGCTTTCTGATAAGGCTCACTGTGAGCGAACACGTCTCGGTCCCATAGGTGATCACTGGCAATACACACTGGTCATAGACTTTTGTCTTGAGACACTGCGGTAAATTTGACGAGAAGATACTACGCAACTTCCCGAATGCCGCCTAGCCGAGTCGGATTCGACGGTTGACCTCTTTCTCTTTCACCACCACACCCCTGCACCATGCTTGTGGCGTTTTGCTCTCTAGTATGACGGAATCAAATAGCTTCTGAAGGGCCTTAAGGACCGGTTTTCCACCCGCCTTCAGGAGTTCGCCCGTGATTCCGTCATCACCCGGCGCTAAGTTGTTTTTAAGCTGTTTCAGAGCCATCCTGATCTCATACAGGCATCAGCCTAACATACATATACATCACGGAGACATCATTGAACATTTGCTTCTTGGTTGACATGATGAAGTCGATCTCATTTCTTGTTGCACCATCGGGGCTCTGCCAGGTCCACTTCCTGTGTTCGCGCTTGAAGGATACTATCATGTTTCATACTTTTTAGAGCGTGATTTTTTTAACAGTCGGGTTTTAGATTTTTTGTCGATTTGTGATACCGTCTTCCGAAACGAAAGTTATTTTTGTCTTTTTTAGTGTTTTGCTTTGAATATCAGTTTATCTTTTGTGAAAAAGTTTTTATTTTTCTCTTTTTTTTTGCTACTACATCATTAAAAAGTAGTTAAGAATGTCGTGGGGGCCTAGTGGCTAAGACCTCGCCTCTCGTGCTTGAGGTTTTGGTCTTAGACTTGATTTTTTTGACTATAGTAAGGTAACTGACAAAATGCCAGAATATCACGATGAAATTACCCGCATAACATAAAACTTGAACATACTCGTAACCATAAATGAGAGTGTACCAAGGTGAACTGTACACATCTACGTTTCCCTTTAGAGCGTACTGGTGTGAGGTTATGTTATGAAAATGGTATCATACTAATATTATAAATGTGAATGTAAGTTTGTTTGTTACGCTTTCACGCAAAAACTACTGAACCGATCATCATGAAACTTTGTACATATATTCTTGGAGGTATTAGAAGTAACATACGATACTTTTTATGAAAAATAAAAATAATGGCTTCACTGCGAGCGTAGCCGCGGGTAAAAGCTAGTAAACAATAAACAGACATGCGATTGCAGCAATCCGAAGAGATTTGCCGTCATTTATTGATGAGTTCTGTTGTATTTATCTGAAGTTCTTGATCAGATCTTCACCAAATTCAAATGAGGCCAATTTGGAAAAGCCAAACAATAACGAATTTTTAAAATCGGTCCACTATTGACGGAGAAATCGGCAAAAATACACAAAAAAAAATCTGGCACAAAGTCGAAAATAGAACCTCCTCCTTTTTGTAAACTCTGAAACCAGAAGTTATCACATCCTCACACGAAAAGCAGTAGACGAATAGGTAGGTGATATAAAATCCTATTATCCTCTAACACCGTTTACATCACCTGTACAGCCGATACAGGTGCCTCTTGCTCCTGAATCTGTAAATGCGCCATTTAAATTCTTTCAACATGACCTCCTTGGGTCCCTCACTCACTTCACATTCGATTCGCTCCTACAACCCTCATCAGCTCATTCATATTATATCACTTGGCAATGTTGAGAAGTGAATAGTGATTGAACAACATAAAATCCTGAAGGTATCTAAAATCACGACTTTACGTTTCTCTGCACCTCTGCAGTTCACTTTGCATTTTGATACAGTTTTAACCGACTTCCCAAAAAGGAGGAGGGTTCTATGTTCGACATTATATATGTTTTTTTATATATATATATGTTCACCGATATCTCCGTCAATTGTGGATCGATTTTGAAAATTGTTTCCATTTTAATTTCGTGAAGATCTGATAGAGAACTTCGAAGACATACAACAGAACTCTTCAATAAATAACGGAAAATCCCTCGGGATTGCTGCATTCGCATGTCTGTTTATTTGTTTATACCATTTCATAACGCCACGCCAGTACGCTCTTAAGGGGTACGCAGATCTCTCATTTCACCGGTTATGTTCATGTTTCATGACATTCGGATAATCCATTCTGGCGTTATAGATACCTTACTAAACAACTTGCCTATTAGGCAGGTACAGCAAAAAAGTGAAAAATAAAAATAATCTTTTACAAAAAAATACTACCGACTCCCAAATAAAAAAAAAAACAAAGTAAAAAATAACTTCATTTTTGTAAGTCGGTGTCCATAACGCAATAAATTGGTACCTATGAAAAACATTGCTAAAATCACTATGTCTTTTAAAAGGCAAATTATCATAAAATGCATGACAATCACTGGGTATGACACTTTTCAGTTGTTGCAAGTGTTCATATTTTGTTTTCTGAATAGTTAGTTTCGATGAATAAGGTAGAGGAATGCTGCATAAGGATGAAGAAATATTTTTATGCCTCTGAGGTAGGGGGCTAAAATCTGCTGCAAAATGAGTTTTGTATTCGATTTTTCCATTAGGGATGGACTTTAACACGCGGAGATCAACAACAAAGTCTTCACCAACCAGGTCCAGGTCCAGGTTCCAGTCCAAGTCTTATCAAGTCGTATATTTGGTACTTTTTAGCGCTGTAATCTTTGAAGAACATGTGGTTGGATGACAGTGTAAGGAAATGCTTTTCTGCTAGCTTCTTTTGTTATGGATGCATATTGTGAGGGCAAAAAAATCTCGACGTCTTTTTTATTTGCTTTCAATAACAGAATGTACTGTGTTCACTTCCATCTGCGTGTGGCCTTTTTCTTAATACTTTTGGGTTATAGTCACGTTCAATTTAATTATAACTATAATTTAATTCATAAAAAACATCACAATTTTAATTATAATAAAGTGTAGAATACGTGTGTCATACTTACATTAAAAATAATCTAGTAATTAAATATAAACACACATTTTGCCCGGAGCATCACACAAACACTGCACACACTTATACAAATTGGCGCGGATACGCGGCTTTTGTATCGTAACTTGTTCGTCGACAGATCCTCGGTATTGTTATTTTTGATATAATCGTCTTCCTATTGGTCGATTCAAAAAATTGTCATACGGGTCGACGCCAATCACAATCCGTCGTCTACGCTATCTCTCCGTGATATCGCAGTATGCATGAGCATATCCCCAGGCACAAAAAATGGTGTGTTGTTTACGCTGGAAGCGTCATCGGGGCGCCAAACAATGTGTTCGACGAGGTTCCAGAGCCATGATCAACGTCTTGGCGTACCTTAAAAGGAATAAATAGTTTATTTTTACCACTATCTTATCATCAGGTGAGATAGTTGTCTAAAGCAAAGTGGTCTTTCAGTATTTGTACCTTCCCGTGGAAATCGATCCCACGAGACCTCCGGAATGAAAGGCTAATGTTTTAGCTATTAGAACACGACATCAGTTCAGTTTATGCTCATTTTATATCAATTTACATATAATTTTTATAATTTGATAAAATAATAAAGATGAGCTAATTTTGTAGTCTACGCAAACAAAGACGCGGGTGGAAAACTATATTTGGATAATTTTGCAATATCCCGCCAGAACTGTAAAAAAAACGAAACAACCAAAATCGTGTAGTCCACGCAGGCGAAGCTGCGGGCGGAAAGCTAGAAATAAAATAAAAATCCTTCAGAGAACAAAATATAGACACACCTGTCCAAATTTAGTAACATTTTTTTAATAATTTTATTGATCGCTAGAGTTTCTTCCATATTCCATAGAGATTTATGACTTACAATTGTGCATCTTTGAGTTTGAATCTCAAACCTAAAATCTTAAGTTAAAATCCGCTAGCTTCTCTCAACTGAACTTTTTTGCAACAAAATGTTATGCCATAAATTATGCAGATACCTACCGTATATTAATACCCTCAAACTTCCTTTCTGAAGTTCTGCTACTAAACAAGACAATACCGAATATCTTGGCTAAAATTAACAACGCTTTCGAGCTCAAAATTTGGTAACCTAGAAATACCAAAGCGCTAAGAACACGCTGTAATAATATCGTGTTGACGAAGTTTCACCGTTTTTAGTTAAGGGAAAACCGTTACGAAACATTACGTATATAATAGCCGAAGTCGTATGCAGAGGTATATAGCAAACATATTTTGGACAGTAACATTCAACCTAAATGGGTAATGTTTATTGGGCAAGAAATCAGACCGCTGCCTGTTACTAAAAAATCTAATATAAGACCAAACAACGTGCGTATATCCAGGACAAAACATTTTTTTTAATGCTTGGCGTCTCGCAGTTCAACCTAAGGTTGGCAACTACCTCACCGGGCCTTCCTGTGGAGACTTTAAAATTAAGGTCTCAAACAAGTGAAGTGAATTTTATTTAAACAATAATTTCTCGTTATATAATCGCGGTAACTGTGAACATAAACTTTTTACAATGATTCTCATACTGGCAGTTAGGGACTTTTTAAATGGTATTTTCATGTTAGAGTCATGTCGCCGTGTAACATAATTATTTCAATGGTAGTGTAGCCCCGCATTGACCCGTAGATGAAATGTAATGTGTAAATGTATACCATGCAACTAGTTACGAAACATTACCTACAGCATCGTTTGGCAAGTTTGTATAGTAGGTGATACATTTTTATGGTGTTTAATCTTTTACTAGAGGTGACAGTAGGTTCGAGATTGATCTCGTTAGTACGAGTATTTAACCTCTTGAGTGCTCAAAACGAGTCCCGCACGCGAGACAATGGCCTTTTAATTGTTTCGGTTAATTCTGTAACCAATTGCTAAAACAAGCTACCATCACTAATTTTTAACACACTTTGTTTTACCTTACTCAATACCCACAGTTGTACAAAAATAAAACTGAAATAGAGTCTCTTTATTGGTCCTAAACATTTAATAGTACCCAAACATAACCTTACTAACGACGCACCAATAAAAATGAATCAGCGGTTAGAATTAAGGGTAGTTCAACCAATTTACGAGTTCGTGACAAAGCCCAGTATAGTCGTGAGTGTATGGCAAGCCTATTCTTTACAAGTCTTGTAAACTTGTTTATTTATTGTGCCTATTAGCACCTCACCTCATGAGGGAAGACTAATGTCACGCATTTCGTACATATTCGTGAGAAATGTGTCTCCATTTTTGTATTTCGGGCCTGTTTTTTAGGTTTAGTTAGTTACGAACTATACTGAGTATTTATGTGACTGAAACATAGTTGCTTTTTTTTTCAATAAAAAATAAAAACTGACGGCTCAGATAACCTTGACTTTCTGCGCTTAGATACACGCTTCGTCTTCGCCTTCTGATTTAACGTAGATTACTCCCATAACAGTCAAACTCGTGAATAAAGGCTCTATGCTCTATGATAAAAATCTGGCTAGAATACAAATGGAAAGTCTAGGTTTGAACAACCTTCAAGTCTCATAATGTGATAAATTATCAATGAAAATTATTATTGTTACCTACAACTAAACTAAACAAGTCGTGTGATCGATGAGGTCTGCATAAAAAAGGATAATATAAGATAAAGATCTTAATACCTTTCCTTATAAAATCACCAATGGCATCCCGGAAATAAGCAATAAAGGGACAAGGGACGGTTTATCAGCATGCACCCCAAAACATTATGTCCAAGATTTATTTCTTTTACAGACTGACTACCTATAAGGAAAATATTCCACGTTGACAAAGGGTCATATATACTTGAATATGGATTGCTTGATTGTCATCAGTTAACGGTTAGGTGGTATTTTAATTTTTTTGCATGCCTATTTCTGGGCAGAGGCATCTCCACAATCCATCTAGATACTGTTTTATCGTATGGTACGCGTCTAAAGTATCTCAATACCTTTTATGGGCTAGCCGCAACGGCACCTTCCATTGCGTGTAGGTTATTTTCCAAACCCTTTTGATCTTAGAAGCCTTTTTTCGCACCAATTAGTAGTTTTGTAGCGACATCACTCACAATCTGAAGGATGTCCAAAAAAATATCAAAGAAAAACTTTTTTACAAAAAAATACAAACGACTTCCAAACAAAAACACTACAAAGTGAAAAATAACTTCAATTTCGGCATTCGGTGTTTTTGTTTCTTCGTTTTTTAACACCGACTTTCGAAATTGAAGTTATTTTTCAATGGATAATATTTTTGTGTTCACCAAAAATCTAAAGATACATCTATGTATGCATTTCTAAAATATTGATCTTAAACCCGTTTAATTGTTTTACTATAATTAAACTACTCGGCCAACAAAATATGTTACATCAAACAAATTCCAAATTAACACCAAGATATAACACTTTTTTATTGTAGTGCGCTGCAAATATTCTATTGTAACAATAACTATTTTATTCTTCCCCGAAAAATACTGATCGTGCACCAAATATTCCTGCTCGGGAGCTTAGGGCACCCCGACACGGACAGGTTAGGTTCGAACGAGATGACGTGAGCTGAAGTGAGCGAGCAAAGCGAGCGAACTCAGCTCCCGTCATCTCGTTCGTGTTAGGTTACTTTAGACCCTGCGGACGGATATAGGAGCCCCGCACAGCGGGGCTCCTATATTCCTATATCCTCGTCGACTATGTTGCCAAAGTACTATACATTTTGCAGTGCATTATCTGAAGTAAAACTAAAAATAATAAATGCTTGTTTTTAAAATTAGGTGTATTACTATTTTTACAAATTTGCAACAGTTGTTAAATAGATCCTCGTTATGACATATTTTAATGAACATATTTTGGTGCACATTCAGTATATTTGGTGGAACACAGGCAAAATTAGGTAAATGAAATGGGAATAATTTGAAGTACTTTTAAATACCATCCTTTTTCAATTAGCAGTGTTTTTGTTTGGTTCATTCAGTTGTATTTTGTTGAACAAAAGTTTTTATATTTCATGTTTTAGTTGTGGTACATATACCCATAATGCCCACAGTTATGCCAGAATAGATTACCCGAATAACATGAAACTTTAACACAACCGGTGAACTTAGAGTACCAGGGTGAAGTGTACACATCTGCGTACCCCGTTAGAGCGTGCGGCGTGAAGTTATGTTATACAATAAACAGAAATGCGATTACAGCAATCCCGAGAGATTTGCCGTCATTTATTGAAGAGTTCTATACAGGGTGTCCCAGAAATCGACGTCAAGCCGTAAATGGGTGATAGACCAAGTTATAACAGTTCTCAGAAAAATACGAGAAAAAATCTATCTCATGTTTTTAAAAAATTATGTTCACTTTAAAAATTTACTAAAAAAATCAATCCCTGTAATGGTTCTTTAACTCCAATTGCTACAAATCCCATAATTTATCTAATTTTTTTATTATTATGTAATCTTGAATAATGCTTGTGTAGATTTTTGCCTAAAATTCAAAGCCTCCTCTTGGAAGAAAATTAAACTTTTTCAAAAACAAATTATTCAAATTTACTATTTCGCCCAACTTTAACTGAATGTACTGAAAAAAAAATGTATTACGCTAGTTTGGCAAGTAACATGAAAAATTGGCGCATTTAATAAGGATTCAAAAATGGTGTAACACTTGCTAGATTACGTTTTCAATAATTGGTCAAATTTTTTTCTGTAAATAGCCTCGGTTTTTACACAAAATGTCCATACTTCCTTAAAATGACTTTAGCTTACCTAAAGCTTTGCTAAACTCCGTTTCTAGTTCGATAGAGACGGAGAGAGTCATTTTACGAAGTGTGAGCGAGACAGAGAGTGACACTGAACGTTTACAGGGAAATGTGGTTCCAGCAAGATGGCTGCCCAGCGCATTATGCCCGTTTAGTAAGAGAACATCTTGATAAAGATTTGTAGCAATTGGAGTTAAAGAACCATTAAAGGGATTGATTTTTTTTGTAAATTTTTAAAGTGAACATAATTTTTTAAAAACATGAGATAGATTTTTTTTCGTATTTTTCTGAGAACTGTTATAACTTGGTCTATCACCCATTTACGGCTTGACGTCGATTTCTGGGACACCCTGTATATATATATCCGAAGTTCCTTTTTAGATCTTGAGAAGAGAAGCAACAGCTTTCAAATAAAAAAGGAACAATAAATTTGGTTAAACTAGTAAAAAGGTCACAAACATTTAAAAAAAAATACAGTTGAATTGAGAACCTCCTCCTTTTTGAAGTCGGTAAAAAAACAAACCAATTTTATAGCTAATGTTATTTAATAACTGAGTAAAATAATTTAGATAATAATAGGTTAGGTCTGTATGCAAACACAATTACTTGAAATGATTTTTTTATTACGAACCCGTTATAACTAGGTCACGTTATAATTGGTACCTGCCCTACCAATTATAGAGTGTTCATAAAATATAATTTTTAAGTCAAAACGGCTATGAAAAAACGCCCTTTCAGTTATAAGTCGTTTTTTAATAATGTAGATCCACAGGGTTCGGAATCACCAACTGCGACTAGAGAAGAACAAAGAGTTTAAAATCTATCCAACCGACCAAATCGGCCAATCACACAAAACGAAATCCACATCGCGTCATTCATCTCGCATGTGATTGGTCGATTTGTTCAGTTGGATAGAGTTTGAACTCTTTGCGTTCTTACGCAATACGGCTGCTGTAGTCTTATTGCGTAATGAATTCGGCAAGGCAAAGAAAAAAGAGAATAAAATATCGACCAATCACATGCGAGATGAAAGATGCGATGAGGATTTCCGTCTATGTGATTGGTCGATTTTTCATTCATAATGCACTTTGCTTTGCCAAATTAATCACGCAATAAGGCTGCTGTTTACATCATGGCTAACAATATAACATTCGTATCCGCATAATTGGATTGAGTAGAAGTTTCGTCCTTCAAAGCTAAGGGCAGAAGTTGTCACGGGCCATCATCTATGAGTAAACGGTGACACTCCCTGACATGCTTGGTTTTTACCCGACTATAATATGTTTATCAGTCTATGTATTTATGTATGTTTGTTCCTATGTGGCATTCTAGTAACCAAACGCGTTGGCCGTTTTTCATGATTCTTACGTCAATCGATTCGTCTTAAGCCTGCGAGTGTCACTGGCTGCTTTAAGATTGGATACTAGAAAAATGGCGGCTTCCCAGACCTATCGTGTGGGATATCAAAGTAAAGGGTTTTAAGAGGTGATTTCAAAAATATATAATATTTATATGTTTAAATGTACCTAATTCTAAAAAAAAGAACTAAAATGTTGTAAATAAAAAAATCTAAATACCCGACTGCTTAAAAAGCGAACTAAAAAGACGTAAACAAGATGAAAATCATGCTGTCCAGTCGGAGGACACATATTCACAATCTGGCTGACCAAAACCAGATGTATCCTCCGACTGCACAGCAAGATTTTCATCTTGTTTACGTCTTTTTAGTTCGCTTTTTAAGCAGTCGGGTTTTTAGATTTTTTGAATTAACTTTTTTAATTAAGGAAAGTTTTGACAATGCCGTCACTAGCGATGTCCGCCAAGGCATCTCATTCTTATTTGTCGTATCGATGATTTTAAATTATTATAATTTTTCTGCAAATTATTTGTATTTTGCCCAGTATTCAGCCAGTGTTTGCGTTTGCCTCGTAAAGGTCTTTCAGGGTGCAGGTTTTGTTGCACAGAGAGCACGAAAAGAGGTGAAGCATTGTTTGGGACATATAGCTCCGCAATCGCATTGGTTTGATTTGTGGGTCATTGGATGGGTCATTGGTATGGTTTAATGGAGTTTCTTGTGCGTTCTTCTCCATCACAAGCTACTTTTCCGAATGCACGGTAGAATCAATTTTTATTACTTGTAAATTTTAGTTCAAAAGTGCCGCTTTTTGGCCTAGTTGAATAAATATATTTGACTTTGACTTTGAGTTCTTCTATATGACTACAGTGACTCAACTGATTTCGTAGTCTTGATTGATCCTCGGTGCTCTGTGGTCGTTTATTAAAAGATTTAGATCCATCAAACTGCTGTGTAATTAAGAACCTATCAACTTCACTATAATTTAATTCGAATTAGGGAATCGCTTGCCTAGATTCGGCCGATTTACCCAGATATCAGATTAAATTTCAATATCAGGCATAATCTTTCAAAACATTGATTGATCGCCATAGTTAACTTCAGATGATAGAGCGGTTTTAGAGATTCCTAAATATAACTCAAATTCGGGTTTTTATTTTCGTAAACAACATTGAGAGACGAATTTACTTGAGAAGTTTTTTTAATTGAGAAAGTAAATAAAAAGTGTTCATTACTTACTGTTTTATTATAATTTTATAGCTTCAGTAACTAAAGGTTGTTTATTCGTAAATAATAAGTGTAAGTTACAATCCTTATTATGTTTTAGTAAAAAAATATTACACCGAAACTGAAAAAAAATTAAGTTGTTTTATGCATACTTAATTAATCAAAACATGTCACGCTATTTTTCGTGGCCTAATTGGATCAATAATATCATATACCTGACTTGTGTGTTTATTGAACACAAACAAAAACTAATCAATTAACCGCAAAGAGTTTACTAGAGTTATCATCAATTGTATTTTCCCATAAAAACGGTAAAGAGCCTTCTTCCGCATTAGGTTAAGCCCTATTTATGTGGGCTCTTCAAAGGTTTAAAGTCACGCTCCATCGACCTTCAATGGCCCTGTGCTCACACGCAAGCCCCAGACAGCGGAATAAGTACCTAATTAACCAGCATGACCCCACTTAGACGGACAAAAAATTTGGATAAACTTGAAAAACCATTTGTAAAAGGAAAGGGCCAAATTTCTACACGATTCTGTTTGCCCTTCAGTAGGAAGGTATTTAGGGCTGACTACTAATGATTTTATGACAAGAATTTTTAATGATTTATCGATTCTTTTTTGCGTTTTCTCAATATTGTACTACTTCGTTAAGAAAATTAGACTATTTTCAGACATTGTACGGAAAGATTGCGTTGTTGATTGTTTCTAACCAACTTGTCTCAGCGAAAATTTATATGATAAATAAATATCCAGTGGATTCACTTTATTTCCGACATTCACTTTAGTCTCGATTTCAGTGGGAATGTGACAAACGATACCTATAGAGAACCAATAAAAGTGCTTGCATTAAAAATGAAATATGATATTCGATTCCATATATACCATTCACATAACATGACTGTACAATTTGCGTGGGCTTTCAAATAGTTTTCTATTTTTATTTCCAACAATATGAAAAATTAAATCAAGAAATTAAAGAACATAAAACCATCTCTTTTACTGCATACGCTGCATAAATACGACGTTAACGCAACGTATTTATGACACAATCACCTCTACACGACGACGTTATCGCATATGTATGCAGCTTCTAAACAGCCTCCACGCGTCGTCAACGCTTTATGCTGATCATAAACTCTATTTAGTGAAAAATTGATTTGTAACCAGATAGCTACCGGGTTTAAAACAAAGGCTCTGCTCGAATCCTTGCCAACTTGAGGAAATCATTTTTCACTTATGAAAATTACATAACGCCAGATTGGCAATCCAAATAATGGACTCATAAAAACTACAAATACTTACTAATTTCTTCACTATATGAGACGTCCGTCGTCGTTCGTGTAATAACTCCGTGTTAAGTTAGAGGGTAGTTAACGCGTAGTAAACGGTTTATGACTCTCTCAAAGTAGTTCTTAGTGGTAAAGGTAAGATTGCAGTAATTTCTCACGGGAGGATTATAATTGTGAAGCTCAGTAAAGTTATATGTAGGTACGTACTGTAGGTACATTAAATATTAAATTTAAAAATGGGAATTGGTTTTTGTTTGCTTTTTAAACTTACAACGAAAGTTACTTCGGAAGAACCAATTAGGTAGGTAGATTTAATAGCAATAGGGTCGCTCCTTATAACTTGAACTAAGAAAATAACTGGAAAATTCTACGCATTCCTTTGAGAAATATAGGCGGTAATGTCATGTTCCGTAAGTATTTTTCATGGAAACTTCCCAAGCACTCCAAAATATTGTAAAACAAGATAAGGAAAACAAGACAGAAGTTCCATATTAAATATAGTCATCATCATCATCATAAGTCTTTGAATGTTCCCACTGCTGGGAACGCGTTTTGCCGAAAGTTGGTTTTAAACCATTGGTTATCATTTTTAACCAAAGAAACTGGGCCTTACTAGTACGTCACAAAGCGTAGATTTCAATGAAAAATAACGTACAAGAAACTCAATAATCTCACTCAGGGCCGATGTCTGAGAATTGGGAGTGAAGAACGTGTCAAACCTTACCTTAATGCCATTGCTTGATAGGTTTTCAGACTAAAATATGTGTGTCTATGACACAAACTTAACTTCACATTCTTAATTCGAAAAATCAGAGATCGTTATTTTAGACGATTCCTTCATTTTGTCAACCCTATGTATTTCGTTTACCTCCTAAACGTTCCGCTCGTGATTTCGGCCCATTTAACGGCAATGGATGGCGCACCTTTCGGGACATTTTTTACAAGACAAACGTTATCTACTGTAATATGATAATTTGTAACGACTGGTCCTTTTCGTCGCGTGATTTCCACTGTTTTTACATGTTGACGTCACTGGTTCAATCATTAATTTAAGGACTTTGACGAGATAAATTTGAATTAATAATGGCTTATTTGTCATTGTAAAATATTTCATTGATAAACTTTTAGTTGGAAAATACGTCTGCTATCGGGTCCTGCTTAAGAGGATATGCGGTCGCAGATATCCGACTGAATTTACTAAGTAAAAAGTTATAATTCGAGGTACGGCTCTCGCCTATTTCCTTCTTCAATATTGGACCAATTTAAAAGACATTAAATAAACTGAAAAAGAAAGATATATACTGTGGCCCAATGTTTTCCTTTTTGATGATACATTATCTTTAGAAGCACTAGAACCCTCAAAAGTTGATCAAAATTGCGCAGTCAATAGATGCCTAGTGTATAGATTTGACATTATTTTAAGCAGCATACTGAGGTTATACCAAGACAGAAAAGGGCAAAGTTTCGAAACCTATTGTATCATCCACCTTGACATAAAAACATCTATAAGAAAAATGTATTTAAAATGTGTATATTGATCTATAATCACTTACCAAGTGAATTTAAATCGTTACATGGTAATGTATTTAAGACAAAATTGACAGAGTGGCTACAAAAGTGTTGTTTCTATAGCGTTGGGGAATTTTTAGACCATAAAAATGGATTTTATGAATGAAATTGTTGACAGTGTATGATGTATTAATTGGTTATTACTATTATTATTTTTCTTATTAATTTTGACATTTTGATTTAATTTGTGACATTTTTTTTTTATTGACATTTTGATTTTTGAATTTTTTTTTTTTGACTTTTCAAATTTTTGATTTTGTTTTTATTTCCTTTTTGTGAATTGATGACATTTCAATTTTGTTCATGGATAGTTGCAATTTAATTAATTTATTGAAATGCATCAGTTTTCTTTTTTTTTATAAGTTTACTAATAATGTCTTACAATCTGTCTGTGTGTCTTACAGTCTGTCTGTCTTTAAATCTTGGGGTCGGCTTCCAGTCTTACCGGATTCAGCTGAGCACTAGTGCTTTACGTGGAGCGACTGCCTAATAATGTCTTACAATTTATATTAAAAATAATTTTCACGCTTGCTTGCAGGCTTACAATTACTTATAGGCTTTAAGATCTTCCCTTCTGAACAATGTATTTCTAGCAAATAAATGTTTTGTCAATAACTTCAGACCTATTTCTGTTTTACCTTGCATTTCAAAAATTATTGAAAAATTCTTAAATCACAGATTAATGCAATATTTAACTAAATTCAACATATTATCCTGTTCGCAGTTCGGTTTTAGGCAAAAATTATCCACTGAGGACGCAGTTACTGCTTTAAGTTCTTTAGTAACAGAGCAACTTGACTCTGGCAAAAAATGCTTAACTGTGTTCTTAGACCTCAAGAAGGCATTTGACACCGTCTCTGTCCCTGTCCTGGTAAAAAAACTGGAAAAGGCTGGAATACGGGAAACGGCACTCGACTTATTAAAAGATTACTTTCGCAGAGAATACAGAAAGTTAGGGTGGGAGAGGTTACTAGTGATCAAGCGGAAGTATCATTTGGCGTTCCACAGGGAAGCGTACTAGGCCCAACACTCTTCCTGGTATATGTCAATGACCTCTGCAACATGAATATTAATAACGCAAAAGCTTCTCATACGCTGATGATACCGCGATAGTTTTCTCAGGGATCTCCTGGCATGATGTGAAACAAAAAGCAGAGTTGGGCATGGCCCAAGTTGCTAACTGGCTAAACATCAACTTACTCACACTTAATACGGCTAAAACGAACTATATATGTTTTAGTATTAACAAAAGTACACAACCTAGTGAAGACTTTAGCATAAAAGTTCATGTATGCGGGGAACTAATAATAGACACTGTAACTGTTCGCTCATTAAACAGGTCGCGCAGACAAAGTACCTAGGAGTGATACTCGATCAACGGTTATCCTGGTATCCCCACATTGATCAAGTCACGAACAGACTTAGAAGATTAAGCTGGATTTTCAAGACTCTCAGACACATCACACCAAAGAAAATAAACAAGAACAGCGCCCGAAACCCGTCTAGAAATATTTTAAATGAGATCTACATAGCTCTGGTCCAGTCGGTCCTAACATATTGCATCCCCATATGGGGTGGGGCAGCAAAAACTAATTTTATCAACGTTGAACGTGCCCAAGGGGCTCTCATTAAAATGATGTACTTTAAAAAGTTAACACATCCTACTGAAGACCTCTATCAGATTAGTGAATTACTCTCAGTTCGTAAATTATACGTAATCCAAATAACTCTAAAGAAACATAACGATGGGTCCTATGTATATGGGCCAAACTAACAATTTGGCCATTTTTACTTTTTTATGGTAAACGCATCTTATAGATGTAATTAATTAGGTGATCTATTAAAAAAATATATTTCTGCATAGAAACACGTTTTTTTTATTACAGTATAACGGCATATGTAACGTGAATTTAAAGGTACAAGGTCCTAAGAGTAGTTAGAGTCTTATACGTGGGGAGTTCCCGCGCGTTTGTTTCGTAGTTTGGGCCAATCAGCTGATTTGATACTTATACGTTGAACAGAGCAACGGCCACATTGATGAATACATAATGTAATTTCTTGTGTTTTTGGTTTACAACTTAGTTTAATAAGTAAAAGATGGCATTCAATTATCGCACTAAGTTGTCTAGAGGTCGGAATTTAGTGAATTTGGCATTGGGAAATGAAAATAACAGTGCACAGAATTAGCGTAATACGCGTATAATGGCCAATATGATACATTGGCCCTTTTAGGGTGTTTTTAAAGAAAAATAATTTAAACAAAAACTAACGTAAAAGAGCCGATGTGACGTAAAAAAAAACTATATATGTATATATAAAATACTATAGTATAAATGAGGAGGATAGTTGTCTTAGCAAACGAGCAAATAATCGTAAAGTTCGGTTTTATCAATCTGAAGTTATAGTAAATTTAAACTTTGGAAGCCTCTCCTGTAAAGTTGTAATTTTGCATTTTGGCCCATATACATAGGACCCATCGATTAAGTCCCTAAAATATGACTCAAGCATAACAACCCAAAGAAGAAAAGACCTAATTGCACAAATTCCCCATACAAAAACTATATTCGCAGGGAGACAATACAATAAGCGATCAGCTATACTGTATAACAAAATCAACAGGAAAATATACATATACCCAAAAAAATACTCCGAGTGTAAAAAATCTTTAATAAATTGGATAAAATCACTAAGCTATGATGACACGGAGGCACTCTTGGAACACATTAAGTAAATACTATATAAGTAACATTTATCACATACCACTGCACACTCACACCTACATCTCTATACATATATATAAGTAAGTAAAATAATACTAAACAAAAAATACCACCAATAACACACGCCCATACGAAATTCATCACCAATTCAGTATCATCACACGCACACACACACACACACACACTCACACACACTCACTCTTACATAACAATGAATACACAGCTGCAAGCAAGTTTTTCTTAAAATTTAAAGTTTACTCATACTTCTCATACCTATTGTTTGTATTTTTCTTTTTCCTTTTATTATTTTTTTTGTTTTTGTTAATACCTAGCTTCTTAAATTTGAATTACTTCGTTATGGAAGAGCGGTGCTTCCCAACACAGGCATTACTTGCCTAAAGGGAAGCTCCAAACACTAAAATGTTATGTTAACTTTTGAAGCAATAAAATATTTTGTATTTTTTGTATTTTGTAAATATTTTGATTTGATTTTATTTGATTTGACAACTATAAATTAAAAAAGGAAACTATGAACGTGGATGTTGGGATGATGGGACAGTTATTTAGACATGACTAACAGAGACTATGGACAAATAGTAGTTTATGCAATGGTCATAATAATAGGGGTTATTAAAACACGAGCGTGGGTTTATCGCATGAGGCGAAGCTGAATGTGATAATAATAACACGCGAGTGTTTTAATAATTAATTATATGCCGTTGCATACACTATTTTATCTTCACAGTTGAAATAAAAAAAAGTGGAAACGGTAAATATATGTGGCAATTTAGATTCTCATTGCGAATGACTGCGCAGCGCGCGCATCCGTAGACAATGACACTACTCTTTACATTAAGTCAATGAGCCCATACGCGCCAATTAATTGAAAAGTAAAAGTGTGCTTCAAAAATTAAAAGTTATTTTATGATGCAGTTGTTTGAAAATCGAAGGAAAATGTTGCACCGTTATGATTTTTTTTTAAATTTTACATATCCACGAATATAAAGTACATGTTTTTAAACATAACTTTGGAACATTACGTTGTGAGTGTAGATAAAATAATTTATGTTTTGCTAACCCCAAATAAATAAGGATAACGGCAAGAGAATCATGTCATCTTTGAAAAACTCTACCCGTTCCTGGTTTTCTTCTAAAAGCCTTTTAAGATCATAAGTATCAATTCAGCGTTTGGCCCATATCGACATCATTAAACTGTCATTGGGTTGAAGGTTTAAGTGCTTTTTTGGAGGATATCGTATTTTAAATGCGGCTAGAAGGTGTCTCATGTTTTCGACTCCTTAAAGTATTCATTCAAAGCAACAATATTTGTGCACTCTATCTATCTCATAAATAAAAACCAAAATGAAAATGAATACAGTCGTTTTTGTGAGACACAATTTGCGAAAAAAGGCATGCAAATTATGAAGCTTCTCTACAGTTTTTTTTGCCAAAATTATTTCGGAGTATGAAACAGTACACAGAGAGACTTTAATAACACCAGTCTGTTATTGTCTCTTCTCAAAAAAGAGATAGCAGAGATAGCATTGCCACACATTTTGGAAATTATTTAATTATGCGTACAGCTAATGAGTTGTAGTGGTATTGCATGCCAGAGTCTGTGTTTGCTGATAACTACAACCTAGGAGTCTTAAAGTCAAGAGTGAATAGGTTACTTCTAAGCAAGCGTGTTTCACCGTTGACCACATCATCGCTTACCATCAGTTGAGATAGTGAGTGGTCAAGTGCGAGCAGAGATAACAAAAAAAGGCTGGGTGGGTAACTGCAAACTTATATTAATACAACTTCAGGATTCGTCGCACTATGTTTTCCTTCACCGATATCAGTGATGTCCAAGATAAAGAAGAAAGTACATATGTATTGACAACGTCATATTAGTTGGTACTGTCCCGAATTAGAACTCATTACATCAAGCACGAGAGACGAGGTCTTTGCCTCTAGGCCACCACAACTGTTTTGCAGGGAGGCAAAACCGAAGTAAAAATAGAAAATAAATACATCCCATGTTTATTTCCTCATGTCGGATATCCGTCTGTTTGTCCATTTATTGCCATAAAGTTGCTTTTTCCTCCTTATACTGTTTTGATATTATACTAGCTTTTACCAGTGGCTTCACCCACGTATAAATTATCCCAAGCGGACATGCTACCGGGCAAAATAATCCTGAGCCTTAGCCTTAAATAAGTGACATTTTATCATGAAAACGTAGCGATAGCGATTGTCAAATACGTCAAAAATGTTTTGTAATGACAAACACAAAAGAAATGTCACGTGATCAATCCATTTTGACATTTTGACCATATGAATCCATTTTGGCCTAGAGCTTCTGGGATATTCCAAACCAGGACATAGTCTACCCGTGTGCCAAGTTTCATTCAAATTCGTACACGCTTTAAGTTATGATAAGAGGCCCTAGAGAAGTGATATTTTATCACTAAAGCGGTTGTCCAAAAGGCAAAATTGTATGGGATTGACAAACGACATCGAAAAATCACGTGACCCATCCCATATATTTAGATATTTTGACTTTCACCTTCGCTGACATCGAATGCCACTTATCTGAAGACTTTTCTTGCGTTTGGAAATGCTCATGCATACTGCACTACCACAGCAGTTATGTGGGACTCCGACCCACTAAAAAGCACATGGGTGCCATACAGGGGGTCGTTTGGCACCCATGTGCTGGTTTGGTCCCTGGGGTGGTCACGGCGCACAGTATGTTCTGGTACACCGGTGATGGGAGGTACTCCCCAGAGGAGGGTCCGGTGACGGATAGCCGCGGCGGGATCGGTGTGAGTGCTAACGCGTGCCCGAGTTCCCGCCATAAGCGGCACAGAAGCACACCGTGGAGTTTTAGTGGGTTGGAGCCCCACATAACTGCGCTATCTCCCCGTGGTAGCGCAGTATGCATGAGCTCTAAGACAAAAAAGTCGCATCCTCGGAATGTACTGGCCCGAGACCATTTCTAACGTAGAAATGGAGATAGATTGGTCACACGCTCCGGCCTACCGGAGCGTACGAATCCCTATTCCGATCACATTACTAAACAGGCCATGGATTTGAATCCTCAAGGAAAAAAAAAGCGTGGCCGTCCGCACCGTATTAGCTGAAGCGACGAGCATCGGAAAGACGTGGAGCGAGTTGATGTGTGAAGCTCAAGATCGGTCACGATGGAGGACTACTGTGGACGCCCTCTACTCCTGCTAGGAGACATAGGATCTTAAGTCAAAATAAGTCAAGATTAGATAAACAGACAGACTTTTGTATTTATAATATTAAGTATGGAGGTTTCAAATCATACTTATTCAGAAATGCTTAAACATCAAAAAAAAAATTTCAAGTCTGGTTATATATGAAAGACCATCAGGAATTAATAAGAAGGAAGTTAAGAGGGGACGCTTAAGGACTCACACTTATTGGTGAGGTCCTTCAAAAAAGTGGGTGCCGTTTTAATGCCAGCATAATAAGTTTCTGTTTAGTAAAATTTTTTGAGTACCTATTGTATTTTTTTTAAATTTATTTACTCACTAGCTTTTACCCGCGGCTATGCACGCAGTGAAGCCATTTTATTTTATATATATATATAAAAAGTATCCTTTGTTACTTCTAATACCTCCAAGAATATATGTCCAAAGTTTCATGATGATCGGTTCAGTAGTTTTTGCGTGAAACCGTAACAAACAAACTTACATTCACATTTATAATATTAGTATGATATATATATAGTATGAAGTATTATAGCAAGGATTAACATAAAGGTACACATGTTTAACAGGTAAAGTAAAGCTAACAAAATCATAACAAAATGCCACACTCGGAGACGCCCTTAAAAACAGATCTCACACGCACATATTCGTGATCCTGATTGAACATTATCGGCTATGTTGTGTTTGTTTTTTTTTCTAATATTTATTCTCATGGTCGATAGTGTTATCCTAATTAATTGCCTTCGTATTTGAGTCTTTAATTGTCAATACAATACGTTCCAAATTAGAACAAAATCTAAATAAAATTCAGAATGCACTTACTCAATTGGATTTATTATTCTCGCTGCGGTTCACAAAAAACCCCTAGTCGACGGCACGAAATATTTTGTGCGCGAGGTTAAAATGCATACTATCTCATCCGACAACACGTGCGAAAGAGAAAGATGCTTTGATGAGCAGAAGCTAGTTCGCGTACGAATTAGCATTTTTGAAAATTTTTCTCCATATGATTTTGGACGAAAACGAGCGCGCAAAATTTTATAAACAGTCCTTTACATATACTTAATTTTATAAACAGTCCTTAAAATAAAATTAATTGCATTGTTGAATCACTAATCTATCTCTGTATGGAGGCCGTTTTGCAATTTTCGTTCTTCTTATGGTATTTATATCCGCCCAAAGATGCGTTAAAATTAGTGTTGAAATATGGAACTTTCGACGCTCATTACTTTCAAATATTTTATTTTGTTACTTTTTTGTTTCCATACTAGATAATGATAATACAAATTGATATATTTATTTATTTTGAAAGTACATTGTCAAAATGTGGAATAATCGCCAGACTACGTTTGTATGGAAGAATGATCGACTAGTGTAACCTTAAGTAGGCATTTCATTGAACTCGAAGAACATTCAGGATAATATCAATGAAGAAAATGCTTGCGAATCATATTACATTTTCAGCCAGACCTTCTGCAGAATAAGCTAAAAAAAAGCTTAAATCTTTTTGCTAGCTCTAACGAGTACAGTATCTTTGAGTATGGATAGGAGATAGAATGCTAACATATGACTGTAGTTAGGTGGGTATTTTTAACTTAATAAAACGATTTTTTCGACTAGGTAAAACTGTATGTTTGTCGGTGGAAATCTATGGAAGTGATAAATATCCGACTTCATAAATCCTTTCTCTGATAGCTAAACAATCGCTGTGTGCTGCTAAAATATCTGTAAAAATTGTTTTTTTTTCGACAATAGTACAGTCCCTGTGGGTAAACCACGGCAGCAAAGCTAGTCTAACAACATTTTAATTTTTGTCTAGCTAGGCCCGCTGCTTCGCTCCCGCGAGCTACCCTACCCTACTTACCTAGATCTACCTAACAACCCTACTTACCAACCTGTCTACCCTACTACTTACCCTTACTTAGTTACTTATCCTACCTACGTAGCTACCTACCAATTTGTTTTTCTAGTGTCCTTCTGCCGCGAAGAATCATATCACCGCCATTCAGAAAATTACGTCAAATGTACAACGCCATCTATCGAATATGGAGTACAACTGTCCGAGTATCAGAATTGAGTGTCTTGTGATATTTAACTTCTTGAACACTTTAAATTCATCTAACTTTTGATAGAATGAAAGGATTGCGATGAAACAAAAACTATGTAACACAAGTGACACACTTTTTTTTAAATATATTTTCGCAGAACAAAAACGAGTTTTCTACAAATTTATTATATGTATTGATAATGCTCGATTCGTAAATCAATAAAACATGGAGCTTTGGAGGTAGGTCATTCGCAGAAGCACTCTATAGCTAGTTTATACCCCACACTGTCCATCTAAATAATCCGCAAACAGATATGCCTTCATAAGCAGAAGTAACCTGTACAAATAACTTGTTATTGAAATATAACAAAGCCTTTGTAAAGAGCTTAAGCGTTTTTATCAATAGATACATTTTTTTATAACATGGTCCTTGATTATAACTAGCGAAATAAGGGTCCACTATAGGTACACTTCATCGTAATTCTTCGTTGTACCTGTAAAGGTATAATATTATGCCTAAAACCTGCCGAGATTCGACAAAAAAGCGCAAGATTTAATTGAAATAGGTCTGATAATTTAAATAATTATTAATGTATTAGAATGTCTTGTAATGATTTATGTATTGTATTTAAATGTCTTATATGTAAGTCATAACATCGCCTTGGAAGTTTCTGTAAAGATTTTATAATAATTTATGAGTAATTACATAAATAAATAATAAAAAAATATACATAACTTTTTATTACTTAATTACCTATGAATAACCAAACCGTTGCATGCAAACAAGTCCTTACCTAATGATTAAATTTCATGATGTTAATAAACTTTTATAATACAAAATTATTTGCTTTCATTAAGGAAATATAATAATAATATGTAAATGTAAGTGTTCCTTGGAATAAATAAATAAGGCACAATAATTAATTAGTCGCCATTCCTTATTGGACCCGCTGCAATAAGTATTGTAAGATTTATGAGTTCATTACAAATTACGGATCAATTCACATTTATATTTTTACCTTTACACCTTAATTAAATAGCAACAGTTACAATAATTACAAATAATACTTAAAATAATTTATTATTCCATCTTATGTATGTACAAACATCTGGTAATTGAAGTGCTCTTTTAGGTTAAAATAGCCTGTAGTAGAGCACTTCGATCTTCTAAAATGTATTAGTACAACAAGTTTCTAACAGCATACAATTTTGAGGATATAAGAATTAAAATCAGAACAAATAAATAAAATAATTGTAAAAAAACTTTTTTACAAAAAAATACTACCGACTTCCAAATAAGACAACTACAAAGTGAAAAATAACTTTATTTTTGGAAGTCGGTGTCTTTCGTAGGTACCATCTTTTTGCGTTACGGACACCGACTTCCAAAAATAAAGTTATTTTTCACTTTGTAGTTGTCTTATTTGGAAGTCGGTAGTATATTTTTGTATTTTATTTTTTATTTTTCACTTTTTAGTTGTACCTACCTAATAGGCAAGTTGTTTAGTAAGTTACCTTAACGCCAGAATAGATTAGCCGAATATCATGAAACTTGAACATAAAGGGTGAAATGAGAGATCTGCGTAACTCTCAAGAGCGTACTGGCGCGATGTTATGTTATATATATATGCGATTGCAGCAATCCCGAGAGATTTCCCGTTGTTTTATGAAGAGTTCTGTTGTATATCTTCGAAGTTCTTTATCAGATCTTCACCAAATTAAAATGGGACCAATTTCGAAACATACTCTTTCATACAAAAAAAGAATTTTCAAAATCGGTTCACAATTGACGGAGATATCGGTGAAAAAACAAAAAAAAAAAACATACATGAAGTTGAACATAGGACCTCATCCTTTTTGGTAAGTCGGTTAAAAAATAACATTCCAGTCAAAATAAAAATTAAATTAAATCAAAATTAAAACCAATTATAAATTAAAATAAAATATCAATCAAAATTAGAATAAAATCACAATAAAATCAAAAAATAGATTAAAATAATAACAAAATCAAAATGGAATAAATAATTAAGTAAAACAAAACTAACGATCAAAATTAAATTAGACTAGAAATAATTGAAAGTATCAATTTACAAATTTGTTTATAACTAACAGAAGAGTGTGTTTTGCTTATGTGTGTGTGTGAGTGCGCATGAAGTGTATGTGTGCGAGTGTGTGTTAAGTGTACGTGTATGTGAGGAGTGCAGGTGGCAGAATTAATGAGAAGAAGCATGCCGCAAGAGGGCTTCGATGTCCTCGTAGGTAAGTAGTTTAATCCATTTAGTAAGGATTTTTTTGCATTCATAATAATGTTTAGTTTACAAATATAACTCTTTGTTTACTTTATTGTACAAGTGGGATGAACGTCTGTCATATTGCATGCCACACAATTTGGTATTTGTTTGCAGAATATTTGCCACAAGGTCTTATTAGTAGCAATATTATTTTGTTTTGGTTACTTGTATTAGTCAACATATTACAGAAAAAAATAAATGCATTCGTACTAATTCACGTGGAGTTTGAGATTCTTTAGACAACAACTGTTATTATTGAGAAAAATGCGGTAGGCATAAAATATGAACATCTAAAAGCGTATTACCATTTTTTTTAAATGTACCCACGCTAACAAGTTAGTAGTATTTGGTCCTTCGAATCGGATGGATAACGATGCATTCTACTTCTCAGCATGCTGATAAATTTAAAAAAAATATACTCATTTATTGAAAAATATATTAATCTATATCTATACTAATATTAAAAAGAGGAAAGATTTGTATTTTTTATGCAAAGAATAAACTTTAAAACTAGGTACTGGACCTATTTCTTGGGCAGCTACACTATTCCCAAGTGAGATAGGCAACTTTTTATTCCTGTGTTCCCACGGGACCGGAAACTACGCAGGTGAAACCGCGAGGCGTCCGCTAGTATTTTATAATTTATTAAAAGTTGAATAAATTGTTGTAATTTTTCTTTGCTTAGTTTAGAAACTAAGCAAGAAAAAGTACCTACCTTATTGATCAGTTATAACAAATATGGGACTTTTTCCAATAATAATTATCATTAATCACAATTTTAAAAGAAGGCAAGAAACTGGCCAAGTGCGAGTCGGACTCACGCACGAAGGGTTCCGTACCAGTATCGCAAAAAACGACAAAAAAATCACGTTAGTTGTGGGGCTCCCACTTAAATATTTATTTTATTCTGTTTTTAGTATTTGTTGTTATAGCGGCAACAGAAATACATCATCTGTGATAATTTATACTCTCTGGCTATCACAGTTCATGAGATACAGCCTGGTGACAGACGGATAGACAGACAGACAGAAAGAAGGACAGACAGACAGACCGTAGGATCGTGGAGTCTTAGTAATAGGGTCCCGTTTTACCTTTGGGTACGGCACCCTAAAAAAAGATCCATAAAATAGTTTGTATTTGTAATCAGAGCACAAATTGAGGGTGGATCCGAACTTAAGTTTAAGTGGTCTGAAGAAGCGAGGAATAATAAAACTAAGTGATTTGCTTGATCCAATACTCATTGTTTAAATTAAATTAGATTATACCGTTTCTAAACAAACGGTGTCTGCTGAAACAGAACTTTTAAATTTAAAAGAGTTTTATCTTGCTGCTATTATTACTGATAAAATTGTTTAACCCCGTGTTCAGGTAATAAATCATTGAAAATGACTTGATTTGTATAAAATCTACTATAGGGGCTTATTATAAAATAACCGATGCATCACTTACTGTAGTAAAAAACATATTTTTCGTTCATATTACTCTTCAAGAAAATCTCCCTAAAGGTCTCCGGCTCGTATCAAATTTGTGAAAATAGCTACTTTTTTGCGCAAATTTCCCTATAGCCAAGAGATATATGATTATTTCATAAACACTGAAAAAAACAGTAGAAGGCTTTTTATTTGATAAAATTAAGAATTCCAAAATATATATGACCACCTTAAAATTAAACAAGAAGACAATGCACGTAATCCTAATAAAACACACATATTTTATGGCCACTTATACGCAAATTTACGCTAAAAAGCATATACAAACTACAGCGTTTAAAACATCTGCTGAAACATGGCTGAAACCTGAAACAGTTTTCACAAATATCAGTAAGTTTTTATCCTATATATATATTAGTATGAATTTTATTATAATCATGTACATTCACGACCTGCTTAAAATAAAAGTAAAATAAAAGAAACCGAAACCTATTTAGGTAGGTGGTGTCTGGATAGACGGAGAAACCTCCTAGAACCAGGTCAATAGGTCTCCAATAAAACAGAAAATACCGGCGGGCTTTATAAATATTTAATCAAATTATGTCTGTGCACGCCTAAAACAAGACTGGCCAGAACAAGTTGATTGTTTCAACAGGTTCTAATATTTGAAACTGATTCTAAATAAGTACGCATGAGTGACAAAACTGTTTTTTTGCAACCCTACATGCTGTAAGGTACTTACAATTGCTTACCATCAGGTGAAACAGTAATTAAATGCCAACTTATCAATGGTAACAAAAACAGTATTTTAAAATATACACATACCACGTAAATTTAATCTTATCCTGCGAGGCAATAAAATTAAAAAATATATCCAAAAGTAAGTCTAAAACGAAGGATCTAAAGAAATGGCAACCATTTACATTGTATAATTAAAAGTCTCAAACTTATGCAGGGCTACAGCTCTCCAGGAGGATATCAAGGTGAAATTCATACCGAATTTTAATTTTACAAGGTGAGTCTTAATTAAAAAAGGAATTTTCTTATACAAAATGTTTTTTCAAATGTAATATTATTTCGTTAAACATATTTACATTTTCTGTTGATTTTAAACAATAGTTAGGGACGATTCAACGGTTTCTGATTAGGGGCAATTTACTTTTAGGGACCCGATAACGACTGTCATTGGACACACTTGGACTAAATATAACTGTCTTTTATTTTGTATAAATTTAATTGGGAAAATGAAATAGATTTGTTTATATCTAGCTATTTTGAACATCCAATCATTGCTGTTAATTTTCGCTTCTTGGAAATGGCTTAATTTCAGCGAGGCCAAAGGAACTTTCTGTTCCCTCTTAATAAAAAAATATTTTAGATTAATCATCATAAATAAATATTGGCAGTAAAACCAATTTCTTGCAATCATTGCAAATGACAACGTCTTATTCCCCTCATAATTTGTAACTACCCAAAACTAGTAAACGCAAAGCGTTAAAACTGGCACACAGTTATCTTAACACGACGACATAAAACGCGCTATAAAAGAAAAATAAAAACCTCGAACGTCCAGAAATCAGAAAGAGGCCAGTGTCCCACTTACAGTGACGAAGTAAACAGTCAACTGACATTGTAATTATCTGAAAGGGACAAAGATAAAAACACCCTTTGAGACATTTATTGTTGACTGGCTGTTGACTGCGATATCACCTGTTACAAAAAGAAAACCAATGTATTGTAAATTAAATTAACTATTAAATTAGCTATTCAACGAGCTAGGAGTCAAAATTGGCAGAAATACTGCGATGACATTAATGAAACAACTTCTATATCAGAAATGTGGAAGCGATTAGGTTGGTTAAAAGGACGTCGGTCACCTGTGACGTATATTTCGGATGATAAAAAAGAAGCTCTTTTAAATAGTCTGGCTCCTGATTATGTGAACCCATGCTCACCAGAGATACGATCAGTTAATGATATATTAGAACACCCCTTTTCTATTCAAGAAATGTATAATTGTCTAAAAAAAAAAGATACCGCTACAGGTGACGATGGAATCACATACTCAATGATTTACTACCTACCACATTGTGCTAAACTACACCTGTTAAAATTATATAACATAATTTTTGTAACTGGAGAGATCCCTGCCCAATGGCGTGACATCCGAGTTGTACCAATACCAAAGAGAGAAAACCCTTCAAACAATGATCTTAAGCTACGTCCAATCTCTTTGATTTCATGTGTGTGCAAAATTTTACACGGTATGATAACGAAGCGTTTGGAGTGGTATGTAGAAAAGAATAAACTACTAACACCTTTTACGACTGGGTTTAGGAAGGGACAGTCATGTTATGATAATTTAGTTCGCCTTGTCACAAAAATACAAATAGGGTTTTCGAATAATGTCCCCACACTAGCATGTTTTTTGGATATTGAGAATGCTTATAATAATATATTGATTAATGAACTAATAGTAAATCTGGATGAAATAGGGGTGGGTAAAAAGATATGTTTATATTTATGGAACGTTTTGACGGAGAGACATTTAAAAATTAAGGATGATCTTGACGAGAGAAAATTTATTATGCGATATGCCAGCAGGGGCCTCGCACAGGGTGATCCTATGTCTCCCATTCTTTTTATCATAGCTACAATTAAAGTCAGTAAAGAAATAAACAATATCTATATCTGCCAGTATGCTGACGATTTTGTTTTGTATACTTGTAATAAAAACATAACAGAAAGTGTAAATAATATTCAAAATGCACTCAACGCTATAGTTATTATATTAAATCAATTGGGATTGACATTGTCGCCTACTAAAACCAAGTTGTGTTTATTTAGCAGAGGACGGAAAAATCTTCAGTTACCTATCTTAATTAATAACAATCCTCTAGATCTAGTCACATCGTATAAGTATTTAGGTTTTTGGCTTGATAGTTGTTTATGATGGGGTAAACATATAAATGAATGTTACCAAAAAACACAAAAGCATCTTAATTTGCTTACAGTCTTGGCAGGGTCGACATGGGGGGTACACCCACATTTACACATTTACATTTACGTAAACTTTACGTATCTTTAATTAGAAGCAGAGTAGATTATAGTTCCTTTTTGTTTGATAATAGTTGTAAGATCAATACTTATAAGTTGGACAAAGTTCAAAACCAAGCATTACGGATTATAGGTGGTTTCATAAGGAGCACACCCATACATGTAATGGAGTCGGAGCTTTGCGTTCCTCTTCTGCATTTACGTAGGAAATATTTAGCATCCAAATTTTGTTTGAAGGCTTTCTCTCAGTCTGACAATGTTACTATTAATTTACTACCCGAACTAAGTTCCCTTTGTAATAATAGCTATTGGATCAGAAAAAAAACACCTCAACTTGTAGACATCTATAATTTGATGAAAAACGAGATCATGTCATCGTCGTCACCGTTAAAAATGTTTTCTCTTAAAACATGGGTGACTAACATCAATGTTAATAATGTAATCAGATCACACTTAGACAGTATAGTTCACGCAAAAAAATACCATGATTATAATATTTTAAAACACAATGTTATAACCGAGTTAAGAGCAAGATATGACGGTTGGTATGTAATATTCACTGACGGCTCAAAAAGCTCAAGTGGTCGGGGTGCTGCTTTTTATGATCCTAATTTAGCAAATCAATCCACTTACAATAATTGTTTTAAATCAACCTACGAATTTTCAGTTATGTCGATGGAACTCATAGCAATTTTAGAAGCACTTTTGTACTCTCGATCAATTCAATAGAATAAAGTTTTAATTTGTTCCGATAGTAGAAACGCTTTATATCATATAGCTCGATGCGCCTCTGGCGGCAGAGGCACATCGATAGCTTATGACATCCTCTCTGAAATTTATGAGAATAATTTAAGGAAAATTCAGTTGAAACAGCAGTGGATTCCATCACATATTGGCATCAGAGGTAACGAGGAGGCTGACATGTTGGCGAGAAAAGCAGCATTAGATGGAATAGAGGTATTATTTTTACCAAATTACACTGAGTTGTTGCCTAAATACAAAAAGTACTGTCACAATAACTAGACGGAATACTTTAATGAGAGATCTTTGGAAAAAGGAATTTGGTACAAAACAATTCAATGTGAGCCTCCTAGAATACCATGGCTTATTAATGTGAGTTTGAGTAGATATTTGATTGTAACAGCGTTTAGGTTAAGATCTGGTCATGTTCCACTGAACAAGTTCGCACACATGATGAGAAAATCAGATTCTCCAAACTGTGACGTGTGCGGTGTAATTGAAGACGTTCATCACCTGTTGATGGAATGTGTCCGTTACGAGACGGATCGAGAACTCTTTGTAAGAAACTTTTACTTGAACAGAACTAATGTGGGTATGTTCCACGAGATGTTGTCCTCTCCTTTATCTGAAGCCGCTAAAGCGATGTTTATATTATTTAGTCGTAAGCCATAATTCAATAAGTAGATGTGTTTTAGTTTAAGTTAGGGTATGATGGAATTGACATGTACTTTATGTATAAAAATTCCTTAA
The DNA here is from genome assembly GCA_947562075.1 of Orthosia gracilis. Classification (NCBI taxonomy): domain Eukaryota; kingdom Metazoa; phylum Arthropoda; class Insecta; order Lepidoptera; family Noctuidae; genus Orthosia; species Orthosia gracilis. The sequence goes on along the minus strand of OX387272.1, from coordinate 43,543,905 downwards.
ATAAAGAGAAAAAAAAAAAAAATGTATTGTAATCAAGTTGAACGCACATACATATATTCATGCCAAAGATGTCAAAAACAAGATGCATCCCGTCGTACAAAAGACAAATGTCACAGTAAAGCGCAAGTCGCATCGTGAGATGAGCTGTCTTATTTCGCGAAGCTGCAGTGTCTTTTCATTCTTACATGCACGCTGTTGTGGTTCACACTCTGAAATAGAACTAAGCTAGCTAGTATGTAGGTAGATATGTGAATCATTTTTTTCTAAGATGTTTTTTTAAGAGATCATCATGATCTCATAAAAAACCGGGATCGAGATGGTTTTAGTGAGGTAGAAATCCGAAATTTTCTGGTGTTTATCCTAAAAATTCAGCCGCCTTTTGAAGGTTTTTCCCCCTCCTATTGCAAAAAAAAGCCTATGTACTAAGTAAAAAACCTCGCTTAACGTTTATAATTAAGAATGTATACCTGACAATTTGATTAAGATTAATGGAAGAAATTACTTCAATTACTAAAGAGGTCAGAGAACTTCAGCGCTCTTAACATGTACCACCTTTCACAACCATTGGACGTCAGTGAGTTAAGCTTAGCTCGCGGTGTGGCCTGAGTTTTACGCGTGTATTGTTTCCGTTCAAATTTCTAATTGACAGTTAATTGTCCGATACGTTTTACGTAATTTCGCTGGAACGATTGTTTTGGCACTTCCTGTTATTTTTCCTTTACCGTTGTTTTTACCCAAAGAAACCCAATCTTCGTTCTTCAAAAACTTTCAAATACAAGTCACATCTCATCTGGACGACGCATGACAAACAATTTAAAAACTTGTCAAAACTTTAGGGAAATTATATGTGATTTTGATAGAATGAGATAAAGATTAGAATTCAAAATTAACTTTAAAGAAATATATAGTGTCTTTGACCGGATTTTGTATAAGATTTCTCAAAGCCTAGAAAAATTAAAAGACGCAGTTAAAAAATTTTGAAATTTCCTGCTCGGCCCTGGACGAGTTGAGAGGTTGGTCAGATTCTAACTGAATAAAATCACACGGTATTTTTCAGCTGCTTTTGGCTGGGGCGCTGGAGGACTTGTGCATTTCGTTACGCTCTCACGGCCTGCAGACAGTCCTCTTGAATTCATGCGGGCCCCGTCACCCTCTGCAGCCGCTTGCGGCCGCAATTTCTCTCTGATTGCCCCAAATTGACAAACCTTCTAGGAATCTAGATCAAAGAGAGCTGGTAGCGGCTTTTATACAACGTGTAAATATATTAATAAGTTTTTGTTGGCGATCAAAGTGACGTGAAACTAAAACCATTAATATTTCAGCTTTAATGGAAATCGGGACGGTATATTTTCAGCTAGGAATTTAATTTACAATATTCTGTACACGTACTAAGTGAACCCTAAATCTTTCACAAATTTAGGACTATTTTGGTGTAAACTATTTCGATTAAGGGTTCAACGTGGATGTCTGTGCCATATTAAAATTATAAATTAAATATTATAAACATTTACTCACGCACTCAAATTATTAAAATAGCAACACTTACATTCATTTCACATCATTCAATCAAATACGCGAGGACCAATCCTTAACTCCCGCGCACACCCCTTCCTACTTCCTATTTCCAGTCATTCCGCTCTTCAGTTGTCAAAAAGTCGCAACTCCGGAAACGCGTGTGCGCTCCCGTTTTCTCCCGCTCTCAAAGAAAACTCAAGCATAAGTGTTGTGTGTGAAAAACAGACTCTGTGGGTGGCTTACCAGCATTCAACTATAGTGAAAACTCCACTGCTAAAACTATCGAAGGACATTATTATTCAAAGCTCCATTCCACACCCGTAAGTATCCACCTACTGCCTTTTTTCCGCTGCGCCCACAGTGGACCTGAAAATAGATCAGTGGTTCCTTCCTTTACTAACCCTTACCCTGCGATAAAGACCACGTAGGTTTTTTCTTGTATTTAGTTAACATTTTATATGGTACTTATCTTTTTTAATGGATGGCCGATAGGGCTGAAAGTTTCGGAGCAGCAACCTCGTAACAAAATGCGCAACCTGGGTAGGCCCCTCACCAACGACTTGGACGTTCATCGTAGGCCTTAAGGTCACGGGAATTCGCTAGAAGAGGGCTGTGCAGGACTATTAACTGTGAAAATCTTTAGACGATGACTACGTCCAGCACTGGACATATTGCGGTAGAAATGGTAAATAGAATACTCCATGTGTCCATTGTAGGTACACTAAATCTTACCTTAGTTAATGTTTACGTATTTATTATTCCGCGTACAATGGTTGCTAAAACTAATGTCTCAAATACATCCATTTTTATGAGAATAATAAAGACACTGTACAAAGCCAAAAAACATAAACAAAAACTTGATACCAACAAAACTAATACACAAGCTACCGTATTCCGCCATTAACATGTAAAAGCTCCCAAAAATTTGAATTTCCAATTTCATCAACTTTGACTGAAAGTTCCGGGTACACTCATTGCATCAGAATACAGTCTATGTTGGTCTTTTTAGGGCTCCGTACCCGAAGGGTAAAACGGGACCCAATTACTAAGACTTCACGATCCGTCTGTCTGTCCGTCTGTCACCAGGCTGTATCTCATGAACCGTGATAGCTAGCCAGTTGAAATTTTCACAGATGATGTATTTATGTTGCCGCTATAACAACAAATACTAAAAATAGATTAAAATAAGTATTTAAGTGGGGCTCCCATACAACAGACGTGATTTTTTTGCCCTTTTTTGCGATACTGGTACGGCACCCTTCGTGCGCGAGTCCGATTCGCACTTGGCCGGATTCTTGTTTAAATGTACTTCCTACAGGTACTTATTTGGATTTTTAGTTTTAGGGATCCACTTGTGCCAAAAACTTAACTCAGAGTTAGTGTATAACACGAGGTGAAATTGTAAATATGTTATACAAAATGGGCCTGGGTTAGCTACTAACCCGAAATTAGCAAGATAGGGTTGAAGCATGTGGGCCTAAGGTCCACCTGCGCGAAAAACTTAACTCCGAGTTAGTCGCTACCACGAGTTAAATTAACAATATGTCACACGTAATGGGCCCAGGTTAGCTACTAACTCAAAATAAGAGTAATAAAAATTTAAGTATACAATTAAAAAAGGGTATAATTTAGACGGTCATCAAAAATATTTTTAAGACTTAGATTTTTAAGACGGTCATCAAAAATATTTTTAGCTTAGGCACCAAATAAAATAAACAACTCCAAAAAAAGTCAATTGACTTTATTAAAAGGGCCCTAAAGTATATAATATTATGATCCAAAATAAATAAAAACCTCGCACAAATATTATTTTTGGTTCCTAAAATGGATCAACGGTCACCAAATTCTTATACCGGGTGTATTCGTGTTTTTAACGAATTAGTCCAAGAGCGAGCGAAGCGAGCTCAGGAGCTTAGGGCACCCCGACACGGACACTTTAGACCCTGCGGACGGAAATAGGAGCCCCGCGCAGCGGGGCTCCGTCGACTTTAAAGGCGTCCATATATTTTTTTGGCAGTCAATAATACGAAAAAATGGATTTATTTCATAATATTTTAGGAAACGTTATTTGGTGACCATTTATCCATTTTGGTAACCGTTTAGAATTTTTTTGGTAGTAAAATAGGTACTTTTTTGGGCGGTGTTTAAACACAAGCCATTAAAAAACCCGCTCTCACTCGCGTCGGGGAACCGCTAACGTTTACAGCAGTTTATTTTATTTACTAAGCGTTACGTTCCCTTAGGTTCCCCGGTGTAAGTGCGAGGTATATTTTTTTAGTTTTAAGAGGTTTCTGTGTCGTCAGTTTTTATTCTTTTTTATTTAATTTTTATTTCATGCTTTTTAAACTACATATAATACACCAAGACGCGCTCGTGAGCCGCTTCCATCGGAAACCTATCGAAACACGTATTTATGACACAATACCTTGCGAAAATACCTAGATTCGGATTTGATTCAGTCAAATGCAGATAACTTTTGAACGGCTTAACCGATTTCAATCTAACATAGCTAAGAACACTCTCGACAAAGTCACCTTTCAAACAAAAAATACCGGTTTTACCGTTTAGGAGCTATAATGCCACAGACAGAGACACAGATTTTTCCGTTGGGGGTTAATTATTAAGATAACCCAGGGAGCAAGTGGGCCGAGTGATATTGAGATATTAGCAGAAAAAAATCTATCAAACGGGGATAACGTCATGGAAAAGGTCTTGGGCCAACACACATTCACGACGACACATAGGTGCACAATGTCTCGTATTCCTATGATTGCATGATGCGAAGTAAAGTTTGGTCTTTGGTGTGAACTTATGCGTAGTATCAAGAACACAGATGTTTTTCGGATGATGTGAATAAGATACCTGTTGCTTAGTAAAACGTTTATGAGCGAACCGTTGTCCAATAAAACACAGTTTGTTACTCTAAAAAATCGCTGCAAACAACAAAAAACCAAAACGAGTAGCAGTATTGCCTAAACATGAGCTGGAATACATCTACCAATACCTTCAAGGATTACAAGCGTAATGTAGAAACTGGGTTTTTCACCTCTAAACATAATCTGTTTGCACAGTCAGTAATCGTTTCTCAAATCACATTTTGAACATGTTTTCGCACCAAACACAATTTTGCTGGAAAATTGACTTGAAATTTCAAGAAAGTGTGAGATTTTTAGTATAAGCTGAGCACTTTAGCCTCTATTTCTTGAAATGGAATGGTAATGCAATGTCTGCGACCGTAATCTTTGTTCCACCACCAGACGCTGTGCACGCGACAGCAGATTAGCACTTTTTTCTCTTCATTTCTGATTCACTTAAGTGCATAACGCTTTATCCTATTTTAAATCTAACACAATCTAGATTGTGCTCTTTTATATATGAATAATAAAGTAAGCTCGAAATAATGGTTCTTAAGAGATATCGAAAATGTTAATTTCACTTTTGTGACCTTGCTGCAGGCAGGCTTTAATTTTAGTCAAAGGATAAGCATTACCATACAATATGGCACGTTATATGCCCGGAACATATCTTCTTTGATTCTTTGTCGCATGCCTGCTACCTGGATGCTACAGAGAAGTTATTAAACAAGATTGAGTGCCTGCAAAACTTATGCATTCGCTTTGTTTATGGTCTACGTACCTAAGTATGATCATGTATCTCACCTTCGCAAGGAACTCAAGTGGCTCCCAATCCGTCTTCGCAGGAACACTCGGACCTTATGTCTCCTTTTCAACGTCTTATCCTTCCTACCTGCTTCAGCGATTTTCTTACGCTCGCCCTAGAGATGCATTATGTAGATCACATCTTAGATCCCTCCTTAAAACCTATCCTTATAAAACTAGCCTTATTCCTATTCCTTCTCTGTCTATGCGGTAGGATTGTGTCACTCATTTCAGCCTAGCTTCAGAGATCTTGATAATATATCGCTTTTTAAAAAGCGATTAAAAGAGCATTGTGTTTCCTTTTAAATCTGATCTTTAAAAGCATAATTATGTATATTGATTAAATATATATATATTTAAGAATTATTTATTTGTTTAAGTATATATTATCACTTACACTATTTTTTTTTATCTTTGGTTAGTCGTAAAATTTTCTTCTCTTCATGTTCTCACACACTATTTGTCTACATTTTTTTTTCATTTCTCCTTTTTGTGAGTCTGCTGGGTTAAATTTCTTAAAAAATAAGGAGTCCCTTTGTACAGTACAAATGTTTTCTTAATGTCCCTCGGCAATCATCGCATTTCCGAAGACAAACGAATGCTTATTTCCCTTTCCTCAATTATTAGATTTATCTATACCAATATCACAAAGAGGAAAGATTTTTTTTGTTTTTTTGTACCGAATAGGCTCCAAAACTACTGGGCCGATTTAAAAAATTCTTTCACCTATGGAAAGCTACATTATTCCCGAGTAACATAGGCTATAATTAAATTTAAAAAAAAATAGAAATGCTTATTAAAATTGAAATAATGTAACCCAAAGTAGCAAAATTTTGTCTACAACATTCATTTTTTGGCGTGCACTGAGAAAACTATTGATTATACATCAAAATTAAGTACTACATGATTAAAGTGCTCATAATTACCTATATAAAAGTCTGCAAGAGAATATATTTTTACAAGAATATATCTCACTATTATAGTTAAGTCACAATAGCAGCTTTTGTGTTCCAAAATTTAATTAGGTCGCCGGTAGAAACAAAAGTTGGTTACGTTCGTATTGTAGTATTGATTCTTATTCAAATAAATTGTTTAACTAAATCTGATTTCTTGGGTCAGTCCACTTGACACATAGCACAAATACTAAAATAAATGAATATTGAAGGTTGTTATTATTATTTTTTTAAACTACCAAAAGATGATTTAGGCGATGTTAAAGTGTTTTTAAGAATCTTATTTCATGGGTAATAAACTTGAAACTTGACTTAAATACCAACCTAAATAAACAATAAAGGTCATCAATAGTTTTTTGAAACTACTCCCAAAAGACAGTATTTAGGGGATGTTAAAGTGTTTTTGAAGAATCTTATTTTTTGTATAAATAGATTTGAAAGTTGAAATAAATACTAACATAAGTAAACAATAAAGGTTGTCATTATTAGATTTTTCGAATCTACCCCCAAAAAACGATTTAGAGGATGTTAAAGTGTTTTTGAAGAATCTTATTTTTGGGTTAATAAATTTGAAAGTTGACATAAATAAGATCCTTAGTAACCAATAAAGGTTGCCATTATTAGTTTATCGAATCTACCTCCAAAAGACGATTTAGGGAGTGTTAATGATTTTTTGAAGAATCATATTTCTTGGGTTAATAAACTTGAAACTTGGTAGAAGTATCAACCTTAGCAAACAATGAAGGTTGTCATTCTAAGTTTTTCGAAACTAACCCCAAGCTAAGAATCTTACTGGACCGAGTTTTGTTTTTGACGTAGGGTTCTAGGGGAGCACTTAACAGGAATTTTCGTCAATTCAATCTTTAAGGAGGTGAAATGGAACAAAATTTGTTTGTAAAATTTACACAAAACTACCATCCAGATAGGGTTAGCGCTGTTAATTTTTTTTTGAGGAATCGTACTTCGCAATCTTAATAACATAAATGAAAAACAAAAAAGAGAAGGAAAGAGTGAATAACATGTTTGGGTTGTTCAACAGCCGACCCTCAACGGGGCAAAAAGGATTTATCAAGTTTTAGGGGAGGATTTTGATACTTTGTGGCTATAACTTGAAATTTATTATACTTTAAGTCAAATGACGAATCGTCCCAATTCAATAAACCCAGTACTACGATACCCAATTTTTATTGATTTAATAATTGACTATTTTTGGTCGCCTTCAATAACTGCACATACTAAAATCATTTATAGGATAAACGAAATCACGCGGACGAAGTCACGGGCGATGCTAATCATGAATAATAATTTAAATTCAGAGCTAAGTACTTTATTGTTATTTTGTTTTGATTTCCGTGTGAAATATATAGAGCTATAAAAATAGCATCTTTAGCCGCTTTCCTCCCATTTTTTAAATAAATTACATTATTTTATAAGAATATTAGCAACTCTATATACTTCCAAGTTGATTGAGAGCGTCCGGTCAGCACCAAGTGCTAAGGGCAACTGATCCGACGACTGACAAAACATGAAGTTTGCCGAGGGACATTAAGAAAATGTATTTACTTGATGTGTTTTCTGTATGTGTTATACTGTGTGTTCATTAATAATAAATTAAATAAATACAAAGTATGTTACAACATTCTATTATTTTAAGTGTATGAATAGTTAATTAAGTGTGGTCAGATGTTAATCAAACCATAACAATGAAACCATATTGATTTAATTTTATCTTAATCAAAAATAATAATGCGAAATAGTTTGTTATACTTAGTTAAAGCATACCTAGCTATAGTTATTAGTATGCATGTTTGTACTTCGTGTGATGAACTTTAGCTATTATACTGTTATACTCAAGTTTACCTGATATTATATTGCTTAGAGATAAAACACACTAAATCTAAACTCGGAATATATTACAACTATCAACATTAACTATCTTTAAGCACCTGTAAATTATGAGGAAGGAGAATACGAATATATTACTTTCTTCCTACTAAACATATTATAAATGAAGGTCTGTATGTTTGGATATTTGTTTAACAGACGGACTGCATTACAACTGCACTCCGACTGCAAATTTGTAGTTTGAATGCAGTTAGTACGACTGCAATAAAACTGCAAACCAACCGTGCAGCCTGATTGCAGTCGGTGTGCTGTTGGCATGCAATTCATACGAATGCACGCTGACTGCAAGCTAGCTGCACGGTCGAAATTCAGTTCAAATGCAGTTGGACCAACTGCATCAGAACTGCGATATATTTTCATTTGAATATCAATCTACCTATGTGATTTACAAAGAAGTAACCCGACTGCAATCGGAATACACGGTTGGTTTACAATTTTATTGCAGTCGTACTAACTGCATTCAAACTGCAAACTTTACAGTCGGAGTGAAGTTGATATATTAATATAAACATAGTACTTAGTGTTTACCTCAGTTTCATTTATACGTTAGCATTAGGTCACTAGGTATTATATTAAAAAAAAACAATATAAATAATTTGGATAACATGTTATTAATTAATTACACGATGTAACAATTACTTATTTATTAAACATGCGATCCTGGTGTCACATGGCTGATGTAACATAACCACAGAAATACCGTTATTTATTATTATTAATGGTTGTATCACACAGGTACAAATTTAACCTGAAAGTATTAAAGCTTGTTTAATACTCAATAATAAACTATGAATTAAAAGTATAAATTCAATTCTTTATCGTGTGAAATGCTATACATGATTGTGTAAAATTGTTTATCGTACTATGACTGTACGTCGTAGGCTTGTGGCTACTAATACCAGTCGCATGCGATCTTCAAACCGCGACCGATTCGTGAAAAGGAGATTATACATTACATAACATGAGTCCTCCGTGCCTTAAAAAGTAAATAAAGCCGTTGGTCTCGGCTGTTATATATACATAGATCTTTGACTTTTGTTAATAGCACAAAGCTAACAACCAGTCTTGTCAAGGACAATCGAATAACAGTTAATAAAATATTGCAGCATCTGGTTAGAATGGAAGCAGGGGACTGGAAGAAACCTTGGTAGATGATGTCTTACATAATGTAGGTACCACAACTGCAATCATTATATTAGAATCTGAATAGCAGTGTAAAAGACAGCCAAACTATAAGCAAGACGCAGCTGCGTACCGTGACGGTGACGGAGCGGAAAACATAATGACTTGCGGTTTGCCGGCACAGCTGAGACAGCTTTACACAGCTAGTTCTGTTCAGTTGTCTGGAAGAACCCTAGGATTTCACACTCACTGCCTGTCTGTACACGTTCAGAGGGTAGGCTCCATTATACTACTAAAACGACTGTAACATCGTCCATAACTGTCTCCTTAGTAGCAGCTTAACCCCTAGATTCTAAGTAATTTCCTCCATTCAACTTAACCACGACTTGTTCCAGTATGCGTGGTCAATCCCAAATACGAGTATGTTGGCCTTTTAATTATATTATTACTGATAGAATGCCACTTTGTCTAGAACCCTGAGTCATAATAAGAAACCCATTTTGATAAAAGTTAATTGACGGACAAATCTTTACCTTTGTCTAATTGCTTGTTATTTAATGAAAAATGGATAGTAGTAGATAGTTATGCTAAAAACATTTATTCATCAAAGTTTTTCGACCTCTGAAGTATTATTTTACATTTCTGTTGAATATCAAAACTTGATCTAAATCCATTATTAGAAATCTATCACCTTTTTCTCTTAATTTTGCTCCTGTTTTTTTTTCAGGATAAAATAGCAACACATTTAGCGATATTATGTTGATTTATATAAGTGAAAGAATCTTCGTAACTGAACCAGTACTTACAGATATTACCTTAGTGCTAAGGTTACGCAATACACGTCCGTGTCCGTGATCCGTGTCAGTGCTTTGAGTTCCGAGTTCAAAATGTTCTGAATTATGACAGATTATGACGGATAGAATCCGGATGCAGTGCATTAGCTTCCCTACAAAAAGTATTACGGCTACTTCGGAACCTAAATTTCACGGATTCTGATCTGATGTAGTGCGTTACCCAAACAAATAATTATCTAATCTAATCTTACTAGCTCATATTGCCTCACTCCTGGACAAAGACCTTTTTTTCCTTTTTCTACATCATTCTATTTTCCGCTAGTGCAGGCCAGTCATTTCAGTAGGAGTCAATTTCGTCCCGCTATCACAGATTACTTAATACATACACACATAAATACATAAGCTCACGTCTTTTTCCCATGGAGATATGAAGAAACTAGATAACACCTTCTGCAACGGTCCTTACGTACTTCTTTTGCTTCGTTCTATATACATCTGGATATATTTTGAATTTCAGAATAATCGACAACGCCATCTACTGGCATTACCGGAACCAGTTTACAACGCTATGTTCGTTTTGGTCCATGTTTTGTTTCTGTTATGTATCATAGATGGCGCTGTGTTCGCAAAACGTATGGTAAAATGAATTTTCTTCTTCTTACTCGGGGCGGAGTAGCCGTTCTCGAGTTATAAATGGTGTAACTAACACGACTTTGTTTTATATATAAAGAAGATAATTTATTTATGGAAAGTTACTTTCTAAAAATAAAGATAATTTATTTCAGTAACTCCATGTCAGTCAGTCTATCTGTTTGTTCCAGGTAATCGCCGAAACGACTGGACCGATTTTGACAGGGCTTTCACTGGTAGATAGTTGATGTTATAAGGAGTAACATAGGCTCCTTTTTATCCCGGAAAAAATCACATTTCCTGTGGGCAAATAAAAAACTTTAACGCGGACGAAGTCGCGGGCAACAGCTAGTTGAGAATATAACTAACAAATTATGTCACATCAAACGCAACATTCTACTGCACAGCAAGTGAGCAATACTACTCTCAAAGCTGAATCCCGACTAGTTTAATACCGCTGCAGTTACAGGCAGCAACATAGTTGGACTAAAATCAGCCATTATGTGACGTCACGACTAACTAAAACTTTACTGGGAGACTAATAGCTACCAGTAGTTAGGAAGAATCCGTCCTTAGCACGGTATTACTGTTGCCATTGAAGTTAACTTAGAACGGTAGCGGGACTGTTATTAACTTTTGAAGAATAGGTTAGAGGTTATATCATAATTAATAAGTCTTCAGTTCAAATAGAATAATTTAATACCGAAATAAAAATATCCTATGTTCTAGACTAGTTCATGGTCAACCTGTGTGCCAAACATCCAAGTCCATCCAGTAGTAGAGGGATCAATCTCTAAACAGTATAAATCAAAATCGGAGTCCGCGTCTGTCGATGTAATTTAGAAAAAAGAAGAAAGGAAGAATATTTTATTTGTGACACACACGCTAGATTTCTTTTAAACCATGCAACGGATTTTGATAAGGTTTTCACAATACATTACAATGTAAAGGGTGATATACGAGGAAGGTTTGTCTATATAATTTGTCTCGTACGAAGCCGGGCCGGGTAGCTAGTGATTAAATAATATATAAATATACAGAACTTCATACATTCATAATTATAGTAGATCCATATTTTTATTTGTTGAAGTAACCATGACGATTTTCTTCTTAATTACCTTTCTCATCTTTTTTTTTGAGTCTACGGTTGTCATGTTATAAATGTTAGCTTGACTTTACGATCTTTTTTTCTGGAAGGTTAGTAGTTCTTGTAAAATTGTAAAGATCAGTCGAATTCATTTGGAATATAAACCGACCTAAACCTTGCTGGGAAAATAGCCGTAGGATAGACTTGTGTACCAATTTTTTTTTCCTTATACACAGTGGTATAAAAATGTATTTTCGTGTACCGTAGTAACAAAATATTACAAGTAGGGTCGAAATTAAGACAACCCTTTCTGAGAAAATTGCTAGTATTACTATGTAACTAGGCTACGAAGATCAAAGTGCTACACATACAGGAGTACATAACCCGTATATTTTAGTGATCGTTCACATTCTAATCTCATTTTCAGCATATTAAAAAGCACCACAATCTCCATTTTGCCAAGTCTTTGTCATTAATTATCGCCGAGATATAGTGATTGTGACTTGAATTTGACAGTTTTTATAACTACAAGAATTTTGTCTCGTTGAGTTCTTCAAGGTGAGGCAACATTTGCCGCTCGGTCTGTAGATTGGTAACCATCCATTGCACCGATTCTCCTCCGTGTCTCGGGAAGTGCGTTAAGCTTTTGGTCTCGCTGTCATCTGTAGATCTTTGACATTCTTTATGGTTAGGTTAGGTTAAAGAAAAGGAAAGTATCCAGGCAATCTGACAACAGTCAAGTGCCAAGGGGTATCGTGGTACCCATTTCTGGGAATAAATAATAACTAAATCAATGAAAATACATTGATTTAGTTGTTATTTATTGTTTATTAAAAATACAGTGTAGACTTATAAGCTACGCACACTCCCGCAAAACTGCACATAGAGTTTGACTGCGGGGTCAATCATACTCGCTTACTCAGGTAGGTACATAATTACGCAAGTGCTTGAAATTTTAATTTTAGGTAAGTAAGTAGGTACTTAATGCAAACAATTAATTTAGTGCTTAAATAATTTACGCTAAAATAATTTCCATTTTGTTTCTTTACTTGCGTTTGATTAAAGATGTATGAGTCATATTGTTGGGATCTCACCTCTCAACACCGTCGTGCGGGCGGCCATTGTCGCAGTCTGCTGTTGCACGTCTCTAAGCACCGCTGCGCTTATTTATCCGAACCGTTCCGTTTTATCATTAGACAAGTTATACAGTCAATTATTAACTTCATTTACTTCACCACGACCTATCGTCACGGTCACATATTTATAATTATGATAGTGTAATAAACATAATGATTTCATATGGATCATTTCGTCTTTGATAAAAATATAATGATGATGATTCTTTCATCGTGATCCTATGTATGATCATAAATATATGATAGTGTATTAACCAACCGACAGGTAAGCTACCCCAACATAGTAATAGCAACAAGCAGATTGATCGATTTGGCATTAAAGTACCACAAACAAGCCTTGGCATACAGCAAAATACTGAAAAGTAAAGCGTCAACTTTCACAGGAACCGAAGAGTTATTCAAACACCCATCTTCAACGGACGAGTGAAGACACAAAACCGATAAAGTCAATTTAAGTTAACTTGTTAAACTTTACTTCTTGTAAGGATAGAAAAAAACCTTCGTCGAGAGTTGACCTCACATTGTATAGGCATTTCATATAGTGGAAGGTCAGCTTATACTGGAAATGTATTGCTTGTACGTCGACTGGCGTACATCTGGCACCAAGTATTGGGACGTTTTTATTTAAAATCTTCTAATATTGAAACACCTTCGCTTGTAGCGATCCGTAGTCTTTTCTTTTTTTTCCTCTGCCGGTTTCCTTATTCGGTAACACCATAAATATTTTGTGTACGTAAATCCTGCGAAAACGTGCTGGTTGTGTGACATAAAAAAATACTCGTAGACCAGCCAAAATTCTCAATAATAAATGTTTATCCAGGAAACCCGACAAGTTTAGAAGCATTTAAAATCCTTTTCACCACAGGTACCAAAAGATTACGTCACAAAAATTTTGCTACGCTTGCTACGAGCGTGTGGCCTGGCGTAGCAACTGCTACGGCGTAGCAACCAAAATGATTGCTAACGGGCGAAGCCCACTTTTCATATATAAAAATGATTCGACTACATCACCACGTACGTAGGTGCAATTAGTACTATATCTCTATACATATTATTATAATTAACACCAAGATACACCCAGTGTTACTACCCGTTTTATGTTTCAAGATAAAAAACCTAAAATGATCCAAGCATTTAATTTACATAATATCATTTATGCCCATACTACAAAAAAGCTGAGTTGTGTGAAGTGGAGGGGACATGTGTTGTAAACAATTTCACAAAAAGGTGAATTTGTAGTTTTCTGAATATTTTTTTAATATGAATATTTTAGGGATACATTGTGATTTAAAAAAAAATGTTTCCCCTCGCTTGGCATTTTTCCTGTATCGTGAGTGCATTTACAAACATTTAAACTCACATACATAATCAACCAAACCGGAACCACTATCTGTAAGCCATACAAATATATGTGCGGGCATCGAACCCGCGACATGCAGCGCACCAGCCGATCGCTTAACCACTGTGCCAACCGTGTCGTTAAGTTATTTTTAATTTTTAATGGATACATTTTAATATTGTTTGTAACCATCGATTCGATGTTAATTTCCCATTACATAAGCCGCTAAACTATGCGTGATTTCGTTTATCTCAAGTCACGACATCCAATACTCACCGCTCGCAGCTCCGCACAACTTCAGGGAATTTACCCTAGTTGTTAAACTCCTGTCTACACATCTCCATACATCTCCACAATGGTAGAGTCTAGGCCTAAGCTCTGTTAATAATACTCCCGGCCCCGAGGCGAGGCGAGTCTGGCCCCGTAGACCATACACATACTTCATTACACACTACCACTAATTAGTGTGTGTAGTTAGGGTCTCCTTATTAGTCGGGCCTGTGTCTCATCAAGTTAAGTTGCTGACAGAATATTTAGCATGGTTTCAAAACTTAGTTTGAGTTACTTCAAACTTGACAAATTTTTCTGTCAAGCACACCTTTTCAAGATTCATAACTTCATATTTCGTACTACAGTGCCTTTTTAATGATTTAAGTGAAAGTAATAACTTTTTTGTTTTCGTACAATTCCAGTCCATAGTTATACATGATACATTAAATTATATTGTAAACAGATAAAAACCCAAAATAAAATTTATGAAAACGATTTTGAATTCTTAATTGAAAATAAAATTTATTCAATTCTTGTTTTTATATCATTTTGATAAAATGTAACTCAAACTTCAAACATTTCTAGTGAACTGAGGACTTTCATATAGTTATAAAGTTGTAGCTGTCTATAGTAGGTACGTAGGGTCCAAATCGTAGACAAAAGATCGTAAGAAACTCTATAGAAATTTTTTGAACTGACGTAGTTCCAACAGCGGACATCTTTCAACTGAAATGTTGCTAATGGTGAGGATGGCCATAATCTATAGCTGTAAATTCTTTCAACGATTCATAAAAATACCTCATAAATACATTCTCTAACCTTGAAACATATCTTTATACCCATAGATTTAGAATTTTTTTGCTGTTTATACCCAAGTAAACACAACATAAATCCCTTGTCTTCGCGTAAAAGCATAGTGCAAAAGGCAGAGTGACATGTGTATTTTCATTCACACTCTCTAACATGTTTGCCTTACATTTATATCAACCGATAAAAGGCCAGAATGTTTGTCATATTGAATCGATAGGCAACGAGCCACATTAGTTTAGCTCAAACACTGCATGATATGGTCATATAGTCGTGGATATTGACATATTAAGTTATGGGCGCCTAGTATTGGTATAAAATTGGTTACATTTAACATAAAATTGATAAAATCACCGAAGGGTTAGGATTGAGGTGTACGTTTTTGAATGAGACGTGACCTGTCACTACCGACCGTGGTTCGTTCATTGATCGGCAATGCAGAGTCATGGGACGCAGTAATCTCCTTGTGTTAGAATATCATCTCGCAGAAGGAGGCTGCGCAAAGGGAAAAGGAGACTGTGTGTATGTAGTGCGGGACGAAAGACCAGTGTTCTTCTTCCCTCTCTAAGCGTACCGGGTGAAGAGCAGATATTGCCCTCTTCCAGCCAGAGGATCCAGTGACGACGGATTCAAGGTCATCCATCGCCACCTATTAATCAAGACCTGAGATAGTATCTATGAGACTTTCCACCATGAAAAAAGAGGTAAAGGTTATTATAATACACTCACATTTCGTCAGCTTATAAGAAGCAAACTCATAGCCATCAACCGGGCACAAAGAAACTGCGGGTACTGAGAAATTCTAGACGCACATTTGTTAGATACTTTTTGAAAAATACAGTCATGTATAGTTAATAGGTACTAGATAACTACAATCAATCCGTCATTTAATCAGTACTGAATGAATGACGGATTGATTGTTGTCAACCTACAGGTTCAACATACACGTTTACTGCTGAACAAAGGCCTCCACAAAAAATTTCACCACATCGACCGGTGCTGTACGTCACAAGGTTCGTAGAATTGTAAACAAACGGTTATTCAAACAAACATTTTCAAAACCATCTTGTTTACACGGATGGAAACAAAGCTTTCCTCAACATTCTATTACAAGATCCCTCTATCATAGACACGTGGCATCTTCAGTCATCGTGTACGATTCAAGAGATATCTGGAGTTACCCGTGGCAAAAGTTACAAGTACTTTCTAAACAATGAACCGTCGCCTGGGTTTAGTTCATTGTTTACTTACCACTATTAAGGCACAAGTCTATATTTGTCATATTGTTATCAAATCGACTAGATCTTTTAACGCGGCTTCGGAGAGTTTAGTGAACTTTTATTGTCTGTTTGCTGTGACGGGCTTTGTTAGTTGGAAAGATTTAGGTATTTATTATGGGACATTAAAATAATTCTCCACTTCTAACATAATTAACCCGTTTCTGAACTGACCGGGAGAAATGGAAAAGACCGGCCAAGTGCGAGTCGGACTCGCGCACGAAGAGTTACGTACCATTGTCACAAAAAACTGAAAAAAAATCACGTTTGTTGTATAGGAGCCTCACTTAAATATTTATTCTATTCTGTTTTCAGTATTTGTTTTTATAGCAGCAACAGAAATACATTATCTGTGAAAATTTCAACTGTCTAGCTATCACGGTTCATGAGATACAGCCTGCAGACAGACAGACAGACGGACAGTAGAGTCTTAGTAATAGGGTCCCGTTTTTACCCTTAGGGTACGGAACCCTAAAAAGAGGCCTTTGTCCAGCTGTGGAATAACTCGGGCTGAAAATAACTAATACATATATTTTTATAAACATTTGTTTGTTTATCAGTAGCGTAGTTAAGGATCTAAAAGCAGAATAAAGATTATCGCTTTTAGTTTATTTTTAAGCAAGTCTTTAAAAACTGGTAATCCTTTGTTTAAAGTATTGACCTATTGTTTTAAAACAACAACAATGATTCTTAAGACAAAATAACTCAACTATAATCTCGTCTTTACTCAGATCGAAAAATAATTAACTTGTTTAGTATCTACAAGGTAATTACCTATTATAATTAATTCTAACTCATTCATCTGGTGATAATCAACTCTTTAGCAATTAATAAAAGGCCAAATTAATTTGAGCGTAACAAAATGATTTAATTAACCAAAGATGATGAATTGAAACTTTTAACATTTCATTTATGTTAAGTAAATTAACTCAATGTCAAAGACAATTTATTAATGTATTAATAGAAAGGGTTCTTTTGTTATTCCTTGAATTGAATGAAGGTTTAAACTATTTTGGTTATTTCGTAGTAATTAATCTTAAGTGCTTTTAAACTTAGGTTGACTGGTTTAGGGACGAAGATGAATTTAAGCGCAATTTATAGAACTAGAAAATAACACGATAAGATCCATAGTTTTAGGTCTTAGCCTATTGTTTCTATCTTTTGTATAAAGACTAAGCGGCAGACCAAAATAATAAGACAGGTGTAAAATAATACGATAAGTTCTATAGTTTTAGGTCTCAGCCTATTGTGTCTAGTTATTGTATAAAGACTAAGCGGCAGACCAAAATAATAAAACAGGTGTAAAATAATAGTGATGTGAATAATGTTCTTAATATTTCAAATCAATAAATGCTACTATGAATATAAGTACCGTGCACCGAAGTAAATAAAATAGCATTTTGAGTAATCTTCAAAGATGTAAAACAAAAAAATGTACATGGTCGTAAAATATGAATGAATTTCCATCAAATAAATAAAATAACATTCAAATCGAAAAAAACCGGCCCGTTGAGTACCAATTCGTTTATGAAAATAGCAGTCACATAAAAACATGTTCTGTAAATAATGTGTTTTATTGATTAAAAAATAAAAACTCGAGCTCTTAGGCAGTTTAATTTCATTGCACGTCATTTATGTACCTTCATATGACACGATAGGGCGAAAGCTACTTGAAAAAGTGGAATCTATAGTCTAAGTAATTTATATTGAGTAGAAACTAATGTTTTTTTTTTCTGTAGTATATTCGACGTGTCCAACGGCTTTTAGTTTATAGCATTCGTGTCTGGTAAATGGAGTTCAAGGGAAGGCGAAAAAATAGTTAAAGTCTAACCTAATAGGACTTATGCCTCTTCAAGAAATAAATTTACTATTATTTTTAGGGTTCCGTACCCAAAGGGTAAAAACGGAACCCTATTATTGTCCGTCTGTCACCAGGCTGTATCTCATGAACCGTGATAGCTAGATAATTAGAATTATCATGGATTATGTATTTATATTGCTGCTATAACAACAAATACTAAAAACAGAATTAAATAGATATTTAAGTGGGGCTCCCATACAATAAACGTGATTTTGCAGTTTTTTGCGATAATGGTACGACACCTTTCGTGCGCGAGCCCGACTCGCACTTGGCCAGTTTTTTTGTTTTCGCCTTCCCTTGAACTCCATTTACCAGGCACAAATGCAATAAACTAAAAGCCGTTGGGTATGTCGAAAGTCCTATGTCCTACACATGATCTACCCGTGTACCAAACATCCAAGTCGTTGGTGCGTCTATCTCTAAATAGTATGAATCATAAAACAAAAAAACATAAAGTCGAACATAGAACCTCCTCCTTTTTGGAAAGTTGGTTAAAAATCGGAGTCCGCGTTCGTTTCGACGTCATTTCTGTTTCTACGTCATTTCTGTTTCTACGTTAGATTTATTTTAAACCACGCAAATCAAACAATTTTAGTGAACAATGAAAGAAACATTTCCAATGCCTCGGTTAACTTTTTGTATACACTCTTTACAGCTCAATATGACATAAAAAGGCATTTTTCTAGATTTCGGTGGATTTCCGGTGCCGATAATGCTAAATGAAAAGCTCAGATTAAGATCAGTGATCGTAACTTTAGTCCGTTTTTTGGCACACAAAGTACATACAATCGCGTCATCTAGTTAGATTTGTCTGTGGGGGTGTCAACCAGCCGACGCCAACGGCCGAGCGAGCACGGGCCCCCGCACCACATCGCCACGACAGTCAGTTGTTGCACGCCTCTAAACACCCCTGCGCTCGCGCATATTGAAATTCCATATTTATTCAAGTATAAACCAATCGTATCGTTTGTAATTTCATCTTTCAGCATTATACTTGTTATACTGTCCACTATTACTTTCATTTACTTCACCACGACCTATCGTCGCGATCACATATTTATAATTGTGATAGTGTAAAATAAACATAATGATTTCATATGAATCATTTCGTCTTTGATAAAAAATATGATGATGATGATTCTTTCATAGATATATGATAGTGTAATACACTCCAACACCCCAACATAGTAGTAGCAACAAGCAGATTGATCGATTTGGCATTAAAGTACCTACACCACATAAAAGCCTTGGCATACAGGAAAATACTGAAAAATAAAGCGTCAACTTTCACAAGAACCGAAGAGTTATTTAAACACCCATCTTCAACGGACGAGTGAAGACACAAAACCGATACAGTCAGTTTAAGGCGATGTATACGCCCCAATGTGAACGCAGTTCTGGCCGTGCGCCCGCTCGGAGCCAAAATATAAATATTAAACCTCCTTTTGAAAAGTTTTGTTTGCAAAACATTATTTGATTTACATATGCTATTTCAGTTATGAAGAAAATTCAGCCATCAATTTTTCTGTGTAAAAATATTTTTAAACATCCAAGTCGTTTTGGAGGACTATCCAAAAGTTTCGAAAAATATCGTGTTGCTAATTATTTTTTAAACCAAAACTATTTCCTATACGAAAAAACCATGTTTAAAAAATAATGTACATGAAACAATTATATATTTTTTTTTCAAACATTTTAACCTAGCCGTTACTAAGGAGTATGCTTTAGAAAGTTACCGTTTTACGGCACTAAAGCGGATGTAGGCCCTTAACTTACTTGTTAAACTTTATTTCCTGTAAGGATAGAAATAACCTTCGTCAAGAGTTGACCTCACATTGTATAGGCATTTCATATAGTGGAAGGTCAGTTTATACTGGAAATATATTGCTTATACGTCGACTGGCGTACATCTGGCACCAAGTATTGGGAAGTTTTTATATAAAATCTTATAATATTGAACCACCTTCGCTTGTAACGATCCGTAGTCTTTTCTTTTTTTATCTCTTCCGTGTTCCTTATTCGATAACACCATGAAAATTTTGGGTACGAAAATCCTGCGAAAACGTGCTGGCCGATCATAATTGTCAATAATAAATGTTTAGCCAGGAAACCCGAGAAGTTTAGAAGCATTTAAAATCCTTTTCACCACAGGTTCATTTAATTAGCATACAAATAATCAACAGATAAGTTGTATGCTAATTAAATCCACCAAACGTTTAAAAAATTTTGTTACGCTTGCTACGAGTGTGCAGCCTGGCGTAGCAACCGCTACGACGTAGCAACCAAAATGAACGCTAACGAGCGAAGCCAACTTTTCGTATCTAAAAATGTTTCGACCACATCACCACGTACGTAGGTGGAATTAATACTTTATCTCTGTACATATTATTTTAATTAACACTAAGACACTCAGTTACTACCCATCTTATGTTTCAAGATCCAATACTCACCGCTCGCAGCTCCGCACAACTTCAGGGAATTTACCCTAGTTGTTAAACACCTCTCTTCTCCGCTTTGCACATCTCCATACATCTCCACATTGGTGGAGTCTAAGCTTAAGCTCTGTACTACTATAATGTCTCTCTGGCCCCGTAGACCATACACATACTTCATTACACACTACCGCTAATTAGTGTGTGTAGTTAGGGGCTCCTAATTAGTCGGGTCTTTGTCTCATCAAGTTAAGTTGCTGACAAAATATTTAGAATGGTTACGGTCTTAAATAATATTCTAATACTAGTCAGTGGTAAGTTTGGCGAAGTGGTGTTCATAATTTGTAAGGTGACTATTTACTTGGTGAACCGTAACAAGGTGTAAATACTAACATCTTGATCTGGTTTCAGAACTTAGTTCGAGTTACTTAAATCTTGACAAACTTTTCTGTCAAGCACACCTTTTCAAGATTCATAACTTCATATTTCGTACTACAGTGCCTTTTTAATGATTTATGAAAACGTATTTGAATTATTAATCGAAAAGTAAGTCTATTCAATTCTTGTATTTATATAATTATGATAAAATGTAACTCAACCTCCAAACATTTTTAGTGATTTTTCCAGGAGTCGTTCATATAGTTAGAAATTTGAAGCTATGTATAGCGTAGGTATCAAAACGTGGCGTTTCACAGGGGGGTTTCGGGATGACGGGGCCTCCTTCCATGTGGTGGTAGTGAGCACCGGGTTGGTTTTAGTGAGGTAAAAAACCCACTCTCCTTGGTCTTTACCCAAAAAGTTCAGGCACCTTTTGAAGGTCTCCGTAAACAAAAATTAAAAATAAGGACCAAAACGTAGAATTTTTTTTAAGAAAAAACAAGAAACTCTATGGACACTATTTTAAACACCTGACGTAGTTCCAACAGCGGACATCTTTCAGCTGAAATGTTGCTGATGGCGAGGATAGCCATAATCTATAGTAGTAAATGCCCTCGACAATTCATAAAAAAATGGTGAAAACGTTGACTGGTAGAGAATGCCTTGTGGCATTAAGTCCGCCTATGTACCACTATTGTACATGAAGTTTAAATAAATAAATAAAAATGTTTATAGGTACAAGTTCAGTACAAACTAAAAATAACCTCATAAATATATTTGTCGGGTTTAGTCAATAGTACGGACGTCAAAACAAATCACGAGCACGCCACCTGTCGGCAAATCAAGAACAACTACGCTGTGGCGCGCTTCCTCTAACGACCTGTGTGGTGGGCACACAGAATATAAGAGTTGAGTACTGACCGCCCTAGAGCTTAGACGTTGTAGAATCGGTATCGATCAGTAATATTAGTGAGCAAGATTGTAACTGTGAACTATTTAAATAAACCCAGTGTATCGAATAATTTATGTTATTTCATTTGCACGACTGTACCCACCGACCTGCCCATACACGATGTCTTAACCATCCTGACTTCCCGATGGTTTGCATCTATCGGCCAGCCATGATGCGACATCAGAATTGGGATTCGGTCGTGCTAATGAGATCACACGTAAAAACAATGCTAGTGAAAATGGCGGTTACATTCTTGCAAAAAAATGCGGTGTCAGTTGAGAAAAAAAAAAAACAGTAGTGGTTCGTTTCTGCGACTACCCTCAGCCTTGGATAAAAAGAAAAAAAACCAGTCTAGAGCGGAGCAGCAAGGAAGCTAGCAACAACCAAGGAGCTGGACAGGTCAAGGAGGAACGTGTGGAAAGATCCATACACATGGATCTTAAGCCAATCTGGTGAGTCGTTTTCATTTTGTTATTGACTATGGCCAAGAGTGTTCATTATTCAAAATTCTGGTTTTGTGGCGGTCAATGGATCGTCGGGGTGGCCCGTGCTAGGTTATAATTTCTTGTTAGTTATCGATGGTCAAGTTGGGTGTTGTTGAAGGGTTATATTCTACTATCACTGGCGGTAGCCCTTGACTGACCTTGGCTGACTATCATTGTTTGGAAGTTAGAATACCTACCTGGGCACTTGGGACATTGTAATGTGTGATTCATGTTTTGGACAGGGTCTCTGCATTCACATTCAGTGTTCATTATAACCCATTTTGCCGTGCCGGTTTAGGTTACTACACCGGTTAATTTCCATCAAAGCTGTGTATGGTTAAGATAACCGTGTAAACAAGTACTCTCGTAGTGTTTTTCATGTTTCAGATACCATATTGTGTCGCAGTGGAGCCTCTGCTGCTGCTAGCAGTTCAGATGCTGTATGCGAAGGCTGACCTGTCAACATCTGAGAGGTTAGGAGGAACGGCAGACTAGCAGTTTGAGGTTGGGAGCGCGCAAGTTTGAAATGGAATACTCGGTGAGTCGCTTCCATGTTATTTCGATAGTGAGGTGGAAAGTTCTCTACTGAAGAGATGCTATTTCGAGTTTTAAGTGTTCATGTTTGATCACTGAATTGGTAGTGGTTATATCTAGCACTATCACTAGGTAATTAAGACACACTTGTAAAAAGCAAGTAGTTAGGTAATGAGTTTCCTATTGGCAGTATAGTTTCAAGATTTGGTTCAATACGAGCTTTAGGATGAGATATCCCATAAGAAGGAGATTTTCAGTAACAAAGCCAGTTAGTAATGACGTAGGGCCATCGCAATTGTATCGAGTTAGTAACGGTACTGGTCATTTACGTGTATTCAGAACAAATCTTATGTTGCGTCACGATTTACGACCACCGTCTTCAGATCTGAATTCATTTGCTTACTTTCAAAGTAACATTAGGATAGCAGTAGATCTCGCGATCGTTTTCCTTACATAAAAACTGAGGTAGTGAGCGATAGTAAATGGTTACTGTTGGTATTTAATTTTAAAGATTTTGATCCGAATTAATTCGTGAAGCTCCTTAATATTATCAGGGTTAGTTGTTTCCCTTTTGTTAGCAGTCGGTATGTAAATCTTTGAGTAAAAAGTGCGAATCTTTTGGGAAGGATCCTCGATCACCAAGTTCCTTGAGAATTAGACATCATAGTTGATGACAGTGGTAGTGAAACCAAATCTGATTAACATGTCTACTCTTGCGACAAATTCTGGACCGCCCCTCATGAGTAACATGTGGCGATGGGTCTACGAAGAGGTGTCGTTGAGTATGCATTGCCTTTGAATTATGGTAAAGATTAACGGAAATGTTACAATTACTTTATTTAGTTGTTGATCGTCGGATCTTTTTCTAATCAATAGTGTTGTGTGGGAAACTCTAGTGTGAAAACTAAATGGGACCTTTATTAAGTCCGCGATAGGTTATTATGACAGGACAGTGATATACAATGAAAGCTTTAAATAGGAACGCTTAGGACCTACAAGTATGCACGCGGTAGGTTAGGGAAGATGCCAACGGGTCATGTACCAGTCGATGTTGATGTTAAAGGAATTTTGATGATGATGAGCAAGCTTAAAGTGTCTAGCAGTTCAGTCTATCGAATGTATTATGATTGACCGTACCAGTGGATTCTGGTGGAGGTCGGGGTCTAGAGACCGTTGTGAGAGCAATACAATTGCTGGTCGGCTAGAGGGCCGTGGCGTTGAAGATTTTACTCGAGGGTTTCTTTAAGCTTGACAGTTTTTGCAGCAGCAGAATTTTTAAACTTGGTTTGGATCGATTTGTGGTACATGGCCCAAGGTGATGATTGAATGATGAATGATTCAGTTAAAGAGTAGAGTTCTAAAATTTCCCTATTTTCACGAACCCAATGATCTATTTTGGTCAGGAGTAGCCGAGCGTTGTGTGGCAGCTGTTGACCTGTGTGGCAACTGTGAGCCTGTGTGTCAACTGAAGGCCTGTATGGCACCTGTAAGTCTGTGTGACACTATGTCTGGTGTGAATGTTCATGTTTATGTTAGAGACCTTGCAGAAGGTTCATTTTGAGTTATGACGTTGAAAGAAGGTAAACTCACATAGTCACGCCAGAGGTGAGGTCACCATGTTAATGTTGATGACGTTCGAATCGTCAAGCCCTCATTACGAAATTTTAAATAATTTTGGTATTCTAATTTTGATTAACAGAATTTATAAAATTGCTAATAAAAATTTAAGGGTAGTAAAATTTAAGTAAGTACCTAAAAGGCAAGAAGGTTATTTGGAAATTTGCGAAAATGATGGTGATGATGATGATGAATGGACCGTGACTACAGATGATGAGTTCGGTATGTCTTTTGTACCTGTAATTAATAATACGCCCTCGGAGTCGGAGGAAACATTTTTCATATGCTCTCGCATCTTAAGTGTAGATAATTCCGAAGCTATAATAGAATCTTTGGAATGATCAATTAGTATGTGGTCTTTTTTACTTTTGTGGAAGATGATCATTTTTGTAAATGGGATGTCAAGATCACTCCTGCTGTTGTGGGTGTTGATCTGTGATGCGCTGTAGGAGTCTCACTTGCTTTAGTGGGTGACGATTCAGACCAGCTTGATTGTAACTGCGCTGTAGGAGTCTCACCTGCTTTAGTGGGTGACGATTCAGACCAGCTTGACTGTAACTGCGCTGTAGGAGTCTCACCTGCTTTAGTGGGTGATGATTCAGACCAGCTTGACTGTAACTGCGCTGTAGGAGTCTCACCTGCTTTAGTGGGTGACGATTCAGACCAGCTTGACTGTAACTGCGCTGTAGGAGTCTCACCTGCTTTAGTGGGTGACGATTCAGACCAGCTTGACTGTGACTGTGCTGTAGGAGTCTCACCTGCTTTAGTGGGTGACGATTCAGACCAGCTTGACTGTAACTGCGCTGTAGGAGTCTCACCTGCTTTAGTGGGTGACGATTCAGACCAGCTTGACTGTAACTGCGCTGTAGGAGTCTCATCTGCTTTAGTGGGTGACGATTCAGACCAGCTTGACTGTAACTGCGCTGTAGGAGTCTCACCTGCTTTAGTGGGTGACGATTCAGACCAGCTTGATTGTAACTGTAGGGGTTTTCTGTTGTAAAGAAATACCTAGACCAGTGATCCTTTCGAGGTGCTGCAGGAATCTCACCTGCATTGGTGGGTGACGATTTAGACCAGCTTGATTGTAACTGTAGGGGTTTTCTGTTGTAAAGAAATACCTAGACCAGTGATCCTTTCGATATGTAACTATGCAAAATGTTTCCTCACTCACCTAGAGTATGAGTCAGGATTGGACGAGCGAATACTGTGTGGAGATTTTGTGTGTTTCAGAAAACTTCCCTTGTATGATGGGAGACTGGTAGAACGGAGTGGACTAAGAACGGAGTGGACTAAGAACGTGTAGCGCAACACGACATGGGATGGCATGGAGCAAGGACAAGAAGATAATGCCTGTGGGTGATAGATTTGGGGAGTCTGTCACCTGAGAGAGGCCCGAGACGGCGACGTGCTGTGTTCCACGCTCGCCTCTCAATAGGAATTACGGCCTAGAGAACACCATGTGGTTTTAGTCAGTAAGAGTCTGACAGACCCCTCAGCTTTCCCCAAGGGCTGAGGACATCCATTGAGGATTTCCACATGATTCGATACACTGTTAAAACCTGACAATGAGGAACAGACGAGGACGCCTGTATCGCAGGATGGCCGTGTCGGGTTTAGTCAATAGTACGGACGTCAAAACAAATCACGAGCACGCCACCTGTCGGCAAATCAAGAACAACTACGCTGTGGCGCGCTTCCTCTAACGACCTGTGTGGTGGGCACACAGAATATAAGAGTTGAGTACTGACCGCCCTAGAGCTTAGACGTTGTAGAATCGGTATCGATCAGTAATATTAGTGAGCAAGATTGTAACTGTGAACTATTTAAATAAACCCAGTGTATCGAATAATTTATGTTATTTCATTTGCACGACTGTACCCACCGACCTGCCCATACACGATGTCTTAACCTAAGGGAATACATCCTGACTTCCCGATGGTTTGCATCTATCGGCCAGCCATATTCTAGACAGACATATTCTCTAACCTTTAAAAACATCTTTATACCAAAGCAAACACAACATAAACCCCTTGTCTTTGCATAAAAGCATAGTGAAAATGGCTGAGTGACATGTTTATTTTCATTCACACACTAACATTTATTTGCCTAACATTTATATCAACCGATTAAAGGCGAGAATGTTTGTCTGGCTGTTTGCCTATGTCAATAAATAGACGTTTAGTATTGAATCGATAAGGCACTGAGTCAAATTAGTTTTACTCATACACTGCATGATATGGTCATATAGTCGTGGATATTGTCATATTAAGTTATGTTATGGGTTACTTTTATTTTGGACACTTGTTTTCGTATTTATGTTTACTCCTTTATTTATTTATTTTATTAATAATCAGTAATTCAGTATTGATTGAATTGAGTTTGTTTGCAGTTAATAGGGTAGTTGTCTGAAAATTAGTTATTTGTCCGTCAGGTAAATTCTTTTTTTTTAAAAATATTGGACACTATGGTATTTTTTTTTAACACGTAAACACAGAGTGATGACGATACAGTGCGTTGAAATATCTTGTGATGTCACGGTGTGCTACACTTTATACTGATAAAGTGACGTCACAAGCCCCCACATCTGATAATATTTAATAATCTCACTGACTTAATAGAATGATCATTTTTCTACCCAAGAAACATCCCTATTGATTGCAGTTAATTAATAATAATCATTATTTCAGCCGAAAGACGTTTACTGCTGGACATATCCCCAAATCACATCGCCTCAAGTTTCGTAGAATTGAAAACCACGGATAATTCAAACAGACAATCAATCTCAAAACAATCTTGTTTACACAGACGGAAACAAAGCTTTCCTGAAACAATATTACATTACAAGAGCCCTCTTTCATGAGGCACGTTGCATCTTCAGTCATCGTATACGATTCAAGAGGTTTCTGAAGCATCCCGTGGCAGAAGTTACAAGTATTTTCTAAACAATGAATCAACGCATGGATTCAGTCCATTGTTTACTTACCACTTTTACGGTACAAGAGTATATTTGTCGTATTGTTATTAAATCGACGAGATCTTGTAACTCCTATACGAAGAGAAGTGTACTTTTATTGTTTGCTATCCGTGATGGGTTTTTATAACTAGTTAGAAAGATTTAGATATCCTGTGACATAAAATATTCTCCACTTCTAACATAATTATCCTGTTTCTAAATTGAGTATTAGATGTTAAGTACGTGCCTTCTATCCTGCTTCAATGCCAAAGTTGAACAGAATTCATGCCACGGTTTGACAAATTACTAATTCAAAAATATTAATACAGAAATCAGGGTTAAGAAACCAAGTAACATTTCTGATGGCAGGAGTTACAAGCACTTTCTAAACAAAGAACTATGACATGGGCTGAGTCCATTGTTTACTTAACACTTTTACGGTACAAGTGTATATGCGTTGTTATGAAATCGATGAGATCTTTTAACTGTTCTTTGAAGAGAAGTTTAGTGAGCTTTTATTGTTTGCTAGCTCTGACAAGCATCACTTACACTAGTAAATATTACTCAGAAATTAAGCAACATAACTGATTTTTCTTAATATAATTTCAAAACATCAAATGTGGAAAATCTTGAAGCATCATTATTGTTGGGTTTTTCTCGTCGTTGACGGGTAACCCGTTAAAACGAAGTTAGAAGTTTTTTATCACCAAACCATTGTTATGTTCCAAATATTTATTAAGGACACAGATTTAGGTTGCTTCTAGTAACCTGAGCCGCACTTAATGTTGAGTTACGTCAACACGCAAATAATAATGAGCATTATTGGCTCGCACATACGAGCCAATAACGCTCATACAGCAAGTACGCATATTAAAGTACTGCACAATAAGTCAATATCGGAATTGAAAATCTTCCGATATTACATGCCCTGGTCAACACGCAAACTATCGTGTGTCGGTGTTTTAGTTACGACTGATTTATTTAATATTGTGCAGTACTTACTTTAATATGCGTAATGTGCTCCCGAGGGAAAGGTAGACGTGCTCAGATAGACAATTCAAATAGACAAATATAAAATGATATAAATCAAAATTTATGTAAACAATAAGCAAGAACTTAAATAAATGCTTAAATAATCTAAACAATAAGCATGAGATTACATAAATTCTTAAATACTTAATAATTCAAAGTTTGAATCTTGTTACTGCTGATTGCTGTAGACGGTTGCTCGATGAGGGTCCACTTCTTATTTCACCGTAGACAGGAATCTCCTTCAGTTCTATATCCTACGTCCTCTTTCGAGTCCTGTTGGCCGTCGACGTATTGCTCTTCTTGCGTGCTTGTTAATAATATCTTCTTAGTCGCCACACTATTATAGCGCAGACGATTCCTGCCACCAGCAAAGTGCTTATGGCGTAGTTGCCAATTTCGTGGACACTTAACTCGTAGGGTAGGCTCCCTCGTCCCTTTTGTGCAGCTATCTTACATTTTTATTTCATTTTTATTTCAGATTATCTTACATTTTTTGTTCATTAAATAAGTTGAAGTTGGGTAGCACGAATTTTATGTTTTTGAATGTGCTCCACATATCATTTGGTGATTCTATAGTGGGGACCTCCAAAGTAATTCCAATATTGATACTACTACTAAGAACGTTATGAGAGTATCTTGACTTAGGGCAAGGAGCCCTGCCTTTGTTATGACAGTTGTTGTTATTCGATTTTCGCATACAATGCGAATCGTGCCTGACATTGGTCAGCAGTTTGGTGTCTAGGTATAGCTATATTGCGACACAATGAATACTCGTCATCGCTTAGTAACGGGATATGTAGTTCAAAGAGCAGGTATTGTTCGGTAATTCGGGCTTTGACATAAATAACTTTGTAAATGTTTTTATTATTATGTTAGCTCCATAACTGGTTTTGATAGGTAGTGTTAATCTTTTCGGTATAATACCCGCAATGTGGTTCATTTATTCAGATTGTTGCTCCGGTGAGAATAGATTCATATCGAGATGACCTCGATAGATATCTGTCAATGCATCTAGGAGCATTTGTTGGTTTCTTCTCAGTACTGCGATAAGTAGGCTTGCAGTTAAGGCTACAGTATTGACGTCACTCATTGTTTTCATTATTTGAAACCTGTTTTCTATCAATGCCTATTATATTTGGTTTCGTTCACAAATTGCAAAATTCCTTCCAGCTGCGTTTTTACGAAGTCCTCAATTTTCTTTATGAAATAATTTTCTGCCTCGATAATTAGTGTCTGATTTCTTATGAGCTGCAGTAAATATTGCACGTTTGTTTTAATTTTTTGTATGTCTTGAGCGTATTTTTCGGCAAAATCGCTGTCAAGGACACCAAATAGGGCTCGTGTAAGGTTTCCTACGCCGTTGACGTAGCCACTTCACTTTCGCTGTCGATGAAAAAACGGTTTACAGAGGGGGCAGTCTACGCTGCCCTTATTATAATGTACAACTAGCTTAAGAAAGGCCTAGTCCATGGTATGTTATGTATGGCTTAAGAAAAATAAATTGGAGAGACAGATGTCAATTCAGATGAACATGTCAGGGTATAAAATATTACAAGATTTTACAAATTAGCAATATAAATTAAGTTGAAGATATTAAATCGATCACAGATAACTAAAAATATGATTTTCAGGTGTTAACAGTAACAAAGAATAAATAAAAATGAGACATGAGTTGATACAACATCCAAAGATATGAAGGTATGTTTTATAAAGTATTTATTAAAATGTAAAATTGACTAAAAACATGTAGGTAGGTTTGCACAGCAGAACACCACAGATTACGTAACAGGGTCGACATATACTTGTCCGTTTCATCTTCCATTTGTTGGTGTACTCCAGTTTTATCAGATTGCGGTGTTCCAGGAGTTTCTGATATTTTTGGTTGTAACATCTCCGAAGCTCCACGTTCGTTTATCAACTTGTTTCGTATTTGACTCATTGATAGCATTGTTTCTTCAAACATGCTTTTTGTTATGATAGAAATGTCCTTTTTGATGTAGTCATGGTCTCTTTGGACAGTCTCATAACTCTTTAAGACATTGATTGGCTCGAAATTCATCCCATAAGGATTGTAAAGATTCGATGCGTTTGTTAAGGTATACTATGGTTTTTCTACTCACAGCATCCTTTTTGTAGTAAGCCTGGAGAGTTTTGATATTCTCGTAGCTGTTTTGCTGCTTTGTTATAAGTACAGCAAATTCGTTGTAGTCTTATGTGGACATTGTTTATGCCTTGTGGCTGCTAGTGGTTGGTGCGTGAGTAGTGTAAACTCTCACAGGTTTCGAAGTTATCGCAGTGGACGTTATCCCCGCTGATTATTTCTTGTTTGTAGCAGTAGACGTGATCTCCACTGAAGAAACCGCCGTGGACGTTATCCTTGCCGGTCCTTGCTTGATATGTAGTTTGTAGCAGTAGACGTGATATCCGCTGGTTCGTTAGTCGCACTCACCCTCCTTTACGTTATGTGCAACGTCTCAATGCTACTGGTGAGAACAGCTTGTGGGAGGCCAGCAGTGCCGATTTGCTAACGTAACTGGGATATACTACGTTAAGCACTCTGCTTAATGAGGAGTCTGGATGATTCACACAATTTGTCTCCGTGGACCCATGATATCCGGCTCGAAGAACCAAAAGATGTAGAGATTTTCTCGTCGTTGACGGGTAACCCGGTAGTGGTGCTTATATACTATTATTGTAATATTATGTGCCTTCACGAATGGCCTGATTTACAGTCACGAGATTTCTGAAAATGTTATCATTAAGAGTACAAGTAAATATACAATTTCATGGCACCCGTTGTAACAATGGTATTTTCATTGAATAATGCTTCAGCAATGGATTTCTTTGGGCTGAAAGGACGATGACGATGATTATGCTAAAATAGTTTTTCATACTTTTGAGAGGGCTGTTTCGGAACGAGTATTAAAGCTTAATATATTTTCAGTCTTCTGCTTGTATTGAATACAACAAGTTAGTCGACCCGATCACCAATCTGTTGGATAAATCAACATCAAAAATTAAAAACCTTGTTTATTTTTCTTCCACAAATAACACTTTGCAAATAAAAACTTAGAAAGAGAAAAATAATAATAACGATAGTTATTTGCGGGCGACTGGTGCCTGAACTAAGCCGTGACCTGTATTTCAGGACACCAGATTGACTACATTGTCTCTCATCAACATTATCATTTCATCCAAAATACGTCCACTCCTGAATATAGGCCTCAGGAGGCGTCGCCACTTTGAACGATTCTTATACTCGATTTATAGATCATTATTACTCACTACACTTGCCAATGGCACTACTTTCAGATTGTTCGATAACCATTTATTTCCTGGATTTTTTTGCATTATCCTTTGTCAGATAGAAGTGACTTATATTCTTTCTTGGGAACAAATGTGCAATTTAGGTAAATAAGCGCCCTGTTATGCAGTCACTTGTGATTAAAGAGAGACAATAGAAAATCCTATTAAGTCGCGGCATAAATAGGATTTTCATATTTTTGTATCACATTCTACATATAATAGTTCATCAGTATCATAAATACAGAGACCTCAAAACTGGACAAGGGGCATCGCTTTAGTTTATTATTAAATAGTTCTTAAAAAAAAGTAAACCTTTGTTTAAACTATGCACCTATTGTTCTTATTTAAAACAAACAAAAATAAATCTTAAGACAAAAGATCTCAACGATAATCTCGTCATAATCCGATCGAAAAATAATTAAATTGTTGATTATCTTCAGCTTACTGAACTCTAGTTAATTCTAAATCATTCATCTGGTGACAATAAAATCTTTAACAACTAACAAAGAAGCCGAGTTAATTTACTTAATTAGCCAAAGATGATGAACTAACTAAAAATTTTAAGATTTCATTTTAGCTAAAGTAAACTAACTCAACGTCAAAGACAATTATAATTTATTGTCTTTGACATTGTACCTATAGAAAGGGTTCTTTTGTTATTCCTTGAATTTAATGAACTTTTAAACTATTTTGGTTGTTTCGTAGTAATTAATGGTAACTACTTTTAAACTGAAGATTAGTTGAGAAAATGATTTAAGTGACGAAGATGGATGTCAAGTAATGGAATTTGAAAATAATTTGGTTAGTTCCAAAGAGATTTAGTTTTTGGATTATTGTCCTACATACAATAATCTTTTGTATTTAAACTATGCAACACTGCAAAATAATAAGGCAGTTTAAGGTGTAAAAAAATAGTGCCAAAAATATGAAAAAATAATCTTAATATTTTAAATCAATAAATGCCACTATGAATAAATGTACCGTGCACCGAAGTAAATAAAATAACATTTTAAGTAGTAAACTTCAAAGATTTTACATCACAAAAAAATAACACTGTCAAAAATATTAATAAACTCTAATCGTAAAAACCGACCCATTGAGTACCAATTCGTTTATTAAAATAGCATTCTCAAAAAAACCTATTCAATAATATATGTTTGATTGTTTAAAAATATGAGCACATAGGGCAATTTAATTTAATTGCACGTCATTTATGTACCTTTATATGACATGAAAGGGCTTTCAAGTGGAATCTATAATCTAAAGCAGGCATTCCCAAACTATTTTGGGCAAAATACTCCTTTTCTAAAATGAACTGACACCTCAGACCCCATAGCCAAATAACTTTAAAAATGCGCTCATTAACATGCCGAGTTTTTCATCTTGCACGAACTTATGCGCGCTTATCGACCTGTTGATTTTTTTAAAAGTACAACAATGATACTTCCTACCAAAATGTTAGTCATTCTTGTAACAAGTTGGTACACGTAACACAAACTACACAGTATCTTGAAAGTTTCAAACAAGAAATTGTGTTAATTAACAGGGGTCGATTTTTAGACCTCGTCGACCCCTAAATTCAGTTTTCGTTTATGTCGCCCTAGGAAACCGATTTCGACCCCAAGGGGTCGATATCGACCACTTTGGGAATCTCCGGTCTAAAGTAATTTATATTGAGTACATACTAATGTTTTTTTTTAACTGATATACAGGTTGGCCAAAAAGTCGTGGATCAAACGAAACAGGGAGACAAAGGAGGTAATTTCCAACAAAAAATCTTTCTACAGCAACTTCATTGCACGAAAAGATATGAATTATTTTTGTTTTTTCCATGAAACTACCGAGTTTTTTTTACAATTTAATCAGTAGAAAATTAAATTGATTAAAAACAATAAAACAAAAGGTGTTGTATTATGACTCGATTATGTATCAATACTACAAAAATTGTATTGCAGCTCTTGGTATCAAACTTAACGAGCAATGAATTTTTTTCCGTAAATTTTGAAGCGTTACAAAATATTACTTCTCACTTTAAGACCACCATTTGAAAAAAAAATGTATTACGGAAAAGTGACCCTGTATTAAAAAAGCTGGCTGGTTTAATGCTGATTCGAATGAGGTACAACACTTTACTCTTTGATCTTTAGTTTTGGTTTTACGGTCGTTTTTTCATATCAAGGTGCAAATTTAATAAAATAGTAAATTTAAAGGAAAGTTTAGATTTTTTATAAAAACAATGATTATGCCTCAGTAATTTTATTTAAATACAAATTTTTACATTAAATGCTCAAAGTTCCTACCTCTGACCATAATATACAATCTGCACCGCCTAATAAAATTCGCACGTAATCGGCGGAATGCACCTCTGTTATTTAGAATTTGTAACTTAGCAAACTCGAGCTTTTGTCGTAGTTCTTGTTCGGTGTTATTCTCTCCCTGTTACACAATTTCTTTAAAATAGCCCCAAACAAAAAAGTCTATGGGATTAAGGTCGGGCGACCGGGGTGGCCATGCAATAGGTCCGCCTCGACCAATCCACCGGTTAGGGAAGCGCTCGTTCAAATGTCCTCGAAGTTACTAAGGCATAATCGTTGTTTTTTTCGTCGCTTCAAAATTTACGGAAAAAAATTCATTGCTCGTTAAGTTTGATACCAAGAGCTGCAATACAATTTTTGTAGTATTGATACATAATCGAGTCATAATACAACACCTTTTGTTTTATTGTTTTTATTCAATTTAATTTTCTACTGATTAAATTGTAAAAAATCTCGGTAGTTTTATGGAAAAAACAAAAATAATTCATATCTTTTCGTGCAATGAAGTTATGGCCATGCTGTAGAAAGATTTTTTGTTGGAAATTACCTCCTTTGTCTCCCTGTTTCGTTTGATCCACGACTTTTTGGCCACCCTGTATATTCGACTTGTCTAACGGCTTTTAGTTTATTGCATTCAAGCCTGGTAAAAAATACTAGTAGCTTTATTTCTCGAAGAGGCATAAGTCTAACTATATTAATATCACATATCGTCATTTATACTCATACGGTCTTAATGTATTGGGAATACTTTCATTGTGCGTACCGCTAAAGTGCGGCATATCTGCCGCAGTCTACGTTTTCTCATATTGGTCCAATATTGATATTCTGGCACCGAGCGGGCGCACGTTCAGTACCGCGTTAACATTAAAGAATATACCTATACACTTTAAGTTCATCGTAGAAGGGGCAAGCTTATTGTCATCATACGCCACAATTCCAAACCCTGGGCATGCTACTGAGTTATTACATATGAATAAAAACCTAATAAAACTAGACCCGATCTCGTAAGTAGCAATATTACTGTCTTATAAGATTTTCAGGTCTGTTCCAAGAAACGCTTCTAAAAATTGTCGATTGAAAATGTGCTATGAATGGTTATTGGAGTATTCCAAAACTGTTGTTGGATATTCGGCGAAATACTACTCGTGTTACATTGACCCCGTAGTGTAGCGCGAGGCCTGGAAAAAGACTTTTGTTTTGCTATAATTTTTGTAGCTCTTTCATAATTGACCTGGAAGGATTTACAAGAGGACTTTACCCAACAGTGGGACTGATTTTTTTTGGGCATGTAAGATAGTCCGTTGTCTACGTGCCGTTTGTAAAATCACCCGTGACAAACAACAAATCAACGTCGCCAAACAAAAATTTACTCCACAAAATACAAGCAAACTCTCAAAATCCGAACCCGATATAATTCTACCC
Organism: Orthosia gracilis; assembly: GCA_947562075.1. Classification (NCBI taxonomy): domain Eukaryota; kingdom Metazoa; phylum Arthropoda; class Insecta; order Lepidoptera; family Noctuidae; genus Orthosia; species Orthosia gracilis. The sequence continues at coordinate 43,508,124 of OX387272.1, read as the reverse complement.
TCACCTGTGAGCCTAACAATAGCTCGTATAAACATTGTTTTTATAAAGAGATCCTCATTAATCTGTCATACGACATGTCCGCGACTAACGTGACAAATTTGATTACTGCCTGACTTAATGAGGGCTTGGGAGGCACAAAGTGCTTCGCTGCCGTCCTCAAGCTATAAAACCAATATCTGACAAAATCATATTTTGAGTTAGTCGCGAATTAATAAAAAATCTACGCTGTTTACTTTTTATTTATTCGTTTATCTTCGCACTGGAACCACTTACAGCAATTACACCAATAAAGCACAAATTTATAGATAATAAACTAACTTTAAGTCCAGGTTCCTCACGATGTTTTCCTTCACCGTTGTCAGCGATGGCTTACCCAGTATTCCTATGCTCTTCATAACCTAAGAAAAGTGTCAAATCTTGCAACATTATTAATGGCGTATCACGGGTATGTTGCATCTACTTTACGCTACGGACTTATATTTTGGGGGAACTCGCCAGACAGAGACATGGCGTTCAAAGCCCAGAAAAAATGCATAAGGGCAATGTATGGCATACAACGCTCAGAAAGCTGTAAGCCACATTTTCAAGGGTTCCAATTATTAACATTCCCGTGTCTTTATATAAATGAAGTGGCGATCTTTGTCAAAGCGAATCTACATCTTTATACCCATCCAAGAAGCACATGACACAAAAATAAAATATGCATAAGAACTCATAAAGAAGCAGTATTTAGTAAAACATTTTGGGCATGGCACCCAAAATATACAATAAGTTGCCAAAAAGTATCACAGACCAACACAAAATGTACTAATTCAAATTATGTTTGCATGAATTCCTAGTTTCAAAATGTTATTATTCAATTAATGATTTTTAAATGAAAAATGATTGATTTTATCTGAAATGTCACCACAAATTATTTAAGTTTGATTTGACTTGTGTATAATAATTTGTCATTTATAATTCCTTTTCATTATTTTTTTAATTTGTCATTTTTTTAATTAGACCGTTCTTTTTTGTAATGTAAAATATTTAAAATTCTTCATGTTTGTCTTCTTTTCTTCTTCCTGCCCTTGTCCCATGTTACTTGGGGTCGGCGCAACACGTTTTCTTCTTCCATACCATCCTGTCCCCCGTCACGCTATCACAGACTCCCTTTTCTTTCATATCACTCCTCACACAGTCCATCCATCTTTTCTTTGGCCTTCCCCTCCCTCTCCATCCATCCACATTTATATTCATAACTCTTTTAGTAACATGCGTTTTATCCCTCCTCATCATATGACCATACCAGGACAAACGGTTTCCTTTCAACTTTTCTGTCACTGGCGCCACTTTCAAACTTCCTCTAATATACTCATTTCTCACTTTATCCATTCTCGTCACTCCACACATCCATCTCAACATTCTCATCTCTGCTACATGCAATCTCTTTTCATCCATCTTTTTCACAGCCCAACATTCTGATCCATACAGTACGACAGGTCTAATCACGGACTTGTAGATTTTCCCCTTTAACTTTAGGGGCATCCGTGGGTCGCAAGTTGTTCCAGTGACCTGTCGCCATTTCATCCATCCCGAGTTGATCCGGTGCGTTACGTCTCGGTCTATTTCGCTATCCCCTTGGATAAGCGACCCTAGGTACCGGAAGTCGGAGCACATCGGTATTTGTGTTCCAGCGAGGGCTAGAGGCACGGAACTGGAGAGACCGCCAAAATCGCAGAACAAATATTCGGTTTTAGATCTGCTCAATTTCAAGCCAACACTCTCCAGTCTGTGCCACCACATCTCCAATCTACTCTGGACCTCTAGGCCACTCTCGGCAACCAGCACAATGTCATCGGCAAACAGCATACACCAGGGTGCCTCTTCCTGTATGTCCGACGTCAGCGCGTCCATTATCATCATAACTCTTCATGTTTGTCCGTTCAGTAAAATTTTGTCTCTTTAATTTTTAATACCTAATATATAATTTGCCTCATTAGGTTATAATACAATGTACCTTTTATACCTGTAACACCTTTTTAACATGTATTATGCAATTGATTTGATTTGTTTTATTGGTAGCAGGGATCATATACAAAACAGTTTAATCCTTTTAAAATCGATTGTTGCATTCCAATTGGAAATGCAACATAAAGTTGTTTTAATTTTTCCAAGCGGAATCTATTAACAGGAGAAAAATATTACTCAGACATTGGAAATTATTTGTTTGCTGATTATCATATCATCAAAAAACTAAAATCGGTAAATTGTCAGATAGTGGCATTTTAGCACATGTGGCAGTTCGGACAAGCCCCTGGGTGCCTTGGGTCGCCAGCGTTTTGTTCCGGACGATGTGATGTAAATTATTTAAAATTTTCGGCCAGATTGAGACAACTTCATGAAGTTGATGTTATTTTACGCCACAGTGGAGCGTTTCGGGTTGAGTTTGGAAGGGATCAAAAAGGTATGATGGAAAAATTACTACGATTCATGACGAATAGGTGTCTGTATTATAAAGAGAGTGTAACGGAAAGGTCATATTTTAAAAACTGCTTCTCTCCATGTAAATGAACAACGTTCTCAAAGGAAGTCACAGTCTACTCACAAAAAAATATTTTGGATAATTTTCCATACAAAGTTATTATCAGCTGTTCAGAATTTGTATGGGCGATACATTTTTTTGTTTTAATATGACCACACCTTTCCTAAACACACTTTATAGGTATGATATTTAATATTTTACGAATGAAGTCAATAAGCGTTACGTTAACACTATCGAACTTTAATTTCTATTGACAAAGTGTATTTTGTAGGTTATTTATTAAATAATTTTACTTTTTCAGGTAGATCTGTTATATATTATGCTTCCTTCTTAGGTAAGCTCCCTTAATGTCGGAAAACTAACAACTTTATACAGGACTGTTGTTATTTTTCTCAAGAGACTGTTTGTATGGCCTGTTTCACCACCGAGTAACTTAAGTATCCAGCAAGAGATGAGGATACTTTAAATTCAGAATAATGTTTTAACTTGTCTAATAGATTACGCCTATTCGGTACACCGGCTCTTGGAATGATAATAATCTTGTCCAATGATACACTGTCCCCATTGGCACCATACGTGTTCTTTTTCCACCAGGTAGGAGTAATTAAATTGTAGGGGATAGGGTGTGATAGAGAAATACACTTCTTGAGGTTACTTCCTTTATTTTGGTTAGTTAAATACAACTTACAAAATTTATTTCTTCTTACATTTGTAGTCTAGTTACAATCACACGCCATTTTCCATTACAACCATGCTCTCTCATTCATTCACCGCTGCGTTCCTATCTTTAGATATTATAAATCTGTAGAAAATTCGTTTTTGTACATCGAATAATATAATATTGCACATAAAATATTGGCAATAAAAATAGCCAGGGTGTTAAAGGATAACCAACAGAACCCATTTCCAGCAATTTTGCTGTTTATCTGTTTATTTGTGCACGCATCAAGTAAAACGCACGAAACCAATGAAGATAACTTTTACACATAAAAATTGTGCGTAACTTGAAGTATTGCTTAGTTTTTGTTTCATCGCAATCGCTCGCATCGCTAATTCAGATACTCGGACAGTCGAACTCCATATTCGATGGATGGCTTTTGCATTTGAAGTCATTTTCTGAATGGTGGTGTTAAGATTTTCCAAAAAAGAATGACCCTAGAAAAAAAAATGGTAGATAGGTAAATGCGTGCACAAATAAACAGATAAACAGACAAAATTTCCAAAAATGCTGGACAGGTAGGAAGGTAAGTAGGATAGAGTAGGCAGTTGACGGGAGTGGAGCCGCGGGCACAGCTAGTATCTCATAATTTCTTAAAATAATAATACGTTCTGAATTTAACACCCTACATCTCAGCCATTTCTGACCTATAGTCTGACCTCAGACTATGCTACATTAAACAGAACTACTTTACTTCTTTTTCGTTTTCTTTTTCCATTCTCCTTTGTCTACCGTCCCTCTAAGAAGAATTACATTCCAAAAATTCACTACCAAAATGTAAATTCTAAGTTCCGAAGCATACAACTTGCTATGCATCATAAATACTAATGACACGGTGAGATGCTCACATCATATTCTCTTGGTGAATAGTTTCCACGTGCTGCTGCCTTGCCAAGTTTCCAAATGAAATTGTCTAACATACTCAAAACTTATTCATAATGCTTCGAAGGCATATTATTCGTACAAAGGTATTTATTATTTTCGGAACTTCTGAAGTATTTTAAATACTCAGTAAGTATTTCTACTGTATATTGGATACTGATGTTGTTGTATCCAAAATACAATACCATACCATTGCCATAATGGAAACTTAAAGGTTGCATTGGCTTGGCACTTGGCATTATAAGTTCCAAAATTATATTACAGAATCGAGCGGAATGGAAAGAAATAAAAGGTGGCGACTTCATTCTGCAGTGAGAGTGCAGGACGGAGCAGTAGATATAAGTAACTAAATTATGCAAAACTGGAACCGCAGAAAGCCGTTGCGTAACCTACCTACTGCAAAAATACACGTATCTGCTTAACATTTACATTTCACTTCAGTTCTAATAAAATGTCATTCTAAAGAGTCCTTGCAAAGTGTAATGTAATTATACAAGAATGTTTAAAACTCTCTAATTATTCGAAATGAAGGAGACGCAGGTCATCGACGTTTTTTGTTCGTTTTCACTTCTGAATAAAAATGGCTTTAGAGATGAACTTTATAATTGATTCAGGAAAATTTTGCATAAGGCACATTTCGAAAGAAATTCTTTCCGCTAATATGCATTATATTAGCGGAATGAATTTCTTTGAGCGCTTTTAATTTAAAAAAACAGAAACCCTACTTTCTTTTTTGTACTACTAGCTTTTATCCGCGGCTTCACTCGCAGTGAAGCCATTATTTTTTTTAAATAAAAAGTATCGTATGTTACTTCTAATACCTCCAAGAATATATGTACAAAGTTTCATGATGATCGGTTCAGTAGTTTTTGCGTGAAAGCGTAACAAACAAACTTACATTCACATTTATAATATTAGTATGAAGTATGATTTAATATTATAAATTTGACAGTTTATTGTTGAGGTTCTTACGAAGAGATGTTTAGGTACAAACAATGACCGCTATATTGCTAAAATGAAATAACTATATAGGTAAAGCAGACTATTCAGCTCAATTATTACCTATTGATAATCATTAATCATTTTTCATTCATCATATTTTTTAATCATTGCTCAGGTTATGAATATTTTATTGAAGGCGTAATCATTACCGTTTCTAATTTTTTATTGTTGGGATAAGATCGTTTTTATTGCATAGAATTACTTTCACGTATTAATAATACAGATGCATTTAACTATTCAATATATCAATCATCTAGCAATTGATAATTAATCCACTAGCATCCACTAAACTTTAATATCCACAATATTTCATTCTGCCGGACAAGTTTTGCCCCAAATAGACCTACAGAATGTGTTGAATTTGAGGGTCTTATTAAGGATTTGCTTCTGAAGGGCGACATAACGACCATGATTAGGGAAAGGTTACCCACTCAACAAAATAAACTTCCTTCAATTACTGACCGCGAATTCAACTTCGACTTTCGAAAGTTTGTTGACGTCAGAACTTACGAAGTCTGGTGTCGCAGATTGTTATGTAATTTATGTTGATGTATTCCCGGTCTATGTTAATCTGGTGAACTTTTTCGTCTCTAAAGGACTAAGATATACCTAACAAGTAGGTTTGGTAGAGAAAAACATTAGAACTAAGATAAAAACCTTCAAGTCGAGTCTCTTGGATCATTACCCAAATGTTAGTTCGTAGTAAATATCAATAAGCAATAGATAAGCTTCAGATATTATCATGACTATTCAGATATTGTTGCGGATCCAGAATTTCACTAAAAGGGGGCCTATGGCGCTTTAGGGAGGGCGGGGTGTCATTGAAAAAATACTGTTCCTGCTTTTCGGATATCGTTTTACTAACCTCCTTTTGTTTTGTTTTCCAGTAGGATTTATGATGAAGTGTAAACTTGAAGCCATTGTGGGCAAGAGTGAGCGATGTGAGCTCGAAAATTTTATGACTTCATAGATAGATATGGCTCGGGTTTTGACCATTCTTGAAAAAATCAGCTTGTAGACAACTTCTGATGCGAGAGCAAACGTAACGAGCTCGAAAATTTTAGCGCCTTGCATCTTGCATAAATTTTCTGTTGACCATTCATACTACTAATTTGGTCGAGGCCCTGGGGGGGCAATTGCCCATGTTACTCCCCTCCTGTATCCGCGCCTGAACTGACAGTTTTGCTTATTTACTTATTACCCAAACAATTATTATTACGGGTCAAACCTAAGGTACCTAATAAAAGTAGTCATACTATGCGGCCCTCAGAGACGACCCCTCGAAAACTGATCACACACCTACTGGCGTCCATGATTGACCAGTCCCAAGTTACGGCTACTGATGCCGGCACAAGTTACTTAGAGGACAATACACTAACTGTTACCCTCAGGAATGCCGCCAAAGAACAGAAAAAAATGTCCAACCGCTGAGAGACGCTCTTAATAATCGCTATTAATATGTTGACTGTATAAATAATATTTATAAAAAATTACGATAATTAAAGAGGTACAATTGTAAGTTTGTTTTTATTTACCTACTTGTGAAGGTAGCACTGATATAATTAGGTATAAAAGTTCTATCACTAATAGAAAGATACAAGATGGCTAAGTGTCAAATTATTATCCTCTTTTTCTCGAAAATATTCTTAGTTCCTGTGAGATAAGCAACAGGAGCTAAGCGTTGGGAAAAGTTAGTCACTCATAAAACATGTTTTCATCATCATGATGATCATTATGATCAATTTTAATGTTCTCACTGCTGAGACACAGGCTCCCTCTCTATGAGAGGAAATGGGCATTAATCCACCACGCGGGCCCAGTGCGGGTTGGTCGGTATATCTATTTGACAAACAATATTCACTTGGCGAAAAACCAATTAGGTAAGCCCGATGTACACGAAACTCTCAAGCAAATTGGCTTATAAAATCGATGTGGTACTAAACGCTGACCGCTTTACGAGCCGAAAGCGCGGTAAAAATATCTAACAGTATTCTATCTTCATACAAACGGTCGAAATGCGAGTCATACCTACCCGCGTCGAGTATCGAGTTCAGCCAACACTCGATACACTACAGTCGCAAACAATCACGAACCTGCCTAGGCTAGGCTATATACATACTTATGTACTTAGCTTCTTACATATATTATTGAATTAGACGAATTAATATCATTATGAAATGAGAGTAATAAATGGTAGGTACCTACCTAGTAAGATTTAAATAAGTACCTATGGTAAAAATATAATATTTACCTCAGATTAGAGAAAAGAATCTGAGTTATTTACAATCACAAAACTAGAAAGAAACTCAAGTAGGTAGAGGAAGGCAGCCCTAACGCGTGTTTAGGTGACGCGAGCTTGTAGGCATTATTTCTAGGACACGGCCGAGTCATAAAACTGTTAGATACCTTTACCGTACCGAAAGTCTCGGCTATTTTAGGAAATATTATGTCTATAAAATTGAAAATCCCATTAAGTTGATACGGTGCAATATACTGATTAATTAGGTAGGTAAACCGTAAAATTTATTGACGATGACTCAGCTATTTAAAGACAATTTAAGTTATATTTCGACATATTTCTATAGAAACTTCATCTTTATTTTTCTGCCAGATTTATTTACGTGGTAAATTGATTTGAAATAAAAATGAATGAAAAATATACAGTCTATATTTTTTTCATCCTAAGGCATGGAATTTTTATCAACATGGAATAAATTTCAAATGATGTTAAATAATCAGACTGTATTTTTTTTTAGTTAAAATAATGACACATGGTAACTTGGAGCCCTAGTAGTGTAAGTAGAAATACCTTTTATGATTCCACGCTTTTGAATAAAAGCGTTTAAGAGTATTTTTTATTTAAAATATTTTCACAATCAAAGGAAAACTAACACCAATATGAATCATCATCATCATTCCAGCCGAAGTACGTCCACTATTGGATATAGGCCTCTCCCAAGCGTCGCAAAACTGATCGGTCCTGTCAATACGAATGTTTTTCACAAAAAAATTAGGAAAGCTATTGAAAAATATGGATTCCCGTTTTCGCGTAGGTTGTAGTCGTTTGCGAGAACGACATACTTAACGTCGATGGATGGTGATAAACAGGCGAGCTGTCTTTATGTGCAGTGCAACGGACACCGATCATAACAAGCCGGAAGAGTATGGTAAAACTACGGGAGTTATGGGTAGACAAAACAAAGAATCGGTTACGTAATCCTTTTTTCCTACTCCATCCACTTTTTAAAAGATCTTCGAGGGGTGTTTTCACAAAGTTTTAAACCATAAATTGTTGAACACTGATTTTTTAAGGTACTCGTTTATAAGACTGGTACCTATAAAAAACGATAAGTACATAGATATAATCTAGAACGCCAAATCTTTTCGGTAGTAAGGTAGAATATACGTTTCAGTTATTCAAATTTGAAACTTCCAATTCGTGTGCTACTTTTTAGGGTTACTAAATAGTAGCACACGAGTAAAAACGGGACCCTATTACTAACACTCCGCGGTCCGTTTGTCTGTCTGTCTGTCCGTGTGTCACCAGGCTTTATCTCATTAACCGTGACAGCTAGACAGTTGAAATTTTCACAGTTGATGTATTTCTGTTGCCGCTATAACAACAATTACTGATAGCAGAATAATATAAATATTTAAGTGGGGCTCCCATACAAGAAACGTCATTTTCTTGCTGTTTTATGCGATAATGGTACGGAACCCTTCGTGTGCGAATCCTACTCGCACTGCCCAGTTTTTTTTATATATTTTATATATTTATTACCGTCTGGAGGACAGGTAAAAGTAACAAAATATTTCTACTTCCCTAATACCTCAAAATACGTTTATATTCATCACCCTATTTACATGTAATATTCAAATTCTCGCAAATCTTCAACAATATTTTCAATATAAGGACTTGGTATAAAGTTTCTGTATTCGTGGCAAGAGAGATATTTTTTCAGAATATTTGGCACAAAACGCCAAGACTTTACCTGTACCTATTTAAAGGAAAGAGAAATTAAGCAGTTTAGATCAAAATCGACAGTAGCTATTACAGCATCATTTCTTCTGAAAGACGTCCACTGTAGGACATAGGCCTCTCCCAAGCGCAGATCAGCAGTGCTATACTGTAAATGAAAACATCTTACATTAAAATTCAGGTTTTTTTTATATAATAGCCTTGCGCTTAACCACTATCTCACCTGATGGATCCAGAGCAGGAGAAGTCATTGGATAATAAAAAACAAAAACACCTTTTTTGTTTTTTTTTTTTTGTAAGGAGCAAATCTTTATAGTAACATGGTTAATCACTAGTGGCTCTATTTTATATATATATTATTTTGAATTAATATATTCTATTATATTAAATAATCCCAGGATGCAGGGAGCAAATCAATGATCGACGCGTCACAACGCATCTCACATGACACAATTGACGGTTGAAAATTCATTCAACCCATCACAAACGCTAAAGTGCATTCATTGAGGTAAAGTGCATTAGACAATTTGCCACATTATTTTTGCGATTATATTCTGTCCAGAAACTGGACTTCACCCTTTAAAGTATCTTCTAGTAAGTACCTAAAAGGTCTAGATATTAAAAAAAGATATCAGACAGGATCCGTTTAGGTTGGTATAGTTTTAGATTCTCTCGTAACATATATACAAAATTGCTCATGTCAAAAGCAAATAATCGATTCCACCCATTTTCATTTTTAATATGAGCAAGCAATTTTTCGCAATACGAAGTAACCTTGACTATGTTTTTCAGCACGTACTAAATATTGTTCTTTGAAAAGCACTTAAGCAACAGTTGGAATATATCATCTGACTAGCTGTACTCTACGGATTCACCCGCCCGGCATTTGGGTACGTTTTTAAGGCGATATATACGCCCCAATGTAAACGCAGCACTGGTCGTGCGCCCGCTCGATGCCAAAATATCAATATTGAACCTCCTTTTGAACAGATTTATTAGCAAAATATTATTTGATTTACATATGCTATGTCAGTTATGAAGAAATTCCAGCCAACAATTTTTCTGTATAAAAATATTTTTAAACATCCAAGTCGTTCTGGAGGAGTATCCAAAAGTTGCGAAAAATATCGCGTTGCTAATTATTTTTTTAAAGAAAAACTATTTGTTATACGAAAAAACTATGTTTAAAAAATAATGTACATGAAACAATAATAAATATATTTTTCTTTCAAACGTTTTAACCAAGCTGTTACTAAAGAGTATGCTTTAAAAAGTTACCGTTTTACGGCACTAAAGCGGATGTAGGCCCTTAACGTTCTTTACGATTTTATTTCACGGCGTTTAAGGATCGTAGCGAGAAATTTAATATCTTATAACCTTCCGCAGGAATCAGGCTATTAAATGGAATACGAATTTTTCAATTGCAAATGGTAGTTCCAAGGATCAGCCTGGTCAAACAAACAAAACTTTCAGTTTTATTATGTTATATAGTATGTTTTACTCTATAATAAATACCCTTTACTCAAGAATTCAGTAATCATTTGCAAAGAGAATTAAAGAAATGCGACCAGTAGTCCTGGAGATTAGCGCGATCAAACAAACTCTTCCGCCTTATCATACTCTTATGATCCGTACAGTATAGAGTCGTATAGAAATATATAAATAGTGTTGTATTATAAAAGTAGAAACAGTTGGGATCAATCTATCGGCATCCTAATGTGTTCCATCTCCGCTGTTCCGCATTTCACATCTCAAATCGGCCGATTTAATTATTACCGGGCAATCCCTTTGTATGTGCGTTCGTGTTGATCAAACAGACGGCTCGTATCTGCGGCCTTCCGTGTATTGTATTGTATAGTTGGAGAACTTTGTATAAACACATGTATGTATACGCGTTTGGAGTATTTCGATTAAATTACTGATAAGATTCTTGCTGAATACTGTTGTCCTTAGAAGACAAATCTGTATTGAGATCATTTGCTTTTTGGGTGTAATAAAAGCAGTACGATGTTACTGTTTAATTGTGCAAAGAGTTGCCTCAAGCAAACAGGATGAGGTTTGGTTGATCGGTCGGCTTGGCAGAGTGATAAAAAAAAGATTTGTAGATATTTTTAAACCAGTAGAAGAATACCTGAAAGGCCTTTGCTCAGCTGTGGGACATTAACAGTAAGATTAAAAATAAACCGGTAATTATACAAAAAAACAAAGGTAGGTACGAAGTAATATGTACCATTTTCCATTTTCATTTTTAACGTAACATTTAAAGTTAAACTCAACTATGCAGATAATTTTACACAATTAGTATGTACAATGTACACTAGGTATCTTTTAAAGCTATAATTAGTAAGTAGTTTTAATTGAAACCACGGAGCATGGACTGAGAAAGTTTAATTTTACAAAGTTCAGGCAACTGGCGAAATATTCTGAAACCTAGGAGTAGTCATCTGGAACTACAGTTTCGAAGTTTTGTAGTTCTTACGAAACAGCGGTACCTACTGCAATATCCTTTGGAGATTAGATTGTTACTTTTGTATAGAACTAGTTTTTCGCTGCGGATTCGGCCGCATGAAAATAAAATTATCCCAAGGAAATGTAATACCGGTAAGTATAAAAAGTATCCTTTTTCCTTCTGCAAGGTCCAATCTATTTCTATTACAAAATTTATTAAAATCTATATATAAATAAAAAAAGGCAGTTCGCTTTTATAATATTGGTAATAGTATGAATAGATTTACCGGCTCTGCCTTTTTGGAATATTATTATTATTATTATTATTATATACTTTATTGTACACCATATGTAACATTTACAAAGGAAACTTAAAACTAAAAATATATACAATGGGCGGCCTTATCGCATTCCGCGATCTCTTCCAGGCAACCAGGCATGGACAATAATTACTGGACACGAAGTGGGGCTGTTAATGGTGTGACAATAACAGTGTCAAAAAAAAAAAAAAAAAATATATATATATTATTAAAGATATGCAGATACATACATATGCTACATAATACATACATAAATACATACATACTAAAATATAAAGGCAATAAATAAAATGATGACAGTCAATTCATAATCACAGCGACAGGTAATGCTCCTTCACGAGTCTCTTGAAGACAGGCAACGATTGGGCGCGTTTGATTGGGTCTGGCAACGCATTCCACAGACGAGTAGCCTGGACAGTAAAGGATTTATCCAGAAAACTCGTGGAATGCATTGGCATTTGAAGTCGTAAGTTATCCGATGACCTAAGAAATTTTGAGTGGGAATCGCAGAGAAACTGAAAACGTTTCTTAAGATATAGAGGGGTGGAAGGACTGAATAATGTGCTATTATATAAAAGTGAAAGAATATGAGCATTCCGGCGAAGGCGAATTGGCAACCACTTGAGCTTCACACGGAATTCGGAGACATGATCATATTTTCGCAAACCGAATATGAACCTTATACAAACATTTTGAAGCCGCTCAAGTTTATATCGGAATATTTATAGATCTAGCTTCTGCCAGCGGCTTCACCAGCGTAAAAGTCAAAAATTATCCCAAGGGAACATAATCCCGGGATAAAAAGCATTCTATGTACTATTCCAGATTATAATCTATCTCTGTGCCAAATTTCATCCAGATCCGTTCAGCGGTTTTTGAGTGACAGAGAAACAAACATACAAACACACTTGCACACTCACAGATTAGAGGCGGAATAGTTTCCTACGTTAATCTTTGGAGCATTTTTGGAGATAACTATAGAGCCTTCGGCTTATCTAGCTGGTTTGTTTTGCTACGAACAAACAAGATTCTCATTGATAAAATCAAATCAAATTAAGTACAAAGATTTTATCAATGAGAATCTAAATTTAAACACTAAGGCAAAAAGGATCTACTTGTAGATCAAGCCCACTAGTTGCCCGCCTTATGAATCGTTTCTTTTATTTTGTTGTGCGTGTCGAAAAAATAGTATTTTTTTTTAAAAAGCCGAGCAGTAGTCACAATGGAAAAGCGGAATATTGCCTACTCTACTGAAAGTGCTTAAATAGTCGACTGTGCCCAGAGACTCTCCATCCGAAACCACTTACTATGAAGTTTTATCCTTTCAGTGCGCAGAGGATGGTAGTACTTTTTACTCTTGCACTGAAACAATAATGACTCTTATAGGCAGTATACAACAATGCCGCAACATTTGAAGTAAACAAACCATAACATTGATTGTGACAATTATTATCTGACTAGCTGTATCTCGCTGCTTCGCTCCCGTGGCCAATTCTTCATTTTTTCGGAATGAAGAACCTATGGAACTTCTATCTGAGAAAAAAAACTTAATCGGATCAGTCATCCTGCAAACGAAGAAAAATTTTTAAAAAGTTTTTAACATTTATGTTAAGGTTAAATAGATATTTATTTATTTATTTATTTATTTTATTTATAGTTAATTACAACGATACAAAGACCAATTACAATAATTAACATAGAAATAGTGTAAAACAATGTTGACAATTGTGTCACATAAAATCAATAATTTACCAAACAATACATTGTGTTATGCCAATAGAATATCGTTATCGTTCGAATATCGTTATAAGGTTAGTTTAGATAAATCGTTTAGAAAGTTTACAGATCAAACAATGACGATGTTTCTGACAAAATAAGACTAATCTGTAGGCACTTACATGGAACGTTTACTCATAGATTATTCAAGCTTACTCCACCATCTTCACGATAAAAGGTTAATAACATCTACAATCAGTTCTTGACGCGCGTTTTATGAACCATTAAAGATATCTGTGAGGATTAGCTGGAGTAATTTGGCACACCCAGCCATCAACGTTTTGTGGGTGACTAATAACGCTCTGGAGTACGGTACAGACACATTCTTGTGGATTACAACACTGTCAAGGAAAATTAAGTCGTTAAACGAAGAGATAAATAATTAAGAATACAATGTATCTATGAAGACTTAAGGCTATAGGAATGGAATCAAACTCTTGAATCGCTTTTGCATTAAGCTTTTTTGTCACGCAGTGCAATGAAAATAATACCCCTGCCTTTAGTCGCACGTAATCATTATAGTTCTGATTTGTTTACGGGCTGATGAGCTAGACCGAAAAAAGTGTAACAATGAAAAAAACGACACCACAAACCGACACTTTTTTGCAGTGACTTTTCAGGCACTACCCGATCACCTAAGAAACTAAAACTTTTTCTCAGCTTACAGTCAATTTTGAGAATATGCAAAAATATTTATAATTTTAACGTTTAAATACACTTTTTTATTAATATAAATAAAATATCAATAATTATTTATGTGTTATAAATTGTGCGAGGCACAGCGTGCTGCATGCAGGATAGTACAAGCGAAGATTCGCACAAATGGAATTTGAGGAGAGAGCTGGAGGCGCACGAAGGAAACTGAAGATGTACGAGCGCGCGCTGACTAGACACGCTACTCTACTCTAGCAGTTTTACAAGTCATATTTTATGAAACTGAAAGACTGCAAAAATATATCCCTCGGGAACTTTTATTACGTTCTAATACAGACGATTGTCTTGCTGCCAAACACCACTGCCGCGCTCCAGTTTGAATGGTATTGGCGCCGAAATTAAAGATATGTCATCACCGGATCCGGAACTTCGACCTATTTTGTGTGGACCTTAAGTACTACTTGTGCTAATTGTGTACGTAATTTAATCATTTATCCCACGCTTTGTCTTTAATGACGTCGATTCGTCAACGAAAGAGATCGACGATCGAGATCGTTAGTCGTCGCGGTGGAAAAATAATTTACGGGGTATGTATACTTACCGATGAACACGTCCAAGAATAATGATAATAGCCTGCACCATCTTTAGGCTAAACTTCGGACGGATAGTTCAAGGTATAAAATAAAACTATGCACATTAATATTCGAAAAAAATCTTTAAAATATAACTCAAGTATCTTTGATGTGAGTGGGTGGCTTTAAACCATACGGACCGCAAGGGCCCGATTATTTAAAAAAAAAAAAACGGAACTCAATTGAAAGTAATTGGTGACCCCTGCCATACACTAATGTAATTACCCTCACGTAGCTTTTCGTATAAAGAAAATGCGTTACATTTCTCAGTAATAACGCCATTAGTTTCTCAGTGTACTCAGAAAGAAACAGACCACAATAAGAAGACATAATTTCAGCCAATATATCGCGACTTTCAAAGCCACCTAGATGCTTATGTGACACTGTGATTAATTCCCTGGAAAATCCAATTTACCCTGACCTTTTCAGTGAAACTACACCGGCACATTTATTAGGGTTGGTATAGTTCTGCTTATTTTGGTCGTTGGTACAGTCGTATACATCAATCAGCTGGGTGAATCACGCCTTGCCAGCGACTTCGTAAAACAATGGTTTATAAATGAACAGTTTATTGTACGTTTTGGGATTTATTGTTGGGAAAGGACAGTATTGCAGCCCAACCCTAATTAATTATGGCGAAGTTTAATACAATGGAAATTGGTAAGTACCTGCTATTTGTTTAGGAATTGGGAAGCAAGACCACGAATGAGACAGCGTAAATTCTGTTAAAGTAAAGCCATACTGTTTATTTACTTTTCTTTTTGATGTCCAAAATTGTCTTTTAGAGACTTAATTGAAATAAATGATTTGACTTCATTTATTAATCACAAAACTTCAAAGAAAATACTAGTTGTAACTACTACAAACAAAAGAAATAAAATGGTTAGGACATATGGCGTCAGAAAAAACACTAAATGTCCACCCTTTTTAGCTTTTCAGTGAAAGCAATAAAAATAACCAGACTATGCAGCTTATAAAAACAAGACTCGAAAACTTACAAATTCACTGAACAGTTCTAGACACAAAACAGTGCTATAACAATGACGTCATCACCAATAAAAGGTATCCGTCCAAATCAATTAATACTTTTGAGCCATACGTGTCAGGAAATATTTCACCCGTTTTTATACCAATAGTAATCAACGAACAATGTTCCACTTTAAGGCATCAGTCCCACCGTTACGATAAGTGAAAAGCGAGCGGAGATATAACTACACTACTTTCACAGTCATTATATGTCTCATAATAACTAATCCTAATAACTAATTGAACCCTCAGAAGATTAGTGTAATTTTGTTAGTGATGCAGAATCGGAGTTAAAATAATCGTGTATGGACTATAGAATTGGCAAACAACGAGCAGCGAGTACTGAGCGTTCTACCCTGCCGAATCTAAATGTGGTCATCATCATCTTCCTGTCCTTATCCCATGTTACTTGGGGTCGGCTCAACACGTTTTCTTCTGCCATACCATCCAGTCTCCAATCACGCTATCACTGACTGTCTTTTCGTTCATCTCGTATCACTCCTCACACAGACCATCCATCTTTTCTTTGGCCTTCCTCTCCCTCTCTATCCAGCCACATTTATATTCATAACTTTTTTAGTATCATGCGTTTCATCCCTCCTTCTACGGCATCCTTTCAACGGAACAGAACTCCAAATCCTGACGATATACTTCTCGGCTCTCCTGATCCTACATATATATGTTAAACCCTGCTAGTTATTTTTTTATCCCATTTTACATACCTTCTTATGCACGTCGAGCCAATATACATTCGATCGATAGGACTATCGTTGCAACGACTTTTCGGCGAAACGAACGCTCAATCTAATGGCTATTCGAAATTGTGGTACATCGATGGTATGGAATTTTGGCGATTCGGACGTTCATTCTGATGACTTCAGGAAATTAGCCATCGAGCAAATAACATTCGAAATCAAGCAGTAAATCCAAGCCACTGGCAGAGCTAGTTAAATATATCTTTACTGACACGAAACAAACATCTTTAATTGTACTTTTATTGAGCGCAAAATATTCGAATGCTAATCGTTTCCTCTCAGTGGGACAGATGCCTAATTTCAATATTCCGATCACCCGTTCAGACGATATCTGATAAATTTTAAATTCAACAGACTTGGTGAGAAAAAGTTTGTAATTATAGTCTCTTCGGAGGTCTTGAGGATCTAACTTATTTTGACAGTTGCCTTCAAACTTTTTGCTGTCCCTGACAGATTATAGAATTTACCTACCTGTTAATACAAATGGGCCTTAGAAAACAATAATTGTAGAACGACTGACGGCCGTTCTAAAAATACTGCTCTAATAATTCTCATTCTCAATTCCTTAACTTGCTTCCAATCACAATCAAACGGTATTTTGAGTCAGTAGTTTGAGTTAATCCACTGCATAGGTATCCTTAAAAAAATCGTATGATCCACAAAGTAAATAACGCAATGTATTCATTGTTGTTGTGTTTGTTGATTTATCAGAATTAATGGCAACGTTACGCTGTTACCCTGAATATTGCCGATTTTTTAAGGAAATAAAAAAATACCAGTAATTTGTATATAAATTAAATACATTTAAATGTGCCTCAGCTAAAAGTTCGAATACCCAGAGAATTCAAATCCGGGGACCTAACCGAAACCACCAAAGATTACTAGAACTTAGCTGTGATCTCTTACCCGCAGCCATACATTACTGTGACAAAGATTTTATTGAAGTGATGAGGTTGATTGGGGTTCGAACTCACGACCACTGGTTATGTACCCGAGCTACTGGTCTATCGTTCCTTGACCCTTGTCATGTTATAACGATAATTTATTGGTACCTATGTCTTATATATTTTTTATGTTATTCTTCGATAAAAGTGTTAACCCATGTAAGAGGCAGACAAATTCAATTTACAGATACGCTTTTATGAAATATTTTGAACACACAGTTTTATCAATATTAAGACTTCTTTTATTTCCAAATTAAGCGGCGTCTGGAAGAAGGACAGAATCCATAACCGTAGACGAAATGCGTTTTTTTTAATCGATAGTCAAGCCCTTGGGACCATGGTACATAATATCGTGGCATATAGTCCCAAATAAGAGATAACGGCTCAAAAATGGCATTCAAAATCGGAGTTTGTGGACAAAACTCCGCATAAATATTAAATTGGGCCTTTTTTTCATTGGATGCTAGCAACATTGAAATGTCATTTACTGATGTCCGTTAGTAGCATCCAAACGTAGTGTTACATACTCTTTGGTGGAATCTTTGAACGCATTTAAGCTAACTGATATTGTTAAGCTTGTTCAAGGGTATAAATAAGCTTAAGAAAAAGGCTTAAAAAACAAAAATCTGTTAATTATTATAACAACTTTAAGAGAGATTTGCATAACAATGAAAGTTCTGATGACGATGGCAATTTTGTAGAATAAGGAATAAAAAAAATAAGAAAGGTCTATACGTTTTTATCGTTTTATTTCACACTCTCCAATAAGATGCAAATTATTTTTAACTGTGTATAAAAAGTAGGTTTCTAGATATTTTAGAAAATATGAAGCTTTTTTGCTCTGCTGTAAAATATTTATATTTATTGCGGCACCTTCTTCCAGACACCACTTCAAATGGATATGGGCCTAGCACAAGATGGCTCGAAATGTAATAAGCAAGGCGACGAGAAAATTTTACATTAATGCCTTTAAGATTTGCCTAAATATGAGTTTTCTCAACTTTCCTTAGATGCAATATAAACCAATCATGGAAACATAATTACCACCTTGTTTAGACTTTAATGGCGCAAGCTTTCTTTATTCCGTAAAGAGGTTAAACCTCGTTACGGAATACATTTTTCAAAAATCCTTTTTTGTCACAGGAACTTTGCCGAAAATTATTAATGCTTCTAGACATAGCGAGGCTGTGGTTTGTCTGTCAGTGGTAGGCAAAGACCTTATACTTCTTACTACTAGACTGTGCACTATGGCGCAAAAACCGGTCCGCGCGAGAGGGCTCCCGTTGGTAGTGTGTCTCTTTCTAATGAGGTGACCATGACCAAACAGAACCCGGGACAAATTGATTGTAAACACGAAAGTGTAAGTAACCCGATATATTTATGCTACCTAACTACGCTACCTAAACCTATCAAATTTATTATAAAAAAAAAAAAAAATTGTTTATGTTTTGGAATCTACATCACTTACCGTATGGTGTCGGACGTAAATAATTGCACCATCCCATGTTTTCCCGTGAGTGTCGTAAGTGATGAATAAGGGACAAACCAGAGAATGGGCAGCAGCGTTCTCTGTGCATTTGTAACAACCATACTGCGATCGCCAACCCACCTGCAAAGCACTCCCCATGAATAGCACAAATAAAACAAAGCCCTTATAGCGCCCGGCAGCCAGCCTACCCTCGACTACAGTAGCGGTCGAGGTTACGGTATGGTAAGGGGTGCTAAGAATCCCGGACGAGATCCGGCTACCCCGACAAATACCGGCGACTGGACCTGGAAACGTACAACACGCACACACTCCGGACTGACTAAAAGATCACCGAACTCGAAGAGGAATTGAGCAGTTTTCGATGGAGTATTATAGGGTTATCTGAAGTTCAAAGTGAGGGGGAGGACTCGATAATCCTCAAATCCCAAGTCTCCTCAAGTCTCGTTCTTCAAGACCCATCGTATAGATAGGAACAAAAAAGCTGTCTGATCCTACTCTCAAGCTCATGAAAGAGAGGCGTGAGATGATACTGCAGTCTTCGGACGATGCTTTGAAAAACCGGTAGCTAAATATACCTCAAAGGATCTCAATGATTTCACATATTGTTCAGTTGCGTAGACAGTCAAGAAACAAAACTCCACCAATTTTATTCCACTAGGAATCAATTTGCAAATAATATTAACAGCCGATGAATTTCACTCGAACAAAGCCCGCCAAAAACTCCGCAAACCACCATCTTACATTTAGTATTACCAGGCCCAAACATTTCATAGTACTACTCTTACTAAGTATTAATGAATTATTTTTTAAATACAATGAATTGAATAATTATAGGAACTGTAGAAATATTTAAATACGTTTCAAAGTCTATGAATCGTTTGTTTTGGTTTAACATAAAAAAGAAAAATATAAATTTTTCTACCATTTTTACCAAACCCAATGATTACTGATTAGTTGAGGTGGCAAGACGTCAGACAAGGACACACTACTAGCGGAAACCCTCTCGCCAGGACCGCTTTTGGTTAGCTACCGCTTATAAGGAAATAGCTAACCTAGGTGTATGACGATAGATTAGCTAAATAATTTTTTTTTGTACACAGTCTAGTAGTAAGAAATACGTATAAGGTCTTTGGTGGTAGGAAAGATCAATCAATTAGTTACCACAAGCTTTGATAGCTAGTGGTAACATTAGAAGCCCATTTTGTTTTACTCAATGTCAGACTGTCTAACTTTATTTACCATTATTTTGACATGTCTATTTATGCAAACTACATAATTTATCGTAGAACGCGTTCTCGTGTTTTGCACACCATCCATCTTTAACATTTTGTTGAATTTTATTTCTCCATGGTAGGCTCAAAACTGTCGATTTTCGCATTAATCTTTTTTAAAAGACTTCAAAAGGTTCTGAATTCGAATGTATTTTTTTATGTTATATTACCTCAGAAATTTTTAATGATTTTTATTTGAAATGCTTTCCATTTGGTCCTATTTAAATTTGATCGAGATCTGATGAAGTACTTCGGATATATACAACAGAACTCCTTAATAAATGACTGCAAATCTCTCGGGATTGCTGCAATCGCATGTCTGTTTATTTATTACATCATTTCATAACAAAACATCACTGCGGTATGCTCTAAAGGGGTTAGCAGATATGAACAGTTCACCCTGGTAAACTTTCATGTTATTCGGGTAATCTATTCTGGCATAACTGTGGGCATTATACGACGTACCACAACTAAAAAGTGAAAAATATAAATAACTCACAAAAAAAAAACAACCGACTTTAAAATACATACACTACAAAGTGAAAAATAACTTTAATTTTGGAAGTCAATGTCATAAAAAATAAGTATTTGTTACTTATTTTTTTTGACACTGACTTCCGAAAACAAGAACAACGACTTTCGAAATTAAAGTTATTTCACACTTTGTGGTGTTTGTATTTGGAAATCGCTTGTATTTTTTTAACCGACTTCAAAAAAGGAGAAGGTCCTCAATTCATCGGATTCTTTTTAGGGTTCCGTACCTCGAAAGGAAAAAATGGAACCCTTATAGGATCACTTTGTTGTCCGTCTGTCTGTCTGTCAAGGCCCTTTTTCTCAGGAACGCGTGGAGATATCAAGCTGAAATTTATATAAAATAAATAATCTCTTAAAGATCAAACTTCTAAGCCAACACAATCAAAAGATACAGCCGAGTATGCCGCAAATTGCCGTAAATTTTCGACACTGGCAAGGGAATCAAAACCTACAATAGCTATGTACCGACTGATGTTACTGATCAATCGCTAACTCTGGCGCATTGAGATGGCCGCCATGACTGTCACCATGTATTATACTATTTTACAAAATAATAATATTGTTATAATAGCAAACTCCAAAAAACTGATTCTTGGGCATTTTTTAGTATCAAATACCCGTATGTGCGTCAGTCAATCCCAAAAATAGACTTTTGAGAACCATTATCGCTGACAAAATGTCACTGTCTAGAGACATTTGAGAAGCTTTGAATATTTAAGAGGCCGTGAATCATACTTAGCCTGGGCAAAACAGAAAGGTATTCCAATTCCAATATTCATCGCAAAGTAGGCGTCCTATATATAATGAACTTCCGTATAGACTGTGACTTTCAAACAAATAATTATAAAACTTTGGCTTTGAAATCATTGGTATTGTAAGATCAAACATAGATTCCTCAAGACACTAAGGATAAATTATTACCTGTAATTATTATTTAATTCCTTGTTCCTTTTGGTTTTACTTCTCGATTATCGGCAAATTACCTAGGGTTGTTCGGCAAAGTACCTACTTAGTTGCAAAGTGGTGAAGATTCCCCAAACAAGTTCCGATATCAGCCACCACGCTTAGAATGGCCTCAGAAAGCCTGAAAAATAACAAAAAATATCTGATACAATTTATTTTAACTGAATCTAATTTATTTCGAGCTTAGAGACACATACAAATCGTAGTTTTTTGTCGGCTGTAAATTATGTCATTTAGTTCATCCGGGGCCGTGTTTTCACAGTTTCGTAACAGAGAAACGGCTGGAACCCGAAGAATATTGGTATTTTACATCCTTTTAAATTATTAATGTAAAAGGATTAATCACCCAACGTCTGGTAAAACAGCAAGATATTCTTACAATTTCTCGCAGTAATCAGCTGCCGTTTGCTAAGACGGCTAATTAATTTGTATCAATTAATTACTCTTAATTCTTAAGGTTATGTTGAGCCAAAGCAACTAGGGCCGTCCAAAATTGCGTTGGTTTGACGATATCATCAAAGTCGCGAGAATCACCAGATCATGAGCATTTAGAGCAAGGTTATTTCCATTGTGCATAAGGGACAGATGTATAATGTCTCCTGGATTAAAACGCATGAAACCAGGAAGTATGGCAGAATAAATAGGAGGGCGGATTCAGGGCTGTGTGATGAATGATGAACTCTTCCGAATAAGAAATTCATTGAATCATATCACTATTTTAATATCCATCGGGACTCAATAAAACAGATTTTAATTTCGTACCTCTATTTATATGCGGCTATAAAATGACCCCCAATTCGACACGTGACGGTGTGAAGCAAGGCCAAACCTTAAAATGGGCCACTTTTTCACACAGTCCGCGGAATGTCGAACACAATATTTCAACTGTCAATATATATTTGTCGGTATGAAAGTGTATATCGGTATATTCGACATTCAACTCTAATTTATTTACAAGAGTGAATGTCGCCATTTTTGTTTTTATTTTATTTCGGTGGCACTTTTTTTATGAGTTAGTGATTGCATTTTATTAAATACATACGATTTTATTTGATTTCTGCTTTTCTGAGGATTTTTCTGAGTTACGAGTAAGTGAAATGTGTCTAGTTTCTTTAACTTATTGAGTTTTGTAAGTGAATCACTCGTTCAGAAGCTTTTCGTTTCAATCAAATCTTTCAATCAACTTGATTTATATTTGATTTTATTTGTTAACACTGATGCAACACTGATGTTCACATTATTTGCTAGCTAGCAAAGCAAAGAAAATACATCTTTTCTTAAAGATTTTTTTAGGGCGGATAAATTTAACAATGATAAAACATCTCAGGTATAACTAGTTATTTTGTACGATGTTTTCTAAAAAACAAGTTAAATAACTGCTCCTAAAATCGAATTTATGATGGAAATAAAAAACGCCATTTGGTTGAAGTCCACCAAACCATCGTTTACGGGTTCTTACCCGCAGGTAACACAAGACATTACCTACCTTCTATAATCTCACTCACTCACTTTTGTAAAGGAAAAAAATGTGTTTATTGAATGCTTTTCAATGTGTAGACTCTACAGGGCACTGTTCTGTGCTATTATGGGCTTCTCACACCTGAATAAACTATGTGAGTGAACATACATATCAATGAACAAGAGGAAGTGTTGAGGAAAACATAAATATTTTAGACATTTCGCAAATAAAATAAAAAAGTTAATAAATTAAAAAAACCCGACTGAAAAGACGTTAGCAAGAAGAAAATCATGCTGTGTAGTCGGACGATATTTATGGTTTTGATCAGCCTGCTCGCGAATATGTATCCTCCGACTGCACAGCATGATTTTCTTCTTGTGTACATCTTTGCAGTCGGGTTTTTTGATTATATTAGCTTTTTTTATTTACAAATTTATAGATATATTTTTTTATTCGAATTACTTAAACATATAAGTGGTAAATATTTTTGTAATCATCTCTAAAATCCTTCCACTCGATGGGTGGGGTATCAAAATGAAAATGTCCCATCATGGCAAAATAAAAAATCGACCCCCACAATATGGCGCCCAAAATCCGCCATGTTGCTTTTTTTTGAACGGCACTTATCTAAGAACACTTGGGCGGCTAAGATCTATCTAACGATGTCATAATTATATAAATCCGTCTAGTGGTTTGAAAGATACAAGGTACTAAGAATATTACATACATACATATAAGATACGCGCGAAAAATAAACCCTTTCCTTGCAGCCGGGTAATTTATTTATTTATTTAAACTTCATGTACAATGGTGATACATAGGCGGACTTAATGCAGCAAGGCATTCTAAAATAATAAAAATAAAAATAAAACTAGTTTTTTATTTCTAATTATATTTTTTGAACTTTTATACATTTATGTTCCCATTCGTGGCCCCGATGAGACTTCCCAATGAAACAAATGCGAACTTCGTTGGAAACTTTCAACCCCTGCACCGGGTTTGTGGATGAATTTTCAAAAATCCTGCATAAGCTTCAGTTTTGTATAAAAGGAACGTCTTCTGCCAAACTTCTTCTATTCTAATAATTTTATTAAGGCCCACTTGCACGACTTGACAATGTTATAGATCAAACTGTTGCTATGTATTCTTGCTATAGAAGCCTTATGTAAATGTATTGACTTTATTTCAAATTACCTGCCGTTTATAATCGTATCTTTTAAAATAGCCCAAAAAATACCTTCTTCATAAACAGTAAAAATCAAGCTTTATCTATGCAATGCAGATAATGAAACACCTAAACAAAATTCCTAGATTTTTTTTGCACAAAATGCGATGGAGCATTCGGAGTTAATTCTAATTAAAAACAAGGGACATTGACATCGCACACAGTCCAGTTAATCCATTTTACTGGCAACCCAATTTTATCCGGGCAACACACATTTGTGTTGCCTGAAGTGAATATTCGTATCATTTAGAGTTTGTTACAAGGTAAAATTGTATGAATGTGGTATATTATGTTAATTTCATTTTGTACGTTGACATTTAATTTTTCGCTTCGAATAATCCACTATTTTCACTAAAACTTTTCTAAAAGTATTTACGTTAGCTGGATATAATGCAAATAATAATTAGTACAGCTTTCTCCTCTGAGAGAAAGGATTTTGGCTGATTCGCAACTTCGATAATATTCCCAATTAATGAGAGGGACATTAAAACAAAGGTCACCATTTGGGTTCCCAATCAATACCCGATCCCCATTGACATAAATGTTCTTAGGGCGACGGGTTGTGAAGGGATATTCATCTCGCATTCGTAATCTCTTTGATTTCAATGCAGCTATTGAGTTTGTGAAGGTCGTCTTACGGTACGCGTACACCAGAACCGACTCATCGGCTGATTTAGGATCGGACTCGGAACTCATCGGATGACTGTCTCGCATGTTTGTCTGTATATACTTTTGCCGACATCGGACGTTGCCGGTCTTAATAATTTAGTCTGACTGGTTCATTACATCTGTTATATTATTTTCAAAATTGTTCCTTTAGGTTGCTCCACTGTTTTTTAAATGTCTACAACAAATATATTCTTTTCCTATGCAACTTCGGCCCATAACCGTTTTGCAATATCTCGATTAATGTTTGTCCTACAGTGGTGGCTTAATAAATGCAAATAATTATTTTTCAATATCCATTTTTTTAAATACACTGTTTTAAGCGACGTAGTAGCCGGCAAACTAGCGAGAAATCCCAACATGTTCGGAATCGCCGGTTGATCGTTCATTTTCGGGGGTCATCGGACGATGGCGGTTGTAGTAATATTCGTGCTCTTTGTACGCTTAGCCGACGACGCCCGAACCTACTTCAGCCGATAACGGATTGGGTGTACGCGAGCCATGTACCTTTAGTAGAAGCACGTAGACAAAGAGTTGTGGACATAGGCCCTACATACAATACAATACATGTGTGAAATAAGCTGTAGATGTTGTTAGTTGAAGGTATCCATTGATAAAAAAATATAAGATATTAATCCTATTAGTTATATTCCTCAGCTGCCACTACCATTATTATTCAAATCAAAATGATAACTTACGAACTGCTATCTCAAATGTTGTATTCAATGGTTATTATTAATGAACAACATATGTGTGTTTTACTCCCAAAACTATTAGAGTAGAATAATAACTAGTACCTACCTCTGAAATCTATTTCATAACTAGTTAGATACTGAAACCTTGAAACTAAAACCTTCCTTCAATTGGAGCTGAAGAAATATTGATTTGATTCGACATCTGCGGAAGAATGTCGTCCCTGGAACAACTTCCGCGACCAACTTTTCTCTTTAAACCTTTCAACAACTTTACACAATCGATACGCCGAACCAAGTTTTGAGAGCTCAGGGCTCTTAGTTAAGTACTTTGATGACACCATCGCCAATGTACCTATTAAACTTACAAGATTAGTTTAAAGAACATGCATAAATTTAAAATCACGCCTTTTTTCCCATGGGGTAGGCAGAAACTACTGAATGCCAGGTGGCTACGACCCTTAGGCTGCGTTTCCACCAGAGATATGCGAGGAAGCTGAGAGGTTCGAGGATGCGTAGCGGCGCTGTGAAACAGGGCGCAGATGGGCGGTGCAAGGATGTGTAGCGGGCTCGTTTCAGATGAGGTTTGGTGGGAGCGGAGCACGTGATATATATCGCCATATCTCCACCAGTTGCCTTGGTTTGCCCTATGGTTCAAAAGTCGCTAGAAGCCGCTGAATTACTGTTTTTTTTTCATCCCTCGCAACATATTCCTCGCACTCATCCCTTGCAACACATCACTCGCACACATCCCTCGCAACACATTCCTCGCACACATCATTCACTGTTTTTTATGTACAAAAACATCGCGCGGCTGAGCCGTTTCCGTAGCAGGAAAAACGGTGCAGCTGCGCTGAGAGAGGCTAGGTAAATGAAGTGATACTATTGGTTCTTAACACACACATCCCTTGCTACGCATCCTCGCACATCTTTTCTGGAAACGTAGCCCAGTCCTTTTTTGCTTTATTTTCGTTCAAACATCTAGTCACACGCATGTCGGGTGCTGTATTCATTAAAAGTAGCTTTTGTTAAATGAAAATGGATTTCTCATACCATTATTATTGACTCAACTCTGATTTCTGAATGAATTTCAACTTAAGGCGATATTTATATGCCTCAATGTTAACGCAGTACTGTCCGTGCGCCCGCTCGGCGCCAAAATATCAATATTGAACCTCCTTTTGAACAGTTTTGTTTGCAAATTATTATTTGATTTACATATGCTATTTCAGTTATGAAGAAATTCCAACCATCAATTTTTCTGTGTAAAGATATTTTTAAACATCTAAGTCGTTTTAGAGGTTGCAAAAAATATCGTGTTGCTAATTATTTTTTTAAAGCAAAACTATTTGTTATACGAAAAAACCATGTTTAAAAAATAATGTAAATGAAATAATGATATTTTTTTTTCAAACCTTTTAACCTAGCCGTTATTAATTAATAAATAATTAATAAAAATAAATTACGGCACTAAAGGCGATGCAGACCCTTATAATAGGTAGATATTTGTCAAACTCTACCTGAACACCTGTCAAACTTTGGTAATACAGTAAAGGTTGACACGTTCATATCCACAAATAGGTATTCATTTCAGAATTCCTTGAAAGCCCTTGATTCCTGCTTCATTTACTAATATACCAAATTATTAAATGTTAATAGGTAAATAATAATTATTCCTACGCAAAAAGAACAAAATACCATGCGTAGGAAGGAATAATCTAATCGCTAATTAATTGTTTGGTAAAACTACTCAAACGTTCATTAACTTAAATTAAAAGCACATATTATGACTGACAGGTCACTATACCCGCGGCGACACTACGTTGACTGTACATAGGAGGCTATGTATAGTCAAGGGTCAAAAGTGCAGTCATACTCTCCCAAAACTCAAATGGCTAGTTTTTGTAGAAGAATTTAAATTACCCACAACTGATTTAATATGTTGTATAGATCGCTTTTAGCGATAAGGCCGCCCATTGTGTCACCCAGTGTAATGTTTCTTCTTCTATATATATCTGTTTCATCTTCTATATTCTATCCATCTACATAATAAAGAGTATTCTATTCTATAGAAATTAAAGTAGGTATAGATTATACCTATTAACCGTGAAAAATTAAAATTCTTCTGCCTAACAAAATTGCCGCTGCTGTTTTAGACTGCACTTTTGATCCTTAAGTGTACTATTATATTGTATGAAGTTTTCATAAATAAATACTCCCCCAAATAGAAGGCGTTAACGAGTGTAGAAAGAGATTCGATACAAAACGTTTGTATCGAAACTTGGCTTGATGCGAGAACAGCCGGGGAGCTGGTCTAACCAGCTCCCCGCTCGCATCAGTTTAGAACGTCTGGACCACAAATGAAAATCTAATTAGATGACGCGATTGTATGTACTTCGCGTGTTAAAAATTGGAGTAAAATTATGATCAATGATCGAAATCTAAAAAAATGCCTTTTTATGCCATATTGAGTTGTAAAGACTGTAAAGAAAAGTTGGTCAGGCATAGGAAATGTTTTTTGTCATTGTTAAGTAAATTTGTTTATAAATTGTGTTTGAATAAGTGGCACGCTTGGTTTTCATACAGATGGAAGTATTTGCGTTATCTAGTTAGATTTATGTCTATGGTCTGGACCGATATAGCATTTTTTTCAAATGTTGTGAATAGTTCGAATAAGATTTTAAGGAAAGAAAAATTGGGAAAGTTGCCTAGAAAATTGTACGAAAACCGAAAGTGCTTTTTTGTATGAATAAGTTCAGTTCGGCTTCGACAGGATAATATTGTCTGTCGGGCCAACTAGTTTGGGCACAGTTTCTGAGTATTGACGTCAAATTTTTATAGCCTTATCCAAATAAAAGCTCAAACATTCGGGGAATCTACTTCATCCACGGCCACTTCCTCTTTCTCGATTTCAGTTTTCCTAATTCTGAGGCGCCACTTGTTCCGCCGATAAGCATCGTCAGCAACAACAATTCGGGGAACACCTACTACCTCCATGTAAAAAAAAACAGATCTTTCAAAACTGATCATCTGTCAACCAAATAAAATATGAACAACAAGTTACACCAATCAGATTATGTTTGACAACAATACGAAATAGCTGACACGGTAATACGGCAAAACACGCCCATTAACGGACACGGGCTAATGAATGACATCATGCCAAAGCGCAGCTTTATTAATTAGGATACCGGACCCCACACAGAATTAAGCACGTTCATAGAGCGCGGAATCCGTTAGCATCTACGCTACAGTGATAGAGGGCTAAATTTTGTAAGTTTAGTTGTAGCAGTTAATCTTTGATACGGTTAAAATTCTTTCACTGTTTGGAAGTTACTTTCAGTACTTTTTAACTAGGACCCGCGGAAACTGACCCGAAGACTACACGCGACTAACTGCTTTACGCGTGCAAAACGTGGCAGGTCACAAAGGACATCTCGCGCCAAAGCCAAGCCTTCGTCAACCGCTGTTTCGTTGCATTCTTGGAATTTACTGGCCCGAGACCATCACCAACGTAGAGCTGTTGGGGAAATGCCACAAGAGCCCGATCGACCGCCAGATCAAGCGTCGAAAGTGGATATGGATTGGCCATAAGCTCCGAAGGCCAATCCACTTGGACTTGAATCCCCAAGGGTAAAGAAAGCATGGCCGTCCCGATGTTGGCAGAAGCGGCGAACATCGGAATGACGTGGAGCGAGGTGAAGCGTAAAACTCAAGACCGATCGCGATGGAAGACTTCTGTGGACGCCTTCTGCTCCATCTAGGGGATATAGGACAATAAGTTTTAACAATGCTTACACTAGCAGTGGCTAACGAGGCGTCACAGAGCTCTATGAACCCGTAATTGATAACTTAATATGCTCATATTTAAGCTGCCACAAGCCAAAACGTTTCGTTATTATGGCCTGTAACAGCACGGTTGAATTTCAGTTGATTTGCGGCGAAATCTCATTACATAAATTGTTGTTGTCATTTTAGTAAGCCTATTAATGAAGCCAAAATTAGATGAACATTATCAACAGCCAGGGCTTTAGAGTTATGGTGTACGTGTCGAATAAATGTTTTTTTTTTTATGATTCGCTCAAATTTAACAATATTGCTGGTACCATCAAGTAGTAGAAACTTATAAGCGAAATCATAAGGCCTTACGAGTCTTAATTATAATTATAATTAATGTAAGTCTGCAATAGCCAAGTCAGAGGCATATAGAGTTCCCAGAGGCGGCTTAATTAACTCTTACGCCAGAGGTGTGTCTACAACCTCACACGAAAAGAAGAATAATAACTTTAATTTAATGTTACTCTTGTACGGTTAACAAAATTGCGCAATTCTTCGCAAATTTACTTACACTGAATACTAAAAAGTCCCAAAAAAAGCCGTCTGATGCAGTTGTTGGTTATTCATCAGCTGAAAGACTTCTAATGTAGAACAAAAACCCCCAAGTGTCATCACATTGACCGGTCTTATGCGTCTTGTATCCAGCGGGTTCCCTCAGTCTCAACCAGGTCACCGGTCCATCTAGTAGGAGGCTATTATTTTAGTTCAGGGTTCATACCAGCAACCACATCAAACTGCTTGAAAAGAAATAAGTTACCTAAATGAATAGTCAGTTCATTTGACAGGTAGTAATAGGGTTTAAAGTATGAAATTGCCGTTTTATTGTAATAGGTACTTCGAATTGACATAGAACCTTCATGGTTTCAAATTTTTGAGTGAAACTTTTTTCACATGGTACTTAAGAAGTACTTCTTTTAAAAATGTGCAACATTCGATTATCGACTTTCAGTTGTTTTTTTTATTCAGCTTAGACAGCTCAGATGGATAATTCGAAAATTCGAGTGATTTTGAATACGAGTTCCGACGCGGAACTAACGCGGCAGAAACAGCTCGCAATATCAATGTTGCGTTTGGAGAGGGGACTGCTAATGTACACACCGTGCGATTTTGGTTTAAACGCTTTTGTGATGGAAACTTTGATTTGAAGAACGAATCACGTGGAAGACACAGGTGAATAACAATGAATTGAAAGAGATGGTGGAAGCCGATCCGAGCCAAACTACCCAGGAATTTGCGGCATGGTTTAACCTTACCTTACCAACAATATTGACTCATTTGCGTCAAAAAATTAAATAAAAAAATATGACAAATAGGTGCCTCATGATTTGACTGATCTGCAGAAAGAAATGCGTATTGAAACTTGTGTTGCCTTGTTGAATCGATAATGAAATGAAGGAATATTGGATCGAATTGTGAAATGTGATGAAAACTGGATTCTTTACGATAGCCGTAAGTGAAAAATGCAATGGCTGACCCCAGTTCAAACGCCGCAACAGTGTCCTAAAGCAAAGCTTACCAATAAATATGTATAATGGTAATGGTAACTGTTTGGTGGTCTCAGCATGGTGTTATTCACTATAGATTTCTCCGATCTGGTCAAGCAATAACGGCAGATGTCTACTGTGCCGAACTCCGTACAATGATAGCAAAACTAGCAGTGGAACAGGCCCGACTCATGAATCGATCTGCACCATTATTGCTCCATGATAACGTAAGACCTCATACAGCACGAGAAACCGTTTTAACTCTACAAGAACTGCAATTAGAAACCATTCGTCACCCTCCGTATTCGCCAAACCTAGCTCCAGCGGTCTATTTGTTTCGTGATTCGGACAATTTTCTACGTGATAAAAAGTTTTCTTCTCAGGAGGCAGTATAAAATGCTTTCACACAGTTTGTCGAATCTAGATCACCAAAGGTCTATCGCAAAGGCATAAATGACCTTCTTAGTAGATGGCAGCAATGTAAAGATAATAATGGTCATTATTTTGATTAAATAAATATGTTAAATTAAAAAAAAAAACATTTTTTCAGTACAAATCGGCAATTGCATACTTTAACCCCTAATACCAAGCTTTAT
Source organism: Orthosia gracilis (assembly GCA_947562075.1). NCBI lineage: Eukaryota > Metazoa > Arthropoda > Insecta > Lepidoptera > Noctuidae > Orthosia > Orthosia gracilis. Next base: position 43,476,248 of record OX387272.1, on the reverse strand, counting down.
TTACCATTAACTAATATTCAGAACAAGAAGATTCCCGGCTTTGTTATGAAACATGACAGAAATGAAGCTGGCAGTCTGACAAGCCATTAAGTAGCATTTTAGCAAACTATTAAGTAACACAAAGGGCAAAATGCATTGTGTTAGACGTTTCATTACCGTTACTGAATGTGTCTGTGATGTGCGCTTCATGATGGCTGTCCAATGTATTTTCACAATTAAATGCGGGCATTTTACCTTGCAAAGTACGAAAAGCCGTTGGTCGCGGCCGTCATTTACACTTTGACACTCGTTACGAGTAGTCAGGAGCTTGAAATCTGACAACAGTCTTGCCAAGGGGTTTCGTGTCACCCAGTTCAGTAACTTGTAACTTGTTGTGAAGGTCAGTAATAGAGAGTCGATCCACGAAAAAACCCGGCCAAGTGCGACTTTGCACATTTAGGGTCCGGTACCAAACCGCAAAATCAAGTAGGTTGTAATAGGAAAATTTTCATCGGCGAGGCCTATATTCGTCAGAGAATTTTAACACTACGGTGTAGAATACTGCAGTTTTAGGTCAGCGCCATCTGTTGAGCGATAGTGGAACGAATGTAATTTTTGTTGATGATTTCAGAAAAAGTGTGCAATTTACTAACATCGTTTTATTTTTTCTGTAATCTTAACATAAACTCTGTCACATGAAATAATTTCAGATTTTTTTCAATGCAAACTTCGGAGATATTGTTTTTCCGTCAAAGTCGAAATCTATGCGGTCTAAAAAAGAAAACATATGAATGAGAATGTGCTTCGAATTTTTAAGATCCCCTTTCAGTTCGTGTTGCAAAAATATATATATATTCATTTATTTCTTATTTGCAAAATAGTTGAGTAAACGTCATCTAAAGCTATCCCAAATTTCAACTTGATAGCATTAGTAGTTCTTGAGATATCCAGCTGTGGCAGATGGACAAACAGATTGAGTCGCACCAAATTTCTTTTTACCAAAATTTTTTTTTTTAGGGTTCCGTACCTTATGGTACGGAACCCTAAAAAAAAAATTGTAATCCAGCTGAATCTGGTTTAGACTGGGAGCCAGGAAAAGGCTAGGCAGATTATTGTAATGAACCGTCGTAAGTAGTGTTCTTAATTTTCGACCTAAATAGACGTGCATGTTGGTTTGTACCTACAGGTTCAAATGATGTTAAATACAATCTCGTAATTATGAACAGAAGTAGTAAGCATGTCAAGATCGTAGCAGGAGATTATTTCGTTCTGTAGTTCCTACTTACTTCCATGGAAAAAAGGCGTGAGTTTAGTATGTAATACTCGTAAGACGGTAACTCTTCTATTCCCCCTGATTTCAGCCAAAAATAGCACTCAGACAGATACAAACCCTTACACAAAAAGGCACCACATGGCCCACATTCGCCACTGCGACCTTTTTATTTTCCTTATTTAGGCTACGAAGCGATCCTATTCCGTTTCGGAAGACACCTGTCTTGCTTTATGAAGTAAACCGATCCTTCACTTACAGTATACTGGGGTTTCTTAAGGCGAAGACACAAAAAAAAGTCAATTTCAAATAGATGTAGGTTACTTTGAATATTTATACTGTTGAACAAGTCGTAACAATGTTTTAAGTGGTAGCACAAACCGAAATGTATGCTTCATTGACCAATAAAGTTGACTCTCCAAAAACACTTATTCTTTGTTTATAATACATGTTTGGAAAATAAATGGTGATCGCAGAATTGGAGCTTCGATGGTAAGTGTCTCATAAGTAGCTCATACAGTGCAGTGTGTTTTCCTGAACTACGTGCTAGCTGCCAGGAACTCATGAACTAGGTACACTGCTTATGAAGCTATGTTTCCTCGTCTAATTGGCTCATCACATCGTCATCAAAGCACAATGCGCCTTTTCACTTGAAGATTCACTACGTATTTGGGCACTAAGCGTCATTGACCTGGTTAAGGCTGCGGGAATGCATTGGACGCGAGACGCACAGGACCGATCAGTGACCATGACACTTGAGGGAGGCTAGTGGTGATGATGAAACGACATTGAGGTCTTAGCAGCGTAGCTCCAAGTAATACTCCTGCTGCCTTTGTGGCTTCAGCCTAACAGTGAACAGGAGTTAATAAATCCATTCCTGTAGGAATGTGAGAAACAGGGATTTGTCAGTTTTTACTGATAAATTACTCGTTGCGACCCTTTCTTGCGATCCGTCTCGAGAATGGTCTGTCCTGTGTCAAGATTGTGTATCGCTTAAGGAAAATCTTCTCGTCTCGGGTTGCTTCAATCGGTTTGATGTCTCTTTCATTCGTTTTCTTCAAAGTAAACTCTATTATTAAGATATCTTTCCGTGGCTTTAGTTGTGCAAAAAGCTTTTTGAAAAAGGAACCGAGCCAAAAGGATGCTACGAGTATACTATTTGACCCACCAAATCCGTTCAGTTGTTGAGGCGTGATTGATTTTATTTAATATTCATTATTTTATTGATTATATTGTGGCTAAATAATAACAGCATAATAAAACATAATAAGGCTGGAAGCCGATGCCTGTTTTAATAAACATTGATTCACAAGAACTACTAACGTGACTCTCAATGAATTAGACAGCTCCTCATCGAAGTTCTTCTGAGAATCTTTGAATTTATTTGTCTCCCAGCAGAATTATAATAGTAATGATGCTTAGAATCTGTATTATTACGTCACAACTATCTTTTTTACGAAGGTACAAGTATGTCTCTCTTCACACTCGTCTTCATTTGGAAATAAATATAAGCAACCGCATTTGAGGAAAGTAATTTTCTTTTTATGAGTGTTCACGCAAAGGATACTTCACACATGTCGTGTTGCCAAAGGGCCTTATATTACTTTCATTCTTTATTTTAAAATAAATAACTTTTGTTATTTTTATTTCACAAAGCGCCGAAACCAAAAATGCGAGAAATATTTTTTTCTACCTACACCTATGTAAGTAACGCAGACATGACATAGCTCGAAAAATGGCATAGCACATTGCTCACAAACGGATCGGGCCGAAAGGTCTTTGAGTGTCGGTGTGCCGGAAGACGCAGCGTTAGAAAGCCTTGCACAAGATGTCCTGGTTGGTGAAGGCAATACGCTGGATACGAGGAGCACAAGATGGAGTCGCTTAGGGGAGGCCTGTACGCAGCAGTGGACATCTTTCGGTTGAAATGATCATACTGTCAAAATCATTGAGTTCATCAAAATTATTTGACTATAATCGTGACAATCTAAAAAGTCGGATGACGTTTCTCATTTTATAGACGCGATAACTTTTTATAAACATCTACGAAAAAACAAATTCATAATCCAAATTAATTAATTTATGTTACCCATACGAGTATCATTCGTAAGCATCAAGTTTTACTTATGTAACGTATTTTTATGGCTGTCAAAGCATACTTCTTAGATTGTCACGAATTTAAGAAACCATAAAAGGGTCTACAGGATCAATATTCCTCAATCCGTTTAGACGTTAGATTTCACGCTCAGGGGGATGACCATAACCTCTTAGAGTAATGTCATTTTGAGTGTGCGTAAGGGACAGATGTAAAGAAGTCATAGACATCTATCCCTTACACACACTCAAAATAACCTTAGTCTAAGAGCTTATTGTCACCGCCCTAATCACGAACTTAATCAATTATTGCTATGAACGCTAAATATGATTAGTGATATTGTCGTTATATTGTTTCAAGTCTAATAATATGGATTATTGTACGAAAAATTTATACGAGTCTATGTTTTATTGTAAGAATATGTGAAATTAGACAACATTTACAAGCTATGAATTATGTTGGTAAGATCATTTATTTTGGCATTTTTATCTTTTTTATCCAAATCAAAATAGCAACTATTTTGCATTTAAGAGTCTTAGAGCACCTAAAACGAAAACCTTTGTTGATATTCAATGTATTACCTACAAAAAATCCTTTACTTATATACAAAGACAAAGTTGGAATCACAATTTGAAATAAATACTTTGGATCTTTTTACAGAATACCAAACTTTTTATTATTTTACAATCAAATTGTCTTGCTATGCTCTACTATTTTTCGTCTCTAGATGTTTGTGTTTCAACAAAAATTTATTAGAATCACCAGGGGCACAGGGTCTCATTGCTAAGAGAGAAAATTTGGTTCAAATAAATCTCACTAGGTGGCGCGATATGCACCTATCTGTTATTGAATGTATGTAAAATTATAATTTTTTGGTATTGAACATAAAAAAAGGAAGTTCTTGTTTAATCAACTCTCCTAAATACAAAATTATGGAGTATTAGGTTCTTAATTCACATTCCAAAGATTATTTGAATGGGATCATTTAAAAATTGATGCCAATAGATGGCGCATTTTTAAATTTCTGAGGCATTCCACTCGATTGTTAAAATTTGCATTATAACACATTTTGGTGCAAAGAAACTCTAAAAACGTGCAATAAAATACTATAAAACGAACCTTCACTGTATTTAAAGACAAAAATATTTACGAACCGAGTAAACTCTTTTATTTGCAAGTCGCTGCTAACACCATCTATCTATCACCGTGAAACAGAACCGAACGCGTTCGATGTACAAAAAAATATCAGATTAATCAGACGGAAAACGCTAGTTACGTCAGCACGGTTTCTTTGTATGGGATGAGGCATCTGTATGCTAGTATTATATTATCTGTGCCACTTTAAGAACAAATTATAAAAGGTTGGTATATCAGTCTAAAACTAAAGGATATAAAGACTTGGACCGTGATTTGTTTTGTACACACACACCTTCCGTAGGTAAAACAGAAACAAATCACGTTCGTAAAGTTAAATTCACTTTAAACTATAAATTGGTTTTCAGCCGAGCTCGAGATTCAAAAACCACAACTGAGTGTATAAATCCAGCTACCTCCTACTAAAATGATTTCCTTACTAGCTATTCCCTGGATAAAACATTTTGTGGCTTCTCTAAAACGAAGTATATCGTAAGCATTTAAGAGTTAAGACGATCGAGGGTCAAAAGCCGAAGTTTCTTCAATGTTCGCAATATGAGCACTTGGAAACTGGTCACGCAATCTTCAAGAGTACAATAGAGGTGAACATTCTTATGCTTTTAGCTCTTAGGTTAGGGTTTAATAATAGATTTAGACCTTAAACAAGAACAGAGATAAAACTTTTGACTTGCAATGTAAAAAGGACTACTACCTAATGATAATGAAGATTAAGTTAATACGTAAACGCATTCTACTTTTTTTTCTTATTAGAACAGCAGACTCCGTGTTTTTTTTCATCTATATCTATAAGTAAGGTACGTTTGTATTAACTTCGTCAGTATTAAAACACACATAGGGTCTTATATATATGTTTACTTTAAATACTGATGAGCAGATTGTAAATTCCTATTCCCCATCATCATCGTCATCATTTCAGCCGAACGATGACCAATGCTAGACACAGGCCTCCCCCATAGACCGGTCCCATGCGTCTCGCATCCAGTGGATCCCCGCATCATTCACCAGGTCATCGGTCTACCTATTGGGAGGCTTATTCTCCATGAATCTACTTTTATAGTTTCAAATAAGACAGCTACAGTGTGAAAATACTGGCTGATTGTAAAACCATCGAGAAAACTTCTATAGAATCAATTTACAATAAAACCTACTTGTATCGAATTTTTTCTCAGTCATTAATCGCCTGACGCGTATTCGAAATGTCAGGTCAAATAATAAAGAAACAAATAATGCAAACCAGGAAATGCTCCGTTGCAATAACACCTTGTAAACAGTTTATCTGAAACCGCTAGGAACAATAGTTGTGAATACAACGCCTTTCTCTTGTTTGAAACAACTGCACAGCGATAAGCTGTGTCGGAGTATTGTTTTCATGCTAATCTGAAAGTCTGAAAGTTATACAAGAATATCAAGTCTTCTGTTTTCTGTGTATTAGTAACATTGTAAACCTGAGGTGCATTTTTAGGGGTCGTCTAGTTCACCTTTACCAATCAATCCCACTTCTGACTTGCTATCAAACCAATACTTTTAACTAATATTCATCGTGGGCAGAACCTGGATGAGACTGGCACAGAAACGTGGGGTGTGGCACAAGAAAAGAGATGCTCAACAGTTGGCGAAGTCGGGATGTGGTTGATTCGAACGCAATGTATATTGTAACTGAATAAATTGAATTGATGATGTACTTAGGGTCCTGACACGACACGACGGGTGTTACGACACTCATCGATTTATCATCGAATAATATGATCAATCATGGACTTATAGTGAGTTTATTATAAGATTGTGCTCCATTGGTGTAACTGCTGGAAGGCGTTCCAGTGCGAGGATAAAATAATAAATCGATCGATGACTCTGATCGACGACAGTCGATTCCTTTGACTTTGATTTGTTGTTAATTGTCCCACGCACAACGTACCGAGTGAGAGTCAAGTGCGGAAAAACAGTACAATCACTGGAAGTGTCGATGGACGTCGACTAATCCATTCTACCGTACACCGACGCTCAATTAATTGGTTTAGAACCACTCATTTGTGTTTTGCTTATAACAGAAATTTTCTCCTACAGTCAACCCATGTCGTAAACAAGATTACTGGCTTACTGGGTTAAGGAAACAGTTATGTAATTAGAATATAAAACATACATATCTTTTAACCTGTGAGAACTCACTATAGGAACAGGTGAAAAATATATGGACAGCGTAATAAGATAAAAAAAGTTTTTTAGCAAATATTTGCCTAAAACAGTCTGGAATACAGCCTCATAAGAAAATTCAGAATAAAAGCAACAACACTCGGCCTAATTAAGTAGGCATCTGGCGTTGATGACGAACAAGCAGACATAATTCTAGGCAATCGTAAGCAATGCTCATTTGTATGAGCTCCTAAATTAAACTAAATAAACGCTAATATAAGTTCTGACAAAATTTTATGTAATCACATCAAATAATCACGTTTATTATGTACTCAATAGTTGAGTTATTTGTGACTGACACTCTTAGACAAAAACTTAACTGAGAGTTTGTTTCTAATAAGAGGTTAAATTGACAGTTTGTCATACAATATTGTCAAATTAACCTCGTGTTAGCAAATTAATCTGAGTTAAGTTTTTCGTGCAAGTGGGCCTTAGTAAGTAAAAGTTTCAGTAAGCAATATTAGTTTTCCTCTACGGGGTTTTTTAAAGTTATTATAGTATTAATTTTACCGACTTATTATGTGTAATTGGTCTTTACCTATGCAATTGCCGTACTGCAATACTGACCATTTCAAATCAAAATATAATTTGTTTGGCTAATGCTTCGGCCGCACCTGCGTGTAGCGTCCCGAAGTAATGCGTGCCGAAGCTTTGTACGTTTTGACACTAAAAAGTTATCGCGATAAAAACTGTGGTCATATTAGCGACTTCGATATTTTGCATGAACTATCGTGCAATAATCCAAGATGGCCGAAATCATTTTCAAACGTTTAACTATGGACGACTACTTTCTTTTTACTTCTACATGTTTGTTCAATGTACATGTGTGCTTGGATTTTTTTGTGATTCACATTTTTTGATTCCATGATTTTTTGTTTTTTTTTTTCATTGCTTGGGTTGGCTGGGGTTGGAAGCTCTCCGTCATCCACCAGACTTTGCGTCTACAGACTTCTACTTTGCCAAAATTTGGAAAACTTCTTGGTGGGAAAAAAATTCAATACCCGAGAGGCAGTACAAAATGCCTTTGAAAAATTTGTTGCCTCCCGTCCAGCGATTTCTTCAAGAAGCAAAGATGCATCGATTGCATGGGTGACTTCTTTGATTAATAGAGATAAAAATACGAAGTTATTTAATAAAAACGGTAATTTCATAGGTAATGACCTAATATTTTGTCCAAACTTTGAAGTTATTTGAATGGACCTGTGTCTGAAATAAAGTTTTTTTTTTTTCTTCAAGCAAAACAAAGTATCGGATTCAATGTACCTAAATATTTACTGGCAAATTGTAACGCCTTTATCTAATTTTGTATCTTATTTTCTTTTATTTATTCAGGTACACTATATATACAAGTATGTTAAAGAATATACCTATGTATTACGGCTGTTTAAGGGTTATAACAGGTTTCATAGAAAAACAGACACATTTTAGAAATCCAGGTACAGAAGATGTAGGTATAGGTTAACCTTTCGCACTACAAGACAAATTCTAGTACAATAAACAACATCATTAAACTCTCCTTTCAACCAAATGTTGCAAAACCACCTTCATTAACTGAAACGAATTAAACATTGTTTTCCTGTTTGCCCAACCACGTAATGAAGATTGATGTAGTCATTGACGTATTTCTCTGACTCTTAGGATGGCCTCCTTGGATTTATGGCCACTTGTCAGGTTTCCAAATTGAGCTGTAACATAGTAGACGTATAAGAATGTTAGTAAGTTTTCATTAAACTGATTTTACGCAATTGAAATTGTAAAAAAAAAATGCAGGCCCTTCTCAACTTCTCAGCTGGCTTCCAAAAAGTTAGGGATCCTTGCGAAGGTGAGAAAGTACTTCATGCCGGAACAGGTGCTCAACTTGTATCAAGTGAAAGTTCGATCATGCATTGAGTACTGTTCTCATCTCTGGGACGGATCTGCCAAATACCAGCTTGATGAACTAGAGTCATGAGGCACTGGTCAAATACCAGCTTGTCGGTTTTTTATCGGTTACATTTCGGGGAGTGTGCGATGGAATTGCATGATTTAATTCCGCCCAGCCCGTTCTATAATCGGACAACCAGACACACGCCGATGCGTCATCGGTACATGGTGGATTTCCCACCCATACGCACAAAACGTTTTGGGGGCACTTTTATTATGCGTACAGCTAAGGAGTGGAATTCCCTGCCGGAGTCAGTGTTTCCCGATAGCTACAATCTAGGGGTCTTAAGTCAAGAGTGAATGGGTTACTTTTAGGCAAACGTGCTTCACCCTCGACCACAACATCGCTTACCATCAGGTGAGATAGTGGTCAAGCGCGAGCCTACTGATAAACAAAATAAAACTTTTGCTTTTTGTTTCTGGCATATGCGTTCATACTGTGCCTCTTAATTTCTATACCGAATTCAAACTTCAAATTCCCTATGTAACATTATCGGACTGTAATGGCTCCACTGCTGGGACTCAGGACTCCTCTCTGTAACTTGAAGCGGGCTGCGTCCATACGGGCCAAGTGCGGTTCGGTGTCAAATGTCTGTAAATTCATGTTTTCCTATGTATCTCCACCAAAGGCATTTTCTTATTTTTTTTTTATTAGTATCTCCACCAATGCCTGCTCTGGGAGTAACGGTGAAAAAACCTGAAAAAAAAAAACATTTAAATTCAAATCGCATCGCAACGTCATCAGCTACAATAAATGTCAAAAACTATCATGTAGTGGCATATGATGTTAAATTTGTCCGATTGCAACTGAGATGCGTATAATATGCAAAAGTTACGGGTATTGGCCTTCCAGATTACTTGCCACTTAGGGCTGGTTTGAGTTAACGAGTGAAAAGAGTTCCTAGATTGGCCAGAGGGAAGTCTTTGCCCAACAACGGGACATTATAAGCTACTCAAAAGAAAATCAAAGAGGTAGATTGTAGTTCGCAGGTTTTTTTCTTGATCAGAACGCACATCGCTGCGGTATCCGATGAGGACAAATAAACGTATGAAAAACATCCAGAACGGTCCATTATTCCGTCGATTATTCTTATCAAGATACCAAAGCTTCACAAAGACATGCATTTGAACAGTTCATGTCGAACAATCGTGCTTACAATCTATTCAGTCCAACTCCAAATACTGTCCAACAGGCAATTCAACAATACTTGCAACATTCTGGAATGTTACTGAACAATAGAGTACCATTGCGTCACTTCCAGTTGTCAATGTGTGACGCAAGCCTATTGCAGCCACTATGTGCATCGTTTGTTGCAATCCTTTGAATTTTGGAACGGAATATTCAAATAAACCGCTACGAGCGTTAAACTATGTTAGTGGTGAAAGGACCGGTGTTCTAATGTTTATAAGTGATTAATTTAACCACTGTTTTCTTAACTTTGTTGACACAATTACAGCCTAAAGAGATTTATCTGTGTCCAGATACCCTATGTAATTTAAGGAAATATTATTGCTGCCGGAAGCGCACACAGCATTGAATTTGCCTCAAATCATTAAGTTTTGAGGTTCCATTCTCAAAAAAGGCACTTGGTGTAACTAGATAAAAACTTATTGGAGGACTACATAAAAATGGTATCAGCATCCAGGTAAGGTATAAACTGTATCCAATACACCGAGAATATAAATTAAATATGCACTGCTAATAACTCATTCAGCAGCACAGAACATGCATGCGCTATTTATCACCATGCAGGATTGGCAGTGTTCACTCAGCCCGGTATTATTTATGAAGCTTAGCATGACGTAGCTACGAGTATCATGCAGAGCTGCGGTTAACCAACGTTGCCGTCCCTAAGCTAAAGTACCTCTATCTGAAAATTTGCCGGTTTTAGTTTTTGAGGTCGTTTTAATCAGTAAAAAAATTGTCCATCGATCTGTCTAAGTAGTATTTTTCTATTTTTCTACAATCAATAGTCCGGATAAAAAATTAAATTTTTTTTTTTATATGGTTAAGTCATTGAATAACTAACATTGACACTAGGTATTAAGCGCGAGCCTGTCTATACTCGTACCAATATTATAAAGAGGAAAGATTTTTTTGTTTGTTTGTACCGAATAGGCTCCGAAACTACTGGACTGTTATAGAAAATTCTTTCACCAATAGAAAACCACATTATTCCTGAGTGACATAGGCTATTTTTTATCCCGAAAACAGGTCCTGTGGGATGGTCTACGGAAGCGAAGCCACGGGGAACAGATAGTTCTTAATAAATAAAAAAAAATACACTGTGGCAAAGTTCGCAATTAGAATTTTTTTGACACCAGAAACTCTCGCATATGGTTTATAGCTGTTGATAAACAGCATCGATATTTAATGGATTCGCGATTTGTCGTTTTTTTGTATCTCAAAATATTTTTTTTCTGATACTGGCACTTTAGCTTGAGGACGGTAGAACATCGCTTCAAGCACCGTATTATTTTACACCGTGTGAATTTTAATAAGTGAGTTAGTCGCGTTTAGCGTGCAGCTCATATTTAGCGACTGCCTTAATTTTCAGTATGGTATTCATTTTATTTTCTGTCTAAAAATAAGGTATATATAATAAAAATCCTGATGCAAAAAGCCAATAGGTTTTTTCATCAGCAGAATATAATATTAAAATGTTTTTAATACTTAGACAGTGCTCGTGAAATTCTACGAGTATGACGCAAAGAAAGTTGCGTGCTAGTTTTTCCAATAAAACTGTCTAGTCTTTTCCTGGCTAAGACTTTCAGGGTGTATTTAATATTTTTTGTTATTGTGAATTTATAATGTGTTTTAATCACTTTTGTAATGTATTCCTAATTGTATTTATTTTTAATGTATCTAATACTTTTAATTTCACATGGTATGCATATGGACTGGTTCCGAAATAAACGAAATTTAATTAATTAATTAAAATCCTATTTTATAAAAGTTTTGTAAAAAAAGAGATTAATATCCTTCAGTCTGATAATATCTGCGATAAACCTACCTATGCTACTGTTACGAGCTGGAGTTCAGGGATAAATTATTTAAACAGCAGACATCAATTAATCACACTTTATTACAAAAACACTTCTTAAACAATTCTATTACTTTGTACTATTTTCCTTTACCGATCGCTCTGTGTCGCTTTCAAATCGAAACTGCCACAAGACGAACCTGACCGCTCTTTATGTAGCACGTAAGAAGTTTTTAGAACGTTCCATACTGTTCTAGACAATTCGAGAATTTACCAGAACAATCGACTTTCAAACTCATTGTTCCATAAGCGACTAGAAACTTCCAGTATGTTCGGCTCGAACAATCTGGAAAATTTTATTCGACACGAGAAGATTAGTTCCACTTCCTCTCGTCACTAGATGGCGTTGCCCTATCTTGTAACATTATTTTTTTTTATTGATGTTTGTGCCGAATAATTACGGGAATATTTATTTAGTCCTGTAATAGTTTCACTTTTATGATGTATCAAAGCTAGATATTTATAGTCGCACCCTATATTTCGTTAGATTTCCATTAAAAGAAATGAAATGGTTTCTTGCATTATCTTTCTATTTGAATGTCCCTTTTTCAGGAAATTGGACAATGTTAGAGTCGGCGCATTGCTAAAGTTGTTGCAGATGCTCCGAAGTACTGTGTGGACAAAATGTTGAAGTTTGCTTATATTTTCAGCTTAGACCAGATTTGGAAGGGTGCAAGACAAACTTGTTTCTTGAAACAGGATAAGAAGTGGAGTAGGTACTTTGACAAGACTTCCTTCTTTTACTTTCTCAAAAAGCGAGATTATATTTAAGTACATACGTACAAGCTGCTTTGAGGTTTAAACTTTATGCTTACGTCGGCTACTGATTAATTATTTATAAGGGTGGCTTCTTAAATTTGCGCCTACAAATGTTTATTTACAAGAAAATCAAAGATTTTGTTTCTTATTTGTTTATTTCACAGTTAATATACAGGTTTACACACATAATAAACAGACAAGTGGAAGGAACAGAAGTAAAAATTTATCCTTATTTTTTAAATCGATTTCTTCCAAACATACCTATGTAACTTCCTACCCTTGTTTTTTGCTCTTACTAGCTGTGTGGCTCGAACTATATTACGTAAAATAGTTCATACCATTGTACAAACATTAGCCAGTAAGCGAGGTGTTGCTATCGTGTCGTAAATAAACGCTGAGCTAAGAAAAGCTCGGTATGGGGACAACGAAGAACCCGGAATTAAATAAAAACAAAGCGTATCTTACCGCAGCGCTCTATGGGTAGTCAGCGGACACACACGGAGTGTTTTCATTTCATCAATTGATGTCAGACTGAAGTTAATAATGTTTTACCAGTTAGAGTTAGATCATCCATAGATAACATAACACACAATCAAGCTTGTTTTACCCGTAGGCTTTTGCAAGGGTGTACTCACATTTGGTGGCCCAGTGGTAACGACCTTGACTTACGTGTCATAAGATTACGTGTGTAAGACGTGGGTTCGAACGCAGGCAAGCGCTTTACTTTGTATAAATTATTTCATAACAACTGCTCTAAAAATGGTGAAGGAAAACATCGTGAGGAAACCGGCATGTCCTAGAATCAAAAAATCGAAGACATGTGACATCCACCAAACTGCACTGGGTCCGTGTAGTGGATTAAGGCCCATTCCCTTGAATTAAAAGTCTGATTTCAGCCAGTTATATTTAAATCTCATGTAACAGGGGATCATCAATTCATTTAAAATGCTATGGATTAGGGAGCAAGGCCTAATGATGCCACAGACAGATACACAAATACACAAACATATACCTATGTGTTTTAAGTTTGTTGTGTGTACCTCACACAACAAACTTATAAAACCCCTCTTTTTCCATCTGGGGTTTAAAAAAGCTTGAAACAAGATTTTTAGTTATAAAAGAATTTATTTTAGGATCTTCAAAGCAAGTAGTGTCAAACAAGTAAAACTGTTTATCTAAGTATTTACGAAAGACAGTCCTAACGTTGTTGATATTTCACTCCAATTTTCTCTCGTCAACGCTTTACGGACTTCGACACACTAAATAAATATAATTCGTCGTCAGCGCGCGAATACTCTTGTTTTCAGGAGCCTAGGAAAATTTAAGCAAATAAATAAATGTTTTTTTAAAATCAAAATACACACAAAAACGATTTTCGAATATTTTCATTTTGCTTACATCTAGGGAATGGAATTGCCTGCGTAGTCTAACCCTAGCCTAACCATTCAGATGAGATAATTATGGTCAAACGCGAGCCTGTCAATTTATAAAAAAAACCCTATAATTTTAAGGTTATGGTGTATCCCTACTTCAGTAAACCTATATCTTGATTAATAACCATTAGAAAATTTATACGCGTATTAATTAGTTATGCTCCATTCAGGAAATAACAAAAACACGGCAGGCACTTCTACTTTAGATTCTCAAGAACGTAAACAACTCTTGCCTGTATCAGAAAACTGCAAAATGTCGTATGTGATCAATCGAGATCAAGGCCCGTAAACAAAATAATTACAAGCAAGGAAAACCGCGAGTGAACTACCAAATTAAATTAATTAGTACCTACATTACCTACCTACTTAATTTTCTCCGAATCTCGATTCAACGCCGACTTTGTGGTTTTGTAAAACAAGTCTTCATTTAATTTAAAGTCTCGTTTCGTCGAATTCTTAGGAATTTTCTGTTAACAGTAGGTAGGTATTTATTATTTTATTTATTTATTTATTTTAAGAAAGCTTACAGACTAATAACATTGTAATAACAATAATATACAACTAAATTGCTAATAACAAGCTTCCACAGATAAAAAGAAAAATGATTACTTGCCTATAAGCTACGAGTACTTCATCAAAGCTAGCTCATTTTATTTTTATTTAACAATTTGGACAATATATGGTTCAAGTGCATGCATTGCAGGTGCCTCTTGTACAAAAAATGCCTTTGCTAAAAGTTTCCTAACTGTGCTTGCATTGGTGCAGAATAGATCAATGCCTGGTTCACAAGAAATGTCATTAAAACTGCGACTGGCTCTCGGAAAGTATGAATTTCGCCTATAATTAGTATTTGCATAAGGTACATGGAGCAGTGGTCGCTGTCGAAGCCCCATCTGATTAGTGCGCATCGTTAATTTAGAAACAAGTTCAGGACAGTCGACTGAACCATTAGCGATATTAAACAAGTAGCATACGTCATTAATATAGCGTCTACGGTCAAGTGGAAGAAAATGGTACCTTCTGCATCGGTGGATATAATCTACAGATACTTGCTTTGCCCTCCAATCAAGGTACTTAAGAAATTTTCTCTGGATGCCCTCAATACGAGATTTGTAGATCTCATATTGAGGGTTCCAGACTTGTGATGCATACTCAAGGTGGCTGCGTACGAACGAACAATATAGGACTTTGATCAGTTTTAGTGATCGGAAACATGCTGAGGTTCTCATTATGAAACCAAGTGCTCTTGACGCCTTATTTACTATAATATCAATATGCTGATCAAAGAGAAGCTTACTATCTTGTGTAATCCCAAGGTCCCTAATACTATTGACTTTGCCTATCCCGATATTGTAAAGTTTGTATGTAGAATCAATAAAAGACTTCTGACGAGTAAAAGTCATGTGGAAACACTTTGTAACATTCAATTCTAGCCTGTTACGTCTACAGTATTCTTCAAATCTATTCAAGTCGTTTTGTTACAGGTATGTATCTGATATGTTTCGGATAATTTTATGAATTTTCATATCGTCAGCATAAAGTAAAATATAACAAGCCTCAAAACAGTGTTTCACGTCAGCAATAAAGAGAGTAAATAAGAGGGATCCCAAAATCGAACCCTGGGGAACCCCAGAAGGGACAGAACTCCATCCAGATGTGTAACCCTGCAGTACCACAGCCTGAGTTCTGTTATCAATATAGGAGGAGAACCAACGATACAAGTCTCCGTGTATTCCGGCTTTTAATAGCTTCTCTAAGAGTAGCCTATGGTCAATACGATCAAAGCATTTACTGTAATCAGTATAGATTACGTCAACCTGTGCACGCTGTTCCATACCTTCGGATATAAATTCATGAGACAAGATTAAGTTAGATGTAGTGGAACGCTTTCTAAGAAAGCCATGCTGTTCATCACCAAAGTTGCATTTCAAAGCACCGTATACGTCAGTAAATACTATGCGTTCGAGGATTTTTGAGAACAAACATAACTTGGATATTGGTCGGTAATTAGAGATATCCGACTTATTACCCTTCTTGAAGACTGGGGTAACGAAAGCAGATTTCCAAATTTTCGGAACTATGCCTTCTGAGAGTGACCGCCTGAATAAAATACACAGAGGTAAAACAAGGCTTTCGGCACAATTTACAATAAATACTGGAGGTATAAGATCTGGACCGCCAGATTTTGAAAGGTCCAAGGCCTTTAATAACTTTAGAACTTGAGAATGAGATACGCCAATCGAACCTATGCTTGTCACACTATCCTCAACACTAATGCCATCAGAAGTAGCGGGCACTGGATCAGGTTCTTGAAAAGTCGAATGGAAATAAGCTGCGAATAAATTGCTGATTTCTTCACCTGTACTCGCCCTCCTATCACCATAACACATTACTTGTGGAAATGTACCCGAGTTTCTTTTGCTTTTCACATATGCCCAAAAAGATTTAGGGTTCTCAATGATCGACGATTCGATTTTATCCATATATGAATTGAAACAAATTTTCTCTAATTTAACAGCCCTATTCCGTAAAAGAGAAAAAGAATGAAAGTCGGACACATTACCGTACGTTTTGAACTTGCGATGATATTTATATTTCTCTCTCAGAACTTTGATCAAAGCTGAATTATACCAAGGTGGATAAGATGACTGTCTAGCTGATTTAATTGGGATGTACTTGTCTCTGAGCTCATACAGTTTATTATAAAAGAGTTCAACAGCACCATCTAACGATTCAGCAAGTAAAAACTCACTCCAATTGATTTGGGCGAGTTCAGATTTAATTCCCCTAGAGAATACATACCTACTTCATAGCCAATTTATCAGTCAATTTGTGTATCTCAACAAAGTCAGCAGTAATTATGAGTGGTTTATGGTGTAGATCCACAGGTAATGCCAGAGGATCATGACATTCAGTAACATTGACCGAGTCATTTGAAAAAACTAAGTCCAATAATCTACCATTGTTATTTCTCTCACCTTTATATTGGGACAGATTAGAAGTGAGAACCCCGTCAAAAAACTCGCGCAAGTAATTACATGACACATTTTGCGGGATTAGTTCGTTGCTGTCAGAATTTATCCAGTCTACATTTTTACCAAAATTAAAATCACCCATAATAATGAATTTATCTAGTGGGTGGGTCAAGATCAGGTGATTAACATTTATACTAAAATTATGTAATTGATTATAATATGAATTGCCAAGGTTTTCTTTGCAAAGATATAATGCACAAATATGTAAATTATAATTTACCGCAGGCCTAGATCTTTTCAAAATAAGTGAGACCCAAATGTCTTCAGCAGAACTTCGCAGTCATGTCGTTCTACAACAATAAGCTCACTTCTTACCGCTATCAAGACGCCACCGCCCCGCTTCTGAGAGGTTCGGGAGTAATCGCGATCACGCCTCCATACCAAATAGCGACCATCAAACATCTCATTACTAAAGATATCATCCACTAGCCATGTCTCCGTGAACACAATGACATCATATACACTAAGTGATATTTTATGAAATATATCGTTCGTTTTCGTACGCAGACCACGCACATTCAGATAATATACATTAAGAGTAGCCATCACTAACAAAAACTATAGCAGAATAAACTAAACATTTAAAAAGGTCAAGCAAAATTAAAAAATATACAATTTCCCAACAAGGTATTATTATGTAGGTAGAAGGCAACAACTTATGATAATGTATCAAACACAAAAGAGCACAGGCACAGTGTCCAAAAACAAATAACATTGAAAGGCACAAACCAAACACGCCTGCAACAGAAACAAAAGGTGACGAACGGTAGAAAGATAAGGATCGCTCGCAGCACAAACTGGCAATAACATACACAACACAGCATTCAAAAACATACCATAACTTTAACGCAATTAGATCGTGATTACGCCGACACAATAATTTCGTATAAGCGATTTTTTTAAGGAACTTACTCGTTAACATCGTGCAATGACACAGAACAATTGGGAAAACATAACTAGCACACAGTGACTTGCGGTTCTCAAACTTTTTATGGCCACAATTAACAAAACATGTAAATATTTTTGTATCAAAGTTAATTGATATTATTATATAATTTTTGAGAGGTCCTTTTCTGATTTCACTATGAATACTGGGGTTGTGTCCATTTTTCTTGCATGTATTTTTGCTTGTTTGACCCATACATATTGAAAATCCGTTTCAGACGCCAACTTTTTAGTTTTGGATAACAGTATTTTGTTTTTAGTCGTAAGGTGGTCATTTATAAATATTCGCTGGTTGCCTGCTAATCCGATTTGGCCAGTTGTCAATGGCGATGTCTTGAATACATATCTGGCTGCAGCAACAAAATCGTCTTTGACATAGCGATTGCAGAACGAAACAATGACTGGCTTTATGTGATCTTTTTCGCGCGTAGGCACTCTAGTAATAAAGTTGATCTGACTTTTGTCGATAGGATAATTAATTTTTGCACCAATACTAGAGATTATCTTGAACAGGTTTTCATTACTTGATGGAGACAAACCTTTCACCTCCACATTGTTCATTCGCGACCATTGATCCTTACCGTCCAAATCCTCCTCCAGCCTATCCAGACGCGCCTGTAGCTGATCCACATGCCCTTGAACTTTTTCCAGCTGAGTGACACGCTGCTCCATGTCACTTATCCTTACATTAAACTCCTTGGCAACTTCATTGAATTGCTGGTTCAGAGAGGTTTTCATGTCAGCGAACTCACTCCTTAGTGCCTGGATTTCATCCTTCAGACCTTCTAATGGAGCCAACTTTGCAACCAATTCACGAATTTCAATTAGGACTGCAGATTCCGGTTCTAACCTCGGCGACATTGGTAAGCTGGGTGTTTGCTTGCATTTCATGCACCGCCATGTAAGCTTCCTGTTTCCCAGCTTACGGAGGCCAGCTTCAGTGAAGCCTGCACATTGGAAATGCAACTCATTCCCGCAGGCTGAGCAACGCACTCCATCAGTCAGCTGATCATCACAGATACCACACTTCTTTAATATATCCATTATTTGTTTTTGTTCCGAACTATTATATATTTTAGAAACAGTAACTTTGAGGAACACTTGCAGGCTGGTAAAAAATCGACAACGGGTTCAAGTAAACGCGACCGTAGACAACAAGGCCTATGACGGTTCTGTATGCACCATATAAACATCTCGTTTGGAAGTCGCTAACTCTTTATTTTCTTTATAAACACAAGACAGGCCCTAGGCAAGTGACGTTCTACGAGGTCGTATCATTGAAAGCGAAGCGAAGCGATTGTCGGAAATGCGAAATTGTATGGGATTGACAAGCGATATAGAAAAATCACGTGATCAATCTCTTACATTTTGACATTTCGACTATCGCCTTCGCTGACATCGAATGCCACTTGTCTAGAGCTTCTCTGACTGTTTATCCTATGAAAATATATCTTAGGATCATACCATTTTCATTTTTGTGGTTGGAACTGAGGGTTACGTCGGACTCCCTCACTGGGTTCCCGCACGGTTGAGGCGGGAGAGCTCAGTAGCCGTGGCTTGATCACTCACGGTTAAGCGAAGAGGAACCCGAGGAAGGGCCGCTCGTCAAGGCTTTTACCAAATATTCGAAGACGTATCGTCCAACAAGTAGGTTAGGGTGGCGCTTAGGCGACATCGCAATTGAGGGAGGCCGCGATGTCTTATGGGAGGCATCGCGGCTGAGGGTTGGAGATCACGGCGGGAGAGGAGTGCCGTAACTACGGTGCGCTCTCCCTATCTTCTGCGGCCTGGACTTGTTTGCCACCGTCTGATGACAGACGCGGGGGGGGCGCAGGGGAGGAGGAGTGTCGATATAGCGTTGGCCGTTCTACCTATGCCCTGCGGCCAAAAGGTGGTGGTGGTAGGTGGTAGGTCCACTAACCTGACCTGTCACAGGGGGATCAGGGGTTTCATCCACGGGGTTGTCTGGCACCATATGCTGGTTTGGTTCCTGGGGTAGTCACGGCGTGCAATGTGATATGGTGCGTCAGTGATGGAGGATACTCCCCAGAGGAGGGTCCGGTACGGACAGCCGCGGAGGGTTCACGGATAAATGTTAGCACTCATCCGTGAACCCGCCGCGTGCCCGAGGTCCCACCATAAGCGGCACAGGTGTCCACAGTGGAGTTTTAGTGGGTTGAAGTCCCACATAATCGGCTAACGTCCCATGGTAGCGCAGTATGCATGAGAACAAATCGAAGTAAAAAAATCAAATGTCGTATTCTAACCGACTAAAAGATCTGTATCTTATAGCTACGATACGTCGGGGGCACGGGATACAGCTGATAAATTTACGCGCAACCAACTGCGTCTGGGTATCAGCCCGCCATTGCTAGTGGGCCCATCACCTATTGCTATCTAACGACCGCATATCCGCCCATTAAGATGCGCATGGAACAACTGCGCGTCTCCTCTTCGGGCCTGACTGGTCGAGCAACGACTCAGCCCCAAGATCGCAGCTCGCAGGCCCATCCGGCCCGCCTTCCACTGAGAGCGGTTCTGTGCGGAGTCGGTACGGAATTTGCAATGGCGAACTGCATACAAGTGCTTACACTGAATAATAGTGAGCGGAGCAGACTAAACGAATTCAAAGAGTCACGAAAGTGTTCGCAGAGACGAGCGGATTCCGTGCGGACTCCGCTCGACTCGCTACCCTGATTTTCGTACGAGCACTTCCACCGCGAGCGATCAAGTGGAGCGGATTGAGTCCACTGTGTCATGGCGTCGCACGATAGTTTTAAGGACTCGCTGGCAATGGAAGGCAATTGCTGAAACTCTTTCTTAGTGAAAGTGCGCAACTATTTTACTCCGGTCCGCTCAGTTCGTTATCACCGTTTCCGCTCATTACCCTTATTTATTGAATGGTGGCCTGATATTATTAAGCGCCCTTCGACGCCCAGCTGACCTTCTGGTGCGGGTAGAATGAGTCTTTCTCCCTCTCGGCTGCCTATAATTTGCATGTATCAGCTCCTTGCAGAAATAAGTTACAGCATCCAACTCATTCTCGCCTCAAACCATGGACTCAACAACGGCCGGAAGTGAGAGATCACCCGCACTTAGTGCCACGACGAGGGCACAACGCTGCTGAACCCAAGCTGATCACTCCTCCAGCGTATGCTACGTGTCTTCCGGGCAGTCACCGCAGTGATAACAAGCGGCCGTCCGCTCCCGCCCTTTGCGGCACAGGTACTTCCCGAAACTTCCATTTCCTTTAAGCACCTGCGTCAGCCGGAAACTGAGGACACCACGCCGTCTTTCCAGCTACTCTTCCAAAACAGGCCTTACCTATTGTGGCGTGCCCCCATCTTATGATTGAGCAGGCGTTTCAAGCTTCCAGGTGGTCTGCCCAAATAAGCGACTCATACAGGGCCATTGACCGCATGATCCCCACGTATAATAGCCTCCGGAAATTGGGTAGCAGTCGCGCAAGTACCGCCGCAACGCCCATCAATCTGGGGACCAGCCGCTGCTTATGTGGCACAAGGTCCCATCGGCTGTCGAAGACGAGTCCGAGGTACTTCATTGTCGACTCAGAGCCGATGCGTACGCCTCCTACCACTATGTGTGAATCCCGAGGGCATTTTTTCGGAGGCTCGTGGAATCATAAGATCATGGCTGTATTCCAAGAAGGGTTAGAGTGTGATTTTCATATATCCATAGGGGATGAACATGTTGCTACCAACCGGCCACAAATCCAGAAAATCCATAATCCGAGTTGCTGCTGAGAAATTCCGGTGAAGTGAGAGCAAGACGGTACCTTCTTGACGGTGGATTTACTGCAAACTATACATTACTTGTTACAGATTCCATGATAAGCTTGTAAGATGAATCAGGCATACAATAATTCAAAGTCGAATAACTCTGATTACTATTTAATAATTTATCTAAACCTAAAACCTTCTTTGGTACGGAACCCTAAATTTGCGAAGTCCGACACGCACGTGGCCGGTTTTTTTTTTCAAATCGGTCGGAATCGGGGAACATACATAAAAAGATACCGACGATTTGAGTATCTCCTCCTTTTTTGAAGTCGGTAAAAAATAAATTAATCACCTACTTCAGTTAGCATGTCTGAAAGTAAATATTGTCAGGAATTTTGATCTTGCTCTCAATTTT
The DNA here is from genome assembly GCA_947562075.1 of Orthosia gracilis. NCBI lineage: Eukaryota > Metazoa > Arthropoda > Insecta > Lepidoptera > Noctuidae > Orthosia > Orthosia gracilis. Next base: position 43,454,265 of record OX387272.1, on the reverse strand, counting down.
TACTATGGCAATGAACTTCAATATCTCTAGATTTAACAAACAAGATTTATTATAAAAAGCGTAGCTTTCATTTTCTACAACTAAGTTCAGGGGACGAAAATCACAAAGTTAAATTAATTTTCAAGAATCCAATCAAATCATTTGACTTGCGTTTAATTTGTGTCATCGTCGAATAATTGTAGAATTCCAGATCCACACAGTAGTGATGGGAAACACGAACCGGCAAAATTTATAGAAAAACAAAACCACACTACATTCTGACACTAGTTCCTTCCACCCTTTGGGGACAATATTTCCTAATTCATAGCCAAATCTGTGACATAGTAAATCAGTTCGGCGTCGCAACTTGCTCGGAATAATGAATAATTTTAACATTTTTGAGAAAAAAATATAACTTCGCCGTGCTATGAAGGATAGACAAAATTTATTTACTTTCTGTTCCATTACATTGTTTGATGGTGCGACGCGGCGCGAATAGAACAGATAGCTGGGACCTTAAAAAGAAAATTAACTCACAAGTCACGTCTAGGACGAAAAAAGATTTGTACTGAGGTAGGTACTTATATGTTAAATGAAGTGGTGGTCATGAAAGTTCTATGTCTTCAAATAAACTTGATTCAGATCGAAATAGTTTATTGTTTGTCTTTTAATTTTTGTTTAAGAACTGCTAGGACTGTGGCTCGACAAACCTGCGTGCTACCCTCCGATAAGAAGATCGCCCTACTTACCTGGCTGCCATCAGCCACCTACGTTCTGGGAACTATAAGATATAGGATAGTGGTTTTCTTTCGGCGGTCTTGAATTTAACACGCGCTTGTTGTCAAGAACTAACACCAGTCTCCTGTTGGGTTAATATTTAAATTTTATGTAATTATTTTTCTTTTATAAATTAATTTGTTAGAGAGGGTTCTCTTCGAGAATTTGATTAACCTGCCAAGCCCTAACCTTTACAAGAGGAAAGTTAAGAAGAAGAATTAGATTGGTCACACACTCAAGTACCTACAAATTAACGTTTATCACTGTAATATAAACCTGTAAACAATAAACAATGATACCCTTTTCATCACTGCAAACTGTATTGTTTTATCCAATACGAAAACAGCACTTCAACTTTTCCTTTAATTAATATTATATTGTAAGACCTACTTGATTTTGGACCTTCCGTATTCCCCTCATTCAACTTATTTCATTGGTCCTAAACAAGTTTTTGATTTTCAAAAGATAGAGAAGATATTGCTCCAAATAAATAGATACCTTTGATCCCAACATCACCACAAAACCACAAGATCTATTGTTATTAAAGACCTTTTAAACATAATACATTTCGTAGGTGACAATCGTTCTTGACCCATATTTTTGTAATTTCTTTCAACGAAAACTAAACTTTATACTCTAACCCATAAGGTGCTTTATAGTTGAATAGTTAGTCTTCACGTGTGTATTTCGCACAATCGGATACGTCGAATATATCTTTTCCTGAGGCTTTTCCTTTACATAACACTCGGTTGGATAAAGTGATGTCGGAGGAAAATTGTATCTTTTTATACGTAGCGTAAACAATAGCGGCGAGGAACTCATGGGTAGGGTAAAGTGTAACCTGCGCTGTTGATACTTCGATGATATGGGTTAAAGGTTAGTGAGGCCGTGACGTATTAGATAGGTACCTTGTTTGCTTACGGTCGTTTATTTGAATTTCTAAAGAACTTCATACCTCCATGATTTATAACTAGATATATTTTAAAAGGAATGACACGTGTATTGCTAAAGCGCACAAATTTATTACTGGCTTCTGCCAGTGGATTCGTCCGCGTGAATGTTGGTAATTGGCCCAAGGGACATACTCTCTAGATAAAAAGTTTTCTATGTCCTAATTTAGGATAATGGTTTACTCGTGTGTCTAGTTTGATTTCAATGTTCTATGTTCAAGGCTCCAGAGCGTTGAACATCCCCGGGTTGCCAGCTTGTCGGTTTTTTATTGATTACATTTCGGGAAGTGTGTGAAGGAATTGCACGACCTAATTCCACCTAGCCCGTTTCATCATCGGACTATAAGACGTACGGCGATGCGCCATCACCCATACGCACAAAATGTTTTGGGAACACTTTTATTATGCGTACAGCTAAGGAATAAAATCAAGGGGTCTTTAAGTCAAGAGTGAATAGGTTATTTCTAGGTAAGCGTGTTTCATCGTCGACCACATCTTCGCTTACCATCAGGTGAGATAGTGGTCAAGCTTGAGCCTACAAATAATAAAAAAACGTTTCACACAAATCGATTCAGCTGATATGACGTGAAAGAGAGAGAGATTACTTTCACATTTATAATATTAGTATTGGAATTTGGATTTAGGCTAGGTATGTCATGCATGGCTATGTGCTATCTAAACAAAAATAACTTTTTCTTAATATAATCGCCGGAATGCCCACATTTTATTTTAACTCTACAGTGTTCTTTTATTCCTACAACCACCTCTTATTTCAAGGAACGCTTTAAGTGCCTTCATGACACACATTCTAGACACTAGAGATCATCGGAGAATTTGTGGCTTTTGATGCCTGCTCATTCAACTAAGTTCTTAAATAAATCGTTCACGATCCAGGCTGTGCGATTGTGGACTGAGTTGCCGATGTCAGTAAGACAAACCCAGTCACCAGCATCTTTCTTTATTTCTTTATATATAGTAACATAATTTATATGTATTTATTTTACTAATGTAGCAGTACACCAGAGGCTACTTCCTATTTTTTTTAAGTTCTTTAAGTTTAACCTTCCAAAGGTTGTCTGGTACATGTCGCTGTCAGCGATAAGACTGCCTTTTACCCATAGTATTAGGTTGTTGTAAAAGATATGTGCACAACTTTGAGAGGGAGGCTAGCAGAAGAATACAGCTGGGCTGGGCGGCGCGGCGGTTGGGAGTCTTCTCGTCGCGTATTCCACAGAGCCTAAAGACTAGAGTCTTCAATCAGTGCGTCCTACCTGTTATGACTTACGGGGCCGAGACGTGGACACTCACGGTACGGCTGGTCCATCAGCTTAGGTCGCTAAGCGAGTTATAGAAAGGGATATGCTAGGCTCTGAGGGATCGAATCCGGAACGAGGTGATCCAGCAGGGAACCAAAGCTGTCGACAAAGCTCAGAGAATAAGCAAGCTGAAGTGGCAATGGGCTGGCCATATTAGCCGTACAACCGATAACCGTTGGGGTAGACGTGTTATTGAGTGCAGACCGCGAACTGACAAATGTAAGGTAGGACGCCCTCAAGCTATGTGGAGCGTTGATCTTCACAGGGTGGTTGTTAGCAGCTGGATGAGAGTTGTCGAAGATCGAAGCAAATGGCGTTCAATTGGAGAAGCCTATGTCCAGCAGTGGACTGCTATAGGCTGATGATGAAACGATATGTGTAATATCTTTTTTGGTGTATTATAAAGTATATTATATTCTAATCTATTCCATCAGTAAAGTGCTACGAAATTAATTAAATGCGAAAATGTAAATGAAGTAGTTTGTTCGGTACGTAGTAGTTAGTCTTCTTAATTTTGCAGTGTAATTAATTATTTAAATACGATTTGATAAAGTTTAAAAATTATACAGATTTGATTACAAAATGATACACTGTAAAAAACTTGACTACGATAAGCAAACGAAGTTTTCTTTAAGTAGTGAATTAATGGTTTTAATGGATTCAAGATAACATTATTTATTAATAAAATATTTTCAAAAGCAATTATAATTCTATCTAACAATAAAACGTATCTAAAAGTAGATATAATTTATTAATATTTAATATTTTATTAATATTTAAACATGACGACATTGACTTCGAGATAAAACATAAAGTAAACCTTTTTTTATTAATTTAATTTACTATGCTCAACTTTACTGTTCCAAAGTTTCTACAACTCTGCTATATAACAAAATAAGCATTCATTTTGTTTTAGTGGTTAAACAAACCAAAACAAAATACTGCATACCACCTGCATTAACTTTATTTTTTCTAGAATCATGCATGGATGAATGCACAATAATTAAAACTTCTACTATTGCCATGAAACGTCCTCACTTTGTTTAGAAAAGTTATTAGCACTATCTCTGAACTGCTTCAATCAAAACTTTAAAAAGTCATCTTTCATAACTCTGCATCAGGGATTATTTTTATCAAATGTAGCAAAACGTGATCAAATCAGTAAGCTATGATTTACTATACAAATAATATTTATCTACCAAGTATATATCAGAGAGTTTTTATTTTATCAGAAAAAAAAATTAAACTTCTAAAATGCAATCCTCGATCATTTGTTTCACCATCATAGATAGTGGAAGAATAAACGACATGTGACATATTTCATTCAGTAAATATTTTCTATCGTATTTAATACGTGACAAGATAAGGTATTATAAGTATTTAAGACGATCTCGAGCAATAACTTGAAAAACCTAAAACGAAGTCATCTTTTTACCTAGCTTGGCAAGTGAGTGAATCTAAACTCAGATTTTTAATTTCGTATTCTAAATTGACATTTGGTGGGTTGTCACTTTATCGTTACATAAAAATATTTTTGTATCCTGAGTGACCGAAAGTTGATCGTAAATCGAAGTAGATCGAAAAAGGAACCATTTTACGGTAATAAAATTACTTTGTTGTGAAACTAGCAGCCCTTATTTAATTTCTACTCATTTATGTCAGACTTCATTCTATCAATCGCATTTATTTTATTGTTTATTTTTAATTTATTACAATAATAGTTTATGTACTATCCTATACTATTAAACGAGCAATATTTGTAAGCACGTTGTCGATAAAACTTGCAATATAGGGGGCTAAAAATTGACCTAGCTAGGTCTTATAATAAGAAAATTAGTTTTCCCGAAAATAATTAATATTTTCTCTATATTCACCCGAGCAGAACTCGGTTATACAGATACTGTGTATTAATACTGTTATATTTGAATAAAGGTTCATATTCATTAAAAAATATTTACACTAATTAGTAAAATTTAATTGAGGAGTCATGTCACATCGAATACCTACAACTTAATCCCCCGCGCTTGCAAATTTTAAAATCATAAGGTAATTAGCAACTGTCAGTTTAGTGTACGAAATTAAAAACCAGAATTTTATAACAATCGTTTCAAGAAATATCTACAGATACGAGTATAAATCAACCTTCCAGCGATTTCCGTCTTTTCTTTCAAATACATTTAAAACGGTTATTAATGCAAATACTTTTAAATCATGAGATCTTGCATATTTTCTGATACCCACTCATCTCTCGGATTTTCTATAATGTGCAATATACTGGATAAATAAGTCTTCAAGTACTTATAATGACACTTTAGTTCTTCTATTACAAGATTTGATTAGAATCGTGTCTTTCAAAGTCAACGTGTTTGGTAGGTCCATATTCAGATACAACACTCATAACAGCATGTGTATTGTATACTCAAAACGGACCTACCTAACAGGTTGACTCGATCGACCTTATGTTATAGTTTGAAAAGGAATCCTGCTTATCCTCTAAGATTAAATATCTATGACAGCAAATATCTTCTCTATTAATTGCGGCAAGGTCAACGTCCTGACATGTTTAGGCTCCATTGCATACCAATACAACTATTAATTATGGATTCACAAACACAGGAGTCAGTTTGCGGTGAACAGTATTGGTAGTAGCACGCCTAGTACGCTGAACATGGCGAATTACTTGCATGCAAATTAGCGATAGACCGAGAAGGCTCGCAAATTGGTATTAATCGATTCACTCGGTGTTAGCTCAAGCTTATTGAAATGGGATATTGGCCTGCTTGGCCATTCTACGATTAAGCGTTTGAAGCTAATATCGAAATTACATACGAAGACTAACAAGTGGTTATAGAAATTACGCAAATCTTTAAAAAAAGAAAAATTATACATATCTGGAGAAAAATAGTCCTCCTAACCGAGCCATGCCATGCGGCCAACCTCTACGTCTACAAAGACTAGTGCTTGGCGCGCAAGAAAAAAAAAGGAAGAATTGTTAAAGGCTTGCTTTTCCCGATGAAGTAGGCATTTATCGCGCCACTGATACCGCGAAGCCAGCGGTGCGCTCGCGTTTGCGCATAGCCGACAAAAGTGTCACTGCAAAGGTATTTAGATTAGGCTTATTTTATTATTCTTTTTAAAACTTAATAAAACACGAGGGTTGATGCAGAAATCGTTTATTGTAATACAAAGCGTAAAGACGAAAAGTGTTTTGTTTTAGATAAATCTGTGTATATTATAGTTTGAATAATAGGGCATTTAATCATATTAAATGCCCTATTATTCAAATAATCATATTTTATTCAATTATTTGACTATAGAATAACTTATGTTTTTGAAAACATAAACGGATGGACTAAAAAGACAGATTCATTCAAAAAAAAACTTCTGGAATTTGCAAAAACTCGATTGTTTTATTTGAATTGAAAGTGTTTTGTTTTAGATAAATCTGTGTATATTATAGTTTGAATAATAGGGCATTTAATCATATTAAATGCCCTATTATTCAAATAATCATATTTTATTCAATTATTTGACTATAGAATAACTTATGTTTTTGAAAACATAAACGGATGGACTAAAAAGACAGATTCATTCAAAAAAAAACTTCTGGAATTTGCAAAAACTCGATTGTTTTATTTGAATTGAAATTTCGAAATTTTTCATTTTTTTTGCATCGTCTTTTTTTTGGTTTTTGGGGTCGGTTATCTATATATATAAAATAAGAAACTGACTGACTGCCGAAACTGCAAGGCTTAGAAGCATGAATTTTGCAGAAAGGTTCCTCAAGTGACAAAGTGAGCACTAAGAAAGGATTTTAAGAAATTCCACCCCAAAGGGGGTTGAAAGTTTGTATGCAATATCTACAGTTTGTAAGTTGGACACGTGAAATTTTAGAGTTACACTCTTCGTCGATATATTTTTTTAATTTATTGGTTTTTCTAAATACCACCCCAGAGGGGGTACAAAGAGGTTATTAGTTTGTACGTAATTTCTACAGTTTACAAGTTGGACACGTGACATTTTAGATCTAGGCTCTTGGTTGATCAAATGAATTTATGTAATTATTAGTTTTTGAAAATTCTACCCCAAAAGGATAAAATAGGGGTTGAATCTTTATATGATTTTTTATCGGTCTGAAAGGAAAAACATCTGATATTGTAGGTTTACGCTCTTATTAAAAAAAAACAATGAGTTTAATTATTTCCGGAAATGCCACCCCTAAGGGGGTAAAACGAGGGTTGAAAGTTTGATTGAATTTTTTACAGTTTGTAAATTATCCACGTTAAATTTTATATTGACGCTCTTGGTTGATAAAAATTATTCATATATTTAATGGTTTTTGGAAAATCCACCCCTAAGGGGGTAAAAAGGAGGTTGAAAGTTTGTATGTAATTTCTACAGTTTGTAAGTTGGACACTTGAAATTACAGATTAACGCTCTTCGTTGATAAAAAGAATTCATGTATTTATAAGTTTTTGGAAATTCAACCCCTAAGGGGATAAAATAGGGGTTGAAACTTTGTATGACATTTCTTCGGTTTGAAAGTTAAACATCTGAAATTGTAGGTTTAAGATCTTGATTAATAAAAAAAACAATGGGTTTATTGATTTCCGGAAATTCTACCCCTAAGGGGTTAAAAAGAACAATTTGTTGGGCTTATATATTTGCTTCTTTTTATGATGTTGTAGTCTAATTCCTTGTGCAAAATAATAAAGGTAACATTAGTTTTTCGCAACTACTCCCAAAAGACAATTTAAGAGATGTTAAAGTTTGTATGGAAAATCTTATTTCTTGGATTAATAAACTTGAAACTTGGCACAAATACTAACCTAAGTAAATAATAAAAGGATGTCGTTAACAGTTTCGAAACTACCCCTAAAAGATGCTCGCCAACTCTCTGGGCCTCCCCGAAGCCGGCTTTCCGATGCGCAAGGCACTAAACGGTGCTGCTCTTGTATGAGATCACCGCGCGCGCAGCCACCGTAGCCAACCTCAGGGCGGCTAAGACGTTTGGCGAGAACTGTACATTATGATGAGCTTACTTACATACAAGCAATCTTGTTGTTTGAGTTAAAACTAAAAAGCAAAACAACAAGAAAAAGAAAAAATAATTGGGTAATTATATAAACCAAAAGGTAGTCATGTAACTTGTGGGTAGGTGAGCATTTTGTTGTGACCAAAAGTGTGTGTGTTGTCATGTGCGAATATATATAGTATTTCCGCTACAGGTTACGAGTCATAACCTGTAGCGAATTAAATTGTATGACCGTCAAAAATATTAGTGAGACCCTGATGCGCATCTTTACATTAATTATAATTTATTTTATTTTATATTGAATAAAATAGCATATTTTATTAAAATGTATTTATAGTAATTAATTAAAATGATCTATGTAATACCTTTAAACGAGGAATTCTTGCTTCGGGGGCGATAAATCGATCTAGCTAGTTGTTTTTAGATGTGTTTTAGGAAGTGAATCTTTCATAATCTTCTAGAACAATAAGAAAATAATAAAAAAAAACCTCGTTTTAGGCTCCTTATCAGATTTTTTTTGATAGAGCGAATTTTTCGATATCATGTTTTGAATCTCAGAAATGAATTTAGTAAACTACAGTATATATTTTTTTGCATTTAAACAACCACTACTTAGTTATGCATAGCCAACCTCTTCCTCGAACTGTTTTGATAAACTAAGATCACGCCATGCCACCCATCAGTTCCAGGTAGCAATGTTTATTTGCAATAAATTACCAAGTAATGATGTCCAAAACAATTAAGAGTATGATATAACATACGAGCAGCTTCCTGTTATTGACCCACTGTGAGGTCTGTCCACCGACACACACATATAAACCATTTCACTAGTATATAAGACCATGTAACTTAGATTTAAGAGTTACTATTGTCATAACGCTCATGCTGAGCACACGTGTAATTAATAAATATATTTTTTTTATTATAAATCTTGCGCGTTCATATTTGACTGGCGCAGCCGGGTCGGATTAGTAAAAGTCGCGAACAGTATCGTTAAAAGACACATACATCGGTCGTAACGAATTCTCGACGCTATAGACTTCTAATTCGTAAAGAACCTCTTCAACAAATTCGTCAAAAGAACGTCGCGTGTGCAATAACAGCAGAGCAGCAGCAGTACGAGAACCGGCATGGGATCGAGCATACTGTGAGTAGACCTTTATTCGCACTGTTCCATTCCTTGTCTTATCCCTTACGTCTAATTGGACTAGACATCGCCAATTTGCGTAGCCCATCTATTTTTGGACAAAAATCGCCGAATCTAGATTTTATTTTAGTTTATTAAGTAAATTGGACTCACATCGCCAGTTTACTATTTTTGCATTTCATTTGAAAAACGTAATTGGACTTACATTGCCATTACATTAACTTTGTTTAGATTACTCAAACTTCAGTAATTTAGACAGATTTCTAGCGTAGCAAAGCGTTGTTTGGACTCAAATCGCCAACTTCGTTATTTTAATTTTACTTATCTTATAATTAAACAAAATAATGAATATTCAACTTATCCCTAAAGAAATACAGAGCATCATCCCAAGATTCGATGGAGACGATAAGTTGCTTAATCTTTTTATTTCAAAGTGCGAATATGTAATTAGAAGCTTTAGAGGGGAGAATAACCCAGCACAACAGACTTATCTATTTCATTGCATTACAAGCCGATTAGTGGGTAAAGCAGCAGTTTTAGTTAGTGAACGAGAAAACGTCACAACCTGGGATGGCCTTAAGGAACTGTTTGTCCAACACTTCGGAGATCCGAGATCCGAAGCTTGCCTTAACATTGAATTAGAAAACCTCAAGATAAAACATGGAGAATCATTTGTAGACTTTTGCCACAGAATACAGAATGTTAGGAGCTCATTAATTTCAAAAGTAAACCTTCTAACTGACGAGGGCATTAAAGCAGCCAAGTATATAATATATAACAATACAGCTCTAAACGTTTTCCTATACAATCTACCAGAAGATATGATAAAGTTTGTTAGACTCAATAAATGCCTCACTCTAGAGTCCGCGTTAAGTGTCGTAATGGAGGAAGTTAACTTCCAAACGCGATACAACGCCCGAAATAAAAACAAATCAATCCCTTCTAATAACGCGAACCAATCTAATACTCCTAAACCAAACTTTACGGCTCCAAATCAGTTCAAATTCGGTATTCCGACGAATAACAGTCAAGGTTTTAGACAAATATATGGTTTTAAACCCAACTTTATTTCAAATTACAACAACCAAAGGGTCCCAAATCAACCGCAAGGACCTAGACCAAGTACCAGTGACCAACCGTATCAAAAAGCTATAACTCAGCAACCCCAACAAATTCCGCGTACACTTAATAATTATAAACAATCAGGCTTCTTTAAAGCAAATCCAAACCAGCAATTCCGATTTGGCATACTCAATCAACAGCCGAGACATGACGATGTGTCAATGCGAACGGTTCACAATAACATGACTGAAGGACCACTTGAACTTGACTCTGAATCTAACTGCGAACAGGTATTTTTATTAGACGACGAGAACCTTGTAGTGTTAATAGATGATAGTAATCAAATTAGTTGCGCGCAAGATGCAAACGAATCAGCAAATTTTCGGATAGAAGCCTCTACGACAGACCAACCAGATCAGAAACAGAAGTAATAAACCTAAATTACAGCGGTCTTAGACTTCCACATATATATCTACCGGAAATGGAAGCAATTTTCCTAATAGATACAGGTAGTACACGTTCCTTTATAAACGCCGAACTAGCCGATCAGTATTTCAAGTATTGTAAAAGCAAGGAACCATTTGAAGTAATTAGTACACATGGACGTAGCAAGCATAGCGAAGTCGCGTACATTCCTTTAACGGACACCTTTAACACAAATATTCATCACAAGTTTTATATATATAACGTAGACAAAGCGTATAATGGTCTTATCGGGTCAGATTTATTAAAAGAGTTAGAAGCCACCATAGACATGAAAAATCAAGTCTTAAGAACAAATACAACAGAAATTCCCATTTTATATAACCCGTCTTATCAAATTGTAATACCCCCTAGAGCAGAAACACGCGTTAAAGTGCCAACTATGCTAAACAACGGAAACGCAATTTTAAATCATATAGAGTTCTGCCCGGGAGTTTGTATGCCTGACGCTTTAGTTAACTGTGTAGACTCTCTAGCTTACACCGTTATCCAAAATACTACAGACACTGAGATGACTATAACTTTTAAAAAACCCTTTAAAGTCGATAGTATAGAACGGAACTTAGAAAATTGCCTTGTTCATAATTTAAACCACAACTATGATTTAGAAAAACTATTACATGAAAATTTAAGTAAATTACGTCTTGACCACCTAAACACGGAGGAAAAATCATTAATAAGTAACTTATGTACCGAATACAAAGACATCTTTCATTGCGAAAACGTACCTCTATCTTTCACTAATCAAGTGAAACATAAAATCCGCACAAAGAACGAAGATCCGATCTACATACGCCCATACAGACACCCCGTTAGTCAAAATGAGGAAATACAGAAACAAGTCGACAAACTTTTAGAAAATAACGTAATCACAGAATCACACTCACCTTGGAGTGCCCCTGTACACCTAGTTCCTAAGAAAACGGACGCTTCAGGTGAACAGAAGTTTCGGATGGTTATAGACTACAGACGACTCAACGAAATAACAATAGATGACAAATACCCACTTCCAAACATCACAGACCTATTTGATAGACTAGGGAAGGCATCTTACTTCACTACAATAGACTTAGCTAGTGGTTACCATCAACTGGAAGTAGAAAAAGAGGACCAACCAAAAACAGCGTTTACAACACAATCAGGACATTACGAATTTACTCGTATGCCTTTTGGTTTAAAGACAGCCCCAGCTACGTTTCAACGAGCAATGGACAATGTACTCCGTGGACTGCAGGGAATACATTGCCTTGTTTATTTAGATGACATTATTGTTTATTCTACTAGCCTTCAAGAACACATAGATAAGCTCAAAAAAATATTCGATAGACTTAGACAAACAAATTTTAAAGTAACCCTCGATAAATGCGAATTTTTAAAGAAAGAAGTGTTATATTTAGGACACACGATAACCAAAGACGGTCTTAAACCAAATAATGATAAAATTAAAGCCGTATTACAATTCCCTTTGCCTAGAACACCAACGGAAATAAAGAGTTTCCTAGGCTTAGTAGGATATTATCGCAAATTCATCAAAGATTTTTCTAAAATAACACAACCTATGACAAACTGCCTTAAAAAGAAAAATAAAGTCACCATAACTCAAGAATATGTAAACGCATTTGAAAAATGCAAAGAGCTACTTACCAACGCACCATTACTACAATTTCCAGATTTTGAAAAACCCTTTCTTTTAACAACGGATGCATCTAACTTTGCACTAGGAGCAGTCCTGTCGCAAGGGCCAATTGGTAGTGACAAACCAATAGCTTTCGCGAGTAGAACACTTAACGACGCCGAAACACGTTACAGCGCAATAGAAAAGGAACTATTAGCAGTTGTCTGGGCATGCAAACATTTCCGACCTTATTTATATGGTAAAAAATTCACAATACTAAGCGATCATAGACCATTGGTATGGTTAAATTCTGTTAAAGAGCCAGGAAGTAGACTCACGAGATGGAGACTTAGACTCTCTGAATACGATTACGAAATTAAGTACAAACCCGGTAAACAAAACAGCAATGCAGATGCATTGTCCAGAATTAAAGTTAATGCTTTAGACAACGTTTCAATGATAGTGAACACCGATAACTCAAAAACCATTGTTATTTCATCAGATGAAGATGACAATGTTACTGTTTCATCTAGGAACTCTAAAAATAGACCTAGGTCACCATATTCAGTACCATCAATAGGAAGCGAAACAGTCACAGCTTCTGAAAGAGCAGACTCTCCTTCTTTAGTAACAATACATTCAGAGGAAAATACGGACTCTTCTGATATCCCAATATTAAAGGAAGCCATCGATTCGAAACCCAATCAAATTCTCGTATACACATGGCATAGAAACGAGTGCAGCGTTAAAGACTTATCTAGGTATAAGCAAAAGGTATTCGAAGTGCACATACCAACAGATAAACCAGAATTAATAAAAGAATTCTTAAAGGAATATATCCGTCCTAAAATTAAATATTATATCTATTTCGAGGACGAACGCCATCGTAAAGAATTTTCAAACATTATTACAACTTTATTTAAAAAACATGCAATAAACATATATGAGTGTACCGAAAGAGTCATTCACGTTGAAGACGAAAATGAACAACGAGAAATAGTCCTAAAATATCATGAGGGAAAAACATGTCATCGTGGTATTAAAGAAACCGTAGCTCATTTAAAAAGAACATACTACTGGAATAACTTAGAGCATACCGTAGCTTGCATTATCAACGCATGCGAACTTTGCAAACGCATGAAATATGATAGGAAACCCATAAAACCCGAACTACAATTAACTCAAACCCAAACAAAACCGTTTCAAGAACTTTTTATAGACATTTTCTCAATAGAAGGAACCTATTTCCTTACAATCATTGACGCTTTTAGCAAACTAGGCCAGGCTATAGAAGTACCTAATAGATCTACACCGGAAGTCATAAGGGCACTTATAAAATATTTCGCCACATACGGTGTGCCATCAAAAATTAGTGCAGACCCAGGATCAGAATTTAATAATAACTTATTAAAGGAAATGTTGACATTTTACAAGATTAATTTACACATAGGTACGCCCCATAATCCAAACTCTATGGGATTAGTTGAACGATTTCATTCTACTATTATAGAAATCTACCGACTTGCAAAGTACGACAGAAAAATAACTGACGCCGCGTCTGTCATGACATACGCTATTATGTCATACAACCAGTCTATTCATTCAACCACTGGTTTAACACCGTTTGAAGTAGTCTTCGGGCACACCGATGCCTCGAGTACCTTTGCAGTAGATTTTAATAAGAGTTACACCCAACAGTTAGTAAAGGACCATGTTAAGCGCACTAAATACCTCTATAATTATTTAACCGATAAAATGATTCAGTCCAAAGAGAAAACCAAAGAAAAACGCGGCGGTGAAAAACAATTTGACCTTAAAAAAGGAGATCAAATATATATGAAAGGAGTTAATACCAGACGTAGTAAAGATAAGCCTAGATACCAAAAAGCAACAGTTATAGATGAAATTAAAAGGAATACAGTAACTGTCCAGGACAAAAACAATAGAACAAAGAAAATACCCGTTAAAGACATAAAACGTCCTTTACAGGTTCGTCCTGGTGGTAGCGATGCAAGTAGCCCTCAGCCTGGGCCTTCAACTTCAAAGGATTGAAGACAATCCGGGAATCCTCCTCGTTAAGGAAGGACAAGCTTCACTTAGCCTATACAACTGGCATATAGTTAAGAGACTAGACTTAAATTTAGTCCATAGGAATTTAGAATATAACATAGGAAAATATAATGAAATATCCAAATATATGGAAGATAGATTAAGCACATACGTTTTAGATGGTAGTCTTGTTGATGCTGAGTTGCAAACCCAATACATAATGAACATAACTATAGAACATTATAATCAGTTAGTACCAAGCATTAGAATAAAACTTATCAATCCTGTCGGATCTATAATTAAAGCTATTACTGGAAATTTAGATAACGAAGACGCACTCAAATACGATAAATGGATAAACAGTCTGCAACTGCAACAAGATGCAATCATTAATAAAGTTACTTTAGTTTCCGAAATAGTTGACACATTCGTTAATATTACTAACTCAACTAGAAACAACTTTATAATACTTGAGAAAGCTATGGAGGAAATAGAAGAAATTTTAAACAAAACTCAATTCCAAAGGAGTAAGAACCTTGTCTTAAATACTTATAACATGTTAACTCATAACTTTCAAATATTAATGACCCGCTTAGATGAAGTAGAGACAGCATTAGCATTCAGTAGAGTTAATGTATTACATCAATCCATATTAGATACCACCGAATTAATTAATATCCTTCAAGACATCGAGAAAACGGATAAGTTAGCTTTTCCTGTCTCTAATGAAAACTTAGTTAAAATCGAACATTGTATTGACATCAAAGCTTAAGCTTAATTGTAAATTAAGCTTAATTGTAAAAGGCAAACAAATAACTTTTATTATGTCAGTACCAACAGTCCAATCAGATGTCTACAATTATTACACCCTACATCCTTTTCCTATGTATAATCCCCACCTTGGCTTATCATTCCTAATTACTCCTAAACATTCCCATATCCTTGCGAAAGGGTCGAAAGTAGTATCGCTCTCCCAGCCTTGCAGGGAACTAGACGAAGGAAAGTTCCTTTGTTACGAGAACAGCGTGTCTTCAGTGGAAGAAAGCCAATGCATCAAAGATTTGATGACGTTCTCTACGAAGATAACATCGTGCCTGCCTCTTCCAGTCAACGCATCTGACATCAAAATAAAACCCATACATCAAGATTCTTGGATTATTTTCACAGGCTTTCCTACATTCCTGATGGAAAACTGTGACGGAGACATGAGCCAGCACGACATCATGGGCACCTACATCCTAACCCTTGACAACGCTTGTGAGGTGAAACTTGGGACATCCACATTAAGAAAACGCCGCTTACAAACCGGAGAAGTCGTCTTCCATAGTTCACCATCAATACATCTGCCCAGTATTATAGCACCAAAGGACACCGCACTACGCAAGACTATAAGTCTCGACGAGATCGACTTGGAAAATCTACAATTCCTATCGCACGTGTTAGAATATGAAGTACGTGTGACGTCATTTAAATCATTAATTTTCACTTTTTAAGAACAATGGTTTGGTACAACTTTCTTTCTTTCTCTTTCTTTCTTTACAAAATACAAACTGTCATATTTATTAAGCATCTACCGACAAATGTCGAAGTACCTATCTAAATTATTATTGTGTTGTCAAATACTTACAATTGTTAGAGTACCCACTTAAGTAAATATTGTTGTGTGGACAGGAAATAACTCTAAATTTACATTAAAGCCACGGTCATGATATTCTTATAAAGTATTAAGTAATTTGTAATGATCATTATGATATATCCTGGATTTTATATTGCTATTTTAGTATTATAAGTCATTTGAGACAATTGGTACAAGACTGTCAGTTAGTATCAATATTCTTTCGAATATTGATTAAGAATGACTAAATGGGCGATATTAAATTCCTTAATTGACTTGATACGTTTTAAAAAGGTTTCATTACTTAAGAATTGATTATTGACCTAATTGTGAGATTATTTATAGCAGTGTGGAAAATGGTGGGAATACCGCACCATTTTCTAGCATTTGACGTATTGAAACAAGTCGACTCGTTACTATAAATAGTGGGTAATTTGTAAGTTGACGGGACACTTGGTTGTGAACTACAAGCCAGTATAGACTAGATATTATATTGTGATATTGTTTTCCTGAATTGTTATATTTTGTGAAAGATGGACTACACAAGCTTCACGTAAGTTATTTCTTATTATAACTTGATTATTGCTTATGGTTATGTTGAAACTCTATCCGTTTCATATTATGGTATTTATTCCTAATGACCATAATATGATACGACATGTGAAATGTTATAAGATTCATCATATAATGGTAATGGTGGGATTGGATCTTTGTTGTGATAAACAATATTTATATGATTATAAAAGATATCTATAAATACTATAGAAGAGCTTCCGTGGAGTTTCTTGCCCTTCTTCTCCACGAGAACTAGATTTAGCGAACGGCTAATTGAAATAAATACCTAGTCTTGTCTTTCTGTGCTTTTATTCATGAAACCTTTCCCTTATACACCACATACATAGTAACTCTGATACATAGTAAATAACCAGTGACTATCTTGACATATTATATCGATACTTTTACATGGAGTTCCTTCATGATTCTATCATCAGAAGTGGGATTCAGCTCTAGCTTACATAAGATTTCTAATGAATGTAATTTTATCATTTTCATAAACAACTTGTCGACGAGTCACCAACTCCACTCGCACCAAGACGATGATGATGATGTCCTCGTGATGCTGCCCTGGCCGATGGCACTGGGAGCTGCCTATTTTGCGGATCTAGAAGCTGTACGACATGGATCTGCAAACTTTGGTCAGAGCATCGGATTCTGACTATGGACATCTGACAGCTGCAGCATGAAACGGCTAAAAGTGGTAAGGCCTTCAGAGGCTTTGTTTTTATTTACTGTTGAATATCTTTGGTATTGTGTATAATATTATATTGAAACAGCGTAAATCGATAATTCCTAAGGTTTTCAGTTTATTTATCAGAAACTTGTCTAGATTTTTTATGGAAATTTTTATCGGAGGGTATTTTTGCAAAAATGTACCCAACTTGGTAGAAAAACCGTTAATGGCCACATATGTACTTGAGAGGTACAAGGGATTTTCAAAGAATCGTTATTAGTTAATTGAGGCAGAATAGTAGTTTTTACCAATATTCAATTATTGATTTCCCATTTATTTTGACATTGATACCACTGAGATACTTATTGAAATGTAAAAAAAAAAAAAAAACTTTCCACAATTCGGTAAATGGAATCGGAATTTTTATGCTACAATGATACAGTTATAATATATCCACTACTAGGCCTTTTTATTGGCGCCATGAAGTCTCACCGGTAGTGGGTGAAAGCGATTGGCGTGTCTATTAATTTGGCTCAACCATTTGTTAATGGATCGTTAAATTGGTATCTGATAAATCTCACCGATGGTGAATGTGGTAGATATGTCGAAGTATCTGGTAAATAATTTTGATGGCCTGTCTCGGTGCAGCTGAAGGTGACCACGATGTCAAATGTAAATTGGTTGCTTCGTTTTATAAACATTTAATTATAGAAAAGGGTCGTTAAAAGTTTGGTCATTACAATGAAGCTTGACATTCTGGTGCTAAATGTCAAAAATAATGGTTGGTACTTTTTATGACCAGATAATAATTTAAATATATACCCTCTGTTGATCTGATTTTAGTCAGAAGAAAATATCTACGTTTGGTACAATTTGCAAAGATATAGTCAGATTGGCCGAGCGATGTATTTTTGGTTGGTGTAATAATATTTAGAATAGTGATGTATAGTTTATTTTTGTATAGATAAAGTGAAACCCAAAAAAAAAAGAGAAAGAAAACAAAAGTAAAATTTTGTTTCCGCTGGTCGGTCATTTGCTTGGTGCAAGTCTAACCCACTAGCAGCGGGTGGAGGGGACTTGACACGTCTAGGCAATTGGCAAAACAAAAATAAAAATTCAGTCAAAACAAGTCCAGACTAGCCTCTGAATCTTTATGATTAAGCTACGATCTGTGACCTCTGAGTTTGATTTGAGTTTTAACATTACTGCTGGTCGGTCACTGCCCTGATACCAGTCTGAAATTCATTCGCAGCAGGTGATAGGACTGGTATGTCAAGGCCAGAGGCTATTGTATGAATTGCTGGTCGGTCACTGCCCTGATATTCGTTTGAAATTCATGTGCAGCAAATGATAGAACTAATATGCCAAGGCCAGAGACTTCTTGAAAACAAATATAATTAATTAGGTACTTCGAGAGCGAAGTACAGGTCAGTCTGGCCGTGTTAGAATATGAAGTACGTGTGACGTCATTAAATCATTAATTTTCACTTTTTAAGAACAATGTTTTGGTACAACTTTCTTTCTTTCTCTTTCTTTCTTTACAAAATACAAACTGTCATATTTATTAAGCATCTACCGACAAATGTCGAAGTACCTATCTAAATTATTATTGTTGTCAAATACTTACAATTGTTAGAGTACCCACTTAAGTAAATATTGTTGTGTGGACAGGAAATAACTCTAAATTTACATTAAAGCCACGGTCATGATATTCTTATAAAGTATTAAGTAATTTGTAATGATCATTATGATATATCCTGGATTTTATATTGCTATTTTAGTATTATAAGTCATTTGAGACAATTGGTACAAGACTGTCAGTTAGTATCAATATTCTTTCGAATATTGATTAAGAATGACTAAATGGGCGATATTAAATTCCTTAATTGACTTGATACGTTTTAAAAAGGTTTCATTACTTAAGAATTGATTATTGACCTAATTGTGAGATTATTTATAGCAGTGTGGAAAATGGTGGGAATACCGCACCATTTTCTAGCATTTGACGTATTGAAACAAGTCGACTCGTTACTATAAATAGTGGGTAATTTGTAAGTTGACGGGACACTTGGTTGTGAACTACAAGCCAGTATAGACTAGATATTATATTGTGATATTGTTTTCCTGAATTGTTATATTTTGTGAAAGATGGACTACACAAGCTTCACGTAAGTTATTTCTTATTATAACTTGATTATTGCTTATGGTTATGTTGAAACTCTATCCGTTTCATATTATGGTATTTATTCCTAATGACCATAATATGATACGACATGTGAAATGTTATAAGATTCATCATATAATGGTAATGGTGGGATTGGATCTTTGTTGTGATAAACAATATTTATATGATTATAAAAGATATCTATAAATACTATAGAAGAGCTTCCGTGGAGTTTCTTGCCCTTCTTCTCCACGAGAACTAGGTTTAGCGAACGGCTAATTGAAATAAATACCTAGTCTTGTCTTTCTGTGCTTTTATTCATGAAACCTTTCCCTTATACACCACATACATAGTAACTCTGATACATAGTAAATAACCAGTGACTATCTTGACATATTATATCGATACTTTCACATGGAGTTCCTTCATGATTCTATCACACGCATTAAAGGACAACAGTGAAGTGCAAAACATTGAAAGTCATTTTGTGAATGTGCATAGTGTTAGCTTAGGAACTATTATAATTTACATAATTTTACTTTTTGTACTAATTTTAGTTATATACCGATTTAGAAGAATACTGTTGAAAAAGCTTATACAAAATCACCAACCTCGTAATGCACTTCCGGATGGTGATTTTGCACTTACGGAGGGAGGAGTTATGCATAGCCAACCTCTTCCTCGAACTGTTTTGATAAACTAAGATCACGCCATGCCACCCATCAGTTCCAGGTAGCAATGTTTATTTGCAATAAATTACCAAGTAATGATGTCCAAAACAATTAAGAGTATGATATAACATACGAGCAGCTTCCTGTTATTGACCCACTGTGAGGTCTGTCCACCGACACACACATATAAACCATTTCACTAGTATATAAGACCATGTAACTTAGATTTAAGAGTTACTATTGTCATAACGCTCATGCTGAGCACACGTGTAATTAATAAATATATTTTTTTTATTATAAATCTTGCGCGTTCATATTTGACTACTTATTTGTTTATTATTGAATCAAAATGATGTAATAGTCAGGGTACCTGCCCTTAAGAATTTTGTTTTATAATTCGTTAACTATGTTGCCATGAGCAGATATTTTATTTGTTTTATAGACGATAAATAATGTTTAAAAAATCCCATTTGACCACTTTCTCTCCTGATGGTAAGCGATAATGTTTTCCACGGTGAAGCGCAATTTCCTTGAAATAATCTATTCACTCTTGACTTAAATATCCCTTGATTGTAGCTATCAGGAAACACAGTTCTAAAAGTTTTAACAATTTTCCGCAATGTATCGTGATGCCCACTAAGTGATAATCAGGAACTAACTCTTTCCAAAGGAGTTCCTTGTACCCCAAGATCTCAGGTAGATCATTGTTAACTTGTATAACTTGTGCCGCGCAGACAAAAGTTATGCTAACATTAATGACGCGCTCCGCTCAGGCGAAATATTATAATAAGAGATACACCATGTTTCGTAGAAGCTTACAAAGCCTGTATAAATATGAGGAAGATGATGGGTAATAACAGTGAGGGAAATAGCACAATATTTGCTTAGTTCAAGAATTGTGTCTCGTTGTTTAGAACTAGTAAGCGTGACTACTCATCATCCGATAGATCCCCAAGTTGGTTAGTCTATTCGGATTATTCCATCGGAAATTTCTCGGTAACAACCGTGAGTCTATATTAGTGCCCAGTTTAAGGCAATATTTTTTCTGGTATTTTTGGATCTTATTCTCGAAAAAAAAACATATGAATAGCTCGCTATGTAGCACGCTGAAGAATTTTCAATTTGTACCCTTAGCCTTACCGTCAGTGTCAAAGTTTCGTCACCGTATGACTAAGGGACACTGATTCCAGACACAATTTTTCAAATATTTTAAAATAGGAATTGACATATGCTTCCAATATTGTACCGTGATGGTTGATTTGTCCCAGAATGACAAAGGTATTCTTTCACTTCTTCGAGTAGCGATGCGAAGTAGCGGACTGCGATAGATTGGATGGAAGTATAGGAACGCTGACACATTAATATTGTATTCGTGTTCGTATGTGCAGCGATCGGCAACGTTAGTTCGCCCATAACCACCGCCCGCTATTGGCCCACTTACTAAATAAGAACTTCCATTGTAATACGTTCGTGAGTAAAGAAACATCATATTCAATCGTTTAATTTATCTCTACACATCTGGAACATTACACACGCACACCCAAAAGATTGTTAAAAGCACGGACCAGAAACAATAGACAGATGCACGCCGTGGCGATGACAAGAAGACCACCCTCGGCGTTATAATGTCATGGGCGGACCCACAGCACGGCGCTGATTTTGACTGGTCTTAGTGGGTGATGTTTAATGGCAATAAACTCGCTCGATAATTTATGCTAGATCGTTGAACTTAATACATTAGCATATAGAAGTAGCAAAATGATAAGCCACTGAACATGTCAGCCCTTTAATTAGTATGCGTTTACTAGATGAATACCACCAGTGTAACTATGTGTCACAATTTTGCTCGTTAGCTATCAATTGTTTACTGAGGGACGATTTATGAATTGAGTATTTATGTTTGGACTTAATTGTTAAATATTTCTTTAATGAAATAGTTTAATAGGTTCAAAATCATCATCATCTTACTGCCCTTTTCCCATATTACTTGGGATCGGTGTACACGTTTTCTTCAACCATACCGTCCTTTCCTCCGTCTCGCTATCACTGAGCCTCTTTCCTTTCATATCACTTCTCACACAGTCCATTCATCTTTTTTTTTGGTCGTCCTCTGCCTCTCCATCCATATTTATATTCTCAAATCAAAAAAGGACTTAATTTCAAAATATAATTCATAAATCGGGGGTTTAGTCTATCTAGTATCTGCCAATAACATATAAAAAGAGCCAATCCACTACTAGAACTAACCCATTAGTAAAGGCACTGCCAAACGAATCACCACTTAACAATGACAAAGCCATCAAGTGGATGACATTTGTAGGTGGGAAAACCAGCGGTCATGGTGACAATTGAAGTTCAAGGGGAATGTGATTAATTGACGCGTATTGTGACCTCGGAAGAATTGTAAGGTCAGACACATTTGGTGGCTATTTGCTGAGTTTGCACATAACTATTATACGGCAGTTGGCTTATTTGTGTGATAAACAACTACTTAATTGCTAAGCATAGTAACATCGACTATATTTTGGGCCACGTAGCAGCAAATTCTAACACACTTTTTTTTCATTTCCTGGTACATCCCATAATATATGTATAACAATTAAGTAAGTTATTAATTATTCATTTTCTCAAACATGAGTACAGTACACAACAAATAATTCTCAATATGGAAGAGATGTTAAAAGAAAATATACGGAGCGTCATGTTTGCCTTAGAGAATGGCTTGCAAATATTAGTCATAAAAAAACAAATCAATATAATAAATCTAAAATTTTATGTCATATTTAGTCAAATTATTTAAAAATGTCGTTCTTACATTAAAATTATCATTCTAGGATGTCAGTAAAATTATTAAAAATGTCAAAGTGTCTTACAATTGATAATAAAAAGAATACAATTAAAATATTATCGTTCTTGAATATCGGTAACATAACAAAATTAAAATATTAAATAAAATCATAAGTATAATATAGATTCAAATCAAAATTAAAATGTTGAATCAAATCAGAATTAAAATATTGCATCAAATCAAAGTTATCAGTCTAGCAATAAATTATTTAAAATGTCAAGAATATAAAATAATAAAGTAGTAAAAAAAAACATTTAAAAAGACACAAGGCATAAGGGCCGTTTTGTAATGATGACAAATTTGAGTATTGTACTACATCTGTTTTGAGGAAACCGATCTGCCATGCGACAAACCAAATGGGGATTGGCTTTTATTTATTGGACATTGCATTTATTTTAGAAAATGCCATGTTCCTAACATGGCATTTTCTAAAATAAATGCAATGTCAAAATATTGAGTTACGGAAAATAAGGCGCTGGATGCGAGACGCACGGGATCGGACAATGTGGCGACGCCTGGGGGCGGCCTATGTCCAGCAGTGGACATCTTTCGGCTGAAATGATGATGATGATGATGACGGAAAATAAAGCTTGCAGCTCTGAATGGTTTCAAGTTTGTAAAATATTCTCCAGCTACTGTATAGTGCCTATGTTCTCCGCCTGATGCGAGGTTTTAAGACCAAAGGCGAGGTTTTAAGGCTAACAGTGATTAGGGATCCAGAGTAAATAATCTCCTCAGGATGCATGCCATGTCCAAGAAACAACCGCCTTCTGTGTCAAACTCTTGAATAATTAGCAATAGTTTCTGTAAGTATTCAAAGTGTTGGTCAAAACTTATCTATATCATACGCATTGGTAATCCACTAAGCAAGATCGAGTTACTGTGTAATCTTTTTTACGAGTTTCCCATGGAAAATATGTAAAGATGTCATGATAACTGTGTTCTTTGAAAGTTTGTGTAACCTCAAGACACAATTAATGTAACGTTCTTACGAATGGTACAATACAGACAAATGCTCAGTTTCCTAAAGCATTTCCATGTAATGTAACGTTCTTGCGAATGTTCGACGCTGTGTTCAACGTAATGATCACGGCGATTGAGCACTTACCTTTAACATTTCTTTGTACCTTGCGTTCATTATTGACCTCACTCCACGTCACCCGCGGTCGTGACTTTGCTCGATAAAATGTTACACAAAAACGTTTTTTGGTTTTTAAAATCAGGTTGTAACAAAACTTTGAGCGTCATGTTCGAAGTGTGGTTTGAGTAAATTAAAAAAAAGCGAATGTTCGATGATTTGCTACAAGTAAATGCTCTAATCTATTCTCGCCTTTAAATGCAATTCCCGTATCATTAATGGAATGTTGGCATTAACACACCGGTCGCAAACAGTCAAAAACACAAAATAAAAAACTACATTTTGACATTGTTTTCCGCTGAGACAATATTGCGAATTGGTCAAAACCAATTCGCAATAGCATATAAGTACATATAAGTTACATAACAACAAGATTTGGCCTTCCAATATTCGTTTCTTTTTATTATCATTTCTTGTTTACAGGCACGCAGTATTAACCCCTCGTAAATTACGTAGGTACTTAATACATTGTAAAAAATAACAATGTAACTAAGAACTGGATATCAAAAATTGCTAATATAGAATAAAATGAGCCTTACAATGTAAGTTTAAAATACGTTGTCGGTCAACTAAATTTTACTACTTGGTCGTATACTTGTGATTCTACAATGTCGATAAAAAATACCTATATACATAGTATTATGTTCTATAAATAAACGAGTAATATTGGATATCTGAAAAACGTTAAATAGTTTTGAATACGTGCTAGAAATATTTTGGACGATAGAAAATATAAAGAACGAATTCATAAATAATAATGATACCGACGAAGTTATCATGACGAATAACTACTGGAGATTTATTGTGAAGGATGGCTCGGTTGACATCTGTCGGGCATGTCACCGCCCGGGTAAATCGATCCGCCATATTATCTCTGGTTGTTCTCGGCTAGCTAACGAAGAGTACTTGCATAGGCATAACCTTGTAGCCAGGATTATCCATCAGCAACTTGCTCTGAAATACACTCTTATGGCATCGGAGGTACCGTACTACTGGTATGTGCCCGAACCAGTTCTCGAAAATGGCAATATCACATTGTACTGGGATCGGTCCATCATCACTGACAGGACTATTGCAGCAAATAAGCCTGATATTGTGGTGGTGGACCGAATCGAGAGGCGTGCTATGATTGTTGCCATTACCGTCCCGCATGACGAGAACCTCGTGAAAGCCGAGAAAGATAAGGAAATCTTGACTTGGCTCGCGAGGTTGTCGACATGTGGGATGTGGATTCAGCAATCATTGTACCGATAGTCGTGTCAGCCAATGGCTTAATAGCCACGAGCCTCGACCAACACCTTAGGAGGCTCTCGTTAAGCAGCTGGGTCAAGGGCCTGGTCCAGAAAGCATTATTGCTGGACACGGCTCGTATTGTTAGGAGGTTCCTCTCTCTGGAGCCCTGACCGCCGGTAGCTTGGACCCTGTTCCCGATACCGGTGGGTCTCTACTTTTTGTATTTTAAATGTTTTTTTTTTTATTTATTTTATAAAAATATTAAAAAAATGTATAAAATAAGAAAACTGATAAATAAAGGACATAATAATACCGACGATTGTTTCTTTTTTATCTTTTTTTTTGCTAGATAGATCTTTCCTATTCCTGGGTAAAGGCCTTTCTCGGCTCCTTTCACGTTTCACGAACTCTGGAGTCATCCTCATTTGGTGAAGGGAGAAGAGACAGAAACTATCATTTGGTGTAGTGGCACCGATGAAGAAGACCACAGATGGCCACTGAAACTCTTAAATGATAAGTATGTCACGGGTATAAGATATCTCGAATTATTAACCGACTATGAAGAAGAAAATACTTATAAATAAATGGTACTGATGAAAATGGTATCATCGAACTGATCTGATGTTGAAGCCGAAAGAAAGGCACTAGAACACCGAATTAAAACAATGTATCGATGTCGGTGTCGAAAAACGATTAACAATAGGTAACAAAGATACCGGCAAAGAAAGTTATTTTGCGCTTTGTAGTGTTTTTTTGGAAGTCGGTTTAATTTTTTCGTTAAAAAGTTTTTACAAAATTAATATGAATTTATCATTCACCTTATCTACCCCACATACTTGTAGAGTACACGAAACTGGTATCCAAAAAGTGGAATAGGTATTCATAAATGACCGCCTCGGACATAGTGTGCCAGCAAAGCGGTCCCATAGGAAATTGGACCGGCCCCAACCTCACACTATCATCCCAAAGCGTATTTATGGACACATGTGTTTTAGTGGTTTTCTGGTAAGTGGAAAAACATCATGTTTCTTTAATGAAATGAATGGGACGTGCAAATGTTTCTCAGAGTGTCTTAATAAGTAATGATGTTCGATTCAGTAGGAGACGTCAAATTAATGTTATTTACTGGGTCAAAACTAAATTTACACTAAATATAAAGTCGTGGCAATCTAAGAAATCGGAATTTAACAGCTATGAAAATACTTTATAATAATTAAACTGTGTATGGTAACATAGTAATTAATTAGAATTATGAATTTGATTTTTCAATTTCTTACGTACAACATTATTGCGGTATGTAAATGGAGAAACGTCATCAGACTTCTTAAAATGTCACGATTATAATTGGTATTATACAGATAAAAAGTTCGTATGTAGGAGGTAATCTCCGAAACATAACATCCGAATCAAAAAAACTCTTTGACTAATTTAAAGTTTCACGGAGGCTGAATGTCATAGGCTTTATCTCGTAAAAGTACATGGTTATTGTGGTATAGATCACAAGGGCCGAAGCCACAGGTCAGAGATAGCCTCCTAAAAAAACGAGGGACACAGGAAGACAAATCAGTACATATTCTAAAATAAAGTTCTCCTCCACGTTTTTACGCGATAAATTCAAAAACTACTGAACGATTTTCATGCGGATTTCACCAATGTAAAGAGTGAGAAATGAGAAAAGATTTTGTTTATAGTTTGTCATGGGCAAAGCCGGGGCGGGTCGCTAGTAAATTCTTAAACATTTAGTAGGCATGGAGCTCGTAGCTCACGTGCTACACCGTAGCAAAGTTCGAGCTACGCCGTAGCTGTGCTACGTATGACGGGCGGAAAATGCAGCACAACGGAAATACGGTAATGAAGGAAAGTGTAGAAAATACATAGTTGTCTTTTACCTTTTATTAATGCAAATCTAAACCATTATATAAACAGACTGCAGGATTTTTTGTTTGTTTACCCACTGGAAGTTCTTAAAATTATGACAAGTTACATTGTTGCCGAGTGCCTTATGCTGCTACTATTTCTCCCACGGTTCTGGATTGGAGCCTCAGGAAAAACCTACTATTGCTTCATAAAACTACACTCTAATAATGCATGTTCAAAATTCAATAACCTTTAAGTATGTCGAACCATTCATATAAATTTGACACAAATTGAAACCTAACTTGAACCCCATTTGTGTACCGCAACTATATAGGAAAACTTAAAGTGAAGTTATAAATAAGAAGGTCCGAGTACCCGCCATCCGTCACAAGGCGAGGGTGGTACGTAAAGAAACGCAATGTTACAGCTGACTGCCTCGAAAGATAAAGAATAAAGATTTATAGTCACTGTAGTTTGGTTTGCCTAGGCCAGACTTTGGATGGGGAAGATTTTGATGGCGAAAACATCTGCACTAATCACTACATATTATAAAAATGCTTTTTAACGAAAAAAATAAACCGCCATCCAAAACAAAACGCTCGAAGCAAAAAACAAATTTATTTTCTGATGTCGGTGTTGTTGGTACCTATTTTTTTTCATTGTTGACACCGACTGCCGAAAATAAAGTTATTTTTTGCTTTATAGTGTTTTGTTTTGAAAGTCGGTTTAAATTTTTTGTTAAAAAGATTTTTATTATTGTCTTTTTAGTTTTGGTTTCTTATATTACCATGAAAAACTGGCTACAAAAACCAGAGGGCTTCTTATAACATTTCCAACAAGCCTAAATATAACTGGGTTCCGGTGCCTACCTTCCGGCTTCATCACCAAATAGTTCGATGGTACCATATTCATTAGAACCATTTATTTAAATTTTATTTGCTTCATCACGGTCATTTAACTATTCGAGGTATCTTATACCCAAAACATACTTATCATTGAGAAGTTCCAGTTGCCATCTGTGGTCTTCTTCATCAGTTCCTCTTCACCAAATGAAATGATAAAAAAATGCAAATGCAAATGCTTGCTGATGAAAATACCAAAATCGTTATATGTAGGCATGCCTATGAAATTTTAAATGTTGCCACAATTTCCATGGGATCCATAAAATCCCCCGCCGCACCTGTATCAACGTGATAAACTCAAAAACTACAGAACGAATTTTCATGCGGTTCTCACCAATAGAAAGAGTGAGAAACGAGAAAGTTTTTTGTGAAAATTTGTCACGGGCGAAGCCGGTCGGATCGCTAGTGTTATATAAGAGGTATTTTTTTTTTTTTTTGTTAAAGAAATAATTCTAAATCATTAATTCTTTGGAAGAAGTAATATGATTATCGAAATACTTTAACTGATATGATAAAAGGTATCTCGCTCAGTATCTTTGGCTACTTTTTAAT
The DNA here is from genome assembly GCA_947562075.1 of Orthosia gracilis. Lineage (NCBI taxonomy): Eukaryota > Metazoa > Arthropoda > Insecta > Lepidoptera > Noctuidae > Orthosia > Orthosia gracilis. Next base: position 43,425,641 of record OX387272.1, on the reverse strand, counting down.
ACTTTTATCTTAAGACCGATTTCCAAAACAAAACACTACAAAACGTAAAAAAAGTCGGTGTCTTTGGTAACTATTGTTTGCCGTTTTTCGACACCGACTGCGGACAAGAAAGTTATTTTTCGTTTTGGAAGTCGGTTTTTATTGTTAAAAAGTTTTTATTTATGCCATTTTAGTAAAGTTACCTTCAAGAATTTTTCAAATCGGTCCAGGTGCGAAAAAAAATTATGCACGGATCTCGTGGGAAGCGAGTATGGTATATGGGTATTTCATTCCACTGTTTTTATTTAGGTACTTCCCCCGAAGATACAGGTAAATTTCTAGTTTGGAGGTCACCGTGCATCCTGGTCTTGTATAAAGAAAGAAAAAAAGGAAAGAATACTGATTTAATTGCCACAAAACAAGCTACAATACAACATTATTCATAAATTTTGAAGTGAATAAAACAACAGCAATAGTAAATCATAATTACTAGAAGTGATGTAGCTGCGGCATTTTATACTTGTGTGTGTAGTCAAATGTACAATTTGATTTGATACGACTTAAAAGTACCCGAAGTGAGGACATTATCTACGTCCAAAGGTTAGTTGTAGGTACAGCCACTCGTGATAGGTAGTCAAAAGCCCGAAATAGGATTATATCGATATCGGTATTTTCCCATTAATTGGATTTGGGGTCAGATATGAATATTCAGCCATTTTGGGTTCGAGTAGAATTCGACCCTTTTACGACATAGTAGAAATGCTAGACAGACTATAAGGAGTGAATCAACCTAGATCGTATGAAATTCAGCAATTTTAATACCTATAATATCATCATCATTAGTGACTATCTTTGAAGCACCAGAGGCTTTAGGCGGGTATTACGCTATCATCTTCTAGGATCACAGATCTATGATTCATATTTATACAATAGTGTAATATAGTCATAAGAAACATTTCGTCGTTGATAAAAAATATGATGATGACGATTTTTTAACCCCCGACGGAAAAAGAGGGGTGTTACAAGTTCGACGTGTGTACCTGTGGGTTTGTGTATTTGCGTGTTTGTGTATTTGTGTACATGCGTATATGTGTATTTTCGTATTTGTGTATCTGTCTGTAGCATCATAGCTCCTAAAGGGATGAACCGATTTTGATTAAGTTTTTATGGAGGGATACATCTGGTTTTGGCCAGTCAGCTCGCGCATATGTATCCTCCGACTGCACAGCATGATTTCATCTTGTTTAAGTCTTTTTAGTTCACTTTTTAAACAGTCGTATTTTTTGTTATTTTTAAATCATTTTTTTTCCGTAGGGGGTTACAAATGATGAAGCATGAAATAAACATGTGTTGGTGGTTTTTTAATAGTTATTTGTAGACTTTATCACAATTGTTTTCATTGATACTCGTTGAACACTTCTTTGCCCATCTCTACTTAACAGGTTCAATGTCCACATAGCAAAACAATACTTAAAGCAATCACAAAGGACATATGTGACTCATGGGATTGTGAACCTATTAAATAATGTTAATTAAGTGTCAAAAAGAGAAACTAAGTTCAAGAAAAAGAAAGTTTATCCAATTTTGTACAAATATAATATTTACTTTTTTAAATATTTCTTTATAAAAACATTTAAAAATATAAAAATAATGGTAATCCGCCGGTGTCGGGAGCAGGGTCCAAGCTACCGGGGGTTAGGACTCCGGAGACAGGAACCTCCTCACAATGCGAACCGTATCGAGGAGTACTGCCTTCTGTATCAGGCCCTTGATCCAACCGCGCAATGACAGCCTCGACAGATGGTCGTCGAGGCTTTTGGCCATCAAGCCGTTGACCGTAACGACAATCGGCACAATGATCGCCGAGTCCACATTCCACATGTCGACAACCTCGTGAAAGTTTTATTATTATTAATTTAATATGTGAACAACGAAACGATACTTTATAAGCGACGCTGTATCTAGGTAGTGAACAAAGCCTGATATTTAAGAGTCAACTTTTCAGCACATTTAATATCAATTATTTATTTATTTATTTATTTATTTATTTAAACTTCATGTACATTGGTGATACATAGGCGGACTTAATGCAGCAAGGCATTCTCTACCAGTCAACCTTTGGGTAAAAAGGACACAAAAGTGGTAGGTGTACAAAATAAAAATTGTGAATAATAATTGTAGTCGGATTAATAAACTACCTAACTAATAAAATACATAAATAATTTCTATAACAATAGACTTATTATAATATAATATCAAAATATCAATTAATCAAGAGCCTCTCTTTAACACAATTACCAACACACAGACTCCAATATTATAATTTTATTACTCAACCTTTTTCAAGCGTACGTTGATTTCAAGTTAATTAGAGAGCCTCGGTGGTGTGACATCACAAAATAATTGTGTGAGCAACCGCCCTTACAAGCTTGTTCGTACATAATTAAACTAGGCTGGGTACCCACGGCTGGGTACAGGTAAACGAATTTCGGCTTCCTGATGCGTCTTTATAGCTGGGAACATGCCACGGTACACGGTGGTTTGTCTGACGGTTTTGTACGTTTATACCGTGTGATAAAATACTGAGAGTATTTTTTTAAAGAGAATTAAATTATGCATGCGAAAAGTTATTAAACGCTTTAGCTCTGGTTTTATGAAATATATCTTGTAAATCATAACATCGGCCAGATTCAAATTGGAATTGAACTATTATTTTGAAAGCCTGGCGAAATGTGTGGCCCTTATAGTCACAAATATTAGCGTTAAAATCGGTGATTTGTTGCGAAAAGTTCTTTTTTCTTTTTTTATCTTGCTACTAGTCTTTCACACTATGAGCAGAGGAGATGGTTCAGATGGCATGTTAGGCGCTACTGCCAGTGGAGTCTGCCCCATCTTTAAAAAGTCACTCTTCTGGCTGACTGTTATGGTCGAAGATATCCCGCCGCTTTTTTAATTCGCGGATGCTTTCTGGGATTGTAAGCTGTCCTGCGAGCTTGTTCGGATGTTTTAGCAGTCGGGATTTGTAATGGTCGCCATGTGCACTTATCTCCTCATTGACCATAGGAATATTGAGGATTTCATTAATTTCTGTTGTCTTGATAAAACATGGTGCGTTGGATATTTGTTTTAATATATAATTTTGTGCCCGTTGCACTTTCATTATGTTGGAAGCCATATGTTTCAAAATTGGCTTCAGTATGGTCTTGTATATTAGAAGTTTGTTATCTATCGCCAGTTTTTAGTTTTTTCCAAGTAGCCAGAAAAGACCTCTGTATTTCAGGTTCATTTCTTCTCTTTTTGTTTCGACATGTTTCCTCCATGTGAGCCTTCGGTCAAGATGCATACTCAGATATTTGACAGACTCGTGGTGTGGGAGTTGGCTACCTTTTAGGGTGACCGGGTCACAATCATGTTTGCATAGTGTTAACGTGATATGCAATGATTTGGATACGCTGGCGGCAAATCTCCATTTGGCTAGCCATTCCTCAATCTCAATTAGGCACTCTTATAACCAACTTTCCTGGAAAACCATTGTATCCAATGCAATCCAAACCAAACATTCAGCCGCCATCTTGACAATATCAAGAATGCAATAAATGTAACACCCATTGACCCAAATGTCCAATAACCTACATACATAAATGCATCGAACTAAAATTATGTGCCGCTAATACATACATATTTAGTACGCAATGAACGTCAAACACGAAATACAGTTGCCAACAGAAGAATTATATAAAGATATAAAGGGTGAAATAAAAGATTCTTTGAAGCCACAATCTGAATGCAAGATTGCTTAATTTAGTTTTATTTCATTTGACTAAAGTTTGAGAAGAACTTTTTGATTAGATTAATTTCGAAACCTAGCGTTTTTTGTTTCATTTTTTGGTTGAAGAAACATGCAATTTAATAGCATGGATTGTATGAACCTTTAAGATAACTAAAATTTATTTTGAATATTTTGTTTCAAATATTTTAAAAGCCTTTTGGAATATTTAAAACCCATGAACAATACAATTCACCTATTTGATGGACTTTTGGGCTACTTTCTGATTTGAATATCAATGCCAAAGATCGACAGGGTTTGGTTGAGAGTTTGAAAAACACTCGACTTCAGACACAGAATTCGTGAAATAATCAACAAAAGTTTGATTAGAGTCAGATTTATACATTAATTGATGACAAAAATTACATGAAAGAAAAGTTTTAATGAATCTTTATTAAAATGTTGACGCGACAAACAAGTGCGAACGTTATAATTTACAAAAGGAATCAATTAATTCGCTCTTAGTCAAGCGTATGAACATAAAAGCGGTTCAAATCTGTCATCATCCCCTGAAACTTAATTTTATACCCAATTAGTGAAAATTTCCCAAATTCAATTATAGGTACTATTTAATTTACAGTTTCCCGGATATCGATTTGTCTTGTATCTGAAAATAATCCGGGCTAAGCAAATATGCTACCGTTATCTACCACAATCTGGTTACTATTATTTATCACAGTGACTATCAAATGACAATCATAAAATTGACAGACCGAACCTTGACCGAAAGTCTTACAAATATTCAACCAAAGGCCAAGGGATAACTCGTTACAATTCTTCCCAACCTTCTTGGTCGCTCTGAAGTTGGCTTTCCGATGCGCATGACATGGCGCACTACTGTTTTATTATGAGATTTGCTACCGCGTAGTCATTGTAGCCAACTTAAATCGGTTAAGCAGATTGGGGTGTACTATACCTAGTAACTGAAAGAAAAATAAACGAAAGAAAAAGTGTTTAATTGTCACATAACGACTTACAATATAAATAGGCTTAACCCTTAACAATAGTATTATTAGTAATTAAATTAAGTTAGTAAAGACGATAAATAAATAAAACAATAATAACATATTCTACCTACATTTTGTATAAAACAGAAAAGAAATAGGGTGAAAAAGATGCCAGGGAGATGCATGTCGTGATTGTGGCAAGAAGGCTTCCCGTCAGCATAATGCTGTGCCGTGGGGGACCCACAGCACGGCGCTGATTTTCAATGGTCGCCTAGGATGTGACGTACGGAAACCAACCAACCAGCCAACCAACTGGCTTGTCACAGACAAACAAGCAGGCGCTCCATACAAAATGTAGGTATTCAACTGGACCCGATTAGATGGGAAGCCGACCTCAACATTGTTTGAGAAAAGGGTCTCCAGACCGTCAGTATAAGACTAACAAAGAACAAGCAAATATTCAAGGTCATATCGTAGCTATCTAGGTATTGTATCCTTGAACACCAAATAATATTGAAAAAAAAAACAATCCATAATCTGTAAACGTGAAGCTTGCTGATGATGGTCCAAAAGATTGAGATTGTGCCAATAATGGGAATATTAAAAAGTTGATTATGCTTAGCATATTCAAAATGAATATTAAATTAAATAAAAAAAAAATCTAAATTAAATTAAAAATCATCATTTTAATATGAACAACCATATTCACACGTCTACAAATAAAATTTAAAATCTACAAAAGGAACATCCGGCCTTCTCGAATAATCTCTAATTCATAAGCATTTGATAAAAGGAAGTCGCATCGGGCACAATATGTAAGAACTTCAAATCACCGAGCCAATACTTTCCAAGACTGCTTCACAATTTTTCAATTGTACTGGCGTGAAATTGGTATCATCTGTAGCTCTAGCTTTTATCTTTTATTGTAGAGAAAATGCAGAAGGATTACAGCTTTTGTTTTTACTTAGGATACCTTTCCTCTTAAACGTGCACGAATCGACGAGGTGAATAGACCAATCACGTTGTTATAATACAGCCACATTACATCTCTCATTGGTGGATTGGTCGATTCCTAGCCGTCTCCGGTTCGCTCCGCTCGTGTCCGCTTTGTGTCCACAACAATTTGTAAGATTTTAGACCACTATGGGTACTTAACTTATTTATTCTTTTATCCTCGCAATAGATCGCCTTGTAGCAATAACACCAATGGAGCACAACCTTATAATAAACGAACTATAAGTCCAGGTTTCCTCTCGATGTTTTCCTTCACCGTAGTCAGCGATATCCAAGATAAACTGTAGTATCTGAAAAGACACAAATTAAAGAAAATAATAGATTGAATAAGATGAAATATTTCAATCCATCTACAGGTTGACTTATAATTCATTGACAATGTTTCAATGAGTGAAAGTACTCATGAATATGAACACTGCGGAACCCCACTGAAGTTGCATAAGAATCTGCAGTTCTCTACATTTTGTTGAGTACCTAATTTAAACATAAAATGAATGTACTGACTAATGGACCCAACTTGAAAGTTGTTCATAATCATAATCATGAGTTTCATATCTGTCGCCAAATTTTTAATTAAGAATTTGTAGCTGAGTATATATCAAACTCTAGTCTGAAAATCTGTCAAATGTTGGCATTAAAATAGAGTTTGACACATTCTTAACACAAATTACAAAAAGTCCTCGTCACGAGAAGCTATAAAGGTTGTAAATAAAGAATTTCTACTAAGTTATGTAGCGAAAATTCAATCAACAACAAATAATACCTAATTCAATCAACTCAAAGTAACATACGTGTACTATGAAACTAACGAACAATTTCACTTGGTCGGGTTATATTTTTGCGATATATAGCGTTGTCGTCTAATGTTTTGTGGTTCTGTAATGCGTCTGGAACGGTACTCATGTTACTCATGGAACGTTACAGTACCACAAAACATTAGACAACCTTTATTTACAAAATGCATAGCAACTCATGACGGGGAATTTAGTCATCCAAGTGGACGCATACCTTTTGACTTACCTGTCTTCGCTGTATGCAGTCCGTTATATACCGGATGCGAATATGTAGTGCTTAGGTATTGTGTCGCGCACAATCAGGCCCCATTGTGATAGCATTGATTCTTGTCCGTGTCACAGCTTTTATTTCTGTTAGTAGAGCCCGTGTGTTGATAGCAACCATGTTATTGGATGAGATGCTACTTTCAATTGTTTTATTCCGAATTTTGGATATGAGAAGGAAGCGACATTCTCAGATACGTTTATTTGATCCATTTAATAAATTGATGAATTTTTAATTAATTATTTATTTTATAGTTAATATGTACACAGTAATATAGATGCAGATAACACACCATGACAAAAGAGTACAAAGGTACTGCTTATTTCTTCAGAAATTTCTACCAGCAGACCCGCGAAAAGTAAAAATGAAAATAAATTTATACCCTAGAGTCTGAGAACAGGAAGAGAAGATACTCGGATCTTAGACCAAAAGGGTTATTCCACATAGACGAAATTTAAATCTTTAGTAAAAATAGTTTCTATTAGATTTACAATTGAACTAATTTGAAATTCATTTAGAATTAAATTTATCAGTTAGAAACGTTAAACATAAGTTACACGCGGGCAATGAAACTTTTCTTTATAGTGTATAAACACGTTCCCACCCATCGGACGAGCAAAAGTGTAACACTTAAAAATATATATCTTTGGAGCATTTTAAACAGCTTAGCCAACCCCTGTATCATTGACGTCAACTGAAAATAATATACCTACAAAACAATTAATGAAGTTTCCACAAGGGCACCCGACCTTGTACTCGTAAAGGCCATACACAGTTATTTAAATAGGGACTGCAGAAAATAAGTCCCTTAACCATTATACTCGACCACAAAGCTCTTTGCAGCAAAACTTTCACGCTGACTGATGTATGATGCGGGTTTAATAACTTTCTGAATAGGGGAGGTTACACATGATGACTTTTTGCAAACCTTACGGCGCGGTACAGAAACTAAAACGCACCGAACCGACCCGATAAGTTAGGCGCCTTACAGTGATTCAGTCGCAAACTGTCTGCCTTCACCTTGCTTGTTTTACTGCTATTGTCGATTTCCAATCAATCTACCTACCCCTTTTTAACAATATTGGGATTGGCTTACAGTCCAGCCGGATGTAGCTGAATACCAATATTTTATATGAAGCTTTTCTGGACCAAATGATTAATACGGCATTATTCATAACGCCCGGGCAATTTGAAAAATGTCCAGTATGACTAGGCAGTATGTGAAAACTATTGATATATTTAAATTGGCCGGGCTTTCTGAATAATGTGCATCACTTTTTGGGCCGGGTAATAAAAAGATGTATATTTTTAATTATTTTAATGTTGACATTGGTTTCTATTTTTGTCTGCAGGGTCTAAAGTGTCGGGATGCCCTAAGCTCCCGAGCTCACTTCACTCGCTCTTTGACTAATCTATGGACCATAATTATCAAATTGCCCAACCGCTACGTAGCAATATTCATAATGACTAGACAATGTGATAAATATAGAAGTTTAAATCAGTATTCATTCCATTTCCCAATTTGACTTGACTAGGCTAGAATTCAGGGCACTATGTATAATGCCCTGATTAATCACTTGGTCCATGACTGAGCGACTGCCTATCTGACCTCCACAACCTAGAAACTTGGTAACACTGTACCTCTTGACAAGACTGGTGTCAGATTACCTGGGTTTTGACTACCCATAGCGACTATCAAATATCTACAAATGATTTCCGGCAGGCTTATTAACCCCGAGTTTCTGAGCTCTAAATTATCGCAGAATTAATGTGACAAATTTTCAAGCACGCGTTATCTGCTGTGATTGGTTGAATTAATTTTCAACAGCCAATCACAGCAGATAAAGCGTGCTTGACAATTTGTCGCATTAATTCTGCGATAATTTAGAGCCGAGAAACTCGGGCTATGTATCTTGCAAGAGCAAAACGATAGCAATTATTGTGCAATAATTGCGTTGCGTCTCCCTCACGCGTTCCGCCTCCTCCTTCGCGAGCATTAGTGCTTCGCAGAAGGAGGCCTGAACCAGGGAGCTTCAAAAGTCCCTGTAGGTACTAATGGCCATTGAATCAAGTCCCACATTTTTTTTTTCTTTTTAAGTCAACCTTTATTACTTCCGTCCATTCGATATTATGAAAAGCAATCTACGCAACCTAATGGACCCAAGAGATTAAATGTCTACCGGTTGGTAAGTAAAGTGCAAGTTCATTTTTAGGAACTTTTGATATGCCTAAGTAAGAATTATCAGTTCAGTACAATGTTCCCAAAGCTGGGACATAGGTCTTCTCTCAGTGATAATGCTGCGCCGCGCCGGCTCAGTGCACGTTTGTGGGTGTCACCCCTTATGAATTTTACAGTAGTTTTAAGATAACTCTCAGTAGCTGGTTTTAAAATGACAATCATGCCTAAACGGCTGGTTGTCATTTTTTGGAAAAAATATTATGTGACAGTAGAACATTTTCTTAATAATTTGATCTATGAGCATTAAGTTTCGAGTATGAATTTTATTCGTATAACATAGTGTAATACATTTGTAAAGTTATGTCTAACACGGATAAAAAACCGACAATCGCATCAAAACCGCCGCAAATTTAATGAAATTTTCACCATTTCAAAGACCATATAACTATCTACATTTTGATCTAGGCTTTTTTTGAAGTTATGGATTAATAGGAAAAGTACAAAAAAACTACCGAATTTAGGGTCACGCGGATGTGAAACTAGTGCGAATTTTGTTCCCTCAAGGTCGTTGGCGACTGTCATCGCCTTAACAGTATTCAATTTTATGATCAGCAATTCGATCCTGAATTAACTGTAGCCTTAGTTACAGTTTTAGTGACATTAGAAAAGCAAAGACAAACAAACATACTAGTTGATGTCAGAGAGTTTGAGTTGATGTACTATGTAGCTATGATTGTTGACTTGAGGCAAGTTTAATAAGTGTTGGAATAAAATTACCATCTTAGACTCATTTTATTCGTGACAATCTAAGAAGTCCAATAACGTTCCTTATTTTACATGCCGCGATAACTTTCTATGAAAGTCTAAGAAAAATATTATTCATGATAATCCTAATTAATCTATGTAACCCTTACACTATAACAACGAGTATCAATCGTAAGCAGCAAGTTTAACTTTTATAACGTATTTTTATAGCTGGTTTCTTTTAAATCTGACTTCTTAGATTGTCACGACGTTAGTCCTCATAAGATCCATCTGACACAAATATTTTCGGAATTTAAATAAAAGTGACTGTGAATTTGTGTTGGTGTTTCTTCTCAAAGAAGTAGGATTAGGAAATGACAACCTTTTCTAGTTTTAAACTATAATATTCTTGAACTTCAACAATGTTTTAAACAAACACCTGCAAAAGACTTGAAGTTTGTACAAAACAATTTGTCTTTAATAAATATCATTAATCAATGGCCTTTCGGACTCAAGCATTTGATGAAGACCACGTTTGCTTTGGGCATATAATATACTAAGGTCGCTGTCCCACTGGCGTTTTACGAGCGTTGGGGTTTCTCCAACGTCTGCGCAGTGACGACGCTGCGCTTACGCAACGTTGACGTCGCGAATCTCTAGTGACAAGCGTTAGCGCTACGACTTCGCAACGGTAATGAGGCAAAGCTACGTTAACGTTGAGTTTTTTGGCAACAGGTACAATCACGCCGTCCCGCTCTGACCGTGCCGTGTGGACGCGGACCGGGGTTACGTTATTTGCATGGTTGCTGCTTTTGCGAGCGTACGTAGTACTAGTACGATTCGGAATGCAGTCACCCTCAGAAAACAAGTTCGATATTGCAATATTCTGTCTGTTTGACTTGCAGTAGTGTTTCCTCGTCGGAATCAATCTTGACTCTGATTGTACGTCTCAAATTGTAGCATGTGCGGGACGTTAACGTTGCATTCAGTGGATGTAACGCTTGCCTCTAGAGTCTCGCGACGTCACCGTCGCGTCTACGCAGCGTCGTCGCTGCGCAGACTTTGGAGAAACTCCAACGCTCGTATAACGAAAGTGGGATAGCGGCCTAAGTGACACTAGCATAATTATCATTCTCGTACTAGCTGCGATTCGATGCAGTCGTGTTTGCTGACGCGTTAAATTTATTTAACACAAATCGTTTTAGCGCGGCGCAAGCCGTTGCTAGTCTTTTTAATCGCCATAAGTGAACAACTTGTGGCGAATGAACTGCTGACGTTCCTGCAGCAGAAGCTGGACGTGATGGACGAGGTGTCTGCTGTTCAGATCTGCGCAACAAACTTCAGCGAGGATGACGTCGCTGCTTCCAAGCAGCTGATCTACTGGTTGCTCAACAAGAGCGACCAGATGGTGTCCCGCCGGCGTGACGGGACAAAGAAGAGCATTCAAGATATCACGCTACTAAAGGAGACCGATCCAGACGACGTGCCGACGTTTGTGGCGAAGGATCTAAATAAGCTTCCGCCCGTCACTTTCGACCACGTCGATGTTACAAGCCTGTTGACATCGTCATTCTGAAGGCAAGTCTTGCGGATGTGCAGAAGAGGTTAGATGCATCCCAAATTACTGTCGCTGATTTGCGTAGTGAACTCAACGAGTTGCGTAAATCAGCAACGGTAACTGGGTCACCGGCGGGTGCATCGAACGTAAACATGCGGCGCGGAGCATGCCTCGATGTATCGGGTGTAAGTTTCGCGTCAGCAGTTTTGTCGCCGTCGCCGCTGTCACCGCCGAATGCTGAGCCGGCACAGTGCGCGCCTCGAGCGCCTCGCTGCCCCGCTCCAGTCCCTGCGGATCCTCCCCTCACCGCCGCTCGACCGCTCGATCAGCTGCTTGATTCTGCAGCCTCGGCGAAACAACAAGGTGTTCGTCAAGATTACGCCAGCGTCGCCAGGAGCACAATTGGTGCTACAAAGAAGCCTGTGCCCGTAAAGGGACCGAATCAGGCTGACGATGATGGGTTCGTGACAGTGCAAAGGAGGAAGCGCCGTCAGCGAGCCAACAAGAATCGCTGCGGTACGGCCCCTGTGGAGTCCAATATAAAAATCCGTGCTGCAAAGCCGAACACCCCGGTGTACATCTCCCGCCTACACTACACCACTAAGGCGGAGGACATTGTGGAGTACGTGTGTCAGAAGCTGAAGTACGCCCCGAGAGTGCAGCTGCTGGAGTCGCGCCATAACGTCAACTTCAAGGCGTTCGTGGTGCGAGTGCCAACGTGTTTTCTGCATCTCGTGTTGGACGAGAACTTCTGGCCACAGGACGTGGTGTTCCGTCGCTTCCGCGGACAAGTGCCACGCGACTGCACAGTGACGTAGTGCATAGGAAGTGATACTAACATAGATTTAAGTTTTTATTTACTAACAAGTTTTGTATATAATAATATATATGTTAGTCTGTAAGTTATATATCTATTTTATTATTATTATTATTTTATTTTATTTATTGAAGTACAAGTTCACAAAACCTTAACTTAAGAACTATGCCCCACAAAACCGTTTTCACGGTTTGTCTGTGGGAACGGAACAAACAGTATTAAAAATAAAGTTTATTAGTGCGGACACTTGAAATTATAAAGAAAAAACTAACAATAATAAATAATCCAATGAAAATTTTGAACTAAACTACTTATTTACTTATTAACCTCTCCTCAACAAACTGCAAACCACTTTTCTAAGAAGATCATTTACAAGAATAGATCCTTAAAAAGAACTGCTTAAGTGATTTGGCAAATTTACCTTTTATTTCTTGACTTCTTATTTCAGTAGGCAACTGGTTGAGAAGGTAGGGTACTCTTTTATCGAGCGTTCGGTCGCCAAAATAATTCCTTATCCTAGGTACATCAAATTTACCTGCCGATACCATCCTCGTTGCGTGGTTATGGGTAACTAACGAGTGACGCTCCCAGCTGCCATGACTGGTAACCAGAAGTAGGTATTTATGTTTCAAACTGATAGGGAGAATTTTGCAAATTTTAAATAACATATTATAATCACCTTTACATTTGTTTTTAGTTTTATTACTTACTAATAGGCCAATGTAGCCTGAAAATAAAGGTATTTTGATTTTTTTTTGATTTTGATAATTATGTTTAAAAAATCACACAAGGTATTGCTAATTATTTAAATAAGAAAACCTCAAATAATATCCAAAGACGTCGTAAGTTTTTTTTTTAAATCACGTCTACTTATGTGTTTTCTCCATTTGTAATCCTTATGTAGATATTGGGATGACAGAACAAAGTCCAAGCTTTGCGGCTTATGCAACCCTCAAATGAAGCTTGCGGAATAAAATTTCATATGAAAGCCGTTCAAGGATTACACACACTTGTGCCCAAGTGTGTGTATATAAGGGTCGACATTATTGTGTTCTTCTTATGTAAAGCGTCTCCGTTTCAGCTTGTGCAAAAATTCTTTCATATGTCCAGCAGCATAATTGTGTTAGTGAATTCGGCAAGGCATAGGGTTTGACTCCATGAAAGAGTATGACAAGTTCTCTTGAAATAATTAGGCATTGCCAAAAATGATTGGAAGTTTTCATTGGTGAAGATACTCTTTTATATACGATACGAAAGAGTTCAATAACTTTTGGCAATATTTAAAGAGTATTTTTCATACAAAGAGTATGTGCGGACCAGACCCTTTGCCTTGCCGAATTCTATCACGCAATTAGGCTGCAGATGTCCGGATGACCAGCTGTTCTCCTGTACAGGCGGCATTTCTCAACCGATTCTCCTGAGATTTTGTGAGCAGGTTCGATAATTATATGGCATTTTTTTTTTATGAACTGGATTTTTTCAAAATGGCATTTCCATTTTGAAAAATTTCAAAATAAACAGAATTCACGAAAAAATCAAAAACACAGACTTGCGAGGTCTACAGCTCACATTACTGCTGAGTAAATCCGACTTAGTTTTACTTTCGGTCTAACAACTTTTTTCTGTAGAAGAACTGCGTGGGGAGACTTATGTTTTTTACATGTTATGTTCATGGGATTTAATATTTCACGTATCGGAAGATCTCACACTGGAAGTCCTCCCTCTAGGTGGACCGATGATCTTCACTCTAATTGTGTAAGTTCAAAGAATAGGGCACGGTACGCTTTCCTTGCATTCATTGCTCATAATTATGTTAAAAAATCAGTCTACCCGACAGCGTAAACACGCAATGAATACTGTTGAGTTATCAAAATGAAAGGGAATTAGTTTTCTTCGTACTGTCAAAACAGATACGCAATTAGGTTGCTTTTAAAGGTTGTTGAATGCGAGACACACAGGACTGATCAGCCTGGCGACGCTTGGGGAAGGCCAATGTGCAGCAGTGGATCGTCTTTCGGCTGAATTATGAACATTTGATAAATTAAAAAACGATATTCACCACCTAGGAACAAGAGCGTAACATGAATGTTTTTTTTAATGTAATTTGTTGTCGTGGCTTGATAATTTGTTTCTTTAAAATTGAAATATATCAACACCAGATACTTTTTAGCACCTAAAACTACAATGACACAAAACCCTTTTGTTTCCCACGCAAATCTTCCTTAAATAACTTTGTCTTCGTCGAAAGGCACTGAGACAAAAAAAAATCTCAAACTATTAATTTATATCGTGAATTCATTAAAATTCCAGGCCTGACATGACTTAGCAATAAACCGAATCTACACCTAAATATTCGTTATCAGCTGATCGCGTTTCAACGTGGGCGGATCGCATGAGCTCATGATCTAGATCACGGAGCACACAACCAGAACAAAAACGTGCCGATGCTCTCTCCACTGGTTGTGTGCTCCGCGATCTAGATAGATGGTACAAACTTTTTCTCCCCAACTACGACAAGATTTCCATGATCCTGAGTTCAAGACCACCGATGTTTTGGATTCACAACGATGCTATTTATGTGTAAGGGATCGTCTTTCTATTTGTAGATACGGATTCATGACTAGACTTATTGGGTTATGCCCTGTTTCTGAAAAGTAAATGAACGCAAAATTATTGTCAAGAGACTAACCCTCAGTTTCCCAGCTCTAAATTATCGCAGAATTAATGTGGCAAATTGTCAAGCACGCGTTATCTGCTGTGATTGGTTGAATTAATTTTCAACAGCCAATCACAGCAGATAACGCGTGTTTGACAATTTTTCACATTAATTCTCCGATAATTTAGAGCTGGGAAACTCAGGGTAATATGCGTACACTAATTACACGCGCCTGCTGTTATTTGTTGAGTTAATCTTCAACAGCCAATTTCAACAATTTACGCTTGACAATTTGGCACATTAATTCGCGTTTCAGAAACTGAAGATTACCTAGTCGGTACTTGATCAGTCGTCATGAGAATCGGTTTAATCATGGCTATGACGCCAAGATTAAGCAGAAGAAGATCAGACATACATTCCTATTTTATTTGCCTGGTTCTGAAAAAAAGTAAAATAAAACCTACTGAAGAAGGTTTTTCAACAAAGGTCACTTGAATCATTGAGATCCATATCATGCGTGGGCTAACATAAAGCAGTAGGTAACGTTAAGGGCTTTAAGTATGGGTACCTACTCTAATTCAACTGTTATCAAAACAAAAAGAGGAAGCCGTACGTAAGTTTTTTTGACTTCTGATCATTCAATAGTAACATCAAAGGCGTTCATTCTCTTCAAAGGTTCAGTAATGCTATGGACACTTGGAGCTCTCTAGCATGTGGGTCAGGAATGAAATTATCTAGTAAGTTAACTTTCGACTCGTGAAGAAGATGAGAATTTAAATGTGTCACACAGCTTTTATTTCTTTTTAGGCACCGATACTGGAAGAGAATGTGCAAACAGAAACAAAAAAAAACAGTTCCTGACGTCATAAAACCAACGCAAAGACTTTACACCTATTTACACGTCAAAATATTTGTACCACAGGCTATAAAAAAACAGTGCGTTCACCTTTATTCATAAACGGTGCTACTGAGATAACCAGCCTGGATCATTATTTCACGTCAGGCTGCGTATCGCTTGTTTACAGGCATTTACAGGCTTATTGAACAACGGGATAGGCATCTTATTCGCTCCCTTGCGAGGGTAAATCGACGCCCACGGAATAGATCTGAAAAACATTGTCTAGGAAAGTTTTTTCTTGTAGGGAATAAGAATTCCAAAAGAATGGGGGTATGGATATCTTTTTTTATAAGACAGAACCTATCTACTTTAGTAAATACCTTTATTTTTCTGAACTAAGTCAACGATAAACGCTTTCAAGATCCAAAAAATTATAAGGCTCAGTAACATCACCAACAGCCTTGAAGTTGTCAAACATGTCAGGTACACTTACGTCTAAATTAACTGATGCCTTTAGTACAGTTTATTAAACATCTGCTGGTGAAGGCGACGTGTCAAAAACCACTTATACCGAACAATGTATCCCTATTTCCCGTGGCGGGAACGCCGCCATTAGCATGTTTGTTGTGTTTAATAACTCTGACACGGCATTCCTGTCGTGGCTTTTTACGTCAAACACAAGTTTATTTAGCGCCAGGTTGCAGCTCAAGCGAGAAGGTGTGGGAGTGGCTGTTTGACATTTATTTTGCCTCATAGCAATAATTAAAAAAAATACCAGCATACCTTTTCTTTTTGATAGCAGAAAAACAAAATCACTGAACAGTTCTGTAGTAGACATTTATTTTGAATTTAGAACAAATTTAGTAGTAAGTAGGTCTTAAAATGAATTTGATTTACGTAGGTACCTAGACCTACGTAAATCAACCTACCTAGCCTACCTACCTAGGTACCTACATAAATTAAAATTCCAAAGAAAGTCACCAGACACATCATATAATTATTTACGTGAACTTTAATTTTGCTGAAACTCATCAAGCCTGATCCGAATTAATCCAAAAGTAAAAGTATTTTCACAGCTTTCCGCCTACATTCATGGTTATTAATAAGTTTGGTATATTTCTTCTTCTTCTAATATATGGGGATTCCGTATAATGCTGAATGCGCAGAACTAGTTCTTGTGGCTATGTTTGAAGGAGGCTTTTTTTATTATTAAAAATACAGAGGAGACTTATAAACTGATGTCTAGCTGCGTCCACTGCAAGACATAAGTGTGAAATTGAATAGACGAACTTCATGCTTGAGGCATAGGTACCTCCTGTCCCTAGAAGAGGCGGAAAAATAAATTTCAGACCAGACTGATCGATGAACATGTGTAATAGCCGCCACCAACTTTAGTCTAAACTTCAGACGGTTAGTTTAAGGCAAAAAAATACATTATGAATATTAATGAATTTAAAAAATCATTCAATTTAATTCAGGTATCCTTGATGCGGGGGAGGAGGCTTTAAACCTTACGGACCGCGAGGTATTTGGTATACTCGGTGTTGAAAATAGCACCCACGCAACACGGTCATCTTTCGTTGCTACCTCAGACCATTCTTTTTTATTTGGTCTGAGGTTGACACCCGCCTCTATTAATATGCTTTTTAATATTCTGTGCCAACTTACTATGTATCTAGATTTAGATACTTATAGTTAGGTATTCTGGGCTTTATCTGCCCACTATCTTCTATCCCTCTACACCTACAGCTGCCAAATATATCTATCTAGGTTTCTATTCGAAGCTCTTTCCTTTGAAGAGTTCACACAATTTAGAATTTTCTAAAAATAGGATATTGTAACGAAGTAGTCGATAGGAAGGAACATATAAGGTCTGAATAGCTTTTTGCATTGAACTTATATTAGTAACATATCTCCAGTCTATGCAGCTGACGCCTAGACTTCTATTGTAAGTAAAAAGATTTGATTTTTGTTCGTACAATGAAAGAAGTGTACATTATTTATTACTTATGTTTCTATAAGAACTCGGAAAATAAAATTTCTTCTAGAATTTTCAAAAAAATTCAGCAAAAAGGTTGAACACATTTCACTGTTAATATAAAATCGATAGCTACTAGCCGTGTGGTAACGAATTTAGCCATTAATAAACGAATATTTTTTTTTCGTTTATTAATGGCTCACATATTTTTATATGTAAAAGTTAGGCAGTTAAAAGAATGCAACCTTCTTTTAAGGGCCTACATCCGCCTTAGTGCCGTAAAACGGTAACTTTCTAAAGCATACTCCTAAGTAACGGCTATGTTAAAAGTTTTGTCTCTTCATAAACCCCCACCCGCAATAACTTCAGTTTATCCGTGATCATGGTGCTTGCAACAGCACCGAAATATCGGAAACTCGAAACAAACAGTAGACATGGTAAATAGCCCGCTTATAATGTTAATGTTAGTGTTAGTGACCATGACAGTTTAAAAACTTATATGTTAAAAGGTTTGAAAAAAATATATATTTATTATTGTTTCGTGTAGGTACATAATTTTTTAAACATGGTTTTTTCGTATAGCAAATAGTTTTGCTTTAAAAAAATAATTAGTTTCGGATACTCCTCTAAAACGACATCGATGTTTAAAAATATTTTTACACAGAAAAATTGATGGCTGGAATTTCTTCATAACTGAAATAGCATATGTAAATCAAATAATATTTTGCAAACAAAACTGCTCAAAAGGAGGTTCAATATTGATATTTGGGCTCCTAGCGGGCGCACGGCCAGTACTGCATTAACATCGCCTTAAATTAGTTACTTACCTACTTCACCTTTTCGGTTAAGTAAAGGTTGCACACATTTCACTGTTAACATAAAATAGATAGTTACTGGCCGAGTGGCCGTGTGCTCACGAAAAAAACATGTGAGGCCATTAGAACATTTTGTTTCTGTTTCTTTTTTGTTGCTATATGGCTCGCATGATATTTTAGTAAAAGTTTGTCAGTTAAAAGAATGCAACCTTCTTCTAAATTATTTAATTACCTAATTAACCTTTTAAATAGGTACCGAACTATTTTTCACTTAACTAATCATAATGAAATATCAAAATACAAAAAAAAAACATATCTTAGTTTAATTAAACCTTTCTCAATCAGTTAACTGATTGATAAACTGATAGGTATGACCCTTTTTGTAAAATAATTAAGGCTGTAATGCCAGACTTTGATTCAGATGAGAGAACTTTTCTCTAATCTGAGTTCCAAAGGTTGAAAATCTGATAATTTAACACACTGTGTAATATGCTTACAAGAACATGTCTATCAGACAGTGGGCAGGTAGTTAATATTTTGGAACAATAAACTTTTAATTAGAGTCGCTCCAGTGAAACCTACTTATCGGATAGGTGGTTATAGGCTTTACCTTTAAGTAACTTATCCGAAAAGATAATATACCAAGCACTATTATACCTATCTAGAGAATTCTGTACCGATATACCTAAACTGTACCTACCTACATACGAAAAACTGAAAATAGTTTTTTTTAGAAAATTAAATATAAGAATGAAGCGGGCAACCCTTACTGGTAACCTACCAATCCAAATATGGGTATGTATAATGACCATGCAAATGAAAAATAGGAGCACTGCAAGGATCGAGCACATAATATAGTTTTACAAAATGAAAATAAAAACTTTTTTATAAAAACAATACTACCGACTTCCAAATAAAAAAACTAAAAAAGTGAAAAATAATTTCAATTATGGAATTCGGTGTGCATAACGCAATTTAAAATTGGTACCTATGAAAGACACCGACTTCCAAAATTAAAGTTATTTTTAACTTCGTAGTTTTTTTATTTGGAAGTCGGTAGGTAGGTAGTAATTTTTTGTAAAATGTTTTTTTTTTATTTTTCACTTTTTAGTTGTACCCGCCTACTAGGCAAGTTGTTTAGTAAGGTACGCCAGAATAGATTACCCGAATATCATGAAACATGAACATAACCGGTGAAATGAGAGATCTGCGTACCCCTAAAGAGCATACTGGCGTGATGTTATGTTATGAAATGGTATAAACAATGCATGCGATTGCAGCAATCCCGAGAAATTTGCCGTTATTTATTGAAGAGTTCTGTTGTATATCTTTGAAGTTCTTCATCAGGTCTTCACCAAATTCAAATGAGACCAATTTCGGAATTTACGCTTTCAAACAAAAATTCTAGAATTTTCAAAATCGGTCCACAATTGGCGAAGATATCGGAGAAAACATTTAAAAAAAAACATAATGTCGAACATAAAACTTCCTCCTTTTTGGGAAGTCGGTTAATAAAAGGGAAGTAAACCTGGCAAAAGACCATGAGAAAAGGGGAAGGACGCGTGAAATAAAATTCCCATTACAAGCATGGCGTCACACATGCAATATTTATCATGTCGCGTTCCCTTTCAAATCTGGCCGGAGTAAAACAATCGAGGGAAGTGAGTGCTTTAAAGTTTTATAGCTCGACTCGCAACTCCGGCTACCGAACAGAATAATCCCACAATTCCCACATACTGCACACTCCACACTCTCGAGAGATCGTATCTATCTACGTTTTATATCCCTTCTCTAAAATATTAAATACCTCTGAGACACCGTGAGATATTTATTGTCACTACGAATTACAGTGCTGGGGCGAATTGCGCCGCGTAAGTATTCCCTTAGGAAGGTTAGTGAAATAGCTTATTCCTTATTTCGGGTAGAACTTGGCGAAAATAAAGGAGTGTGGGCGCAGTGGCCTGTGGTCCACAAACTAAGGACCAATGGAGATACGTTTATGATATTATTTACAAAGGGGCATCAGAATCTGATACTGAATGTACTGTTAGAATGTTATACGAAAACGCTTTATGAATCTGTATCGATTGGCTTTATACTTTTATTGCACTCATGCGGTATATGTGGATTCTACTGCGGCATTTGACACTTTTCCATCAAATTATTTAATTTTAACAGTTCTAATTGTATCTAATAAAAACAGCAATAAACGATAACATATTTAATTACAAGGGGAGAGAAGCTAGGATATGCTTTGGTGGGCATCGCTGTTGGTGAGAACAGCATTACCTTATCTTAGCCTGCTGAGTCATACCTACGCTGACATGCAAGCAAAATTGAAAGATTTAAGTCAGGAAGCGCCAGAAACGGTATTAAATAAATATCAGGAATACCCAAGAAATAAAATCTGGTCTGGTCGTTACTGATTGGCATAGAGGCAGTGGAACGCGTCCACAAGTTTACTTACCTCGGGAGCGTCGTTCCAAAAACGGGAGGTAGTGAAGAGGAAATCGCTTCAAGGATTGCCAAAGCACGAGCTACCTTCGCCAGCTGAGACCTGTTTGGCAATCGCGGAAACTGACCCGAAGGATTAAACTCAAAATCTTCGGGTCAGGTGTCAAATCACATCTCACGCCAGATCCAAGTCGTCGTCAACCGCTGTCTTCGTCGCATACTCGGTATTTACTGGCCCGAGAACATTACCAACGTAGAGCTGTTGGAGAAATGCCACGAGAGCCCGATCGACCGTCAGATAAAGCGTCGCAAATGGATGGCCACATGCTGCGAATGGATTCTGACCAAAGCAAGCGCTGGATTGGTCCCCAAGGCAAAAGAAAGCGTTGCCGTCCCCGTCAAACAAGGTGTCGCACCGTTTTGGCAGAAGCAACGAGCATCGGTATGACGTGGAGCGAGGTGAAGCGTGAAGCTCAAGACAGATCGCGATGGAGGACTACTGTGGATGCGCTCTGCCCCAATCCAATCTTTTAATTACATTCCACACGAGTTAAAAGTGTAACATGTTATATGTTACACTGTTAACTCGAGTTAACATAATAACATAGGTATAGTGAGTCTGACATTGACCATGCTGTTAGGGCACAACAAAACAATATACAAAAAATTTAAACAGCTTGTAGTTAGGTAGCTATCCAATTATAGTTATGAGACTAAATTAGATAATTACTCATTATTATCTTTACAAAGTGACATTTACAATTGCCTTTTTAGTACCTTCCTAAGTACCGGTTTTGTATGTACCTAGATACCTATCGTCAGTAATTTTACGTAAACAAGAAACGGTATTTTAACACTCATATGTTTAAATGTACCTAATTCGAAAAAAAAATGTTAACTAAAAGTTATAAAAAAAAAACTTAATTCAAAAATCAAAAAACCCGACTAAAAGAAGCGAACTATAAAGAGGTCATAATCATTTCAGCCGAAAGACGTCCACTGCTGGACATAGGCCTCCCCCAAGCGTCGCCAGATTGACCGGTCCCATGCATCGCAACCAGCTGATACCCGCAACCTTCAGCAGCAGCCGGATATAAACGGAAATCCACATCGCGTATTTTATCTCGCATGTGATTGGTCGATTGATGGCGGTCAAACCCTTTGCCTTATCGAATTCACTTGCGCAATTAGGCTGCAGGTCATTGGTCCACCTAGTGGGAGGCCTTCCAATGAAACGTCTTCCGGTTCGCGGTCGCCACTCCAGAACCTTTCTTCTCCATCGGCAATCCATTCTGCTACCAATGTGCCCTGCACACTGCTACTTAAGTTTGGCAATTCTTCGGGCTATGTCGGTAACCCTGGTTCTCTAGCGGATCTCTATATTTCTGATTCGATCACGCAAGGGCACTCCAAGTATAGCCCTCTCCATTGCTCTTTGTGTGACTGTAAGCTTTCTGATGAGGCCCATTGTAATTCACCACGTCTCAGAGCCATATGACATCACTAGAAACACAAACTGGTCATAGACTTTCGTTTTGAGACACTGTGGTAAGTTGTACGAGAAGATACCGCGCAACTTCCCGAACACTGCAATGATATTCTAGTAAACAGATACGTTATACACTCACAAAACAACCGAAAAAATGTTCCGCACAGCAGCGACAGCACACATACGCACTTTTCATTCGTCTGACATTTCACTACAAGTCGAAAGGGATGGCTTGATAAAACCAACAAGAACAAAAGAGACAGCTAGTGTTTGTCACTTGCGTGTGAATGTAAACAAACATTATTCTGACCACCAATGTTTTTTACTTTTTCTAACCTCCAAATATCAGAATATTAGGAAATAAAATAAATAAATTAGTAAATTGAGGTGTATTGCGTATTTACATATAGCACAAAGCGTATCGCTCTTCGCCTTGCGTGACATAGTTTAAAGACTATACGTCCCAATTAGGACGTATTCGAGTCTTCACAATGTGCGCACTCATAACATATCTGTTTACTAGAATATCATTGAGTTTCAGTCAATTCTGTTGGCGTCAAATAAACTTCCTCGTCGCTAGAATCACTCATTTTAGATTTTCACTTGTTTTCAAGTTGCTTGTTTTTAACATAAGGTTTTAACAATATGACGTGAAAAGATAATGGCGCGCGCAAAGCAAATTAAAAAGAAAGTACACCAAGAAGGTTCCGAGTTTTTAACAAATTAAAAAGGTTGTATGATAAATTCGGCACCATGGAGGTAGAAGTAAATAGGTTTAATAATGTTTTAAATTCACAAACTTAGTGCACACGATGTTCTAAATTCAATTTAATTTATCCTCTAGCGGATAAAAACGGCTTTTGCACTCAGATATCGAAGAGCAATAATACTCTTGCCGAGATGGGGGGCTGAAAATACATTTTAATGTCAAATTGAGCTAATACTTATATAGAAAAAGTTGCCCGAGGCATTCGAAATGTTTTCTTTCTTAAGTAAGTTTCGTGTTCCCTCAAGGCAACATTATTCTTCCTGCATAAACTCTAATTCTAAAGAAATCTATCTGTTAAAACCAGCCACCACCTTTGGGTGTGCAGACGACAGCACTGTTGCTGAGAGATACTTGTCCAACGCACAGCCCGGGCCGCAGATCCGGTCTCTCCGTGAGGCCATGGTGGAGCGTCTAAACCTGTCCTTGCAGGCAGGCTCCATATGGGGCGATGCCAATCTGGTCAGGTTTAACGCTGCTAAAACCCAGGCGTGTTTTTTTGCCGCAAAAAAGAGCTAATTTCAACCGGCCCCAACTATCCGAGATGTGACCGTGCCAATAACGGACCATCTTGAGCTTCTTGGCGTTACGTTCACTTCGACTCTTAATTTTGGCCCATAAATTGAGGCAAAGGCTCAGCTGGTAGCCAAAAAGCTTGGGATCCTTGCAAAGGTGAGAAGGTACTTCACGCCGAAACAGCTCCTCAATTTGTACCAAGCGCAAGTTCGATCATGCATGGAGTATTGTTCTCATCTCTGGGACGGATCTGCCAAATACCAGCTTGATGCACTAGAGTCCATCGAAAAGTGGGCCAAAAGGCTTATCGGCAATGAGGCGCTGGTCAAGTCGGAGCTCCAGAGTCTTGAACATCGTTGCTGAGTTGCCAGCTTGTCGGGTTTTTATCGGTTACATCTCGGAGAGTGTGGGATGGAATTGCACGATCTAATTCCACCATCATGTACTGACAACAGAGTAGGTGGAAATCGTTTCATTGTCAGTATAGAGCTAACTGATTTTGTAATTCTCATTGATCCGTAGATAATATATTTTTCGAACCATGTTATCACATCAATTGCTTCGTCTGGTATTATTTCGTCTTTTATTATAGCAAAGGCTTCAATAATTTCACTTGGCTCTAGAAATTCCTGGGCACCGATTTGCCGCATCTTATGAGCGAAATCTGTATCATTATTGTATTTTGTAGCTAGACCAGCTTGCTAAATATGACGATATTTATTCTGATTTAAATGGAAAAAAACAGAGTTTATTTAAACAATTGGGAAATGTTTTTTTGATGGCTGTCATAGCTGAAACTTCAAAATCGGTGAGAATAATGTCTGACTCCAAATGGACAATCATTTTTTTAAATCCCACGCATTTAACAATTTCTAAAAAAAATGTGTAAGATTTTACTGACTTGTGAGAAAGCTTTTCTTTCTTTTTTCTTTTATAAAAAATCGTTGCCCCACACTAGGAATTCCTTCCCGTGTCGTGGGTGCGTTTACAAACATATAAACTCACATACACAAACACCCAGAGCCGGAACAACTATCTGTAGGTCATACAAGTAATTGTTCCGTGCGGGAATCGAACCCGCGACACGCAGCGCAGCAGTCAATCGCTCAACCACTGCGCCAACCGTGCGCCCAAAGCTAACCGTACTCTAGGGGAACTATTTTATGCATGGAGTGTGGTGCGCCAACCATTGCATGTATTGTATAGATCTGACGGAATGGACGCGGACAACAAGCGAAGGTTCCGTCCACCATTCAAAACTTCGCTTCGTTCAGCAATTTCAAATTTTCCTTAGTGGAAAATACTATTGCGCACTCATTATCATCAATATAGTGTCCGATCAGAAATCGTTCACCACAGTCATTGCTCATTAATTCTTCGGGAATCACGACACTGTGAATATCCTTTGGAATCGGTGGAATATTTTTATTTCTTTCTCTTTGAATAATTTTCCTCATAGCTGGTACTCGGTGCCATTTGGATGCACCGCTGTACAATTTGTGCAGGTGAATCGATTGATTAGCTTTATCTTTCAAATTAGCCTTCAACTTCATTTCAATACGTTTTTCAGGGTCGGGTAAGTGCATATTATTATGATCACGATTTTGGGACAGTATAATGTGTTGATTGTTGGTTGTAAGCAAAAAAAGTAATAGATATATTACAACGAGTACCTACTACCTTTTTTCGTACATTTCCAGTAGTAGTTATTATCAAGCCTGTTTTTAAATGATACGAATACCCTTCATAAATTAACACATCATTGCCATGTTTCGAGTTCACAATTTCACTTTCATTCATTTTAAAACCATTAATTAAGAACAAACACAATCGTCAATGAGGATGCAGAGCATACTATAACCAATGAAGAGAAAATTAAAACAGATAATCATGACTACCCACATTTTGTCACATAATTTTTATTATACTAAGCTAACTATTAAGCGCCTATTACTATTATTACTAGCAATGTTACAAAAAGCAAGTTATTTCGAGAAACTTTTGTGTGTATTAAAGATGAAGTAAAAGTCTTTGCAGCTTTTTGGTAACTTTGTAGTTAAATAGTGAAAACGCCATGTCGAAACAATCGTAGACAAAACGATCTAACGGCAAATATTCCGGTCCTGGAAAAGTCCTGTCGTCGAAACAAACAAATGCAAACCATTCCGTCGGCGAAACATCCATAGCTGAAACGTTCTATCGACGAATCTCTCAAAAACGAAACGTCCTGTCGGTGAACAGGCCAAAGGAGAAACGACTGTCAGAGAAGGCTTGCAGAATCACGGCGATGCCCCATCGATACATGGTGGACATCCCACTCATAGGCACAAAACGTTTTGGCAACACTTTTATTATACGTAGGTACAGCTAAGGAGTGGAATTCCCTGCCGGAGTCTGTGTTTCCCGACAGCTACAATCTGGGGGTCTTTAGGTCAAGAGTGAATAGGTTATTTCTAGGCAAGCGTGTTTCACCGTCGACCACATCATCGCTTACCATCAGGTGAGATAGTGGTCAAGCGCAAGCCTATAGAATATAAAAATAAAATTAAATTTATTTTTAAATTGCTTGTGAAAAAGTGGCACGCTTGGTTCTCATACAGATGGAGGGACTTGCGTTACCTAGTTAGTTAGATTTACGTCTGAGGTCGATTTATTGAAAAAGATAAACAAGAAGAAGATCATGTTGTGAATTCGGAGGATAAATCTGGTTATGGTCAGCCAGCTCGCGAATATGTATCCTCCGACTGCACAGCATGATTTTCTACTTGTTTACGTCTTTTTAGTTCGCTTCCTATGCAGTCGGGTTTTTTTTTTTTTTCCTTTTACTTTTACATACACTCCTACCCAGTTCTATACACCCGGTCCGCCTACAGATACATCATTGGCACACTGACCTTGAAACGTGGCAATTCATTGATACGAGGGTCATTCAATAAATACTTAGCCTACAAAAAGTAAACGAAAATTTTGGAAAAGTGGCAATTTATTTTTCAACATAGTCTCCTTTTAGTTCGATACACTTAGCCCAGCGATGCTCCAACTTTTTTAACCCGTCGGAAAAATAATTTTTGTCAAACTCTGCAAAATAGGCCTCCGTGGCGGCGATGACCTCCTCATTCGATCCATATCTGTTCCCGGCGAGTGATTTTTTCAGATTAGGAAACAGAAAGAAGTCACAAGGGGCCAAATCTGGAGAATACGGTGGATGGGGCAGCAATTCGTAGCGTAATTCGACCAATTTGGCCATGGCAGCGGCAGACGTGTGAACCGGTGCGTTGTCGTGGTGAAACAGCACTTTTTTCTTCGCCAGATGGGGTCGATTTTTTTTTAATTCGGCGTCGAATCGGCCCAATAAATCGGCATAGTAAAGCCCTGTAATTGTTTTACCCTTCTCGAGGTAATCGATGTAGATCACACCTTGTGAATCCCAGAAAACGGTGGCCATAACTTTTCCGGCCGATTTTACAGTTTTCGCCTTCTTTGAAGCACGTTCCCCGGTCTGGATCCATTGTTTTGATTGCTCCTTGGTCTCTGGTGTGTACCAGTGGATCCAGGTTTCATCGACGGTTACAAAACAACGCAAAAACTTCGCTGGATTCCGCTTAAACAGCGCCAAACACGTCTCCGATGTGGTCTCACGGTTGCGCTTGTTTTCTGGTGTGAGTAAACGCGGCACCCATCGCGCCGACAGCTTTCTCATGCCGAGTTCCTCGTGAAGAATATGATGCACTGTTCCTTCTGAAATGCCTACAGTCTCAGCTAGCTCCCGAACCTTCAATCGGCGATCTGCCAATACGAAATCATGGATTTTTTTAATGTTTTCCTCCGTAGCAGCTGTTTTCGGTGCACCTGGACGTGGTTCATCAAAAACCGACGTACGGCCACGTGCAAACTCGTTGAACCAATTCTTGACGGTGGCCATCGATGGAGTAGAGTCACCGTACACAGCATCCAATCGCTCTTTGATTTCGATGCGCGTTTTCCCTTCCAAAAATAGGAATCGAATCACCGAACGATATTGCTCTTTTTCCATTTTTGGAAAACCGATCGACACGTTCGCTTCCATAAGTTGTCAAATTAAAACAAATGAAGGGATTGGAATGAAAATTTGAAAAAAGAATTAAAAAAGAATGTGCTACACTGTGGTAAAACTCTTTTGAAACTACAGCGCCCTCTGGCGATGAGGCTAGGTACTTATTGAATGCACCTCGTAGTTTAGTTTCTCGGGCAAACACTGCATGAAAAGTTGTTCTGGTATAGAGATGGAACGCTAAAACACCCTGTTCCACAACTAAAATGTCGCTTGATCAGTCGTTTGTTTTCTCTTTCACTCCAATCAAAAAACTATATATGTGTCCTGTTGTCACATTGTGGTTAATTTATAATCTGTCTGACTCTGAATCTGTCATCAATTTTGATTGTGATTTTGTGTTGTCATTAGTATTTGACAGTTTGTCAGTTTTCTTGTCTGGAAATTTTAAATAAGTTTTAATAAATACCTCATTATTTTCTCTACACGTTAAATCGCAGTGAAAACTAAAATGTCAGCACAAAACTCGCCGGTCAAGGCGTCAAGATCGCCAAGCGTTATTGAAACAGCGGAAGACTTTGATAGCCAGGTATTGTGATGATACTACGCCTACTTTTCTTTATTTAGGCCATAAATGTAATTTATCCTTGTGTTTTTCCAGGATGTGCTATTAAAACACGTTGATATATCGATAGTGGAGTCAGAAAAGCGCGCTAATGGGACCTTGCACGTCCGTGATCATTACACCGTATATCTAATCGATCTGAAGTAAGTGTTTCTATTCTTTTGTTTTCTTAGCAAATTAGCCGTCCATTGTGAGACAATTAGCTTTATTACATGTGTCCATTATGCTTTCAAGCGTAGAAAAAGCTGTGATTAAGATGTCAAAGCTAATTAGGTCATATCCTTTTCAAATAACATGGTAACTTGGTTTCTATTGTTGCTGTTTATGACGATGCATTCCATGTAGAAATGAATAATACAAGCCTCAAAATATTTTATCTGCACACTGCAGATATCCCCTAAATACAAACTAATAATTTCATGAGAAACCTGTTGTTGTTGATACATGCAAACTTTCCACTAAAAAGGTCACTGCTGTTACAAAAATATCGAAAACTAAATTCATAGATGAGATCAGGATGACAAGGTTTTATGCTAATTTATACTTAAATTTGACCATATGCCCTTGGATTTCAGAACGAAATACCACCCAGTATTTTTATTTATACCTACATTATTCTTATTTCTATTAAATTATACATTTATTCCAGAGTGACAGATCCAGAATACAGACTGGTGTCGTCAAAAATCAGTACAATATGGAGACGGTACACAGAGTTTGAGCAGATTCATGACTACCTTCTAGTTACATACCCACATGTTATCATACCACCGCTACCTGAGAAGAGAGTGAGTTTAATTTTATTTTTAAAATACATCACAACCTATTCATATGTGTCATTAATTTTGCCAAGGGGTATCATGTTTCCCAGTTAATGGATTGTGGAGGTCAGATAGGCAGTCGCTCCAAGTAAAATCCTGGTATTCTGCTGTGTCAAGTTAGACTTCAGACCCCAGCATACGTATTTGGGGAAAGGCTATGCAGATTGACACCAGTTAACTTATCAATAGCCATACATTAATCGTGACTGTGCACTTATTTACAAGTCATATGTCAAAAGATAGCTTGATAATACTTTGCACAAAAATGATATAATATCTGATATTCTATAAAAAAAATAAAGAAATAAATAAAAATTCAAAATCAGTCCACAATTGACAGAGAAATCGGTGTACATTATATTATACTAAAAAATACATACAGTCAAACATAGAACCTCCTTCTTTTTGGTAAGTCAATAGAAGTTCAGTTTTCAACAATACAGGAAAACATTGTCATGAATTCATCAAGGTGTAAAGGTCCTTTGCATTTTTCTAGGAAACAGCTGTGTGTGAGTCAGCAGTTTTAGAACACATCCTGTATTCTGATCTAAGTGTAAAAAACATCTGAAACACATTATGTTTTAAGATTGCAGTGTTTTTATTTAGATTCACAATATTCACATTTGAGGACAGAAACTGAGGGTCGCGGATAAATTCGAAAGAGAGTTACCGCGGCCCTGGCACAAGCAACTGAAGGAACACGGGTGGGTTTTAGTCAGTAAAAGTCTGACACGCCCTCCTGCTTTACCCAGAGCGGGCGAAGTCATTGGATGCTGACACTGAAAACTATATAATCATTGGGCAGTTTAATATAAAACAAATACCTACCTATTTGTTTTTAAAATTAATAATAACTAACTATTACATTATTTGCATTTCCAAAACGAATTCGTAAACATTGATAAATTTTATCACAGTTCTTATCAGGTTGTTGTAATATGATGCTTATCAGAATAAAATAATATTTGTATAAATTAATATAGATGATAATTATAAAAATTACATAAGAAAGTCACAACTTGTTAGAAAAGATTTTTTTATGTAAATAAATTGGTAGTTATTTGATAATACTTAATTATAAATTTATTTATTTATTCTGTAGGCATGCATTACCGACAGCATCGCGACAACCGCTTAGGGCTCTCGTCTGTGCGCATGTTTGTGTGAGTGTGCCATTTAGAGCGTTTGTAGGTAGTTTCCATACTGTTTGTACATATTTATACTGTGTCAGTCGTTAATCCCGTAGGATAGTCCAAAACTATCCCATTGGGGAACATACAACCAGGATCAAAATAATTATCCTATTTCCTAATCCAGGCCATGATGTTCAAAATGGAAATGCCATCCAAATCCATTGAGATGTGATTGAAAAGTCTGTATGTTTGACAAACATACAGACTTTTGCAATATTATTAAGAAGTAGGATTCACACAAATGCATACAGAGAGATTAATGCTATAAGACCACAGCTGTCACAATAACTTATCAAGAAAATTATCACCTTATGCAAACATACTAAAAACAACCCCATTTCTCAGGTCTTATATGCTTGGAGGAAGTCAGACACCACAGATCCAGAGTTCGTGGAGAGAAGACGCGCTGGCTTGGAGAACTTCCTACTGCGGGTTGCATCGCACCCACGACTCTGCTTCGATGATCAATTCATCAACTTCTTACAGCAGGAACATGGCTGGCGGGAAACTATTACAGATAGCGGTATGTTATTATTAGATACTTAAAGAAAATACTTAAAAAAGTGATTGTTGAGTTTCTTGCCAGTTCTTCTCCATAGGAAACAAACAATTGGATACATGCATGGCAATTTTTTTATTTCTTTTTTAGACATTCTTCAGGAGTCAAGACTTTGTTGTTAGTGTGGTCACAAATGCGATTGTTAAGCAATGTTTTGGCTTTCCGAATTCAATACCAGGGTGGTGAAAATTAATACGGTTACTTATTCCACTGTGCCATTATATGTAGGACCCCAGACTCTTGGCATTCGCCCAGTTAATGCCAATTGCGGTTCCTTCCTCGTGGAATACATGAATGAGCAATTCTAAAGAAAATCAACGGAAAATAATTGAACTTTCTAATAGTTTACTAAAAATTTGTATTTTGCCTGTCAGGTAGACTAACAAAAAATATTGGACTCGTATTTTTCTTTTGACACGTAAACATAAAGTGAAGACGATATACCGTGTGACATCACGCCGCTAGTACACTTTATACTGCCTTAGTGACGTCACATACTCCCACTCCTGAACTTTGATGCTCTTCAACTTTATATTTTTTTTTTCAACATTACGGACTAAATAGAATTATCATTTTTCTACCATTGTTTTCGATTAATTACTTTGTTTCGTACCTTTTTCTTAATAAATAATATTATACGAGTCTGTAGCAGTTTTTTCGCATCGAGAGAAGGTCGTCCTGCAGTGTGCCAATACAGACTAGATTATATATATTTTAAAACTTATGCTTTTGATTCCAGGCTACATACTACAAGCGGAAAATAAGATCAAATCTTTGTCAGTATCAATCAGACTAAAAAAGCCCGATCCAGAGATTGAGAGTGTAAAAAACTATGGGAAACAATTAGAGACTAATTTAGGAAACTTTCTTTATACTAGGTGAGTTTTATAATTATCATCTTGTTAAGTTGCAGTAAGTTTGTCTATAGATTTATGTAAGTAATCAAAGAAAATGATGCTGCAGCAAAATCATGAAATGGTTTAATAAATGACATTATTCATTGTATGCCATTGTACCCATAGAATTAACTGTGCAACTATTTTGGTGTACAATAATATTAGTTTATGAATCTGTTGCATAATAAGAGGTATTAAAAAGCCGTAGGCGAGGTTTTTAAAAGTACCACACGAATGTTTTAATACCTAGTTATGTGCAGTTTCATACACTACTTTATCTACACTCATACATTGGAATTGAACCTACTAAATAAAAGAAAAACAAAAGATAAGACAAAAACAGGACAGCAAAACGTATGAATGGCGCCAAAACTCAGCATATCACCGATTCACCGCATTAACCGCGCATGCGCTAAAGCGAGCGTTGCCACAGACGTAAAAATTGGGATCAAAACTTTTTATAATAGGTACTATTAAAAAACATTTCCCTTCCGCAGTCGGGTAAAAATGTCGCGCCCCGCAGAATCTTTCCATTACAAAAAAAATATTGATACAAACTCCTTGGTGATATTAACTTCATGGATTTGCCCTGTATCGTAATAGAAAAAACATTGTTTTATAGCATTATTTTTTTGGAGAAAAAGTGTTATAATAAGATTCTATTTTTAAATTTCGGTATTGTGTTTATAAAGTATGTCAATATCAACTCGTTTTGAAGTTCGAATAATCGAACATTACGATATGAGAGTTAATAGTAGTTTATAATGGTCATATAATAGGGGTTATTAAAACACGAGCTTGGGTTCTACTTAATAACACGCGAGTGTTTTAATACCTAATTATATGCCGTTGCATACACTATTTTATCTTCACTCATACAGTTGCAATCAAACAAAAGTGGAAACGGAAAAATATGTTGTATGGCGGGTTAAGTAGATTCTCATTGCGCATGACTGCACAGCGCACGCCTCCATAGACAATGACACTACTTTTCTACATTAAGTCAATGAGCCCTTAAGCTCCAATAAATTAAAAAGTGTACTATACAAATTAAAAAGTTATTTTATGATGCAGTTATTTGAAAATCGTAGGAAAATGTTGCACTGTAATGGATTTTTTTTATTTTGCCTTTCCACGAATATAAAATTTATACAATATTGTTTGAATTCATATTTGGAACATTACGTTGTGAGTGTAGATAAAATACTTTATACCTAAAGTATTTTATCTACACTCACAACGTAATGTACTTTTTAATTTTTGTAGCACACTTTTAATTTTTTGGCGCTTATGGGCTCCTAGATTTATTGTCGAAAAGAAGTGTCATGTCTATGGAAGCGCGCGCTGATGAGAATTTAAATTGCCCGCCATACCACATATTTTTCCGTTTCCAGTTTTGTTTCATTTCAAATGTATGAGTCAAGATAAAATAGTGTATGCAACGGCATATAATTAGGTATTAAAACACTCGCGCGTTAGTATTATCATATTCGGCTTCGCCTCATGTGCTAAACCCACGCTCGTGTTTTAATAACCCCTATTATATGACCATTGCATAAACTACTATTACAATGCATGTCCTCGAAATGAGCGTTTTCCAAGCAGCCAAACTGTGCGGAAAGTGTCACTTTTTTTCACTAGTGTTTTTTACTGATCAATAAATTAATTTTAAATATTCATTAAATATGTTTGCAAGAACGTATATTTTGCTCGTGCCTTTTTGCGTTACGACGACGTGACAGCTATTTGCAAATGCGCACTAGATATGCCCGAGGCCTTTTAGTTAATCTGTGGATATGCTGAGCGCGCTGGAATAAGCCCGCCATTTTATTAATTTCTTGCTTGGTTCAGATATATTTTATTACTTCCTCGCACAATGCATAGTTGATACACGTACGTAAGATGATTCCCGACTCGTGTCGATTTGGAAAATGCCACTCATCGGGCATCACCTACCTTCCGCACTTGTAGCATAAATAGATATTATTCTATTCAATTCTAAATACAAATAAATTGCTATTCTTCGTAAAAATAATGCCTTATCCAATGAATAAAATATTGAACATTGAACTGTGCAACTATTTTGGTGTACAATAAAGTATTTCATTCTATTCAATTCTAAATACAAATAAATTGCTATTCTTCGTAAAAATAATGTCTCATCCAAATAATAAATACCAACTTTCGACTTTTATGTTTAATGACAATAACATAGTACTTGGTTATTGTATAATTGCGGTATTTGTATTTTCTGACTTATTTTAAAAGGTTAGTGACTAATAGGAATTCAACAAAATACCATAACCACTTTCGTGGCACAAATTACGGAAAAAACAAGCACCGACAAGAAATATCCGCCACGGATAGGGGCGCAGATAACTTTACACCGAAAATATCCGCCACGGATATTTTCACACACAAGTGGATAAATTACTCGCCGTCCAGCCTATTATTTTACTTTTGACAGATGCACGTCTATGTAACTTCATAATTATTAACAGGCAACCATAGACAATAAAATACAAAACTTCCTGGATACTTATAGTAGTGAAGCGAAGTGCTTTTTTGCTCTGTTAATACGATTAATTAAAATTCACATTTAAATCAAATTTACGTAGCATTAAATTGAATATTCGTTACATATTAATGTAGGTAGTTTTAAATAAGAATTGAAATTAAGGTTTGTCGAATGATGAAGGTTAAATTTTGAAAAAAGTTATATTGGATATAGAAATATAGAAAAACAGCAAATAAAATACTTGCCATTTTATTATGATGAATCGTTGGATCCATATAAACTGGAATCTTCATTTGAATAAAATTATGGGTTTCTTATTTCGTATTTTAAATCGATTAAATAATTAATAAAGTCGATTGTTATAAAAAATCGAATCGGTACCGGATTAGTTCATCACTAAATCATTAATTTTTGAGCTGTCGAAATTGAAATTACTGGCTGGACGTAGTGTAGTTTTCATATCAGTCATGATTTATGTCAAAAGTTGCATTGAACAATTTTATTACGATATGGTAATTAGAACTGCGGTTTCATTATCGCTATTGATACTAAAAAAACCTAATTACATTTAACATTTCAGATCAAAAATAATAGAAAAGAATTATGCGCTATGCAAGCTACACTCGAACTACGGCAAACTGTTCAGTGAGTGGAGCGTCATCGAGAAGGAGATGGGCGATGGACTGCAGAAGGCAGGCCATTACTTCGGTATGTTAGTGACTATCTTACATCCGTATCCATTTTCGCCAGTTACTCTGTCCGTAGTTTAGTAAAGTTTTATAACAGAGAAACATTTTTTTGTAATCAGATCACATCTAAATATATCTCCTGAAATATAACAATATTTTCCTCTTAATATAGTTTACATTATTCAGTCACGCTGTGGCGCATTGAAAGTGCCTAAGGTACCGCAGAGAGTGGCCTAAAAGATTCGCCGTCGCACACTGGTCTAAAAGAGTAATCCACCCCAAGGACTACTTTAAAACAAACATTGAGTTAGTGTGCTCAAAATTTTGCATGACCTTCAGTCATATCATCTAAGTTGCAGGTGTCATCACAAATATATAAAGTGATTTTTAAAATGCTGTGTTTTATACACTGCGCCCATACGGCGCTGAAGCGTGATTTCAGTTAGTATTAGCACGGGGTCCCAGCGCTAAGAAAGAAAACTTGGTTCAAATAAATCTCACTAGATGGCGCGATATGCACCGATTTGTTATTGAATTGTGTATAAAATTATTATTTTCTAGAATTGAACATAAAAATTGTATGTTCTTGTTTAATCAACTCTAAGCCTACCTAAGCACAAAATTATAGAATATTGGGGTCTTAATTCACATTTCAAAGATTATTTGAAATTGATGCCAATAGATGGCGAGTTTTTAAATTTCTGAGGTTTGCTTAAATTGTTTTTTTGCATTGTGACACATTTTGGTGCAATGAAACTGTAAAAACGTATACTACAAATCGTCACTGAATTTAACGAAAAAAAAAATTCACGAACCGAGCAAACCCTCTTACGTGCAAGTCTATATCGCCGTGGAACGGTACTGAACGCGATCGATGAACAAAAAATAATCAGATGAAATGCGATAGTCTGTATTTCTGTCTGTCTGTATCTGTATGCTAGTATAATATTATCCGGCAGTATTAGGCACTAAATAATAACAAGAGAAAATAAATAAGTAGGAAAAGTTGTACATATACCTAATTTATTTTGGTAATTTTAATCATAACTTTTCTCTTTTATAGACTCAATAGCGGACAGCATAGACTCAGTAGCAGAGGATGAAGAGCAGCTAGCAGACCAATTAAAAGAGTACCTCTTCTACGCGAGCGCGTTGCAGCAACTGTGCAGCAACCACGAGACGTTGCAGCGAACATTAGAGAACGCGCAGGACACACTCACTAACAGGTAAGCAGTGTTACAGTAGCTGTTCTACGAACGCGTTTCAAATACCAATAAAAAACGAGAAACCTGTTAATAATTACTATGACTAGACTTCTGTCTTTAGATGAGAGCTATTTAGTCTGACTTAAATAGTGGTTACGAACTTTTCTTTTGAAGTGAATTTGATTTATGCACACACTAGACATTTAAAAGAGAAAATAAAGAATACAGGTAGAAGAGCACAAAGGTATAAATAAATTCCATGTACCCATCATGCAGTGGACCTATCGACGAATGCCCCAGGTCGGATGTTGGCAGTATCGGTCTACTCCCACTTACAAACGTTCTTTATTCCTTACCTCTTCATCACTTTCTCCAGGATATCAGAACGCAGCCGCGCAGCAGCTGGCAAGTCAGGCATAATGTCGCGTCTCTTCGGCACCACCGACCCCGACATAGTGCGCGACCAGACCACGCGCGCCTTAGATGGCAAGATAGTTGCCGATAAAGACGCCATCGAGAAGGCTAAGACGGATCTAGAGTAAGTACTAATAAGCAATACTTATGTTATATTAAAGTCAAGCATAATATTGAGTCTCTTCTATGCGACCGAAATCAAAATCGAGTGCGACCAGACATCGCGCGCTTTCAACGGCAATATAGTTGTCGATAAAGACAACATTCAGAAGGGAAAGACGGATCTAGAGTAAGTACTAATAAGGCATTAGTACGCCTTAAAAAAAAACAAACCGTAGCAGTAAAGTCAGGCATATTGTCGCGACTCTTCGGCACCACCGACCCGACATCATTTTTTTTAACGCAACTAGAATAAGTACAAATTTAGTAAAGGACAATCCCACCGCACTATTCTCAAACCACTGCAACTCTTGAAAGCCAGAATCAACAGTGGCGACCACCAGAAAAGCGCCGAGGCTATATATCCCGGAGAATGAATTTAACTGTCTTAGATCCCGCAACGAAATTAATCAGAACAGAATAACGTCCTCTTTACCTCAAGGATCGTTTTCAGTTTATCTGCGATTCCCACACGAAATCTCTAAGGTCATCAGATAACTTGCGACTTAAAATGCTAATGCATTTCACAACTTTCATGGATAAATCTTTTACTGTCCAGGCTGCTCGTCTCTGGAATGCATTGCCTGACCCAATAAAACGTGCTCAGTCGTTGCCTGTATTTAAAAAACTCATCAAAGAACATTATTTATCGCTGTGATTGTGCTCTCGGTTTTTAGACATAATGTGCTATGAATGTCGTACATCATTTATTTTCATTGCTTATATATTAATTATGTATGTATTTATGTATCTATTATTTAACATATATATATATATGTATTTGTGTTTCGAGTAAGTATTATTGTATATAGTATTGTTAGTATTATTCTATATTGTGTTCATTGTTAGAATTGTTGCACCACTGACAACCCCATGTCATGTCCAGGTAATCTCTGTCCATTCCAGGTTGCCTGGAAGAGATCGCGGAACGCGATAAGGCCGCTCATTGTATGTTTTAGTATTAAGTTTCTTTCTTTCTTGTATAATATGGTGTACAATAAAGTGTATATAAAAAAATAAAATAAATAAATAACGTAGGAGTAGGAAAAAATACAAATGTCCACTTCCCTCTATACGAAGCAGGAAACAGAACACACAAGGCCAATAGGCACAAAGGGTCGTATACAACTGGGATAAGCTCAGTTGCCTAGCACCACGGATAAAAAATATCATTAATATAATGGGTCCTAACATTGTGAGCTGTTATATTTGATTTCAATAATAGGTATGGCAAAAACGCTTGAAGCACAGAAATTTGTTCTAGTTTCTACAAGGTCCGTTTAGTAAACAACTCTAGATGCAGCCTGTACATTATCCAACATAATATTGCGTTCATTCTGCCAAAGAATACACTGCCATAAGATATGATGTGCAGATTGTACATATTCGCAGTCAGATTTAGAACACTGTCATAAAGGCGAGGTAACAAGCTTGAAGGAAAATAATTTACTTTTAAAGTTACCAAGCCTTGTGAGCAACACAGTGATCCACCTCCAGCCACGTCCTGGCCAGCCGCTCGCGAACTGGTGGAAAGAACTGTTGGAGGTGTCGGCCCTTGATGGAATTATCCCACCTACATTGCCAATCGGATAACAGCTGTCCTCCCAGACGTCAATATGTGGTTTAAATAATCCAGAGATTTTCTCACGGTCACTCTGCGTTAAAAAGTCTGCGTCCATGGTCTCTCGCGCGGAATAGTACATTTCGTGTCGAACATAAAAAGTCGATATTTTAACGAGCGATGTAGCCAATTTCGTCGAAGGCTACATGCGAGTGTTAAAATAAAGCCTTTTTATGCGAGACACGAACAATTATTTTCCACTACCTGATGAGCTTACTTATTAAATTCAAATAAGTGCCAACAACATTTTTTTAGAAACGTTCAGACTAAAAACTACAGACTAATATACACACAATCAACGCGCTTTTTCGAGAGGTAACAGGTTCAGTATCATTCTGCCGGATGGAGCAGTGGAAAAGCGTGGGCGTAGCGGCAGAATGCGTCTACCAACAGCAGCCTATTCAGTTACGTACTTTTTCTTTCTTTAAATTGCAAATTGTTTCACTCGTACTTGGCCGCCAAAAAGAAAAGTAATTCGTTGTAGTTACATAATGATACCAAAACTCCATACAAAAGTCATTTCATAACTGTTAAGTATTATGTTTTTTTTTTTCTAATCTTGTATCTAAATGTTCAAATTTCGAAACGAATTTCTTAGGCAATGTGTTACATAATAGACAAGATAGTGGATAATAGTAATGTACAATCAGCACGTCGCTACACTTCAAGATCGACCGCAAGTACGCCAGCAAGTACCGGTAAGGTCTCAGTACTAACCGTCTACAGGACGGTTAGTACTGCTTTGCATAAGAATATCAAAGCTAAACGCTAATTTTCAAGTAATTTACATAGTACCGCCCCTATGATGCTTCTATCAGCCCAAACAGGTGCCCATAGCACAAACAACCAAATTGGGTAGCCCCATAAACAGACTTTAAAGTCTGCTTTAAAGCTTGCTGTAAAGGGGCAAAATAAAAATATAATCTTTCTATTTGCGTTTTTATATCTGTAATTTTTCATGCAGTTCCTAAACAAACATAAATTTTAAAAATAATTACTATAAATTATGTCGCAATCACATACTACTAACTTGTCGCAATGTGACATTTCTCTGCTGTTGTGTTGGTTGTATGTTGTGTATTTTTTTTGTGCTGTGCATTCACCCAAGTCTTTTAAATCGATTAAAAAATTGCATTCAGCCTATTCGATTAACAGTACCAAACAATGATTTTAAATTATTTCAATCGACTCGGTTCATTTAAATGAATTAGTGATTTACAAAAATGTAACAGCATATTGAAAAAAAGAGTATCGAATTCGTGGCTAATTTCGCGCCGAATTTTTCGGAAATTCGGAATTCGGTTGGTATTCAAAATATTTTATTTTGGGTTGCCATTAAAAAAATCCTTAAGACATACGATTTTACCGCAACATTTCACTGCTCATCGGATCCAGACTCTCCACGATCTGCTACTAGCTATTCCTGAGCTACTTTGGTTATATCGCTCGGAGACGGCTGGACAGCCTGGAGAAACTGGTTGCAGTGGGGAAGGTGGATGGAAAGAGTCCGTGCGGACGTTCATCTAGTCGCTGGTCAGGCCAGATAAGGGCGATTATAGGACTGACGGTGACCACTGCCCTGAGAAGAGCTGAAGTGGCAGAGTGACGTGGAAACAGCTCGTCAGTGACTCCGTCAAAGCATTCCAAGACGGACACGACCTTCAGAAATGAAGACAACTAATAAGAAGATGTCACTGCTCATGTAATGTTTGTCTTGACTTTTTTTTATTATACTTAGGCTCGCGCTTAACTACTATCTCACCTGATGGTAAGCGATGATGTGGTCGACGGTGAAGCACGCTTGCCTAGAAGTAACCTATTCACTCTTGACTTAAAGACTCCTAGATTGTAGCTATCGGGAAACAGACTCCGGCAGGGAATTCCACTCCGTAAAAGTGTCCCCAAAACGTTTATTTAAAATCTCGTTCGTAAACGTGCGTATGGGTGGGATGTCCACCATTGACC
Source organism: Orthosia gracilis (assembly GCA_947562075.1). Taxonomy (NCBI): domain Eukaryota; kingdom Metazoa; phylum Arthropoda; class Insecta; order Lepidoptera; family Noctuidae; genus Orthosia; species Orthosia gracilis. Next base: position 43,385,311 of record OX387272.1, on the reverse strand, counting down.
AATAATTTTCGCCGGAATTTTTTCGAGTGATGTTTAACGGCTGTTTTAATCATTCGCATATTGTGATGTAAACGCTTTTGAATTTATTTTATTAATAGTGCATCTTTTGTTACAGAGAATTCACCAAAAAGGCGCAGGTAGAGATAGAATATTTCCAAAAACAAAAAGACAAGGATCTCCACGAGTCACTCGTTAGCTTTATTACTCTGCAGGTGAAGGCGGCGAAAAAGGTTAGTTTACTCAGATTACCTCAAAATAAATCGTCTTATTTATGGAAGTAAGTAGGTGGAAGTGCCCAGCCGAAAACCAACCTTATTACTAGGAACATAAGGCAAATAGGAGTTGACCGAGAACTCGCACGGTTGTACGTAAAGATACTTGCAGTTCTAAAGAAACGTGCTTTCTTAGGGCGGTTACACATTGCATCCGATTCGAATCCGAGAAATTATGATTCCGAAGTAGCCCTTGTACTTTTTGTAGCGAAGCTTACGCACTACATCCAAACTCTATCCGTCATAATTCAGAACATTTTTCATTCGGATAGAACTCGGCACTCAAATCACGGACTCGGATCGGATGAAGTGCTTAAACGCTCTTACTCTTTTTCTTACCCGACTGCCGAAGGAGGGTAATGTGATTATCAGTCTATGTATGTATGTTTGTTCCTATTGGCGTTCTAGAGACCACACGCGTTGGCCGATTTTGATGCTTCTTATGTCGATCGATTCGTCTTAACCTTGTGAGTGTCACTGGCTACATTAAAATTGGAAAATAGAAAAATGGCGGATTTTGGGCGTCATTTTGAGGGGGCCCAATTATTTTTCTTCCTATCCCATCGTGTGGCTCATTGGTGGTTGGTGGTCCATTGTGTGGGCTGTCAAAATAACGGGTGTTGAGAGGTGATTTCAAAAATATATAACACTAATATGTTTAAATGTAACGTAATTCGAAATGAAATTTATTCAAAAAATCAAAAGACCTGACTGCTTAAGAAGTGAATTAAAAAGACGTAAACAAGAAGAAAATCATGCTGTGCAGTTGGATATTCGCGAGCTGGCTGACCAAAACCAGATGAATTCTAAATCTATTTACTTGTTTGGTGATTGGCGCCAAGGTTGCTTTAACACGGCCTCCCACATCCTCTCCACACCCTCTTAAAACAGCATCCTACTCGATTTAAACGATACAAAAAACGAATATCTTTAACAATCAACATTTTTGTTTCCCAGAACCTACAAGCTTGGACGCAGATCAAAGAATGCCTTCAGAACATGCCGTAAACCTGCCAAGAAGTTTTTATACCAAATGTACCTATGAGCTGTATGTAAAAGTTAGTCTTAATACTTTTCTATCTCACTTTGTAAGTAGAACGTATGTCGTTACGGAACTGAGTAAGAGTATTTACTGACAATCATAGCGAAGTAAATTGTAACGTAAGTCACTGCAACATTTGAACTACGAAAACCGCCCTTACTGCTACGGAATACGGGCGCTGTAAATGTCACTATGTTAACGTTGACGTCCAGTTGACCGCACTATTTTATTAGAGTACGTAATTGCCTAGTCTTCTTTAAAAGTGCCTGAAATTCGATATTACTCTGAAATCACATTAAGAATTTTCGACCGCATTGGTCGGGTTTGTAACTTTAATGAATTAGCACATTCCATACAAAATATTTCATCATCACTCCGCTGTTGTTATGTTATTGTTCCTGTTTGCCGTTCGCATCTATTGTTTTTCTCGAACTTTACAAGATCAATCCGTCTTGTCAAGGGCCTATCCACCCCAACTATTTTAGAGGTATACAGGCAGCTTTTATAACATTATTTAGAAAGTAGTCAGATTTAAACTTACTCAGTTTCGATACGACTTCTGTATGTTTTTATCTCTTGATAATTATGTGATTTATACTCATTTGTGAATGAAAAATCGATGTTTAAAAATAGCTCTTATAGTATTTTTTTACTGTGTCGTAGAAATGTGACTGCAATCATTATAATCAAATTACATAATTATTTTATTATTCCATCGAAATTATTTAATTTTATTTTGTAGATCTTTCGAAATTTCAGTCAATATTAAAAAAAATGTCTAATATATTCTAATTTTAAAATTTGCAAAAAATATTTACCTATCGTACCCATTCCATATCAATAAATGCATTCATGTAAAAAAAAATTGAATAGTATTTGTCGATTCTATCGTAATTATTGTTTTCTCATACCATACTTATTATATTTAACACCTAAATGTTCAAATACGTTATGTTGAGTTTTAGGGGCCAATGAGATTCGGCAACAGATGTGCATTTGCGCCGTAAATCCGAAGTTTGCCGAGACTGTCCGAATCACAAAGATTAAACAAGAAATTGTAATGAAAATTGCATTATGCGCCTTCATTCCTTAGGATTACTTTGTGGATCGGAAGAGTTTCGAAAAACCTTTTAGGATAACTTTTACTTAATGTTCGACAAAGAATCCCTACCTACCTAGCTATCTTATAGCATTTTAACTAAAATAAAAAGATACTTATTTACCTACTTTAAATATCTTAACGTGTTCACATTGAAACAAACCCAAAGATTGTATCAAATAAAATGGTTCCTCTGAAACTCAGATAATGCGAAGGAAAATTCGCAATTCCCTGTTATCCTGTATCTCGGTCAACACACATAATTATCCTGATAACTAATCTTAAGTCTTTTATAATGATTCTTATCAATTCCCATTTCACCCTTTCCACCGATAGTGTTTGTCCCAAATGCAATTCCATGTCCCCAAAAATAATACTTTGGTATAATAAGCCAAATAATAACTAGGTAATCGAGTTTTGGCCAAATTATTCTGTTTAATCACCATTTCTAAGGCCAAAATTTGTTCGAAAGCAAGTCACCTGATGAATAGCGAAGAGAAAAGAATGTTCTACAAGTAATATTTAAAAGTTTAGAAAATCCCCGTCTCATTTTTATTTCATGCTACATAATTTATCTAGTACACGCTTCGATCGACAATTATTGAACACGTAATTATTACAATCTTGCGAAAACACCCCGATTCAAACAGTAAAATGCCCATAAGTTTAGAACAGCAACTTTATAACAAAGAAACTAAATCCAAGTCGGTTCATCCGTTTAGGAGCTAAGATGCCACCACAGATACACAAACACACAGTTACACACATCAAACACCTCTCTTTTTTCCATCGGGGGTTTAAAATGTTCGTAACAGGCCGCACTGCGCTTTTGGCGTCTTTGCGAGACGCCAAGTTATGCATTTGTAAAATAAATATATTCAAGTCTTACATAACTTTTCTGATAGGCAACAACCAAAGGTGTATAATGTTCTTAAAAAATATATTGATAAACTAGTCTCTGTTATGTGTGTTATTGTCACAAGATTTTAAATAAAAAATAACCGAGGCCTTTTTCCATTGCTGTAGAATCTTTGTAAAGCTCTATTCGAGAATGTCTAAAACTTACTGTATCGGCTGCACAACATATTCCTATCAAATCATATAATTTAGTTAAATTGATTTTGTTGCATATTAATTTTGTAAATTACAAATTGTCGTCTATCTCAAACATTAATACTCACCTGTGATTGTAAAATGGAATCGAATATAATTTGTATTGAGTAGGGACAGTTTTTTTTTCTTTGATTTGGTAAACAAATATGGCGTCGTAGATACTTATTTCAATGTGGCGACACTGAAATAATGAATTGTAAATTACTGTGTTTCTATAGATATTTCGATGTACCTACTAAAAAAAAAATCAAGAACATCGAAATGGATATTTGTATATTTTTATTACAATTGGGACCCCTAACTTTAAGAACCCTTACTTGTAAATTTTAGTTCTTTCTATTTGAAGTGTTTACCACAAGTATTTGTTAACCAAATCAGTAATAAATTGTAAAAACACCAGATATATTGTAATGCTACATTTATTATGCTACGTTGACTATGTTTAATTTATGTTATAATTTTTGAAGTATCGATGAATCAGTTTAATAAACGTGGAAACTTTATAAATCTATGTCGTTCATTCTTTTTCATCTTCTAACATCCGAAGTGCCCCCTTTTATTATGACAAGCAGGGATTAAAGGGATACTTAAATAAAAAAAGAAAATTCAAAAAATCAAAAAATCTGACTGCTTAAGAAGCGAACTAAAAAGGCGTAAACAAGAAGAAAATCATGCTCTGCAGTCGGAGGATATTCGCGAGCTGGCTGACCAAGATCAGATGTATCCTCTGACTGCACAGCATGTTTTCTTCTTGTTTACGCCTTTTTAGTTCGCTTTTTAAGCAGTCGGGTTTTTTCATTTTTTTTAATTAACTTTTTTATTAAGTTTTTATCTTGTTATTTAACATTTTTTTTCGGATTATGTACATATAAGTGTTACATATCCTTGAAACAAACTCTTAAAACCCTTTATTTTGATAACCTACAAGATGGGCTTGAGAGAAAAAAAAATGGGCACCGAAAATTATAGGCATTTTTCTATTTTCCTGCCTCTGACTGCTATCAACACTTTTCAGCCTTACGAATTGGCAGGGTTGGACGGCATCCTCCCAGCCCTGCTGCAGTGCGGGGTAGATCATCTACCACCATGGCTAGTGGAGATCTAAAGGGCCTGCATAGCACTTAGATAAATACCTCTCACATGGCGCGAAGTGAAAGTCATCTTTATACCCAAGCCTGAAAAAACCGATTACAAACAACCCAAGGCATATAGATCTATAAGCCTCACATCCTTTCTGTTGAAAACTCTCGAGAGACTCGGTGATAGGCGCAGCCGTGATGGGCCTCTGATCAACACGCCTTTGACAAGATCATGTTCAACAGCATCAATACTGCCCTCAACAGACACAGTATAGACCTAACCCTGAGTGGGTGGATCTCCAACATGCTCAAACTGAGAGCGGTTCAAGTCACAATTAACAACACTACAAGACAGCCTCATCAAAACACTCAACGACAAAGGTTACTTCACCGTAGGCTACGCGGATGACATAACCATAAAAATCATCGGGACTCACGAATCAATCTCATGCGTCAAGCCCTGAAAATTGTAGAGGAATGGTGCAAAGAGTACCAACTCTCAGTGAACCCCACAAAAATTGAACTAATTCTCTTCACAAAAAGAGAAAACCGACGATACTGCAACTACCACGATTCTTTGGAACAACCCTAAGCCTTTCAACAGAAACCAAATATTTGGGCATCTATTTGGACAAACAACTGAACTGTGCAAAACACACGAACTATATCACTATAAAAGGCAGCATATCCCTGTGGCAATGCAAGCGACTGCTTGGTAGGAATTGGAAGATCAGCCCCAAGATCACCCACTGGCTATATACCACAGTCATCTGACCAATTATCACATACGGTTCACTGGTCTGGTGGCCCAGGAAAGATCTGAGCACAGCCCAAAGAGATCTCGAAAAACTGCAGCGGTTTGCTTGTGTTGCAATCACTAGTAGTATGAGAACTACACCTACTGCCACCCTACAGGTAATGCTGGGGCAGCTCTGGCCTCTTTAAGGCTCCACCTATCAGGAACCCTGAGTAAAGAATCCAGAGTCAAGCACACACACATAAAGGAAGATGCGCTCTAACGAAGACCGGTGATGGTATCACCCTGCGACACAGCCCCAAAAACACACCACTTTCATAGGCACTACAACATAACACTAACAGAAGAACAGCGTGACTACTCAGGCCCGAAAAAGATGAGAGTATACACCGATGGATCAAAGACCAACTCCGGTACAGGAGTCGGAGTCTTCTCACACGACCTCAATATAAACTTATCCAGCCCGTTAGGAGCGTTCAACATCATCTATCAGGCGGAGTGTGTGGGCACACACAAGCGGTCCACGCCCTAGAAGCCAGGAGGGTTACGGACACCCACATACGTGTACTATCCGACAGCGCCTCAGTCCTGCAATCCTTACAGAAAAATATATATCATATCAAAACTAATACTAGAATGTCACAACGCACTGGAACAAACAACTTTATCCAGTCGTAACACGGTGACACTGCCATGGATAAAGGGACACAGCGAATCGCTGGGCAACGACGCAGCTGATGACTTTGCGAGACGCGGATCCAGTACAGCGGTCTATGGATCCGAACCGGCTGTACCCATCCCTTTCAACAATTACGCAGGTGGCTACAGGAATTCACCCAGACACAGGCGGAGAACTGGTGCACCTCGACACCGGGCTGCAGGCAGTCCAAAGAGGCTTTGCAATCCTCGGAAAGTAGGCTCACCAGGCCTCTTCTACACCTGGACAGGAATGCCCTGCGCCTAGTGAGTTTTAATTCTGAAATCGGAGGGAGGTCATTCGATGTTTGTTTAAGTTAAACCACTGTCGCCCTTCATACGCCTTGAACTAACTTGTAACGCTGATAAAATTCCAAGGACAAAGAAAACAAACAGTTTTATTTCTTTTTAACAGCCAGATCAATAACACATTTAAATTTGCAGCCAGTTCCCACGAAGCAAGACATAAGAAGGCCCTGATAAAATATAAATGTTATGCGGTGGTGGGTAACGGAATTGCTGGAACTTTTTCCACCATATGGCACAGTTGTTTGTACCAGCTTGTGAGTTCACACGTTGATAATTGTCCGCCAGCGGTGTTTTACTTATTGATTTATCGATTCCATGTGCTCGTAACATTTTGTGTGATTGAAGGTATTTTCTTCGAACTTTTTAAATGAAAACAAGGTTTGTTTCGGTCGAAATTGCGGAAAGGTATCGTTACTTTTGGATCACGCTTTTGCGAAATATCTCGGTTATATTTATTGTGATATTATTTTAATTATTATCTCAAAGGTCCGCTATGAAAAACGTACGTAGACATGCGTTAGTAGGTTAGGTAGGTACCAGTGCATAGTCAAACACACGTAAGATGATTATTTTTAGTAGAAATGTAGGGAAATCTCGGAGCAACACAAAGAACAAACGATTTTGGTAGATTATCGGGACGTGTGGCAACTCTGGGGTAAAAAGCTCGGAGAACGAATGATCGGAAGGTTCAGGAGATATCGCAAGACGTAACGTTGAAAGGCGTCCCATAAGATGGGCCGACGCGATGACCTACAGTTATATTGCGTAAGTGAATTCGGCAAGACAAAGAGTACGAACAATCGACCAATCACATGTGAGATGAAAGACGCGATGTGGATTTCTGTCAATGTGATTGTGAAACAGTACGAACAATCGACCAATCACATCGACGAAAATCCACATCGCGTCTTTCATCTCGCATGTGGTTGGTCGATTGTTCGTACTCTTTGCTCTTTGCCTTGCCGAATTCACTTACGCAATAAAGCTGCTGGTGTGTGCCGCGGTAGTCCTGGGGAGGTCTACTTCCAGCAGTGGACGTCTATTGGCTGTAATAATGATTGATTAGTTAGTAAAAACTTCAAGAAAGAGCTCCCGTGAGTAGTGTTACCATTCATCCGGACATTTGGCCTGCTGTCCGGAGTTAGTCCGTCCAAGTGAAAAATCCGGACATATTATGTCCGGATTTTTTACGCCAATGTCAGTTGTTTTCATTCAGTACACGTACGACCATCATAACTCTACTATGTATCTCTGATATTATCACGATTGCCATAAGAGTAGGTACTACTGATACTGCTAAAATACGGGTTGAATAAAATAATTAGATAATTGAAGTCCCTAAGTGTCGGCCTACCAATTTATTTATGTATTTACACCAATAAGTACAACATCTTACAGTATTCCAAGACGATGTTATACCACAGAATATATAATGTTATACACAATTAAATAAAATAACAAAAAATTAACAATAAAATAAAATAACAAATATTGATGACACAAATTTCGGCAGGCTATGGAACACATCTCCCGATGGCATATTATTTGGATAAGTACTATTTTTAACAACATAAGTAGACCTTTTTAGGATAATCTCACACCTTGACACACTTTGGAATAAAAATATAAATAGCTTTTTTATACCGCCAGTTATAACTTATCAAATTTCTGATAATTTCAAGGATTTGATAAACATAACTATGGCCCCTATTATATTATCATTACGTAGTGACAAGTTTATTCGTTTTTTTACACGGAGATACATCTATTTGTCTTGGCAAGGTGAGCAGATGTCATTGTACGATATTGTGATACTCTGTAACTATTGTGAAACTTGAAGATATGAAGAGATTGCAAGAGATTATTATATTGACACAGAGATAGGTAGGTACTGAAGGGACAAGGACCGGGTTGAGTCCCTTGACTCCAACAAAATAGAAAAGCAAGGACTTAAAACTATTTAATTTCATTGTTCTCTGTACCTTGCACCTTGTAAGACCTTTACGAGGCAAATGTTATCACTGTCGATTTGGCTGAATTCTAGTCAAAATAAATTTAATTTGGAATCATCGATACGCTGTAGGAGAAGATTTCATTTTCAGGCCAAAGAACAAATCTAACCCGAAATCAACAATCGTTAGGATCTACAATTTAAACGAATGGCGCTCCAACTTAAACTACCTACGTAGATAAATTGCTGCAAGAACTTTGTCAACCCATTTAAAATTTACAGTTTGATGTTGATCATCTGAACCAGTGTGGACTGCGTGGGAGGATTTTAAAATGGACCTTTCGGTCCAGTGCACCAACCACAAAGGTTTAACTCAAAGCTATTTAAGTTGGTTATCTCATAATAGATGCAAATAGAAAGAACCTCGTCGATAAAATTCTGGGCATCAAAAGGTCGTGTAGGACGAAATAGAACAATATGATACCTATCGACCATGGGAACACATCGTCAGAAACTAGATTATACCAACACAGAGCGTTTTTCTAAGCAAATAGCTTACTGAGGTAAGAAAAAGTTGCGCAAGCATCGGTGGCCGATAGCAGCATAGAATAAAAAAACGTCTTTTTACAAAAAATACAACCGACTTCCAACGTTTAGAACGTTTTTTACTATTCACTTTTTAGTTGTGGTACATAATGGACCAGTTCTATAGGCTAGGTACCAATAATGCCCAAAGGGAAGCCAGAATAGATTAACCCAATAACATGAAACTTAAACAAAACCGATTATGAGGATACCAAGGTGAACTGTTTACACCTGCATACCCCTTTAGAGCGTACCAGTGTGATGTTATGTTATGAAATGGTGTAAACAATAAACAGAAATGCGATTGCAGCTATCCCGAGTGATTTGCCGTCATTTATTGAAGAGTTCTGATGTATATCTCCGAAGTTCTTCGTCAAATGTTGATGAAAAATAAATGGGACCACATGACAAGCACCATCTTTCATATAAAAAAAATCATCAAAATCGGTTCACCCAGTAAAAAGTTCTGAGGTAACACATAAAAAAAAATACAGCCGAATTGATAACCTCCTCCTTTTTGGGAAGGCGGTTAAAAACAGTTTAGCGCAAAGTTACCTACTATCGAAAATTTCTCAACTATTGCAACTTGCAATTCAAACCTAAGTACACAACAATTCAAAGAATGACCGGTCGACTCTTGCAAATAATTTCAAAAGCCCGGCCTAAAGCTGCATACTATTATTAGGTCAAAGACTCCGGTAGAAATACCTATGTTTGATCTCATTTTGCATCGTTTTTCATTCTATTGCATTTAGCACTTGAGATGCTTTGAATACTTCTGCGTCTATTTATTCGAAGAGCAATGAACTCAGAAATCTAAGTATTGGATATTATCATCTGCCTAGGCTTCCCCAAATATTTTTAATCGGTTACCAGTCTTTCCGGATGCAGGATGCAGCACCTTTGTTTTATAAGGAAGGAACTGCCTGTGTCTATCCAACCTCCAACAGCCCATCCACTAGCCAGCCAGCTACTGGGCATTACATAGCATTCGATATCTTTTGGAAATAGTTTGTTATCAGACTATCAAGCTTCAGTACGGCTATAAAGTCTGTCATTTTACTGTATAAATGTAAACTAATCCCTTTGTCGTAGCTAGAGTAAACTCTGAGGCGTTTAATATGCTAGTTATATAAGATGTGTTAATTTTCCATGACTCAGAAGGTTGTACTTGTCTCATCATCATCATCATCAATTCAGCTGAAAGACGTCCACTGCTGAACATAGGCCTCCCCTAAGCGTCGCCACATTGATTGGTCTTGTGCGTTTTGCATCCACCAGCATCCTCCAGCCTCGACCAGGTCGTCGCTCTACCTAGAGGGAGGCCTTCCAACGCTGCGTCGTCCGGTACGCGATCGCCACTCTTGAACTTTTCGGCCCCAACGGCCATCCGTTCTGCGAGCAATGTGCCGTGCCCATTCAAGCAATTCTTCGGGCAATGTCGGTAACCTTGGTTCTCTCGCGGATGTCTTCTTTTCTGATTCGATCACGCAAGGTAACACCGAGCATAGCCCTCTTCATTGTCCATTGACTTAAAGTCATCTGATGAGGCCCATTGTGAGTGACCACGTCTCTTTCCCGAAAGTAATCGCTGGCAACACATACTGGTCATAGAGTTTCGTCTTGAGACACTGTGGTAAGTTGGACGAGAAGATTCCTAGAAACTTCCTGAACGCTGCCCAGCCGAGGCGGATTCGGCGATTGACCTCTTTCTCCAAACTATAGCGTTAATAAGGATTTGAAACGTTCTTAACTAGAAATACTCAATTTATAAACCAGCCCTCAGTTTAATTACTAGAATCGCTAACTACCTTTATCCTCAGCAATTATTCTTAGGTGCCACAGCGACACAACGTCAGCTTTTGTTTTCGCAAATACGATGTGGCTTAATTTTAAGAACTTTACGAGATGTTGTTAACTGTGTCGGAATTAGACCAACGGCTCTTATCGGGCGTTGCCCTCGCGAACTAACTTCCAGTTCAGATAAGTTAAAAGGTCCTAGACTTTACCAACTTTATGGAGGAAGATAAACAGCTTTACGTCGTAAAATAATAAGCACTTGTTAGAATTCTACGAAGATAATCTCTTTAAATAAGATTTGATGCAAGCTACTGAACCAATAAATAGCCTTGTTGTCTCTTGTGTATAGCCAGTAAAATATTAAAGATCTTTGTGCCTGAAACAGGACACTGAGCCTAGCTGCTTTTTATTTAGGAAAATCAATAAATTTCAGGCTTGGTTTCTGAAATCCTCCGATGAATACGAAGAGTGTAGATATTTTCGTACACCTAAGAAATACCGATTCAAGCCCGTTACCCAGAAAAGTACGTTAAATTTCAGCCTAATCGCCTGGGAAAACTGTCGCAACACCAATTTTTTTTTGTATCAAATATGTATACCCTATCTATTACAAAAACTTTCCGAGAAATAGTATGAGTGAGCATTTTGTGTAGGTACCTATTTTTCCCATTATTCTAAATTGTATTCTTTAAGTTTGAAGCAAAATGAGAATTTACAACGCAGTTACCATAAAAAATGGCATTAGCGTTGCCTGCAGTGCCATTTAGAGAACGAATACACCTATGGTTATTTTTATTAAAAACTGGATGAGAAAATAAATACTTACCTTGCCGAGAAGAGGTCTAGATAGGATACTTAGAATTGCGGATTCTAAAGGATCTTTATAGTTTTCCGGAAAAAAGTAAACTCTCGATATCACTTCAAACCTCTTCTGGCTGTACGTGGTATACTTCGGTGTCTTGACTTTTTCTATGGAATAGAGGATGTCACGGACTATCGTCGGTAATGGTTGCCAAAATCTGAAAATCTGCTAAGGCAACTATTAGTTAATCCGTGGCTAAGGGTACCCAGTAAATATAGTTAGAGGACCACAATAGATCCCAATGGGTCGAAGTGTCCGAGTCATTTCTCGGCCCCTCCACAAGATAAGATAAATATAGGTAGGGATTTTGGCGGGAACATGATGACGTCTATGTTGCTTCTCAATTTTATTTTCCTAAAATTGTGTTAAATTGTATATCAACAGTGTAAAAATTGTGTTTTATGTAGTCTAATAATATTGTGAACGTGCACGAGTGTGAGCAAGTAAAACAGCGGTAGAACATGAGTTTGTTAATGTTGTCAACATAACTCCGTGGAAGCTTCCAATAAAGTTACCGCCATTTTACTGGGGCCTAACTAGGACATTGCGAAGCCAAAAAAAAAACTATAGGTAGTGACCGTAGTGGTTGTCAGATAGGCAGATGGTCAGAATAGGTCGTTGGAAAAAGAAAAGGCTATCAGATGATGAAGACCTCTGAATGAAATGATCCGAAAAAATTGTTTTAGTCATTCTTAATAAAAACTTTTACTTATTTAACACCTTCTATCAAAGTTGACCACATCTGACTGCATCAATTATTCGTGAAGCTACGTCTACATAAAATCGATAGTGAAATGGGTCACTGTCATAAACACAGCCGTTTCTTGCGGTCCATTACTCACGTGGCCATTAGACCGTAACGACCTAAATCATGTTCATAATAAGAACATAACTTCTTTTCCAAATACACCTGAAAATACGCGGGCATTTTTTATATTTAGACCCAGCAAAAACAAATGGACGCCAAAATACGCCAGGCACGAAAATTTTGAATTTAGAACCTGATAAGACAGACAAAATTCCTCACTTCACCTATCTCGGGCCTTTGCTCATAGAATACATAATGAAGCACCAGCAAGTAAGCGTAGATTACTGGGCCATGCTAAAATCTATGGTGATGTATGGAGTCCTGACGGTGTTAGGATGGTTGATGTTGAGGCTGTTCAATGCTGTGTTCTCGTTGCCGAGGCGATTGAGGACGCAGCAGGAGAATATACAGGCTACATTGGAGGAGTTTCAGGTTAGTACCTAAGATTCAAGTTCAAAATGCTTCTAAAGGGCTGGTTCTACGTAAACTTTGATCCAAGGCATACAGAGTAACGTGTCAAAAAGAAGGTATGATTTTATTTCCTTTATCTTTAAGTTATTGGACCCCTCAACTCCATGAACAAATGTATTTCTCGATATTTTCAAGATTATATGATCTTAAGTATTATTTTTCTCTTTTCTGTTGCCTTCACAACATATTATATACTAAAACTTATATTTTTTGGAATAGTATTCAACAAAAAAAAATAACATAAACCATATCTTCACTATCAGGGCTGCAGTAAACGCTGCTGCGCTATTCTAACAGTAACCTCAGTCAACTAAGCCTGTGGCAGACCACTGCTGGACATAGGCCTCCCCAATGCAATACCCATGCTCCGCCTTCCGCATTATCTGTTGTAGCTACCATTTAAGGTCCACCTAGCTGGGGAGAGTCCCACGTTACTCTTGTCGATACGTAATTTTCGCTCTAGCTATACTCCATTTGCATTTGCAACATTAGACGTTTAAATTAGCCCATTTTACAGCCCGTTCAACCGATTATGACTTCTATTGCGTTAGTGATACGACAAATGGTAGCTCTAGTAAACAATTGGTTTTGGTAACAGATTTATGCTTTTTTATGTCATCCTTATGTTTACGGGATAGAACTCAAAATCGGTTGAACGGACTGTAAAAAGATTTGGAAACATGTCTAATGTTATTTTAAATGGAGTTTAGATGCTCCAGACAAGTGTCATTCGTAATCAGCGATGGCAATGGTCGGAAAGCCAAAATTTAAGGGATTTATGACGTGACATTTCAATAGTACTTGACAATCCCATACATTTTTGGCATTTTTGTATGTCACATTGGGATCGGCGCAACATGTTTTCTTCTTCCATACCGTCCTGTCGCTTGTCACGCTATCACTGACAATATTCATATTATTCAAATAATTACCTACCTCCCCTCCTCCTCTCCTTTTAATTACCTTTTCGACAACTTTATCGTTACAACACACTTCCGTAGAATAATATTTGTTTCAACAATCCTATTATTTGTCCTCATATTATCACTTTGATACAGTCAACTTTCAGTAAAACACGTGAAATAATAACTTTAATTAAAATTATTATTTCACGTGAAATCTACTGCTTGTTTTATCCTCGTTTCTATATCCATGGATTCCCCGAAACTTGGTCTATGTGTTTGAATATTATAATGATATTGAACTCAACCACTCCAAATGTGAAATTTTTCTTAGTGACAATACCGACAGACAACCTACCCTACAGAAATTTTATGCAATAGCCCCCGAGATCAAAATTTTAGATAAAACTTCACTGCACCTCCTAGGTTCCCCAATTTTGGGGAACAAGACAGTTTTTCTTCATTCATTGATGACAAAATTAACCATTTTAATGATATTTCGGATAGACTCTCAAAAATTAACCTTCATTCGGCTTTTACTCTTATTAGGTATTGCTGTTTTGGACCAAATTTTATGTATTTTCTCCGCTCTTCCCCTTTATGGAAGCAGCCACATCTCTTGGAAAAAATTGACGGAATTATTCGATGCACTCTGACATCCATCTTAAATGTGGCCTTGGATGATCGAGCCTGGATGCAAGCTACACTACCCATTCGCTTCGGCGGGCTCGGCATCCGCAAAATTTCTAGTATAAGCCTACCGGCGTTCCTGTCTTTGGTCCACGGCACTCAAACTTTAACCACAAAAATTTTATCCCTTTCACTGGTTAACTTTGAAGTGCCGTGCTCGACCGACGCAGTGTGCGCCTGGAAAGTGGCTTGCCCGAATACGGCGTTGCCCGAGAACCCATCTTCCCAGAGACAGTGGGATGAGCCGCTCTGCAGGTTGGTACGAAATAAACTTATAAATACGTCCACCAATACTGCTGAGCGTGCCCGCCTGCTGGCTGTGGGAGAGTGGGAGTCGGGTCTCTGGCTACAGGCACTACCGTCACTCAACATAGGTACTATGTTGAGTGACAACACCTTCCGGATCGCTACATGTCTGCGTTTGGGTGCTCCTAGCGGAGCTCCACATCGTTGTCAATGTGGTGAAGCAGTCGACCGCCTCGGTCATCATGGCCTATCCTGCAGTAGGAGCGCTGGCCGGATAGCACGGCACGCCAGCATTAATGACATCATACGTCGGGCTCTTGTCACCGCCGGGGTGCCAGCTGTTTTAGAACCCAATGGCTTGGCCCGCGACGATGGGAAGAGACCAGACGGGATGACCATAATGCCTTGGAAGGTGGGTAGGCCTTTGGTGTGGGATGCAACATGTGTCGACACCCTTGCGCCATCCCATCTTCTTAGCACGGCGGGCTGTGCTGGGGCGGCTGCTGCCGGTGCAGAAAACCTCAAACGGCGCAAATATAACAACCTTATTGGAAGTTACATGTTTGAGCCGTTTGGGGTTGAAACATTAGGTCCATGGGGTCCGAGTGCGCATCGAGTTTTTCGAGAAATTAGCACAAAGCTCGTCAACTCTTCACGTGACCAGAGGGCTGGCCTTTTCTTCGGCCAGAGAATCAGCATTGCCATCCAACGTGGCAATGCTGCCAGCGTTCTGGGCACGTTTCCCATTGACATCGATGTGGACGAATTTTTTGATGCACAATGAGCTCTTTACCGTCTCCCTTTTGTATTTGTATATAAGTTTGTTTTTATTTTAGAATATTCAATTGTATATATGTAAATAAAGATTTCTATGATATTGAATAACTATGATTGATAATTAATGGTTATGATTGATATAATCAATCATACAAGGTTGTTTGGTTAGATTAAATATTCAGATAGCAACGCATGTTGGGGTTTACGTGTCCCTAGAATGATTTCGTTACTAAGGGCATAAAGGTTTAACAAATTATGGAGAAGGCAGTTGCATCTAAGAAAAACTGATAAAGTGATAAGCATAGATGTAGAGCAGGTCGCACAAGTTTCTCTCTTACCAAAGTAAACTATAAATGGACCTAATTATTTCTCCTATGGAGCTAGCAAAAAAGAAGTTGTTTCTCCATCCATAGCTGGACATAAGCTATTGTAGTGTTTTCAGGAAAGTTTTTGATCTCGCACAGGGGTTGACCACAAGCTCTTAGAGTAAGGTTATTTTGAGATCGCGTAAGTGACAGATGTATACAAGTCATATACATCTGTTCCTTACGCACACTCAAAATGACCTTAGTCTAAGAGCTTATGTTTACCCCCTGATCTTAAAAAATATTTTCGTGAGTAATTTTTTTTATTTTGTCTTTATTTATTGTGTTTAATATTTATTTTTTTCTTTAATATTTTTATTGAATACTAGTTTTTGCCAGCCTCTTCCCCTAGTGAAAAGTGGTTTTCTAAAGGAGGGCCACCCAAGTGAACATTCTATCAGGATGCAAATCGCCTATGTGCTATTCCAGACTATATCTATCTCTGTGCCAAATTTCATCTAGATCCGTTCACCTGTTCTGGCGTAACTGAGTAATCCATCCAAACTTTTGCATTTGTAATATCTATTAGTAACATAATTTTTCCTAGTCAGTTCGAAAAAACTTATGCTCGTATACAACGGCTTACAGAGGCGGTACCCTGATCTAAACGTGACAGAGGATGACATAAAAAATGCTGAAAAAGAACTAGAAGAGTGGACAAAAGAAATGGATGAAAAGCTAAATAAAGATGAAAGCAAAGATGAAACTAAAGAAGAATCTAATGAAAACGAGACTACCACTGAAGCCTGTGAAACAAAACCTGCTATTGAGGAAGACAAGAAAACTATTTAATAAATCAATAGCTGAGTAGGTAGGTATCTAACAAGTTTTCTTTTCAGGGTTATCTGAAATCGATATTTTATTGTGTATACTTATTAGTGAATAGATTTTTATTATAAGTGCTGTTTTTAAACTGTTAGTCAATACTTATTTTTGCAAGTAGAAGAAACTTTCTGAAGCTTTTGTAATGTCACTGGCATTGTTTCAGGTTGCATTGTTCTTAAGATTAAAAGGCTTGCTGTCTCAGATACTCAAAGTCATGTATTCCACCTCGACGCCACCATGAATTATGAAATTAACAGTTATAACTTGGTTATTTATTGATTATTCTTTTACTCTACTTAAAACTTATTTTTGTCTATCAATATTGTCATACAAATTTAAATATACCTACAGTGATTAATAGAGATTATTAATCGCGGTTTAGAGAAACCTTTCCTGATATGATTGGGCTTAGTCGAAATTCTACAAAAAAAAACCGCAACATATGAAAAGTTTCTATTGTTAATAAACGAGATCATCAATCAAAAATTATTCATGAATTTCCTTTTCACTATAAGTATTAGTAGGCACCTAAGATATAGCTGTGTTTAAAAAATGACATAAAAATGCAATCATGCAGTTAAATGATGTAATGATGTTTCTTACTAGCCCATAAACCGAAACTTCCTAATGCCATCAATGACTAACACAAAGAAAAAGCAGACAAAAAATTATTATCTGCTGTCATCATTATGAAAACTTCATTTGCCAGATGTTGTGCAATTTTGCAAATATAATGAGTACAATAACAATTACAAAAGGACGCTGATGTGTAGACATTGATGTATAACTTCGACAAGACGACGGAAAGAATGGATGGAAAGTATCTTTGTGCTTAAGAAAAGGCTAATAAAGGCTGGATTACTTCATAAGATGGCCATCTCTTAACACTTTAGTCTCCAGTAGGGATAGGAAAAGTTGTCAAATTGAATGGCAAATAAGAATTCTGCAGCACCTAGAAGAAATAAGGACGCGATGAAGCCGAATGCGAATAATTTAGATACAGCATTTATGCATTCCTGATCCTGATTATCCACAGTCATCTCTCACGCTTCCTTTCGTGTGAGGATGTGGCTACCTCTGGTGTCAGCGTTAATTAAGCCGCCTCCGGGCCTCTAACTTGGCTATTTCAGACTTACATCAGTTATAACACACACTAACATGTGAGATGAAAGACGCGATGTTAATTTCCGTCTATGTGATTGGTCGATTTTTCATACTCTTTGCTGTGCCGAATTTATTATGTAATAAGGCTGCAGGTTTCCTCAAGATGTTTTCCTGCATCGTTGCCTATGAAGTCCATATGAATTTGAGAAAGTCACATTGATTCTGCGTTTGTCGCATGTTACTTAGGAATAGCGGAACACGTTATCTTCTGCCATTTTTCCGTGTCCACCGTCATTCTACCGTTCATTCTCTTTTCATTGATAATTATAATTTATCACTCATCCATCCGTCTTTACTTTAGCGTCCCTCTCCCATCTTCCATTTCACATTTATGTTCATAACTGATTCTCTGACCTGATTTTCTACAATGCTACTACATAAAACTACTTACTAGGTTATATATATAAATTCGAATGTTATATATTTGTGTAAACCAATATACACCACACAATCTCCAAATTGATTCGGGAGTCAGTCATGCAGGCTGCAAATCTGCATTCAGCTGTTTCATGGTTGGATTCGCTCTGCGGTTCGCACTCCACCGGACTTCGTGAACGCTTGGCGAACAACGACGATATAACCACTTGACGGCGCATACAGTGCCCCGACGCTCGAAAACTATTAGTATTTTGTCGCCTATGTAAAGGCTACGGTACTAGTAACCATTTTAGTTGTGTCCAATTATTAGACCTGTATGCACGCTAAATAAATACAAATAGTTTTATATTTTTATTGCAATTATAACGCATCAAAATGCCTTCATGCGCGGTAAAGTGGTGTGGGAAATATTCCAAGACATCTAGTTACAAAAAGGATGGCATAACTTTTCATAATGAAGAAAACAGTACGAAAATTATTTTTGTTTTTATCAGATTATGAGACACCGCAGGGATCTAGTTAAAATGGTGGATGGAGTAAACGAGCACACTTTTGAGACCCGCGTTGATGTCTTTTGGAAAAGTCTCGCTCTTTCACTAGACAATTCTAATGCTTCTATCCCTTTCTCTCCCTTTGTATTTTTATCGTAAATATCTGTGCTGTTACTTTTAATAGCTGAAGTCGATATCGATAATAATAAAATTTAATTTGATAAAAAATGTATTAAAAAATATCTATCTACTTTAAACCGACTTAAAAAAAGGATGAGCTTCTCAATTCGTCGGATTTTTTCTAATGTATTATGTTCCCGATTTACTCGTAGACGGCTTGACCGATTTGGAAAAATACTTTTTGTTTCTCTATGTCCTCGACATACACTTTTATTTTTGTAACTGATTGATTTTGATTAAATAATATTCATATGATTTTAATTGAGTATTTTTCACAATCTTAAAATCCATTTTATCGATATCGGCTATTTTCCCTTAATCAAATTGATCAACCCTAATGATAGCCATACCTACGCAACTTACTTTGAACTGACCAATTGCAGCCGCGCGTTCTTCCTCGTCCCCCGGCCCGCAGTAGTGAGTCGTGTGCTTAGAAGAAATCGGCCTATAAGCTCTCTAGTGGTTATATTCTCTTTGTTGGCGAAAAATATGCACTTTCTATATGGTGACGGGTATGTTTAATTATAATTAGTGGCTGTATGAGTATTTTAACGACTCAGTGAATATGCAGATGTGTTAATGGTAAGCATCGTATAGAGAGGCCAGCAGTTTTCGTTTTTAATTTATTATGAGGAAATACTTACGATTCCCTTGGTAAAAAACAAACTAAGTTCTTCAAGTGATATATTTTTCGGTACTTTATATACCCAAAAAGGCACAAATTAGGCTTAATGTAGCGTACAAAATGTATTCGTCATAATATGTTGGATCTCATTAAAATCTAAGTAGGTACTTAAACCTACACTAGGTAACAACTTTGGCAGAGGCGTGGAAATCACTTAGGGGACAAACTAGAGCAGATTTCATCGAATTTGAATTTTGTTTATAAATATTATTGGGAAAAAATACAATAAAGACTAGGAGAAAGTATTATTTGTAAATTGAAGCAACAGTAGTGCTATTCAACACAGCAATTGCTCAACAAACGAGATGTATACATTGATGTCATCGGTGTGGGTCTGGTCATAATAAACACAGTTCACATGTTCAACTGTTTGTTTTTCAATGTCAACTGTAGGTCAGTTCCAGCTGCTGTCTATAACAAAAAGATAATCTACTGGCTTACTCACTACCGTGAGTAACTGCTAGTTCGTCTTAGGTAACTTTTTATGATTTAATTTATGTAGGTGGATAAGTTGCCTGGCCACAAAGATGAGTCAATAATTTCCACTTTAATAGATCATTAGTTACCGATGACATGTACTTATCCATAAAAGGTGATTTATTTATTTACAATAATAAAACTCTCAATGATAAATAAGCAAGATGGAGTAGTTATCAAACACAATACAATTAATATGGTCAGGATCAAAAACATCCTAGCATGGCAGTATAAAATTTGGCCCAGAAAAAAAAGAGCTAGCTTCTATTTTTAAACTCTCTCAGCTGGGCACGCAATCAATACTTGGCTGGAGCACTCCACCAGATTACAAAAGACTCGTTCAGGCATTCACCCCATGAAAGTGAAGTTCAAGAGCCCACCGATAGATGGCACTTAACAAAATAACACAAAAGCTCGCGAAACCGGCCCCCCGAGGCGTGGTTCAAAGAGCTTTCACCCTAGCTAAAACTTTATTGATCGCTGGCCAGAGTACCAATGCAACAGTAAATACACAGCCGTATTCGGCGTGTTTATTGTTATCATTTGAGTCGTGGATATGAGGAATATGTCCTCGATGTATAGATAAGTTATCAAAGAGCCGGTGGCGTAGTAAACAGTGGGTGTTAATCAGTCTGTTGCATGGTGCTCGCTCCGTCAGGCGCGTCGATTGCTCAATTAACTGTATCGTGATTAGTGATGTGTTGTGAACTGAGGTGGTGACAGTTGACAGGTGATCATCATGACCAGGTCCAGCTACCGGCCCCTGGTGCCCAGGTCTTCCAATACCTCTTTGGATACCAGAGATATTGGGTAAGTTTAGAATTGTTTTTATTTCATGAATATTTTCTTTTGATTATTTTTCTTTTCAGCCTGCATTATTTATAACATAAAATTAATATTCTATGCAAGTATTTCTTTTTATTTAAATTAATTAAGTAGGTATTAGATTTATTTTTCCAACTTTATTGACAAGTTCAGGTTCATACCTGCATGCTACAGTGTGTATTCAAATTATTATGGTATGAACATTTCAACGAGTTCCATATCAGGTTTTGCTGGCTGACTGCTCACTGTTCAGGAATGTGTCCACCTTTTTACGGCGATAATTTAGGTAGGTAGAGGTACAAGCACTTAATTATTATCATCCGCCCTCTTGGCAATTTGAGAACGAAATCTTGAACTGGATTATTGGACCACCTACATGATGGTTATCTGTACTTACTGTATATTATTTTTGTTAATATGCGTGCTAGGCAATTGAACTACAATTAAGGAGAATTGTATTTTATGTACTCGGTAGTTAAAATAGGCAACATATCTAAATTAGAAGCACTCACCTTTGTACCTCTTTCATTTTGGAATGGCTCTCCCACCAAAAGCAAAATTAAGTCAAGTGCAAACATTGCTAAACAAAGAGCGTACGTCTCGGAAACTGAAAATGGTATTTTTATTAATTAATAAAATCCAGTAAACCCTGATTATGTGGGTCATGAATAAACCTTCTGATGCTGGACAGGTTGCGACATGTTTGTTGATACTTAAACATCAGAATTTCTTAGCAAAGGGAGTCCCATGTAAATGAAAAAACGTTATTTTGAACCTGGTATTTTAGGAATCTGGGTAAATGAAAAGCCTTACCTTTATCCAATATAGTCTACATATAGCTAGAAAAGTTAGAGGATGTGTGGGGGTATAGTATCCTGATTATACCATCCATAAATAGTTTCTTTCGGGGAAGTACTTATACCCGTAATCGCGAATATGTTTGTCAATCCTGATGACCACTACATAAATTCTCCAAATTATGCATCATCACTATTACTAGAAGATTGTTCGATCCATAGATTCGTATCTAAGAATAAAATGACGCAACTGACGTGAGGAAACTCAATAAACTACTACCTGTGTCTTTACATTATTTACAAATAATTAATATGCAGGTAGGCACTTGAAGGAAAAATATGATAACGATTGAAAATAACGTGTTCTAGAATCAATAGTTTATTTATCTAGTCAATGAGTAGCTGAGGCCCCAGACAAGTGACATTCTATCATCGAAAGCGTGGCGATAGCGTTCTTATAAAGGGTAAATTGTATGGGATTGACAAGCGAAATCGATAAACCAGGTGATCAATACCTTACATTTTGACATTTATACTCGGCCTTCGCTGACATCGAATGCCACTTGTCTAGAGCCTGCCGTACCTTTAATGTTGTAAATACAAGACTTTTTTGGAGAAAGGCCATGGAGTGTGGGATTAATACCTTACTAAAAACAACCCGGTGATCACCATCAGCACACGGTAGCCTGTAGTTACCTATCTTTTCACTTTTGTTTACAAATAATATATATGTGTAATACCTTCGACATGATTTACTGCCCTATTTCTTTGTTATTTTCTATAACAAAAGAAATACCTTCCTGCCAGCATTTTTCTACGTCGAAAGAATGTTATACCATTAAAAAATCTCCTAGCTACCTTCAGAGACCTAAGTCCTATTAGCTCTAAATTCGGGTTCCATAAGATTGAAGATTATGAGGCAGGATTCGTTTTAGGCTATTCCTCCAGCTGATGCACCACAAGCGTTGCCCTAGCCTCGCTAAAACAGAAAAGTGTGCCTTCACAAGCTCCTTCCATGGTCGATGCTTGAAAGTGACGAGATGAGCTGGTCTCCTTCGACATAGACTGGTCCCAAATATCTCTAGATAGAGGGAAGTGGAAGGAGAGTAGCGGGAGGCATTTATCCTGCTGAGGAAAAACCAGAGTTGTAAAAACAACTTCGATACCGAACAATAAAAACCAAATGGCGAAAAGGTACTGCCCTCTTTATCCCTTTATTAGATTCGTCCTATCCTTATTCAAATGTGGAATGTCTTGTTTGCCTGGTCGTTCGGCGAAAATATTTGTGACCTTCAAGAACTTTTGAGGTTACTTGGCAGAGAAACAGAAAACTTATTGTTGGTAATAAAGCTGACATAGTAACATACCAGAATAGCTTTGAACACGAAGAAAGTTTAGGAGAACGAATTGGTAAAGTTTGTGTCATTTTACGGAAGGTGACAAGACAGCAGTGGTTCTACAAATTGGACTGGTGGACAATAAGTTAGTACTATGCAATAAGAAAATATCAAGGTGGTTGCCAGGTTTGCTCCTTAACATCCATCTTTGGGGTTAAAACTTGATTGACTTTCAAATATAATGTTTTCAGTCCAGTTTGAAATTACATTTTGTAAACGTAAGAATCTCAACTAAACGATTCAGGATCGCTTTTGTTACTGTGACTAGTTCACAACTTGTGTAATAAAAAATAATAACATAAGGTCATCAATGTTTACATTTTTCTTCTAGTGAGACCTAAACCTGCAGAGAATGCTAAACTCAATTCGAGGAAATACCATCACCACAGATAATATAATACTGGCATTCCATCACGGATAATCTTTTCATGCCATAAACAACAAAATTATACCTTATTTGAATTATTCAGAATACGTCTAACATTGAAATGAGAAAAACAAAAATAACCGTTATTACCTTGAAACGTGTCGAACGTTTCGCTTCCATTGAAGAACGTTTTCATTGACAAACTGTCACGATTGATACGCCATCTTTCAAATTAACAAAAGACGACTGACAGAGATTGAAAAAAAGACGGTTGAAGTACGCAAGAGTGACGTCATAGCTATAAATGCCTTGATTTATTAAGGGCCTGCATACGCTTTAGTGCCGAAAACGGTAACTTTCTAAAGCATACTCCTTAGTAACGGCTAGGATAAAAGATTTGAAAATATATATTTATTATTGTTTCATGTACATTATTTTATAAACATGGTTTTTTTGTATAGCAAAATAGATTTGCTTTAAAAAAATAATTAGCAACACGATATTTTTCGCAACTTTTGGATACTCCTCCAAAACGACTGGGATGTTTAAAAATATTTTTACACAGAAAAATTGATGGCTGGATTTTCTTCATAACTGACACAGCATACGTAAATAAAATAATATTTTGCAAACAAAACTGATCAAAAGGAGGTTCAGATATTTTGGCATCGAGCGGGCGCACGGCCAGTACTGCGTTTACATTGGTGCGTATATAACGCCTTAAGTATTA
The DNA here is from genome assembly GCA_947562075.1 of Orthosia gracilis. Classification (NCBI taxonomy): domain Eukaryota; kingdom Metazoa; phylum Arthropoda; class Insecta; order Lepidoptera; family Noctuidae; genus Orthosia; species Orthosia gracilis. Next base: position 43,361,171 of record OX387272.1, on the reverse strand, counting down.
GCTGTTTCACGCGACTTCGCCCCCGTGGTCGTGGTGTACCCATAGGTAGAACATACCATGCATCTTTCAGGAAAAAAAATAGCCTTTATGGCACTCAGCTGTCAGTGGGAAAGAATTTTTGGAATCGAATGCCAGAGATTACCAATTTGTTGCAGCAGGCATCGTCAATATAAGTTGGAAAAAAATAAAGTAGGACAAACAAAGAAATAGTTTTATCTTCTTATAATACCTAATTAAGTATAGAACCAGGTATGTTATGTCACGATGTGTTTACTGCATGGTTTATTGGTAACTTGATAAGTGTGCATTGCAAGTAACTTAGATGATGACGGTCATCAAACGGAATCAAAGTGCACTTATGTCAAGCATGGTAGTATCTTGTATAATAACCAATGCATTAATTATATTATTGGAGGTATAGATAGAGCATGAAGGTTGTATTTAATAAATACTTATTTATGTTGTTCCGTGTCTCCTCTGGTACCGTAGTAAACTCATTAGATCGACATCAAACTCTCATCATTGCTTCTCTGAAAATGAAATGAAACATAAGAAAGTAACTTCTTTTCAGTTTGTCGTTACTTAAAAGTTAGAGTTGGATCAGCAACATCAATCCTACATAAATTCAAACAAACGTCATAATAAGGAGCGTAATTATGAATTAATTATTATGCGTACAGCTAAGGAGTGGAATTCTCTACCGGAGTCTGTGTTTGCCGATAGCTACAACGTCGTACGAGTGATTAGGTTACTTCTAGGCAAGCGTGCTTCACTGTCGACCACATCATCACTTACCATCAGCTGAGGTAGTGGTCAAGCGCGAACCTATCTATAATTAAAATACAATCACTGAATTACTGCGGAAATGGCTCTAGGTATAAAAAAAAAATCATTTTGAATGAACTTCTTTTACCATTTTGACGAATTACTTACGTCATAATGGCCAATTTCGATGGACCGTTGTGTTATTGTTGTAATTATGGCGTAATTTAAACATTCTTCACTCACTAATTAGTTTTCATACACTTTTTAGATACATATTGTGAATATTTAAAATCAATTAAATCGTAGAAACCTTGATATATCCTAATCAGTCACACCTCTTAATTGCTATTTGCTAAACTTTGATAAGATATGCAACCCTGTAAATAATCGTTCAGCAATCAACTGTCACTATGGAATAAAATCACGTTTGTTGACAAAACTTGAATGATTGATCTTTTTTCTTTTCTTTAGGCACATGATACTCAATATTTACTCGTTTGTCTTCACAAACTTAGCTTAAAAGACATTTTTCCTAGAAGAAAGTCTCAGCAAACGGATCAAAATTACGACTTGTCCTCGGGGCTCAGTTTTATCAGAATATTGTGTGGGCAAAAAGTTTTAGTACCACCAAATTGTGTTTTATACGTTAGTCGACCTTCGCTTAAAAAAAGGGCGACAAAATAGAAGAAATCGATTTTCCCAAAGCGTTTTTACTTGAGCCATCTTAAACTGAGTAAATATGTGCTAAAGCAGTAGACAAAGGCAACTCTTCATACCTACATTTTATAAGCCTATAAGATATAGAATCTAGCACTAGGGCTCTGCTAGGGACTTACTATTTTCCAGTTTTCCATGAACTGTCAATTATTTCCGGGATAAAGAATAGCATAAAACGATTTTGCCAGTAGAAGAATTTTTTTACGTAATTGTATCAGTAGACACTTCCAAAGATTAAGGGCCTGCCACCGCTTTAGTGCCGTAAAACGTTCGTGTAACTAATAGTTTTGCTATAAAAAAAATAATTAACAACACGATATTTTTTCGATACTTTTGGATACACCTCCAAAACGACTTGGATTTTTTAAAATATTTTTACACAGAAAAATTGATGGCTAGATTTCCTTCATAACTGAAATAGCATATGTAAATCTAAGAATATTTTGCAAACAAAACTGTCCAAAAGGAGGTTCAATCTTGACATTCTGGCTTCGAGCAGTCGCAAGGCTTACATTGGGTAATATATACATATTGCCTTATCTTTTACAAACATAAAACTATGTAACAATGTTGCCTATGCATAATAGGTATTAGATTAGCTTACAAATCCTTGACTTGACTTATGTCAGGACATCAATGTCATCAATTTCGCAGCATCGATAATCACTCCATCTCCATTAGTGGTCCAGCATTGATTAGCTATCATTCACACACTGGTGCAAACGTGACACTTACTATTAGCAGCCGTCTATATTACAAGCAACTTAATTAGTATATCGATAATTGTTAGAAAACAATGTAGGTATGGGAGATTATGTATTTATAGATCATTAGCTGGGGTGGGTTGCGCTTTTGATAAACGTCTTAGAAATTGCAATGACGCCACGATTGGTTATAACTAAGAGTAGCACTGCCACTTAAAAAATTTGCAAAGGCCTCCACTGAATGGCAGCAAGTGGTCGAGTTGACCTTTTTTGCCACTATGTACGTACTTTCTTATGCGGTGCTTTAAGGCGATATATACGCCCCAATGTTAACGCAGTATATACTGTCCGTGCGCCCGCTCGATGCCAAAATATCAATATTGAACCTCCTTTTGAACAGTTTTGTTTGCAAAATATTATTTGATTTACATATGCTATTTCAGTTATGAAGAAATTCTAGCCATCAATTTTTCTGTGTTAAAATATTTTTAAACATCGAAGTCGTTTTGGAGGAGTTTCCAAAATAAGCGAAAAAATATCGTGTTGTTAATTATTTCTTTAAATCAAGTTACACGAAAAGACCTTTTGTCAAAAATTATGTACATGAATCAATAATAAATATTATATTTTTAAAACCTTTTAACCTAGCCGTTACTAAGTAGTATGCTTTAGAAAGTAACCGTTTTACAGCACTAAAGCGGATGTAGGCCCTTAACGAGGAACCATACAAGTTCAATTATTTATTTAACAATTAATGAGTACACATCTATAATACACAGACAAGAAGAAGGAACCGAAATTAGGTACAAAGGTTTTGCTTATTGCTAAAGAAATTTCTTCCAGCATACGAAAGGAGATGGATGTTTTTATTTCTCTATAAAAATAACTAGGAGCACCATAATACAAAGCTTCTTAGACTAATATGAAAATGTCTCTATCTGTAGCGCTAATCTGTAAAAAATCTTAATGAAAACTTAGGTGAAGTAAGCTGGCAATCCCTAGCAACGAGTGGTTTAAAATTCACTAAAACTTCTGTAAGTTTCCACGATGAAAAATTTCACAGAATTGACGAGCAGTTCTATCTTACCACATAAAATTTTACTGACTCTTTTATTGCTGAATTTGTCTGTAACACAATCAAACATCGAAGATATTCTTCTTCTTTTTTTCGTTTTTTGAATGTATGGAAAAGTCTTTAAATTTTTGTGACCAATAGGCGGCCACGCCAATCGCAGCATCAGTGGCGACGAAGAAAATTTTATAATACTGGAACCTCTATTAAACCCGACTACCTAGTACCTCATCATCATCAACATAAATAGCCTTTTAATGTTCCCACTGCTGGGACACATGTTTCCTCTCCGTGAGACGGAAATGGGCCATAATGCCAATAATCCACCACGCGGGCCCAGTGCGGGTTGGTGGATGTCACATGTCTTCTAATTTTTGGTTCTAGGACATGCCAGTTTCGTCACGATGTTTTCCATCACCGTTGTGAGAGTAGTGGTGATGAAATCATTCACACAAAGTAAAGCGCCTGCCTGGGTTCGAACCCACGACCTACAACTTGTAAGTCGCGGCCGATTCCTAGTACCTACTTGTAACTAATTATGCATAAAATCCTATTAGCCATTGTCATCAGTTTCTTCGCACTTTGACACGACACATGTCTATAAAATACATATACATAATTACGACGTATATAGTGCCACGTGCATGTATGTAGTGTATATCGATCTATTATACCTACACACCTAGACGTACTATGTGAAGTGGGAATGCTGTTAATAAATAAGTAGGTAGGTTCGTTGCACATAAGTAACATAGTTTATTTTCATCACCGATAATAAATCAGTGATAACAAAGTAGATAAGTGTTAATATAATTAAATTCATTTTAATTAATAAGCCCAGTCCACTACGTAGCTATTATAAATTGCGTTCTACGTAGGTACATAATGATTATAGGTATATATGTTTGTATGTAGGAATATGTCTTATAAATATATTACAATCATGAGCATACAAAGTGACAACATTGTGTATTTGCTGCATGACAAATTACCCCGGTTCCTGAATTGAAAAATTCATAATTGATAACTTACCAAACTCTACTTTAATTTGAGAAAGCATTACCGTAAACGATAAGTTATACTATTCAGAATCTGGGGAATATATGTAGGAAAAGGTTCCTGAAGTTTACAATTTTGCTTCCGTATGATTGAATTTTGAAATATTTTAGAAATTATGTGATTCTACAAAAACTATATAGATATGGAAAGATGTCGCATAGAATGTCACCTTTGCTCTCTTCATTAAAAGGGACAAACTCACTACTGAATCTGCTGAAAAGCACACGGGACAAAAATTAAAGTCAAAGTAATCAACGGAACTCTACTGAACGTTTTTAAAGTTATTAGTACATTTTTCATCTGAAACCAGCGCTTGAGAGTTTCTGCCTCAACGTCCATTTTTAATGAACTCTTTTCATGAATATATCGGAGCTTACAGTTGAACGCAGGTATATGCGTTAAATCCTGAACGCGGCCAGTAGCTGTAAAACTTTTTTTCCCCTTTTTACGCTTTCTATATTATAAGTGTTCGGTATTTGAGTTACGTACATAAAAATGAATTATCGTACGTCTTGAGTAGTAAAAATTTCTGTGAAATTTCAGGCACATCTGTAATGTTGACTGTTGATTTTTTCGACGCAGTTTCCCATATACCTACCTAAGCAATTTTTCATACTTAGACCTTTTATCTTAGGCCAGGACAGGACCGTAATTCTTACCTATTAATTACCTAAGTGTCATTGTCCATTCCTTTACATATTTCTAAGAAATGTCTAGATTACAAAACAAAACATTATTAGATAAGAAATCTATTCTCTTTATTCTAACCCTCACCCTCAGTTTCCCAGCTCAAAATTATCGCAGAATTAATGCGACAAATTGTCAAGCACGCGTTATCTGTTGAAAATTCATTCAACCAATCACAGCAGATAACACGTGATTGACAATTTGTCACATTAATTCTCCGATAATTTAGACCTGGGAAACTCAGGGTAAGTATGCCTATAGAGGCATTTGTTTTGACAGTTACCGAGCGTATTAATCTCTTGTCCTTCGATTATTAACAGTTAGTACCTACATAATAATAGAGTTATTCAATAGGTATTATTTGAAATAAAACTATTATCTAAATGATTGGTAGGTTTACGTAAGTTGAATATCGGTTACGTACGAATTAATTGAGTTTAATTTATTTTAGGAAGCCTGACAAATGTGCTGTGATATTTATAGACGCGATTTATTTCAATGTTAGCGATCAAATAGACGTAATAGTTACCTAATATTAGCTGAAGTTCTAAATTGAGCATTTTAAGTAAAGAACGTGTCAACCCCTAATTTAATAACAAAGCTTGACAAGTTTTCAACCTAAAGTGGAGTTTGACAATTACTCGACCTGAAATTCTTAATAAAAATTAGGGGGAAATCTATTTGACTGAGTTCTTGTACAAGCCTGAGCACTTTTGGAAACAGGAATTTAGGGCCCTACTAACTATTTGAACCTAGTTATAAAACCAGTCAACTTTCGCCGACCCCAACCACTACTTATTACACTGCCATTTAAATCAGAAGAAGCTAAGACAATACCTATTCAAGAGCCTATTAGACTACATCAATTCCTAAACAATATTGCCCTAGGTAGTGATTTTGGCTACAAATCCCTACATGCTTTGCAAGCCTATATTTAGAAAACGGAAACCCGGCTTTCAATCAGCTTGTTCAGTGAACTTTCCATTAGCCGCCACATTATTGAATAGCATGTACGAACGAGCTGGAACAAGCTGAGAGCTGAACGTAATCCTGATGCTTTCGATATTCGACCTATTTCTGCTAAAACAGCTGAGGAGATATTTGGTATACTGGTAGGTTAAATGCATGCTGTAGAACTGCTAAAACAGCGCAATTTTTCAAAATAAATCCAAGTAACATTTTGGTATAGATAATTCAACTCATCTGTGCGCGCGGCGCTATGTGTTGGTAAACCTTAATTAAAGCTGTATAAAACGCACGCACACATGGCGATGCGCACACAGATTAGTTGAACTATCTATAGTGCATGACAATCCGATTGTTTTATTACCATTCAGACTTTTGGACCAGCCTTATCGCTGATACAATGTCACCTTTTTTAGGCCCTCTTATGAACTTTATTTTCAGGGAACAGGCAGCGACTGAAGACTTTCCGTTGAAGTGATGATGAGAACGCAGCAATTTTCATTCCGAGTTGACTGTCTTTTTATGAGAGCGTTGTTCTATCTATAAGTTATACGTCGCGTGCAACATTGTTAGTTAGGTGTGCAACATTGTTGGGCAGGAAATGCAAGGCATTTTCGTTGAATCACTTTAGAGCAAAATAAGTTACTGCTCGCTTGTCTAGCCACACCCTAAGGTTAAAAACGTTATTTGCCACGTGTTGCTTTAAGTAATGATGACGTGTCAGAATTCATTATGACTCCCTCATCGAATGCAACAGGCTATTCAGAGACTTCAGAGCTTCAAGCTGAGCTTATTAAGTCGACTCCTTCGTAAGAATGTTTCGTCGAGACAGCAAGATAAAAAGAAAGAAATAGTAGGTATTGTACTTATATTTTTTTGTCGATACAGATTAAAAGGCAACTTTTTTATGTTAGCCCACACTCACACTGTCTCAATCCCCTCGCGCGAGGCCTCAACCAAAGCCTTCCAGATATCGTTTCCCTGAGCCACATCCAGCCAGCTCCCGCAGTAGGCGTCTCGCCATCTCTTTCTGAGCCGAAACAGCTATTACGAAAATGAAATTATGATTTCTATAAAATAGTCTGTAGTTCAGCGGTCACCAATGGCGGACCGCGGTCCGAAACCGGACCGCCAATCTATTTTGTGTGGACCTTAAAGTAAACACTATAATAAAATTTACTTGTGTTACTTGAGTGCGTAATTTAATCATTTTATCCCGTCCTTTGTCTTAACTGCCGTATTAACTATATAACTTACATATTCATGTTTATTTTTATTTTTAACAAAGTAAATGAAACACGTGACGATTGCTGGGGAGGTTGTTTTAAACCTTACGGAACGCGAAGATCATATTATTTAAAAATACGGGCCCCAAATGATTTTAATTGGTGAGCCCTGGTCTAGGTAAATGAATTCATTGGAGATAAAATGGCGTGCGATCGAAGATTAGGGCTCTCCCTAGAAGCAGACTGCTGTAGCCTGAACAAAACTGAACTGAATAAAGATAAAGACGATAGTTTTAAGGGAGATTTTAATAACAAATAAATAAATGAAACACCATTGAGCACAGAAGAAAGTTTTTAGCTGAAGCTCACGCCTGGTTTTCACGCTATAGATTCGCAGAGCTTAGGATCGATTTTCTTCTCTATCTCGATAGATTAATTCATACTATTTCAACAAGCCGCGTTGCAAATACCGCAATTGCTCCAAACAATAAATTTCACTCCGAAACAAAAAACAGACATCTCTTATCTAAATCAATTAACGACTTCAGTGGAAACATACAGAAGCAGACAAACAGAGTAATAATACACTATTTACTTTTCATTTGTTATATATCTCTTTATGATAAGTGATAAGAATGCATTGTGCAATACATAGAAGCATAGAAGTCTGCCGAACATTCGCACCAACGGAAGATTTTGAGATAAATTGGTATCTTTTACTATCAAAATATTATCTAAAGCAGCCAGACTTTTGTTATGTCTACCTAGTAGAATGTTTAGATAGCTTGTGTATCTAAGTGCACCTGCATTCGTCTATTTACTTTGAGATGGAGTCTCGAGATACCTACTGTGATGAACTTCTCGGCTTTTTATTTGTGGCATCAATATTTTTAGAAACAGTGTACAGAAAGGCACGTGCTGCTAGCCTAACAATTATTGACATATTATGTACTGTTGTTACTTTTTTATTTCACAATAATCCTTCCGACCGAGTTTCGGTCACAGTAGCCAATCTCAGCGGAGATTAACCAAATGCACACAGGAGATATAAGTAATATTGAACAAGTATGTGCGCAAACATAGGTGCACTCTCCGTTCAATTATAACATAATATATTTTATTTGGCAAAATACTCTCATAGTCCGATGGGTTGCCAATCAAATACGGCCGGAGAGAGATCAAGCTGCTTAACGTGCTATGAGAAATTCCTAATCAAAAAGTTTTATTTCACAAAACATAATATAAGTAAATACAAACAGTAGATACCTTTAGAGCTTATCTTAAGAATATATCAATGAATGAGCATAATGGCCACGGTAAGGTGTCACAATTTATAAAAGATGCAAATGAGCGTGAGTTTCAAGAAAATTGTCGCGGGAAAAGATTAGCCTTTTCAGCATGTCAGCGTACCTAGTTGATAGCAGGGCGCAGTTTTAGGGTGTGCCTGTACTTAAGTATCGACAATCATGAAGGCCCTTTTGATAACATTACAGCACATCACGCCAGTTTTAACCAAAGGTTAAAGCAAAGGTGTGCATGTCGCACACTCATCGCATAACGTGCACACATATAGCATAACGCTTAAAGCAAAGGTGTACCTTTCACACACTCATCACATAACGTGCAGACATATCAAACAACGCTTAAAGCAGAGGTATACCTTTAGTAGTACACTTACATTTCGCCCACTATGCTTCGTTCCCATTTAATAGTGTGCAATGAGTACTTGTGGACACTTGGCTTAGAATAATCGTCTCGTGGAGATCAAGTCAAGATAGCATACCGGACTCCTGACAAAATACTCGCTCTTAGATGTGGCGCCTAAATATTGCACCTCTTGATATCATCCAAATATAATCGGCTAATAAGTTTCACTTTGTTATTTATTTACGTGCTGTTCCAGTATCAATATAATCAATAGATAAGCTATTCATATCACAATGATAACAGTTTGAGCACGTTTCAATGACGAACCCGTTTGTTTGGTCACGTGTTACGAATTCCCGAAAACGTGGGTTCGTCAGATATGATGATTTAATCATTATATTGTGTCTACCTGTAAATGCATTTAGCATAATCAGCATATTTCCACTGCTGGGACACAAGCCACCTCTCTGTGAGAGGGACTGGATATCAACGCCGGGGTCCCTAAGGGGTCGGTACTTTCAGCAACATTGTTCTTGTTGCACATAAATGATCCGCTAAAACCTTTAGGTGTGCAGACGACAGCACTGTTGCTGAGAGATATATACCCGACACACGCGCTACTGAGCTTCAGATGCGGTCTCTCCGGGAGGCCATGGTTGGGCGCTTGAATCTATCCTCGAAGGCAGTCTCCGAGTGGGGCGATGCCTGTGTTCAATGCTGCTAAGACCCAGGCGTGTCTTTTTCCCACTAAAAGGAGCCAATTACACCCGGCTCCTTCTTTCTGTGGTGTGACCGTGCCGATAACGGACTATCTTGAGCTTCTTGACGTTACGTTGAAATCGACTCTCAATTTTTGTCCATACATTGAGGAAAAAGCTCAATTGGCTGGCAAAAAGTTGGGGATCCTTGCAAAGGTGAGACGGTACTTTACGCCAGAACAGTTGCTCAACTTGTATCAAGCGCAAGTTCGGTCATGCATAGAGTACTGCTCTCATCTCACGCAAAGTACCAGCTGGATACACTAGATTCAATCGAAAAACGGGCCAAGAAACTCATCGGCAATAAGATACTGGTTGAGTCTAGGCTCCAGAGCCTTGAACATCGGCACCAAGTGGCCAGTCTGTCGGTTTTTTATCGGTTACATTTCGAGGAGTGTGCTATGGAATTGCATGAACTAATTCCTCCTTGTCCGTTGCATCATCGGCCAACAAGATGTACGGCGATGCGTCATCGGTACATAGTGTACATCCTACCCATACGAACCAAACGTTTTAGGAATACTTTCATTATGCGTACAGCTAAGGAGTGGAATTCCCTGCTAGAGTCTCTTTAACACAAGAGTGAATAGGTTTCTTCTAGGTAAGCGTGCTACATCGTCGACCACATCATCGCTTGCCATCAGGTGAGATACTGGTCAAGCGCGAGCATATCAATAATGAAAAAAAGATATATACGCGGGCTCGGCGCAAGTTGGTGCAAGTCGATGGATATCAATCACATTTATCATCGAATTTCTGTTTCTATAAAAAATTGCGTTTTCTTACTATGATTTCGCTCACCGTTTTAAGTTCTAATTATATTTACATAATATATAACTGCATTGAATAACATCTTGTATAAGAGATTTTAGTAGATTCCGAGGTATCAAAATAGCTTAGACTAGTTACTACGTATTCTAAATTCTATGTCAGCACAATGACAGCATTGAGGCTAAGTAAAGTTTGTAACTCAAATTAAAACAACAGAAAAGTAACATTTTACTCAGAAGTTCTCACTTCTAAAAACTAGGACAAAGTCCTTTTATGTAAATTTCAGTTCCAAGGACCATTTTATATTTCCCTAAACAAAAAACATATTAGCCTTATTTAAAAATGAGACCACACCATTTATCTTTAAATGCTTTCGACGCAACTTATCAAGATCACCCAATTTATGACCATTTGGTACACCAACTCACTAAGTATCCAATTATCGTTTGACAAAAACTAGCGACCTTAATGACATCCCAAGTTCTGTTTTCAGGGCAGGTCAATAAATTTATGACTTTGGGTACGTACCTACGTCAAGTACTTCCAAAGTTACAAACAAAGGAGGGTAGAAGTACTTCGATCTTATCGGCCTGAATTGTTCGGAACTTAGGAGTTTGAGTTTGCCCTATTTTCTAGGCGAGGGCTGAGTGAATAATAGGACTCTTACTTCAATTACTACATTTGAGATTCCTGTCAATTGCCATCGTAAGACCTACACATGCAAAAGGGAAGTAGTTGTTATGTTGCTTTCGTTCTTCGCAATCATATTTAATGACGCAAAAAGATTCTAATAGAAATACCTTTATAAACGTAAAACCTGACTGAAATACAAGTATTATTAGCGTAGCTCTACTTTACTATTAAATGCAGTTTTCTTTATTGCAAAATAGAGTTAGATTGCAAATAAGAAGCATTCGGGTTCAGCTAGTTCAGCATAAGCAAATAGTAGTTTATAATCACTTATAATATGCCCTTAAATGTAGTACCTCTTGCACAATATTTCCACAGTGCATTTCCCAAGATTACCAAACTTGTGACAGACTGAAAGATAAGACACGCTGAAATAAACGATAAGAATGAGGTATTTTAAATTGCAACATCGATATAAACAAATTGCGCACAAATAACCATGATTTTCTTAAACAAGTTCATAACGACAAAAACTAAAAAGCTGCAAGAAACAAATACTTCTTTAGGAAAACTATATAAACACACAAAAAAAGGCCTTCTTACAAAACCGTTGTTTACAACAACCATACCACTAAGTACAATCCACACAACGTCATAAATTCCCATTTTACGACACAATCTCATCTTACGCGGAGCTCACTCCAGCATTAAGCCCTGCTGACGCGAGATTATCACGCGACCCAGATTAGGGCGGCGGCTGACAGCCAACAGCTGGTCTGTATCAAAAGTTTCATGACCTCGCACCATTTAGGTACTAGCCTACGTACTTTTGAATATAGCAAAATAGATAGATTACTCTTTATTGTAGGTACACTAAGTATAATGGACAGTAAAGAACTCTTAAGGATAAATAGGAGTCTCACAAGATACGTATATGGTAGATGTCTAGATGACTAGAAGTTGGGTAGGCAAAGTGATCAATCTTTGAAATATTTAAATATAAATCGGGTTGTGATGCGTAGATCCTTCATGCTATTCTCTATGTTACATCATAGGTGCGCTTCGAGGAATACCCCTTTTTCATACAATATTTACCAAGTTATGATTTGATATTGTGGTGTTCACTAGTAAATTTATCAGTTAGTAGACAGCACTGAATGGTACGTCCAGACACCGCTGATGCAATCTAATAATGAATAGACGTAAACATTCAAGTGCTCTGCTACGTATATTTAAGTGTATACCACAGGTATAATGATTTAAATAAGAATTTGCCAATAAGATTCTCTATCCCTAAATGCGAAAGCAAGTTCTCCAACCTAACCAAATCATCAAGATACCTATCACCCTTTTTTCCGGGCATTTATCCATATGTGTCACATGTACGCCTTGTAGGATAATTTGTGCTCAACAATAAACTTTCCCTTTCGTGTTTATAATACACTGTACATCATACATGATATAATTACGAAATCAACTTTATATGAACCTCATAAAACTATATTCACCATGGTATGGTAACATCATATACGATACCAGTAAACCACAACAGCGTGTCAGAAAACTTTATAACAAACATCGAGTTTACAAGTGTTATTAACCTATTTTCTGAGTTAAAGCTTGTGCAATTTAAGGTAAAAATTACATTTAGTACCAACTCCGTGTTCCTGTATTCACGAACTGTTGGTTTTCTTTACCCAACGTTGTTTTTTAGGGTTCTGTTCCTCAAAAGGAAAAAAAAACCCTTATAGGATCGTTATCTGTCTGTCTTTCCGGGAGTCAAGAATTTTTCTCCGGTACGCCTGGAGGTATCAAGTTGAAATTAATATATTATACTCAAGGCTGCAATCCCTTGGAGCCGTAAAAAAATCTTACTTCTAGATCAACGGAATCAAAATATATAGCCTTATAAGTCGAAAATTTGACGAATTGCAAGGGAAACAAAACCTACAGAGTACTTCCCGTTAACACACAATCATGAAATTTGGCAAGAATAGATGTCTTATAGCACAAGTAAAGGAAAAAATCTGAAAACCGTCAATCTACCTAAATAAAACAAAAGATTAATAACCTAATTACAGTTGGTAAACTGACCGAGACTTATGTCGATGTATGGTGACAACAGTTTTCCAACGGCAAAGTTAATTTTGTCCCTCAATCCACTTTTTATTTTCGTTAGAGCAATATTCGGAGCTCATTGTTGACGACAAGCTTCAGTAATGTTACCTAACTATTTTGGTAAATGTAGCTGCTTTTACGGAACCCTCGGTGCGCGATTCCGACTCGCACTTGGCCCTTTTTGTAACCTCAACCTGCATTCTTGTATAAAAATATGAACAAGTATAAGGTATACAGGGAACATGACTGAATGATCGAAAAGCTTGCTACGCCATTCTACGTTGCGGAAACCTACTCTGCGCTACGTTTTGTTCCACTGTGCTACGCTGTTCCGGGCTGTGTTAGTCTATGCTACGCTTTGATAATTTAACCGATGGTCATATATCATTAAATTCTGTATTACTTATGTAATAAGCTGCAAAGATTCACGATAGCCTACATCAGAAATAACCATTGGATATTGGATAACGTCCAGGCACAAGATTAACACCATTTTTTATCTCCTAAAATAAATCGTTTAAGACCAGCTGACTAAGTGTTCATCACAACTGTCTCGTAAAACCTTCGGCTTTTAAACACTTTTCATCCATATTTCATGTATAGGACATAAACCTTCCGCTACAAAACTTTCTAGAATACATAGGTTTACAACCGGCGGAATGTCGCGTAAAAGGTACTGTTAGGCACTGTAATAAAACATGATTTCTTATTAACAATGATCAAATCAATTAAAATAGTAAATTCTACGTAAATCAATTAATTTCTAGATACGGATACCTTCCGCAACGGCGGTGAAGACTTTTCTCCGCTGATTCTGAGATTGACCGCCGTGACAGAAATTCGGTCTGGAGAAAACATTATGACATGCTTACCAATATTATTATGTTGCCTAATCTAGGCCGCAATAACTACAAAAACAAACCTATATGACATTTCCACAATTTCCTATGACAAGTTTTCATGCCGGATAATCGTTAGGCAGGTAAATATACCTACGACTTTCTATCGATATCTGGACCTAGATTATCCAGAAATCTGCTTATCTACATGAAAGTTGATTGAGAGAAAGTAGGTTACAACTTACTGCTAGGCAGTGAGCCAGCGAGCACTCCAATACATATTGCGAGCTTTGAGCACGAGGATTGAAAATGGAAAAAGGGAATGCATTGAAAACGTGAGTGTTCAAACATAACATAGTTACTTCTACGAGAGTATTATCCGTAAAATAATGTAGGTACCAGCAGTTATGTAGTCAGTTAATGTACCCTAAAATTAATGTTCTAGAGAAACGCTTTTAACGTCCATAACAATTTTAGGGTGGTGATGTCCTACGGTCAAGTGCGATCATAACTCAGTTTGGCAATTTAAGTGCCTGGTACTTAGGTACGGTCCGCCATGCGCCAGGAAAAAGGGTCTATCAGTTTTGACTGTCACCAGACAGCTCTTACACAGTTTCAATAAACATTAACATTAACGTTAACGCGACCGAGCACGAGTAAAAACTCACACGAGTATTACTCGCGAATTTATAGTGGTGCAGTTTACTTAACTTACAAACGCATTACCTGAAAGGTCACGACGTCATACCCACCTGGGACGTGTGCTAGTTTTCATTGCATTCCGTCTTTAACTTTGAAACTAAGTAGAAAACTCACGTATAGCACTAATTCAAAATAAGGTTAGTAGTGGAAACTTTACTACGGGCGAACTTTTTCAGGTACGCTGCTGAAAAAGCTCGCTCGTAACAAGCTTTACCAGATACTACCTACAGGCTACAAAGCCAAATTATAAGTTACTCTCAGCTTCTGAACTGAGAATGCGAAGTTGAGAACTATTTCAATTCTCCTTAACCCAAGTTGAGTTTGACAAGTTCTGAACTGCAAATTTACAATTCAGAAACCAGGATTATGTTATTTTGAAGTTTCCAAATCACACTATCCAAATGACAATAGCATGTCAACTACTAATTGTTAATGTAAACTTGTGCAGATGTTATATATTGCAAGAATCCCTTATACCTAAACATTTTCCAGCCGTGCCTTAACAATCATCGAAATATTGAATAGAACAGTTGTTTATTCTACCAGAATCATAATACTTACGTCTTACGTAATTGAGATAAGTATTTGACAGTATATTGCGTCTGTGAGCTAAATACAGAGCATGTATGATAAACTCTGGGGGCACGGACGCAATCACACAGTTGGAATAACATTTGGCCAAAATAGTGTTGGGCTAACAGCAAACTTGTGAAATATATGTGTTATCTAGATATCCCAGCAAGAGTGAACAGGTATCTTTTGGGTGAGAACTTATCCATCGTTTTCGATCAAGGTTAAGAGCTGACTCATCACGAAATTAAATAAATATAAAAGCTATTACTTCCTCCTGCATCCGTAAATATCTATACTAATATTGCAAAGAGTGAGTGAATTTTTGATAGCTTGCGTATATGTGGGGGGAAATTTTCAGAACTAGTCCACTGATTGAAATAGTTGAAACTTTTGTACCTTGCAAATAATCATCCTTTTAACATTCAAAGCTTCATTGGCTATATATATCTAAATATAACAAAGGCAAAGCCTGGGCGGGCTTCAGCTCAAAAACAAATATTTTTAAAGCCTTTTAAATCAAATGCCGGGTTAGGTCATGCGCTTTTACAGAACTTTGACCTTTTTGCGGATCCTATTTCAAATGTTGCGCGTTGACTGAACTTAAAATTAGAACACGTTAACCGTTTTGACATTTATCCTTCTATTTCTCTTGATTTCTACGTATTTAACCATAATAAAATTATAGATTACTTTTAGGCAAAAGTGTTCCTGTGTCGACCACATCAAAGCTTAGGTAACATTAGGTGAGAATTCAAGATAATTACTAAAGAAAATCCATATTTAGATATGGATTTTCTTCCTTACTCAATTCATATAATTGTTACCTTTTCATGTCTTAGTGGGTAAACGGATTTGGATGTAATTTGACATACGGGTAAACCATGCCGGGGATAGGTTCCTTGGGCTAAATTTCACGCGCACGGGCAAAGCCTTGCCTGAAGCTATAAGTGTTTAGATAAGTTTATGCTACTATTTAGCAAGTACGTATCACTATAGGTAATAAATTATTTTTTAAATATCAATAGATAGATAGAGATAAAGGAAACTTCCATTAGTATAAATTTTCGTGATCAGTGCTGAAAGGAAGCTTCAAATCTACGTAAACATGAAAAAACGAACAGCGACCGACGTTTCCTCGAAACAGAAGACAGAAATTACATTAAAGATTCTACATTTATCCCGGAATTGTTTTCGCAATAAACAATAGAATTTTATGCTGAAATATTCATGAATTTGTATGTACCGAGATAATAAGAAGTAGTGTTTATGATGTGCCACAAACTGGATTGTGGCGAATCCAGTTTGTGGCACATCATAAACAAATAAGAACAGCTCAAAAAATTATACTATTTAGTAAAATTCTCCAAATAGAGAGTAAATCTGCTTCTACTTAACTAAACATTACAGAGATTTTTATTTTTAAGACTATGTATTTACGAAAATTTACGCACTTTCAGTAATTCCAGCATAATCATTATTATAGTCAGTGGTATCCCATACAAAGAAACCGTGCCGACGTACTGTAATGATTATACTGATTAATTTTGTGATCTATCTATCGCCGTGGAACGGTACCGAACGCGATCGATTTACAAAAAATAATTAGATGAAAAACGCTAGTTACGTCGGCAAGGTTTCTTTGTCCCATACATGAGGCATCTGTATGCTAGTATTATATTATCTGTGATTATAATTAATGAGACAACTGAAAAAATAAGAAGGTAGTTACTATGCCTGCCTAGTGCCTGCCTACTAATTAAAACACATTTAAAAATGTGAAAATCTTAAACGGCGACTTTTCCGAGAAATATTAATTATTTCAGCGAATAGTTTCACGTTGTTAATTACCATTTTCCTCTTTCAGTGGCTTTTGTTGAATGCTACCTGAAAGAATAGCCAGAAGCTTACAATGTCTAAAATGAACAATTAATGAGCATTTTAGAAAATACTTTTCAAATGTCTGCAAACTGTCATGGAACAAGTATTGTTCCTCTGTATTTTGGTCTCGCCATCACGTTATATTTCTTCACTTTCCATGAATTTTTCTTTGTTTATCATGGATAGAAAGAAAGTGCAAATGAACTTTGATATTAAGAAAATACTGTAAAAAGCGAGCGACCCTTTGACTTTCAGCATTGTTTTCGCAATAAATCATAATCATTTCCTGAAACATTGTTTACAGTTAAATCTTCAAGCCCATTTACTTTGTGGAAACAAACAACAACACAGGGCATCAAAGAGGTACCTACCTACTTCTAGCTACACGCAAAACAGAACGGGTGTCTTGGCAGCATTTCAAGAATAGGTACATACGTCAAATTCAGTACAGCCTTCACCAACTTCTGATACTTATTCACAAACTGAAGATACGTCTGTCTTTAAGCCATTACCTGAATACACAAACTAGGCTTACTTCAGTGTCTAAGCTTAGGAACAATATTTTTGAAAATTAGGCAACATAGGCAAGGGAAAAACAGTTGTTTTAAGAATTTTCTCTCCTCTCTTATTACGTATAAAAATCTATCTTCAATCTATCTTCATAAAAAAGGTAAGACATATTAACGCCCAGCCTAAACCACTATTGATAGAAGTTTGAAATTATGAGAATATGTTGATTTTATGTAGATGTCATTTAAGAAATAATTTTTCGAAATACATCCCCTAAAGAGTTAAATAGGGTATGAAAGTTTGTATAGTAATTTTTATTTACTCTAAGATAGCCTGGGAGCTCAGTTAAATTTGCCACAACTGACCAGGAAGCCAGAATCCTGAAGTGAAAAAAACCGGGGCTGGAATCATGAGTCTCTCAAACTACAGGAGTGTTCTCGTGAAACATAAAGAAAAGAAGTATATCCGGGGATAGAATAATGTGTGGTAAAGACTCTCAAACATCCAGGAAATCAGAATCATGAAGAAGTACAAAATTACTAAATCTGTATTAACCAGAGCGAAGCCGGTGCTAGTCATGCATAAAGTCTTTCTGTTCATAATCGTATGTAAGCACTGCTATAACACCCTTATCCTGAACAAGAAGCACAGTTAAGTAGTGTTCTCAAAATAGCCTAGCGCAGTTGTTTATCAGTCATACTGGTGCGAGTGACTTGTTTACGAGATGTAATGCTATCACCCCGCCTGTTGTGGCGCACAGTGGATCAGGGAAAGTTTATGGCTCACCGTAAGCTGGAGCTATTGCGGATAAGCTTTGCATGCTACGTGGTATGAGGAAAACATGGAACATAGCTGTTGTTATAGACATTATCTCAAAGGAAGTTTATTGGACAATTAAATAGAACTTCAATACATGCTATATATGTTATTAGTATATATTGAATTCGCTTAGACAATGCCTATAAAATAGACAATGGCTATCAAATAGACGTTATGGCTGACTAACAGATAAACGTGTAATGTGAACAAATTAACAAAGGCTAAACTCTTTACAAGGTGCAAGTCCGATCCTGCATGGAGTATTGCAGCCTCCTCTGGGATGGCTCAGCTAAATATCAGCTTGCCGCGCTTGACTCGGTGGAACGCAGAGCTAAGAGACTAATTGGCGACGTCAAACTGGTGGATGCCAAGCTTCACAACTTGGCTCATTGCCGTAAGTTTGCCTGCTTGTCGGTCTTCTACAGACTGTACTTTGCCGAGTGTGCTCATGAACTCCACGACCTCATCCCCCTTCTACCATCGGCCATCTAGATGCACTGCAAGTTACCATCCTCACCTAGTTGCCATTTCACCAATTCGCACCAAGCGCTTCCAAACAAACATCCTTCATAATGCGCACAGCAAAAGAGTGGAACTCACTGCCTGCGTCTGTGTTTCCGAACGCATACAACCCGAATCTCTTCAAAGTTAGAGTTAACAGGCTTCTTCTGGGTAAGCTCACTCCATCGACGACTTTGTCTCTGTCACCTCTAACCTAGACTAGAGTCAAAAGCAAAACCATCACAAAAAAAAAAACTTTTTGCCAATGTTATGTTAATGGTTTCTACAAAATTGTATATTTACTGTGTACATAATACATACAGATTCGGTGTACATAATATTGTACATCTTATGACGTATCTTTTGGACGTTAGAATCAATAAAAGGTCCAAAATCTATTATAATATATTAATTTTAACACTAAATATACACTTAATATAATCTTAGCACTGTCAGTCACACTAATACGACACAAAAAATACACATTGAAAAAAACTAGCAAGTTGGCTTTGGCTAATCACCTGTCACTTCTTACGATAATCTCCACACTTTATGGCTTCTATAAACCTTTGGCACTACAACAACGTGGGTCACAATACACAACAAAAAATAATATATCTTCAATGTCACCGAATAGTAACATCAACTGTTGCCTGCACATTTGTTAGAATTCCTCTCACATAGTAAGAAAATAAGGTCAAATATCAGACGAATAAATTCTGACAAAAATATCTAGCTAGCAGGGAGTTCTGTCTTTAATTACACTCAAGGGAATCCTTCGTGCTGTCATTACCATTTTAATGAAACGCTACGAACCTACGATGGGACGGAGACTCGTCACTCACGCTCGTTTCGGTGTAAATGCGGCCGAGCTGTTAATTTCAGAGGCTTGGCATCCTGCCAATACTTCGTTATGACTGTTGTCAGTTTTGTTGTCAAAAACTCATAAAGGAAAATTGTGGGGATGTTGTTGTGGATGTTTTTATGTCATTTTAATATTCGTGAAAAAAAATACTGCAATATTTGCTTGAAAGTGCCACAGTTTAAATAGTGATAGGAAGATAAATATTAACTATTTCTTATTTAATTGACATGGGCTAGACTTAACCTGCATTCAAGCATAATCACCTTTTTCCACTACTGGGAAGTGGTAAGACCTACCGACTCTTTGTGAGAGGCAATGGGCCTTATTCCATGAGGGAATGGGTATATAAACACCTAACTACCTACAAAAAAAAAGGTAAGAGATACACAGATTAGAGAAGAAGCAAGACTAAATCAACCCCAGACTAGTTCCTGTAGTAAGTAGTAGTTTTCGTTGAATTTCCTTCTTGATGCACGGTGTATTTGGAGGGAGTAATCGGAGGAGAGAATAAGTACTTTCCAATGACTTATTAATAGAGACGCATTGTTTCGACCTTCAATTAAATGGCAGGTGAATGAAAAAAATGTGTGCCTAGATCCTTATCTTAAAATGTTACCACTCTACAAATTAGATTTAAGACTATTTCGCGTAAAGGTACCTTAGAAAAGTAGGAACCTACTTGTTGGTTGTGTCTCATGAATTATGAATAACGTATTGCTCTATAAGCACGTGTATTTTATTTCCCTGTCAACGTAAGCACAGATATTATAATACCTACTGATGTAACGTAAGCGTAACTTCAAAGAGCCTTCTTGACATGACAAAATTTTTAACGAATTATATCTTAAGTATTTAGCCGTAAAAATAACTTCAAACGTTGTGCTAAAGTACCTACCCAAATATGTTCCGAAAAATTAAGTTATTTCGTAATATTAAGATCTTTTTAATATCAGAAGCACCGTTAAGTTATTGCCAGATGAAAGGTTCGCGACTTATTTTTATGTAAATAATATATAGGTAAGGTAATACGTATTTAGCTATGTTACCAAGTCTTTATCTACTGATGAATTACGTAACTTAGGTATCTGCTTGACTATAATTAATTATAAATAAGCTAAGATTCTTGAATTAACCAATTGGATACATTAACTACAATATAGTAGGTACCTATCATAATTTTCACTGAAATTCACAATGTTCCACGGATTAATTCGATGTCACTGTAGTATGACTTCGATGTTCCAAAAAAAAAATATATGGATAACGAAATTGTAAGAAGGTTCTTATAAAATCTAGTAGAAATAAGTTTACAAACTATGAAATAAGAATAGAACGTTTATAACACACTTATAATGTCATATAAATTATCCACTTAATAGACTCCACGACGTACAAAATAATTTAACGAGCTAGCTCACAACCTCACATTGTGCAATTTCCTGCTTCACCTTATGAGACACCGGTCTAACACTAAATTAATTCCAAACCCGCTATAGAGACATCATGAGCTATTTTATTACTACGAGTTATCTCTGCAACTGCCATTCTAGACAAGAGAATACTGAATTTATGAGTTAAAGGTTTCTCGGACCTCCCAGCCCCAGCTTTGGGAAAGGCCATTGATGTTTTAATGGAAATAATTCAAAAAGAATGGGTCTAGCAGAAAAAAATGCTTATTCTTTAATTCTTTATTGTACACCAAAACAATACATTTACAAAAAGTGAAATCAATATTCATGTACAAGGGCGAGCTTAACTCCAAAATGGAGTTTTTTTCCAGCAAACCTTTGAGTGATAGAGATTATAATTGAGGGCAGTAATCCAGTGTACAATTTTGCAGTAAGATTTATTAAATTTAAGAAATAAATATATAATAATTATACATACATAAAAAAACTACGTTCATAAATACAAATATACATATATATACGTATATATCTACTAATATTATTTATTGCGTTGAAAGAAAATGCTCCTTAATTTTCCTCTTGAAGACATCGAGAGAAGGGCTATCGCATAGGGAGTGTGATAGAGAGTTCCATTCTTTTATGAAAGATTAGGCCAAGTTCACGAGTGAATAGCTTTTGTAGATAAAATGGGCATTACTTTCATGTAATTGCTTTAGTCGTTCTAAAGGATATCGTTCAATGCTTGTAAGCGGTAACCTATTACTTTCATTCATTTGGGTACGTTTTTTATAATATACTTATCCGTCGCGGTCCGTACGTTTGGTTTAAAGGCACATACCCCCTCTCTCATCACGGCCTTTACACAATCACGTACATGTTATTTGTTAAACTGGACATAATAAACTTAAATATGTAAATATAGATACAATAGCAATGAAGATTTTGATGAGATGATTCGTCCGTTTTCTAGTCGACGGCTGCAAAGACCTTTGTGTTTACTGCCGCGAGATAAATGATTAAATTAAGTGAATTATACAGTACTTCTGTCGCCGCGGTCCTCTATTTGGTTACCCCTGGCTTAGAACATCAGAACCGGTTACTAGTGCAATAAAAAATACCTCAAGAAAACTTACAAAACAACATACAGAACCTTTGGTAAATTAGGTTGAGTTTGGTTGCCAGTCTCACCGACTGAACATAGGTATTTTAAACGGAATGAATGCTTATCTGATACCCACAACATAACTCTGTGTCTGTGTAACTCTTGGTACGGGGTCAATAAATGTCACTAGATGGCGCGATATGCTTCGATTTTTATTAAATTTTGTGTGAATTTTAATTTTTTTAGAATCGATCATAAACATTGTATTTTCTTGTTAAATCAACACTCCTAAGCATAAAATTATGGAATATTGGGCTCTAAGTTCACATTTCAAAGATTATTTGAACGGATCATTTCAAATTAATTCCAATAGATGGCGCGTTTATAAATTTTTGAGGCGTGCCACTCGAATTTTTTAATTTGTTTTGTAACACGTTTTGATACGTGCAAAAAATACTTTGTATAAAATAAATCGTCAGTATTGTATTTAAAGAAAAAAAATATTCACGAACCGAGTAAACCCTTTTACTTGGAAGTCACTGCTAACACCATCTATCGCTTGGGGCGAAACTGACCGCGTTCGATGTAAGTACTTTTAGTAAAATAATCAGTTTAGTCAGACGAAAAACGCTAGTTACGTCCACGTCGGCGCGATTTCTATATTACAACTTTTCAAAGATCAAGAAATGGCAGCTGGAACCAAGAGCTTGGCGTGTATTCCGTGGCAAACATATAAAACGTTATATTCTTGTTGCCACTATAAATTCATGGTCTTCCCAGCCTGACACTCAATGACACGTACAAAAATAAAGCAACAAATCTCCATGTTACCGACATCTATTATTAGATGACTCACAAGTGCACAGGGGGGCCTCAATCCCGACTGCAAGCGGATTGGAGACCCAAGGCCGCTCTACTTGTGCTACAGGATGCTGCAATCGTCACCTTACTTATTTACAATGGGATGAGAACCATCAAGCAATTTGGCATGTCAAATTGTAAATAGGAACTCTGAGTGAATACAGGAGATGGTCTAGTAACTGGATTGACCCTAAAACACATCTTTTAAGACGTGTTTTAGGGTCAAGCCAGAGAATTTCTGCAGTGTGTGAAAGAAAATTAAATCCAAACCGCAATCTCAAAAATCTTTCACTGATGTAAAACTACACTATCGCGGGTTTCTTGTATTTTATTTAAAGATATACTCGCGCTTGACCACTATCTCGCCCATATCTCGCCTGATGGTAAGCGATGATGTGGCCGACGTCGTTGACGGTGAAGCATTGTTGCAGAATGAAAAAATAAATATTTTGACTGTCTGCAAGTCGTCCTAAATGAGCCGTGGGCATGTAGGATGAGTTGATGAATTATCTCCCACCATATCTCCTATGAAGCTGCGGACAAAAGCTTGTATTCCATAGAGCCAAAGGAACATTTATTTCCAGTGTCTCGTATATTGTCTATCTCAATTTATCAAACGTAAATACGTTATTCGAATCCCCGGCTATCATTTAAGTTTTATCTAAAAGAAAATCGTAATTACACTTTTTGACCGCTTTAGTCCGGGCTGCAATTAATCTTGGTCCCCAAGGCCCAAGGCTGTGCCATTTACCTAACGAGAAGGGACTATTTTAGATAAACCAACATACAAGTTTAAGTTCCATTAGATTTTCTTTTTAGAAAACGCAAAAGTTTTAACAACAGAATATCAGAGTTCTACACAATGAGACGGAATGTCAAATCTAAATTGACAACCCTATGGGCTAACTAAAACGAAATTCTATCGACAATAACGATTATCGAAATGCCAAAATTTAAGCTCGAAATTTCCATACATTTTTGACATTTTTTTCAATCTCTATCGCAACTGTTTTGTTGAAAGAATGACACTTGTCTAGGAACTTAGGACCCTATAGTCCATTCGCGTTAAGAAAATATTGAGTCACCGATGTCCGCCGGCCTCTCGACCAATCGAGTCGCAAGCTTTCTAATTTGTTACGATCCGATTGGTCGAGAGGCCGAACAAAAATAACTCACTATTTTCTTAACGCGAATGGACTATAGAGCCCATTTCAAATGTCAAAATTCAAACCATTGAATGTGTTTGCTCAAAATTACACCAAGCAACAAACACACACTCAAACAGCTTTTGAACTTCGAAATGAGACTTGGTGCAAGAAAGCAAGATCTAGGTTGTGCCAACAACAACCTGAATACTGCCTCAAAAGTAGGTCGGGTTCAACTTGTTAATGAGTAGGCTTGCATTCGCCCGATATACAAACCAAACCAGGCTTTTCAAATTTAAATGTAAAGTTGCTACAGATCTATTTTTAGCTAAACTTAATTAAGGTAATGGAAAAGGTAAAAGGTGGAGATTGGTTTCGATCCTAATGCTGGTAAAAATGTTACACAGAATTAAATGGACAGATTTCTCGGTAACAGCCTGAGGGTTGGAATTAGGGCCGGAAAATATCGATACGCTCGCTTCTTAATTACTTGGATTTAACTTCATTGATGCAAACGAACTCTGAGCTTGAAACATAAAATCCATATTTCCTTTGATTTACTACCACTAGGAAACTGGACTTATCCCAGTTGTAAACGATCCTTTGCGCCTATAGACCTTGTTTGTTCTGTCTCCTGCTTGATATGGAGAGAAGTGGAAATTATGTTCTTTTTTCCTACTCCTCTTTATTTTTTATAACTAAGACTCCGCGGTCCGTCTGTCTGTCTGTCACCAGGCTGTATCTCATGAACTTTTCACAGCTGATGTATTTCTGTTGCCGATATAACAACAAATACACAATAAAACAGAATAAAATAAATATTTAAGTGGGACTCCCATACATAAAACGTGATTTATTTGCAGTTTTTTTGCGACAATGGTACGGAACCCTTCGTGTGGGAGTCCGACTCGCACTTGGTCGGTTTTTTCTGATTAATTTCTTACTTCGTCAAGCTTCATTGCCTCGGTGCTTTTTTAGTTTACGACACTGTTGATTATGGCTGTCAGGAGTTGCATTGGTTTGGGAATAGTGCAGAGGGGATGTCACAAAAAAAATATCCTTTCATTTCAACCTTCGTCGAATGCAAACCAAAATCAAAAACCATTAAACAAAATATTGTTTCAAACAAGCTTTTTATCTTAGTGTGCCTTGTCATCCAAACCAAACGGGTTTTGCAAAATTTCAGCGCAACGGTTGGGGTTAACTGTTTTAAAATTTAGTTGCAAGCAATGATATTCTAGTAAACAGTTACGTTATACTTATATTTCTATGCGTTATACACTCACAAACCAACCGAAAAAAGTGTTCCGCGCAGCAGCGGCAGCATATACACGCTTTTCATTCATCTGACATTTCATTACAAGTCGAAAGGGAGGGCTTGATAAAACCAACAAGAAAAAAAGAGACAGCTAGTGTTTTTCACTTGCGTGTGAATGTAAAAAAACATTATATTGGCCACCAATGTATTTACCATCTCTTTCTTTTTCTATCCTTCAAATATCAAAATATTAGCACAGAATAAATAATAGATATTAGGAAAAAAATTGAAATAAATTTGTAAATTGAGGTGTATTGCGTACTTACATATGGTATGATTGGTACACTTTCTAAATACACACGACGGCATTTTTTTTTTTGTTTTTTTTCAACAAAGCGTATCGCTCTTCGCCATGTGACACATAGACTAAAGACTATACGTCCCAATTAGGACGTATTCGAGTTTTCACAATACGCGCGCTCATAACATATCTGTTTACTAGAACATCATTGGTTGTAAGCTTTAACTCACACATACTAGCTATGTAACTAAAAAGCAAGCTTGAATTTCCGTTTCTGTTCATTTCTTATCCAAGCAAGCAGTTAAAACTTTCCCAAAGGCAAAGGCAGTTAGGGATCACATCCGATGGTCCTACTCAAACTAATTGGATCTCGTAAACATAGACCCACATAGCTTTGAATTTTCGATGCGTATCGATCATCCTCCATCCTGTTATCAGTTCTCTGTCATCATCGTTCCCCTGGCGTGACCTCGTAACGATTGAAACGATCGTTATTTGTGCAAAAGCATTGAATAGAGCGTAGATAGAACTCCGAGTATTTCTCCCCGACAAGTCTGTTACCCTGGTACCTGATAGTTATTTAGGTCGGCACGTTGGCCAGGGGAATGACAGAAACGTGGCGAATAGTCCTCCATTAATTAAACTATGTCGGCATCCCTTGTTTGGATAAATTAATGGATTAGTTCCTTTGGTACGTTGTCTTGATGTATTCTCTTGAGGGGTGAAACATCTATGAGATGTTTATAATTTTATGGCTTACGGCTATTTAAAAGGTTTTTTATTAGTAGGCATTTTATACATTAAAAGAAAAATAAAGTTTTGTAAGAGAGATTAATAGGCTTCTGCAGCCTTTATTCGTAATGAATTCGGCAAGGCAAAGGACAAAGAATATGAAAAATTTACCAATCACATGCGAGATAAAAGACGCGAGGTTGATTTCCTTTTATGTGATTGGTCGATTTTTCATACTCTTTACCCTTTGCCTTGCCGAATTTATTACGCAAAAAGCTTACTCAAAGTGTTTTTTTTTACCTTTTCGAACCAAATTATGAAGATAAGAGATTTATAATTTTTTTTTTTTTTTAAACAAGCGTTTATTGTATTCTTCTCAGCAAACTCTTTCATTTGATACCCATATCATGGCAGTGACCAAAAAAATAATAGTCCACCATCTTGGGCCGTCCGCCATATTGGATTTAGAATGACGTCACTAAGCTAACCATGCATTGCCATTCAAACTAAACGTGTATGCAAAATTGCATCTAAATCGGTGGAGGACAACTGCTTTAAAATTCAGTTGCAAGATTTGACCCGAATACACTTACACACATATATATGTTACGCCTAATACCCGAAGTGCGGCAACACCTAGTATTAGCCGGAGCTTAGGGCACCCCGACACGGACAGGTTAGGTTCGAACGAGATGACGGGAGCTGAAGTGAGCGAGCAAAGCGAGCGAACTCAGCTCCGTTCAGCTCGTTCGTGTTAGGTTACTTTAGACCCTGCGGACGCAAACAGGAGCCCCGCGCAGCGGGGCTCCGTCGCGTGGCTACACCTAGTTCTAACCGGCTAAAACTAGGTGTAGCCGCACTAATACTAGGTGTAGCCGCACTTCGGGTATTAGCCGTAACATATACATTGCAAGTTAACTAAAAGTTTGTAAAAATAAGTCATTCACAAAGATCATTTTGAACTTTGAGAAAATTATAAAGAATGTCTCAGCTGCTATAAAAGTCCCGTATGCTGTCTCATTGTCCACAACTTTCGAAAGGTGTGTCAACAAAATTACTTTCCCTTTAAAGAAAACAGGTCTATAAAAGATGCCCATAAAAATTAAAATAATTTTCAATCAGTTCATTGTACAAAGCATATCGAAGTATTTAATAAAAAAGAATTATGTTTCCAGTACCATAATGTTGATCATTAGTTGAGCGGGCGATAAGATAAAAGAGTAACAAAATGAAAGCTTTTTTAGATAATTAATAGTATATTATGCAACTAGTGAAAAAAGGACGGTTTTAAAGCGAGGGCCATAGATGAACCACGAACAAGTGAAGGATTCTAACAACTGAATCACGACCGTAGGGAGTGATTCATGATGATTGAATCACGAGCATAGCGAGTGATTCAAGTGTTAGAATCCTGAATGACGCGAGTGATTCATGGCCCTCGATATAAATCCGTTTTATTCAAGAGTTGCATACTATATTTTATACCATGACTTCGAGAAAAAGAAGGATTTAAGCCAAAAGCACAAGGAATAATAATAAATAAATAAATGGTTTATTACCTTCAAAATTTACAGAAAATGAGAAACCTTAGGGATTCACATTTTTTGTAATTGAAGCTGAGCTTTTGAGTTTGAGTTACCTAAACAGCACCTGTGTTTCAGGTGCCAGTGACCACCTCCGTTAAGTTACATAATTATAATTAATTAAACACCAATGCAATTAATATTAGAATTACAATCCAAATAAGTATTCACTAAACATCCTAGACCAAAATAAAATCTTATCAAAATCTTAAATATAAACAAACTCAAAATTAAATCGACGAAGGAGTTTGAAATTCGAATATTCTTTGCACAAGAAGTTTGTATCGAGTATTTTATGCGCAAGTAGGTTGTATTGCATTGAGATGGAGGTCAAATATATATATTGGTGTGTTCTAAATTCAAACACCAAAACAGTGATTAAAAGTGCTTTTTATTCACTGTTTTCAGTGAATAAAATAAGCTTTTTAGAGGGGGAATGGTATAAACATAGAAACCTTATCTCCATGGGGTCCGTTACAATCAAACAAAATTCTTTTGTTTTTTTTTTGTCAACATAACTTTTTCTTTTTCCTTCGCCTTACTTGGGCAGGCTGAGGTCTTGGACCATACCGCCTCGTCTTAAGTGCAATTTTAACATTCTTTAGTATGCATTGATTGTAATGTTTTTTGGAGTATTTGGCAGCAAATTGTAACGAGTCAGCCTTCCCGGTAAGCATTGCGGAGATAGTCAATACTACAATAAAATTCTCCGCTCCACTGTCCTGAGATCGCTTCTGTCAACGATTTCACATATTGTCCAGTTGCGTAGACAGTTGACACCCAAAATTACACCAATTTTATATCACAATATCCACTAGGAATCAATTTGCAAATAATATTAACAGCCGCTGAACTTCACTCGGAAAAGTCCCGCCAAAAACTCCTAACAACATAGCACACCAAAAACAACACTTTATGTCAATCGGAACACAAAAAAAGTATACTCCTGCTGGAGAGGGAGCTGGCAGGATTTTTAGTGAGGCATATCCTGGGCGCAAATTTGATAGCTGAGTAGATCCGGCTAGGTGACAGAACACCGAGAATATATCTGTAAAGTCTCAGAGATCTCTAAGTCAACAAGAATGAATAGGTTACTTCTTGGCAAGCGTCCTTCACCATCGACCTCATCATCACTTACCATCAGATGAGATTGTGGTCAAGTGCGAGCATATCTAAATATAATAAATAATATTTTTATTACACAGATTTCCAAAAATCTAACAAATACAGGATCAAACTAATTCGTGAAACTACACAGAGGCGATGGGTGTAGGACGAAAAAATAATCAATCTAAACTTTTAATTTCAAGCTATTACAGCTGACTACAGGGTCAACGGCCGGTCTTACTTGAAATTAAAAGGTTTTTCGATACGAATTAGGTTTGCTATATTTTTCTTATTAATTTAATTTGACCATGTACAACTCTTCTTAATATCAAAACTATACTTAACGCAATCAATCATTATTATGTTCCTAGAACGACACCTATTCGCAAAGCCCAGTGTCGTAATAGATGGAAATTTATTACATGGCATGGTTCTGTAGATGTCAACCATGTTGTGTAGTGCATGTTCGACTTAACAGATGGCGCTACGTGTCGTGCTATAACCGATGCATGATGGTTTATTATGTCTGGTCGGTGTCGCAGTAAAGGGCTTGCTTGAGGCAAAACCCGGCTTTCAACTTTTAATGAAATATTAATATTTACATATAACTATCTAGCCATAGCCCATAAATGCTGCAAACTTTCTTAAAAATAAATGCAGTTCGGGCAACTGGCGGTCTATTTTACATGCTTTTTTTATGTATTATAGGCTCGCGTTTGACTACCATCTCACCTGTTGGTAAGCGATGATGTGGTCGACGGTGAGACACGCTTGCCTAATGACATGCCTAATGCAATAATGAGTCATGCACCTAGATTTATAAATAGATGTCTCATGTCATGATTGTCTGTAATCTAAGAGGGATACTTAGACTTAGCTACCTAAATAGTCACATATGCTACATAATCACATATATGGTAACATCAAGCGAGTAAATAAGTCTATATTTCAGCAGGCTACAAATTATACCGTGAACAGGAATTCAGGAATTCGTCAATCAAAGCTGTTACCGAGAATTTACACAGACCGACGTTCAAATAAAGAACTTTTTGGGCTATCGTTGGGACTTGCAATCCCTAAGCTCATAAGCGGTAAATTTTTATTTCTATTAAGGTTTTGTCGTGACCACAATAGATTACAATGGGTCGAAGTGTCCGGGTTATTTCTCGGCCCCTCCACAAGATAAGATAAGGTATTGACGTACATAGACACCTGCATAAGAAGAAAATTATTTAAGCTTAAGCATCACAAAGTACCTGGAGATCGGAATCATGAAGAAGTATAGGTACTACCGGGGCTAGAATCATGAGCTGTAAAGACACACAAACAAAGGAGATTTTTTTTTTATAATCTATAGGCTCGCGTTTGACCACTATCTCGCCTGATGTTAAGCGATGATGTGGTCTACGGTGAAGCACGCTTGCCTAGAAGAAACCTATTCAATCTTGACTTAAAGACCCCAAGGTTGTAGCTATCAGGGAACAAAAACTCCGGAAGGGAGAAAATCCAAAATTATTAAAGCTATGCAATAACGAATTAAGTATATATATTACTCTTTTAATATGAAACAGAAGCCAAGTGCGAGTCGGACTCGCGCACGAAGGGTTCCTTACCATTATCGCAAAAAACGGCAAAAAAAACACGTTTGTTGTATGGGAGCCCCACTTAAATATTTATTTTATTCTGGTTTTAGTATTTGTTGTTATAGCGGCAACAGAAATAATCATCTGTGAAAATTTCAACTGTCTAGCTATTACGGTTAATGGAATACAGCCTGGTGACAGACAGACGGAAAATGGAGTCTTAGTTAATGGTGCAAACGAAGCTAATTAGTCTCTTCTGCACCATTGATGGTGCAGGTCAATGGTGCATACGGTACAACGGGTAGGGCGTGCGACGGGTTTTTGTTGTTTTTTGGGTCCAGTTTTTACCCTTTGGGTACGGAACCCTAAAACATTTAAGAATAAGAATGAACGATATATCGTATCGAAACTACTACTATTTTAATCTTCTCTATAAAACTTTCAGGTCATTAAGCCGTAAGCATAAGATATTCATCAACGTATATTATCCGTTATTGCAAATGGATGAACACTGAACAGATGAATGGATGTTACACAAGCGTATGCAAATGATATGAATAGTAATCACGCCGAGCGTATTGGACGGAGCTCCAATGGGAATCCTGTTAAATTTCTGATAGCCGAATACAATTTAACTTGGGCTGGCTTATGAGCGACATTGTGTTAGTTTTTATCCTGTACACGGAATTAATAGGTTCCTTATTAGTAAGGGAACTGTTTTTCGTTAAAATAATGTAGTACGTAGGTATTAAAATCGTATATCAACTAAGTTTAACAGTTATCTTGAGCATAATTTGAAATGCTAGTTTCACCGCAGAAGTTTACTTGAACGACGGAAAATCTGTATATCTGTGTGTCTGTCTGTGGCATCATAGCTCCTAAACAGACGAACCGATTTTGAATTACTTTTTTTGTTTGTAAGGCGATTTTGTCGAGAGTGTTCTTAGCTATGTTTGAATTCAACCGTTCAAAAGTAATGGGCGATTTATTGTTTGAATCGGGGTGTTTTCGCAAGATATCGTGTCATAATAACGGGTTCAATTTCGGGATTGC
Source organism: Orthosia gracilis (assembly GCA_947562075.1). Classification (NCBI taxonomy): domain Eukaryota; kingdom Metazoa; phylum Arthropoda; class Insecta; order Lepidoptera; family Noctuidae; genus Orthosia; species Orthosia gracilis. The sequence continues at coordinate 43,329,230 of OX387272.1, read as the reverse complement.
CGATCGAAGCGTATCTACCATGTACTAGATAAATTATGTAGCATGAAATAATAATGTGTCAAAGGTATTTTTTAATTTTGAAATGTTACTTGTTGGTGACACTACTTTTGTTTGTTCCCATGAGAAACAAAATATAGATTTAAAAAAAAACACCGTACTCTACGTCAAATAGTCAACTTGTCATATGCTAACTCCTGACTGTATCTTGTAATTTGTATTTTAATTAAAGCAAAGCATGCATTTTGCCCAGCTTTGCCCTTAGGTATAAAACGTTAATTTAATAAAATTATAAAGTAAATCAATCACTAATCGCTCCTTTTCTTCACGTAACCTACAGACGCAAGGTGACCGATGACTGGCGTGTCTTTTCTTTTTTCAAACAGTGTCTGAATATTAAAATAGAAGTTCATTTTCATAAAGCCAGTTTAAGTTATATTATTTTATAATAAATAGCTTCGAGCTATGGTAACATTATATTATCGTAGTATTTACTTATTTTTTAGTTTGGTGGAAATATTATTAAAAGTTAAAATTCATAAACTAATACACCTACTGCTAAGAAGAGCTAGGATTTGTTCCTATAGGGTTATTTTGTGAGCAGCAAGTCTTGCTAAAATGACTGGTTGCTTGGTTTTTAAAATGGTTAAAAATGTGTGGATAGACTTATGAATTACATAATGCAAGTCTAGAATCAACTGAATTAATATCAAAACGTAACCATTATCAGAAAATTACTATTGTGGCAAGTCAATACAATCATTGTTATTCATAACGAAACCCACTTTGTGCATTATGGTAACCTCGTTACTAGTGGCTTGGAGTGTCACTTAGTGTGGTCATTCAGGTCATCATAGCATATAGTCCCCGGCATGTAACTTGGCAAGATTTTGGCGTAGTGGGGGTAAGTTCACGCATAATCAACGACCTTATAGAGCGAACGGAACGTGGACGCGTCGCAATTGGTCAGTCGATCCTAGTATCAACTGAACAAACAATCGCACGCTCGGAACGATGCCAAACGTTCCCCGCGTCCCGCTTGGTAACCAAAGAGACCTAAATAACGACCTGTGCGCATCTAACGACTTTTGCCAAGTTACGTGCTGACAAATATACGATAGCCAACGTGGATGTATCGCATTAATGCCCATTTTAATAAATCACTTACCGCTCCCAAAAGTCAGGATATTTTCCGGTAAATAAATTGTGCTGTGGTTTGGTTACCTAAAAGCTTTCTGGTGGTCAATTTAAAATCGAGGGTTATTCAATTATCTACACTCCACTCTAGTTACACCGAAAAAGAGTTGATCGTTGTTTTTTCTTTTTTTTTTGCTTTTGGCATTGCACTATTAGTGCTTATTGCCACTGACAATCATCCTGACTTTTACTAGATATATAAATTAGTAACAGATTGTTCATCGGTAGGAAACAGTATGCATTTTGAAATTCGAATATAATAGCGCTCTATCGAATCTATAGCGCAAGAAGCGTTTTTTTTTTTATTCTTCCGTCCTTCTGCTAGGCAAAGGGTTGCAAACTCTCCTTCCACCTTTCACCGTATAGATACTAGAGCAGTAAAGGATTAACTAAGATTTGAGAAGCGCTGAGTTTAGATTCATCATCACCCAATCAACAATTCGACGTTCGAATAAAAAATAAAAACTATAATATCATAGATCAAAGTACGAACACGAAATACAGACAGTGCGACTCCTTACATAATACCACAAGAGGTCTAGTCACGTGTACTCGCGGTTTACCAGTGTGACATTACTACATTACACAGTGTTATAACTTAAGACTTTTTTCCACTGCAGTGCAACGTAGATAGTAAAATGTTGGTCGGTTTGTCGAGTCTGCGGCATTAAAGTTATTGTTCTGTTTAATTGGGCGGTACACGAGTTTGCACTGAGCTTTTTAGCTGTGGTCGCAGTTTTCAGGTTGTTTGTGTTACGGTAAGGGTACTAACCCTCAGTTTCCCAGCTCAAAATTATCGCAGAATTATTGTGACAAATTGTCAAGCACGCGTTATCTGCTGTGATTGGCTGTTGAAAATTCATTCGCGTGCTTGACAATTTGTCACATTAATTCTGCGATGGTCTGGAGGTGAGAAACTCGGCGTAAGCTCAGTATATAGTATGTTAGCTTTCCACAAACACAATAACTGTAGCATAAACCTGATAATCCTGTAGCCACCGAACCGAACATAATTTTCAGTTACAACGCAGTGTGAATTGACCTTTATGGAGCATGTATCGTATCTGGTGGTTTGCCAAATGGCGGCAAGGCACTGACCACGGCTGTATGCAGCCAAACCACGATGCTGCACGCTCTGCTATTATATAATGCAATACCACTTAGATATTGCTTTTGTGGTACTACGTTATATTGTATATCGATATTGCTTTATTTATAGTGGTTCTATGTGATGTCATAGGCAAATATAAGACAATCGATTGTTTGAATTTTAATCGCTGTTTCGGTAACAAAGAAACATATGGAACAGGAATTCTTGAAAATAAAAAAAAATGTAGGTACCGTTCGAACTTATACCGTTCGAATTTTAAACGCTATTCCGGTAAAGGTATGGCTGAAAAATATAGGTTTCAACATATTTTCAGAAAAAAAAATAATTGATTCAAATTGCGGTCTAAACTTCTAAACGAATGTACGAGGAAAGTTACTGATCCGATTTTGAAAGCTACACTTATTTTTATCCTGGAAAAATGCATGGTTAGGAGACCACGGAAGTGAAGCTGCGGGATTAAGCTATAATTCATAAAAGATAGCTTGATCTCTGCGACAGCTGTCAGTATCAATACAGTAACAATAGCGCTTGACAGGCTAACAATACCGTAACAATAACGTATACGTCAGTTTGACAAGCGCTATTGTTACTGTATTGTTACTGACAGCTGTCGCAGAGATCAAGCTATCTTTTATGGCCAGTTAGGCTCGCGTCCTGTCACATGAGATTTGAAGTCCTCACTAACTTTACTTTAAGATATATCTGGTGAAATGGTGGAACTGCTGTACTTTAGTTGCGCCTCTGCATACCCCGGGACACAAAGGCGTGATGTTACGTTATGCTAAGCCGGTAAGCCACATCGAGTATCCAATTAATAAATCTGTGGTCGAGCTACGGTTTTCATTGTAAAACCAAAATTACTATTACTAAGAATATCAATTGACTGTCATTACATAATTGAAATGCTAGGGCAATTTATTTATGGATAACGATTATTTGAAGCTCCCGTTCATGACGTACATGACGAACCCAATTATATTGTGTTCAAAAATATGTTTTCAACTGACATCAAATTAGAGCGACCTCACAACCTTTTTTTTTAAATTGCAAGTCATTGCCTCAATTTGAAGGTATTGTTTTGAAAACGATGTAAGTATTGTATTATCCGATTTAGATATATCGATCGTGATTAATTTGATTTGGCTGTAATCACAAGGCGTAGATAATATTTTAAAATTTTGTAGCACATCCTTAAAACAATTAATTCGGAGACTAGCCAGATTGTATGTGTATACATGTTATGTACTATAAGGGACAAAATTGCAGTCACACTCTACCAAAACAGAAAAGACAATTTTATTGTAGGCAGCAGAATTTCAACTTTTCGCAGTTAGTAAAAATAATCTACACTTTAATTTGTATACAAAATATTAAATCAGTTGTGGCTAATTTAACTTCTACAAAAAGTAGCGATTTGAGTTTTGGGAGAGTTTGACTGCACTTTTGACCCTTGACCGTTCAAAATACGAGTATGTACCTATATTTCAAAACTCTAGGGGGAAATTCAGCAGTGTCAAATAAAGAAAACCACTCATTCTGCTAGTTTATCACAGAAATTACGTCTTGTTACCGAACCTAATTCTTAAGCTTAGCCAATTTCAAAGGAATGTATTTCGTATAATGCATTTGCAATTTATTCAGTATCCATATGGTTTTTTGATTGGACTCAGTTGAAACTCGTGCTTGCAATGTGCACAGATAAATTATGCGTGAACAAGTAAGCAAATACATTTATAAATACTAACCCCGAGTTTCTCAGCTCAAAATTATCGCAGAATTAATGTGACAAATTGTCAAGCACACGTTATCTGCTGTGATTGGCTGTTGAAAATTCATTCAACTAATCACAGCAGATAACGCGTGCTTCACAATTTGTCAAATTAACTCTGCGATAATTTTGAGCTGAGAAACTCGGGGTAAGTATTAAACACTGTTAACATAAAATTATGCATGCAGCTAAAATATTACATAACTAGGGCCACAAATTACAATCCAATTATAAATAATTATAGAGGAAACGAGGTATATGTTAGCATATATAAGGTGATAGAGACGGTACTACTATAGAAGAAGATTTATGCTTTGCTGTATTGTGTGTACTAAGTTCATCTTTTTAATCACTTTTATATGACTTATAAGAAAAGCATTATTTGTGTGTCACTTCCTCCTCCATTTCACGATGTGTTGCAGTGCCGCCATACGAAATAACAGAAATACCTAATTGCAAATCGCCATGGTGCATTGTCGACTCCTGGAGAAAATTTCGATCAACTCTTGCTTTCAGTGTCCATTTGGATAAAAGGACAAAAGAATGGTGATCAAACGATACTTTTACTTACTAATTTCTCTTAACGTAGAGAGTGGTTACGGAGAATATAGCTTACCTATATCCAAACACTTTATTGCGGTCCTTTTACGAGTTTGTTTGTACCATTCTCCCATTACATTTACAACAACGGCTAAAGTTAAGTTTACTGAGAAAAATAGAAGTTCAAACGTCTAAATTTAAGCTTTTGTTCAACGCAAACAACAGATTATGCCGAGAATAATCTTTAATTACGGTTAGATATTTATGAATTAGAAATAGAATGTCTATTGTTTTACATAGATTACAGGATGGTCTTTTAACATTGATTGATCATAATTCACTGCTGGATCATACAGACGATATTCTAAAAAAAAAACATTTCGGTTCACATGGGTTTTTCCCACAAAACTGGAACAAAATACGCTGGAAAAATATTACGAAATGCTATATTTTTAGTAAAACGGGAAACTATTGTATGCTTCACAGTATAGTATCTATCAAACATTATGGGTGTAGGTACATATTCGCCAAGCAAAGTGATTTGTCCATGGTCAGGTACGTATAACAAATAAAGCGCCATGGGAAGTAGCACCGTTGCGTTTTATATTTCTCTGCTTATTCCTTTCCTGGTCCCATATTTTCAGCTCGGGTATCCTCGTTTTCCTGCACCAAGTTGTTCTGTCTTGGGTTTTTAGTTCTGGCAAAGCTTGCTTGCGGATTTCCATTTATATTGGACCAGCAGGTAAACGGTGAATGGCTACAGTAATTAAAAACTCCATAAATCCGTGGCAACCGTGGCTCATGCAATGTTGCAATATATTAATTTGAAAATTATGAGTCTTTAGTCAGTTACATCTCCCAAATCCCCATCATCATTTCCGCCGAATGACTTCCACAGCTGGACACTCCCCCAGGCGTCACCACATTGACCGGTCCCGTGCGTCTCGCATCCAGCGCCTTCCCGCAACCTTAAGCAGGTCATCGGTCCACCTAGTGAGAGGCCTTCCAACGCATCGTCTGGTTCATCGGCGGTTCGCGATTGCCATTCCAGAACTATTCTGCCCCATCGACCATCCGTTCTGCGAACGATGTGCCCTGCCCACTGCCACTTAAGTTTCACAATTCCTTGGACTATGTTGGTAACTTTGTTATATTATAACTATTCCTTTCGTTTAATTTTCCTAATAAAATCCCTCTCAACCGAATTAAACTGCATCACCTTTTATTTAACACTATCAAAATCAGCAATCATATTATAAACAAACAGATTGATTTGGCCTACTTAATACTGAATAACTGACTCACTCGACAGGTCTCAACAAATTCAAGGAAATCTTATTTTTACCGGAAACATTGGTTTACCGAACCGACGATTCCTGAATTTCATGAACACGACTTCTTAATAAAAACTGAATCTCGTTTTCCTGTTACCTCATTTCTGAAAAACCTGTAAATTATTCGTAATTCGCGAATTTACAGAGTGTTTATATACGTGGGAACATTAAATGGAATATATCTCGAGATTGGAATTGCGCTTGATACATTGTTATTGACCGACTGGCTGATATTAATTATTGCATAGGTACATAGAACTAACAGGGGAAACCAATGATAAATAATAGTTAGGTACACTGTCACATCACATTCGTTAGGGAATTTCAACACGACAATTTATTGTTTATTATTGTAAATATTGCCTAACTGTATAACCAGACTGCATTGAATCCCAAACGGATTGTAATATTGTATTTTTTAAATGAAATAATAATAACAATATCACCCTGCTTCTGTCCCACTGCAGGAAAGAGGCATTTTTACTGCAGTGGGACAGAATACAAAGAAAGCTATTGTCTAATCTGCATGAGAAGAGTATGAATTTAGCTGTGTGTTAGTAAAACAGCTAAATATGATATACTTTATGAGTGTATAGTATGGTAACTGGTATAGGTACATACTTAGTGTGAAATTATTTATAACTTTGTCGCACGCTGTGATGGGATCAAAGGTGCAGGAAGCATATAATGTTTAGTGCGTCCTAAACACATTGTATGAGTCAGGTCACACATTTGATGTTATTTAAGTGGCATAATAAGGAACTAATGTATTAGCGTCTTTACTTCCTACTAATACAATGAATGTGAAAATCTGTATGCTTAGATGATTCTTAATCAATCACGCTTCAACTGCTGAACATAATAATATGTGTATGAAACATGACTAGAGAATACAATCCAAATCGAAAATCCCGGGACTGTACTTGGCTAATCTCGGGATTTTAGGGATTTTAAATCATCATGTCTCTCAGTTCCGCAAGGATCTCAAGTGGCCCCCTATCCGTCTTCGCAGGAAAACTCGCATATTATGTCTCCTGTTCAACATCCTTTTTAACCCTGCATACCCTGGCTACTCCTGACGTCCTGTGTAGAGCCCGCCTTAAACTCTATCCCAATTTCCCATCCCATAAAACTCATTTCTATTCCCACTCCTTCTCTGTTTATGCAGTATGACGGTGGAACTCACTTCCACCTAAGATCCGTGACGCTAAAAGTATCTCTATTTTTAAAAAGCAAATCAAACATCTCTATCTTTCATCTATCCCGTGATATTATATATTATAAGTATTTATTTATTTTACTATAGTTATGTATTTTTTTATATATAATAATCTTTAGGCACTTATTTTAATATATTTTTGTGCTATGTTTGTATTAGTTAAGTGTTACAGTCAAAGTCAGTGTCACCTTTCCTATTACTTGTACATACTGTGTCTATGTTTCTTATCCAACTCTCCTGTCGCAGGTCTGCTGGAAGAAATTTCTCTAATAAGTAGCACCTTTGTGCTCTTCTATCTTTATACGTATTTTCTCTTTTAAGTGTTTTGTGTGTACATAAATAAATGAATTAATAAAATTTTCACTTTCACGAGGGCGGAACCGCTTACAAAATCTTGTTCCAATTATTGTCACACACATATGTACAAGTTCGTAAAAATACCCTCAAAGCAGTATGTAATACCTTAAGTATTTAGAGATTCCCCTGAAGTTTCCAACAGCGATTTTCCTGTAAGCCAGGAAGTTTACGAGTGTGTGGCTTCTCTTGAGCCGAGGTCGACTACTGACCTCGCTGAGCGCATGAAGAGCTCATGAATAAAGACTCGAATCCGAAATACGAGCGTGAGCAAAGCCGGGTGGATCCTTCAGCGTGAACTGTCACGTTCTTGAACTTAAGAAGGTAGGCACGATCAGCAAATATAGTCTGATAACACTGCCAATTTTATATATCATCTAAATTGACACAAAAACATTTGATGCATTGCATTTCTGTGGTTTGTGTTGTTTTAAATTGAAATCTTCACCGAGTTTTTTTTTATTATCTTCATCCATCATGTTCATGTTATTATGTTTCTGTTTATGTTATGTTTTAGTGTTTTGTATAGCAACAAAATAACAGTATAATCATGATATGTGATTTGAAAACCTGAAGTGTGCATAATTAAAAGACTTTCATTTTTTTTTTTAACTTTGCCCAATATTAGGAATTTCTTCCTGTATCGTGGGTGCGTTTACAAACATATAAACTCACATAAAAAACACCCAGAGCCGGAACAACTATTTGTAGGTCATACAAATATTTGTTCCGTGCGGGAATCGAACCCGCGACACACAGCGCAGCAGTCAATTTTCAACCACTAAGCCAACCGTGCGCCCGAACTCATCAATTCTTCATCAGTGCTTATTGCTGCGCATAACCTGAAATCTCCTAGTCACATGATGCTACGTCTAAAGATTTATCATTCATTACAATAATTCATACTATAGGTAAAATATCTATTACCATTATCTACAAACTCCACCACTTACAGAAGCACTTATAAATCAAAAACTAAAGACGTATATTTACGGCACCCACGTAGAATAAATTTCATTTATTCTTCACCGGTAAACACGTTGTTTTCAGGCAAAGATGAGATAACTTTAACAATAGAGAAAAACACTGGCCGGGTTTCTCACCGTCAAATTATCGCACAATAAAGTGACAAATTGTCAAGCACGAGTTATCTGCTTTGATTGGTTGAATGTATTTTCAACAGCCAATCACAGCTGATAACTGGCGATTATTCGTCGATTACGTTAACAGCCCGATGATCGAGTGTTGAGAAAACGGGAGCTAAACATGGCTATACGAAAATCGATTACATCAATAAAAACGCCAGCGATGTTAGTTATTACCAAATGTATCCCTACCGTCAAGTGTTTTTTTTCAGGCAAAGATGAGTTAACTTTAGCAATAGGAAAACACTAAAACGAGGTGATAATAACGTTCGCGTTCACATCATTGACTAAACTTCTAAGAACGCTCGCGATGTTTTCTCATTACTACCACGTGGTTGTTTTCAGGCAAAGATGAGATAACTTAAGTAATAGAGGATAAAACTAAAAAGAGGAAATTATAAGAAGAGCGTTCACATCATTGACTAAGTTTCTAAGAACGGTCGCGATGTTATTTAATACATTTCTCATTACCACCACGTTTGTTTGGCTCTCAACCAAAAGTATTGACGAAGCTACAACAACTCTGAATCACATCTCCGTTGCAAGGATGCGCGTGAGTGGAACGCGTTACTCAAATGTTAATCACGTTCTTTGTTCAAATATTCGTAATGTTATGAAACTATGCGAAATTTTTGGTCGATATATCGAGCAATATATTTGGCGCTTAAGCCCACGCGAGTGACTAATCTTTATCAATGTTTCTTGATAATCTCTAATCAGTTTTATTTTTTCGGGGAATCATAATAAACGTGAAGTAGACTTTCAGGCATCTCAGAGTTTAGTATTATCAAATGTAAACAAACAATAGAAGTAGTCACTGTTTTCGTAATAAAATAAATCACAGAAACGTTTATCAGAGATACGTATTTGATTATAAAGCGGTTGATTAATCATTGTAGGAAGTAATGCAGTAATTATGTCAATAATATGTATTGGAACTGGAATTCTCATAGTGCGAATACCGATACACATGTTGGATATGTTAATTGCCTTATTCAATACACATATCTAACTCTAAGACTTTTTTATTTATTTATTATTAAAATCTCCCTCACGAAGAGATCCTGGATTGTGGATCGTGAGGAGCTCGTGGCTAAATAATAACAACCGCACGGTTCGAACTTCAAGGTTAAGCAATGCTTGACGTGGTCGGTCCGTGTATGGGTGAACATTTTCAACTACCGAGATTCCTCCGTGCCTCGGAAAGCACCTTAAGCCGTTGGTCCCGGCTGTCATTTGAAGATCTTTGACACTCGTTACGGGTAGTCAGAAGCTTGAGATCTGACACCAGTCTTGCCAAGGGATACCGTGTTACTGGGTTGTGGAGGTCAGATAGGCAGTCGCTCCACGTAAAACACTAGTGTTCAGCTGAATCCGGTAAGACTGGAAGCCGACCCCAATATAGTTGGGAAAAGGCCAGGCAGATTGATTGATTAAAATCTCCCTCACAACTATCATTACAGGTAGGTATGCCTAATGCGATAGCGCGGTCTTCAAATTAACCTAATTAAACAATTTAAAACTATGAAAAACGAAAAAGGTAGTAGTACTTATAATCATATCTAATAACTTACAAACTAAGTTTCCGTTATCTGGCTTTAGTTTGTAGAATAATTAATTGTTTCATTTTAAAAGGAGATCAAACACTTTTTTGGAGTTTTTGTACCGATGTTAAGTTCTTTGAACAGCAATTGTACAGCAACAATACTTATGTCAATGAAAACCTTAATGTACAAGAATACTCAAAGAATTAACTTGTTTTTGATAACTAGTGGGATTGTCTAGTTAGCTTGATTCAAATATTCATGCATTTTGTTATTTGGGAGCAACTTAAAATAATTTTAAGTCAACGGACAACTTGCAGACCTATTTTTGTCGACAGAGATGAATTTCTCTTTTAATTGCTTAACTAAGAAGATTGTGCAAGAGGAATGTTATAAAAAATAATATACAATGATATAGAATGTACAACGTGGTACCAATTTGATTGATATCTTTGAAAGATTGGCTAATAATTTCAACAATATTGAATTACATTTTAACATTTTTAAACCCCGACGAATAAACGACGTGTGAGCAAGTTTGACGTGTCTGTGTGTGTGTGTGTGTGTGTGTATGTCTGTCTGTCGCATCGTAGCTCCCGAACGGATGAACCGATTCTAGTAGTGATCTAAGTAAATAAAATAAACTTCTGTAAATATTGACGGTTCCCCGAAGCGAGTACGAAGCTTATTTTTTGGGTTGTAAACGTTTTTGTGTTGAGGATTTAATTTTTTATTTTAAATTTATGTTTAGTTAGAGAAGTAAGGTGTTCCTCCATTGCGAAGGCGGGAACTTCACATCTCCCATCATCCTTTTGCCCTTATCCCATGCTTGTCTCTAATCGTCATTTATACGACAGATTATAAAGATAGATCTATGCGTATAGTATAAACGCGGACATCATCAACAATCATTATAGTAACGATGGCGCCGATGACAACTCAGTGTTTGATCGTGGCACATTCCATTAGTCTTAATGTAAATATACGCGCCTATTTTACCTACGCCTGCCAAAACGTGCGTACAATATTAATAGTTTAACACTTACGAAAATAATTAAGGAAGCAAATAAATACATACAGAGTTGGTTTTCACCAGTTACTAGACCGAAAATTTTCGCAAAAAAAAAGTGAAAAGTTGTCAAACTGTGATTGGTTGAATGAATTTTCAACAGCCATCTTATTACTTGGCTAGCTTTTATTTTGTGACGCATCTATGATTTGTTTCCAGAAACAGGGGGTAACGCCAGTAAGCTACGCAGTAGTACAATAGTTATCGTGAATTTAATGTAATGTGGAAAGCGTTTATCTAGGAAAACACATTAGCTTTTACGATTGTGAATCGCTCTTCTATTAAGGCGCCTCCCGAGCAAAACCTGGCTAGCTGTTTTTGTGCAGTTTTTAGGAGCTATCTACTCGTGATTTCAAAAGAAATATCAACTAATAAAAATATATATAATTTCTACATAAAAAGAATAGAAAATAAAAAGAATACCACCATTTTGGAATCTATTGATAGTAGTATTCTTTTTTATAAAGAAGTATATGTTTCCCTAATCACCTTCGAACAAAACCATAAAAATGAGAAATAATGATTAATAGCATGTATCTCCTCGTAAAGTGTTCATTAATTAATTTTTGTACTAACACTAATGGATAGACAATTTGATTAAAAGTTACAAAATGTTCGTTACATTTTGTAACTTTTTTTTTTCGAATGACCAATATTCTATTTTATATTTATTTTTTCTAAAATCTGGGCCTATTCATTATTGTTAATTCATGCGCCACCAGTGTGCCGCTAGGGCACTAGGAATGCTCAATTTTTTTGGTCAGGGTACGGCCTTAATAATAGCTTCAGGCAACGGCTTCGCCCGCGTGAAAAGTGTTTTATAATCCCAAGGGAGCATTATACGGGGATGAAAAGTACGATGTGCCGACACTTGGGGGAGGGCTATGTCCAGCAGTAGACGTCTTTCGGCTGAAAGGATGGTAATGCAGATAGATAATGATGTTTCAAGATAATATTTCAGGATATTTTTCAATGGAAAACCACTGAAGACCTTCCATCTTCCTGCACTGAAAGTTTATAGACAGACTTAAATTTGGCATTCACTTCAATAATTTGATAAGGTGATTATGGGATTGTGTTACAAGGAGAATAATTATGCGCGCTTGGACATGGCATTGTGTACATCAGCTCGATATACAGTATGATAACTTAGCCTATGGTGGCAATGATATAGCGATCCACGTGTCAATGAAACGTGTTGGTTGTTTTAATTAAACAAATCGTTGATTGTACCGGTCATTAGTAGTCAGCTCTGCTTTTAATTAACTAACTTTAAACTGTTAACGATTCATACAAGAGAAGCACAATAATCAGTAATTCCACCCATGTTTAGCAGTTGATCCTTAAAAAATATCCATATTTATTTATTTATTATATACTTTATTGTACATCATAATTCATATTTTTCCTACAGTAGTCCACTGCTGACAATCGGCCTCTCCGATCACCTTTTATTTATCTCGATTCTATAACTCACTCATTGCGTCTTGAACGTGTACAAAAACGTTTTCAGGTGCACCTGGCGTATGAGTTTGTCTAAGAAAATACGTTTATATAGTGATAGGCTTAAATATTTTAATAGGGTTTGGCTCTGGACAAACCTCGACGTCTGAATGACGCGGTGTTTATGGCCCTTAAGATCGACTATCCGCAAATTAGCAATTTTTACTTATAATATTATAAATTTGAAAGTTTGGATGGATGTGTGTGTGTGGAAGTGTGGATGCATGTTTGTTACCTGTATCTGAATAAAATTTGGCACAGAGATTAGGGTCAGGAATAGCACATAGGATACTTTTTATCCCAGGAATTTATGTTCCCTTGGGATAAGTTTCGACACGACCGCGGGCGAAGCCACGGGCAGAAGTTAGTAAATAAATAAATACATTAACCTTTTCAGCAAGGATCTAACATTATTTTTATACAATTCCGCTTGAATACCAAAGCTTGTGAACCTTTACAAAGGCTTTTCATCGAACTTGATAGGGTGAATGCTTATCCTCGATCGTCATTCTAAGGCCTTAAAGTGCGATGACCTCAGTACTAAGTGAGAAAAGCTGTGTATACCTAATGCCTAATAGCTTGGTTTCACAGAACAAGGAAGATCGAGCCGGCAGACTAGACGCTTTTGCTAATAATATTCTTGACTGCGCAATTGCTTGAACACAAGCACAAGTTTCAGCTGTCATAGCCATGTATCCGACCTTTATCCGAATTCGAGAGCCGATTTCCATCCGAATTGGAAATTTACTTATTTCAGGCTGACAGAGTGTTCCGTGGGGAGCTATAAGCGGCTGAGGAGGACACCGTCGAGTTTTAGTGGGTTGAAGTCCCACATAACTGCGCTAACTGGAGTTCGGATACAGTGCGTAACTTCCTCTACGGCTACGGTTACTTCGGACCGAAATTTGTTGGATTCAGAACGGGTGCAGTGCGTAACCGGCTAACCGCTCTTATTTATAAAAATCTCTGAGCTAATCAGTCGTTTAGCAGTGTCGAGATTTTTATAAAAACGGGGATATGCGTAAATGGTGATACTCACTAAGACGCTTGATTTGTATGGAAAGGTTTGAAGGTTTGGCACTGCCGTCTCTAGCAATGGCCGCCGAGGGTCTCGGTGCTCTATGGTTGGTTCTAAAGTTACTGCTAAGTTGTCTGATCGTAGGCTTGGGCTAATGATCCAAAGGAGGATGACGTAGAAAATTAGTTTAGATAGAATTAAAATTAAGTGAGTTTGCCGATGAATATGGTTACTTTGAGAATCTGTTTAGTAATGTTGTTTAATTTTAGTAAAAATCTAATTTTAATAAAAAAGATGAAGAAATTCGGAGATAAACAACAGAACTCTTCAATAATCAAAGTAAAATCTCTCGCAATCGCATGTCTGATATTTAAGCCATTTCATAACATAAAATCACGCCGGTACGCTCTAAAGGGATAAGCAGATGTGTACATTTCGCCCTGGTACACTCTGATTTCATCTGTTATGTTCAAGTTTTATGTTATTCGGGTAATCTATTCTGGCATAACTCTGTGCATTATAGGTACCTTACTATAGAACTTGCTCATTTTGTATCATAACTAAAAAGTGAAAAATAAAAACATTTTACTACAATACAACCGACTTCCAAAAAAATCACTACAAAGTAAAAAATGTAAAAAAAAATCAAATCAATCTTCAATTTCGGAAGTCGCTGTCAAAAAACGAATAAACAAAAACAGGAACACCGACTTCCGAAATTAAATTTATGTTTAACATTGTAGTGATTTTTTGGAAGTCGGTTATTACTTTTCTTTGTTTACATATAATATTTGCTATCTGAAATTCTAACGACAGTATAGAGAAAAGGAGTAACGCAAGTGCACAGTGCGCTCCTTTCAAAATGTTTCTCTTCTCCGAGGTAGAGTTTTCCTTAGTTATATCCTTCAAAATCATATGTGGCACCGTATCGTCTAACTTTCTTGCCGTAGTCTGTTGACTCGTTATCTATCTTTAGTTTCTGTTGAAAGTCGATAACAGTAGTCACTAGCTCCCAAAATTGCGTATTCTGCATTCCAGACCCATCCTGAAACTTTCGACTGTCAGGAGAACGAGTTGTGCAGATTAGACAGTTTTATTCGACACACGTCGCCGAAATAGAATGTGAAGTGGTTTATTTGCATAACATGTGCAAAACTATATGAGTCAACTATTTTCAAAGGCGGCATTCTAACTTTTTGAGAACCTCAGATTAAAAGGAGCATATTTAACTTATATCGTCGGTTTCGATACTAAAAAGTCTAAAAAAAACGTGTAATTGCCACAGAGGCCTCAGCACAGACTAGGAACCTCAATGTTAAGAGTCCTGCAATCAAGCGCCACTGCAATTTATATTGTACAGCATTTTTTTTAACAATTTCTATAAAATTAAAATTAAAAAGCGTTGTTGCATTATGGCAGAGCCGGTTATTTAATCCTCGCATTTGTAATGGCCAAATCACATGTATAAAATTTCTTCAGTTGTTTACTGAGAAGAGAATGCCAAATCTTTTCTGGAAATGACAGAGCTTAAACTAAATCATTTGACGCGTATTCATAACAATTTCCCGGATGATTTCAATACTCCAGAATATCACTCACCTATATATTTCTTTGGAATGGAATCTCAAACATTTCCATTTCTTGTCACCGACTATTTTAGTTAACGTCGTCAGAATGCCAGAAATCCTATCTGATGACGAATTTGACTCACCCATTCACTTTCAATGACAATGAATTATCAAAACAGTGAGAGTTATTTTAGAGTAACCCGAGACACTCAAAACGGTTAAACTATAGTTTCGTAACTAGCGTCACTATAACTTTAATTAATCTTAACTAGCGACTCGCTCCTGCTTCGCACTTTTTTTACGACTTTACAAAACACCGAGTTTTCTTTAATGATTATGATACTTCATTACATAAGTTAACATAAGGTGAAACTCACATTCTTAAATTCATAATAGATATAGAAGTTAAAGATTCAACAACCTCGCATATAATTGTTTGTGATCAATTGATCATGGTCATTTTCGTTGTTTATCCTGCTTGAGGGCAATATACGAAGCAACTAGCTTTTGCCAGCGGCTTCGCCCGCGTTCCAATCTTAAAAATATTCCTCGGAGAGTAATTCATCAACTCGTCGTACATGCCTACAGCCCATTTAGGTCGACTTACTGAAAATCAAAATAAATAATATTTTCATTCTGCAACTCGTCCCACGTTTCTTTTTGTGTTTATGGGATCAAAAGTATATTTTGTTCTAATGCAGGCCATGTTTTACCCGTGCCCCGAATTTCATAAAAATCCACCGTTGCAGCGCGATTAATTAGCAAACATCTAAACATAAATAATACTACTACCACATATTTTCACATTCATAATTATCGTATCAGCAGAATAGCGGGATCTAGGCTGCTATTTATAAAAATGAGCTTTCATGCGTCTCTAACGTATTTAATGGCCTGAACTGCAATGGAAACCACTACTTCTATGCATTATGCAGTATATATTAAAGATTGACTACCGTTTTACTACCGCTGTTTACTGCGACGGAATATACTCAATATAACTGCGAGACGTTTTATATTCTCGTTTTAGTGTTTCGTATTAAGGCGTACCTGTACATTCCCCAATGTTAACGCAGTACTAGCCGTGTGCCCGCTCGGCGTCAGAATATCAATATTGAGACTGTTTTGTTTACATATGCTATTTCAGTTATAAAGAAATTCTAGCAATCAATTTTTCTGTGTGTAAATATTTTTATACATCCAAGTTGTTTTGGAGCAGTATCCAAAAGTAACGAAAAAATATCGTGTTGTCATTTTTTTTAAAACAAAACTATTAGCTACACGAAAAAATATTGCACATGAATCAATAATATTTTTTTTTTCAAACCTTTTAACCTAGCCGTTACTAAGGAGTAAGCTTTAGAAAGTAACCGTTTTACGGCACTAAAGCGGTGGAATTCCCTTAAACGGTGATAGTAGAGAAGGTGGCTTTTAATACATTTCTGTATATAAGAGTATAGGTAACCAACCTATCTATGTATATAATGATAAATAACCACTAAAGTCGCAAAGTTTAACACAAAACCCAATTTACTTGATAGTTGCCAGAATTTGCCAAGAACAAGTCGCAATTAGTGTTTGCCGAGAAAACAAATGCCACATTAAAATCACTGTCTGAATGATCTTCACCAATTTTACTGGAATCTTAAAATGTCACTGAGGCAATGAACGACTAGAGTTCAGGCAGCCACACTACGAGTAAGTATACATTTTATAGTGTGACTCTCTGAACTATTTATAACTCCATAAACTTTTTGTTTATAATGGAAAAGAGATGTACCTACCACCATATCAATGTAACAAATTGAAAACAGGTCAGTTTCCTTACGTATTGCGTTTATTTATATCTCTCCATTGATACTCAACACCATGTTTTAGTTACGAAACACACGATACAACTGTCAGTATCCTCTTGTTTAAAATAGAACACTCCTGCGACACGTCTCGAGGTCGTTCAACTTTAAAAATTCGTAAGAATTTTATGCAGTAGGTAAGTCTTACAGTTTTTATGTGTAAAAACGTGCTGAGCTTTTTATTATTAAGTTTCGTTTAAGCTCTACAAGGAATAGTCTCCGAATTTATTTAAATAAATAACTGTTGTAGATTCTGTTATTTATTTATCTGTTTATCCTCACACTGGATCGCCTTGCATTGCTGCTTACACCAATGGAGCACAAACTTAAAAGTATAAGTTTGTTAGTAAACTATAAGTTCACGTTTCTTCACGATGTTTTCCTTCACCATTGCCAGCGAAGTGCAATAAATGCTCATGAAAGATATAGGTATCATCAACATCATTCTCTTGCATTTATTGAATGCTAATCTCCATTGGTTTAATTGCTTCAAGGCTTTCCAGTGCGAAGCTAAACGAATAATTAAATATATTGAGGATCCAAAGGAGCATCTCTTCTTTTTCCATTCTAGCCTTTATCTCAGTATTCAAGAGGTTTATTTTACACAAATAAATCTCTTGAATACTGTATAAAATTATTCCATTGTTTAAATTATTACATAATATCCAATATTTCTGGTCTACAGCTAAATTGTCGAATCACTTCGTTAAAATTGACTTTCCAATCATGAAAACACAATAAGGGTCTGTATTGTGCCGTTAATTAACGAACGAAAATTTAATCATCGATTCTCCATCCCATCGGAATCAAGTCCCGAGTAGTTTCGAGTACACAACAGAAAGACGAGATGACAGGGTCACCCTTCCAATTACCGGCCATACAATCAATAACTGAATGCTATCAAGTAGCCGTATAACGAATCACTTACTTCCACTCCTAACTATACGTTACAGTAGGTGGCCAATATTAGGTATGCTAGTTTACTATAAAGTTTCCATAACGATGTTGACAAAACCCATAATAGCAGTTAAACTTAGGTATTTTTTGTCCAGAATAGATAACAAGATTATATATTTCAGTATGAAACATGTGTTTGTTGGTATAAAATCGGTTTTCGGAATCTGGGCTAAATATAATATGATTAGATAAGTTCGATATTTTAAGAACGTAGTTTTTGAAGTGGATGAATCATGAATACTAATAGATATAACAAACCACAATAAAAAGAAAATTAAAATGAATAGCTTATATTTCCCGACAGCGTAATGTGCAATCAACTGGGCCAAATCCAGAGGGACAAATCTTAATGGAAAACCTTATAACAATTTACCAAACCTCGGGAGGATATCCCAGGACAAAATTACAACTACTTGAACCAAGACAGTCAGAAGCAATCATGGAAAAAGTCGAGAATACTTCAAAACAAACTTTTCGAATAAAGAAGTCTATAAAAATGACAAAGATGGATGAGTAACACAAAAGCAACAAAGAAAAGGCGCCTGGGGCTGTTTTCTTTGGATTCCTTGCTGAAGAAAACAAGGGGACTGGAGACTTTCATATAGGATTATAAAGAATCCCCGGAGTCAAATCAGCATAAGTGAAAACTGAAAAGGTCGTTGTAGGTTCCAAGAAGCAAAGGACTAACCTGACAAAAGGTGAGAAAAAAGCAACAGAAATTATAAGGATGAAATTATTCTAAGTCCTTTCGAAGAAATATTTCTCAAATCGACTGACCCTACTCGACTCAGTCGCAAGACAAAGGAATAAAATATCGAATTGTTGACAATAATGTCAATAATTAAACAAGCTATAACTGTCAGTATTGAGATAGTGTGAGTCGAGATTGAGTCGAGTGAAGAAAATGATTTAGTTAGAATATGGTTATACTTCGTAGATATCATTTTCGGAGATATTGAGGAATAGTATTTCATTTAGTACGAGATGGTCACTTTAATTGAAAACACGCCAAGTATGACGCATAAACACAAATGAGTCATCTAAATAATGATAATAATCACTGCTTAGTAATCTTCTGAATCTATGATACACGGCAAGTTTAGTACTATTGAACGTTTTATAAGAAACTAGCTAACCCCTGCGGCTTCGCTCCCGACAACTGGCTACCTACCCTATCTAATCTACCCTACCTACCCCACCCTACCTACCCTATCCAACCTACCCTACCCTACCTACCCTACCTACCCTACCTACCCTACCTACCCTACCATACCTAGCCTACCCTACCTACCCTACCTACCCCACCCTACCTACCTCCCCTACCTACCCTAACCTACCTACTCTATCCTACCTATACCTAAAGACAGACAGACGTCAGATCACATGAAAATGTCAGTTTAGTTAGAAAACATTTGTATGGGAAAAAGAAAAGGGAAAATTATTCGAATTTTTCTCGCCGTAAAAACCATCCTTGGACGTGAACGAACATTTAAAAAAAAAATTGGTAAAATTGGTCCAGGCGTTGTTGAGTTATGGGCTTACCAACACAATTTGCGATTCATTTTTATATTATAAGATTATAATGTTCTTGACTCCCAGTCATCCTACGCTGTATCTTATACAAACTGATTCATTTCTCAGAATTCCATTTTAAATATCCGATTAGTTTTCGGGCTGTATCGTCATTTGTTTTATGACGATATATCGGGGACTATCCCTAACTTTATTGTCGTATTATGCCATATGCTTATAAATGTTCCATTTTCGAAATTACTGATGCTATCTCAGTATAAGAGGTAAAATTGAGAGTATGTTTAGTATATCCATAGAGTCCTATCGTATACAATTTCATCTGACATGATCAAATTGAGCATCGCTGTATCGTATCTCACAAGATGAAATAAGTGACTGCCTTTTAGGCAAACATGGTCTGAAGCTAAAAGCATGTTTGCTACGTCTGATAATCTAATAGCATCTGACAAGAAATGGACTGAACTTATAGGTGAACTAAAAACAAAGGATAAAACCAACAGAATACCTGACACAACTGTTGCCCTTTACAAACTTTTTCCGCAATGGAATGTTTACGAAATAAGCAACAAAATTAACAACTTTTATGGCCACCCCTTTTCATACAAAATTAAAAGCACGTTTCCCGTAAAACATGTACCTAAAGTATGAAGAAAAACATGTTGACTGGAAATATGAGAAAACGTGGGTTTATTCACGTCCCGTCCCCAAACGTTGCCTATTTTGTGTAAGCGATACGAGCCCGGAACACTCGGCCCTTGTTGCTAGCTTGCGTAATGCTAATATATTTCTACCGGGTTTCTGAGATCGTATCTTTGGAGGTGGGGCTAAAGAACTACCTACCTACGTGAGAAGTTTCTTACTAACTAATCAACAATGATGAATCTATCTATCCAGAGTAGAGTAGGCATATTTTTCGGGAATTCCTCAAATTTTGTGTGTGTCAATTCCACCAACTCTTGCTCGACAGTAATTTATTTAAAATTACTGTTGAGCAAGTGTGCTCCATCCATCATCAGCTACATCAGCTATATCTTACTACATATAAGGTGAAATAATTGTTCAACACAAAATAAATATAAAAATATGCCAAAACATACTGTATAACAAATCCTATTTTTGAATAGAAAATCTTAAAATATATAAGACATGGGTGTGTCAACGGCAAATATTCAAATTTCGGTATTTATGGCACAAGTTACGTCTATAATGCCCGCGTCAAACGCATACTGTGTAGGTGTCAATTGGCGTGAACATTGCAAAGAAATGCAGTTATTTCGAATACTGGACAGTATGTCAGTATGTCAGGACCAAAACAGTTTGAAAATAGCTGTTGAAAGCAGCATTCATTTTGAACTATGTTCGATTATTAAATCGACCTTCTATTATGCAATGTCCGGGATAATGTAACACAGATAATATCTCCGGTAAAGCTTCCTACATTATGGTGTTGGAACTTTTTGAACAATGTTCTCCAGTCTTGAAGATAAGTGCTCTTCGTGAGACCGGAGGCTGTAGAGTGGCACTTGACGATAAACCCGTCTTTACCGCTGTCTCTACACAAAACGTTGATATCTTCGACATCTTCAACATTTCTAACTTGACAATAAAATAAAATTCGGGGACAGATTAAACATTAATGGGGCAAACTTCCCGATACAACAGGTCTTAAAAGGAAAAGAGATAAAGCATGTCCTGTGATAGTCCAGGCGTAAATATAATAGTACTCATCGAGCTTTAGAAAGAGTACCTATTTTAAACTGGTTCAATTGATAAAAACGAAGCTACACAAAGCCTTCTTTTTTTAAATAAATTTATTTTAAGGCCAGCCCGGCACAGTTCCAGGTTTGAATAGTTCAAGAGAAAGCATAAACAAACAACAACATAATACAAATAAAGTGACAAGTATAGCTAGACTATTTACATTAATAAATGAGGTTTACAGCCTGTGCAACGCTGCGCCTATTTAAAATATAAAGCTGTTACTGAAATGCGAGCTGCCACACTATATTAATAATTCATTTAATTTGGGGAATGGCTGCGGTTGCGGCAGTGTTTGTGGTGGAAGGAAGAATATTGGGATGAGGCTTATATGCACAGTGTCTATAATAATACGAGTATGATTATGACCAAGAGAGGGGCGAACGAAGTGATGTTCTTTAAGAATAAATACATTTAATGAATAAATTGCGGACAGCTAAAATATCCATAGATATTTTGTGAGTAACAGGAAGCAAAGCACTACTTACCATCGGGTGAGATGGTGGTCAATCTCAAGCCTATCAATAATAAAAAACAACTCAATGAAATTTTAAGTATTTTCGGTTTTTGGAATCCTTTTTTCGCTTTCATGTAGTGCATAGTAGCAATCATCTATAGCTAAATGAAATTTGTAACAGCTATGAATATAAACTGTACTTGAATGTCACATTTTATTTACCGTTAAACCGATTGCGACACTTTCTAAGTCTACACGACAAAGCTAATATTAAATTAGTCAGTCTAAAATCTACTTCAGTACTAAATCCACTTGTACGAGTATTCAAAGTTTTCCATAAAAATTCCAGTCAATGACGCTTTCAATCAATTTAAAAATATGTTCCTCTTGTTGACGACAGTTCAAATTACTTATTATTTGTTATTTGATTCGCCTGAAAGATTTTCTAATGGGCTTCTCCATCTACCAAAGTCGTTGCCCCCAGGTAATGATCTGTTTAACATTATATTAATGTACTTTGGTATCTTCTTAGTAAGATGTTTTTGGTTTCGAAACATGGTTTTGTTTTGTGATAAAAGTTCGTCATTTACGAGTTACCATCGATAAAGGAATACTTTATCTTTCTTTGTGTTTACAGTTTCTTTTATTTTGCTTAGTTTGGCCGGTTACAACATGTATCTAGTTTCGTCAATTCTGACATTAGCGAATGTGTAGTCCCTTAAGCGAAAAGAAGGGTTGATATTCGCTAAGATGTCTAAGCATCGTCTAAGATGTTCAATGATTTTCAAGAAAAAGTTCTAGAAATTTTTGACATGTCCTCAGAACTACTCAAAAGTGTATAAAATAAAAAGTGTATAAATATCGTTAAACTAGCTAATGTTCTTATAAAAAAAAAAAACGCAAAGCAATCATGAAAGGAGATGCCTCCTGAAAACGATATAGCACGTTTGATGCGAATGCCATCACATCAAAATCCACATTCGAATATCGTGCGCAGAATCGGAACTCAATACGTGTCCATTGCCAACGGCGCTCATCAAACTTTCCTCGAATGGATTTTCGCAGATTTTCCTACATTTTCGAGGATTTTCATAAGTACATTTCCGTCCAGGCCCTGAGGCGTCGAGCCGGGAAATCATTCGAAGCTCTAAAACATGCCTTATTTTTTATTTCATTGGGAACGGCAACAAATTCGTTAACTTCTTCTACCCGTCATTTTGTGAACCGCGATGTTCCTGACAGCTCTGTTGCCGTTACCGACAATATGAATCGGTTTTATTATAAAATACACCTTGCCTTACCTTGCCTACATTTACTATACTTATTCGGTTTCTTTGCGTCCGATTTTTGTTGTCTGACATTATCTGATTTGAATTTGGAGCAAATTAACGAAATGAAGAAGAAACTAATTGAGAAAAAAAATGAGCGTGAATAGTAACGTCCTGGTTCTATTTCCGAAATCTAGTTTTAAAACAGTTTCAATTAAAGCACAGGTGTAAAGTTACCTATTCTCATTAATCAATTAACTCTACTAACCCGGTTTCTGAGCTTGTACGTTTTAATAATGGCGGTTACTAATGTGATCATAGCAGTATTCGCGCTAATTTTTTATTACTAGCGATGTATGAAAAGTTCAGAAACAAAAATGACTAATTCACATTCAAACTGGAAAAACAATATGCTCGTGCATCGCTTTTCTTTTGTTTCAAATGTAAATCTTCGCCGACGTGGGCAGTTATTGTTTTTAAGGATCCGTTCCTCAAAAGGACAAAAAAAGGACCCTTATAGGATCACTTCATTGTCTGTCTGTCTGTCTGTACGTGTGTCAAGACCCTTTTCTCTAGAACGTCTGAAGATATCAAGTTGAAATTAATATGATATACTTACTCAGGTCTGCAATGTCTAGAAGTTGTGAAAAATTCAAACTTTTAAATCAACGCAATCAAAAAATACAGCCATTTTTGTTTTAGAAATTGCAAGGGAATCAAAACCTAAAGGTACTTCCCGTTGACTTCGAATAATGAAATTTGGTAAGAAGCAATCTCTTATAACACAAGTAAAGGAAAAATATGAATTACGAGTAATAGCTACAACAAAAGAAAACGATTATTAACTTATTTGCAGTTGGTAAACTTACCGCGACCTACATCGATTTATGGGGATAACAGTTTTTCAACGGCAAAGTTTATTTTATCCCATCTTTCGGTGCTGTAATTGTTGATGAATGTCACTAATGTTACCTAATTATTTTGTTGAAAGCAGCTGTTTATACGGAATCCTCGATGAGTGAGTCCGATTCGAAAATTTTTTGGTAAACGATTCAAATCTACGTAAAAATAACCACCAAATAAAGGTTAAAATATAATATATATAGGTTTGAGAACAACAGTCGCCTGTTTGCGTAAAAGTAAGGCCTTAGGGAATTGAATTTGTATCGATTCTATTCAGAATTGAAATGGGCAAGTTATCGGATGATGTTGACTCTGTATCTGTGTAGCCAGTATAGGTATATCATCAATAATTTGTAAACTCAATATCGAAATGGAACGTGCACACACTGGTAAACGTAAGTATCTATTGTTACATTGTTTGCAAACTGAAAGTGATCCGCGTGAAATTTCATGTGGCACAATGGACGAGACGGTTTTGTTCGTCGATGAATGTTCAGCAGATGGTCACCAATAATCTACTTTTGTTGATTATTCTGGCACATATGTTAAGGTTAAGTTTAACAATCAAGGTACGTACGTACTACGTCATGGGAAAAGTCCCTGATTAGGAAAAAACTAATAAAAAAAAGATATTTAATAATGCATCCATTCAGCAGAAGATTTGAATATCACATTAATTAAGTACAATATTAATTTTGATCTCCCCCATGTTACACAGCTTAATATATGGTAAAATAATAGATGACCTTAAAAGGACCATCCCTCATTTTCCAAGGTCGTGTTAGCAGTCTATCGCTTTCAAGGACAGTTAAATTAGCGCCTGTGTGCTGAGAGCTAAAATAAGACCTCTAGACCTGCTAAGCACTGGAGCTGTGGAGGCGATTATAATGAGAGATAAAAACACAATTTATCATTGACTATCTTTGTGTAGAATATTTCAAGTTTACCGCGAAAAATGTGGCTCTATGCTGTTATGTTGTAGGTCAATACAATTATTGCGACTTACTTAATAATGAAGTCTAGTTAGCTAGTCACATTTTAAATGTGACTA
The DNA here is from genome assembly GCA_947562075.1 of Orthosia gracilis. Lineage (NCBI taxonomy): Eukaryota > Metazoa > Arthropoda > Insecta > Lepidoptera > Noctuidae > Orthosia > Orthosia gracilis. The sequence continues at coordinate 43,304,083 of OX387272.1, read as the reverse complement.
GCTTCTGCCAGCGGTTTCACCCGCGTAAAAGTCGAAAAATTAATCCGAGGGGACTTTCCCGGGATAAAAGGTAAAAAAATCCTATGTTTTATTCCAGACGTATTATCAGAGATTTAACCTATCTCTGTGCCAAATTTCATCCCAATCCGTCCAGCCGTTCTGGCGTGAGTAACAAACATACATCCATCCAAACTTTCGCATTTATAATGTTAGTAAGATTACAGTTAGAAAAACAATTATAGAAAATCCTAGTTTAGCAGAGTAGTACCCAATTCTGAAGAAAGCCTTAATTGTAACAACATAGTAAAATACCAAAACACAGCACCAAATATTATGGCAGAAATTGATGATTCTTTTTCTCATAAAAATAAAACAGAAAACCGCAAACCAATATATCACCGCATATGACGTCACACAGCTTTTTGTAACCGTTGTTTTTCGACAAAAGTAAATAATATACAAAAGACGTTTAATTTACGAGATAACGAATTTCATTTCATTGCGGCGTAATATGGACATGTGGTAGCACTCACGCAGTGCAACAAACGCTTATTTGTGAAGACAAAGAAACACATGGTAACAGCGTATCACTAACGTCACGTGTCACAAGTTACGATCTCTGTTTTTTCTGTATTTGTAAACCATCGCGTGAGGTACAGACGATAAAGATAATACTGCATTCATATTTTTTACGCTTCCTAAAATCTGTTAACAGAGACGAAGCTTGCTTTACGTCATGCCCCCTTTTTGCGATTAGCTCAGGTTGTTGGCATAGTAATTTGGTTTCCGTCTCTGTCTGTGAATAAAAGTGCCATTAAATGGTTATCTGTGCACTGAAATCATGTTCATGGAGAGAAAAAGGTTACACGATGTCAACAATGGCGAGCCTACTTTTGTATAGTCTCAACTTCTCAAGCCATTCTAATAATATGCCTAGTATTTTGGGTCTGAATTCCCTAACCAAGTTGATCGGAGATTGCTCTGGTTGCATGAATATCGATATCCGTGTCTGGTTGTATAGCTGCAACAGTAGTCATATGTAGATAGTTTGCAGACCGATGTTATACACTATACTGTACTATAAAATTGTAAGACTCAAACCCTAAAGAGTAAAAAGATGGCCAAGAAGTCAAAACTTGTATAGACAGAAAACAGTCAAATGATGTCAAAAGAGAAGAGTCATTCAATGCTATCGTGATCAAAATACAAATTGCATAGCTTGTACAACTCAAAGATAATTTGTCTCAGCAAAAACTACCTCCAACCAACAAAAAGTAGCGCTATACATAATTATATCCATACTTATCAAACGGTGACGTATACTTAATCATTTACCAAACCCGTGAATTAATCATACACAATTTATTTAAAATTTTCAGTTTAACTTTAAAATTTTATCAATATAACATAATGAGTATTTATTATTCATGAGAATCAAAGGGTTTGCAAGCTAATTAGTTAGAATATTCAATGTTTATTTAGTAAGCTGAAATGATATATGAAACAGAAGATAAAATTTGTTAAATTAGGTTTATAGACTCATATTATATTAATGTTTGTTTGTTTGTATTGTTTCTTCCAATGCTAACTCAACCCTGAAAGAAAAATATAGAGTTTATTAGCATTGATTCTCATTTGTTTCTAGGCCAACAACCTTGCCATGACCTGTTATATCCATGTTAAGTTCTGCTAATGAACAGCCTTTATAATTTCATAGATTGGTACGAAGTCGTCTATGTACGACATTTAATAGTTATGTTAGAAGCTGCAACTGCATTGGACTTAAATTAATCAAATAAGTTGATTGGTTGTTGGTTGGTTGATTGGGACTTAATGCCTTAATAATTAAATTTTATCTACATTAATTTACTAGCTGCCGCCGCATATTAGTACTCCTTCCAATGTCTTTTTAAATTATAGCCTATAATATAAATTTCTGTAAAGTTTCATCAACATCCGTTCAGTAGTTTTTGCGTGAAAGAGTAACAAACATCCATCCATCCATCCATCCATCCTCCCAAACTTTCACGTGTATGTAGTAAGATTATATTGTATATATATGATTGAATCTTAGACAATTAGTACCTACATATTCTTGTATTTGCGAAATATACTGGCTCTATCGAAGTTCCAATAACTTGGACCTCTAGCGACTCCACGTTATATCTAAAGCTAATAACTAAATCTCACTACAAAATTCATGTAAATATTCATATTAATTCTTAATTTTCAGAAAAGTTATTTTTGCGAACACCGCAAGCTTTAATACTGATAGAAGAGAGATCATTAAAGCCAAAGCTAACGATGTAGGTAATAGAAAAATTTAAATATGTACATGATTAGACTATTTATTTATTCATTATTATGACACTCCAACGAATTGTTCACAATAACATTGACAATAAATTTATCACAATTGACTACATACAGACTATAGCGAACTTTTCATTTATAGGTGCACATCATTAGCATTTTAGTCACATCATTAGTTTTTTATTGTCAAATAAAAAATGTCAAAATAAGAATGAAAAAATTGATAGTAATAAGATAACTGAGAATAATAAAAGATAAATTAGAAAAAATCAATAAATAATCACTAATAATAATAATATACAAAACATCGAATTAATCAATCGTTTATTTTTGTTTAGTGTTTAAGTATGTACATATTTACACCTTTGTTTCAAAAATAAGAAATGCAATTAGAATTAATCAATAATAATTACGAACAAAAAGATACTAGTCAAAATACAGAATTAATGGGTGATGGAATAAAACAAAAAATTAATTAATTTTACTTTTACTTCTCATCTTCACCATACTTTGCAAAATCGTTGAATGATGATGGTACTTAACACAAATGCTTGGGATGTGTTCAATCACTCTGTCAACGCTGCCGCAATTGACTGTGGGATTTGTTGGTAGATGAGTAAAGTTTTGTAAACTATCATCCACATGTTTTGCACTTCGACTCAGAAGAGAAAGACAAACACTTGTAACAATTGTACTAAAACGAATTACAGTGGACATTACTGTAGCAAATATACTGGTTATATATTACTGTATAAGAATACAGGTACGAGTATTTTTAATTTTCCGGTGACAGTTTGGTTTTATGGTTACTGCAATAATAACATTAAACATAGTTTGTTTCTTTGTTTAATGTTGGGATGGGAATAAAATGAATTATTTCCTTCTTTCGATGCGGGGATTGCCGTGGCACCATCTTTACAAAATTAAAACTCATTTTGTGGCATTGTTGAAAAAAGTATTAAAGTTTTAATTACCATTCGACAACCCAAATTTGTTAAACTCTAATTTTGATTATACAACAAAGCAATTAAAGAGGCCTTTTAAACGGATCTATAGTAGCGACATGGTAACAACCCGTGTTGTAGACAAAGCAAAATAAGATGATAACTATTTATTAGGATTTGTATAGTAAGTTGGTTTCCTCTTTCTTCCGTCGGCGAACTATCATCTTCGTTAATCCATATTTGTGTTTGCGTCTGATTTACTCAGAAGGGTTCGTTATATATGTACTGATATATGAAAACAGTGCTATTTCTATAATACCAATGTTTAATGTTAGTCCAATGGTCTGTCGAATGCTCGATGTTGTTAATGTTGAAACAGCTGTACAGCTGCAATGGCTCGTCCTACCACTAAACATGAAGTACCGCCACCAACAGACCACTCGCTTAGAACCGGTTCAATGGTTCCAATAGATCAACTTTCCTTTTTATTTGAACTTACTTCCACGTTTAGAATCATTAATATGATAATCAACTTATCTTTATTCTGTTTTGTTACAGGTAAATATGCCACGTTTCTGCACCAGCATGCGATATTTCGGTAACTAGAACATCACCTTTCAAAATAAAAATATTTATACTGGAACATGGTTTGTGGTTATGAGCTTCACTTCTAAAAACGGATACTGGAAAAATGAGCTTGTACACGAGATGTTGACTTCACGTTTGCCTTCGGTCTCACAGCAAAATCAATGAGGGCGGCGGCGGCGGCTTACTCTGTGTCACATTATTAAATCATGAAACAGCAGCGACACTGACCGCATTTTAGTTTGGAGCCTGCAGCATCCAACACGGGGAAATGCACCTACTTTCTTTCCACTGCATCTAGCGGGCTTTGGCTACAATCATCAGTTCTGTGCCCGGTCATAACAACACATGTTTGTTTAGTTAAATCTTCTTCATCATCTCTATCCCCTTTGTCATAGAGTTCATATTAGATTGTTCTGTTTCAATTTAAGCCCTATACACACTGCGCAAAATCCCGTTTATTTTTCCGTAGCGAGATGGGTGTACTCGCGGAGCTCGGTTAGTCGTCCGTAAGCCACGGCGGCGGCGCGGTCGAGCCGCGTTCGCGGGTGCTTTATTTATTAAACTGACGATATTTGTGTGAGATCTGTTTTTTGGAACATGTGCTGTGTTTGATAACGAAGATGACCGGTGAAATTTGCTGTAGCCAAAAATGGTATGCGTTAATTTGTGCGCGTAGCTGAAAGGAGAGATGCACTTGCGTGCTCTACTCTCACTCGAACGGACAACTGCCGGCATGAAGGGCCAACCGGTTTGGTGAGATCTCCTCCCGATCCACACTCTTGTAGAATAGAAAGCCCTTAGCATAGACCATTCTGTATTTGTCCATCGTTCGCAGTTAGAGTATTGCTTTCCATTTATTTTTGCTTATCATCGAATCAAGGAAGCTGTATCATAACATATTATTATATGTGGATCACGTCGTTAAAGATTTTGTTTGTGTATATTTCGAAACATCTTTCTTATTGGTCACGCAACGTTTATGTGAAGCTTTTTATTTCTTAGCAACATTATATAATTGCAGAAACGTTGATGTCAAACGTTGGGAGTTTCATTAGTAGCTCTACATAATGTGTTCTTAACAATGAATACGATTACGATTCCAAAGTCGAGCGCCAGCAGTAATAGAAGAGGCTTTTATAAATTTGGTATTACGAGATGATTAATATTCTTGACATATTTTTTTTTTTTTTTTTTTTTGAAAAAACGTTGCCCCACACTAGGAATTTCTTCCTGTATCGTGGGTGCGTTTACAAACATATAAACTCACATACACAACACCCAGAGCCGGAACAACTATCTGTAGGTCATACAAATATTTGTTCCGTGCGGGAATCGAACCCGCGACACGCAGCGCAGCAGTCAATCGCTCAACCACTGCGCCAACCGTGTTACACTTGAAGTATTTGTAATAACATCGTTTGTTTTACCGTTCGTCACTATCGGTGTTGGATGTAATCGAATTATATGGTCACTTCGATTAGTTTGAAATTATTCGTCTTTGATGTGGCATAATAAATTATTTTGCGATGTCCATTAAGCTTAATTAATAGTCAGGCTTCCGCACCCCTGCTTACTGCTTAAATGACTTCTGAATGCAAAAGTAGGTGCAGCTTGTTATGAATTAATTTATATTTATTATCTTTTCATACATCTAAATCTACCCTGTTTTCAATTACCCTAATGATAATGTTATTATGTTAAATTACTTCGTTTACAATAACTCTAAGAATGTTATCAAACTTAGTGTAGGTTGCTTCGTATTAAGAATTAAATGAGGGTAAATTGTTTACCTATTACATAGAGATAACTCTGTGGATTATGTTTCTTTACTCTAAAGAACAAGACTTCTTCGTGTGTGTTTGTTTTTAATTAACTGGGTAATTTGGTAGGAAATTCATGAGACAAAGATTTTATGATCATAATTATGAAACATAGATAAGGAGATAAACAATTTCTTTAACAAAATTCTCCTGCCTGGATGTAATTTTTGGTCGAAAATCCAACCAATCCGGCTCTTAATTCAAATTGGCTCTGATTAAATTTTGTTGGAGCGGACAGATCTAACTGTTCTGAATTTTCTCAAAGTATTTTAATTATATTTTGTCTTCAATGATCAAAGGCAATTACTAACGTAAATAACAACTGCCAGCTCTTTGGTGCTTCCTTTCTCCTTTTTGGCAAATCAAATTCTCTCCTTGAATGTTTATTTCTAAATACAATAAGCAGACTTACCCATATAACCCCGGGTTTGCAACTACCTACAAATTGAAAGTAAATAATGATTGCCGATATGTGTAGTCAGGTCATAGTCCATCTTCACGTGCTAGAAACCAATCTCTCAGACGACTTTCTCAATTATCATATTACCAAAACACAAACGTAGTCTCTGTTTAAACCAGAATATTCAATTCTTTTCGTACTTGATTAAATTCGCAAAGTTGTATTGTAGGAATCACCCAAAAAAATGGTCTAAGGAACATATTGTGGACTCGTCACAGAGCCTTTGATTAAATTGCAATCCTAATATTGGATCCTAAGCAGCTCTAAGTTCTCCTTTTTATTATAAACCTGGAGTTTCTAGCCGACCTGGGGCATATATTGTATGACAAGCCCCATAGTAACGTTTTGAAACGCTTGACTCAGTTTTATTATGTAATAAAATTCTGTTTCTACAGTAAAGCGAATTGTAATATTTTGCACCTTATGATAGTATAAAAATAAATAAAACAATTCCTATACATAACTTCTTTGTTAAACTTATCAATTCTTAACTCAGGAACGCCAGATATAAAAATGCACGTGACTCATTTATAACTGTTTATTTTTGTAGACTTAAAGCTGGTCCACGAATAGATCCTTGGGGAACCCTTCAAGCCATCCATAGTTTAAACAAATCAACACGCATCAGAGTAGTTACACAGCTGGAAACAAGCATCTCAATCACACAACACAAAACACACAGACAATCTGAACCCGAAAGATAAACAGAGCCCTAGGATAAGCACGTGTTTCGAACATGTGCCATGCCATCTGCAGATCTATCTCTAGACCTTGTGGTCACGACTCGTGGGTATGTCTACACAACCTGGTCACGTGACATTGCCTACTATCACGTTGCCTTTACAAATCAAATTGAATTGAAACAATAAACGCAACATAATCCATAGTTGCTACATTTCAATATATCGATGCAATTTGCAAATCTTGAGAAACTAAAGTGACGTGCAAACTATTTGTATTTTATCTTTATTCTGTTAAGTATAAAGATGTAATATATTTTCCTTATACAATGATTTGATCTTGTTTATCTGTCATTCGTAACGTGTGGTTTTACCGACGGCAGGGAATTCCCATTATAGTCCAATTTCATATTCGTGTCATAAGATGGTAAACTTTCAATTGTAGCTTTATAAAACTCTTCTCGCAAAAGCTGTTTTCAAAATAGAATACTAGACAGATCAAATTTCGCTTAAAAGCTAATTAAATAGCAGTTTAGTGTGAGAACATGGTGAGAACATTGTTTGGAAGTTGACGAAACAGCGCTCTCGAGCACTGCTAACCGCAACAGATATAAAAAATAAGGCGTTTATCCATCAGCTGTTCTGCTGTTGTGGCAAATAAATCCGTCGGTCATTTGCAAGTTTGTTTGTACTCAACTTGTACTCATGCCAACATCTCTTACTTTCGTTTCAACTACGTCAAAGTTGTACTGAGAATTTCTTAGCTGTTTCGCATAGTGTTACAGAATGTTTGGGCCATAAAATGTATGGAATAAGAAGTTAAACAATGTTTGTAGAACGATTGCATTTACTTTCTTACATATTTAAAACCCATAAAAGCTTGTGGCTTTATCTACTGTTAACTATTGCTCAAAATAGTCTAATACCACTAACACTTCAGCACCTGTAGCCAAGTTGACAATCTACAATCGATAACGTTAAGTCACGTGGTCAGACCATACAAATGAAGGCGTTAACAATTTTAGAAAGAGATTCGATACGAAACGTTTGCAACTTGGCTAGGCCTGCTTGTAATTCCCTTGCCACCATTGAGAACCCACATAGAGAAAAAACGTATTTTTCTTTATCCGATTCCTGTAGAGACACCTTTTCTGTTCTTTACTCGTCAAGAGATTACCCTTTCCCTAACCTTAAACTTTGTAACATAAAGATCCTGATTTCAGATAGCAAGAACTAGAAGGGGATCCGTTTTAATACTTTTTAATTTAAACTTTTTAATCTCCATTGTGCTTGTTCCAAAGTCCCATGTTTTCCGATCCCTTATCGACATTCCTTTACGATTTGAATGGCATCCTCAAGATATACGGCTTGAACCGTGTGTTAACCTATGCGTCATAAAGGACAATATAAAAGAAAAAACAAAATAGGAACATGGAGGGATCCCAAATTGGATTGCCGCGCCCACAGACAAAAAGATTCTTTGTTGATAAAAATGTAAACTATTAATTTGTCTGGCAGTGTAGACTTAGCATGGAGAATATAGACGGAATAAATAGAAAATATTGTTTTATAACAAAAACATTCTTAATTTAAAAATGGGTCTTCTGAATGAACGAAATACTTCACTCATTACTGTTATTTACGAAACGACATTTAAAATGGAGGGAACGTAATTGTCATCATCAGTTGGTACAGGAAGGGGGGCATTATAGAAAACCCTTTCTTAGCAGTCTCATTAAAGTTGTCGACGAACACTGTCCATTGTTTCCCACATCGTGCTTGTGACATTCTACTGTTACGCAATGGACAATAATTTAAAGTGTTGCAAGGTGAAGACGTCCCGTTTTAACAAAGATATAAAACAGGTTTTAGTATTAATAGCAGCATAACGTATACCCTAATCGTTATCTTTATTTTTTCAATATTCTCGAGATTCTTGACATTTTTATTAATAAAGAGAACCGTAAACCGTTCCGTTTTATAGGGTCCCTTTTGAAATTCTTTCCATTTAAGCTATTACTATTATAGATAATGTTCGTTACTGTTAGGTAGGATTATTCGGTATTTTGATCGCTTGAACTACCACTATCTTTAAATCAAATCAAATCAAATCAAAATTAAAATAGTTTATTTCAAATAAACCTTAAAGGTACTTTTGATATGTCAAACAACAAAAAAATATGACTCTAGTTGCAAATTCGCAAAAGTCAGTAGATCTCAATGGAGAAGAATTTGCAAGAAACTCCACGGACACTCTTTTCCATCAGTTTCAATTACAAGTTTTTGGTTACATCATTCTTGTTAAAAAATAAATACATATATGTGAGAACGATGCAAAAAGACGTGCACGTAAAAGCGTCTAGAATAACAAACAATTTCAACATAAAAATGCAATGATAGGCCGAGGCAGCTAAGTTATGACCAATCCCAACTGATGGCGCCCGTTCACGAACATGACGCATGGATCGGCACCACTCAGCTCAACCATCATGGAGGGAACCGAATGATCCAACACATGTGCCACCATCAGAGAGAAATTAGAGAGAGCATGACAGAAGTCAACCAACGACACATAGATAGATTTACAGTCGGAACATAGTACTCACACATGTGCTGTGCAGTTATATAATACTAAAAGAAATTGAGTTTATACAATACAAATATATTCATACAGTCTTCAGCAGCTCCAACAATACTTCAAAACTTTTCTGCCCATCACTAATTGTTCTTGCGCCCTAATGGCTGCGGAGCGGGACCAGCATTTAGCCAAGCATTTTTATCAGCGATGTAATCCCCCAACTTATAATATGCTTGCCTGCATAGTGTGCGTTTTATACAAGTTTTAAATTTCGTCTCATTCAGTTCTAGAATATTGGGAGGTATTTTATTGTAACATTTTATACAGTACCCCATAAAAGATGATGCTACTTTAGCCAGCCTGAAACCTGGTTGGATTAATTGGTCCCTATTTCTAGTAACATAATTATGTCTGTCGCCGTTTTTACTGAAAAGATGTAATTTTTTTCTAACGTACATGATGTTTTCATAAATATATTGACAAGGTACCGTCATGATGTTAATGTCCTTAAACAGTTCCCTTAGGGAATCGCGCCGGCGAAGATTGTATATCGTTCTGATGGCTCGTTTTTGCAGAATAAAAATTGACTCAATGACTGCAGCCCTTCCCCATAGTAAGATACCGTGAGACATTATACTATGAAAGTAACTAAAATAGACTAGCCTCGCGGTATCTACATCAGTAAACTGACGAACTTTTCTAACAGCATAAGCTGCCGAACTTAGCCGCCCTGCAAGTGATATTAAATTAGGACCCCATTGCAACCTTGAGTCTAGCGTGATCCCCAGGAATACCGTTTTATCGACAAATTCTAGCTTCTCCCTACCCAAGATAATGTCACAATCAGTACTTTTGACATTCGGCAAGGCAAATTTTACGCACTTAGTCTTTTTAGCATTTAAAACTAAATTATTAGCCGTGAACCAATTTTGAACCTGTCGCAAGACGTCATTTACGTCGTCAACGATACTCGTACGTCTATTTATCTTAAAAATCAAAGAAGTGTCATCAGCAAATAACACCATGTTTAAATTGTTATTCAATAGATGGGGTAAATCGTTAATGTAGACTAGGAATAAGAAAGGACCAAACGGAGGATCAAGCCCAGGCCAGTTATATCATCAATTTATAACAAAGGGCAAAGTTGTGGCCATACAGAACTGTCAACAAGGCTTTGTCAGCAAAACAGAAAATAAATTAACTGTTGCTATGAATATTAACGATATTTAGGAAGGCTCTTCTCGACTCCATGTAATTGAATAGATGGCAAAGCTACAAACTGCAGCGTCGAAAGCCTAATTGACTTAAAGTTATAACAGTGTTAGCACTCCGAAATACAAATACAGAACCTGGCTGGATTTTTTTAGGCTATGCCACAGGTATAGTTAGAATTTGAGCTGCTATTAATAGAAAGAAAAAGGGAAAACAATAGTAAGATAAAGGATTGGCTTTATCTCTCTACGATGACATGTACAAGAACCTGAATACAACTGTACCGAAATGTTTAAGATTTAACATAATTTGGGCATCACTTTGTAGCCCCTAAGAAAAATAGTGTTTCTCGTACATAATAAAGAAAGAAATAACAAAAAAAGAAGTATAATAAACAGCGTGACTCATTAAAGATCCTCCCTCAAAAAACCCTGCGGATAAAGCCGCATTTTTGCCCTATCTCGCCCTGCCAACAAGGAAATAGCCACGAACATTTTACAAATAATATTTACCGCCATAACGACCTTATGTACCACTGAAAGAACCCTAATGCCTTCAGGTCATGACCTCTGTAATGGCTATTGATGGTAGCTACGAGGCACAAAACGAGAAAAAAGAAGATTCAGTGGTATCTCGTATTGTCAGCCAATCTTAGTCTGCGGTCGAGATAGCACTTTGATAAAACCTAAGTCTCCAAAGAATGACCAATAAAACCTTATGTAGAACGGCAAAAGAAATTCTCTTTTTCCAGTTTTTGCGAAACAATGAAAGGAGCAATGACCGCGTTGTAGTACTTAAACAAACAGATTTTCATATCGACGATAAATCTATAGTAACTGCGTTTTTTTTTCGCAAAACCACCATGAAATATAAACGATTATTTTGTTCAAATTCAATGGTATTTTTGATATTAAAAGGGCATTGCCGCTGGCTACATAAATCAAACCATAATTTATTTACCCTGTACATCAAAAAAATTATATCAAAACAATCCACGTTTGAAGCTTGGCCATTAATGTTAGCTTCATTTCCACCTCATTTGACATTCTCGTTTATTTTCCGCCCATTTTTTGTTACATCTGCTAATAAAAGTAGGTCTTCTTCATCTTTTACCACAATAAGAGTATAGACAAATCTAATTGCTTCGTTGCATTGTTTGTGCACTGTTCGAGTTCTCTCGGTATAATAATATCTTTATCTAGTTTACAAATTTTTCAATCATCCTCATCAGAAATGATGAGAAGCAAAGGTGCATCATTATTACTGCCAACCCACTATGTCATTACGCTGATTTCTCTTATATCTACCTATTTCACTTAAGTATGACAACTATAGAGTATAGTTATTACAATTAGTACAAGCTATGAACTAGCCATAAACTATTTCGTTATTGATTACAATGCTTTACCCGAATACACTATGATTTTGTCATCTTCTTGTCTTTATTTAATTTTCTGAGCATATCTTCTCCTTCATTGAAGCTCTATAAGCCCGCCGGCTTCTCTTGTCATCTTTCACACAATTCATTACCTAATCGTTTCTTTGGTCTTCCCTGCTCAAAGTAGCCATCGCATGAATTCATCAACATTTGAATTCTGAAATAACTCCTGGCCTTCATTTCAAATGTAGTTAAACAAAATTCTAACCTTGAGCTCATAATATTCATACTTGTCGCGATCTAAATAAAAGAATCAATTGAGTATCGATCAATGGTATAAATAGTTCCAGATAACAAGTTATAACTCTTCAAGTTTGTAAACCAAACTAGGGTTCAACGTAACTATGGTAGGTCGTGACCGATTTCCTTGACATATATTTCCATGTTGTACTAACGTATTAGTGCATGTGGGCCATTTTCTCGGGCATATTAGTAATGTTACTATTTCAGATAATAAAAGGACATTTCGATAACTGGCCACGGGATGCAGCTGGCATTTTTGTGTTTTGGTAGTGGAAAAACATTCTATTTTAGTGTTGTTTAATGACTTTTAAAAGTATGCCAAGAAGTAGCGTTATTGTCGATATGTTTTTGAGTGCTTTCTTTTATGTATGTTTGACATACCACAGATAAAGAAGAAGATAACAAAACATGACTTTCTTAGAATTCAAATGTAATCTTACTCTCAAAACCGTTACTAATGATGAATGTAAAATTACACTTCGAAGAGAATTCTTTACAAATAAACTTCGGTATGTAGAGCACACGATGTGCACTTTATCTTAAAAGCAATACAACATTCTTGAAGCAATGAGAAGAAAGAACATCTCGCTTGATTGATAAATACCAAACGTTAGTTTTTCTCTAATTCTTTAAGCAATGTAAAATAATAATCTGTATTTTTTTTCTGTTTTTAACTGCGATTTATATGTTTAAGATATAATTGGCTTATTGTACCTTATCGACTTGTTATAACAGAAGATATTCATATTATTCATCTTGTAATCAGGTCATCATCATTCTGCCCTTTTCCCATGTCACTTGGGGTCGGTGCAAAAGGTTTTCTTCGCCCATGCCGTCCTGTCCAGAAGATAAAAAATACCGAGTTATAAAAAAATCGTAAGCATCATTCTGTCCTTGTAAGTTTATTGGACTGTATATATCAACCCCGAATAAAAATACACCGCTTAAACATAAAATAATAATTCAATTAGTCGGTTGAACGAACAAAGAAAGAATGAAATGAACGAGATAGTCAGAACATCTGGACAAGCAAACATTACTACCAGAATAATTCACTGGAGGCTTTGCTGTCGAATTCTGGTCGTATCTTTTCAAGGACTTACATATTCCATTTATAGTGTCTGTAACCTCTTATTTGGAATTCCAAGACTTACACACTAAAATAATATCAAACCCATAAAAGATTCGCCATTCAAATCGATGAAAGCATCTTTTAGAAACCAAATAATCGAATATTACGATTATTATTCTAAGAAGGTCTCAGTTTAGTATTCAAAATGAAAGAAATCAATGCTCTCATGAATTCCTTCATGAGAGCATTGATTTCTTTTTGTAAGTGCTTTTAACATTTCTGCGAAAATAAAAGAAATGCTACCGCACTGCGGGATCAATACTCAGAATTATGTTTATGTACCTATTTCAGATGATTTTTAAAAGGCAATATCCTTTTAAACAACTTCTGTAATACTAAAATCTAATTTAAATAAACAATCGTCGATGCGTTCAAATAATACCTATTTGTATAGTTATTTATACATTTCAATGTTGGAGGCTAGACGTTAGAGGATTTCACCTTTAGCCTTCCTTTGCGTTCACAGTACCTAAACAATACCTCCTACTAGATGCTAGCTGCCTGGTATCTAGTCAGTGTTTGTAGAATAAATATTATGAAGTGCCATACATTCTCATATTTGCGTCAGTTCCATAATTCACGTTGTAGTTCATTCATTCAAAATTTAACGCCTCTTACTGAATACGTTAAAAAAAAGTCGTGATTAAAAATTCCGAACAGATTACAGAGAAAATATGTCAACGTAATCGATGTTAGACACATCGATTATGTTGAATATATCTATTTACGTAGCATATGTACGTAATCACAGGTAATCACGCATGAAGTAGGTACTTCATTATAATTACTAAAGCGAGAAATATACCTAGTTAAAATACTAATAACAAGGCTTATTAATATCTAATTGCTAGGTTTATATTTATACTTATGTATAATTCATTTCATTCGGTTATTGGCCTTTTATATCAGTCATGTTACCAATTCATTAATGAGAACCATATTTTCTTGCCTTAATTACCTGTTAACAATTTACGGAGTCCCTCTTTTAACTAACGTAACTCTTCATCATTCCAGTTCCTACTTCATTCATCATCAACTTTTTGCTTCGCAAATTTTACCGTTGTTTCCCATCAATTTACCGTTACTTGAGTTCATAGGCAGAATGAAGGTTGTACTTACGTCTTATATGACCCTAAGAATTTATTAGTGTAATTACGATCCATTGAACAAGGAACTAGGCTATCACTTCTAACAGTACTATAGGAATCTGGGGCTAATTAGCCAATTCGCCAATTAGAGTAGGACGGTCAGGACGGTGAACCAACCTTAGTAATTGGCACAATTTTAGTCTAATAAGATCAACGTACGAAGAAATGTGTAATAAAAAGCTGTTCCTCTAACCTATCTGCAGTGACAAATCTGTCACTAATTGAAATAAACTTCCCACTAGCGTGAGAATGTAATGAATGAATGAGATATCTACTGTCAACTTCCTTCCCCGCAAATCTTTGAATTCGTAAATCGAAGCGAAAGTGTATCTATGGTGAATGTGGGACGTGGGCGTTGTCCATGGCCACAAATACATGTCATGTATTTTGTAGAAAAACAAAATAATGGATATTTCCTTCACGTTCGTTGACACTGAGCAGACTTCGAATTTATTCGTTGGGTATCTGAGATTTACCGGGTGTCGATTTCGAGATTTGAGGCCGATTCGTCGGTAATTGGAAGTGAATAATGTCTACAAGTCGAAGAGAAAACAAAGGTTTTAAAAAACGAGAGTCATAATAAAGAGTTTCTCCTGATTATGCAAATTAACGTAGTTAAGAAGAAAACCATACATACAAATGTTTTACAAAGAAATTAGTAGGTACAGGTCAGTAAGCTATATTACGTGTAAAGACAACGGTATTCAGTCTCTATGAATCATTGGAATGAAGTCTTAACTATACATAAACGATAAAATCTGTTGGGCTTCAATTTACAATCCTAAACTGTTTACAAATCTATCATCGAATTTCATATCGATGTGAAACCATAATGGTGTATAAAACGATTTTATTATCTGTGTGGTCGAACGGTTGAACCACAGTTTTCTGGGCAACCCGTGTGATGATGAACGTCACGTCTTCAACTGAGTTACCGTTATAATTTAAAAAAAATTCGCACTGAGCCGATAACTGAGTCACAGATTGAGATTTCTGGGTCATTTTACTTCTTATTATGACGTGTTGGTTAGAAGTATGTAGTATTCGATCTGGCAATAATTAAATATCGTTTGAAATATAAGAAATGTGTTAATAAACGCTGTCGAGCTCTATTTGATTTGCGGAAATATATTACATATTTCATTTCGTTTTCAGCAACTTTTATGTGATCGGGACATACAAAAGCCGTAAATATTTCGCACAAAAATAATTGAAACGCGTATCCAGATGTACCCTGTTATTTAAAGTATTCTCCCGGCCGTACGTGGTTCCTTCCAATGAATACAAAACAATTCGAATTGAGCATACCCCGACCCGCAGTAAATAAATAATGTATGTTTGTACAACACCTGCTGACATCCCTACAATACTTACAGACCCAATGGAAATCCAATTTGTTTGGCCACCTGCTCCTATCTCTGAAGCCTCAGTATTTCGTAACAGGTTCACTAAAATAACAATTTCTTTATAACTAGCTACAGTACCTTTTGGAACAGTATTTTAGATAGGTACCTATCTAGTTCTAATTAATTCATTTAATTACTTATAGTATTGTTACGCAAAACTTGGTTTTCCGTTTGGTTGATCCTAAAGTTAACATTGCCTATTTTAGAAATTAATTTATTCATTCCCATGATTTAATGGTTTAAAATTTTGTGAAACCATATATTATGCGAGACAAAATAAATGAAAAGTTAAATAAAATATCTTACATCAACATCGTTGATTGTTATAGCTTACAAATTGATTATCACTAAATGTTATTAAATTACATATACTTTCAACCATTGAACTTAGTAACATGGAAAACTCGACATATTAAGGCGATATATACGCCCCAATGTAAACGTAGTAGGTACTGGCCGTGCGCCCGCTCGATTCCAAAATATCAATATTGAACCTCCTTTTGAACAGTTTTATTTGCAAAATATTATTTGATTTACATATGCTATGTCAGTTATGAAGAAATTCCAGCCATCAATTTTTCTGTGTAAAAATATTTTAAACATCCAAGTCGTTTTGGAGGAGTATCCAAAAGTTGCGAAAAATATCGTGTTGCTAATTATTTTTTTAAAGCAAAACTATTTGTTATACGAAAAAACCATGTTTAAAAAATAATGTAAGTACATGAAACAATAATAAATATATATATATATTTATCAAACCTTTTAAACTAGCCGTTACTAAGGAGTATGCTTTACAAAGTTGCCGTTTTACGGCACTAAACCGTATGTAGGCCCTTAAAATACAATAACAAAAATGAACATTTAAATTTACCATTCGTTTAAAACTTTATAAAGTCACATGTACCTAGTGTTGGGTAAATAGCCGGATGCTTTGAGTTATTATCGATTATAATCCATAAGTGTCCATTAATAGCCTTGCAATGGATGATAACCCTGCTATTAATGTATTGTTAAAAAAATAAATGCTTTTTTTTTGTTTAGTGTAAAATCTGTGGGTGTGAACATAAATTGGGTGCGTGTACGCAGTGTGATTCAATGTATTGTAATTCTTTATATTTATTTTCACTTTTTGTATGTGAAAAAGTGTTAATAATAAAATAAATACACATTTTTTGGGAAATTCAGTTTTGTTAATTTAGAGTTTCAATACTATAAAAACCATAATTACTATTGACACTTCGCTTTGTGATTTAACCATATACCTAATTAATTACTTGATTTAACAAAGCGAGCTAAATATGTAAGTGTATGTATAGCTACAAATAAATTTAACCGATACGTAAAAATGTAAGGTACAATAAGTAAGACCAGAAATAGATCCATTAGCGTCCGATCCAATCGATGTAACAAACTTAGGAGATTTTGAAGATTCCAGTGTTTCTAGCAATAATTAGGCTGAAATTTATTTTTGAGCAACAAATATAAAAAAAAAAATCCCTAAAAAATATCCCAAATAAATGACTGATTAAGAATAAAAAAAAAAACATAAAAATCTAATTATCAAAAATCAATGTAAATAGCTGATTGAAAATTTTTAAATGGGCCAGATTAGTTTTAAATAACACATTTATTTACAACAAAGAAAGATGATGAAAATGAAGTCTAATCTGACAGTCCTAAGCCTGAAAACCATGAAGGGAAATTTTCAATCACTAAAATAACATTAACAGCAGGGTTATCATCCATAATTGCTATTAATGGCTACTAACTGACTTTTATTCGATTATTAGCCAAATGATATTAACCGGATTATTATCATTGCCCAACACTACATGTACCCAATCAAATTTGTAAAATGTTTATGAAGCTCAAACAATAACATACAATCGAAAAAAAATCACAAAAATATCTTGCTATAAACTACAAAAATTAATAACAAAAAAACTGGTACCATAAATGAAATAGGTACTAAAACTTGCATAGTCTATCAGACTATCATTCGTCGCTCGAGTTCATTGAACCTTTTTTTTTTGCAGCGGCAAATCACGTTTAAGTTTTTTTATTATTTTAGTGGCCAGGCAGTTGGCAAAAACTTCATAGCTTTTGAGACACGATACTTTACTCACTTCATTTAAAAGAATTGGAAGATAAATTATTCAAAATTATTTAATGATGACTTATTAGACGTTTGGAGAGTAATTTATTTAAGTTCGTTGGACTCGATTCCGCGGAAGTAATATTAATAGATATTATGAGACAGGTCAGTGAATGTGATCGAATTTTTGTAGAGTAGAAATACATAAATAGGTATACCAAAATTAAAAAATTATAAAGTTCATATATCCTGAACTTTCGCAATTTATTTTGTCGGTGCAGGATGTCTTCCTCCATATTTCTACTTTCCGTCATATCAATTGTCATCTCCTTCCTAGCCATATATCATCTTTCACAGAGTCTATCCATCGTGGCTTTGGTCTTTCTCGACATCCTTACCCTTACTATATAATATTATAAATGCGAAAGTAACTCTGTCTGTCTGTCTTTTAACTTTCTTACGCTTAAACCGCTGAACAGATTTTGATGAAATTTGGTATGAAGATAGTTTGAGACTTTGAGACCCTGGGAAGGTCATAGGATAGTTTTATCCCGGTATTTACTATATAACGGCGTATCCTCTAGCCCCAAAGCATCATCGTGGTAATCCAAAAACTTAAACTTATGTTATAAAATGAATAATAGTTAGAACGTTCCTTGCTCCTCTAGATCAAACGCTACGCAAAGATAACATTTAAAAGATAATTACTGTAACCTTAATACACAGTTTAAATGTAATAAAGCACATTACATAAAGTCTGAAGCAACTTTGCACTCGCCCACAATGAGCTTGAGAAATATGAAGTAGGAAGACCAGCTGTAGTGCTGGTAGACACGCCACTGTCGCCATAACTTCTCGCAAACAGGTTTCTTCCATCTAATTATCTTCACAGTCCAATAGATAACATCTAAGTTTGTTTATTTGGAAATTATATTAAATGAAACCTGTATATATACCTACATTCTTAGTTGTTGATAAATAGAACGATTCTTATAGATGATATATACTAATCAGCTAGCAGACTGTTCTTTAAAATCAAATATAAAATCAAAACGTAGAATTTTTCTTGTATATAAATAACGCACGAATAAGCCATCAAAAAGTGTAGAGATGATAACAAATGGTTTTGATACTGTCAATTAGATAAATCTTTTAACTTACACATGAATACATCAGAATTAAGGAAACCAATTTTGTGAATTGTTTTATCAGACAAATTCTTGTCCTATTCTTAAATTTCCTTCATGAATACGAATTCACATGGTAATTCACACGATAACGTATTCATTAAATCCAAAGTTTTAAACAGAATTAAGCCAAAGTTTTTAGAAAAAATTCATTCCTATTTCAAGTTAAACATGACTTATTTTCGGGCGGAGTCCCCCACAGTCAATAGAAGTTATATTTAGAACTTAATAGACGACGACGTTTAATTTATGAAGACTTTTAATAGACATCGCTTTGTCATATTAAACATGGATTCGATTCGAAAAGGTAGTGAAAAAGTCACAAATTGGTATAACAACAAATGACTATAGGCAGTAGGCACCTACGTAATGCCTACGGAAGACGTCAGCGTCAAATCAACTAGCCACATTGGCCATGAAACAACAGCGCCCCGAGAATGTATTGCCGATAAGAAAGAGCTAGACTGCTTATCTAGTACTTGATTTATAATATCTGCTAGCTAGCCTCAAATGGAAATACAGGCACGAAGAAACTTGCTTTTCCTAATTGCGAAGGCTAAGTCAGAACGTCAATGAATCACCGATATAATTATGGTCGAAGTGAGCGTGTTTACAGATGTTATAAAATATTGAAACACATCGGAATAAAACATCAGTGCGTGTTTAAGGTAAAAGATGTAAACAACGAAATGAAAACAATGCTATTTTCAGTACGCTTCACCTTAAACCTAATTCTAGATACTTCTACGAAGATCTTGAAACACGTTTTCACTTCCATCGATCATTTGAAATCTGACGTGTTTTGTTTCTTAAGTAATTTGGTGATTAAGAGGTATGCGTGTGAGAAATTTGCCGGGAAAACGTTAAACGAGAATCGCGTGTTAACCGCGGATAAGCCGAGCGCGGTGAAATCTGCCCTTTTCAGTGTTAAGCATCGAATTACGGGGACCACAGATCCAATTTGCATAAAATACAAAAGAAATATAATTAAATGCAAATGAATTTCTTTCAGTTTTTATTGTCCGTTTTCTGGTATCAAAGCAGCTTTGTCTTTGTTTATTTAATTTATTTTATTGTGGACATTTATTTTAGCTCCAGTATCTTGAAATGATAGGTCATCATCATCATTTCAGCCAAAAGACGTCCACAGCAGGATATAGGCCTCCCCTAATCATCGCCACACTAATCGGTCCTGTATCCCGAATCCACTCTGGACTCACGAAGCCATAACAAGGTCGCCGCTCCATCTAGAGGGAGGCTTTCCAGAACGTTTCAGCCCCAACGACTATCCGTTCTACGAGCAATGTGCCCCGCCCACTGCCACTTAAGTTTGGCAATTCTTCGGGTTCTGTCGGTAACCTTGGTTCTCTTGCGGATTTCTCCATTTCTGATTCGATCACGCAAAAAAACTCCGAGCATAGCTCTCTCCATCGCCGTCTGGATAACTTTAAGCCTTCTGAAACGTGATCGCTCACAATGGGCCTCCATTGTGAGCGACCACGTTTCAGTTTCATAAATCATCACTGGCAACACACACTAGTCATAGACTTTCGTCTTGAGGTATTGTGGTAAGTTGGATTAGAAGATACCGCGCAACTGCCCAGCCGAGTCGGATTCGATGGTTGGCCTCTTTGTCGAAGTTGGCCCTACCCAACCAGACCGTTTGTCCCAGGTAGACATAATCGTCCACAACTTCGAGGTAGAGTCTCCGACCTTGATAGGAGTAGGTGTAACATGGACTTTCATTTGTCCATGTTCATTTTAAGATCCACTCTTTCGGAAGCTCTTCTGATGACAGGTCAAATTATCATTATTCTCTAAATCGCTATCACTGTATCTTTTGATTGTAGAAAAAGTTCATTTCAAGTTTTAATGTTTGATAAAGATATATGTTAAAACCCGCATAATCATGAGGATACTACCTATTAGTACAGGAATCACGTGTTCCTACACTATATTTAAATTCCGTGCGCATACCTTGAATTCTTCGAAAGTACATATCAATTGAAGTTTGAACTCCTAAATATTTATTCGCTTCGCTTCGTTTCCGCCAAAGATATTGGAACCGCAGCAGAAATCAATCATCAAAGTAATAAAGGTTTATTCTCTAATAAACATCCGTTTCCTCTAATGGATCTAGGCCAAATATTCATCATATGGGGTCAAATAATTCAAGTTCTGCATCTAAAATCAGGTTTCCAGGTTGTAATGGAAAATTTCAATGTTCTCACAGTAAAAGATTTCTCCTTGATACGAATACCACCTGCAATCTTAGTAACGTCAGTAATATGCAATAAAACAGGAAAACATTGAGTGTTATGTTCGGCCTATTTTATTTTATTTTACTGGAACATTAACACAATTCGTTTCTAGTTCAGATAATATCGCTATTTCCGTACTGAATGCATTTAATTCATTCTATTTGAATGTATAATCCGACTTGTTTCGTGATTTTTACAAGAATTGTCTATGCTTTTCTTAACTCTAGCTAAAAAATGAGACACGTGCGATAGCTGAAACTATGTCAAAGTTCAATCTCAGTACATTTATATTCTTATAAAGTTTCCACAACGTGGAACATTTAAAAAACTATGCGGCTGCATACTAAGTTATTTTAATGTACATATTAACGAACATCCAAAGCGCTTGTAAAAGGGGTTGACACAAAGTCTCTGTGTTCAGTTGTATAAGTGAGGCAAAGGCAACATCGCTGACTGCCACGGCACCGACCTTCGCAATTCGAGGGTCAAGGCTTTCACGCAACACGACTAATTTCAGGAGACCCACCATACAAAGCAGTTCCTTTAACACGCTATGACTTCAAAACTTACAGTATTATGTCTGCTAAACACGAAATAAAACCCTAATTCTACTACTAAAACTCGAAGCTATAATGTCTTTGAAGATAAAACAAATGTTTACATAATGCTCAGCAGATGAGGCCTTTTCGACACCCGAACAAAATACACAATCGCAGTAACCAGGTTATAGCTCCGGTCAACCTATTTTTGCGCAAGAGAATTATTTGTTCTTTTATTGGTATACGTTTTCAGGCAATGTGCTAATAAAATGTGTATTTTACGTAAGTGCATCTATTAAATAACTCTACATATCGTTATTTGCAATTTTCAGACTTCTGAAAAAAAACAATTATGAAAAACTGAAATAAAAAAACTGTTACTTGTTGTTCTATTTGCTACTTCATAGTGCTAGAATTCGCAATTATAACAATTGTTTGATTACTATTATTGCAAACATAACAACAACTAAACCAACTCAACAGTATTACTCAACTAACCTTACTGACACTTATCACGCGAAACACCTGTCTAGAATAACACCCCATTAATTAAAAAACATTCTTAAAAAAAGCAAAGCAAAGACAACTGGAGCACTGTGCTACGACCTACGACATAGCATCGTTCTTAGGCATATTTGAAAAAAGAATGCAAATATTTTTATTATTCCTGCTCGATTATCGTAAACTCGTAGTAATCGATTGTCTAATGATTGCCTACTTCTAATAAGACCTAAGTTCTAATAAGACGTAATCACGAAAGCCGTGACCCTGAGGGATATTACTGAAGGCGTAAGCTTTTCGTTTTCTTACTTAATTTATTAATCGTCTGCTGAAGCGTAATAAAGCAGGTTCCAGACAGGAAGATAAATGATCTTCTTGTGTTCTTCACAATTATCTGATTGACCCAGTCAAGGCTTTCTGTATTTTATATAATATGTTTTTGCCGCAGCTTCGTTCTCATGGACTATCCGTGTATCTTTGAACTTATATTTTGGTTAAAAGTATTTAAAAATAATTACAAGCAATTTTACTTCTTTTTAAGTAATATATATTGCCTTAAATACTTTTTTCTTTCTTTCCTTTAGGAATGCGATAAATTTTTATTTATTTTTCTATGTCATGTAAATTGGTTTAGTTATGAATGTCTCGTGATTATCTTTTTTTCATCCACAAAGCTTGATAGTTACTTTCCTTTGATCAGATATAGTTTGATTTATGTGGGAGGGTTATGAATGCGCGAATTAATAAACTAGTCAAGATATTATAAATCTTCTACTGAAATTATAGTGTATGGATGTAATTATCATTATTTTGTCTTAGTAGTTTTTGCACTCGTTCTTTTTAACTTCTCTGTTGGATGAATTATGACTAAATTGCCGACTGCGTTAAAAGAAATGCGTTTGCTTACTCACTTATAAAATTGTTTCAATGCGAAGACAGGATATGAAGGTTAATCAGGTTATCAAGACATCTGCCATATAATGTGCTCACTTTAAGTGAAATTGATAGTTCACTCGTTCACTTTCATACAGCATTATGAATATAAATATGGATGGATGGAGACGAAAAAGGAGGCCGAAGAAAAGATGGTTTATTTAAGGATATGAAAGAAAAGGGAGTCAGTGATAACCTGACGGTTGACAGGACTGAATTGATGAAGAAGACGTGCTGTGCATACCCGTTTTCTTTTTAAATACAATACTATGTATGTTTGTAAAGTGTATCGAGGCATAAGTGGACCAAGTTCAACGGCAAAGCCTATCGATTTTGCCAAGATTTGCACACCTACGGCTGCATCCAAACATTGGCCTAATGTATTCTATTTTTATAACTGTGACGTCATCTGGATCTAAATAAAGTGAACAGTTTTAAACCGACCAACCGACTGCAGTTTCGTGGTTTGCCCTACATTTAAATTTTAAATAGACTGTGCCCTATATTTCGACCCTGAGAGATGCCAGAGTTATTTATAATTTTATTGGGACACTCGGTTATAACAATATTTCTGTGTCGGTGCATGCGTCATTTATCATTTTTCTTGTCTTGGCTGCATCTTCACCTACAAACACCTACGAAGGCATAAAACTCACTGGCTGGACAGGGTAGAAAAGACAATCGCATTCGATAATTCGAATGTCGAATGCGCGTGTCTTTATATCTTCATAGACATGTGTGCATTACGTTTTGGAGATCTCACTATTGTAAGAGATTGAAAGGGTTCTACATACTCGTATTATAATTTAAACAATTTCATGATTCAACATCGTAAAATATGCTTGGCATTTAAAGACGAAAGCCCTAAATTTAACCAATGGTGGGCTATTTCTAGCTGTGATGAGATTGAGAATTGTGAGTATGTATTATCTTCTAATAATTTACAACGACTACAAGAGAGAATTTCAAAAACTTGCTATACTTATCTGCACAAGCAGTTCATTGGGTTATTTTTCAGGGTTATGTCTGATAACAATACTTATACGCAGTGCAGTTTTTTCCGTTGTTTATAAAATTCATCACTTACTTGATGAATTTTATTTAGGAACCGACATGATTTAGCCAGCCAAAAAAAAATCTGACTATGGCTTCTTTAATATTTACATAAAATAAACACACAATCAATCTTCGTATACTCTTGTCTGTTGTTATCATAAACCCAATATTGTGATGCATATTTCTGCTAACAGAGATCTGATTTAAACAGTATCATGCTGTGGAAACATGAGGCCCGGGTGGTCAGCCCGTCGCAATTCTGTCAAATTTTTAAGTGGGTTTTATGTACTGATTTTTATATCAGATAACGATTGAAATTGTTTCAGATGGAAAAGGATAAAAACGAAAACCAAATTGGATACTGTCACTTATCTATACTTATATTATAAAGCTGAAGAGTTTGTTTGTTTGTTTGAACGCGCTAATCTCAGGAATTGAAAAATTCTTGAATTTGTGTCGAATAGTCCATTTATAACATCACGCTACGACCAATAGGAGCGGAGCATAAAATAAAAATGTTGCAAAAACGGGATAAAACTATTCCTTTTTGAGAGCTGCCGTTGCTTGCGCTGCGTAAGCGGTTAAAGTTACGCAACAATCATGTATGTAGTGTAGGTACGGTAAGGTAGGTAGGGTTAATGGGTAGGTTCAACGACGATTTGGGTAGGTTGGAAGCCAGTTGACGGGAGCGAAGCCGCTTGGGACAGCTAGTTAAGTATAAAATTAAACTGCGCGTTTCACATGTATTTTGTTTGAACAAGTTTTTCTCTTAACACGGAATATTTCCCCTCCAATTTACCCATTCGTGGGTACCGACAAATAGTTAAACGGCTTGGCCTTAAGAAAAACACGAACACCACGTGTTAATCACCCAATATAAAACGCCATATAACACTCTTTAATAACAACCTCCTCAGAAACAATATTTTCTTACAAATATTTTCTAACTGGCAACATTAATCATGTGTTCACGCGTTTAAGGCACACTGCGACCTCGGCCATTACCTGCAGGGCTTCGGTAGGTAAGCCCCATAATGAACTACCACAATACATGAACAGTATTAAACACGCTTAACGAGCTAAGAGGATTTACTATTGACGTATTTGCTGGTTCATTTGAATGCGGTGACATGTTCTCAATACAATTTCAATGTTATAAACAATTCTGTTAGATGTGTATAAACAATTCTGAGTGATATGCTGAATTGGCAAATGCATCTGAAAAATGTAATTAATTTCGCTGTACTGCGACGAAATTATTGTGACGGGTTTTTTGAACGAACATTTGAGAGGACAGCGCAACAATTCTAAAAAATAGCTGATGATTTGAGCCTATTGCATTTCAAAATTTAAATACCGAATTCCTTTTCATCTCCCATGAACAACAGCTCGATTTCCATTTTCCAAATTCAAAAAATCATCAAATCCAACTTTTTTTTCCGTGTACTGCGCGGTGTGTTATAATGTTGCCATTACAAATAATTGACAATGGTCGTCAGCGCCAATCATCTGACTCGACCACCGTTTAATGAACCGGAAGGTGTGATTAGCGCGGGATGAGCACTTTATATTAATGGATCAACGCTGTAGGTATTGTAGGTACCCGTCTAGATGAGCCGTCGGGATTCTATGGAATATTCCATAGCATGATCAATTAATTCCTCCTCATGGTTGACAATTGACGATGCTGGATCAGATATCATGGAAAAATGCAAAGGGTCTTCAGATTATACTGTAAAACTATACTCTTTTTCATCTTCAAAAGAAATAAAACCCTCCTATTAAAGATTATTTTTACGGCGAACTTTTCGCCAATTGGCCTGATATCAGTAAAAACACTTCGGAATACTTCCAGTTTGTGTTGCCAAGGTTTGCCTACGTATAAAACGATATTTTTGTATCGTGTCACCTACACAAAGAGGGCCATCTTGACGAAACTTCAAGGCAGTAACAATAGGAGTACGAGTAGAACCTGTTGTAGACTATGTAGGTAGGTACTTACCTATATGGGTTGGAACGTGAACGTCAAGCAGGGCTATAAATAGACCACAGGTGACATTGGACCACCCTTTTCAAATTGAAGACGGTGTTTATTTTTGTTATTAACAATATGTATTAATTGACAGTTTATCGAACATTGACGTAAATTGACGAAGCGTACACAGCATACGTCAATTTACTTATTAAATACCTACGTGACACTTTAGTGAAAACGTTCTGAAAATTAATGACAAAAACACATGCTATCACAAACTGTTTAAACAGTCTAGTTAAAAACATCGAGGTATACGGTTTACCTAAGTTGCACAAAACCTCTTGCTAAGAAATTGGTAAATAATACCTACTGGTAATGTATTTACCAATTTCTATTTTTTTTATTTATCGTTAAAAGATCTCTTCTATCCAACTCTACTCACACATTTGTAAGCCGTAAAAAATCAATAATTGCGAACCAGAGATTTTTAATTGTTTTCTTCACGTCTATTATTTATGACTGGCTACGAGTTCGGCGCCTCGGTATGTTTACCTGACATTCTATCCAGCCAGCCTTGCCTATAAAGCTTAGCAAATATTAGCCCCGGATTGATTTACCCGCTTACCGTTTACATTAGACGGTTTGTGCCCCAATGCTACTATATTAATATGCTAACGGCAACTCCCTTGCTCCCAGGAGCGACGTCGATGTGAATATAAGTAGAAGAAAAGTATTCTGTAAATATTCTGTGTCCAATTACCAAGAAAACTCATTCTATATAATTATATTAGTCAATGAGAAACTTTCATAAATTAAATACTTGATGCCAAATATTTGATGACATTTTCTCGTTAAAAACAACCTAGATTTAAAAAAAAAAACAGAAGTGTCAGAACGTACATTCGGAATAAGAAAGGTAATCGCCTGTGACAGCCTTCCTGTAATCGAATCGTGCAAGTAAATGGCCCTTTTACTGTGGAACGCTAAAAGCAAGAAAATAAACAAACCTAGATTTTTCCAATAAAATCTCTCATAACTGAATATTATTTGATTGTATTTCATTCGATTCCATACATTGACGAGTGATGGAAATTAAGGGCCGGCGCTCACTTTCGGCATGGCATGGCAAAGGATTTTTTCGTGAACAAATGATTTTCGACCTTGCCGCGGCACCGCACGGCACTTTTCAGCATACCATATCATTTTGCCGCTGCTTGCGCGGCACTCGTATAGAAATAAAGGAATTTCAACGCTAACGTAATTGAAATAAGTTTGAAAATCATATGTCCACGAAAAATCCTTTGCCGTGCCATACTGTTAGTGAGCGCCGGCCCTAATCGGATCATTCGACTCTGGTGTGCCTTTAGGAATTAACTTTACGTTTTACTGATGCTACCTAATTGGATCGTGTATAACCTATTTAGTGACTAAAACGCGGTGCTATTAAATCGTGTCCAACACGTGAGTTTTTTGATTAATCCAATTTAGTATGGTTTATTTTCGGATTACTGAAACTAGTATGGAATACTACGTAACTCATACTAAACTGACTGAAACTAGAAAATGATTTGCATACGTCAAATATAATGTTAACACATGAATTGACGTGAATCAAAACTTTATGTTTGACATCATAACTTGACATGGAAGGGAGAATTAGTTAGTGTTTATTGTATCAATTTATAACCAAAGGACGCTAAATAATCCTAAACTATACATCACTACATGTTCACGTGTTTCACGCTTCAATCCAAATTTTTGCGTCAAAATAAACATTACATCTAATGTACGTAAAATAGATTATATCGATAACTTGACGTCATACGTATTCTAAAGGCACAACACATATTTTAAAGCAATAAAATCAATTCCCTGGTATCTAACTATCCTGAAACCATGAGACACTTCATCTATAGGTGCACAGCCGAAAATTATTATATTGGCCACAACTCAGCTTGTCCGAAGGCTGACCAAACAAAGACCTTTGCCCAAAGCAGTTTAATTTACGAGCAATCGAAACCCTGAGCCCTACTCAGCTAAATCCCTTGTAAAATATGTAGGTTCATAGAATGCGGGACTCATAATGTATAGTACCAAACAATAACGTAAGAACAGTAAAGATTTTTTCAAATTATTTTTCACAATGGCTCTAAAGACGTAAGACGTAACAGTATAACAAAGGTTTTTCCTCCATTTTACTAAGAAGAGTAAAAGAACGTTACAGTTTTCTTAAAGAACGTTTACTTTTCATGTAAAAAGAAATAAACGTGGAAAGTTCCTGCCGTTTCGCTGCTCACTACTTACAGTAACGAGTTTTGTAGCTCCTCGAATGTAATCCATGTCCCACAACGTGAGAAAAACTTTAACAGTTGTATAACGTGTCTGCCCTGTTGGATACCTGTTCTGGGGGAGCGAATGAGGACGCCATTTTCTTTATTTTTGTTCTATATTCAAAATACCTGTACTCCCAGTGTATGCTTTATGGGATACAGCGAAACGTAACCTCACTTCGATAAAGAAGGGCTGGTATTTTTATCACTACATTAATAAAATATTAATATTTAATCTTACATAACGAGTACATTCTCTTCAAAATCTTACCCCCTTTTAAATCTTTCCGTATAGTTCCAAAAGATAATGACATACTTTTCCGTCTATGGGCATCAGTTTTTCTAATATTTTTCCATTCACCTTTTCTTATATTTCATTCATTCTATTGTTGACGTTGCTTTGTTCGTTTAGTTCTTTAACAATAGCTATCGAAATCAAGGTTCAGGAAAGGGACTATTACGTAAAGATACGTCTATTCAGCCGATGACGGCTGATTCTTTTGTGAGAATTATATTTGATTACATTTAGGATATTAGTGGATCCTTTTGGTTAATACCTAGCTAGTGCGGAGCTTCGTACATGAATAAAAGTATGGTTCTAATATAATTATTTATAAAGAGCTTTCCTTGACCTTGTAGAACGTGATAAGTTGGAATATAAACCAGCAATGAGTTTTCGCTCTAAAAGTTACTTAATTTATGGATGTTTTCTCATCATCTTATTTTACGGAGTAAGAACTTTATATCCTTATTCCCTATGTCAAACAAAAAATTCTTCATCAATCTCTCAAAGACGCCATGGTCCGTGCTCCAAATATCTCATCTAATATGAATTTCCGGTTAAACAGACATGGCTCGAAATTGGGAGAGGTACTCCCCAGTTAAAATCTTATTACTGGCTTCGTTGCACAAAGGGCCTAATTTCTAACATACCATCATGTTTATTTGAACAAAAGCTAAGTACTCTGGTTCTATTAACAATACATTGAGATTACTAATTGGCTTGTAGCCAATCACTAGGTCGAAAAAATGGTTTAATCGCACGAATCTGAACATCAGCGTCAATCAAGAACACGGTTATCGGGAAATAATGTGAAAGGCATGTGCTATGACGTCACTAGTTATGTTCTGCAGATACATTTAAATGTTACATGTAATGTAACTGTTTATTGTACGAAAAATCGAAAATAACGGATTCTTTTATATTTTACTTTTAAAACACAGTTAGCTTATTTCGTAGGCTTCTTGAAAAGTCTGCTTACTGGCCAGATGGGACTGGATTTCCAAAGGCTTTTTTCCTCCAACTTTTTCTACGGAAAACTAGATAATTTCAGGAGGACAAAACATTAAATTATAATAAATTAAATAGACATAAATTATAATAGACAGTAATTAAAAGAGACCATCCTATATTTGAAGCATCAACTAATTAATTACTAATGCTCAATCATTCTTGCCACCCTAAGATAATATAGCCATGTCTTCATTGTTGTCACCCGACATTTGATAATGTCTTATAAACTTTCATTCTAACAACCCATTTCATTTATGAAAAAATTTCTCATTAAGTCTGAGTAGGAGTACCCTTGACTTTACAATGCTCGTGAACTCATAATTTAACCTCGTTTACATTTGAAAATAATTTTCCGTTATTATAAATACGCGCCATTTTGATTGCGCCGATAAATTAAATTTAGGCAGGCAAGTGGTATTTAGAAAATTGTTTATGATTTCTAGTGTTATTTTGTCTATTATTTTTTTGATATTTGTGTTGTTTGGACGTCTGTACTTTAAGATTTTGTATTTGTTTGAAAGCTTAATTTTATCTACTCCTTTATTAGCAGCGCGTTCTGTTACTAGGGTAGCATAATTGTGACGATACTAAATATTTTTATAACCGTGATAAAGGAAAGAAATCAACTCGCTGCCAATATAAACTTGTAACTAATCAAGAGCGCCTCCAAAAAGACTTTCATATTTGTAAAACTAACAGCTGCAGTCTTTGAACTTTTTTTAACTAAATTCTATTTACTTTTAAATATTCAAAATAGCTTCGTCAGGAACCGTCTCGTCGGCACCGTCTAGCCTTTGTTTACACCATATCCTGCATAAGTGCATAATATTTATATTTATAAGGTGTTGCCAGCTACAAAGCGCGGGCGCCGCTGTGGGACCGCACCGGGACAGGGACGTTGAACCCAGTCTGGTTTCCACTCCGCCGCTTCCGCACGTTGGCAGTGTTACCACTATTTATTCACCTGTCGCACTCGATAATCATCTCGATGTTACATGTTAGATCGAGTCGTCGGAACGTAATTCACACCTGATGGAACATTATTGTGGCGAGTTTGGAAAAAATATCATCTGAGCCGAGATGAAACCGTGAAGTTTAGAATTCTGCGCCTAAATAACTTCATTTGTGGTTACAGCTATGTATGTACACGTTTCAGACACGTCCTTCATACAATAATTTCGCCTTTGTACTTAATGCAAATATGAGTGTACTTTTGAGATGTTAAATGCCAGTTATGAAAAACCAATTAGTTTCGCATTTGCAATTCAACATAGGGCTACTTAGTAACTGTAAATTTACTTTTAATATGACTTACCAGTTTGATAATTTATCCATTAGCCGACATACCTTAGCACCACCAGGTAACGAGACTGTCTGGCTTTTAGCTACTAGTGTTGCTACCATAAATAAATACCAAGATGGCCGCCTTCGAAATTCGAACCTGAAATAATAAACCAGGCAGTGGCACTATCCTAACAAAAGATAAGATAGTTAAGATTAAACAAGTTTAAAGTTAGATAATCTACCAAAATACTGTGTCTATTGTTATTAGATAGTAGCTGAGATAAGATAAAATCTTGTTATTAGAAGATAACACGGTAAGACTTTCACGCGACCCATTATTTAATGGGATTCCAACGAAACGTGTCACGGATGTTACATAAAGGTTACCTACTAACGTATTAAAACTTTCACAGTACATTTCCAAAGGGCTGTAAATGTTAAATTACTAAACTTCAGATATTATTACGAGATAATATTTCCGAGTAGCAGTTGCAGTTCAGTTGAACGTCCTCCAAACGACTTAACAAAACTTATATTAGTGCTTCGAAGCTTCCTGAAAAAGCAACAGTTTAAGCGCTTTCGAATTTATTTTAGCAGCTGCTTTATAATAAAAAGCAAAATATGATTCAGTTCAAATCTAAAGGCGAATACAGACGAACAAATTGAATAGCTAGAGCTAGAATTGAGATGGCCGGTTTTTAAGTTGAAAATCACTCAACTCACTCAACTTTATCTATTTAAATTTACAACGAGCCTACTTTAATGCAAAAGTTTGATAGTTTTTCAACCAAATGTAGTTTGACAAATACTCAACCTTAAAATCATTATTCAGAAATCGGAGTATAGTACACTCCTACTCAAACCGCAAGTACATGAACCTATCATAACGCAAATGGGTGTCCCATCCTGTTCATGCTTTCGGGTGTTAAACATTTACCGCATATAAAAATGGAGAAGCCTTTGAACAAGCCGAATGGCGACCGCATCCGGAGAATAATCACTAATAACGCTCTCAGACTAAACACTCACTCACGTTCTAAGAGCATTTATATCTTTGCACCACAGAATTATTAAAACGAAATAATTGTTTGGCTCAGATACAATTGCGCTCTAAATAGACAGACTTTACAATTTTTCAAAGGACATCTCACTCTGGCATAAACGAAAAAGTTATCTGCTACATACATTTTTAACCCCCGACGGAAAAAGAGTGGTGTTGTGTGTACCTGTGAGTTAGTGGATTTGTGTATCTGTTTGTGGCATCATAGCTCCTAAACGGATGAGCTGATTTTGATTTAGTTTTTTTTAATTATCTCTTGTTTGCATTGTTGCGTCGTTTCTTTTATATTTCTCAGTTCATCCCATTATAAAAGCTTCTCATGTCTGAGATTCCTGTACCCCCTGAGATTTTGGGCAGAATTCTGTTATTGTTTTGTATTAGTCTGATCGCAGCTTTACCCAGACCCATCGATCGGTGGGTGGAGCTCGTTCTCATTAGTATTCCGATAACGCAGAAAGTTCCGCTCAGAAAGGAAATCTGTACTCTGTAGTAGGTACAATTCTATTTTGTGTTCCGTTTCAAGTGAATTCTGTTTAATTGCCTCTCCGCTTCCTCATCGTTTGAGGCTAGTTGGAGGAAGACCGTTAGTTGAACTTTTGAAGTTGTTCCGTTTATAAATTCCTTTTTTATTCGCCATCAAGATTACTTTCTGGCCAGACTACTGCTGTAGACTATCACTTGTCCAAAGTAGATAGAACCCTATAAAAAGCGTTTATTAATTGCTTGTTTCTCCAGATTCTGAGAAACCAATAACAGTTTGTTTTATTGCCAACTTTTACAACATAAATAACATCTCTCTCATCTATCATAAGTTATTAAGTTGAGCTTCAAAAATGTTCTGAAAGTTTCTACTGCTTATAAACGGCGACGGTAGACAGACCATTGCAAAATATTTATTAAAGCAACGAATTATCTCAAGTCTCTTTTGTCCCTTTCTGGGAAAATGCCTCCCGTCCTTCAACCAGCAATCCTTCTTTTCTGTCTGGGACAAAATAGAGGCGAGCTTAGCTCATGCCGCCATATACAGTTTCTTTTACTCCTTTCAGTCTTGCACAAGTGGGGGCAAATCGGCTCGTTAGTCTAGCCCGTCCCGCCAGATATAACAACATTGTGGATACTCTAGATATATATGTAAAAAATCCTGTCTACATCAGAAAATGTTTAAATAATGCAAGCGAGATACGTAAGAAACATCACAATATCGGACTATACTATCATTTTTTGATATAATAACGTCTGGCTATGAAATGGCGAGCATAATTTACGGAAATAATGGTTCTGTTTTCCCACTTGACATTGCTCAGAAACTTTTCAAGTGCTCAAAGCTTGAACGTGACAAAACTATTTGACCGATATGAAGCCAAATAATAATATATAGTTTGGCTATGTTCAACAAGAACCCAAGAATCTTCAAAGTGCTTTGATGTTCCAAGCTATCCCAATAGATAAGGGCTCCAAGGGATCAAAGCAGTGAACTGTCCCCGTCGTGGGATCAAATTGTTCCCATAATTCTCATAATTGTTGCATCTTTTCCCATGGTTTGAGACGAATGCCACTGCAGCATTCCCGCACCAATTGGAATGCCTTTTCTAATCTAATTTAAGCTTCCGACAATCTCGTGTGAGGCCATTGTGTATTTAAAGCGGCAGTTTCTTCTATACTAAGTTCCAGGATTGTAGCATAAGACGAGCTTGGCCTTAAACCGTAATCTTACTTAAGCTCCAGCCGACCTCTTTGTTGTGTCTCATTTAGTTTCAGAAAATGTATTTTATTTTTCCGTTTTTCCCTGTTATCCTTAGCAACAGCCTTGGGGTATTCCGCTTTAATATAAAATTAATTTAAGACTTCTTAGAACAAGCACTTTCTCATTTCCTTCTGAAACTTCGTTGATTCTTCGAATAGCTTTGGTTTCAGAGTTTAGACGTGACAGTCCTTTGCCAATCAACACGCTTGACTACGGAATTACGTCTCTATGAACGTGATTTGATCCCCGCATGTCGAGTATGTGGAAGCGTCAAATAG
Source organism: Orthosia gracilis (assembly GCA_947562075.1). Lineage (NCBI taxonomy): Eukaryota > Metazoa > Arthropoda > Insecta > Lepidoptera > Noctuidae > Orthosia > Orthosia gracilis. The sequence continues at coordinate 43,269,584 of OX387272.1, read as the reverse complement.
ACGGTGCATCCAATCATCCGAGCCGTCAGACCAAAGATTACTATATAACACTGCGTCAGACAATTTTGAACGATTCTTCCGATAAAATGGATTCGTAATTGATGAAACCTTGCTGCTAAAACAAATGAGAAAATTTAATGTAGAATATGTGTTACGAAACTTTATTGCGAATAAATGTGGGGTTCGGAAGTTAACATATGCAAATGTCGCCTATTAAAATATTATGTAATGGAATTTGTTTAGATAACATAAAACACGTGGTTGATACAGAAACAAGACACTTCAATGATACGACTGGCCGTTTTAAAAGCGATTAATCATAATGTTATACTTATTATAACAACTGACGACTAATTGCAATGAAATCCACGCGATATATCTTATTTTCTTTGCATTGGTTATTCAAATAAACTAACATTTTAAAACTTCCGGAAAGGCTATAATTTATTATGCGGTTTTATGCAATCCCAAATCACTCGTTTGAGTTTTACTACGAGATTTGTTTCAATAAAAAGAGTCGGATGTGAATCGTAAAGTTTTATTTGAGGAAAATTGTTTCACAGAAGACATTTTTAAACCCATCGCTACGTGTGCGTGTGTACGTAAAAATAAACTAACTATAGTCAAATATTCATCAGAACTCTCCCGGTTTGTGTGAGCCAAATGCGTCACGCCACTCACGACGAGTTTCGTCGATTTTTAACGGAGTGGTTATCTATAGACATGGATATTTTCCACAAAAAGGACCAGACAGCTATGACGCTGTGTCTAATTTTGGAAAACCAAAATTCATTGTATTTTTTTTCTTAAATTTCCCTAGTAAGGTTAGGTATGTAGAGTTGCACAGAGTCAACAACCTATAGTGACTTTAATGTCCTCTTATAAAACGTAATTATTTAGGTAACTGTATAACTGGTATTTTGTACCTATTCTGTTAAAGTTTTTCTTGGTCAAAATCAACATATTGATAGCACACTAAGCTACTTTATAATTCTCAATCTAAAACTTTGTATTTCACGGTTGTAGACATTCTAGATTCAAATCGGAAGTCTGGCCGGAAATGTCAATAAGTTTTTTTACGAAGCAAAACTTCTTTCTCATTGGTGTTTATAGGTCGTATACCTACAGGATACGTTCGTCCGTCACGTCCTCCATCGCTTGATTGTGTGGGGGGACGGCGACTATTTTTGAACAGTTAATGACGGCAAATTGCCCCCTGCGTCTACCAGAATAAACCCACTGAAATAAACGTTGCGTGTAACCACACGTGGTAGACAGTTGATTTACAATTAAAATTATCTTTATTTAATCTAAATCGAAATAATCTAGGAATAGCTGTTGATTGTAATGACTTTTTTATCGGAACTTGTCGATCGTATTTTGCATCCCACATGTCTGATGATTAGAAGAAAGCGACGATGGCATTGGCAATTTTAACGGGTATTAAAAATAGCTGAGTCCAAAAATAATGTATCACCAAAAATAACTTCAAATACTTAATATAAAAATAACCTAAAAACCTCTTTAATAATATATGACGTCAAAATAGAAAATATTTAAATGCTGCTGTAGGAACACGTAATATCGCCGAACATGTACACAATCCATCATAATAGAAAACAGTAACTTTGTCCACGGCCAGTGGATCGGAAACCACGGTTAATTGACGCAGCCGAACCGGAACCACCGTTAAGTTCCCGCCATTATTCTCTTGTCATGTTACCATCATGGCCGCCAATTGATTTGTTATAGAAGGAATTCTGGAATCTGGATATTTCAGCGGACACTTGTTGAATTTTCTATTTGCGACTAGTTGGCAAAGTTATTGATTAAACTATGATTCACATTCATATAGCACTGAATAAAGACATCATTCATTTTTGAACAGATATTCAAAATTTAAAAACAAATATTGTCAATACATCAACCAATTAGAATAATAAAGTAACAGATTAAAATATTTCGTCCATATAACGACAACACACCGAGTTTCTAAAATAACCAACTACCTACCTACTTATCAATGAATAGGAGCGTAATCGAAGGTACTGCAAGTAAAACGGCAATCAAAAGTCTTACGTACCTACTCGTACTACCTTTATAATTGATTTGTATCATTCCAATGTCATGTCACAACCTAATAACAAAGCCAAAGACCCCTAACACCAAAGAAAAAGCGAAATAAAATCCCCATTTGCTCCCCAAATCCCTTTTGTCGTGTCAACATTAAATCACAATTTATTGTGTGTGTATATTTAGGTTAGGGACATGCGAGATATTAGTATAGCTTTACGTCGTAGGGTCGCAATCGCAAAGTCAAAAGGTCGCTGTGGAGAACTTGGAAGAGTTTCACAAGATAACTGCGTCAAAAACCGAAAATAGCGAGTTCCAGTCTATTACAGAAGACCAGACACATCATTCAACTCGTATTACGATAATATATTCGTTTATTTTAGAATACACGAGTCGCATTTTAAATCGACTGAGGGCGGAAGTGACGCCCAGTAGGTATAACATAATTTAGCCTCCTACACGACTATTGTTCTCCAATTTGTTAGGGAGCAAAGGTACCTATGTACCAAGGCTACAACCTAAATTGCAACAGACGACAAAGAATGAAGGGAACAATTAATTATGGTAGTGCGACCCGCTGCTGACGTAGACTGTCTGTGGTTTTTGTATCATCTTCTGGCAACTCTCATCAGGCATCCTCACCTTTAATCCAAGCTTCAGTGATGTTCTCTGATTAGATGTATTGGTTCGATAAGAACACTGTTCAATTTTCCTGATACAATATTAACTTTATCGATTCAACAATTATTTAGTGCCGAATTCATACAGATACTATTCTGACAGGTAATAGTCATCAAAACCATACAAATCTAGACACATATAGCTTCTACAGAAGCAAAAATATAACTGGAATGCTTCCTATATCATAGTGAACTATTGTATGCAAAACAGTCATTCAATGATATCCAATGGCGTCTACATCCATTTAGAAAGTGAGGATTAATCTTAATGTTAATCGAGGAGCTTTATATTCAGGATAGACAATGGGTACTCCCATAATTTTAAATAATTATGTAAATGGGTATAATATACTAATTGATTGGTTAGATACTTATCTTTTTCCAAACCTTGAATTAAACCGTGCCTCTTTTTAATAACACCAAATATTAACGATACAAATTATGGAATTATAGATTAACTAAACACCGAAAATACGAATAGAATTTTGAACTCGAATTACATATAATCGACTCACGTGAGCATAATTATAAAATATGTTGTTTTAGAGGTAATTGAGTGTCGCTTTGTTTTGAAATATTATAGAAAAATAGCTAATGTAACTGAGGAATGAGATGTACGTTTTGGAAATACATCGGAATAAATTACCGAAATTATAAATCATTTGTTGAGTTATACCAGAATGGAAAGTACCTAAACTTTATAAAGTGCTAAAACATAAAATAAATAATATGAACGAGCAATTTAGAGTTCTATCTAAATAACTTAAAAACGACGTCTGATATAAGATATTCACGTGAAATTCAATCAATAAAACACGTTTTATGACGTCCCCTGGCAATGTAAACAGAAACGAACCGAAATTATCGTTTGCACTTTACAGAATTACTTCGGTAAATATCAATTCCTTAGAAAATTGTAATATAAATAAACCCTAAAAAGTGACACACATGGACCGTTAAATTGACCAATAGTCGTATAACACGAGTTATTCGACACGATTTCAGTGCCAAACTCACGTTTCTATAATAGAACTATCCACGTTGTGGTGCACGTGTCTCCGGAATTAACGGAGCACTTTTTATGATAAAAGTGTATGATGTATCACCTGTTGATGGCGTTGAAATGCGTCTGGCTGAAGCAGCGGCTAGACCTAAACATAATAATAACGCCGCTGGCGGGAAACGGAAAAGAACTCAACTAAATGTTTTCAAATCTAGCGGAAATATTGTAATAGGAGAGAAGGTAGAAACAATGGTGTTAGATGGAATTTTTAGAATGTCAAACAAAGCTTGCAGTATGACTAACTGCACGTTGATCTAAAGAAAAAGAAATATATTATGAATCATGTCAAAACAAGACAAGGTAACATCCATGATAATCCATGTCGCTAGCAACGTCCAAACAACATATTTATCAAGTTAACATTATCGTTTGTGAGAGCAATTTCTAAAACGTATTCTCATATATAATTTAAAGACGGAAATCGTACTTAAAATACCATTACGTGAGCCGATGATAATAGTGTTTATGACACTAGTTGTCTTCAAAGCAAATGGAGTATTCTTGGAAGATTACTTTACTAATTTTAGCTCTAGCTATAAGTGGGAGAAGTTGTTTATTACTGAACTAAATTATACAATATATATTTTTGGTTTACGTAGGTTGGATATTTAAGGCTTAAATGTTACATAGCGATCAATCAACTAAAATATAAACTTATAGGTTGCTAACATGACACCGGTGCTTTCAACTAGAGACGTAGTCAAACAAATTTTACTTTTAATATTCATATTTCAGTCATCTCTTGTTGCAGATTTATTTTTTCCCATCTTGAGAATCATCTCATATCTTTCATTTCAAAATATTTGCCTAAATCTGGCAGAATTTCGTAAAGTAAGGCCGAATGATTAATGTTTTCATGTTGGTAGCCTCAAAACTTAATGTTTCAGGCGTCGTGGTTAGACGCGGCTAAACTGCGCTCATTTCTCAACATGAATAATCTGGCACCATCCTTGGATTAGGTGGTTTTGGGCAAGGAGAAACTAATATTGGTGAAAATCATTACGTAGACTGTGGCAAAATAAATGAAACTGGATGGTCTACTTTATTCTGTGTACATTATTTAATAGTCGTCTAATAAATCAGAATCTCAAATCAATATGAAGATTTATGGAGCTGCAATGCAAAGACTCTACAGAGACTGTCAGAGATTAAAAATGATAATAATGATTAAGTAACTACAGCAAGATTCTTACGTATCATTCTTAAATCTGGCTATATTCTGGCGCAAAGTAGTCTAAATAATACTCAAACAGATAGTTAGACAGACAATTTGCGTAGGTGATGATATGACTTGCGCTGCAAAGCGCTCCAGCGCTGGCTCATTACCAGTCCAATTCTCTGACTGCTTTTTGTTGTTTCGACTTTAATGAGTTTTTACAAGATTTTTTTATTAACGTCTTCATTGCATCTGGCCATGGTTTACGATTCGCTCAGCCTCGTAAAACATTGAACGTTGATAGATTAGCGGTTTTAACTGTTTTTTGTTGTTTTTAAAATACCGTTAGTTCTTTTTGTTTTACAGTTTTATGTCATTAAATAGCATTGAACTGAGTAATCTCCGGGAATGTCTAATTTATTATTAGATTTTAATAATTTGTAGGACCTATAAGTACAGATTTTCATGAAATCTTCTGGTGCCTTACTGAAAATAGAACCAGTTTATTATTTTGTGTTCAATGATATTGTTACCAACATCTTCTTCCTCATCACTTATCTTTAGAAATGTATTTTCACTGGAATGAGGATTAGGAGTTCCTAGTCCGAAGCACGCTTTCCTTTTGTAGATTCCTGCTCAACATATTTGAATTTCCCCAAAGCGTGACAAAATACATTTGAATTTCCCTAAAGCGTGACAAAATACATGGTTCTCTCGTATTAAAATTCCACATATTCGGTAAAAGTTCACTAGCTGACATTTATGTAAACTTATTAATGAAAAGCTCTTTCAAGAAAATCACACTTGCGTAAAATAGGTAACATGGTGGTTGCTAAAACGAGTCGAAAATGTAATGAGCAACGAAAGTGGCAATTATCACGAGACTGTATCAGAAATAGCATGGTCCCTGATCTACGTTGAACCCTCAAGGTTGAGCCAAGATTATATTAGATACTCCAACAGCGCCAACAAAATATTTGCTTTTACTAAATAATAATTAGCGGCGGCGAAATGTTGTCTCCATTGTTTTCGTTAGATAAATAGAACAAGCAAATAACAGGGAACTCGTATAAGTTGACAATTAATTATGTTGGTTTAAATTGTTCATAATTAAATGTGAGTGTTGGAAATGAAATAATTATGTTTGCCGCTAAAATTATTACTAGAAAACCTTTTCATTAAAAGCAGAGAGCAAAAGCACTTAATCATACAGCCTAAACTAAATTTTTCGTTCCCATTGTTTTGTTTTTTTTTGCCTTTTATGTTTTGTCATTAGCATTTATAGACGGCACAATAACACTGGTTTTTAAATATCGAACGTAATTCTAATGTTCTATTTATTTGTTGACAGGACTACTTCACCTCCCGGGGAGCCGTTGGTGCGGGCCCCGGTGGGCAAGCCAAGATGTCCGCCAGCCATATCTCGTCTCCGCGTGGAGAAGGTGGAAGGGGGGCTGGCGGTCGCTGGCGTCGTGGTCGCAGCCAACTGCCAGATAGTACTGCCTATATTTGGATTCCTGTTTATGCTCGTCGGATGTGTGTTAACTGGTAAGTGTTTTATTCTTGGCTGAGTTAATAGTAATTATATCAAATAATCGAGAAGCACCGCAGATCATGCGTTGGTATAATAGAGAAAAAAACTGAAATTTGATATGACAGTGATATAACCAGCACCTATGCCCATAAAATAGTAACTCAACAACACTGTTTGGTATCAAAAACAGTTATAGTGGAGTCGAAGAAAGAACGGCACTCTTTCGTAGAACTTACAACCTGCCTGATAACATCGCTCCATCCATGCGTTAGTAACTCAAAAAGGCACAAACAATACAATAACTATTTTCCACATCCTCCTTATCTGACGAAATAGCTTGTCTTGCCAAAATCAGAGCAGTAGTTTCGGCGAAAAACTGAAACGAAACTTTCCGAAATGGTTCGCTTCAAACAAAATTTTTAGGAAGCAATCTTTCTAGTTTGCTGAAGTATTTATTATAGTTTCATACATAATATTGTTATATAATAATTTATAATGAACCTGAACTTGAGTAAACCAATAAAGTAATACAACTCGACCGTTAGTTATAAATATCCGAGGAAAATTCTTCATATTTGCCACGTAGACATTGAACAGATAACAAAAATACTTTCAAAACCAATATTATAAATTTTCCAATTTCCGTCTCGTCAGGGTCGATTCTAGACTAATAAAAACAAAACAGAAGCTTTTATTTGATCTCGAAACTAAATTAGAAAGTGCAGCTTCGCCTACGCTTATTTACGTCCATCAGACTGTTATACAGTATTTAACGAACTAGAAAACGTTAAACTGAAAATAGATGTCCATAATATACCTACCCGTGACCCGGCTCCCACGCCCGTCCCAGCTCATACAAAAGTGCCTATACAAATAATGAATCAATAAAGGTAGCTACGGGGATTGCCAGAATCCTCCGTTTCCATTCGAACATTATTGACATAACTTCTCAGTATTTCAGCTCTTATCCGAAATTTTTCGCAACGTAATTGCGTTGAATCCAGGCAAACATGACGTGTTTCACATCAATACGGTGTCAGAATGTTATGATAGGAACATAAACACTACGTACCGCTTCCTCTAGTATACTTTTCATGTAACCTAGCATCCTCATCGATATAGCTGTCTATGTCTGTTATTTATTTCTTGCGAACTGTGTGATTAACAAAATATTAGCTACAGGCATCTTTTTTAGACTTCGCACTTTCAAAATTACACATAATATCAAAGCACATATTAATACGTAACCGTAGTTCGTCACGAAAACGGTCTACACGATCGCCAAAATATATTTTCGCGCCGAGGCGACGAAAGATGAATGTCAAATAAAACGTGTTCATTCGCAGTTCTCTTGAGTCACATGTCCGAAAACTGATTACTTTACACTGATTAGACGTTTCCTATACCTTTTAAAGGACCATATATAGCAACTGAGATCTCTTGTAGCTATATCTGGCATGACCATGTTATTTTCACTGTTAATATCAGCTGGATAAGATATAGCGATCTCTCATTTTGAGCCTCCCAGATTGCCGTCTTTCGCGATCCAAATTGGATCTTGACTGGATGAAAGATGGAAAGAGAGGGTTGTATCCTACCCAGCTAATATTGAACGTAATATTATTAATGGACACGCAATGTAACACTGCTTTTCTATTACAGCGGCGTCGTATCGCGGTTGCGGTGAGAACGAAGAGCCTGACCACTATGCGGCGCGCATCGCTTTCACGGGCAACTCGCGAGTGTTGGGCCCAGTGTGCATCGTTGCTGGAGCTTTAATGACTATTGCTGGTATGTATTAGCAATTTCATCTAAACCAATATTAGAAAGACTAATATTACAATCAAACACACTCTCAACACCAACACACTATCTTATTTCATACACACGCACAAACACACCTATCACACATACATACACACCATCACAATAACACACAACATAGGTAGGTACATGCATAACTTTACATACTTGGTTATATACTGTTTTCTTTTAGTATTAGCTTTTTATATTATATTCCTTTTCTTTCAAATTACAAGTAGATTTAATTAAGAAATTTATTGTAACGTATTATATTACCTATTACATGAACAGCAATAAATGTAAACGGAACGAAGGAGCCTGGATCTCACGACACAGGGAATCCTAGTGTGAGTTCCAGGAAGCAACGCATTTGAATGTTATTTCTTAACAATAAAAAGTATTCTTATTCTTAAGACATAGAATTGTTTGAACATAAGTCTCCTCCAAGTGTCAACATATCGACCGGTCCCGTGCGTATCGCATCCATCGGATGCCCGCAACCTAAACCGTGTGATAGGTCTTCCAACGCAGACGTCTTTCGGCTGAAATGAAAATTGTTTGGTTATATGTAAAAGGAAGTAAAAGGAAGTATGTAATACTTACAGACATAAAGCTGACTAGATAACGCAAGTCCCTCCATATGTATGAAAACCAAGCGTGACACTTTTTCATAAACAATAAAAAGAAATTACTTACCAATGAAAGAAAACATTTCCAATGCCTCGGCCAACTTTATCTATACATTCTTTACAGCTTATTATGTCATAAAAATGACATCGTCATTTTTCTAGATTTCGGTGGATTTCCGGTGCCGATAACGCTAAATGAAAAGCCCATATTACGATCTTTGATCGTAACTTTAATCCGTTTTTTTGGCACGCGAAATACATACAATCGCGTCATCTAATTAGATTGATATCTGTGGTAAAACTACTGGATGGAAAGCTATATTATCATAGGTTTTTATTCCGTAAACAAATCGCGTTTTTTTTTTAAATTGGCCATGTGTGCGATGGAAAAGCTAGTAGTTTAATTATAATATCAAAGCTGTCCATATGTTTTATTAAAGTGGGTCGTGATAGCGAGGCGAGGGCTCGTTAAGCGGTGATCAATCGCATGGCCTTGCAAAATATAAGGATGGCCAGACTGAATTTAATCTTTCATGAGGCAATTAGATGCAGTATAGGTACTAATGTAGTAACTCTTGGGTCCTTGGGTGAATCATACATATAAAGACCAATGAAAGTGAAATCATATTTGAGATTCCCTGTCAAGGACTTGATTAGAGTGACTCAAGTGAGGGATCGTCATGCGGTGATCAATCGCGTGGCTCTTTTAGGAGGGAAGTTTATGCAGTAGTCAGAGCCGGATCTAGGAGGGGGCGAACCGGGCAAATGTTCAGAGTGGCATAAATGAGTGACGGCCAAACTGCAGTAACAGCCCTTTTTATTTCGTCAAAAAACCTAACATATTCGTGCACGAAGAACAATGGCGAAATTTTAGCTGACTTAAATTTGAGGGACTAAAAGTAAGTTATATACTAAAGAATTTATATTAATTGACTAAGTACGTTATAACTTGAGAGTTATGGAGTTTCTTGTGCATGCTTTTCCATAACAAGCTACTTTTCCGAATGCACGGTAGAATCAATTTTTATTTTATGATTTGTTACTTTTAATTCTGACGTTCAAAAGTGCCGCTTTTTGGCTCAGTTGAATAAATATATTTGACTTTGACTTTGACTTGAAAAAACATTATAAATATTAAATATTATTTATTTATTTCTCCACAAAATTGCACAATTTGAACAATATAATTATTTTGTATAGCTTTTAAGAATATGTACAAGAATGAAAGATGAGCAACTGCGCCTGAGCTAGGCCGAGCCTGTATTTCAGGACGCAGTTCACAGAAGTTAAAGTTAATTGATTCTTTTCGTTAACTCGCATTAGCTTAGTGTTGCCATTTTACACTTTTCTGCCAAGTAATTAGTAAGTATTCATAATTATTGTATTTGTTATTATAATAAAACGGAGTAAATAATTAACAATACAGTTTATGTTTAAGTGTAGGTGTTCTTGCAGGTGTGTAAGAATACTGCAGAGTAGTAGAAATAAATGAATTACTTACTTTCAATTAATGATCGCCATGAAAGGGAGCCAAGGGCGGCAAATATTGTCTATGCCCGGAGCAAAAAAGTTGCTAGATCGGGCCCTAGCAATAGGTATTAATGGTAACTAGTGAATTTAATAGGTAATGTACCTAAATAGGTATTTAATGGGTAATGTAGTAGCGTCCTCGAGAAAGAATCCGTCTAAACAAGGACTAACGAGAGTGAAATCAAATTAGAGATTCGTGCAGGAAACACTTACTGCTTGGCTTGTAAGAGTTAATTAACGGAAGCCAGTTATTATGGCAATCATGGACGACAGAGTAGTCTTGATTATACGCTATGCCGAGACTAATACGTCAACGTCATACGTGACATCAAACGGTTTCGGATTGAAGGAGTAATTGGCTGAAAATGTTACTGATTGTGCTTGCGTCACGCTTAAATTCGTTTTCCCATAAGTAGATAAATAGTTGCTACGAAAATTACGACACGTGAAATTTTAAAGTCCAACTATCAAAATGATTGTAACATTACGCTTGTGTTATCTGAAGGGATAATCAGAGAGGTATATTACACATGGTTATGTAGTTAGGGCGGTTACGCACTACATCCGATCCATGTTCGTGCAATTTTGGTTCCGAAGTAGCCGTAGTACTTTTAAAGGGAGCTTACGTTCTACATCCAAACTCTATCCGTCATAATCTGTCATAATTCAGAACATTTTGAACTCGAAATTCAAATCACGGACACGGACGTGTAGTGCGTAACCGCCCTTACATTTCGCCAGTAACATTTTAAGTCTCGTGCTCCTAATAGGAGTGAGCCTATATCTATTAACCGGATCCGATCCAGACTCCGGGCTTATTCTTATAAGTATATATATAGAAAAACTCTTTCTCTATGTCTTTAACACAGTAACCTTTATTTTTTAAACAAGGGTCGCACCTAAAGGGTCACACATCACTCGCATCAGATATTGTGATATTGATCGCTTAAGTTCTGTTTGCACTTAGACGATGATTACCATTCACCAATACATTATTAAAGCAATAATTAACATGTGTAAATGCTTCAAAGTCATGTGCTAACAATCTATGTTTAGGTTCCTATACATATCTATCTACATTTGTAATTGTAATTAGCTTGTCGGAGCATGATCTGAATGCTTCAAGCAGCACCTATTTGGGGTTTGACCCCATGAAAGGGTATGACAAATTTTCTTTAAATAATTAGGTATTGCCTAATTATTTAAAGTTTTTTTTTGGCAATACCTAATTATTTGAAGAGTAGTACCTGGGCGACCAAGCTCTGCTCGGGTGAAAATTGAGAAAACGACGTTTTCTAAAAATGAAACCTAGCTAGATCGATTTATCGCCCCCGAAAGGCCCTGCATACTAAATTTCATGAAAATCCTTGGAGCCGTTTCCGAGATTCAGATTATATATACAAGAATTGCTCGTTTAAAGGTATTAGACAGATGGATTAGATTTGTCTTGTCATAGTCTTTAGGCTCCTGGATTGGAAAATCAATCTGAATACATCATAACATCGCGCCTCTATCAAGGGATAGACAGAGATGCTGGTATATTGAAGTTCCATGTAATAATCTATCGCTAGGCTCAAGTTCAGTTTTGGAAAATCAACCTGCAATAGAACCTGTCGATTACTGGCCACAAATTCAATTTCGGGGTACCTACTAAAAAAAAAGATGTAGCACAATAACTTTACCGCTTAGATTTAGCTAGGTTACAATATTATAACTAAGTAGACGGAAACATAAATCAATTACTGCATCATTAATCATGCATTACTGCTTCGCTGGACAAAGACCCCACCCAAAGATATAACGGCATAAAAACCGAACTTTACAGACCTAATTTGACCTCCCTGCGTATTGACGCCATAATACCGGCTAATACAGCACCTAAATAAAAGGAATGTATTGTCTATTCCAGGTATCGTGTTATGCATGCTAATGCGAGCGGCGCAACGTCGGCAAAGAAGGCTGGCTTTCCACTGCCCCATCCATGGAGACTTCTACCCACTTAGCCCCCAGAATAGCAGAAAATATTCTCGTAAGTACTTAAGCTACCTTTGAATATGCGATGGCTTGTTATGAAACTGTTTGTTTTAGACTTCAGAGGCTTTTAATGCTTCTGTAATTTACTTGTTTGTTATCGAAATAATGTTATGGATTCGTTGAACTCTATTATGTCAATTTCATAGAATGAACTGCCTAGAATAGTTGGAAAATAGTTACATGTTATATTTTTGAGACTTGCTTCATCATTTATTTATCATACTAATATTATAAATGTGAGTGTAAGTTAGTTTGTTACGCTTTCACGCAAAAACTACTGAACCGATCATCATGAAACTTTGTACATAATATTCTTGGAGGTATTAGAAGTAACATAGGATACATTGTATTAAAAAAAAACTTTTTTAATGGCTGAACTGCGAGCGAAGCCGCGGTTAAATGCTAGTATTAAAATAAACGTGAAAGTTTGTGCGGATGGATGGATGTTTGTTACTCTTTCGCGGAAAAACTACTGAACGGATTTTGATAAAACTTTACAGAAATATAGTTTACATAGCAGAATAACACATAGGCTACAGTTTATAAAGAGATTAAGAGAAGTACTAATACCACGCGGGCGGAGCCGCGGGCGGCAATTAGTTTTCATATAATTTTACCAGAAAAACTTAAACGGTGAAATGAGACCTGGGGGGTGACCATAAGCTCTTAGTGTAAGGTTATTTTGAGTGTGTGTAAGGGACAGATGTATATGACTTGTATACATCTGTCACTTACGCGATCTCAAAATAACCTTACTCTTAGAGCTTATGGTCACCCCCCAGTAAGACCCCCGTTGAAACTCTTCTATTCTTATAAGATGCGACAATTTGTAAATTTTTGAAAGACTGTTCTGTGGCAAGAGGCGTTTCATGCGCCACTTTTTTACAAGCTTTTAAGCTTTTTTTAGCTTTTTTGCCACTTTTCTTATTGCAATGTATGTTACTTGTACGTAAGTATGTATGTATGTGTGTTCGGGTCGAAACTTGCAAATGAATTTTAAAGCAGTTATCCTCCACCGATTAAGATGCATATTTGCATACACGTTTAGTTTGGATGACAATGCATGGTTAGATAAGTGAAGTTATTCTAAATCCAATATGGCGGACGGCCCAAGATGGTGGACTAGTTATTTTTTTGTGCACTGTCATGATATGGGTATCAAATGAAAGGGTTTGCTGAGAAGAATACGAAAAAAGTTATTCTATGCAGTTTGTAGCATTTAGTGAGCTACCTTTTTATTACTTCTGTCGATTTTTAATTATTCTATCATATTTTAATATTCCTTTTTTTTATTCGTATTTGTGTATGCTAAGGATTAGTGATGGGTATTGCAGGCACTCCTTCAGGCCTGTGGCGCTGGATGCGGAGCTGGTTAGGGCTAATAGAGGAAGGCGAGGCGGCTCGCTGTCCTCGGTCAGCGGAGCCAGCATCGCCGGCGCGTGCTGATGCGCCATGTCCCCCTCCTTTACCTTTCTTGGTGCCTTCGGATTCTGTTGTGTAAGTATACTTTTATCCTATCATCTTCAATAAAGAGTGCATTTTAGGGAAACTAAAAGAAGAGTTAGCATCATCATTATTCAGCTAAAAGACATCCACGGCTGGGCAACAAGGTACCCCCAAGCATTGAGGCGTTGTCAGTACTGTATAAATTTCGAATCTTGCGGATAATCGCGTCCTTTACTTAATAGATGGGCATCCCTGTGTGTGCCTAGCTACGCTGTGCCTATGAGGTTGTAAGTTGTAACCAAATGGTACGGTACATCGGTATAGTGCTCGCTAAACATCTGGGCCGCCCTGAAGTTGGCTTCCGATGCGCAAGGCACGGATCGGAGCTGTTTTTGTATGAGATTTACTACTGCGCAGCCATTGTAACCAACTTCAGGGCGGACAAGAATTTTGGCGAGAACTGTAACGTGACGCGTGTCACTATTATGTTGCCGAGTACCCTGGAAGGATTACACAACGAATTTCTTTTCGCCGTCTCCGATGCCAGATTGTCTATATTCACTTTGAATGGAATAACCATTAAAGTCACCCCATATCATATGGAAATATTTTCAACCCTCGAGAATTGTTGATTCTGAAAGATTAACCCAAATTAAAGCTTTCCAGTTAAAGCTTATTTGGTCAACAAAAACTACTAACTCATAAATATTTTTCACCCTTACAGAGGTATGGCGTCAGTGCTTGGAGCTCCTCTCAGCCCTGAACAGACGTTCGGCTCCATAAAATCCCTCGCGATATCGAGGGAGGTCGCCAGCTTCCCTCTGTCGCGCTCTCCGACACCGCCACCATTGAGGTAAATATTTATATCATCCAGTATAATGTAAACCCCTTTGGATCCCGGTATTGTCTAAAACAATCAGGGGGGTGACCATAAGGTCTTATAGCAAGGTTATTTTGAGTGTGCGTAATGGACAGATGTGTATGACTTGTATACATCTATCCCTTTTTTACAGTCGAACATTGATAGTTTTGACACGTCAGGGTACGGAGGCAGGTCTTTAGATACCCTCAACCGTACCTTTTAGGGGCCGTCCATTAATCACGAGATGTTTTTTTTAGCATTTTCTAACCCCCCTCCGTCTTGGTGAAACGTGGTGATGTTTAAAACTAACCCCCCCGCCCCCAGCCAAAATCAGGTGCATTTTTAGTACCTACAATAGATTACACTTTATACCTGTATTTAAAGATAACATTAGAAAAAATTAAGATTCTTTCTTAATTTTTTCTAATGTTATCTTTAAATACAGGTATAAAGTGTAATCTAATTTTATTCTGAAATTAAGGACCATGACAAAAATGTCTAGACAGAAAGGTTGCAGGTTGTTTTTGACTGCCATAAAAATAATATTACACGCGCAATAAAACTACACGCCGCTTTTCGGTTTAGAAATAGCGCATTTGACGAAAAAATTAATACACTTGATATTTTACTACACCCCTCCCCCCCCCTTGTGATATTTCGTGATTTTTGCTTAACCCCTTCCCCCCCCTTTCAAGCCTCACGTGATTAATGGACGGTCCCTTACCCCAGAATCTTAAAGCAGCGTAGTAATCTGCCTGGTAGGCTAAGGGTGGACTTTTGTCTGAAGGTAGTGGCATAAGTGCCTATAATCCCATGTCTAGTTAATAAGTTTCTTAATAGTTAAATTCTTTATGTGATTGATACTTAAATAATTTTTAGGGGTCTGTCTTTTAGTGGTTGAACAGCCATCCAGCACTCGTAATGTATCAAACCATAACTCCATGTTTTTCTTATTTACAGTTGTCCACCATTCAAGGAAGAACCGAAATGTCTCGAGGACATACCGAACGCTGTGATCATACGCCCAGACTTCGACTGCGGCTCCCCCACATGCAACTACCGCGTCGTCGAGTGCAAGCTGACAACCACGGAGGAGATCCACCGCGCCCCCCACCACACTAGTGCACATAGCGACAACAAACAAACCAGACCTAACACAGTTTCTATAACGATACCCGACGAGGGAAAAGGTTAACGACACGTGTTAGATTAGACAATTTTTTAATTAATATTGTTCAAAGTGAGCTGGAATGCGCTATTTGGAATATTTGGCGTAAGGTTGGCGACGACCAAATTGGGCGTATGTGTCTAGTTTTATGCTCACTGTTGTTAGTCGTGAGCCCAGGATAGCCACGATACGCCTATTATGGCCGCACCCTGATAAAAACGATGTACATAGTAAATTGTTTTATTTTAAGGACCACAATATTATTGTTTCTTAACTTTCGTCTGCTCAAACGATCACGATTTGTCTTCCGCTAATGCTCACTTGATTGGACACCTCGAAATTGATCACAGTAATTTTTTATTGACGCAAAAAGTTGCAGCATTTAAGTTTGTGCAAATATTTAATTTACCTATTGCAATTAAATAACTGTTATTACTCAATAGGGTGTGACGGTCAACTCTGGGTCGTGTTTGTTCCGATTACGAAGGACCATTGTTTTCCCAAATATTCGTAACATAAACACAATACCCTAGATTATAAATATCACAGTCAATGTTTATTAGCAATATATTGCGCCAAATATCATAAGTGTACAGAGAGATTGGATTAAGAATGTCTATGTCAAATGTTTATAAATGGTGAAGTGTTTAAATGTTAATTTAATTTTTTGCTTCCATTTACTTTGAACTGAGCAGAGCATTTCGTTCATTTACATTATGCATGTTAGGTTTAAATAGCCTTATTTATGTGATCCTAAGATTTGTCTGAAGAAAAACAAAATAGATCAGCGATGAGTCAAATACTTATTAAATTAATACAATAGTGTGTTTGTAACCATCTGGCCAACGTGAACTCCGATTGTCAATCGCCTACGTGCTCTATCAATTGTACTAAACATTTAAAAACATACTTAGGAATTACAATAGGCATCTACCTACGTGGAAAAAATACACCTAATGTATCTTCTCATGGTCTATCTAAAGTCCAAAGTATCACGTAAATAAGGTAATGTAATGATTATCCTAATGCTCATTGTGTCGGCATTCTAGTCGTATCATTCTATCTTATATTTTGTTGGTGTAATTATATACCTTACTCATAAAAGTACGCGGTAGAAGAAATGTATTGGCTCAGTAGGATTACCGTTCCTTATATTAAATCATATGTGTAGGAAATTGTCCATTACATTCGTTTACACGTAATATTAGTGTAAGTATATTATATAAGAGTACATACAAAACACGTGCCCTAGACATAGTTCCGATTGTGATATTTTTTTTTATTTTTTATCATTCTTTGACTTGCATGCAAACGCAACTGTGGTTGCGGCCGCAGAAGTAAAAATTTATGAAAAAAGAGTTTTCTTATGTTTTCTGCGGTTAACATGATCATTATAATTTGAAATCATTTTGTATATAATATTATATACTTAACTCCCTATTTTGTTGAATCATACATCATTATTTTGGTATATGAGCCAAAAGGAAGATGCCAAAATAAAGTTCGTCGCGTCCATGTGTCTCGTATGATCGTTTGTTTTCACATTAAATTAATTAATTGTGCTCAGAAAAGACAATTGTATAGGAAACAAGGATGTAGGTAAAAGTTATAGTCCACGTATGTAATTTAGGTTGGTATATGTTCCCGCCAAACTCCTTGGCCGCCCTGAAGTTGGCTATCCGATGCGCAAGTCACGGATCGGTGCTGTTTTTGTATGAGATTTATTACTGCGCAGCCATTGTAGCCAACTTCAGGGCGGCCAAGAAGTTTGGCGAGAATAAGGTATGATCGAGTTATAAGTTTTGTGATGAAGGCATTTATTGGCCAAGTTATTCGAAATTATATGGAATGTAATTTTTTATAATCCGTAGGTAAGTGCCACGCCTAAGTAATCTATTATAATATTGTATTGTATACTTAAAATAAGCTATTTAATATTGTTATAAATGTAAGGACGAAAAAATGAAAATACAAACTTGAGTTAAAAACGAGTTCTTTACTTAATTTTTTTAGGTACCTTTTTTTCCTTTTCTAATAATATATTGTAAGGTGGGTGGACCATGAAAAGCTACTTTAAAAAATAAACAATTATTATCCGTTTATTTACTGGATAAATGAAACATACCAATTATTAAGTAACACTTTGTTTTAATATGTTACACATAAACACTTTTTATTACAGATTGAATCACATTTTATTAAACGCCTGCGAATGGCCTTGCTAGGCACAATCAATCGTTTATCTTGAAACTAACGTTGTGACGTCAAAATATCTGCTTAAACTTAAACCACCTACATAAAAAGGTTTCTAATTAAAACGAAACATTATATTCATATATTCACTTATAAAATACTCAACGAACATTATTTGAATACAATCTTCTAACTAAGAATGTTCGATCGGCCTATTATTGACTTTTCTAAGAACACTACCGTTATTTTAACTGAAATCGAAATAAATCATTATTTTTTTTTTAATTTCGTAGGTAATCCTTATAAATTAATACAGAGTAAAAAAAATAAAGTAAATAATAGAATATTTACATTAAAACTTCCGTTTTGCTATGAGCGCGATTTTGAAATTACAATTTTAACGTCGTCGACCGCAGTCAACTTAGCGAGGCCGCGACCTCACTGACAATAAAAAAAATATTTAATCATAAAAAACCCGACTGCTTAAAAAGCGAACTAAAAAGACGTAAACAAGAAGAAAATCATTCTGTGTAGTCGGAGGATACATATGCACGAGCTGGCTGATCAAAACCAGATGTATCCTCCGACTGCACAGCATGATTGTCTTCTTGTTTACGTCTTTTTAGTTCGCCTTTTAAGCAGTCGGGTTTTTTGTTTTTTTTATTTACAACTTTTTAGGTTTTTTTTTTTAGAATTCGGTACATTTAAACATATAGTATGATATATTTTTGTAATCACCTTTTATAACCCTTTATTTTGATTCTCCACACGATGGGTTTGGATGAAAAAAAAAATTGGGACCCCACAATATGGCGCCCAAAAATCCGCCATTTTACTATTTTCCAATTTTAATGTAACCAGTGACACTTGCAGGGTTAAGACGAATCGATTAACGTAAGAATCGTCAAAATCGGCCAACACGATTGGTCTCTAGAACGCAACATAAGAACATACATACATACATAGACTGATAAACACATTACCCTCCTTCGGCAGTCGGGTAAAAAATAGCGGCGGCGCGAGTGTGAATAGAAGGGATTTGTCATCACATGGCAATAACTCATCATCTTCCTGCCTTATGCCATGTTACTTGGGGTCGACGCAACACGTTTTCTTCACGTCACGCTATTACTGACCCCCTTTTCTTTCATATCACTCCTCACATAGTCCATCCATCTTTTCTTTGGCCTTCCTCTCCCTCTCTATCCATTCACATTTATATTTATAACTCTTTTAGTATAACATACGTTTCATCCCTCCTCATAACATGAACATACCAGGACAAACGGTTTCCCTTCAACTTATCTGCCACTGGCGCCACTTTCACACTGCCTCTAATATACTCATTTCTCACTTTATCCAATCCCGTCACGCCGCACATCCATCTCAACATTCTCATCTCTTCTACATGCAATCTCTTTTCATCCATATTTTTCACAGCCCAACATTCTGATCCATACGTATTACAGATCTAATCACGGACTTGTAGATTTTTCCCTTTAAGTTGAGGGGCATCCGTGGGTCGGAAGTTTTTCCTGTGACCTGTAGCCATTTCATTCATCCTGAGTTGATTCGGTGCGTTACGTCTCGGTCTACCTCGCCATCCCCTTGGACAAGCGACCCTAGGTACCGGAAGTCGGAGCTGATTGGTATGGGCGTTCCAGCGAGAGCTATGGGCACGGAACTGGAGAGACCGCCAAAATCTCGCAAAACAAGTATTCAGTTTTAGTTCTGTTCAATTTCAGGCCAATACTCTCCAGTCTGTGTCACCACACCTCCAACCTTATACTTCCTACCTAGTCGATACTCTGATGGGTACAAAATACAACTACAACTATACGACAAATACTACGACATTTTTTTCTGGAATAAAACCCCATAACAAACGCTTCGCCATTCGCCGGGTAACACGTAGGGAGTATATTTTACGACAATAGAAAAACCTGTATTAGGGTAGGTGCGTATATCTACAGGGTGAATTTTTGAAATTGGCGTGGATAGCTAAATAAAAAGTATTTATTTGGTGATTAAAAATGTGATCTTTATGACAGCAGAAATTTCTATAAATTAGGGTAGGTACGTATATTTGTCGTGGCCAGATCTTAGAATTGATTACTTCATAATGTGGCCAACCATTTCATAAAAGATTGCATTTCATGATATGGCCAGCTAAAACTTACTGACTGTTTTATTATAATTTCAATCCATGTTTTGCTATATCATTAATTTGCCGAATTCCAATGTTATTTACATTGCGCTCGTTTTTAGAGTGACTTTTGTAAAATTCAAGTAGTTTTGAGTCGTAACGATATTTCACTTCACTTTTATCTTCAATTGGCGCATTATTATTAGCTTTTTATCAGAATAATTGTCCACCGCCATGTTGAATCACAAAAACAAACCGATATCAGCGCCTATAACGGTGAATAATGTAATCATTTTACGATATGATTACTATTATTTTCAGTATATCAAAATGTACTCTGTCTGTGACTATTATGTTTGACCATAATATCATGAACTAGCCGTGCATTTATCTGGCCAGACCATATCATGAAGTGGGCAGCGCTTATTATCAATTCAATTAAGTACAACCATTTCATGAAATGTTTGGCTACATCATGAAGAAATCAATTTTACGATCTGTCCACGACATATATACAGGGTGTTTTTTTTTAAGTTGGCGTGGATGGCAAAATAAAAGAGTACTTTATTAATTTAAAAAGAGCATAAGTTTGCCGGATGGTTAAATAATATAATACCAGCCTGTGACTGTCCCACTGCAGGGCAAAGGCCTCTACTCATACAGAGAAGACACAAGCACTGATCACCACGCTTGCTCAAGATGGGTTGACGATTTCAAACTTATCATAATGTCTCATAGCTGGGCAAATTCGTTTTCTCGAAAAAAAAATGTTTTCTCTATTTTTACCCAAGCAGAGCTCGGGCTTAATTACTGAACTCTGAATAAACTATACGTTCAGGTTTCCTCACGATGTTTTTCTTCATCGTTGTCAGCGATTTCCAAGATAAACTTAGAAATTACATACCTACATATGAATTTGATAAAGTCATACTTGTACTTGCTCGGATTTGAATCCACGACGTCAAGCACGAGAGGCGCGGTCTTAGCCACTGGGCAATGCAGCGTGTTTTTAAAATACGCTGCATGGTTTCGATTCCTGGCTAGGAATGTTCATTTTACAAAATTATATTTCAATAATGCAGATTTAGTTTTCATCAAAATCGGGCCCAAGACTCCTTGGTGTGTTTTTTGCTATTCCTCATAGTTTAGTATTTCGCCATTCATGCCCACTTAAGAAAATCACCTACTGCAAAGGGTAAGTATACGTAGTAGGTACCTATATACCCAACTAAAGATGCATCTTGTCCTCAAACAGTAACGCACATTTACACCTGTTCTTATCTCGCTAACCCACCTATATAGGTAATCCGAAATCAGGGGGTGGTTTCAATAAATCCATACCCATGGGACACAAGTAGACAAGACAACAATGGCAAAACAGTTCCCCCTCGGTTTTGGCTACACATAATAATATCATACGCATGCAGTGCTTTAGCCTTTCGAAGCCTGGGCGAAAGCTGCGAGCATAAATTTGACAACTTTATAGTTATAACAAGCAGACAAAGTAGAAGTATATGTATAATAAGGACCTGCTTAAATGATTACGGATACTGGGGGCTGGGCGTATTGCAAGGAATTATTAAAATTTAAATCTGCCGTGATGATACAACAATTTGACATAAATTACCGGACAGAAACGCCCCAGCATGACATCGAATTGTAGGTGCTGCCATAATGAAGAATTTATTTTTCTTATTTTGTTTTCTTTTATCAACGAAACTGTTATCGTGACATTCAGCAAATGGAAAATCCATTCATAGTTATAGCTAAATTAAATCAAGTGCTTTAGCGTGCAAAAAGCTCATAAAGATCATTGGTTTGGAACAGGTAAGATAAGATCGGCAAGGCAAATATATAAAACGCCAAAAATGGCCAACTTGTTACTTTCACGCCGGTTAAAATACACAAAAAGAAGTTTATTTGCAAAAACAATTTTTCAAACTGGCATTTTTCGTTTTCTTTGTGCTCAAGTCGAGCAGCGCAGCGCCAGCTAGTTGAAATGTCGGCCATCTTGAATCAAATTTCATAATGGCATGTGTCTTTCCAAATATCAAGTGATAGCAAATATAGCAATCGAGGAAATAGTTAAATCTTACCATAAAAAATTGCATATTTATAAACTAAAAATTGATAATCCTAATTGGTTTTAAACACTTCAAAAATTTAAAAAGATCACCAATAAAACAAATCAGCTGTTAGCCGTCAATCGATGTCAACAAAATTACATAATTTTGTTTAGAAAAACAGTGCAGCCTCCGTTTTTTTTGTGTCATTTTGAAATAATCAAACATGAAGATTGGTTCTATGTTTCAATGGACAAATTGATAAAGTAATGTATACCCAGCGACTTACAAGTTTGGTTACTGTGATTTTTTGTATGATGTAGTCCGAAATATTTTAGTTATGGATCACAACAATATTATTGAGTGCGGTGGATTTTATTTTATACACAATTTTGACTCTGGAAATCTCGGACATGTAGAACGGGTACCTACGGAGCTAATAGGTAAGCGCATATTCCAATATTTAACGCAAAGTCCAAAGGCCTGCAATAATTTCGCGAGTAGTTGCCAATATAATGCCCTTTTCACGGACTTTTTGTTATTGCTGAGTGCTCGAAATAGATTTGAGGACATTTTAATGCATTTACAAATGCCCTGGTGCACCAACCCATTCTATATTGACTTGACACAGATAAGATGTACTGACAGCTCAGCAAAGAAAGTTAATTTAATCAAATAGATTTTTCCAGTAAACTTGTTTTGTAGGTGTCCCAAAATAGACTAGTCTTTAATATTATGCAAAATGCATCTATTCCAATATCAAAATAGTTAAAATCAAAATGATGATCAATCCACTTTTCAAATAAAAATATAAACACCTTTCACTTATTCATAAGTCCAAACTTTAGTAATTATGCTATGAGAGTACACCCGCTTTTCTTAGTGCATTTGAAAAAGATAACTTTGCTGAATTGGTCCTACAATTTCTTGTTGATAAATTATTCTCTTACAGCTAACTTTTACCTTTTTTCTAAAATATATAGTGGTCTATAAATTTTAGAAAAAAGGTAAAAACTTATTTTGTTCCTAATAAGATTCCTTTTATCTCAGCTCCAGCTGTGAACCCGAAGACAAATGTAACCGAAATCCCAGACTATGAATTTAATTTGTGGACTCGGCCTGACTGTGCTGGCACGGAGTTTGAGAATGGGAACCGGACGTGGTTCTATTTTGGGGTACAAGCCAGTGAATCTGGTGTACTGGTAATTCATATTTTTAATTGATGTGCCTTTCTTGATAATTAACAACAAAATTATAAAAATAATGGTTACACACATATTAAGTGCTCATCTTGCTCACCAACAAAAATGGAAAGAATGGGGGAGGCCTTTGGCCAGGAGTGGGACAATTCACGCTGACAAAAACAATTATGCATGTTCCATGACTTTTATTTTTTTAAACTTTAATATGGCCTTAGTTATTATAAATATATGACTTCAAAAATTCTGCTGATGATTTGCCCATATAGATGACAAAATATTTTGATTTGAAAAAGAAGTGTTTTCTATTATTTATTTAAGAAGATGAAAACTGAAAATGTTTGTCTCATTGTCATTTTACGAAAGCAGTAGGGAAATAAAAGAAATATTTTTTAATTTTCCCCGTACCTAGATGCTAATGCAATCATTATTATTACAAGTACAATGTCATGCTTCACATTACTACAAGTTATTTGAACAATAGACTATGATTTTACTTAACTTGATGAGACAAATATAAATTTAGAAAAATATCATTACAAAATTCTATATTACTTTACATTAAAAACTAACAACAATTGATGGGTTAACCCTAAGTTCAGCTACATGTTTGCCACTGTAACAACTTTTTGTTTGTTCCGCAAGAGCGATTGCTGAGCATGAGTTTGCGGGTTCGATTCGCAGGTTGTGTAAAGTATTTTTGGGTTTTCGATTAAGAATTTGTTAATGAGGAGGTGTGACATCGCCTCGCAAGGCACGTTTAGAGGTCGCAGACATCCAACTGAATTCCCTTAGTAAAAAGTCATAATTCGAGGTTTGCTTCTCGCCTATTTATATATTCCATAAACTGAAAACAAAAAGATATATACTGTGCCCCTACGTTTTCGTTTTAGATGATCTTGAGAAGCCCAAGAATCCTCAAAAGATGCTCAAAATTGTGCTGTCAACAGAGGCCTAATGTTTTATAGGGCATAGTATATATTTTCAATTTGTGGAATATCTTTTAAATTAGTCCAATATTAGAGGAGGAAATAGGCGAGAGCCAAACCTCGAATCATGACTTTTTATTTAGGAAATTCAGTCGGATTTCTGCGACCGCATTTCCTCTTAAGCCGTATTTCCCACGCCTGGTCTCTCGCCGGCCGTTTCAATTGCCGTCCCATCGGATTATGAAGGTGAGGTTCCAGAGAGTGCACCTGTTTTAACACACAATTGTGCACTATAATATCTCCAACGCCGATGGCTAGTCTACAGAGATTGGCCGCCGTGATCGAAATTCGGTCCAGAGGATTATTATTATTAGGATAGTATTTAAACTAACCAAGATAAATTCAAATTAAAGGTGTCAAAAATACTGAATATGCTTTACTCAAGTACTAAGTGGGCGACAAACAGTGGGCGAATACAAATGTTTAAAAGAGAGATTTGAAAATTAAAATTTTTCGACGGAGCCTATTGCTGTCTGCAGGGACTAAAGTAACCTTACATGAAGGAGATGACGAGAGCTGAGTTCGTTAGCTTTGCTCGCTCACTTCATCTTCCGTCATCCCCTTCGAACCTAACCTGTCCGTGTGGGGTTGTTCTAAATGCCCAAGCTTGCTTCGCTTGCTCTTGGATTAATTTGTTGAAAACACGAATACACCCGAACTCGCTGCACAGCGATATCGCCTCATCGGTTGTTCTGCTATTTTCAAAAGAATAATATGCTTAAATTGAAAAATAGAACCCCAAATACAATTAAAATATGTAAAAATATTATTAGGTACCGCAGCTCATAAAAACGTCCTTAAGGTCGTTAGTTCACGACGCGACACACGACACCGCAAAATGTGGTCACGTTTCAGAGCTCCATGCACGACATCGCACCACACGCGACACGATTTTCATACAGTTTTACGGCTGTCGTCGATGCCGCTATGTTGATTCGGTTTTTTTGCGGTGACGATTTAGCGGCTGAACAAAACCGGTATGCGCTTGTTGACGACACGACACACCGCACCGCATGCGCACGGCTCACGCGTGGTGTGTCACTCACGCGCTTGTAAAACAATACAAGCGCACTGCAGTGTCGTTGCAGAATCGTGTCTAGTGAACAAACGAACGGACGGCAGACCGTATGCAGTGTATCGTGTGTTAAAAATCGTGACCGCAAATCGTGTCGTGCGGTGCCTCGTGAACAAACGACTTAAAGTTGTTACTCAAACCGGATAAATAGTTACTTAGAATAATAGTCGCCCATTCAGTATATTTTTTCGCCCGGTTAATAATTTCCCTTGTAAATGTTCCTAAGATTCGAATTCTGATAACAGGTGCGGTTGAACCTCATAAACCTGAACAAGCAAGGCAAGATGTACAACCAAGGTATGGCACCGGTGACACGGACACTGCCTGGGAAGCCTCAGTGGGAAAGGATCAGGGATCGTCCTGTACACTCGGTATGTATTCAACTTGTCCATAAACCAATACGCTGTGGCTCTGTGTCGCACACATAGATATAATAAACAAGGTTACTAGCTGTCCCACGCGGCTTCGCTCCCGTCAACTGGCTACCTACCTACCCATCTACCCTACCTACACGATTGTTGCGTAATTTTAACCGCTTACGCAGCGCACGCAACGGAACTCTCAAAAAGGAATTATTTTTGCCCGTTTTTGCAAAATATTTCATTTATACTCCGCTCCTATTGGTCGTAGCGTGATGTTATATAGCCTATAGCCTTCCTCAATAAATGGACTATCCAAAACAAAAATAATTATTCAATTCCAACCAGTAGTTCCTGAGATTAGCGCGTTCAAACTAACAAACAAACTCTTCAGCTTTATAATATTATATATAGTATAGATTAATTTTGTTTTTTTTTTCGTGTTTTTTCGTCCCTTTCCCTTATTCCAAATTAATCTGGTCTGGATTTGAAAATATTAGACATTGCAGTCCACAAGAGCGCATCAACCGTTGCATTTTAAACCTTATGACAAAGATGTAAAGGTCCATTACGCGCGCTCGTGAATCCCACAGCATTAGATGACGATTATTTTCCGGTAGGTACCTGAGCCATCGCTTATAACCATAGCCGGGCGGTACGACACTCCGTTATTAGGGGATGTTGTTCTGAAATGCATTCGGAACAACAACCTCGTTACTAAATAAGTTTCTTTAGATATTTTTTATTTTAGAATATACGAGTGTACTAACATAGGTATAACTTTTCTCGTTTACTAACCCATATGGATGTTACTTGTCCGAGAAAAAGATTATTTTATTTTATTTATTTTATTGTAGAAATTAATAAAAGCCTCTAAAATCTTAATAGAGAATTTCTCTTGGGTATATTGTTTATCACAGTGACATCTGTAGGTACACACATGCTTAACCACAACTTTATTTCAGACGGACGACAATACCTTCACACTGAGTTTCAAGTACCGAACCCCAGAGAACCTGAAAGCTACCACATTCTTCGCGTTCACGTACCCGTTCTCGTTTGCCGAGCTTCAGATAGCTCTCAATTCCATTGACCTGAAGATGCTACCACTACCTCCGCCGCAGTCTTTAGACGATATTTACTATACGAGGGAATGTGTCATTTATTCTCTGGAAGGTAAGATAGATTTTAGTTCACCTACCCGTTTTCGTTTGCTGAGCTGCAAATAGCTTTCAATTCCATCGATTTGAAGATGCTGCCCCTACCTCCCCCTCAGTCTATAGACGACATCTACTATACAAGAGAACGTCTTATTTATTCTTTAGAAGTTAAGATTGATTATCGTTCACCTACCCGTTTTCGTTTGCTGAGCTGCAAATAGCTTTCAATTCCATCGATTTGAAGATGCTGCCCCTACCTCCCCCTCAGTCTATAGACGACATCTACTATACAAGAGAACGTCTTATTTATTCTTTAGAAGTTAAGATTGATTATCGTTCACCTACCCGTTTTCGTTTACTGAGCTACAGATAGCTTTCAAGTCCATTGACTCGAAGTTGGTGCTTCTACCGTCGATATCTACTTTACTAGGGAATGTCCAGTTCAAACTCTAGAAGGTAAGAATCTCTATTGTTTGTGTTACGAGAGCATTCGTCAGTGTTCTAAGACGACTAAGATCTAATATATTTTAAAGTCTAGTCGTTAGCCACAAATATATTTCAAATCGTATATATTTTTCATATAGTGTAGAGGTCGCATTTGACCCGTAGACTTTTACAGCAAAACGATAGCGATTTTTGCGCAATAATTGCTCTTTAAAGCCTGCAATACATGTTGTCCGAGCGTTGTCGAGTGAAGGCCAATACCAACATGTAGACGGTATATTTGCCTTGTCTTGCTTTCTCTCGGTGTCACTTGCGTAGTTGGTTGAGTATAGACAAGCGCCAACGTGTATAGACCTTATTTGACGTAGCTTGTCACAACTTGCAGTCGCTCGCGATTACTTGCCTCGCTTCGGAGCGCTGTCGGTTTTTCTGCACAAATCAAAGGCGCTCGCGCGCGCTCTGCCTATAGCGTTCACATGTTTGGAGTGCGCGCTATTATGCGGTTGGCGTCCATCGTAGGCTGGCGTACAAAATGTCGCTTTCAACGAATGACGGTGTATTTAAGTTTTTGGAGTTTTACCAGAATGAACCAGTTATTTGGAATCAAAACTGACAGCGCCTAACATGTGGGCGTCTCCTCAAAACTCGTCTATATTGGCCATTTGTATTGGCTTCCTTCAAACTTGCCGAACGTCTAGACAGTAGCGCTTGCCTTGTGACAATTTGTCTAGGCTCGCGTTGGTCTATTATCGGCCAACATGTATTGCAGGCTTAAGGTCGGCTCTAGCTGATACTTCCATAAAAATGTAGTCTGGCGATTAATCCACTGTTTGACGATGTACTTTCAAAATAAAAAAGTATCAATTTTCCTCATCATTATTTAGCCGTGTATGGAAACAAAAAATTAAAAAATGTATATATCTAATGTATGTAAGTTATCAGCGTCGAAAGTTCCATATTTCAACACTAATTTTAACGCATCTTTGGGCGCAAACAAATACTATAAGAAGAAGGAAAATTGCAAAACAGAACCATACTGGGATAGATTAGGAGTTCAACAGTCCAAATAATTTTATTTTGAACTGATACATTTTGTCGTTTTTTCATGATATCCATACTCCCAAAGGTCTGTTTATAAAATTTCGCGCGCTCGTTTTCGTCCGAAATCATCATCCATTTCGCCACAAATTTGCAAAAGTATTCGTACGCGAACTAGCTTCTTACTGCTCATCACACATCATACGTTATATCGGATAAGATAGCATGCATTTTAATCCCGCGCACAAAATAGTTCGTGCCGTCGCCTAGGGAAACCTTAAAATACAGAAATTTTAGAGATTTTGGCGTTTTTTTTTAGAAATAAGAGTATTTGACAAACAGCGGACGATTAGCAAACGATTGTGTAGGACCTACCATACCTACACTGTAGGTAATTACGACTTTTATGAAATAAAGCATTGGAACGCGCGATGATTGCTGATTACTATTTCTTACGTAATAAGCCTGCCGATTGTATTGTTGCCTTAATTAACAAACACTACATCTTTGCAAATTCTCTTCATAAATATAGTAGCCAAACCCCAAACAATGCGATGAATTTTATTGATTCCGATATAAGGACGTTTATCATCACTAATTTTAGGACAACAGATTATTATTATATTTGCCAAAAATAAACGAAACTCGGAAATTTTCCATTCTTGTCCATAATTTTACCAAAATAACATTTTCAGCCTTCTAAGTAATCTGTTTCTTAAACGCAGGGAGGCGAGTGGATCTACTAACTATAACGTCAAACCACGGCATCACATCAGAGAGAGAGGAAAGGCTTAAGAACTTGTTTCCTGACAACCAGGAGAGACCGTTCAAGTTTCAGAATAAGAAAGTAAGTGTACATTAAAGTATATTTTAAAGTTTGATCAACATTTGAAGATGACTGCAACTCTGTCTGAGTCTCATATTTTCGATGTTTTGCGGTAGCTTCGGCCAGCGGGTTCGCCAGCGTGAACGTTGGAAGTTATTCGAAGGAAACGTACTACTGCGATAAAAAGTATCCTTCTTTCTTTCTTGATGATGTGGCCACCTGTGATTAATCCGCCTTTGGGATCCCCACAAGTCTCTGACTTGGCTATTTCAGACTTACATTTACTATATAGCCTAATTCACTTGCAAATTAGGCTGCAGATTTCCACACGATGTTTTTCTTCACCGTTGTCTGTGATGTCCAAGATAAACTTGGAAAGTACATTTGAATTTGAAAAATCACATTAGTACTTACTTGGATTTGAACCCACGACTTCAAGCACGAGAGGCGAGGTCTTAGCCACGACACTACGACAAAAGTATCGTACAAATTTCCTTATATTATATTATTCTTTATTGTACACAAAACAAACATTTACAAATACAGTAGGACAGCTTATGTACAAAGGCGAGCTTAACCCATAATTGGGTTCTCTTACAGCAAACCTCAGTGTCATAGAGATATTTTATTAAATGAGGACAGCATTGCAGTGCACAATAAAACTTAACATTTTAATTCTTACTAACTATATAAACTAAACAAATACGTGTACAGCACACGATCATATAATATTAATAAAATCCTTAATGAAGAAATACATACATTATCATCTATGCGTCATGTTGACAGGAAATGTTCCCTTGTTCTTTTCTTGAAAATTCCCAACGAAGGGCTATCCTCCTAAGGGCTATACCTTCTCCAAGGCGCCAATCTAACTCTATATCACCTTTAGTTCAGCGGTTAAAGCGTGCAAACATAATAAATAGATAGACATACAGTATGAATGAAACTGGTAATCTCTCGCAACCAAAGCCAGTTTTCGAAATCTAAGTTTTACTACCCAGCTATCGAAGCGGAGGCCTCGGCTGCCTGAGCGCTTAACAGATTTTTATGGCTCTTTTCAGGAAAGGTTTTATGGTCATAAAAAGGATATCGAAACCGAGGTCAACATTACTTTCCAACGTAGAATCGATATTCAAAATAATCATGATCAAAAAAAAGATAATCTTCTTGAGATACATCATAAGAACTAAGCAAAATAAAGCAAATAAATTGAAGCAACAAAAGTCGTGCTACTTTTTGAATAATGATCCCAAAAAAATGCAAGATTAAATATCCTTTAAAAGTTGCTATAAATCGCTGTGCCCTTTGCTTTCCCGTTTTTATAGTCTTAGGTTCGTGTTATAAAGGCATTATTATTTTATTATGCTTCGCATACGAGATTATCAATACTGTCCACTCTACTTAAACAATGCATTCATGATTTGCGTAAGGTTTGCGGAGTATTCTGATGATAGCAATATTTTTCTCACAACCATCAGATGGTCTGAAGATGTTATGAATCTGTTATGAACAAACAAATCTGTAGATATTATGAATAAGTTATGTGACGTTATTTTGCTATAAAAACATTCAGCAACTAAATTGACAAGATTTACCGCAATCAAGCCAGGTAGTAGAGCACCTAACATTATTGTATCATGCGTGCCAGAATTCAAGATTCTGTATTCACTGAAGGGTGAATTGTGACAATATTTGTTAAACAGGATAGTCAGAATATTTTTAAAGCACCCGCAGCATAATTGCGTAAGTGAATTCGGCAAAGCAAAGGCACAGTATAAATATGGACGAACTGTACGGAAACTAAACTGCACACTCACACAAACATGCACATCGACGAGACCCCTAAGCGGTTGTCGCGATGCTGTCAGTAGTACGTGCCGCTTAGAGGTCTCGTCGATGTGCATGTCTGTGAGTGTGCCGTTTCGAGCGTGTATATACACGTAGTTTCCCTACTGTTCGTCCATATTTATACTGCGGCGAAGGATTTGATCCGATCAATTGACCAATCACGAGCGAGATGAAAGACGCGATGTGAATTTCCGTCAATGTGATTGGTACATTGATGGGGAAAAACCTTTGCCTTCGCGCTGCCGTTAGTTGTGTCTTTGTCAGATAATATAATAACATTAAGTTTTTTGTTCCAAATTCTTTATATCAACTTTATTGAGACGTTAACAAAGAGGAGTTTCATCTGGGATAAAATAATTCTTTTGGCGGCCACACCGATATTCTGCGCTTATCTTTAGCAGATACGCAACTACGAGTAAGCAAAAAAAGTTGTATCAAAATCATTTCCCCGCAGGTGATCTTCATATCAGCTCGAGTACATCCAGGGGAGACACCCTCAAGCTTCGTCTTCAACGGGTTCCTCAACCTTTTGCTAACAAGGAATGATCCCATAGCGATCCAACTAAGGAAATTCTTCGTGTTCAAGATGGTTCCATTCCTCAACCCTGACGGAGTTGCAAGGGGACACTATAGGACGGACACAAGGGGGGTTAACTTAAACAGGGTATATTTGAATCCTTCGTTAAATCTGCATCCTACTGTGTATGCTTCTAGGGCTCTGATAAGGTAAGTTATTTTAACATGTTGTTTTTATATCAAACAAAACTTTATCTGAAGTATATGTGATGATGGGAGGTGATGGGAACGAGTCAAACGAACGAACGAGGTCAAATGAGAACCAGTTTTTGCATTCTGCACAGACATATATCTAAATAGATAACGCAAATTCCTCCATCTGTACGAAAACCAAGCGTGCCACTTTACACAAACAATTAAAAGACAAATTTGCTTGCCAATGAGAGAAATCAATTCCAATGCTTTGGCCAACTTTTTCTATATATTCTTTACAGCTCAATATTGCATAAAAAGACATTTTTCTAGATTTCGGTGGATATCCGGTGCCGATAAAGCTAAATGAAATACTCAGATTACGATTATTTGTCGTAACTTTAGTCCGTTTTTTGGCACGTGAAGTACATACAATCGCGTCATCTAGTTAGATTTATTTCTGTGGTATTCTGAACTTTTTTGCAACAAAGTTCTTAAATCAAAAATTACACAAACAGTTTTGATGGCAGTTTTTATGGAAGCAGAACTTTAAAAGTAAAGTAAACTTTATAATTAAAGTCTGAAATACAAAAACCGACTCAATTGTTTGAACCAGCCAGTCTTATCTATTAAACTCACCGCGAAAACTTCGGAGCTATGGTCAGCTCCTAAGTACACCTAAGTTTTCAGGGTAAGATGTTTACTTGATGAATAGCTCTGCTGATCTAATTGTATAGGTAGTACCTTGTATATGATGAGGGCGATCGCGTTTGAATTTGCCTCTAGGGGCGCTGGTGTAGAGTGAGGTCTTCAATAAGTCGAATTTTATCGCTTTTTGACTTTTAGCGCGAATTTATTTATAATTTTTTTTTATTGTTGTAAATATTTTCCAAATATGGCAGATTAAGATAGGTAAAACTTCATGTTTGGGGGAAACTTCATGTTTGGTCAGTCGTCGGATTTCTATTTGTTGCCCTTTGCACTTTGTAAACACTGGATACTCAATAAACTTGGAAGTCTGATAAAAATCCGACGACTGACGAAACACGAAGTTTGTTGAGGGACATTAAGAAAATAGTTGTACTGTACGGATTTTACCAACCGCTGCTTTAATAGAGTATGCTATTATGTTTCGGTAAATTGTATCACCCTTTTTTCGAAAAAAAAAAAATACTGAAAGCGCGAAACTGCAGCATACTCGATTTTATATTTAATCACTTCTACGTCATTATAAATGATTTTAATTCAAATTTGCTTCTGTGCGCGTATTAATAACGTTTATAAACTATATGGACCTTACTCGTCAGTGGCGCCGACTAGTGAGCACAAAAACGGAGGCCCTCCTATATACATCTGTGACTCGTAAATAACTCTTAGAAGTGTTAACAATTGAATAAGCAAATGTTATTCTTCTATAGGTACTATCACTATGGCTGTGAAAAAGAAGATTTGTATGAAGACATCAAGAGTACCACGTCAAGAAGTATTCAGAATATTAGTGAGAGTGCTGAGGTATGAAACATCGAGAAATTTTTGAGTATGCATCATGTAAATAACCATGTCAATGAGTTAGCTAGTCTAGAAAATCTTATAGAAGACTGTCTAACGGGTGATCTATTAGAAGTAGATCATACTTCGAATTACCTACTAAAATGTAGCTCAAATGAGTATGTAAGCATCGTAGCAGGTGGTGTTCTGTAGTTTCTGCCTACCCTTATGGGAAAATTTTTGAGATCGTTTACTTGCATTCAAAGATTACTAACCTATGATACAAAATTTACAAACATCCGAAATACACAGTGTACAAGCTGGTCGTTCCTCTTTTTTTCCGAAGAGGTCTTAGTCTTGCATGAAATGTATTCTCCCGCATATCAGAAGAGCTGTAGGCTAAAATAATCACTGATTGGGTCTCATTAAAATATGCTCGGGATTTCGCTGCAGACCAATCCGAAGTTGATGGGATTAACTTGACGTGTCTTACTGGAAGTACTGGCTCACAATTGGAGATAAAAGACGTGTGTAACATAGGGAGAGGAAGGTCATTTCCCAATAGAGAGTAACGGGCTAATTAGATATATATATATAAGATTGTATATACACCACTGCGGTGCCGAGAATCGAGATATATGAAGACCTATGTCCAGCAGGGAACTGCTGTAGACTGATGATGTAGATGATGAATGCGGTGCCACAATCTTGCCGTGCAATAGTATAAACAATATATTTCTAAACAAATATCTCTTGCAGCTCCTAGACATCAATTCAAAGAAAAAAGGTGCCAACGAGCGATTCAAGGGCGGGGACTATTACAAACGGGAAAAGAATAACAAACCGATAACTAGTAACAAGTCTTCGACCACCATTAAAGCTCCATCAACATCTTCGGAAAACTCCAAGAGAGAGTTCAAGATGCTTAGTCGAGAGGCTGCGAATTTGGCTGAGCAAGTTAGTATGAAATAGTACATTGTTTATCTAGGGAGCAAACAACTATTTTAAAGGCGAGAGTGTTTTTTTTAATCAAGACAGGAGCGAAGAGTTCTAAAGTAGAATCCTGAGCGCAGCGAGGAATTCAAAGTAAGTCACTCGAGCTTAAAATAGTGTTGCTCCCGAGGTGGATACTCTACTTTTTATCACTCTCTACGAGAAAATAAGTAAGTGCAACTTATGAACAAAAACTTTACGTTTATTTATTTACATACAATTAGGAACACTAAGACATAACATATAAATAATTAGAGGCTATTTTTTATATTTGAACAATTATGGATGTGCAGTGCAACGTAACAATTTTATTCTACCATCCGTTACAGTTGTACATATTTTTTTTTTATTTGACTCGCACGCGGTTTTCCAGCCAGTCACTTGTTCAATACAATGTTCCCATGTGTTCCGAAATAGATTTACAATCGCTCATCAGCCATTAGCATCATACATTTGTCGTAATCGATTTTAGCGATGTAATCTTATTTTGGACCGCATGGTTTGTTATTCATCTCTTTGCTGATTGGAACATTTACTAACAATATCCACATTCCAAATTCAAATCACTTTTAGTCCCTAGGGGATTAATGAGATCAAAGATAAAAACGTAATTTTATCATTGTATTTTATTATTGTACCTGCTGCACGATCGTGGTTTGAAACATGGTACGAATTTGTTTGCTTTAGAAAATTGAGTTGCAGTTGTTTTGTGTTTATCGTAAGATTTTTGATGACTTAAAGATGCTTCTAAAAAAGTATTGGTCTTCAGGGACATTGATTTTCTTCAATAATATACTTTTAAAGCACTAGGGATAACGCAAAGTGCTATACTACCAGTGTTCGAATCCACGAGATCTGCCAACGTTCGCCTGTAAAAATGCAATTAATATTTGGCTCGCGTGACCAATGCAAACAAATTGTAATTATTTTGACAAAATTATTGGCAACAGAATTGTTTTATTTAAAATGCATTCTTTAAGTAGCCGAATGACAATGGCACTCGCCCATAATGACAATAATTTAAAAGTAAAATACTTTTAAATTGTGTTTCAGTTGCTTTTGGCAAAAAACACAAACAGTTCAATGACTGTCTAAGGTTATCCAAAAAAAAAATATTTCGTGAGCTGTACATAAAAAAGTCTTGAATAGAAATTGAGCTCGACGGTAAAAATTGGTTTACAAGTTAGATTCGTTTAAATAACTTGCTCATTATTTTGATATTGAATTAGTTAATTAATCTTTCTGTATACGAACTACAAACTTTTTGCTCCACAATTTATTCAATATACTTATTTGTACACCAAACATATCAAATGTGGACTTAAAAAATCATACCAACACAACAAAATACATCAGAAACATGAGGATCACGACTAATTAATTCTCGCACATTCTGACATTCAACTTAATCCTACTCCATAATTAATTTCGTGTCGAGTGATCCGTAAAAAGTGCATGAATTACTTCGTAAAGCTTATCGGCTCAATTCGAAAAAAAGTCAGTGAAGCGGCACTGATTCGCGGATTACGTCGAAAGCTTTCATATCCTTTCGTTTATAATTAATACACGATCTGATTAATCTTCTGACGTATGTTCGACTTCGTCGGTTATTGGCTTCAGGATAAAATAACAAACTTATACAGACGTTTACTTATTCCCCTTAGAGCTGATTTGACGAGCCTCTTAACTTCTTTTCGTTGAGATATTTTCAGTCGTTAAATAAAATTAACAGTCTTTACATGTTGTCATGAAAGTTTGGTCAAATAAGTCCTGATTTTTCAATAAAGAAATTGTTCTTGAGTCTTGAACAGAATACACGAAAGAGATATATGTGGAAGCCATTTTTTTTCTATCATATTGCGACTTTAATACAACTCCAGAATATGAAAAACTGACGATCTTCGTGATGTAACGGAACCAAGGTTTACTAAAACAAAAACTGAGGCTTCCTGAGACAAAACCGAAGTTTAAATCCTCCATGCCCGCAGGTATATGACTTGAAACTCCAAGAGCAGCCATCACAAACCAGCAACTTATCTTCCAAACACTCAAACGAGGATTCTGGCTCCGTACTCAACGACAATATGTTACGGACCTGTTTGGGCTCCACGGTCCACGTGAGCACCAGTGAAGAACTCAACTTCAAGGCACCCAATCCGTTGCGACCCTTGCGAGATACGCTGAAGAACAGCATCAGTCTGCTTATGGAGTCTGCTTCAAGTGCTAAAGGGTGAATATTTTATGCCTTTGCCTCTCATTTTTAAACTTCGACCAAAAAAGGAGGGTGTTATAATAAGAATATTTTTTATTATTAATAATGAATTATATGTATAACAAAGAGCTTTATCTCAACCCTTGTGAGCTCTCGAAGATTCGGTCAGTTAGTCTGCAAATTAAACAACGTTGATCACTGTGTAAAAAAAGTGCAAGAAACTCTATGGACACTTACATCAAATTATTACAAAACCCTGGTTACATTATTCTTGTTATTTCTATTTGTGAGACCAATGTTAAAAAAGATTAAAATATAATGATTATTAAAATGCAACCAAACACGAAACTCGAATGTAATGATTCCACATGGAATGTGTATATTGGTGCATATATTCAACTAGGCCACTACGCATACAAATTGATTAAATTTAATGCACAACAACTGCCTGTGCTCAACTGGTATACACGTCTTTGACCGAATCACAAAATGAAGGTCTAATTTAATAGAAACCATTGTTTAAACCTTTGGGAAATATCCCATCCTGTTCTTATTCTTTATTGTACACAAAACATAAGAACATACCAGAACATAGGAAACTTTATGACAAAGGAGAGCTTAACCGGCGTGATGGTGGACATAAAATATCATCCTAGTTTCTACCTACAAGTTCCTTAAACAACATTGTTCATACACACATGGACTCACGCTTTTTTCATGCAGGCAGAGAGCACAGAATCCACCTGCTTCGATTCGTCCAATATTAATGTTAAGTGTTCGTTCACAGCGACAGTCTAGGTGCCAAGGACTCTCGCTTGTCCAACTTGAAGTTGGGCTGGTGCCAGGATTGCCGGCTGGCCGTCTCCAAATTGGAGGACACCATGCCTGGCATCACCAGCATGGTGCCCGGGTATAATATGGTATGTATTCAAAAAAGGAATCACACAACACAAACTACCCAGTCCCCACCTTCTAGATAAAAAATAACAACTGCAAATTGAAACGCATGTGATTTGCTGTTGAAAATTCATTCATCCAATCACAGCAGAGCGATAATTTTCGTTACTAAAACTGCACTTTAAACACATAACATTATTTTTGCAAAAGTAATCTGCGGAGACTTTAGACCAACTGTTAGACAGAACCCTAATTATAACAGTCTGTAGAAGCCTAAGAAATAGGCAAATGTAATTATGACTAGTATCCCTTCCCAGCGTCCCATCCAACCTTCTCCCTTTTTCCCACCCAGAACCGAGACCAGACAACTTACCACACCTCCATAGATGAGTACAGACAACACCAGAGACAACAGATCGACGAGCAATCGAAGAAGGTATTAAAGAATCTTTTAACGTTTGTAAGTACTGAAACAATCACGGTTTTTTGGGGTTCCGTAGTCAACAAAGAACCCTTATAGTTTCGCTAGCTGAATACCTGGGCCAAAAATAATATTTAAGTATATGCCACCAACACACTAGGAAGAACCCTTTTAGGGTGCTTCTCCACAATAGTACGCTATATAGAGAGGCTGCGTGATGATGCGTAGCGAAGTCGTGAAACGAGTGGCTAAATTATCGTTTATTTCAGACTTTTAGCACATAGGCACACTTACAAAACATAGAATGAAATATACAAAAAACAATACAGGCAATAAACAATACAAAATACAACGAAGAAAATAGATTTAACACATAAAAAGATACAAACAACAACCAGTGATGATAACACAGAAGAGGCAACACATTTAAATAGCTAAGTGTACATATATCCCTCGCATTTTTCGCTTTTTTGTATGTCAAAATACATAGGTCTGCTAGCCTTTTTCCGTCAGAGCTGCACTAAGCCTGGCTATGAATATGAAGTGATCCCGTTGATTGATAATTTCCTTGCGCGTCATCCAAAACTTTTTCGGTGGAATAAAATACTACTTTAGCCTAGTCAGAGACACGTATCTATAAAATTTAACAGAATCATCATCTTCCTGCCCTTGACCCATATTACCTAGGGTCGGCGCAACACGTTTTCTTTTTCCATACCATCCTGTCCCCCGTCACGCCATCACTGACTCCCTACTCCTCACAGTCAATCCATCTTCTCTTTCCGTCGCCGTCCCTGATGGGCAGATGTTGTGCAGCGTCTTCAGTAGACACACAGGCGGCCGCAATTTTTAAGAGACCGGGCATGTAGTTGGAAATAATGTGTGTCTTTATTTGCTTCATCAAATAAGAGCACCACGTCACAATGAATAATGGTTAACGCGGATTACAGCATTAATATATTCACAAAAATAACACATTCTTAGATTATAGAATCAGTCACCAAAAAGTCATAAACGAAATGGAATGCATACCACAGATTATCAAGCCTTTATAACAGTTCCCTCCCTCTCCATCCATCCACGTTTATGTTCACAACTCTTTTAGTAACATGCGTTTCATCCCTCCTTATCT
Source organism: Orthosia gracilis (assembly GCA_947562075.1). Lineage (NCBI taxonomy): Eukaryota > Metazoa > Arthropoda > Insecta > Lepidoptera > Noctuidae > Orthosia > Orthosia gracilis. The sequence goes on along the minus strand of OX387272.1, from coordinate 43,230,412 downwards.
AACTCTATATATAAACGGTTTCCTTTCAACTTTTCTCTCACTGGCGCCACTTTCAAACTTCCTCATTTATAAATTATAATAGAATAATCATGACAATTGAAAAGCTGTGTGCCCGATAAGATATTCCCATCGGCAAAAGTGAGGAATTACAAAAAAAACCTTTAGGATAAACCTTTTCTTAAGTCCTGACTTAGCAGGAAGTTTAGCAACCTTCCTTGTAAAGGTCCATTGAAAAAAAATATGTTTCTAGACCCAGCAGTCTAGGGGCTATATTGTGTTTGTAAGTGAACGACTTTAAGACCATTCGCAAACCACATTTTATTAGAAAATAGTTCATGTCCTTTTTTTTTACTAGTAAAATAGTGCATGTCTCATTTCACAAAATTTTTTATTTAGTTAAGAATGTTCAATATTTTGTAACGTTTGTCCACAGTCACAGGACGTGGATTGCCTGGCCAAAGAGGAGGAAAACGTTCACTTCTGTACCAACTGCTTCAAGAGATACGTGATCACGGACTCCAACCAAGAAATTGTAAGCATTTACTTACTTATACTTCCAATAGGGTGACAAAAATACATGTTTCGATTTTCAAAGAGCTACAATATACCAACAAACGTCATTTTAACATCAATATTTAATTAAAAATGAATTATTTTAATAATTAATGATTTAATTTTTATCCCGCGTTTTTTATACTGTCAAGGAATATAAAAAAGCTGTGATTTGAAAATACTAATATCAAACTAGCATACTTGTGTGGGAATCTATAGGAAATTGTCAAACTGTCTATCATATTGGTGATAAATTCGAAATATGAATGTTTCATTTTGTATAGACCTTATTTGTAAATGAGGAACCTCACGCACCACTCAGACAATGATTTCGGATGACCGGTCGTGCGGCCGAACTTACTTTTTGGTCGGTTCTTTTGAAGCCGGCAGTAAAGTGGATTGAAAGTTAATGATGTCTGTGAAGTTCTATTTTCGTTGCGTAGTGCCCCACCCCCCACCCACACTATCACATGTATTTGCTACTGCGCAGCGAGTTGCGAAGTGTTCTGAAAGAATGGCCATTAGATTGTATTGTACTTATACGGCAAGCCGCGGGAGAATGAGCCAAACTTTTCTTTTATAGCCTATGTCCTCTTTAACACGTTTTTTTTATTGTTCCTCAGAAGTTGAACTCTGTGGTATCGACGCAAAGCGTGTCGGTGTCGGTAGACGAAAGTGTGGAGCAGCGCTGCGACACTGACTCCAGTTCGCTGGCGGCCGGCAGCACTGGGGATGTACTGCCGCTCGTAGTGAGTATCACATGTAACATCATCTATGCCACCAAATACGAACTACAAAAAGTAATAGAAATCCTACATCGCGGAAGCAAAGTTCTCCGCTCGATTTGAACATAGACCAGACCAGACGAAGTTTGGACTTGTGCTGGGTTGATGGCAATAAACTCTACCCCTATTGAATTGCACTTAAAATATTACTGGCGAAATATGTGTCTTTTATAGGTGCACTCTGCCTAGCCCTTCATATCTAATTTTTACTTTCAGCCCTTAAGCCCGCCATTAAAACAAGACAAGCCCAAGTCGGCGCCCTCGAAGCACGCCAAGAAGAAGGGCGTGGCGGCCAGCAATAGTACTAACAACGCGCCCGCTAAGGTCTCACCTGCAGTCAGCCCGCCTAAAGAGGTCGAATCCGGACTCTTCTTGTATATAGACTTGCACGGACACGCTTCCAAAAAAGGTAACATTTTAACACGGCTTCTTGTGTGAAAATTATAGTACAGAGGCCTTAGTGCGAGTTTTTACTCACGCTCAATTGCGTTAACGTAAATTTGTATTGGGTGACATAAGAGATCGTTTACGTTATCACAAGTGAGTACGTTAAAAAACTCGGAATAAGCACACTGAATACGCTCTAAGCTCGCTTTAGAACACCAACAGTCAAAAATTACGCAATCCTTCTTGTTTTTCCTGTTTTTATTGCCACAAATTTATATAAAAAGGTGGATCTCCTCAAAATATTATTCATATCGTTCTTGACAACAATGACGTATTTTAAAAAGTCCTCGCCTAGGCACATTTTAAGCAGTTAGCAACAGAATAATGCAGTACGGGGTATTCGTTTCTTGAATATTTTTTCCTCATGGAATCATAAAAACAATTACAATGCATAAATAATTATTGATATCTGGTTAAATATATGAATGACGATTGAGATGAATGGGTGAATCAAATTCAAATAATTGTCTACTCGAAACGCATGGAGCCCGGCCTTTTTAAGCACCGTTTAAACGGCGCGCAAACACGCGAGCCGAGCCTGGCTCCGCTCGTGGTTCGCCGCGCCACGCGCTGTGTAAACAACTGCGCTCGGCGCGGCTCGGCAAAGTTCGCACGATCCATCACTTGTCGGTTTTTTCGACACAGATCAAAGGCGCGCGCGCCATCTGCGGCTCGGCTTGTGTTAATACGCGCCGTCTAAACAGATAACACAGAGCGCGCGACGAAGGAAGACGATGTGTAGCGGCGTTGCCACGGACGGCTCGGCTGGCGTAGGATCGTGCTACCCCGCGTCGTTTAAACGAGCAGGCTTGCGTCCGTATTTAGCCGAGCCGCATCTCCACGGACGGCTCGGCTCGCGTAGGATCGGGCTAGCCCGCGTCGTTTAATCGTAGCTTTAAAGCAAGTCGGCTGATATGGTGCGGGGAGGAACGTCACTTAAACGTCAAATGACACTTCAAGTGCTCTTTGTTTTACTGATATCTATACTATACTATAAACTATAATATTATAAATGTGAATGTAAGTTTGTTTGTTACGCTTTCACGCAAAAACTACTGAACCGATCATCATGAAACTTTGTACATATATTCTTGGAGGTATTAGAAGTAACATAGGATACTTTTTATTAAAAAAAAGATATTTTTAATGGCTTCACTGCGAGCGAAGCCGCGGGTAAAACCTAGTCTTATATAAACTGTGGTAATTAGGAAACAATAGATTTTCTGTAGTTAAACACCTGATTCAGGTTCCATCACAGTTGAGGGGGCCAACGCTGTTGCCGCTAATGATGAATTTTTGGAAAAAAAATTCGACATGGTTTTCGACGAGCTTCCAATTTAATTAATTCATATGTTTTTAAGAAATACATAGTTTATTGTTTCTTAAATAATTAACAACGTACACAATCTAACAAATCCTTGACAATTAATATTTCATACCAAGAAATAACGATAAATATACAAAGGCGTCAGCCAAAAATACGCTATTTTACAAAATCCAATTTACATTTCACAAATAATGTAACAGTATTTTTTATTATTAGTCTGCGTCTTTTATTTAGAAAGCAAAATCAAAATTTTAAACGAAGTAAACTACTCCAAACTCACAATGAACTCAATTCCCAGGTATATTCATGTACGGCAATCACTTCGAGGACCTAGAAAGCTGCGTGGAATGCATGCTACTGCCTCGCATCATGTCCATGAACAACCTACACTTCCACTTCTCTTCCTGCAACTTTACTGAGCGGAATATGTATCTCAAGTGAGTAGTGTATTTCTATCTTATAACTAAACTAGCCGACGTGGGACCTAACTTACATAAAGTCACTGCTATGAAGAGTTGGAGGCACCTTTAATTCTATTGGTGCTAAATATAGATGAGTTATTCATGGGTGTATAACACCGTGTCTTTATGAGATCTGATAAAACTTTGGTTCTTGACACTCAGTAGTATGGTGTTTAGTCCGGCAGCCTTATTGCGTAATGAACTTGGCAAGGCAAAGGGCAAAGAGTAAGCACAATTGACCAATCACATGACGGAAATCCACATCGTGTTTTTCATCTCGCATGTAATTGGTTGATTGTTCATACTCTGCCTTTTGCCTTGCCGAATTCATTATACAATTAGGCTGCGGGTCTGGAATATTTTTTTTTTACTTTCAATATTCGGAATATAAGTAATATACATCATCAGAGCTGTGGCCTATGACACAAATTATTAATATCAGCGGGACTTGTTTTGTCCCAGGCAGACTATCGATACAAATCCCAAGGGACGAAATCGAAGGAAACGTAGCCAAACACTTGCTTCTATTTTAATTGAGATATTTTACTGGCTCGTTGGTCAAGGAGCCGCTAGTGTTACAGTTCTCGCCAAACTTCTCCGCCGCGCCTTGGGCCGCCCTGAAGTTGGTTACAATGGCTGCGCAGTAGTGAATCTCATACTTAAACAGCACAGCGCCGCGCCTTGCGCATCGGAAAGCCAACGTCAGGGCGGCCAAGAAGTTTGGCGAAAGCTATACTGCTGAACATGAGGGAGGTCGTGGATTGTCCCCTATAGATGACAATTGGCTGGCCCCGTATTACATGTATGGCGCCTGGGCCAGCACTGTGTACACTATATGTAAAAATCGCTGTATAATATAGTAACCGTTTTGTATTGTTAATTTTCTTTAACTTCACTTCGTTTCAATGTACACTCAAATTAACTTTGTCAAGTAGAGCAACACAACATTAAATTAAACATGATGGATATACACAAGAATACACAACAACAAGAATTCAATTGCAGTAGAGAAGCAATCAATCATTGTCCGTAGTAGTAAACTGGGTTGCAAAACTAAAACAATCACTAAAAACGCCAAAACATATGCAATTCAAAGTCAAAGCAAAGAAAGACTTCTTAAAACTGTCAAAGTCATCAAACGTCATGTCAAAAACAACTGTTAAGGCTGCCCTAAAAATTGGGTTATCTTATTAAAAAACTTTTCACCACTGTACCCTTCTTCAAATTAATTTGTTAGTATTTTTATGGAATTGCCGTATTTTTTCCTATTTATTATCTATGTAGTGTACATAGTGATGGCCCAAAATCAAACATCTTCTTTAGGTGAACTATATGAATGTAGATGCAAGCCTGTCAAACCCTTCAGGGAATACATATAATTATGATGTTGTGTTATGTTTAAATAAAATGTCCTCTTACTAATAAACCTAATGTACAGTACTCCCCAATCTTATTGGCCGGGCTGAACATAACTTTACGATGCGCAAGGCACAATGCGCTGCTGGTTTTGTATGAGATTTACCACTGCGCAGCCATTGTAGCCAACTTCAGACCAGCCAAAAATATTGGGGATTACTGTACTGTACTATATTTAGGGACAGGCGCGACGGCATGTCACGGGAAGGCTCGGGCCGGGTGGCCGTGTTCAAGGCCACGGGGCTGGTGCGCTCCTACACGCTGGAGTGCAACTATAACACGGGCCGCCTAGTCAATGTGCTGCCGCCCACCGTGCGTGAGGGGCCCGGGGCCATTCCGCTAACCCCCATGGCGCCGCTGCCCCCCAAGTACACGCCGCACATCTTCGAAGAGGTAAACCCTTTCAAGGTTTGTGCGCCGCAAGCCTCTAGGTAGAAGTTGCGAAGCGTTGGTTTCACCCGGCACTGGGAGACGGTGGACTTAGTTTTAAGTGGAACATCGATATACTAGAAATATGAAATACGATAAAAATTCAACAATTTAGTCCGTCAGTTAGATACGAGTAGATTATGTCCAAAAATACTAGACTTGCTTTTTTTTATTGTCACAAAAAATTACGACGATACAGTGCGTTCAAATTTCGCGTGACGTCACTCCTTGGTACAGTTTTTTAATCAGAAGTGGCGTCACAAGCCCTCAACTCCTGAACTTTGATGCGCTTAAACTTTGCCAATTGTGATTGATTTGATAAAGCAAAAAATACGTGTCAAATTTTTTACGGACTTAACAGAATTATGTGTTATACCCAGGAATCATTCGTATTATGATTGCTATGAGATCAATAAGACAAGATTCGAGTTGAGATTTATGCCTGAGCATCTCTATGATCCTACTCTGAAGCTTATGAAAGAGAGGCGTGAGATGATCTTGCAGTCTTCAGATGAGGCGAGCAAATACCGGCAGCTCAATAAACAGATCTCTAAATCCTTGAAAAGAGATCTCCGCCGCTTTAATACCGAGCGTATTAAAGAAGCGATTGAGCGAAATAAAGGCGAAGGTATTTACAAGGGATCTGGCTATTGGGCAGAGCCAGCTCACGAAACTGAAAACCGACAATAAAAAAACGCCACAGGCATGGTGCAGGGGTGTGGTGGTACTCTTCTTCAAGAAGGGCGACAATACCCTGCTGAAGAACTATAGGCCCACCTCACTTCTTAGCCATGTCAACAAGTTGTTTTCAAGAGTCATCATGAATCGTCTCGCGCGCAGGTTTGGCGATTTCCAACCCCCCTAACAAGCCGGATTCAGAAAAGGCTTTAGCACCGTAGACCACATACATGCGTACGTACTGTACTGCAGTCTTTCCAACGGTGCCAGATCGACTACCAGTACATTGAGATGTTGAAGTGTTTGTACAAAATCGTCAACATGTCACATGTCCAAAACTGTTCACTGCTGCGCTGGAGGATGTATTCAATGTGCTGGACTGGAGGGGCCTAGGTATCAACGTTAATGGCGAGTACATCACTCACCTTCGGTTTGCCGACGACATAGTGTTCATGGCTGAGACCATGGAGAGCCTCAGTACAATGCTCGATGACCTCAGTAGAGCTTCCGAAAGAGTGGGTCTTAAAATGAACATGGACAAAACCAAGGTCATGGTAAATGACCATGTAACCCCACTACTATCAAGATCAGAGACTCTACACTCAAAGTTGTGGATGACTATGTCTACCTGGCACAAACGATCCAGTTGGGTAGCGCCATCTTCGAGAAAGAGGTCAACCGTCGAATCCGACTCGGCTGGGCAGCTTTCGAGAAGTTTAGCGGTATCTTCTCGTCCAACTTACCACAGTGTCTCAAGACGAAAGTCTATGACCAGTGTGTGTTGCCAGTGATGACATATGGCTCTGATACGTGGGCTCTTACAATGGGCCTTATCAGAAAGCTTACCACAAAACTTACAGTCACTCAAAGGTAAATGGAGAAGGCTACTCTCGGCGTTTCCTTGCGAGATCGAATCAGAAATGTAGAGATCTGTAAGAGAACCTGGGTTACCGACATTGCCCGAAGAATTGCCAAACTTAAGTGGCAGTGGGCAGGGCACATTGCATTGGGCCGATGGGGCAGAAAGGTTCTGGAGTGGCGACCGCGAACTGGAAGACGTTGCGTTGGAAGGCTACCCACCAGGTGGACCGATGACCTGGTGACGGTTGCGGGGATCTGCTGGTTGCGAGACGCACGGGACCATTCAATGTGGCGACGCTCGGGGAAGGCCTATGTCCACCAGTGGACTTCTTTCGGCTGATATGATGATGATGATCTTTATAATCACACGGTTGGATAATTAACTGTATCGTTATTTCGGTGCACATTAATGTATTCTCTGTCTTTTTATGTTTCCACATTGTCATTTTGCTTTTTCTCAGCATCTATGTGAAAATTACTAAACTAAGCCACGCTCGCAGTGTCGATGTATTATATTTTTAGAGTTTCATCGTAAGTTATCTTTTAGAAACACATAGACAGAACAAACTTAGGCCCGTATTAATAAGCCAATAAAATAAATGCATCACCAGCGAGTTGCCAAATAAAAATATAACAATTTTGCCATTTTAGTTTCAAGTTGGTACTATAGGTCGTAGGAACAACGCCCGGATAGACCTCCAAGGATTACAAAAATTAATTGTGTCATTTTTAACCTGACAACGTAGCTAAAAAGATGATTTTTTTTCAATCTCTTTAAAAATAAACTGGTTTGCCAATACGGTCCTAAGAATGTAAACACATTTCAGGTAAAAATCAGTCGTCCAAAGAATCTGGAGGTTTTCGAAGAGATACAACCCATCGAGGTTTGTCTTAAACCTTGTTAACGCTAGTACATAGTCTTTGTTAATATTAACTGTAATATAATTTACCCACATGTATCTGCTTTAAGTCAAGTAGTTTAAGCATTGCTTTATTTCATACATGCTTTATAAAACACCTCTTCAGAAATCTCCAGATATTTTCTTATTGATATTAACACTTGCTGCTTATGAAAGCACTTATTTTATATTTAACTAGCTGTCCCCCGCGGCTTCGCTCTCGTCAACAGGCTACCTACCTACCTACCCTACCATATCCCACCTACCTACACTACCCTACCATATCCCACCTACCTACACTACCCTACCTACCTACACTACTCCGCCTACCTACACTACCCTACCTACCTACATACCGTATCCTACCTTCCTACCCTACCCTATGTACCTACTCTACCCCATCTACCTACCCTACCCCACCTAACTACACTACCCTACCTACCAATTTATTTTTTGTTTGGTCTAAAACCATCTTCGCATTATTGCCTTTCTAATGAAACCGTTTTGGGGCACATCGGTTGGATGGTTTTAAAGTCTAAACGAACTCTAAATTTTTTGAGTTTTATAAATTAGGATAAATTATTTGACTAAAAATGCCTTATTGTGGCTTATTTAAAAGAGATAGATATATAGTGTCGTAGATTTCTTTTTAGATCTACTAATAACCATCATCTTTGTAGTAAATGGTATTTACTAGGGTCATTCAATAAATACTTAGCCTACAAAAAGTAAACGAAAATTTTGGAAAAGTGGCAATTTATTTTTCAACATAGTCTCCTTTTAGTTCGATACACTTAGCCCAGCGATGCTCCAACTTTTTTAACCCGTCGGAAAAATAATTTTTGTCAAACTCTGCAAAATAGGCCTCCGTGGCGGCGATGACCTCCTCATTCGATCCATATCTGTTCCCGGCGAGTGATTTTTTCAGATTAGGAAACGGAAAGAAGTCACAAGGGGCCAAATCTAGAGAATACGGTGGATGGGGCAGCAATTCGTAGCGTAATTCGACCAATTTGGCCATGGCAGCGGCAGACGTGTGAACCGGTGCGTTGTCGTGGTGAAACAGCACTTTTTTCTTCGCCAGATGGGGTCGATTTTTCTTTAATTCGGCGTCGAATCGGCCCAATAAATCGGCATAGTAAAGCCCTGTAATTGTTTTACCCTTCTCGAGGTAATCGATGTAGATCACACCTTGTGAATCCCAGAAAACGGTGGCCATAACTTTTCCGGCCGATTTTACAGTTTTCGCCTTCTTTCGAGATCGTTCCCCGGTCTGGATCCATTGTTTTGATTGCTCCTTGGTCTCTGGTGTGTACCAGTGGATCCAGGTTTCATCGACGGTTACAAAACGACGCAAAAACTCCGCTGGATTCCGCTTAAACAGCGCCAAACACGTCTCCGATGTGGTCTCACGGTTGCGCTTGTTTTCTGGTGTGAGTAAACGCGGCACCCATAGCGCCGACAGCTTTCTCATGCCGAGTTCCTCGTGAAGAATATGATGCACTGTTCCTTCTGAAATGCCTACAGTCTCAGCTAGCTCCCGAACCTTCAATCGGCGATCTGCCAATACGAAATCATGGATTTTTTTAATGTTTTCCTCCGTAGCAGCTGTTTTCGGTGCACATGGACGTGGTTCATCAAAAACCGACGTACGGCCACGTGCAAACTCGTTGAACCAATTCTTGACGGTGGCCATCGATGGAGAAGAGTCACCGTACACAGCATCCAAGCGCTCTTTGATTTCGATGCGCGTTTTCCCTTCCAAAAATAGGAATCGAATCACCGAACGATATTGCTCTTTTTCCATTTTTGTAAAACCGATCGACACGTTCGCTTCCATAAATTGTCAAATTAAAACAAATGAAGGGATTGGAATGAAAATTTGAAAAAAGAATTAAAAAAGAATGTGCTACACTGTGGTAAAACTCTTTTGAAACTACAGCGTCCTCTGGCGATGAGGCTAGGTACTTATTGAATGCACCTCGTACGTATAATTAGCCACTACCCCAGCGCGCGCGGATAAAGCAGTTCGATAGCGCTTTTTCTTTTGACTTACTTTACAAATATCAATATTTAAGGCTAACCAAGAACTTTAGCGTAATGCTATGTAGCCTTTCTCATGAATGTGACTATCACATACAAAATATTTTTTTAAATCGGACTGGTAGTTCCAGAGATTATCGCGTTCAAACAAACAATGAAACTCTGCCGGTTTATTATATTAGTTTAGATTCGACATTCTACCTTAAGACTCAAAAGTCTGATATGACTTACAAACGATGTAAGCAAACGCTGAATAATGGTATACTAAATTAAACTTTACTGCCTTATGTTTTTGAATCATATTTATTTACCTATAAGCATTGCCATATTTGCCACGCATGTACATTTCATAGAAAATTTAAACATGGGCGAATGTACCAATTATTCAGGGTTTGCAAGTAAATTGGTATGAATATAATATACATTTCTAGTAATTTTGTGTATGAAACTAGATTTCTCTCGTTTGATACTGATAAATGGCCGATTCATTTTAAAATAACGGGCACCGATAGAACAGCAAGACCTTTAAAAAACGATTTAATTAGGCTGACAAAGGGCCAGTTTCTGAGTTGAGTATTTAAAGTTAAAATCTTGTCAAACAAGCCCTACTTTAATGCTAAACTTTGGCAGGTTTTCAGCCTAAAGTAGAGATTGACAAATACTCAACTTCAAATTCTTAATCCAAAAATCGAGGGATAATCTACAGCAACATTTCCTTATGTAGGTGGGGCGTTCTCTCGGGGCGTCGATCCTGGACCTGACTGGACAGCATCCCAACTCGCGCATCCCGTGCTCTGAGCATCGCAACCTCTCCGCCGTCAGAGAGTGGTTGCGCGCACATACACGGACCATGAGACCTCAGGTATGTCCACATCTTTGGGTGAATAAGATGTGCTAATGGAGGACGGCTTCTGAATGATCGGTGTGCAAAATTTGTCTCTTGAGACCGAGATCTATACATCGTAACCTACTTGACCCATATTGAAGCCTTACGGGTTCCAAAGGACCTTATTTGCATGCAAATAATCTTGAGATTCAAATATAAACATTAACTTCTTGCGAATAATGGTCATATTCGTAGATAAAGCTTACAGAAAACTAAGATGAGTAAAGTGTGCTCTATAGCCCTCAGTCTTCTGTAAGGTCTGTCCCTTGAGAAAAATAATTGGAGAATAACGCTATTCAACACTTTGGTAGTGGAACGCTGTGCACTATTGCTGCCATACTAAGCCCTAACGATCACTCAGGAATCGACCTTACACACTTATAACTCACAAATATCTTGTATGCTGAACATTTTGGACTTACTTTGCACGCTTCAATACTTTAAACACTTTTCTCTGTTGGTAACAATACGTCTTTAATTTTCAGTGTTAAACTACTAAACACACCAAGCGTTTTATACTAGTCGTGGTAAGAATATAATAAAATTGTGGGAATGGAAGTGTGCTGTTCGATCTGATCACTTAACATACACTAGAATGTAATACTAAAATTACGGAATGGGGTTTCATTAGCAGTCGATTATTTGTTGTCATCCATTCGTGAATCATTATTGCTACGTTATCGTAAATGTTTGCGTATGTTTCTAGCTGACGATGTCTCGTCTGCGGCCGAAGACGACGTCCCCCGTGCGCGTGCCGCTGTACGCGCGCTCCAAGGGCAAGGTCACGGTCACCGACGAGCGCAAGGAGAACACCTACCTCGGCGCCAAGAGCGACGAGCGCCCACTCCGGCGCACTCCGCCCGGCCCGCCCGACATCATGACTCTCAGCATGAAGTTCAGCAAGAAGAACGAGCCCGTCAAGACCACCTCGCGCACCAAGTACCTCAGCGAGAACGAGCCCAAACCCAAAACATTGTCCACTAAACGGAGGAACATTCTCGCTATACGGAAACCGAACTCGAGCAAGACGCAGGTGGCGGGCGGCGTGGTGAAGGCGAAAGTGAGCCGGCGCAGCGCCGACGACGCCGAGGGCCCGCGCAGCTCCGTCATGTCCACCAAGCTCAGCAAGCGCAGCTTCGCGCGCAGCGTGCGTGCCACGGGCCGGGCGCCGCGCTGCCGCGCCATGGCGTCGTCGTCGTCGGACGAGCTGCTGGTGGGCGGCACGTGGGAAGACGTGGCGGGCGGCACGGTGCTGGGAGGCACGGTGCTGGGCGGCGACGCGCACGCGCCCGGCAAGCGCCGCTCGCTGGGTGCGGCCGCCCCCCCTCCTCACCTCAAGAAGATCCGCCTCAAGACCGCCATGTAGCGCCTGCGCCGCGCCCGCCGCACCTGCCTACACAGTCTGACGCACTCATCCCACAATGAACCCGGTCCATCTACGCGTGATCAATTGTCATTTACTCGCATAACAAAATCTCTAAAACGTTAGTTCGTATGTACCTATTTGAGCTCAATAACGCGCCAGTTCTTTATCTCGATGCTTTTTGATGCATCTCATGTATTAGAGCAAACGATATTTATGAACTCGGACATAAGGGGTACTTTTGTGTAAATTTTCCGAGCATCTGCCCTGAGGCATTATACACTTTTGGATATAACTTCAATCGAAAATACTGCATCAGTTTTACTGTATCGTGACAGGCAGCCTACGCAGCCGGCAACTAGACCACTGCCAGCCTCTAGTTAGTTACCCAACCATCTCAAACGTTGGCCAAATATTGTGTGGGGGCAGCGGACGCCAGTCGGTAACTTATGCCATTAAAAATTATGTGTGATCTTATCTCCTTCTTGAACTAATTAGGATATTGTCTCGTTTTAATGTTTAGGATAATTTGGTTCTGACTGCGACTTGCCACCGTACGAGTTTAGACAGTTGTTATAACACTTATATTTTTATTTTATAATTTATTATTGATAGAAATATTTTTAATGGCATGAGATATAAACTAATGTGAGCTAGTGTTGTAACTTAAATTTTAGTTGCTAATAATAATAACTTCTCGTTACTCGTGATTATGTTGACTGAACGAACTAAATTTTTGTGTTCTATAGTATAATGTTTTTATGTCAATTTTTATCGTTTAAAATACAATTGGAAGTCTGTATAATGTTTTACGATCCTAATTTTGTGGATTGAAATATTTATGTAACATAAACATAGATTTTACTGTGAGTGTTTATAAAGACTAAATAAATATTGTATTGGTGAGTTATGAAGACCATCCCGACTGTAGGAGAGTGGAATGCTCATGGAGCAATGTTTTCAAGATGTGCTAATACACTATAATGTACTATTGATCTCATTTATGGAATTTAGCAAGAAGCTGGTTTCAAAGAGTGCTCATAATTATCTATTCAATCACAAATATTTCTGTGTCCACGTCATGTTTCAGAAAAGCTTTAAAAAAATTCAGTAAAATGGAAACAGAAATAGCAACAGAAACAAAGTGTTTGTGTGATATAAAACAGCTAATTGATTTGTAAAGGGTTTTTTTAGAGTTATGTATGTATTATTAACACGTTAACAGGTCTACACGGAAGTGTAAGGGGCGGATCTGGCCTCCCTCGGACCGGTCCTGAACTTAGTGCAATAATTTTATATAAAAATATATGTACCAGGAGTTTTATATACAAACGTAACACACTTCAAAATTATAAGTTCGTATGTATTATAAAGTGTTTATGGTAGAAATGCGTAGTGTGTATATTTTAAAACAGTAACTATTTATTTATCTGAAATATTAATATATGGTTGAATAACATACAATGTTCTCACAATCATTTGTTTTTTTTTTAATTGTCTATAGAATCGCGCTTGACCACTATCTCACCTGACGGTTAGCGATAATGTGATCGACTGTGAAGCACGCTTGCCTAAAAGAAACCTATTCACTCTTGAATTAAAGATACAATCTCCATTCTAGGGGTTGTAGCTATCGGGAAACACAGACTCCGGCAGGGAATGCCACTCCTGGGCTAAGGAGCCCATAATAAAAGTATTCCCAAATCGTTTAGTGCGTATGGGTGGGATGTCCATGTACCGATGGCGCATCGCCGTACGTCTTGTAGTCCGATGATAAAACGGGCTGGGCAGAGTTAGATTATGTAATTCAAAAAAACCGACAAGCTGGCAACTCTGCGACGATGTTCAAGGCTCTGGAGCTTTGGCATGACCAGTATCTCATAGCCGATGAGCCTCTTGACCCACTTTTCGATCGACTATAGTGCATCGATCCAGGGATGAGAACAGAACCAACTTCAAGCATGATCGAACAAAAAGCGCTTGATACAAGTTGAGCAACTGCTGTGTCGTGAAGTACCTTCTCACCTTTGAAAGGATCTTCAACTCTTTGGCAGCCAGCTAAGCCATTGCCTAAAGTTATGGACCAAAATGAAGAGTCGATGTCAACGTAACGCCAAGAAGCTCGATATGGTCCGTTATTGGCACGGTGATATCTCGGAAAATTGGAGCCGGGTGAAATTTGGCTCTCTTTAGCGGAAAAAAGACGCCTGGGTTTTAGCAGCATTATAGCTTGACTAGATTGGCATCGCCCCATTCGGGGTCTGCCTGCAAAGACAGATTCAAACGCTCTACCATGGCCTCACGAAGAGACTGGCACCTAATAGCGTAAGTGAATTCGGCAACGCGAAGGACTCGATCCCATCAATAGACCAGCCACGTGCGAGATAAAAGACGCTTTGTGGATTTCCGTCTATGTGATTTGTCGATTGATGGGGTTAAATCCTTCGCCTTACCGAATTCACTTACGCAATAAGGCTGCAGATTTGGGGTCCGGTAGCCTGTGCATTGGACAAGTATATCTCACCAACAGTGACGACGTCTGCATTCCCAAAGGTTTTAGCAGCTCTTTAATGTGCAGCAAGAATATGTTGCTGAGAGTGCCGACCCTCCCGCATGGGTCGGTACACCGGCATTAATATCTAATTGGTCCGACGAGCAGCCATCGATAACTACTCGAATGGACCGATCTCTCAGGAAGTCTGCAATCCGATCACACAGACCACCGGGCAGACCGAATGAAGGAAGCTTACCAATAAGGCTTTCGTACCAAAACCTATCAAAAGCCTTCGAGATGTCGGGAGAGACGGCAAGCGCTTCCCCGAGCCTCTCGATGGCCTCAATCCATATGTGAATGGCAAACGCTAGAAGATCCCCAGTAGGCCGATTACGGCGGAAGCCGTACTGGCGGTCACTAAGGATATCGTTAGCTAATTGTTCGAAGTCCGACACGCACTTGGCTGGTTTTTTCATAACTGCTAAGTAGTTGTCCATTGGTGCTGACGGTGCAGCCGTGCAGAGACATAGCAGCGAGCAAAGTTAGCTCGAAAAATTTAGCACACGGCCGTGGATAGGCTAACTTTTCTCTAATGACTATTCTTACAGTAAGTAGGTATAATAATAGTAGCTTTGTTGAATAGTGCTGAAAAGCTTAAGAATAAAGAGAATTTATTCAACAACTTGCATTTTTACAAAAATCCTCCTCCTTGCTTGTAGCAGCGGCATCTGTTCCGCCAGCGCCGCAAGATACGAATTAATGACCTGACGTCCAACAAAAAAATCCGAAAACACTGTCAGGCAGTTACCCGGACCAGACAACGCCCGTCTGGACGGAGGATCATCCCTTTTCAACGGTTTATTTTTATTATAGATAGGCTCGCGCTTGAATAGGTTACGGCGGGACTTAACACCCTATTCCGTATACTACCTTCAAATGGTCACGAGATCACATCATGGTTTCAATCGTTTTCCTGTTTATGTTTCACCACTTACCTACTTTCAGCAAAATGCACGGCTTCTGCGGCTTTAATGTACAAAGTGGAACGGTTTTGGTCTGACTAGCGGATAGGACTTCTCTTCCTCTAGGCTAGGCTGTTTGCTTTCGAATTTGCCAGTGGCAGTTACCTTCAGTAGCCTCCGTCAACGGGTTTGCGGGCGATATGGCCATAGAAGTCGAAATTTTTTGGATGCATGCATTCACTAATCTTGGCTTATTTTCAAGTAGCTGTCTCTTATCTTGACACGCCTATTCCGCCTTTCGTATGAGACTGGAAAAGTGCAAGCAAGCTACGTAATCAATCAATCAATTATATAAAATTGTGTATGATCGGCTTTGTATAAGTTGTGGTAGCCTGTAATTCACACTGCATTACAGGATAATGATGATGTATACCAATTTTTATATAGTGTTAGTTTTATAGTTTTGTAACAGTAAAACTCGTTGGTGATCCATAAATAAATAAACGTACAGCCCGTGCCCAAGAAGTCGAGCTGACCTGGCCAACTAAAGATCTATCTCTGTAACGCTCCTGGCATACCTAGAAGCTAACGATATCCTTAGTGACCGCCTATACGGCTTCCGCCGTAATCGGTCTACTGGGGATCTTGAAGCGTTTGCAGCTCAAACCGAAAAACCGGCCAAGTGCGAGTCGGACTCGCACACGAAGGGTTCCTTACCATCATAGCCAAAAAAACAAATTTATTGTAGCCCCACTTAAATATTTTTTATTCGGCTTTTAGTATTTGTTGTTATAACGCCAACATAAATACATCATCTGTGAAAATTTCAACCGTCTAGCTATCACGGTTCATGAGATACATGCCTGGTGACAGACAGACGGACCGTGGAGTCTTAGTAATAGGGTCCCGTTTTTACCCTTTGGGTACGGAACCCTAAAAATGAGGGAATTTCAAAGGAAAATAAGATTTAACAATATATTGGTGTGTGTTGGTAAAATATACGAAATAGTAAACATTATCATCAAATTTCAAGTTCATAGGTCAATGGGATGTTAAAAAATTCTTCGGAACAGGAAAAAAGTACTGGTTTTGGTGACTTCTCATTCATTTTTGTTTTCCGATATTTTTTTAAAACATTAGATAGGTACATTATTTATCTACTCAACGAGCTCAATACAACGATACTCCACTCGAAGAGGTAGCACCATTTTTTTTCCACCCTCTTTTGTCTGTATGGAAGGAGGCCCCCTTAAAATAATTTTAAAATATTTTTTCTTATTTGTATGGCTTTGGGTCAACAAGACGCATAAACTGTGAAAATTTGAAGACTGAAAGCTACAACAATTTGGCTGTAAAACTTGTGTGACAAAACGGATAGACAGACACGTGAGTGACAGGAACAGGGCTTTCAGGCACGGAACCCTAAAAAAAGAAACTGAAAATGACGGATAAAGTACGTTGATTGTACAATTCTAGTTAGTCTATTTAAGAATTTATTTTTATTTGCATAAATCCTGTTATGGTCATGTGATGAGGAGGGATGAAATGCATGTTACTGAAAGAGTATAAATATAATGTGAATGGATGGAGAGGGAGAGGCAGGCCAAAGAAAAGATGGATGGACTGTGTGAGGAGTGATATGAAAGAAAAGGGAGTGAGTGATGGCGTGATGGGGGACAGGAAGGTATGGAAGAAGAAAACTTGTTGCGCCGACTCCAAGTACCATGGGACAAGAGCAGGAAGATCATGATTTTTATTTGCATGAATCCGACTTCTTCCGTCAGCTAGAGTGCCTCGCGAAATTTACCTGGGCCACATGAAATTTAAGACATGCTCTGCAGGTAGGTAAGGCACTTTGACTCTAAAAATGTGTACTTAAGCCAAAATTTTGACAGTTAGCCACTTCCACATTTTGCCCAATAAGATTATTTACAGTTTAGTTATTCAGAAATTGCCGGAACCTAGTTTTCTATCTACATAAAATAAAATAAAACACTACCAATCTCTCTCTGTATAGATAGATAGATAATTCAACCCATGTGTATAAGCGCTTGTAATTTGACATTTTGTACCTATTTGTGTGGTAGTGACGCGGCAGTCGAAACACATAGCGCCGCGCGCAAAGATGAGTTGAACTATCTATACCAAGTACAATAGCATTTTTAGGTTAGGTAGGACAACAGGCTGTAGACAGTCAAAAATGGCTTTGCCAAACGTACACTGCGCCAGCCTGAGTAGAAATAACCTCAAAATAATTATAGGGGCAATAACGGGCCACACCCTTCTTAACAAACATCTATTCAACATAGGCGCCACGGACAGCCCACTTTGCAGAGGCTGTTTTAACGCCGAAGAATCAGCCGCACACGTAATCCTGGCATAATATAATAATATATAAATGCGAGGCCGTGGCATCTCAACGCGAAGAAATCCTCGGAACAGTGAGGTCGCTCCGTGAAGCTCCCAGGAAGCTTCTGTGCTTTAGGACGGAGCTAGGCTGGCTATGTTAGCCAGTACCCCCATGCACAACGGACCAAATGGGAGTTTATGTGCGGAAAAGGGAGTCCCTACTACTAATAGCATTGTAAGGAACATACAAGTTTGCAATAATTCCCATATAGGTACCTACTTCTGCCTGTTTCACGGGAGTAGGCAGAAACCACAGAGTAGGTACTTTTTATTGGAAGTAACTATAAACCCTTCTTCTATCACTGTCAATACATCTTACAGTTAACAGTTAGTTTATAGTTAGTCATCTATACTAATATTATAAAGAGGAAAGATTTGATTGTTTGTTTGCATTGAATAGGCTCCGAAACTACTGAACTGATTTGAAAAATTCTTTCACTCATGAGAAGCTACACTATCTCCGGGTGACATAGGCTATAATATATTTTCAAAAAAATTAGGGATCCTTACTAAAATTCCAATAATGTAACCCCAGGTGTAAAAAAAATACCAAAAATGTTTTTAAAATCGCGTGTGCTGCGAAAACTATTGATGATAGAATAAAGTAATGTACTATGACTTTGCAGAACACATCATTTACAAAAAGTGTCGGGACAGCATATGTCTAACTAATATAGTTATGCCACAATAAGTGTTCTTATATTTTAAAATTTTAATTGAAATGTCGTCGTCGCTACAAAAGGCTCTTTATTTGTATCTTGGTATTAATCCTTATCAAAACAAATTACTTCATATTCAAGACTGCTTCAATACCTTTATAATTTATGCATTTATTGGTTTTTGAAAATTCTACCTCTAAAGGGGTAAAAAAAAGGGTTCAAAGTTTGTAAGAATTTTTTATAGTTTGTAAATAGGACGCATGAAATTTTTGTTTTAAGCTCTTGGTTGATAAGAAGAATTCATGTATTTATTGGTTTTTGGCAATTCTACCACTAAGGAGGTGAGTAGGTGGAAATTTGTTGGGCTTATATATTTGAAACTTGGAATAAATCCTAACCTAAGTAAATAGTAAAGGTTTTCACTATTAGTTTTTCAAAACTACTCCTAAAAGACGATATTATTAAATCTTTAATAACACTAAAGATTTTTGATGAATTTTACTGCACAGGGCTTCTATATAGAATGTCCCCTACATTATAAAAAGAAGCCCTGTGCAGTAAAATTACTAAGAAGCACTAAGCAAAGAAAGCACTAAGAAGGGATTTTTGAAAATTCAACCTTTAAGGGGGTGAAACTAAAAAGTCATCTGTAGGTTAAAACACGGATCACGCGAACGAAGTCGCGGGTGAAGTGCTAGTATTATTATGAATCGATAGTAATACATATTTATGAGATGCATTAATAAATAACGGTAGTTGACAAAAGTAAGAAAGTTTATCAAGATACATGAATTTGGATTTTAGAAGGAAGAACATCTTTCAGATTAAGAAAAAAGCTAATAAAATTAGTGGGCAAAAGATTTTTTAAGCCAAAAAATGACAAAAATCTTTAGTAATTAGGTGATCCAATGCTACATAACCTTATAAAAAATAAAACACAGAAATACCGCAAACTCCTTTATTTAAAGTCCACAGTATGCTTAAACGACTAACAGATTACAACCTGCGACCTCTTCGGCCACCCTTCCTGCGGGTAGAGTCTGAGGGCACGGGGGTAACATCCTCAATGCGGCCAATCTTCATGCTTGAACGAGCCAGAGCACGGAGCGCAGACTGCGCACCAGGGCCAGGGGTCTTGGTCTTGTTGCCACCAGTGGCACGCAGTTTGATGTGCAGAGCGGTGATGCCAAGAGTTTTGCACTTCTCAGCAACGTCCTGGAAAATACATAACAAACAATTAGTGAAAAGTATCTTTCAGACATAGGTTACCAAAAAAGATGCCTGAGTTTTATAAGCATGGTAAATAAACATTGATTGTGATATTTTGAAATTAAAATGTTTTTTATTACAATCAAATTCTATTGTTGGGTCAATTCAATTTGTGGTATTTCTCACCTCTAGGCTCAGTTTTTTGATCCATAGTTAACTCAACCATCCATAGTTAACATTAATTCATCAATTGTTAGTCTAACAAGTGGTCAAATAATTAACTCTTCAACTTATTTGATTGTTTGTGATGCCAACAATTGATGAATAAACATGAGATTTGAAACTATTGCTTATCATATTTAACCATTGGTTGAGTTTACTATGGATAAGAAAATCTTGAGCCTAAGACAACCCACTGACAGCTATTTCTTCTACACATTAGTAGTTTCCTTGGGAAAATTTAAATAGTAACTTTAGTTAGTGATGATTTTTAAAACATTTATTGCAACTAATACCTGAGATTCCCTTGATGTAATTCTAGTCGTTGGGCATCCAGTACTGTCGAATCGAGATAAGTTACAGTTTTTGAACGATTATCACCAACCAAATACTGACATAACCTCAAAATGTTTTCACAAATCAATGCTGATACAAAGAATATGAAGAAAGTAAACAAACCTGAGCAGCCAACATAGCGGCGTAGGGAGAAGCCTCGTCACGATCAGCCTTCACCTTCATGCCACCGGTGACACGGGCGATGGTTTCCCGGCCAGACAAGTCGGTAACGTGTACGAATGTGTCATTGAAGGAGGCAAAAATGTGAGCCACACCGAACACTGTTTCGCCCACCAAGTGCTGAGGGCCCAGAGTTACCTGGACCTCCTCTTTTGCAACTTTGTTTTTCCTTGGTGCCATGGCTCAGCCTGAAAATAACAACACTGTCTTCAGAACCACTTTTGTAACCTTAAATATCAAAGTAATCCACACACAATTTGCCGCGTACAGAGAACTAGATATTATGTGAGGGATTTAACGTTACGAAACAAGGATTATTTCACATTAAATCGTAATAATTAAAGTATTTTTTAATAAAACGCAAAGATACCTTAGCTTTGAAACCTGTCAAAAACTAGAAAGAAATCCTAACGTGAATGTTGCCAGGAATTTGGTGTGAAAACCGTACGATAAACTTTTTTTTTACATTATTGAAAATAACTCGAAAAAATATAATTATAACAAAATGACACAAACAATAAATTAACCTTTACAATTGGGCGAATTACTTGAATATTTACTTTTAATAATCGTGCAAAAAGCTTGGCAGTTTTTTGTTTCATAAATAAAACTACTATTTCACTTTTCGTTGCCAGATGGCAACATACATTAAATATGTTGCCATTTGTTCATAATTATTAAATAAAATACGCTTGATAATCTCATGATTTTACAAACAAAAAAATCAAGCATAATTATTAAAACTAAAATCACGCAAATAATAAATTCAAACATAGAAATTAGAAAAGGCCTGCCCTGTACTCGATGGACAAGACGGTCCATTCCTCAGGGCCAATTTAAGTCATTCTGAGCTGAGTCATTCATTAAAAAATCCTTACGTTAGTAAAAGCAAATAAAATAGACTAGTGATTATAAAATTCAAACAGTATTTATTTATTAAATTCATGATCACACCCATAAGGCAATGTGACAACATCCGGAAATAGCGTACGTCATTGCCAACAGATTCATATTTCATCGCATATTCGTTGCCGAGTAAAATCGTCGGTTTTAGCGACGTAACATATTGCAAATAAGTGTGAAATATTGTGATAAACTTCGTTTTAGCATTAGTTAAACTAGTTCAATTTTAAAAAGTGAGTATTTTATTTGCGTTTTTGTGTAATTTAAGTTCGAAGTTTCAAGTACGCGAATGACGTTCTGTCATTCATGTTACTCAATTCAATATTATATTCTTATTACGTTTTCGATGTCTCAACGAGTTTGACGGCATGTTAGATGTGCTGTGGTATTGCTCAGTGATATTCCACTGCTGGCTACTACGACGTAATTGATAACAAAAAGATTTGCAAGTCATTACTCATCCCATACGCTGATACGTTCTTCTTTGTGATGAAGGTGGAGATGTTCTGAAATAATCTCATTTCCTACGTTCCAGATTCAAAATGTTTATCTTGGATTGGTTCACTGGCGTTCTTGGATTCCTTGGTGAGTAATATTCTAATTAGACCTGTGAGAAGTCTCCAAATAATCACAAATCAAGATTCTGACTAAATGGTCAAATATTTGTAGCTTTATGAATTAGCAGTCTAGTAAATAAAGTAACATAACAATGCATTTCATTAGAAAAGAATGCTAGTAATAAAACCAAGTCAATGTTTGATGTTACTGTAATTGTTATTAAAAAACAATGGTAACTGCATTTTCCCCAGTCTAATGATTTATCAAAAAAACTATTTTAAAGGGATTACCAATAGGATAATGAATAAGTAAACAATTTAAATACCAGAGGCACATTATGTTTCAAAGTTCATTAAATTATTGCCATCAAGCTTTGACTAATTAGATAAGTGTCCCTATAACCATTTGTGCTTACATTTAATAAACTATTTATATGTATTTTAAGTTCAATTTCAGCTGAACCCAGACAAACTTGCAACCACTGTAAATAATCCATAGACAATTGAAGCACAAACAAAGCAACTATTACTAAGTGATGAGAACATGAAGGTCGCAAGCAGTGAGCTTGACATGCTGACCCACAAACAATCCATTGCCTTTTTAAGTTGATATATTGTTTCCTGAACCAAAATTTTATGCATCTTTATTTATGAGCCAGCAAAATACTGTATTATGTAATACAATGTTGCAGAACTTTCATATAGAACAATAATGCAAAATAATTTAATATTACATTTACATAATTAAGAATGGTATGTAACTTAGATAATAAGTATGAAGTAACTAATGAGGTGGGTTGTCCAACAGGGTTGTGGAAAAAGTCTGGCAAGCTACTGTTCTTGGGCCTGGACAATGCTGGCAAGACCACACTCCTGCACATGCTAAAGGATGACAGATTGGCGCAGCATGTCCCCACGTTGCATCCCAGTAAGTAGTTAGTCCTCTGTTGAACTTGAATGAAGTGCTCATTGCTGCAAACAAATCAAATTATTATTATTATTATTATCTCTAGAGACAAAATTGAGACAAGCAAATGTCAAATTATTTCTTTTGGGGCTTGTTAGGGCTCCTAAGGTATGTTATATATAACTCCTTTTATACCTATTACAGTATTTGAGAACACAAGAGTTATATATAACATACATCAGGAGCCCTAATAAGCCCTTTAAGAAGTAATTAGACATTTGCATGTATCAATTTTGTCTCTGAGATAAAAAAAAAGACTTTAGTCAGTTCATTTTTGAAACTTTACTAGAGAAACACCAATGAGTTGATGGTCAATTAAATTTGATAAAAAATGGCTTTTAGTTAGAAGAAAGATATCTTTGTCTACACTTCAGGATAATCAGGGTATCCATTTGTTACAAATATATTTTTCCTTAAATATTGAATCTTTTATATGTCCTACAGAAAAAATCAGCAAGTAGTCTAGTACTTGCTGATTTTTGCATCTGTGGCTTATCAAGTTTCGAGGACATTTAAAAAATAGTTGAAATGAGGAAGGTAAATTGAAAAATAAAACTGGCTAGTGGATCTTGTGCATCTATGAATTCTAAATAATTTATTGAAGATCTATTATTAATTTAGTTTTATTTTCTTTGCCTATATTGTTCTACTGCTTGGCAAAATCCTTTAGTTTGAATTTGTGTTTCAGTAGAATCTATTAGAACAAGATAAACCTAGCACTCATAAAAATGATAGAAAAAAGTCTACCCCTCTTACAAATAAACACAGAATAAAGTTATACCAAGTATAAACCTATGAAAATGTATGGTTATTCCTTTGTTATTCCAGGTATAACTTTATTCCATTTTATTAGTAAGAGGGTAGGTATTTATCATACTTAAAAGGTCGTTGAATACACAGTTATCTGTATATTTTATGTTACTTACAGACATGCTGTTTTACAAAAACACTATTGATTAAAATAACATTATTTGAACTTAATGTCAAACAAGTTTTAATCTGCCAGAAAAGTGGTCTTCCATTTTTATTATAATAAAGGTGTTTTCAAGGTTACTAAGCAGTCTAATTTCCTGTTTGGAATCAATTATTTTTAACAAATATTAAAAGTAGGGTCATGCTGACCAGCATAATTATGACAGAGTTAAAAATTTGTAAATTAATACGTAAATTGCAAGAATATGTTGACATTATTATTATTATTATTATTATTATTATATACTTTATTGTACACCACAAAAAACATACAGGACAAACATTAAAAAAAACAAGTGTACAATGGGCGGTCTTATCGCACTAGGCAATCTCTTACAGACAACCTTTGGATGGACTGAGCAAGAGGAGATGAATTTAGGGCTGTCAGTGTACAATATATCATAAATAATATTACTTACACATAATAAAATAAAATACATAAATACAATACTATATAATATACTAATAAATATCAAATATATGACAGAGAAAGGAGAAGAATACAAATTATAGTGAGAGGTAATGCTCCTTTACCATTTTCTTAAATGTTGGCAGTGTTTGAGCACGTCTTATTTCAATAGGTAATACATTCCACAACCGAGCAGCTTGAATCGTAAAAGATTTGTCAAAGAAGGAAGTGGAATGCATACGAATACTCAATTTTAGATTCTCCGATGATCTCAAGGACTTAGAATGTGTGTCACAGAGGAACTGAAAGCGTTCTTTAAGATAAAAAGGAGTAAGAGGATTGAAGAGCACATTATAAAGCAAAGAAAGTATGTGGGCATTCCGGCGAAGGCGAATAGGAAGCCATTTGAGCTTAATACGGAATTCAGAAACGTGATCATACTTGCGCAAGCCAAATATGAACCTGATACAGAGATTTTGAAGTCGCTCAAGCTTGTCCAATTGGTCTTGGGTGAGATCAAGATAGCTGGCATCAGCATAGTCCAGAATAGGAAGGAGAAGAGATTGTGCAATAGCAATTTTAGTGGTTACGGGAAGAAAATTACGAAGTCGTCTCAGGGAGCCCGCAGATGCAAACAGTTTACGACTAACTTCCTGCAGTTGTTTGGTCCAAGAAAGTGTGCTGTCGATATAAATCCCCAAGTTCTTCACAGTGTGAGTTATAGGAATACTGGTGTTGTTAAAAGAAACCTGGGGAAGTGTGTCATTATTATGGATATGTTGTAGCCAGATCTTAGAATAAGCCATTTCATGAAGTCGCTGGCGATTTAAATAGCGCATTTTCACTATGTCAAGCTACTGTATAAAATATGAAACTTAGGCAGCAGTTACCACTCATCAAATATTAAAACTTTGAATTTACGTAACACATTTTGTTTCTTTTATCGATTTCCTGGTTATGTCACATATTTGCATCCTACTTGATAACAAATATTGCATTTAAATGTCTGAGTGTCTGTTATCATGGACAACTCTTGATACTTAACTCACATACTTGTAATTAATTAATAGGTATTAAAGACAGACTGACATATATTAATTTATAATAGTAGAATAATAACTTTAAGAAACTAGGTCGCATACTGGAAAATAAAATTTTACTGAGGCATGCCAATAAAAATAAACAACACATTGATATCAGACATCGAACTTCACAACTATGTGCAGAACAAAAAGACAATTTATTATTGCTAACACTACTATTATTAGGTTTTTACCTCTGACGTAGTTTGAAGTAAATTGATGTGATTAAAATAAAAATATCACATCAACATAAGTTCTCATTAAAACATTTTTAAATCCATTGAGTTAAATTAATTTCTGCAGATGTTTTTGTTCTATCTATACTTGACTGATATACTTCTACTTACTTTGAGGCCGCGTTTAGAACATATAATGCGGGCTGATTAATAACTTGAACTGTACCTTCCACACCCTAAAAATTACAAGATACAATAGATATCACGGGGCCAAAAACCTAATTCCTCCTCGGCACGCCAGTCTTAAATACTTGAAGATAAACCATTTCCATGTCCTGGTGTTTTGTCATTATGATTATTCTATAGCATCAGTATACTGCTGGAGATTCCGGAGGCTCGCAAATTATGTAACTCGATCCAAGATTCTCTTCCAGCCAGCCCATTAACCACAATAAAACTATTTCTAGACATAATCTACATTCACACCATCTTTACTCCACAGCGTCGGAAGAGCTGTCAATAGGCAGTATGCGTTTCACGACGTTCGATCTCGGCGGGCATCAACAGGCGCGGCGAGTGTGGCGCGACTACTTCCCCGCGGTAGACGCCATCGTGTTCCTGGTGGACGCCTGCGACCGCGCGCGCCTGCCCGAGTCCAAGGCCGAACTGGACTCTCTCCTCACCGACGAGACGCTCAGCAACTGTCCCGTCCTCATCCTCGGCAACAAGATCGACAAACCCGGCGCCGCCAGTGAAGATGAGCTCCGTCAGTTCTTCAACTTGTACCAACAGACTACTGGAAAGGTTAGACACCCATATTTATAAAAAAAATTCAGCTACGTCCGGTTTCTACGATCCTCGGAACTTAAGCTATTGAAAAATTCATCTTATTAGATCGAGAGATAGATTGATCTAAAAAGATTTATGAACAGGCAGACAGAATACTTGAATCAGGAAGAAAGCAATGACCTAAGCCAAATGTCGCTTATTAATGTGGCAGAACCACATAATTTAATTTTAAGTTATTCATTACTTCACACTATCATCCTGATTAAAAATAACATATGAACAAGTAACCCAATTTACAAAAGTCTTATCATCGAAAGTTTTTATGCGACTCGCGCCAAATGTTTCGTTCTGTCCGTAGTGTCTCATCCCATACAAAGAAACCGTGCCGACGTCCTGTACTGATTATTTTTTGTACATCGCTCGCGTTCGGTTCCGTTCCGCGGATATAGATGGTGATCTATCTATCGCCGTGAAACGAAATCGAATGCGATCGATTTACAAAAAATAATCCGTATAATCAGATGAAAAACGCTAGTTACTCGGCACGATTTCTTTGTATGGGTTGAGGCATCTGTATGCTAGTATTTTATTATCTGTGGCTCTGTTAAGTCAATTAAAGTGTATGATCCTATATTCCTAAGTGTCCAAAATAGTATAGAAATCCATCGTATCTTACTCATATTTCTTTGTAATAACAATAAGGCAGTAGCCAAACGGCTTTAAGTTTGGTCTAAAAATAAATCACTATTAACTACCTACTTCCTACAGCTCTAGAGACTTGTAAATAGCGTTTGGAAACATTTTGAGATAGGGACATATCGGTTAATCCAAAATCCACTAGTGTATCAGGTATTTATTGATTAGTAATATCACGGGCACCCAACGCCAAAGAAAGAAAATTAGGTTAAAAAAATGCACTTGATAGCGTGATAAACATCGATTTGTTATTGGGTTTTGTGAAATATTAATATTAAGATTTCCAGAGATGATCTTAAAAAAAAATATGTTCTTGTTTAATTAACTCTCCTAATCACAAAATTAAGGAATATTGAGCTCTTAATTCACATTTCAAAGATTATTTGAATGGATCCTTTAAAATTGATTCCAGTAGATGGCGCGGTTTTAAATTTCTGAGGCATCCACTCGATTTTTAAAGTGGTTTTGTAACATATTTTGTAAAATGATACTGTAAAAACGTGCAAAAAAAATAATATAAAACAAATCGTCGCTTTATTTAAAAAATAAAGGTAGTCTCGAACCGAGTAAATCCTTTTACTTGCAAGTCGCTGCTAACACCATCTATATCCATGGAACGAAACAGAACGCGATCGAGGTTCTTAGAAAAATAATCAGTTTAATCAGCCGAAAAACGCTAGTTACGTCGGCACGGTTTCTTTGTATGGGATGAGGCATGATATGCAGAGGCAAGGTATGCCAGTATTATATTATATGTGGTAATGTGATAATAATGTGTTGTTCCAGGGCAAGGTATCCAGATCAGAGCTGCCCGGGCGGCCCCTGGAGCTGTTCATGTGCTCGGTGCTGAAGCGCCAGGGCTACGGCGAGGGCTTCCGCTGGCTGGCGCAGTACATCGACTGAGCGGTGCGCGCGACCGCTCACCGCCGCTCGGCAAGCTTCCACTCGCGTATGCTTCTCATATAAATGTCAAAACGTAGCCGCCCAAACGCAATCATATACTGTGTCTGTCTATCATTTTAACTATAAATTATCACGTATTTTAAACGAATTGAAGATGAACTGGACTTGATTCTTCTGTACATATTTTGATGACTGATACTTACTTAAACTCACATTGCACTATTGACCAAACTCTGAACTGCCAGTAACTATAACACGTTATGGCAATTTCGTTTCATATGCATGAAGCGATTGTATAGCTAGAGAGCAATAAGCGGCTACGTTTCTAAGATGTATATATGCTCGGAACGCGCCCGTTTGTAAGCAGCCCGGACTGTCGCTCACTAGTAATGCTTTATAAACGAATCCTTTTTGTTATGATAAGGATCAACTTCAACAAAATAATAATTTGTAATGCTGCCTCTTTTTCCTAGGTTAAGTAACTAATTCGACAGTAACCTGAGTTGGGGGTTACTTCTCTGTCTTTTTTGCAAAGAGGTTTTGAATGCCGCTTCCATAAAGGAGCAATATTGAAGTACTTAGTTACTAGCAATACTAGTGTTAAAGTACAAAATGTAAATGTAGGCGAGTGGGGGGCGCCAGCATTACTAGTTAGCGATGTGTGTAATGCGGTTCACAATATCTCAGCTACGAGTAGCTGCTAGCTGTATTGTTCAGTGATTTTTGTTTTTGGCTGTAAACTACTGAAACAACAATTATAATTTTACGTAAGTCTAACGATTGCGTCAGAGGTTTCTTCAAAGTTCTTTAGGTTTCTGAAACCATATAAATTTGTGTCTATAAATAAGGTAATGGTGCAAAGCATGGTAATTTTGGTATTATGTATGATTTCATCGCCAAATATCTTCACTTCTTCAGACAAAGCCGCACTAATCTGTACAAGCAGCTTTGTCGTCTCTTATGTCTTATAATCTGTTATACATCGCTACAGACACTCTTCGTCTCGCGCTCGAGTCGAGTGTAAGATACAATTTAATTCAAATTATAATATTTATTTTCTTATACTCATTCCAACTTGAGTGATAGTTTTGACTCGACTATGTATTTATCAAGTAAAGCTCATTGTGTTGTATGTGTTAAAAGTGACGAATGTTATATTTTTGTAAATTATTTCAATCATTTGAATTTTTCGGAATGTTTAACTTTAAATAGACAATTATAAAGAAACGGCTAGTCTACGTTAGTGGTAGCTGAGACATGAAATGAATTTTAATACTTACACAGTTAAGGTTTATAGTATACAAATATGAATATCTTCCATTAATACTAATTGACGGTGCAATAAAGTGGAACCCATACCAGTATTTGATCATTTCAGTTTGTTTTCAAGCACAATCACCATTATCAAACACGTACCTATTTTATTGAGATCAGACATTTGAGCATCACATCAGTAAGAGATATTGTGTTGTTGTTTTCTGATGTGTTTAGTGAATTCACGTAAAGCTCGAGACTCGCATGTATCGCGCGCCGGCGGTGGCCGGTGGTCGCTGTCGTTTCGCTAGACAAGCCGTTTCCAATCATAACTTTGTTGCGATCAACGTGTGCTGGATCTCCAGCTTTACTTAGACAATGTTCTTTGGTATATAATTTGCAGTTTAAGTAAAAAAAAAGTTTGTAATAAAATTTATATGAAATAATTGGATGTTTTATTTTGTTTACACTAAACCTGACACTGACTGGATGAGATTTGCTCGACTGCTGTAAACTGAAGATGATGATAATTAACGTCCCAATCGGCGCTACAGCTGTGTGCATATTTCACTCTTCATTTTCAATCACCACCGTTTTGTAGCGGTACTTCCCCACCAAAACCGTGTTGAAGAACTGGTGCAAGTTAAACACCATTTACACAACGAAACAGTACTTCTGCCTTTTCTTTTTACATCTTGATTGAACACTGGTTTGCAGTGAAACGATCTGCATCGAAGGGTGCTCGAATTTGCGAAAGAGTAGGTACTCGTTATGTCGTGCTGGGTCAAGTCGCATAAAACAAGTATGGTTTTATGCGACTTTCACTATGCTTCAGAATAAACACTAATTCAAAGTACTTTCTCAAAGACTTACCTGAGAGCTCTTCGCAAGCACACCCGATTGGATTTCAGCATGCTGACTGGGATAGCTAGTCTTCCATAAGGGTGTTTTTAGTATCACGTGGATTTGCTCACACACGCGGGCTTTACATAAAGAGTACTACTACGCATGCGGGGCCAATACCGCGTGCTTGAGCAAATCCGCGTGATCCTAAAACTTGCTTGCAACCCGGAGCATCGTGGTGTTAGTGGTTAATGTGTAAGTGTAATCGACGTGTGTCTATTATTTGTGGAGGCTTGTCGTTAGCGATATGATTACTGTATGTTGTTAGCTATGTGATATTGTATTAGTCTGTAAACCTTCTTAAAATTAAATAAATAAATAATAAGCTATTTAAAGGTCATTGGGCATACTAATTCGATTTTCACTATTCTTCAGAATAAACACTATTCAAAGTACTTTTTCAATGACTTAATTGAGAGCTCTCCACAAGCACACCCGATTCGATTTCAGCATCCTGACTGAGATAGCTAGTCTGCCGGTTGTTTTTAATATCACGCGACTGACGCGGATTTGCTCACACACGTGTACATAAAGGGTAGGTACTTACTACGCATGGAGCATAGTGGTGATAGTGGTTACGCTATGTTAAGGTCATTGGGCATCCTAGTATGGCAACCAACCATAGAGAAAACAAACAAAATAAAGCAAAATGTTCTGTTATATGGGGCTCTGATTTATAATAATAAAACCGAACAGTAAGAACATTTTTACAGTTAAATTTCACTGCAGTACAAAACAATTTACCAGTTCAAATAGAAAATTAGGATTTCACCTGGGTTCACACCCGTGAAATCCTATAAAAACACCAGGTTCTTTACTTGAGAAACTAATGTTTAAAAACCGTAATGATAATAATAATTAATGATAATTTTCCCAATGATAATAATTGAAAATTAATTATTATTTATAATAATTTCTTCCCCACCGCAGTATCTCTAAGTTAACCTCGTAGTGGGTCTTGCGTGCTCCAATGAACCCCAGGTCGTCTATAGCCGGTAGATTCTATTTTGCCTCAACATACCTAGGGTGAGGGGCCAGATTAAACATTATACAATCCGTAGGGCAGCTTTGTGGCGAGTTGGTGAGCAGTGGCGACCCCACGGGCCTGATTGCCAGGGAGAAGTCTAGACTCTCATTTCCGGCTTGCCTTTATTGGCCGGTCGGAATGAACACTAACGGGAAACAGAGCTCCCATCTCTCTCTTGCCTTAATTGGCTTGCTTGAGTGGAGATTCGCAAGAGCAAATGTGCTCAGAGGACGGAAGTAACCCAGTAAGATGCTGGTTTATTTATATCTTGACCGTACTGCCGGGACTGTCCTGATAGCCGTGGTACGACTCTCCACTCCTCAAGCATCTCCGTGTGTATGTTGCCCCCTTTGCGCTACGTCACTAGTAGCGACCGTTTGTGGGAGGAGTCCATCAATTGAGTGTGCAAATCATCTCCTGCCATTTTATAGCCGTGAAGATCAATCACATTTCATGCTACATGCCTAACAAGGCCTCCGCGAGTTGGTTTTGGCCCCTGGTACGGCTTTCAAAGGTCCGTGACCCTAGTCCCGATCGAGAATCTCAAAGATGTATAAGAAAATATGATAATAATAAGGCTGTATTATTGGCCATCCATAAAGATGCGAAAAACACGAAGCTGTTTCGGGGTATTACCATACAAACAAGGGTCCTTGAGGAATACGAAAGAGGGATATCAAAATAAAAAGCTGATATTTTATACTAATTAAAATTTTAATTATAGGAAAATAATGCAATAAAAATACTAATGTATAGAATATTACTAAAGTACATAATTTTATAACTTTCAAAATGTCTCTCTTGAAAATAATAATTTGAGTCAAACTAGTGCAATGTATGGGAATGCTTTAAATAAGATCGATGGCAATTTTAATGAGAGGTGTATTAATATAACTGATTGATTACAAACAATGCATAAAACATACGTATTCCATGATTACATTAAAACAGTTCATCACGTTCGCTGCGCTACTGTCATATTTACAATCTGTACGCAAGATATGATATTGCACATTTAACACTTAAAATTAGACTGTATGAATTCTTAACATTGGTAGACGGCAACCTGCGTTACAATAATTCCTTGTGCTACATACATACATTTATTTAATATTTTCTCTAAAACCAGATCTTACAAGCGTCTTGTACGCATTCCATTGGTTACGCATGCCTACAATGGTTTTCCCTTCGCCGATTTGATGAAGATTTTGATTAACAAATTTCAAACTTGGAACTCGTTCATAACTACGGTATGGAAGGAAAAATCAACAGGAAAAAGAATGCATCCCTGGCAGGCCGAAAAGAAGGTGGGCTGGTGGCATAATAGAAATAGCAGGGAAAGACTGGCTGACTATTTAAAAAGATAGAGACACATGGAAGAAGTCAGAGGAGGCCTTCACCTGAGGAGGGTTCATATCCGATAAAAAAACTAATCCGTACTAACATCTTGTAAAAAAGTATGACTACTTACAATATTTTCAATATAATTTAAGGATATGGATAAAAAAGGCTTTTTTATTTATTTATGAACTTAAATACATTTATGAATTTTCTAAGTAAAGACGTCTTATTGTAAGACTTTCTCCAAGGGGTTTGTCAAAAAGTTGAAGGTATAGCAAAAAAAACTAAGTACATATTCGTGATCAGCACGCCAAAATATTCTAAGATCAGTCATCAAATCCAAAAGAGGACCACATGACTTTAAATTTGAAGGCCTGTCATACAACGCGTCGTATATGTGTAGCGGTAACGCAAAAACTAACCTAATAGGTTATAATGGCCTCTACATAGTGAAGTTCACGCGAAATTATGTGAGGTAATATCACATTTGGGACTATTTATTTAATTTATTACATAAATAATTACACTAACTACTAACGTGCACGCTGTTTTATTCACACCATTTATTTGAGACTGTGAAATTCTGCATAAACCATTACTTTGGGTAAATATTCGTAAAATAATTTCATTACTATATGTCATGTCATCTCTCGAAAATATATATCAAACATTTCTTTCCTAACGCTTCTCTAGCTTAATATGAGACGTTATAAACAATGTGAATAAAAGTACGCACACTATTTCATACATAACATTCATACATACATCCACACAGCCAACAGGTATACATCGTCGTTCGTGCACCGTCGGAAGGCGCGATGTGTTCCGTCGCCCAGCGCTCTAAGCTACGACGTATAACAACGGGTCAGGCACATCGTGGCGTCTCGTGCCGCTCCATTAGAAATTAATAGATTACTACCCTGTCTCAAGAAACGCGTGTCGCACAACACTGGGCCCTACATAATTTCTAATAAAGAGGATATTTACATCGCTTAATAAATTGTGCTCTATGCATACTAAATGCAGACTCGTCTATTTGGTAACTTAACCTAACAATTAGTCACTGCTGAGATTTTCAAATGAACATTCAGTATACGCAAATATAAAGAAACTGTGACGACTTAGGTGCGATACTTTTGAAACAATGTTAATTAATAGAAGTCATTTAAAACAGCGACACAAAACATCCGTAAAATACATTTAACATAATAAAATTATAACCTTATCCTACACTCTACTCTCGTAAAACGTTCACGTCTAAAAAATTTAAATTCAATAACAACTTTATATCGATTTAATATTATTTACAAAAAAAAAAAGGTTCCCGATTGATTACCGCGACGGTTAAATACAGTTATAAAATTGAAGATTATCGGTAAAACTCTGTTGATATTGTCTTATTCGTAGATCACACGTCAGCTTAATCAGAGTGAAATCTTAAATAAGTCTAATAATATGATTCAATTACTTACATGTAGTACAATCACTTTGGTACATAAAACTAGTTATTCATAGCCTTTCCTATGCTAAAAATCAAAGCCAGGTGCGGTTGTATGTTCACGTGTACGTGTAAATGTGATACAATATCGACGTGTACACATGAACATACAGCCGGTGTGAAGGTTCAGTCTCCGGTGGTCGTCATAGTCCAGTGTGTGTGGTGTTCAGTTCATCCACTTGCGACAGTTGGGAGCGCCGCACATGCACATTATCTTATGTGCGTCGTCTTCAATATCGAACTTGTAGTCGTATGCCAACTGCAAATAAAATAGACAAGATCAGTAACTATTTGCCGTGTGTTCGTATTATGTGTTCTGTAGTGTGTGATATCTACACTGCATAGATAAATAAGTTATATATCATTAGAATTAATGTTTGTTTGCGGATATTTACCATGTATATTTTGATTCAAGCTCTCAACCAAAATCAAAATATGCATGATAAATATGAATGTAGAATTTCAAGTTGTTTCAAATTTTACTTTTGCAATTCAAATTTCATTTATTTCAATCCAATTAAGATCATATCATGCTGTACATTTGAAATAAAAATAAAAAAAATAATCACACTAAATGTATATAAAAATAATAAAATAAAATAATATAAAATTAAATAAAAAAAAAATATATATATATTAAATTAAATTATTTTCTTAAAATTAAATTTAAATTATAAAATGAGATTAAAATCATAAAATAATATAAAATTATTAATAATTCGCCTGCCTCTTAGTAATGTGTTTATCATTACATTAATCATTGTTAATGTACTGATAATCAAACCTGTTTGCAAATACGATCAGGATCGTGTTGGAGTTGGTACGGAGCTTGCACCCCAGAGATGGGCAGTGAAATCTATCATAATTTTATGAGAGATAGTCAGCACACCAAGACGCTGCAGGCCTTCCTCGAGGAGCTAGGGTGGATCGAATGACCGTTTATCCCATCCGTACGCAAAATACGCGCAAAGACGTGGAGTTGACAGCAGCCCGTTTAACCTAACCTAATCTTGGTATTAGAGCTTGACACACTTTTAATTCTCAATTCAGAAAACCTCCCTTTTTTTCTAGTTAATAAATACAAATATAGTTGCATTACCTCTTCCCCGCGCGCGATGCGTCTCTTGGCGAAGATGATGATCCTCACATGGCGGTCCACCTCCACGGTCTCGGCCACGCAGTTGGGCTGGCACGAGTGGTTGATGTAGCGCGCCAGCCCGCCCGACAGCGTCGCGTCAACCACGCGCCGCTCGTCCAGCCGGAACATGTAGATGCCGCGGTTCTGCAGGTACAGACAGCCCAAGTGAGTGCGTGATTCAGGAACAGCTCACAACTTTAGCCCCATTGGGCCTTATTTATAAAGCTCTTCAGAAACTGATTAGCCAAATTCTAAATTCTACAGAAAAAAAAAACAGACTTTCTAGTTTGGGACTCACTGGCAATAGGGTGTTGACAAAAAATATCTATTTAGTCCGTCAGTTAGATAACCAAAAAATATTAGACACGTAATTTTTATTTTGCCACGTAAACAAAAACTTACCACGATACAGTCCAGTGAAATATCGTGTAGTCACTGTGTTCTACACTTTATACTGACAAAGTGACGTCACAAGCACCCTAATTTTTAATGCGCTTTATCTTCGTCAATTTTTAATTTATTTGATAAAGCAAAAAGTACGGATCCAATATTATTTGATAATCTCATTGACTGACTAAATAGATTCATTATTTTTCTACCCAGAATGTAGCTGTAAGTAATATTTAAGCTACTCTGATATTTCTAATTGTTTATAACGGTTGCCAGCTACCATATGGATAATACCTAAACGATTTCTATTTCTATATCATAGTGATTTTTACAAATAAGGGTAAATATCTCTAAAATTACGTTGACAAACAAGGCACAGTCTAAACTGCTGGGTATATAACAAAGGTAAGCACTCCGGAGGAGTTATGAAAATTCATCAGACAATAGTACTTAATGACAACCTAGGCTTCAATATTATGCACGCGTCAACAAGTAACGAATGCACTATCTAATAATGTTCCTTACCTTAGCTTCATACTGTTTCTCCCGTATCTCCGATAGTTCTGAGCGAATGATTTCTCCGATGTACTCTATGACCATGGTGTGCTTCTCCAAATCCTTGGCTGCATATAGACCCAATCCAGAGATTTTCGATCTAGAAATAATTACAATAGGTCACTATAGATACTACTCAAGAGACCCACATGGTGATTCTTGAAGTTACTATGTTTTTGGTTCTAAAAACATTCCTTGCAGCAAGACAATTGTTTTTATGTCTTTTTCATTATTGACTTGCTCCATTCAGTACTAACTAGGCCTCGATCTCCGCTCTATGAAAAGCAACTGCGATATACGATGCTGTCCTTCCACCGATTACTGTCTAAGATCTACTCAGAGGCATAGCTAGGTAACAAAAGGCCCAGGTGCAAAAAAAAAACTGGTAATGATTAAAGTCGTGTTGCTACCTATTTTATTTAGATAGCTACGCCCTTGGATCTACCTGTAAAAGTTCTGACAAGATTGTTCTCAAGATCACACACAACTCTGAAATAGATCGACGAACAAGCCAAATGTGCCATATCATAAATGAACAAGCCATATGCATGATTAAGTAAACGCTTGTTTTGCAGACAGCAATGCGCTTTTAACCTAGTAGCACACAATAAGTTTGTTCCCTCTTCTCATTCATACCGTATAATTTTGCAATGGATTGGATTAAATACTGTTATATTTTGTACTGCACATACGTTATGCTTCCTAGATCTTTGCAAGCGATGACGTCACTTGTTGGGATCCCTCGTCTTGTCTTTTAATATGGCGGAGGTGCCGGCTAGACTTTGTGTCCTGTTCTACGGGAGCTGCTTGTGGTGACTGCACAACTTGCGGGCTGAGATTGATTATATTTTATTTACATTTTCTGTGAACCTTTTTATTTATGCATGGTCCTTTGTGTAATGTTTTTAGGATGATGGTGTATAGAGAAGTTTCTTATGAGTTTCAATTTCTAGTTGAATGATTCTTTTTGGGATATGCATGATAACACAATCTGTATGGTAATTCACGTAATTTTGTGACGTGCCAATTAAGATTTAGTGCAGTTGCAATTAATTTTATCTTTGTGAGCTAATTCGTAAACTGTGCGCTGCGGTAGTAATATGTCTCGAAAATCACGTTGTTGGTCCCAGCTGCCATTTGTAAATCTTTCACAGTCGTTACGGGTAAATATGACACCAGTCTTGTCAAGGAGTATCGTGTTATCCTGTAACTGATTTATGTAGGGCATTCTAGGCATACAATATAAGTCTTAGTGACGTATTGTGCTCACGTGACGAGAACTTTATGCAAGCGTATTTGACAGCGCAATGGCAAATACGAAGCGCGTTGTTATAATCTAAAATGAACTAAAACAAAATTTCTGTAGATACGTGATTTACCTTACAGAACAGTTTTCCCTGCAATGAAGGAAGCTGTAATATATGAAGGGGTAGGGTACCTGGCGAGGTAGACGTTGTTGCGCCATTCGCTCTTCATCTTCTTGTACTGCGAGCTCTTGGTGTGCACGAACTGCTTAGAGTAGGGGCAGGCGGGGTGGTCGGCGGCGGGCGGCGGCGCGGGCGCGGCCGGCAGCAGCGAGCGCGTGCCCGAGCGCCGCCAGCTGGCGCGCGCGCGGGGCTCGCTGCGCGCGCAGCCCGACGGGTTCACGGCCAGCCCGCCCTCCAGCAGCGCCGAGCGCCCGAACTTGAAGCGGTAGTCTGTCAGAGTCTCTACGCCTGTCCAACACAAATACGTACTTACAGATTGTGGCTCCTAGCTTAATTACAAGACTAAACTACGCATTCTAAAAT
Organism: Orthosia gracilis; assembly: GCA_947562075.1. Lineage (NCBI taxonomy): Eukaryota > Metazoa > Arthropoda > Insecta > Lepidoptera > Noctuidae > Orthosia > Orthosia gracilis. Next base: position 43,192,447 of record OX387272.1, on the reverse strand, counting down.
CAGTTCCTACGTCGAGGTGTGACCAACCATTATGTATCGAGACCCATCCACTCCATGTCTCGTAAGGGTTCTATAGGTACCGGCACGAATTTAGAGCGCTCGGCGAGTGATTTGCGCATGTGTACATTCACGCATAAAATTACTAAGTGTGATTTGAACTAATTATTTGTTTGTTAGTAGTTTAAATTTTGTGAAGAATGGATATTTAAATAGATAATTTTACCACAGTGTGGTTTAGACTTATTTGCCTATCATCATATTAATAAATGCTTAACCTTAGTCAATCAATCTGCTTAGCCTTTTCCCAACTATATTGGGGTCGCCTACCAGTCTTACCGGATTCAGCTGAGTACTAGTGTTTTACATGGAGCGACTGCCTATCTGACCTCCACAACCCAGTAACTGGGTAACACGGTACCCCTTGGTAAGACTGGTGTCAGATCTCAAACTTCTGAATACCCGTAACAACTGTCAAATATCTTCAAATGACAGCCTGGACCAACGGCTTATCGTGCTTTCCGAGGCACGGAGGAAACTCGGGTATGTTGAAAATGGTCACCCATCCACGGACCGACCTCGTAAAGCGTTGCTTAACCTCGAAGATCGACCCGTGCGGCTGTTATTATTTAGCCACGAGCTCCTCCTACACAATGCTTAACCTTACCTTAGTAACTGATATAAATATGTAACTAAATTAAATACAGAAAGAAAGAAAAACACAGGTTTTAAACTATTTTTTCGTACTTTCCTCGTTAACACTTTTTTTTCGGCATCTTTCATCGGCAACGAAACGAACGAAATTATCAAACACGCGTAGTAATGCGCTTGTGTAACTAGGACACACGAGAGGTATGAGCGCGGCGAGACGGCGGAGGGCGACACCGATTGACTAATAAGTCTATGGCGCCGGTCGCTTCACCGTTGCACCTCACTCCCCCCGCCAAACAGACCCAAAAATCGACGTCTGCGATGTGCCGATACCACAATGGTACACATTTATTTACCTGCGACAGTTGTTATGAGGTGCTCAGAAAGCCAACCAATCAACCAATTTTACAAAAGAATATCATCTTACCTAGTAACAGGGTCGTGTTGTGAATTCTGTCAAATAAATTGTAATATTCAAAATACTTTCAGTTAATTCGCCAGTCAAATCAACTTACCAGGCAAGCTCTCCAGTACTCTGACTACGGCGGGCTCTGTCAAACCGAACAGATCTTCTCCCGTCACGTAGTTCGGCCATAGCTTGAGAACTCCGTCTTCACTTCGTCCTTCCCGTAATGCTGCTACTGCATCTAATACCTACGGAAAAATATACTAAAATCTATAAATAGTGTACAGTATAAAATAAAGAAGAGTGGAAAGGTCTAAGTCCAGCAGTGGACTGCTGTAGTCTGATGGTAAATTAAAAGCGTATTTCCTTTCTGTCTGTGTGACTGCTTACTTCTTTTAAAATACAAAATTGACAGTGATGCAGTTTTTACTATAATTTATAAAATTTATTTGGTAAGATTTATGTGTAAAATACATTCTTATTGAACACTTGAAAAGTGTGTCGATGGCAATCTAGATTCAGTGGGCCTTGAATAGCTAATATTTTTTTCGAATAACTTAGTTTATAACTTTTAGATCAAAAAGTGGATGTCTCAAACTTTCGCAGTTATTCGCATGGAGTGCGTTTTTCGAATTTGGATTAACACTACCCTAAGGCTAAGAACTCACGGAGCGATTTTGTACCGTGCCAGCCGAGGTGGTGGAACTGCGGTTTTATTTCTAAATTCACGAGACCGGTTATTTCCGCGGTTACCCAGCCGTCGCGGTTGAGATCATCGCCCGCAAACGTAGCGGGCGATGATCGCAAGACGGGTAGTTAACGACCAGTTGAGGTCCAGACCGCCATGGACACACACCAGAAACGAGCTGTTGCGTTATACTTACTTCACAGAAGAATTAAAAAGAGAAGACCCAAAAGGTTCTGGGTGCTGGTACTGATTCAGGATAGAGATCGTTATGGATTATGTGTACGCCCCGCCGCCGGCCACTGCGGTCGCCCGCCAGACGATCGCAGAGCGCGCGGGCGCAACCCGCCGAGGCTGCGGGCGTCCGCGGCCCGCACGATTCTACTAGTTGCCCGCCGGTGCAGCGGGACCCGCAAACAACCGCGCACTTCGCGGGAATTAATCGCGTCGTGAAATTTGCTACCTATATTTCCATTTACTTCTTGTTTGTACAAGTGTTGCGGTCCCGTCACCACTGCGGGTGCGGGTGAAAATCGCTCCGTGAGTTCCTAGCCTAACTGCCCCATACAACATACTGAAAATTCAGAATTTAATCCAGCTTTCCGATTTTAATGTCGATTTATACTGGGCTAAATAAGTGTGAACCCTCTCCTCTCTCTTTCTATGTCTACAATTTTTAATCGACTTCAAAAAAAGGAGGTAATTTCGTCAGATTTTTTTACTTTTTTAGGTAGTCGGTGCTGCATTGGAATACAGGGTGTCTTTGACACCGAAGCGAAAGGAGTGCCATGGTCAGGGGCGGCTATACTTTAAGTTCACTAGTGCGCTGAACTGCCAGATGTTAATAGGTTTAGATTATTTTTTTTTGTTTTATCTGATTACCTATCTATTCAATATTAACGAAATTATGACGAATCAATTTAAGCTCTTTGTTAAAATAAGATGTAATTTTGCTGTAAAAAATATAACCCTTCCGCGGTAGACTAAAGCGCACGGCGAATGTTCATACAACTTCTACGAGATACGAGCGAAATCGCCTGGCGCGTGAGACAGAGATGTTCAATAGAAAATGTACGGCTAAATATGACCATTCGTGCGCCGCCTCAGCGAACCGACGATTGCCGAGAGCGAGCGAGGTTTGACGAACGAAATTCACCTTCGGGTCGAGTACCAACATTACGCGGGTGGGAAGCGGGCGCGGGGCTTGTTTACTTTTATGACAGTTGGACACAGCGTGCGGCTAGCAACTTTGCAGTTGATCGCGGCTTTTAGTTACTTATATATTCTAATTTCTATTGTTTTTTTTTAATATACTAACTGAGTTGTGGGTCAGTGTGTGTGAGATTTCGACACTGGTACAAGCCGGCGACGTTGATCTCAATCGTGAAGTTTAGGAAATAAGCTGATAGGTAGCGCTACTGAGTTTTATTTGCATTGTTGTTTTGTTTTATTTAAGAAAAAAGTAAAAGCCTAGGAAAAATTCCACCGCTACGGATCCAGAATCATGTACTGAACCTATGGTGCTCCTTTTCCGAAGGTCCCTGTATGTGCTGAATATGCGAAGATGTTAGTGATAATGAAGTATACTCACGTTAGACCATGCGGCGCGCGGTGTAGGCGCCGCACACTCATCCCGTGGCTCGTCCTGCGCGCGCACGTGGAAGCGCGGCCGCCCCGCCTCCTCCGTAATCCAACACAGGTAGCGACACCGACAGTTCGCGCGAGACATCGACCAGTAGAATCGCACCTGAACATAAAAAAAAAAAAACAGTTTGTAAACGTATCGATGCCGCCACCTAGAACTAATGACCTGTGAATCGACCAGTGAACCGTCGGGCAGTAGCCCGGCCAAGACAGACACAACATGTTTTTGGTCGGAGGATTCCCTTTTCAATGGAGATTGCGGAACTTTCCACCCTGTACCACGTACCTCCAATTTTGTATCGTGCAAACAAATTGTTTTCTCATGTGACGAACGTAAACCTATTGACGTCGTCATTTACAGACGTCACAAACAGTGCAACGAGAAAATGGAAAATCGAAGGAGAAAACGTGCTAGGGCTTACTATATCAGTGCCTGATCTATCTTTCCACGCTCTTCATTTCGCCTTCTCTCTCTGAACTATCTGTGAACTGTGTTCTTGAAACAATATATTTCTTCAAGTATGCTGTTGTGTTGTTAATTTATTACCAGTCACTACGCTTCGCACGTAATAGACAATATTGTTTTGACGGAGTAGGTATCTCCAGGGATCGGAATAGGTAGAGTATATTTACCTAAACTGCTCAACAAAGTAACAGATCATCTGAAATCCCCGAAAAATAATCGTGACATAATATCGGAATTCCAAAACAACGTTTTTTTTTTCAACTTTCTTAACAATTTAACAACCTTCAATCTAGTATTTAAAACAAAACCATTTTAATTTGTCACAATTTTAGAATAAACCGCAAAAAAAAGAATTGACTGCTTGGTGAATATTTTAATTACTTACAATTTTGTATCCAATAGGATAGATATAATTCGGTGTATGGAATGCCGCAAGCTGGTGCGGCAGCAGATGTCCAGGGCTCAGAAATATCAGTCCGCCCACTCTTATCAGATGATTGGTGTCGGAGTGAAGCATCACTGATGCCACTTGACGTTGTTCGTCGCGAGAGATGTACACGCGGCGCTGCACGCTTAGGGTCGTCAGCTCGTTGTCTTTTTCATTCTGTTTTGAAATTAAGAATTGGGTTAGTGTTCTTTGAACAAAAATAATCAACTTTACAAAAAGTACTTTTTCGTAAATAATGATCAGTTTTAAGTCATTAATCAGTCTATCGCATATTTAAGCGAAGAAAAAAAAGAAGGAGGTTCTCAATTCGAATATTTTTGTTGTATGATCACATTGATTTAATGATAAAGTCAACAAACAATCAATGAAGATCAACCTAGCTACAATCATTCTACGGTTAAGGTAATTCATTTGCATGTTTATTTGGCACCGAGCCGCCTCAAAATGCTAGAACTAAAAGATATTTTTTTGCTTTTCAGTTCGCTATTGCGTGGATTCAATTTTTAGTTGAGTTTTTTTTACCCGATTGCAAGGAAAGGGTTATGTTTTTCGCGCGTATCTTGTATGTTTGTATGTAATGTTCTTTATTACCTCATATCTTTCACACCGCTAGACGGATTTTTATACGTCTTAATCGCCCAAGTGTTTTTAGATAGGTGAAGTGCAAAAAAAACAAACTTGTCGGCTTTTAGGCGCCATATTGAGCGTGTCCAACTTTTTTTTTTCTTTCATTCCCATTTAGAGTGGTATCAAAATAAACGGTTTAAGAGGTGATTACAAAAATATATATCACCTATATGTTTCAAAGTAATTCGAAAAATAAAATGGTAACTAAAAACTTGTAAATAAAAAAAGTTAATTTAAAAATCAAAAACGACTGCTTAAGAAGCAAACTAATAAGCTGTAAACATGAAAAAATCATGCTGTGCAGGCCGAGAATCAGGAGGTCAGCCAGTTCGCGAATGTGTATCCTTTAGATTTGGTAAGACTTTAGATTTGACAGCAATTGAACCTGAATTGGTTATGAGAAACTATTTTAATCATGGGTTACATCAATTACAGTATGTTAAAGAATACCATCACAAAAAAACTCACCTTAGGAGCATGAGAAGCGCAGAACGCAGTCTTATTCTTATAGAAGACGCAATTATCCTTGACGGCGCATCCCAGATGGTACACACTGCCACAGCGCACCTTGAAGCATCTCACGGTTGCACCGAGGCGACGGCAAACAGCACATGTGGCGTTAGAGCCGGCTGCCAGTGCCGTTTCTACATTCATAAGCGCCCCGCTAACCGTTTCATAGACACCTTCCGACCATAGTGCACAATTCAAGTGCACCCACCGGTTTACATCACAGTTTAATAGTCTTGATACTCCATCAGCTACACCATCGCCTTGTATACCACAAAGTTCACACCTCCTTGAGTCTTCATTTGTTACAGGCATAATAGCGACGCCCGTACGGAATACCAGTTCAGTTAGCTCCCTGTCTGTTGGGCGCTTGTACTTGACTGGGGGTCCGATACATCCTGGTGACCACGCCTTGTATCGTATGCCTCTGTATTTCTCCCTCTCAGCAGTGCTTTGGTTGCTCTTTTCGTCTTGTTCACTCTTTAAATCTTCATCTAGCGCACTGACGTCATCGCCGACTTCTTTCATCAATTCATCGTTGTCTAGAGAATCCATGAAGGATAAGTCCATTTTCTCATCTTTGATGTCTGGTTTGATATCCAAGTCATCAGTCTCCATGCTTTCCGTAGACGCCGTATCAAAATCATCTCGTTCTTTCGACATGTTCGTATCAACATCAGATTTGCTATCTTCTTTGACTGTTGTCTTTGCCTTCCCATCTAGGATGATGTTGGTAGGTCGCCACGCGAAGCTCTCGTAACATTGTGTGCTACAGAAGTATAGTTCGGAATCACTGTCGCATAGAATTTCTTCAGCATTGCCTTTGTTGGCGGATAGTAATGGAAACTCTGAAGCTTTAGCTCTTACTACTGAATCTAAGATAACTACGTCACAATGGCGGCAGAATTTCGCTGCTCCGTTTAGTATACTTTGGATATCAATAGGCGTTCCTTCCTTGCCATCTTTACCCTTGGACCTGTATAGACCGAGCTTGTGAGACGGCGGTGTGGCTGTTCTTTCAATGATCTGATACGAGGTTGGTGGCGGTATGTGTAGGATGCCGGCAAGCTCTTTGAGTACGCCAAGAATATCTTCAGCAGCTCCAGATGTGAGAGTAAGGGTAACAGTGACATTTTCATTTGTTTCTGTATTGCCGGGTGAATCTCCGCCCTTGACCTTGGCTGCGTCGGTATCAAGAGTTTTCAATGCTTGCTGGTTATCTTCATCATCCTTGGATTGGTATAAAGACACAGGTTTCACCCTGATCGGCACAGGTGCTATGATCGGGATCACCGGTGATATACGGCCAGACGCAGAGTCACTATCTTCATCTTCCTCTTCATCGTCAATGAGTTTGAGTCCCGGGAACCTGTTAGGAGCCTCACTGTCGAAACATTCGGGGCTAGAGCAGCTGACTATGCTGTCTGGCGTATCGGTGTCTCTTTCTTTACAAATGAAGTCAAGTTTCTTATCTTCTGGATCATCATCGAATAGGATAGGTTGGAATTCTTGATCATAGAACCCTCTTTGAGTAGACGCTGGTGGTTTCTCTGGTAATGGTTCCTCTTCTCCGAACGGTTTCGTATTGTAGTAGTCTCCCACGTTTGGTATTTTTGCATTGCCAAAGTCACCAACTAAATCACCTTTCAATACGTCGTAGTCTTTATTTTTCAGTTTCGTTAAGTCGCCAGATCCGAATAGTGGACAAACGGCAAAGTTAGTAGTTAGAGCGGGTTCTTGTATTTGCATGGCTGGCAGTAAACGGAGCTGAGCCATGAGATTGTCGATGAACGTGTCGTAGTCCTCTTCGTAACGAGAACCTTTACGAGGTCTTTTCTTAGCGTTGGCCGCATTTAAATTGTTCTCGGCAGCCGCTTTCATGTTCATCTGCAACTGTTTGCGCTTTTTCTGCTGATACTCACGCCGCTTACGTTTCTTAGCTTCCGACGGTGTTTCCGGAGCATTGGCTTCAGATGTCGTGTCCATGGTTCCACTTTCAGGGAATTCTTCTTTCATCGGCTGGTCAAGTTTTCCCTGATCGGATGCGGTCGAAACACCAGAGGTTGCCGACTGTTGAGAGCTCTCATCAAGTAATTCTTTCTTTACGTCCATTGGAGTAAATGGTCTGTGTACGGGACTTTGCTGCGGAGGAACAATTTCCTTCTTTATAGCTTGTTGGAGCTGCTGATTTTCGATACTCATTGGATACATTTGCATGGACTTCATAGTGGGTGAACTTTCTGGAACCGGAGTGGTGTCCTCTTTGTTCATCATCTTCAGAGGCGGCTTGCGAACATCCATCAAGGATTGTGTTGACGTTTGTGTTAGCGGCGATATCGTGGAAGTGGGAATAGTTTGTATGGGCCGTGTGTTGAACGGAGAGTTCACTACGCTGCTGGTCATAATGTTATGTCGTGGGGAATTCTTTGGTATTTCCACTTCTTGCGTTAACGACAATGTCGGTGGTGGTATTGATGGCCTGGCTAGCTGCGCTTCTAAAGATGGTATAGTGCCTAATGCTGGTGCAGTTCTCTGTATAGTCATAGTGCGTTGAGGCACTACTGTAGTCGCGGCAGTGGTTGTTTGTAGCAATTGCTTCAACAACACATTTTGAGACTCATCATTTTTATTATGATTAGCCGTCGACTGTTGTATATTATGTTGTTGTTTACTTCCCGCATCGGTGTTTGCTGTCGACGTAGTAGGCTCATCAGTTTCCATGGGTTCTGATTTCACGACAACTGCTTCAACACTATGTCTTTTCGCGGGTTGTATGTGACCGACGATGACCTCACTCTTTGGTTCGTCAGTAGACTTAGACCTCTTAAGAGGTGAGGTCAGTTGTGTATGAAGGAGTTTCGATGATGTGATAAAGTTGATGGCACCCGGTGGAGCCGGTTTAGCTTGGATCTGATTGATCCCTGAACTAACAATGTTATGTGTACGCACAGTTACATTCGGAGCTGGTTCTTTGTTTCCCATCATCGGTCTGGAAGTCATAACTAGAGCTGGCGGTTGACTAGTACTAATACTTTGCTGGTTGAATGGTAAGTTACTCGCATTTATTTGCCTGCTAGGCTGTAATAATGTATGACCTAGTATACTCGTAGGCAATGATTGATTCTTTTGGAATCCACTCATGCTTGTAGTTATCGTATTACTCGAGTGTATCATTGTACCAGGTGCGGTCGAAATATGAATTTTCGAAAGCGCTGGCATTTGAATGATTTGTGAGGCCACTGACGTTGGTCCAGAATCATCCATGGGAGTGAACGATGAATTTGAGATCATAGGTGCGGGCGATTTCATTAACGAACTTTGTAGGCTTACTGGGGAGTTTATAGGAGACACGTTAGGAGACTTTCTCATCTGTCCCATTGATGAAAGTGTGTTGACTCTTGAGCCTATTGCTTGAGCTACACTCATTGGCAAGCTATCAGAACTTGGAATAGCCGAGGCTGGCTTATCGATTCTTTGTATTGGCGATGGTCTCGACACAGCCACCTCCACTTTCGAAGACGGCAATAAATTCTCAAAGTTAACTTGCGTCGGTGTTGTGGCATCACTGTTCTTCCTCATGACAGGCTGTGTGTCCACTTTAGATGTGTTCGTGTTTAGTGACGACATGATAGTTCGTAGCTGTTGGGAAACATTCGCCATGTTTGACGTCAGTTCCGCTGGCTGGGATAGCGGTGACAGCTGTGGTACAGTAGCTGACTGTAATGCAAGTCTTTCCGGTTCCCTCTTTGCAAAAGCTGACTGTTCTTGAGTCTCTTTCGGATCCGGTTTTGGAGGATTAACATTCTGATTTTGAATGTTTGGATTTGCTTGTTTAGGGTTTTGTTTCATGCCGTATGTTTTGGCGTCATCACCAATGTTTTCTAGTATACAGAGCATGTCTTCAAAAGTTTCAACATGCTTTGTGTTTTCTGCAGTCTCGTGATGTTCTTGCATCGTAATGTCATTCAAGTATCGTTCCTGTGATGGTGTAGGAGACGGTATAGATATTTGTACTGAATCCTGTGCCATATCTGACGTGATCTGCATGTTAGAATCAATCACCATTTCTTTGGTTTGATTGGCAATTGCTTTTATAGTCTTTACGACATTTTCTTCCGCTTTATCGGACATGGGAGGCGGTGGCGGCGGTTCGGATATGCTCTTATTGTAAGCCAGCAGTAAGTTGCTCGGTATATTATCTTCTGGTTTGTCCTCGTCATCTCCTTCCATGATATTATCAGGAATTTTCTCTGGAATGGGATCGGGACTCTTTATGTCAGCCTTTCCCAGTAACAAAGGCGTGCGATCGCTCAAACACAATGTGTGAGGCAGTTCCGTCTGCTGACTTATTTCAGTCTCTATATCAATGTCTTTATTGGGCTCTTTGAATAGCCCCGGTCTTTGGTCCATTTGACTTGATCCCTGGGAACTCATTCCTGATAACTGTTGTGACGTCGAAGTCATAGGGTTTGTGTTTATGTCCTTATCCTGATTTTCGGACGAAACAGTACTATCAGGTGACGCGGCATCGTCTTGGAATATCTTAGCTGGTAAAGTCACGTCATGTGTTACGGACAAACTGGATAGTTTGGAGTTAGATAACGCGAGCATCATCGGTTTCTCTATAGTCTTGACTATCTTTTGTTTTACTTGATGCTGTGTCAGTATAGATACGGGCACTCGAGGTGGGTTTATATTCGCGACCTTTGGTACGTTCGACGATATAACGCTTATGACTGAACTGATTGGCTTGGAGAGAGGCGGTGTCGACATATTAATCGTAAGAGGCGGGTTGGTCAAGTTCAGAGGCACTTTCTTAATATGTGACTTCCCGACTCCCCCTACGTGACTAGCGACACTAGCAATAGGTACAGACAGATTCTTTAGTACCGGCACTGAGATCGTTTGGTTAGCTATCGAGACGGAAGCCACAGTGGCCTGTGATACTTCGTCAAGGATCTTAGTGTTGGTATGAGGAGATAGCATTGTAGCGCTAAGCAGAGGTAAGCGCGCACGAGAGTTTGCACCTGGATTCAGAATTTTGTATTGCTGTACGCTTGCCGGCTGTTTGCCTGTAGACAAGCTAATTACTGCTACAGTCTTAGTCGTGGTCTCAGTACGAGTAGGTGCGCGTTCAATAGTTTCATCTTCAACCTCGTCATCGGGTTTCCCACTGTCTATAAGCTCCTCAAAGTCTTCCTCTGTTGCTATGCGTTCTTCAGGAGATATTGCGTCGGGTTCGACTAACACTATATCGTCATCGTCTAAATGTTCTACTAACTCTTCGACATCATCGTCATCATCGGAGCGAGCGAGCGCCGATCGCGGTTCGTCACTGCGGGAGCTGCGTTGTCCATAGTCTAACGCGTCAGGCGTATATACTACGTAGCTTCGCGCGTCAGATGCGCTCGGCGAGTTATTAGGATCGACGATTTCTTCTGCATGGTGAGAAGGAGTGTTAAGAAGGCGAGGGCGTGGTGGAGTACGGCGTTTGAGTATGGATACTTTAGTTAAGTGTGCGGGTCGTCGGCGGTCGTCGTCGCGAGGTGGCCAGCCGGGTGCGCCGCCGAATAAGCCAGGTTTGAAGTAGCGGTAGCCGCACGGTACGGGTGCGGGCGCGTGCGGCCCGTGCAGGCCGCCGCCGTGGTCGATGGCGTGCGGCGCGGGCGAGGCGGCGGGCGACGCGCCGGGCGTGGGCGTGCGCGTGCGCGCCACGTGCGGCGAGCGCGCCACGGACGGGGACGCGGGCGCGCCGCCCATCGGACTGTACTGCTGCCGCTGAAGCATTTGTTGACGCTGTACGAACAAAACAATTACAACGGTTAAATGCTAAATTTCAAAGAGTGGAAGCAACACCAATGATTTGCGGCACGTTTTAATCGGAAATAGTCGTTTTTTCACATAATATTTATTTAAATTCCAGCTTTAATCATATCTCAATGGCGCAAAGTGAATGTAGCATACAATTAAACCATAATTTTAAAGTACTTGTGTTTTCGTTACAAAATTTACATAGGTACATTCCGACACATTACATAATATTAGCGCAAAAGAGTAGATATACTTACAGCCATCTCATTAGCTGGGTTTCCGGGTGAGGGTAAAGGTTGAGGACTTCCGAGCGGTGACGTTTGCTGGCGACCGCCAAAAGGTCCACCTACTCTTATACCTGAGAAAGAAAACATAACTCAATTGTGTCAAAATATTCATTCAACTTCATCAAATGGTAGTAATTTCATTATTATACGTGAGAACTTAAAATACCTTGTTGATGATGTGGTGGTCTAGCGAAACGTGTTGGTAAAGGAGAACAACCAGGTGCCGGCCGAGAAAATCTCCCCGTTGCATAGTCAACCTACAACAAAATCAATAAAACATAAATTTATGTTAATTTTAAATGAAATAGAAAAAATAATACACATCGAAAGTCGTTCTTACATTTTGTATTTGAGGCGAATGTGACGCCACTGGACTTTGTATTTGAGATTGTTGATAAATCTGAAAGGAACAACACAGGTTTAATTTCTGTTTATTATTTTAAAACTGATCTACATACATACAAATGAAGGACACTTTACCTGAGGACTTCGACTAGGTGTCGGTAATTGAGGACTAGTTCTTTGAGCCTGTAGTTGCTGCAAGAAATGTTGCGGCGACATCGAAGTCTGCATGGGCGACTGTTGCGTATGCATCGGCGACTGTTGCATATGCATGGGCGATTGCTGCGAATGCAGAGGCGACTGCTGAGGCATTGGCGAATGCTGCGACATCTGCGTTTGTTGCGGGTGTAGCGGAGATTGTTGATGCATCGGAGATTGTTGAGGATGCATCGGGGATTGTTGTGGATGCATTGGAGACTGATGCATCGGGGACTGATGCATCGGAGATTGATGCATCGGTGACTGATGCATCGGCGACTGCTGAGGCATGTTCGTCTGCTGCACATGCATCGGTGACTGTTGAGAATGCAACGGTGATTGCTGCGTGTGATGCGGCGACTGTGTCGATGGATGCAAGGGAGATTGAGACGTGTGATGTAAGGGGGACTGTTGAGAATGCAGCGGCGACTGCATCGGTGACGTCAAGTGGTGCAGTGGAGACTGCGGGGCTAAAGAATGTAGCGGAGATTGGGAATGCGGCGATTGTACGTGTAATGGTGACATCGCTGGACGAGATCCACAACCTGGAGTTCTTGGTGTTTGAGGACCTTGCTGCATAGAGGTTCTAACTCCACCCATCTGCTGTTGCCCAAATTGCACCATACCACTTACAGACTGCGGTCGTTCCTGAACTCCTGACAGTTGTCTGACTAACTGTTGTTGCGGTGCGCCAGACTGTTCTATGACGAGGGTACGACCACCTTGAAGTAATCTTCCTTGAGTGTTCAATGGTGACGTCACCAGACCTATCCTCTGTTGGGATATTGGTTGGCCGTCTGCGCCAATGACAGTCTGTTGAGTGCGAATGAGCGTCTGTTGCTGCTGTATAGTTGCACCTTGCAACCCCAGTTGCATTGGCCGGTTGATTGTAGCCTGCTGTTGCACTTGCTGGCCTTGATTCATGTTTTGATTCTGAGCAAACACTGTTTGACTTGACGTGATCTGTTGCTGATTGATGACAGTTTGTTGCGCCAGCTGGGGATTCTGTTGACGCTGTTTTGTCTCGTATTCCTAAGAAAATAATTAAACAATGAATCATCAGAAAATGTTAATGATAAATATGTATTGTGTGTTATTATGAGTGGTTGAAGTATACCTGAATAAGCATGCTGTGCTGACGAGCTTGCTTGCGCGCAGCCTCGAGATGTTTCTGCAGCGCCTGTTGCTCTGTCGACACTCGCTGCAGTTCGGCCGCGTCGTTGGGCAGCAGCTCGTTGCCCGACTTACGCAGTTGACGCTGCTTACTGTTCAGCGACTGCAAACCGAAAAGCCTCAAGTGTAAAATCAGGCCAAAAACCCTGTGTCAAAGCCCCCGAGTTAGTCACAGGTTCGTTCGGTTACCACGAGCCCGGAGACGCCACCTGAAAAGTTCTATACAGCGGCCGGGAGGACGGCACGCCACTACTAAGCTCACGAACACGAAAGCGCACTACTGCGGCTCACCTTGCGGATCTTCCTCAGCTTCTGAACCTCGACCTCGTAGTGGCGCTGCTGGTCGGCGGCGAAGGCGTTGTACTGCTTGAGCCACTGCTCGTACAGCAGGCGCGCGTGCGGGTCGGGCTCGCGCTCGTGCGGCGCCGGCGGCGCGGCGGGCGCCGTGCCCGCGTACAGCGGGATGGCGGGCGGCGCGGCGGGGGCCGGCGGCGCGGGCGCCGGCGCCGCGCCACCGCTCCACTCGCCGCCCTCGCGCTCCTGCTCTCTCTTCTCTTGCTCCAGGAGCTCCTCGAGAAGCAACGGTTGCTCCTGGTTTACGTTCTGACGGTTAAAGTAAGCCTGTTGACGACGCCCGGCCTGCGCCGTCGCCCGCCACCGTTAGCTTCGTCACCGGTCGCGATGCTAGTTCCCTAGGGTTCCTAGTTGGTTACCTAGCGTCACGTTTTGTGAATCGAGCTCGGTGCGTTCGATGCGGCATTCAATACTAGTATCGAAGCTACATGATTGGTTTGTGGCCGGTTTATAAGTTTTAATGTACCCGTCTCATCTTGAGTGTTGAGCCGAATGAAACAGTCATTAAAATAAATGAAATGAATCATTCTTAAATATTTCTAAATGAAAAGAAAAATTAAACTTGGAGATCTTTGATTACAAATTACAATCTACATAATTTTCAGTCGGCTCGACGAGTGAATTACTAACCAATTTTGAAAAAATGAAACTACTTTTACTTGTGAAGTGAAAAATAACTCCATAACAATTTAAACTAGTAGATGTGACTTAAGAAATAGATCAGCTAATAGTTCAGTGCGCATACTCTATCTGTAGACTGTTGATAAAAATAACAAATGTGGGATAACAACGCTGTGCTCATAATCGAAGTATATTTATAAATCGTACTTTTATAATAGCAACAATCTAATTAAGAGAAATTTTCTATTCAAAACTAAAAGTCATCTAGCAGTTTAAGTGTCTGTGTAATTTACATGAATGATATTGAATTGTAAATATTACTACAAATGATTCTTATTGATTTGCAAACAATGTCTACTACTGTTATGTATGGACTGACTGTTTAATAATGTACCTACCTATAATATATTTTTTTTTATTCCATTGTGCAAGCAATGTTCTTTCCTCGGGGGATGAACTATAAACGAATGACAATAGCATTGTGTGCTCTTATAGAAACATACTGCGACCAGTAATATCTGGGGCGCTAAAAATATTTTACGATATTCTAAGGTATTACTAGTTGGAGGTCTATTGTTACTGATAAAAGATAATAACAGTCTTGTATGGATATGGCACACAGTTGTCTTGATCATGCAAGAACTTCACTAACGCTCGCATCACCCTTTTGTTTCATATAGGGACCTCTCATATCTATATAGTTTCATGCCTTTATTGCCAATTATTTGATCTTACTTTGCCTTCCAGCATGATTATTTGCTCAAAGCTTACGGCCCACAACCAATTGATATCGACCTTCCACCACCACTATTTTCATAAACAAGATGAGACAGGTAATCCAATCCTAACCTCTACACTGTCTTTGAAACAAATAAAAAATAAATTAATATTTAATAACAAAACAATTTGTTTATTTTTAGTGCTAGTTTGTTTTGAACGTTAGTGTTTTTGTGTTAGGAAGGATGCTGAAAAGGTACAAAGGTTAGTAGTAAGTACGCATGCGTGCCGCGAGCAAGCCAAGTAAAAAGCGTTAAAACAGACACGAACAAGGTGGTTAGCAGTGACAAGGCCCTCTAATCCGACTCGGACCCTCTAGACTAAGGAAAGGCAATCTAAAGTTTAGGATTAAGGGAAGAGGAGATTATAGACTGGAATACATTTACAGTTTCATTTAATTACTTTTATCAGAAAGTTTCTACTTTTTTCACTCATTTTAGAACTTTTTAAGGATGGAAATTTTCGTCAACGAAGGGAACAAACAAGTGTGTTAGATAACAACAAAGAAAAAGACCAATATAGGAAGTCGAGAATCTCGTATTTAATCTGTTGTTTAGGTACGAACGAGAACAGAGATTCTTTGCTAAGTCACGCGTGTAGCACCCATAAGTATCAGTAACGATACCCAAAAACAATGCCCTGGTGAATACACGACTTCGTGAATCGACATCTTATTTCGTTCTTCGTCTTAGGGACAGATTGCATAAATGGTTGATCGTATACATGGGATCCACCAGGACTGGAGACTTGGAGAGTTCAGTAGGTGCAACGCCGCTTAAATTTTCTCATAATCAACTTAAATATTCTCATGTGTCCTCTTTTTATCGAATTTAATTTCGTAGGTGTTTTTACTTTTGGCCATCACACGTGACTTAACAAAAAGCCCAAAGTTCTCGTCGTGCTATCAAGGAGTGAAGGGTTTGTATCGATGGGGGTGCTCCTAAGTGCGGGTGTGGGTGAGGAGGTGGGCCTGACCTGCAGCAGCAGCGGGCGGCGGTGCAGCCAGTCGCCCCAGTCGGCCGCCTCATAGGGCACCTGCCCGCGCCAACAACCATCAACCACCGACATGCAATAAACACCGCCTGTACTCCGCCGTCCATACAGCCTACGACACGCGCTCGCCATACTCATACGACACATGTTTTTTATTATTATTATTTATCCATCTCGGACCATTAATGTTAAATATATCTGATAACTAGGGTCTTGTGAGTACGTTTATGTTTTCTTACATGGTCGTATGAATTGTAAGCAATTGCATATCCATGCAATATTAGTCTTCTAAGCTCGTAACGACCAAAGAAGCGACGCTTTTAAAGTCAGCGTATATTTACAGCCGGATCCGCCACCAACGCATAGACAAATTAATATTGCTTTGGATATGACTGCGCTCGTTCAACTTCACATTGTCTGCGATGCGATCAATTATCGAAGCGACTGATGATATTGTTACTAGTTCACATTTATTGCAACTCATGTGACACAGTCAAGTGACAACCGGTGACTCGTAAATGTGAACCCAAGCTTACTGCATACATTTAAAGCCAATGAATTTACTTCGACACCGTCGCCGTCTCGAAACAAATTCATACAAAAAACACGTAGATAACAAAAATATTACGCATGCACGACAATGTATCCAAAAATCCTCCAAGACTATCAAAATACTTAATTAGTAAGATTACTTATTCGTAAGTTTTCATTCAGTTTTGTAAGTTTTCATTAATTGTTTCTTAGATCTGGCAAGTAAATTATTATTAGGTGATTTTTGACGTGACACGTAAGTATGATATGAACTCTCACAGTTGGTTATCGTTATGTAAAAGTTCTTTGAATAAAAAATGTTAAAGCTGGAAGTGGCAAAATTTTTAAGTAATGCTTTAAGGAAAATACATGTTTATTTGCTTAAAAATTGATCTCTATGGAATAAGGGTAAGAAAATCTTTTGTAAGTTATTATTATAAGGACTGGTTAATAAAGCATATTAATAGGTGTCACGTCAAGAACCGCTGTGTGTGTGTGTATACGTCGTGTAGCTCGACCTACCTGTGGGTAGGGCGGCGGCGGCGGCTGCGGCTGGCGCAGGGTGCCGGGGTAGGGCGGCGGGGGGGGAGGCCGGGCCCCACCCACCTGCCCTGCCTGGCCGGCCACTTGTCCCACCTGCCCGCCTGCTACGGTCGCTATAGGAAAACTTACACTTTAATACCTCTGTTCTCCGCATTTAAGAGTAAACTAAGTTTAAGTTAACTGAAATGACAGTAGGACCAGTAAAATTTGGAGTAGCTTTACATATCATTCTCGAGTGGAGTCAGGAAATCAGCAATTGTAAGATCGGACATCCTTGGGCTAGGAACCACAATTTAATAAAAATGGCGTGTAATTTGGAAAACATGTGAAAAATAATATAATAAATAAACAGATCGATAGGTACATATCTTCTAGTTTATTCCGTCAACTGATCGGAGTATCAGGAAACGCATAATGCATTACATTTGATTACTGCACATTTTGATTGGCTGAGTCGAATAAGTGATAGAACTAGACAGAATCGCATTGACAGGCTTAGACAAAGACACAATCGGCCCTCACACGTACACATTGGTGCGCGCTCCATGGAGTGTCATTCCAAGCACGCTTCGAAACTTTCGTTAAAAAAATAGCGTTTATACCATTCCCCCTCTAAAAAGCTTATTTTATTCACTGAAAACAGTGAATAAAAAGCACTTTTAATCACTGTTTTGGTGTTTGAATTTAGAACACACCAATATATATTTGACCGCCATCTCAATGCAATACAACCTACTTGCGCATAAAATACTCGATACAAACTTCTTGTGCAAAGAATATTCGAATTTCAAACTCCTTCGTCGATTTAATTTTGAGTTTGTTTATATTTAGGATTTTGATAATGATTTTATTTTGGTCTAGGATGTTTAGTGAATACTTATTTGGATTGTAATTCTAATATTATTTGCATTGGTGTTTAATTAATTATAATTATGTAACTTAACGGAGGTGGTCACTGGCCCCTGAAACACAGGTGCTGTTTAGGTAACTCAAACTCAAAGGCTCAGCTTCAATTTACAAAAAAAAGGAAGCCCTAAGGTTTCTCATTTTCTGTAAATTTATTTATTTATTATTATTCCTTGTGCTTTTGTCTTAAATCCTTCTTTTTCTCGAAGTCATGGTATAAAATATAGTATGCAACTCTTGAATAAAACGGATTTATATCGAGGGCCATGAATCACTCGCGTCGTTCAGGATTCTAACACTTGAATCACTCGCTATGCTCGTGATTCAATCATCATGAATCACTCCCTACGGTCGTGATTCAGTTGTTAGAATCCTTCACTTGTTCGTGATTCATCTATGGCCCTCGCTTTAAAACCGTCCTTTATTCACTAGTTGCATAATATACTATTTTACAACGCACTTCGGCGCGCGCTCAGATGCGTTATCGATTTAAGGCGCGGTGAATAGACGACTCCGCGTAGAAATGAAAGAGAAGCGAAAAGACGCCGCGATGGCGCGACGTTTCGTTCGACTCGTTCGAGTTATTTATCATTAAATACATTAATCCTAACAAATATCTTATTCCAATCGATAAATAAAAACAACAGTTCCCTTTATTATTATAAATTACATCACTGTTATTATTAATATCAAGATTTGTTTATAAATAATACAGTTACAATTGCTACAATTTCAATTTATATGGTTATTTTATGTTTTTTTTTTATCGAGAAAATTTACCGAAAACGTGTTTTGAACACAATGGTCCACCCATAAATATGATCAAGATTAACATATATTTTTTTAGCTGCTCTAATATGTATACATTTGGCTAAAAAACTGTTTAGTGAAGCCTATTTTGACTAAGTACAGCGCCTTAACTGAGGCATCAAACCACACGTCTAAAGGGATTTCGAAAGTTTTGGTCCCACTTCGGAATGGCGCACGGAGTGTCCCTAGGTGACAACAGTTCTGCATTATTACTTTGTGATGGACGCTTTAACGGTTGTCGTAAACGCCTTAGCTGACCTGCTAGTGACGAACCGAAACGGCGAAGATTGTGGGAAAAGAATTATAGAAGGCGCCATAATCATTTCCCAATGTTGAGAGAATTACACGATAATCGATCAGAGGATTATAAAAACTACTTGCTTGTTATCTATGACATATAACAAAAATAATAAAAATGCCCTTCACACAGTCATGAGAAAAACATTTATTACATTTCTATAAACCCGGTAACTTCCACACTCCATAGAGTAACTGCCATTTCTAACTCCAGAACTCTTAACACGTACGTTCCGCCGCCAAGAGCGCTCCGATGCGTTACATGTGCGCGCGCGACCGAGCGCCGATTCGGATTGCGCGCAAATTGCTTTTACACGTACACTTATAAACAAACAACAACATAACGTGTGAGGGTCACTATAATATTAATGTCCTACCCAAAGCGTCACAACATGGATCCGTTTCGTGCGTCACGCATCCAACGGATCCGCGCAACCTTCACCAGGTCATTGTATATTGATTGTTTGTCTATTTGTATATGTAGTTTAATATATTTAAAACAAATTTTGGTAAAAAATTTGTAATTTTTTTCTGCGTCCATACCTTTACAATAATCTTAACAAAATTTACACATATACCCCTTGACTAGAAAACAATGCAAATTAAAGGTATGCCTATATTTGCACAAATTAAGCTATGAGGAGACGGAACAACTACTATACATACCACACTAATATTAAAAATAAAGAGAATAGAACGGCGCGCCGCCGCTTTCGTACTTTGTGACTATACACAAAGTACGAAAGCGGCGGCGCGCCGTTCTATTTTGTGGCACGGTTAACGAAGATACACTCTACATAGCTCACCTATCACACATACACTCACGCACACCTACTCACACCCGCTCACACCTACATATACTCATATACATACGCCACTCACACCCACAAACTACATCCATTTAACAATAAATTGAAATTATGTACTTATAAATAACTTATCCAAAATGTCACGGTGTGTGTGTGTATCACTTATCGTTATTTTTCTGTAGTATTCACTTAATTGTATTATGCTACCATTGCTTGGCACTTATTCTTGTATTGTAAAAACTCGAGGGAAATGGTGCTGATTGCCGAAATACAGGCTATGCCTAGTTCGGTAACAGACTCTAATCTCTTTGCCAAATTCCAATTACTGCCACATTGCCATTGTAAAGTAGTATTAAGTTTTTGGAAAAATAAATTATTATTATTATTTCGCGCAGTGGTATTAGCGTAGTACTGACCAGCGTAGGGCAGGTGCTTGAGCTCCACAGTGCGGTCGGCGCGCACGACGCCCACGGAGCCGTCGGCCGCCACCAGCTTGGTGCCGGCGGCGATGCTGCGCCCCATGGCCAGCGCCGCGTTCACCTGCGCCGTCATAGCGCTTACGATGCTGGCAGCGCTGGCGGGAATGCCTTGCCCTACAGGGGTAGAACCGCCTGCGTTGCCACCCTGCAAAATAAAGTGAGTCTCGATATCGTGCTGTGTTTGTGGATTGAACTGGATTGTCTCGGTATAAGCTGTTCAAAAATAAGTTTTATTATGATCAAAATAAATAGAGGGTGTGTCTGACACCGACGCATAAAAACCGGCCAAGTGCGAGTTGGACTCGCGCACGAAGGGTTCCGTGCCATTATCGCAAAAAACAGCAAAGATCAGTTGTTGTATAGGAGCTCCACTTTAATATTTATTTTATTCTGTTTTTAGTATTTGTTGTTATAGCAGCAACAGAAATACATCATCTGTGAAAATTTCAACTATCTAGCTATCACGGTTCATGAGATAGAGCCTGATGACAGACGGACAGACAGACAGACAGATGGACCGCAGAGTCTTAGTAATAGGGTCCCGTTTTTACCCTTTGGGTATGGAACCCTACAAAAATACCATGGATTCAGCACATGATTCTGGACAGTGTTGGAATTGTTCGTACGGTGTTTCCTATTTTTAATAATATCGCCATGAGATACTCTTTTTAGCCGCATTTTGACTTATACCATCGAGTGGGAAAAAAATAGTAAAGAAAAAAAGGTTTTGTTTTAAAAAATATTGGAAAAAAAAAGGAATGACAAGCGCCCAAAGTCAGCTTTTTTTTTTTACAAAATTTTGTTCCGGAGATTTTTTTTAATTCCCATTGACTTCATAGAACTTCAAATTAGGTGACAATGGTATTTGGTAGTAAGATATTACGTAGGTATATGTTACTACCAAACACCAATATATTGATAAATCAGACTTTTTCTTTGACATTCCCTTATTTTTCCTATTACAACCAACTTGATTTTGCGGTTTGGTACGGTACCCTAAATGTGCGAAGTCCGACACACACTTGGCTGTTATTTTTCTTCCACTTCGTCTGACTATAAAAAAAAAATTAAACACAACACTTTATCTTTGAAATGTCATACTTGAGCGTAATGCATATGCTGCGAGGCGGTGAACTGCACTTGTGGCCGCTGTACGACTTGTTGGCTCATCACTTGCTGTCCAGGCTGGAATTGTTGAGGCCGTTGTTGCTATAAAACAATATTATTCGCTATAATCACTGCGCTTTGAGTATAGGTAATTTTTATCTAGTATTAAAAATGAAAATGCTCTAAATAGTAGCAATAAGTTTTGAGCAATTGAGACTCAAATGAAAGTGAAGATCGTGAAAATTGCCAATTTGCTAGCCAGACTTTTTGTGGTATACGGATGCTACAAATGTACAATATTTAAACAAATAAATACCTGATGATATAGCTGTAACCGCTGCGGAGCATTTGTGAACATTTGCGTGAACACTGGCCGCTGAGGTTTGTTTTCATCGTTTTCTAGTTTCACTTCAGATTTGATAGCTTGCATTGCATTCTGTTTGAGAGAAACAAACAAGTAAACGTTTAAAATGTGCCGCATACTAAGACTGCAAAAAAGGAAATGTAATACCTTTCTTTAGGCTTTCACAAGCAAATTTCCTTTTGTTATTTGCCCATGGCTTAATAACGAAATTAAAATCACTAAGCTAATAAAAATAAGGTCATAGCATGCTAACAAAAATCAGAGCATGTTTACAATCTTCTAGATGGACCGAAGGACACGGAGAAGGCATGGAGAAGTAAGAAAGAATATGATATAGTCAAATAATAATAATAAAAAAAAAACAAAATAAAAAGTGGTCAATTACATAAATACTAGCCTGTAG
Organism: Orthosia gracilis; assembly: GCA_947562075.1. Lineage (NCBI taxonomy): Eukaryota > Metazoa > Arthropoda > Insecta > Lepidoptera > Noctuidae > Orthosia > Orthosia gracilis. The sequence goes on along the minus strand of OX387272.1, from coordinate 43,170,211 downwards.
CGCCATCTGCTGGTTCTGTGTAATAACTCTCTGCACGGGATCATTGTACATTTGCTGCGGTGCGGGCGTCGCCGGCGCTTCCAACTTCACTTCCGGCTTTATATCTTCGATCTCTGACTTCACTTCCGCCTTAGACTCTATGTTTTTGACGGACTTTTGCAAGTCACCATACATTTTGTTGTCCTGTGCCTGATCGTGTTCGTCTCTGAAAAGGCATGATGAGATTAGTAGATTGGTCAAATTTGTTAATTAAGAGGAAATTTAGTAAAGAGGAAATTTTTCCGTTTAATGCTAAAATGTCTTATTTTACAATTACTTCTGCCAGGGGCTTCGACTGTGTGAAGGGCGGAAATCATACCAAAGCAACTTAATACCGGGATAAAAAAATACCCTCTGTCTTAATCCGTCTTCAGTACATGGTCTACCTGCGTGACAAGTTTCATACAAATCCATTCAATCAGTGAGGTGTGATCGATAAACAACATCTATAAATTTGGACTTTTTAGACACATTGTTGCGACCCGTGTCGCAAAATTAATATGACACAAAGTAAAAAATATTGCACTTTATTACACATAAACAAATATCTGTCTTTCCTATCAAATGGAAAGAAAGATATTATTGTAGCATTAAAAGTAATAATTAAAAATTAAGGGGTTGGGTTTAATAATTTAGCAACTTTTATCTCCAATAAAAGTTGCTAAATTATTAAAGACGTAAACTGCCTTGATACTTAAAATCATGTAAAATAAAGTGCACTTACTCTGGCTCCCTCTTCGCATGTCGTTCAGACAAGCCGTCATCCGCCAAGTCCAGCCCGTCGAGGATATTCTCCGCATCATTCAGCGCAGCAAGCTCTGGGTCAGCGTACTCCAGTATATTGAACTGTTCGCCTATCTCTGCTGTCAACGTCTCGAATAACACTTCGTCGTCCTCACCGTTGAGTCCAGTTAGGATATCACCTACCTTTGGAAAGAAAAATTGAGGTTTAGAAAGAACAGCTTTTGAAAGCATCCTTTTCAGGGCAGCTGTGCCAGATTATATTAAGGAAGCATCATGTCATGAGTGCCAGAAAGTTGACATCTCAACCAGAGATAATGCAAATATGTACTGATGAAGGCGCTGCTTATAAAATTTCAAACCTTATCCATATGCATAGATAATGTTTTTTTTTTGTTCCAATTAAAGCCGATGGGCCAACATAAGTTTTATACAAATTCAAAAAGTGAAATGAACTATAAGCTGGAAATCTGAATAGTCAGGTTAAATAAAGAAGAAGTAGAATGAAATATTGAGTTACCTCTCCAATATTGGATCCATCTTGTTCAAGTTTGTCCATATCTCCCATATCCATCTCATCTGTACCTTGGTCTTGATTCGACTCTTGCTTGGTTTCATTACTGGAAGCTACAAAACATATTCACATTAGATATATTTATATTATGAAAGTCTCTTCTCCTTGTAAAAATATTAAAATGTAGGTAAATTGCATTTAAATCAATGCCAACTTAGCTTAACTGTTGTCAACGGGCAATGATTTAAAATAATACAAATCACCAAATAATGTACTCCAGCATAAAAACAAGTTGATTGATGTCTTAAGTCAACTTGTAGAACGTTTGTGGAGATCAAAATTATATAGAGCTCCAATAAAAAAACATGAATATTTGCTTACCATTATTTTGTATGTTTTGTTTCTGCTCAACCATATGTTGAGCGGCGGCATTCTGTACGTTCTGCTGATGTTGGGCGTTTTCTGCAGCTACTAAACGCTGCTGCATAATTACTAGAATAAGTCAAAGATTGAGTAAATGCTGGATACAACAAAAAGTGAAAAAAAGAAAGTAAATACAAGCTCTATATTTGAATTTAGAATTTGAGATTAACATCAAATTTTGGAAGAACAAACTTAAGTCATACTAGACAAAGTTCAAACTCTACTACAACCAATACTTTTTATAGAGACTTTTTTATTTTTAAATAATGCTAAAGTCAACAGTTGAGTTAGTGGCGATGTCAATTCATCGACACTAACTGGTATAAAGTAATGTTGACTATCAATTATCTTGAATATCAATACAAGCCTAAATAATCTAGTTAAATGTAGACACTGAGCAACTAAAACATTACTGCATCGCGATTAGGGCCTTTGGGCATTCTTTATAAAAATCTCAATAGTGTTTAGCGACTGATTAAAAGATTCTAAATTCAAATTCTGTATAGATCATTTGAATATAGAATTTGCTAGGCTCATTCTAGTAATTGCTTAGTAGCTAAAAAGTGTCGAGATTTTTATAAAATAAACACCCTTACTTTAACGTTTACCATGTTGGTAGGTTAGGGTACTTACAGTGGTGATCAGGACGGTTAGCGTGCATGAGAGGCGCCCGCGCACGCAGTGTGACGGGCAGTGGCTGACGGAACGGCTGGCCTTCTCCCACGCCGGCTGACGGCGATGACGCCTCGCTATGTTGCTCTGTGGAAAACACAATCGATTTCAGAGTACTATAACATATAATAAGAAAATTAGGCCCATTTTGACTACTGATACATTGAAACTCATCAAACATCGTTTAATAAAAAATTAAAGCATATTTTAAAGTATATAACAGAATTTTCATTAGTGATTTAGTAATAAACATTGCCATAGAGCCAATGCTAGAAACTAAGTTCCTTCAAATAACAAGTTACGATCTGTAGCCATGCGTTTGAGCAATGTGCGAAGTTCGAACTCACATTTTGCACTTTACGATCCTGCCTTACAGTGTTTAAATCCATATCTGTTCTAAAATTTATCAATACAAATTCCTCGTACAAAATAATGGTATCAATTAATTGAGAAGCTAAATCATATAGATTAAGCTTTTCTAAGGCCTTTGTCGCCTTCAATAAATGGATTAATAATAATAATTAATTGATATATCAGGCCACGACTTTGAACAAATCATTAACAAAAAAAAATGTATAACATACGTCCCGGCCACATCTTCTCTGGATGTCTCTGCAGCAGATCCCTAAGCTGCCTATTGATATCGTCATTGTTCCCGTAGTGAAGCGGGAAGCGTTGCGCGGGGAAGGTACTGCGCGGAGCCTCTGCGGTGGGCGCGGGCGAAGGTGGCGGGCCTCCGGACATGGGGCCCCCGGCACCAGACATAGGTCCTACGGCCCCCGCGCCCGGTGGAGAGCTGCCGTCGGGCGTGCGTAACCGCTGCATGGCTGCTTTCGAGTCGGATTTACGTGTGGGTTAGTGTGTGACATGAACCATACAATATACAACCTATTTTATGTTATATTTTCATCTCGTTATTTGTTTTCGCTTTGAAAAATTATAGGCTTGGTTATCATCTATAAATTTACTAATTAATCTGAATAACCTTTAATGACCTCATTGACAAATTCCTGACGATACTTCCAGGTATCATTCTTGTAAAGTAAATAAGGTTAATCTATTAAATGCTCGTAAAAAAAACACCATAAGGTTGCATAATGTTATGTGGTTTTTTTTACGAAATATTGTGTGTTGTACTATGTAATTTTATTTTAATCGAAGTTTAAAAAAATGACCATAATAGGGATGAATATGGGGTAAAAATATTATAATTCTATTTAGTCCGTCAGTTAGATTATCAACAAAATTAAATGGGTATTTTTTAAATTATCAAATCAATAAAAATTACAAAAATAAAGTGTATCAAAGTTCAGGGGACTTGTGACGTCATTTCTAGGCAAAGCATACCAAGGCATAACGTCACGCGAAATTTTAATGCATTGTTTCGTAGTCATTTTTAACCCCCGACGGAAAAAGAGGGGTGTTATAAGTTTGACGTGTGTTGCTGTGTACCTGTGTGTCTGTCTGTGGCATCATAGCTCCTAAACGGATGAACCGATTTTGATTTAGTTTTTTTTTTTGTTTTTAAGGTGATTTTGTCGAGAGTGTTCTCAACTATGTTTGAATAAAATCGGTTCAGCCGTTCAAAAGTTATGGGCGTTTTACTGTTTGAATCGGGGTGTTTACACAAGATATCGTGTCATAATTACGTGTTCGATAGATTGCCGATCGAAGCGTACATACTATGTACTAAATAAATTATGTAGCATGAAATAAAATGTGTCGCGGGTTTATAAAATTTTGAAATTTTACTTGTTAGGTGGTGAAAAAAAACGTGTGCAATATTTTTTGGTAATTTAACTGACGGATTAAATAGATTTTTTTAAGAATCTACCTATTGAAGTGTGAAGGTTGTTAAGCAATGTCAGGTACCTTGCATCCTCTGGTCATGTATGATCTGCTGCTGCTGCTGCGTCTGCTGCTGGCGCTGCTGCTGCAGATGCTTCCACTGGCGCTCCTGCTCCGCCTCGCGCGCGCTGCGCTGTTGATTGCACGCGCGCTCTTGCTCCTACACACACGGCACCAGTTAACACGACACCGCTTGTGAGTACACGTACGGCAATTGTCATTGTATAAGGACAAACGGACGTGTCGGTAAAACGCCCGCGATTGAAATAAAGCTTTTTTAAACATAAAGATAAATGATCTGAGAACTGTCTTTCTAGCTAAAATTTTTATCAATAAGAAATTTCGAAGAATAGGACGCAAAACTTCCATAGAGCGTACAGGACGCAACAGCGAAATTGTTTATTGATAGAAATCTAGCGGTAGACTTGTTCTTAGAGCAGATAAGTTTATGCGATCTGCACATAGAGCGTCTTTCAGTGCGATAATTTTATTATATATTTGAAACAACGCACGCAGTCCAAATCCACATGAAACGCATCATCCAATTCCTTCTGCATGGCACCCTCGCGCCAGACTGCGCTCGGTGCGTGAAGCTCCTAAGAGATAATACTAAATATTAATTTTAAATATTTTAATATTAACCGCACCACTAAATATAATATTATTTGCAACCTATACAATGACAATCAGGTCCGTGTACTTGTTGTCTATTAATTTAACATGCTGTAACTACGCAGGCAAGTTTATTGTAACTCTATCTTATGACAATTTACATTGTTCGAGATGAACGTTAATGTTTTAAATGATTTTTAGATTTTATTTACATCACTAGAACATTATTTTGGGTATTTTTCTTCTACTGCCATTAACTTTATACAAATCTGAATGTTGTTTTATCAAGGCTCTTCATATTAGCACATAAACTTTTTTGGCTGAAGCTGGGCCTGCTACTGCCTACAATTATTATTAATAGTTCTGATTTTACTATTCAGTCAATCAATTCAAATCAAATCTACATCTAACAAAATTTCAAACTATTACAAAAAAAAAACTTTATTATTAGTATGTAATGTTTCAAATTAAGGAATATCCATGCTTATATGTTAATAAAAATAATGGCGAACTTTGAGATGCACAGTTAGTATATACTAAGTTTTAATAAAGAAATATGACTTAAAAAATCACAATATTGAAAGCCAGGAAAACTTAATAGATACCAATTTATGATCCCACAATGATATGTTACGTCATGTTAATATTTTTACTATACACAATACCAAAAATAAAATACTGATACCTAAATAGTAGTATAATTTGAACAAAATCTATTATAACAGCTTTATCTGTAAAATAAAACCTAATTCTAATAGATTACTTGCATAGTATAGAGTTGAACAGAAACAACTTAACATTATACCTGTGAACTTACAAACTACATCACAAAGCTTTTTTACAAGAGCGTAACGACGCAAATAAACTGTGAACTACATCGAACTGTGTTAGAATTGTTAGCACACCACAACCAGCCACCAACAGCGTCCAATGTTAAAGCCAACACTACCAAGGCAAAGCGAAAATAATAAAATCAAATCAACATTACGGAAACAGGGGACACGAGTCCGGGAGGCTTTCGGGAATCGATGGGAGGGTAATGGTCTCGAATAAAAAAAAGCTAAAATAAAATTAACAAAATAATCACACAGCGTCCAACGCCATTAAACAGCCAAGATAAATTGTTGGGTGATGACTGAATTTAAATAAAATCGGAGGTGCTTAGGATCGCGTGGTGCGACGTCGCGAGATCACCCAACAAATCGAAACGAAGCTCGCATATACACGCCACACGATGACTGTCCGTCGTGTGTCTCGTTATGTTGTGTTGTGAGTTTGATGAGTGTAGACGCGGGTGTCTGATTGTTGATTCCACTTTCGAAAAGGGAGTTGAAAGTCAGTTCAAATTCATTGAAACAGTAAGAGTTCAGTGTAAATGTGTTGTGGAAGTTTCGTGCTTGTTGTGTTTAGTGTTGATTGATGAGTGGTGGGTGGTGGGTAGTGTATATGCGAGGTGTCGCGTGTCGCGTGTCGCGTGTCGGTACCGTGTGGCGGGAGTGCGCCAGGCGCGGCAGCGTGCGCATGATCTCGGAGGGAGTGAGCACGCGGATGTGCGCGTCGGCCTCCAGGAGCCCGCCCGCCGTCACCGTGACGTTGGGCGCGCGCACCCCGCCCCCAGCCGCCGCCACAGCTGCGCCCACGCCGCTGACGCTGCTAACGCCAGGCACGCTTGGCGCACTGGCTGGTGCCGTGGTCGTCGTGGGTGTAGTCGGTGCGGGCGCCGGGCTGGCCGCGCCGGCAGTCGCTGCGCCGCCCTCAGTCTCGTTGGCTCCGCTACTCGTGCTCTGTCGCGCCCCATTTCACTTCTTAGTAATAATTCAGAGTCCCGGGCGAGATCTCGTGGTCGCACGCTTCCGTCGAGTCGCTCCCGGGCCAAGCGGTCCATCGGACCTCGTCAGTCGCTCAGATGCGCGATAGATGGATAAGGTTGGTCGAATTGTCGGAAGGATTTCGATAGTGTATCTGACTATGTGGTGGGTTCGGGAATCTTTAACCTACCTTTATGTATGAAATGATGATGGTATTGAGGTGTACTAGCAAACGGTAAACAATGATCATCGTGGCAAAAGATGGAGGCCCTGAACCGACGTGGCAAATATTATAATGTGTTTTATTAATGCGTGCACGATAACATCCTGGCTCGTACGAAAATATCGTAAATGAATGAATTAAACAGTGCTAATCGAACCCCAATGCATATTCCATGAAGTATATGACAGAATACAAGTATCAAAATAAGAACTAAATCTAAAAGAATTAAAGATTCAGACTGTAAGTACCATAAGAATAACTATCCCAAATTCGTTAACACAAGATGTCTGCCCAAAAGGAGCGGTGGCTTAACTATAGTGACAACTACTGTAGATCCTCTCACTTCGATGTTCAACTGCTAAGAGTGACAATAAATTCACATATTTTTTACAAAACATAGAACTACTTGTACTGTGCTACGTGTATCCTACAGCCGCGTTATGTACACTTGTGCTAGCGTTGAGACAGGCGACAGAATCTACAGCAACCGTAGTATTAACAACAGATAACACTTCCTAGGACGACCGTGAGCGAGTCAAACCATAGACGAACATTTTACTAAACAATTATTCTAGAACAATGATACGTTTTTCAACGCACAGTGAAATACTGAAGGTTCTAGCAGGGCGATACTGAATAGTACTTCAGTATCGCCCTGTCAGAACCGTTCTAGCGACCTAGTGTGAATGACACACAGTATATAAACACGGTGGTAAGTGAGTTGGGTTAGCACACACCACATCTAGTGACACACAAGCGGACATACCTGCTGAGCCTTTTTCATGCGGATAGCGCTACGATTGTCTCTGGCGCGTTGTAAGTATGGCGCCTTTTGATCAGACGGTAAGGCGCGCCATTTCTTCAGTATCTGCTTGCAACGGTCCACCCAGTTGGGGAACTCTGTCTTCCATTCCGGATGGTTGGTGTTGGCGTATAGGACGGCTGATATTGTTGCTGCTGAACCTAGACCTATAGGAGCGGCGAGTTAGAGTAAAATCGAGGAGTTTTCCCGTACAGATTAAATAAGTTTGTATAGTCTCTGGCTCGAAGCATTCAAAATTATTTGAAAGAATGGTGTGGGAGTACAATATAAGTGCCGGGACTAGATGATATTGCAGAGCCAGAAAATGCTCGCACTACTTAAGCTGTTGTACACATGTACAACCAATATCACTTGCCCTTTGAACCACATGGTTCCAAGGGCAAGTGATATTGGGTGATCTTGGCATTTATATACAATATATTATATGTATTGCCAAGCATTGCTAGGTGTTGCCGGGGCTTGATATTTAACCATACATAATTGACAATATAGGCGCAATTAATTGCACTTTTAAGCGCATCTGAAGTGTTGTGTATTGCAAGACACTTACTCTCATCAGCTCTCATCTTGTCAGCGCTGCGCTGGTTGTAGGACGGCGGCGGCGCCTGCGCAGTGTCAGCCCACGTATTGCCGCTGCCGCTCTCGAAGATGGGGCTCATCGCACTGTTACTGCTGTAACAAAAACAAATACAACCCTTGATGAAGAAAAACACAGAAAGAAGAAACGAGACAGTAGCTCATCTGCTCCTAAGCTGCGTAGCGATCACTGGATAAAAGGCAAAGTACTTCAGAAATAAGGTACAACCTCCATGAGATAGTCGGAATCACCAGGATAATGCTGGCCAGCCTTGAAAAGGTGGGGTGATCCGAATGACGTACTTATCCCGCCCGTACGCAAAATAAGCGCTTGGACGTGTAGTTGCAGACACTAGGTCGTTATAAAAACATGCGTACAACCCTTGATGAAATGGTTTTCTTGGTATGGATATGTGATGCGAAGGAATGAGTATCATGTGGAGAGGAAAGTTTTGAGAGTGAATGAAGATGGGAGGGAGGATGACGCCCTCTAAAGGAAGAATCAAATTTTGTTACAACCAATATACATGCATAAAAGAAGATGATTATGGTACACTGCATAAATTGATATAGTATTTAAGATTCTTAACGCTAAGATGAATAGCATGTTTCTTATATAGCAAAACTAACCTGCTGCCTCCAAACTCAGGATAGGGCGAGTTGTACTGCATAGGACTCTCCAGTTGCTGCCGTTGTTGCGAGTACGGCGCGTTTGCCATAGGGTTCACATACGATACCGCTGACTCTTGCGATTCCTGGACAAGATAACCTTTGTAAGAATGCGCTTGATATTGAAGACGCAAACTAGTTAGCTGGGTGGTGGCATCGTGAATATTGTTTGTTTTGTAATAAGATTGTGGTTTTACTAAAACCCAGGTTTAAACCATGATTACATCATAATTTATAGAGGTTTAAACCTGGGTTTTTATTTAAACCGCTTTTTGTAATAAGACTGACGGTGTCTGCAGTAATCCGGTGAAATATACACAAAAATTTAACGACAGTACCTATAAATACAAAATTGAGACAACGATTGCGTGTGGTCATTTATAAATATACATACGTTGATGCCACCCTGGGCAGTCGCTCTCATTAACATCTTGTTGGATGGCTAATTTATTTAGGTTTTTGAGTACACAGGCACGGTTGGCGCATTAGCTGAGCGATTGGCTGCTGTGTTGCGTGTTGCAGGTTCGATTCCCGCTCGGAAAAATATTCGTGTGGCCTTCACATATTGTTGCGGGGTTGATGTCAAATATAAATGTGAAATTCGTAACGAGGAGCAATCTTTAAAAAAAACCTGTCACAAACCTGCGAATCATCAGTGAGAACACCCTTGAATATTTCGTCCACATCATTGCTGTCCATGTCAGGTAGACCGTCGCGCACCATCGCGTCTAGATTCACGCCAAGCAGTGACAGGTCGTCTTTAGGAGATATTGTGTTCTGCGATGCGCCACCATTTTCTACAAGTAAGGTTTATAAATTGATTGAGGATATATATGTATTAATGTATGTAAGTATATTTAATTTTATTCGTCTTATGTTGTTTTAAAATTGTACACTGGTTCCTGTCCTCTATATTGTCATCTTTCTCTGTCACCCTAGGGTTTGCTGTAAGAAAACTCAAAATTGCTGTAAGAAAGCTCGCCTTTGTACATGTATAATACCCACAACGGATCTTTGTGTCTCTGAATTGGCTGCAAGACCCTGCGCAGTAGCTATTTTTGTGACATTGTTGAAAGAGAAGATAGTATTGTATAACTGTCTCTTTCACTCGCTTACATTTGTCGCATCGTCCTAGCTCGCTTACTGTAAGCGGTATACTCGATGACAAACTGTTTCCTGCGCAATGGTTGGCAGAGCTAACTTCAGAGACACAAAGATCCGTTGTGTGTATTATACTTTATTATCACACTGTATTTAATGTTGTTTTTGGTGTACAATGAAGCTTTAGGAGGATCACCAACAAAGGGTATACACATTATATATTACACATCAGTATTTAGGTGTCAATTTCGTGTACTGATTCACTAACAGGATGCATTAAAATAAAACAACTAAGTTAACATAGTTAAAATTAGGTTATTATTTCTCTAATCTGTTTTTTGTGATACAAATTGCTGCCTCTGTTGGTAAGCCGTCGCTTGTTATGATGATTTGTAATAATACTTCACAATGTGTTACAATCTCAAAAAAGAAGAAATGAAATGTCCCTTGTGCATAATGAAGCATCCATAGCCTTCAAATAGAATAATAACTAGGCTGCCTGGCAGCTTGCACTGACTAAATCGCCGCAATGCTTCCACTATCATAGACAGGCTTTGATGCCAGGCAAGATTTGCGACCCTTGCCATAAATAAGACCTAGACTTTATAAAAAAAGAAGTTCTCACTCACCATTACCAACCACCTCAGCCTTCGTACTATGCACAGTCGGAATACCCTCAGTAGCCACAGTAGGTGGTTGTTCAGCCTCCGCGGGCTGCGGGCCTAGTATGGCGTTCTTCAGTGCGGTAGAGTCTTCAGTATGCTTCAGTTGACCGTCGTCTATCTCAGCCTTTATCTTCACTGTACCGTCCGAGTTGGAGGTAGAATCTTCCTTGTCGTCTTTTGGTCTTAGGGAGTTTAGGATGTCTACTTCGTCCTGTTTGAGAGGGTTGAAGGTTAGGGCATTATCATGTATAATTTTACGGCGCAGTTTGTTTTTGACGATATTTTAAGTGTTGTTTACAATAAGCAATACTATTCGAGTTACGACCAGATCAAAATAATGTGTGTTTTTATTAGAGCTGTCTTCGATTCTTGCTATGTTATCACAACAATAAATAGTATTTTCGTTTTTATCAGAAGCCTGTATTACGAGTGTTTGGTTGCCGTGTTCATATCAGGCATGAATCCGCCCGCTCTAAAACTGCTTTTTTTTCAGTCAATTCCAAGTTTAGATTGACTTAAAAATCGTATTTATTTAAGAAGTTAATCTGCCTATAAGGTCAAACTTACCGTATTCAGCGATATAATAACTGACGCATCATGATCATTGAAGCAAGTCAGCGCAGCGAGTACGTCTTCTCCGTCGCTGTCAGAGTTGTCCAGCTCCCACTTGAAGTCGCGCAGTTCACGGTAACCTTCAGGTGTGGCGGCCCGAAGAGTACCACCTGGACTTTCTGCTGGGTTTGCTGGAGATAAAAAAACAAGATTTACGACTCTATTTTATAACGGATGAAGTCCAAATTCAAATGTTAAGCACATGTGATGCATATTCAATAACTCCAAAGCGTCTTCTACACAAAAATTCCTTAGTCTAACTAAAGTACCACTACTAACAAAATTTCTCCTGTCGAGTCTCTATTCGCGACTTAAAACCTGTGATTACGAAACTCCCGGGAGTCTCACCTGTCTTTGTGAATTAAAATATGAATACAAAAAACTTATTGTATTATGTGACAAACAAAGATAAAAACATTGTGTTCTTACCAGTAGATGTGATGACTGCTTTTGTAGGCTCCAATAAGTCCTTGCCAAAGAAAGCTTCTTGCATGTATGAAGGAAACTGCTCCATCAGTTTAGAGCGTGGCTTTCTACGCGGCTTGCGTTTGTTGCTTGGCGATTCTGTGTAAAAGACAAATATTGAATCTTCTATTTTTGAAACATACACACATTTATTTGTCACAAGCCACTAGAGCACACAAATATTCCATACTCATCACATTTCTCAACGGTTGGGACATTTCTCCGTAAATTTAGAAAAGTTTAGTTTGGTCTATACTACAATCTTTAGTCCTTAAATCACTTGGACAATTTTTCCACACCATACGACGCCCTGCTTGCCTAGCTTGTCTCTCAACAAAGATATATGATTTGATATGGCTCTAAATCTATACTAATATTATAAACCTGAAGAGTTTATTTGTTTGTTTGAACGCGCTAATCTCAGGAACTACTGGTTGGAATTGAAACATTCTTGTTTGTGTTGGATAGCCCATTTATCGAGGAAGGTTATAGGCTATATAACATCACGCTACGACCAATAGGAGCGGACCATAAATGAAAAATGTAGCAAAAACGGGAAAAAAGTATTCCTTTTTGAGAGTTTCCGTTGCGTGCTCTGCGTAAACGGTTTAGATGGGTACGAAGCCAGTTGACGGGAGCGAAGCCGCGTGGGACAGCTAGTAAATAATATAGAGATAGATATTCAATGTAACAAAAATGTATTCTATTCTTATCTCTAGGGGTATTTAAGTGTGAATAGGTTAATTCTAAGCAAACGTGCTTCATCGTCGACCACATTATCGCTTACCATCAGGTGATATAGTGGTGAAGCGCGAGACTATGCAAAATAAATAAAAAATCTCACCTCCAGAAGCCTGCGTGCCATCTCCCTCTTTCTCTTCATCAGCCTGCGCTTTGGCAGTCGTCTGCCTCTGTCTCACCACAAACCCGCCAATCCCGAGCTTGTTCAAGTTTCTCTGTCTTTTCCTCCGCAGTACTGTAAGTCCCGAGTCTGTGGTGTATATGGTGAAGCCTTCGGGAGGCGGCCCGTCGTTCGCCACGTTCCAAAGAATGCCTTCTTTGAAATTCGTGTTGGGTACACCTGTTTGATCAAAGGTTAAATAGTAAAGCTACTTTTATGCCGCGTAAGGAGGAAGGAAGAAATCGTTTTGAGACTTAAAATAAACTATTCGAGGTATGGTGTAACTACGCGAACAATAATTTTGATACAAAGAACTGTGACTTTCACTGTGCCCGTGATTTTACATCTTGTTGTAGTCGTAAATTATAAAAGCAATTTTGTAAATTTTACCAGCTTCAGAGTAAGATTTTTGTCTTCTCGATTATTCAGTGAAAATGACTCTTGAGAACACATAGCTTAAGCTTGCTTTCATTTGATTTTAACATTGCGCATAGCTTGAGTGTATCTCGCAATTTTGACGAGACCTAAGCAAGAAAATATTTTCCAATGTACTGTATTTAGAACAAAATTTTGAAGTGACTCAAAACTTAATAAAACTTGGATTCTCTTCAAACTAACTTCATAACGGTAGACGTTGTGAAGTGGCTCAAAACTTACTCAAACTTGGATTCTCTTTAAACTAACTTCATAACTGTAGAAGTTGTGAAGTGGCTCAAAACTTACTCAAACTTGGATTCTCTTTAAACTAACTTCATAATAGTAGAAGTTGTGAAGTGACTCACCAGGTTCGTCCTTAACTTCGGCGGTGCTGTCTGGCTTGGAGTCGTCGCCCATCTCGACGTCTGCATTCTGTACCACTGTTTCAATAGATGCCATTATTTCTAATCCACAATGCCAGCGTCGAACATACAAAAACTCATGTTAGATACACATCTTACATGTACTAATTAAATAATATATGTATTTACATATACCTACATATAGCAATCATAAAATATGAGGCATATATAGAGAAAGGGTATATCATAATTATTATTTTCAGCGAAACTATAAATTCTTACAAGCGAGAGTCCTGACTGGCATTGTGTAAAGAGTGTAAAGGTTTTATAAAAAGCATATCATAATATAACAAACCAAAATAACTACTTTATAGACATGCAAAGCTCACGTGAACAACACTGATGCATAATCACCTGCGTCTTTTTCTGTGTTGTCGTTCTTGAATCGTCTCTTGCGTCGTGTATGGGTGATGCCCATCTCAGCTTCGAGTTGTTTCATGTGGTGTGCGCCTCGTTGTGACAGGCACACGTCATCGACGTAGTATTCCCCGGCGAGCCCCAGGGACTGCGGCGTGGGCCGCGGCATGGGCCGGACGACCACCGCGGCTGCTGCTGCCGCCGCCGCACTAGTGGTGGACGTGCCGGCTTCTATGGCGCGGGCCAAGTGTGGAGGTGGAAGCTCGCGCCCTCGGCAGAGTACGCATTTGTATCTGGGAGTAGGAAGGAATCGTGATTTGATCTGGCTAAAACAGTCTTCTGAATGGCAGTAACTGATTTGAAGAGTTCAGGTTTCAGCCACCACTGCTAGGGAGTCACCGTGGGACACAGACCTCCTCTCTGTAAGAGGGAATGGGCCATAATCTACCACGCGGGTCCAGTGCGTGTTGATAGATGTCACATGACTTTGAATTTATGTATCTCACGATATTTTCCTTCACCGTTTTGAGAACAGTGTTGAAGAAATAAATTACAAAAAGTATTTGGGTTCCTATCTGGGTTCGAACGAGTCCCTTTATGTATTCAGATTTAGTTGCATCTGGTTAGTTGGTAGCCAACCCTACCATAGTTAGAAAAGGCTAGGGAGATCATGACTCAGAAGGCATAAACAATCAATAAAACTATGCAGCGGGCACCCAAAGCGAAGAATGAAAATTTGGTTCAAATAAATTGCATTAGATGGCGTGGTAAGCTTCAATTTGTTATTAAGTTTGGTGAAATATTAAGATTATCTAGAGGAAATCATAAAAAAAAAATTTGTTTAATTAACTCTCCTAAGCACAAAATTAAAGAATATTGGGCTCTAAATTCACATTTCAAAGATTATTTGAATGGATCATTGCAAACTGATTCCAATACATGGCGCGGTTTTAATTTTCTGAGGCATCCACTCCGTTTTCATTTTCATTTGTTTTGTAAAACATTTTGGTACAATAAAACTGTAAAAACGAGTAAAAGATGCTATAAAACAAATCGCCGCTGTATTTAATAAGAGTATTCACGCACCGAGTAAACCCTTTTACTTGCAAGTCGCTGCTAACACCATCTATATCCCTGGAAAGGAACCGAACGCGATCGATGTTCTTAGAAAAGTTATCAGTTTAATCAGACGAAAAACGCTAGTTACGTCGGCACGGTTTCTTTGTATGGTACGAGGCATCTGTATGCTAATATTATATTATCTGTGGCAGCGCCATAACTTTGCCGTTACCATTTAATTTTATTGTACCTAATGGTTAAATTTACAAACAATAGAACCTAAGAGAAAAAATGTAAGAGTGAGTGTGAGTGTTTATGTAATGTTTACCCAGCGCGACAGCACACTTCGGCGTCGTTCTCGCTGCGAATAGAGTCGCAGGACGCGTGCAGCCAGCGCCGGCAACCCTCGCACTGGATGATCAGCTCGCCGTCGGAGTACGGCTCCGAACAGACGCAGCACATCACCAGCGACGCGCACGGACCACATTCTGGAGGGACAAAATAACTCTCAGTATACACACACGCACTCACTCACAAACTTTCGCCTTTTTAATATTAGTGTGATTCGATTCAGCAATCAGTAATAACGTTGACATGCCAATGCCGCAAGTAGTTTGGCGCCCAAAAAAATAGTAAAAATTCGTATATTACAGAAATTGGGCGTATTATACGCCCCAATGTTTCGTAATAATAAGGATGATACCTGAATAAAAAAAAATTTGGTCCGTCTATTACTCGTAGATTATCAAAAAAGATTGGACATTTTTTTGCCATCTCAAATCTATAGAACTAAATTACAAAGATCAGGAGTACCTAGTGGCTGGTGACGTCACTTCTAGTAAAATTTCAATGCACTGTATATTTTGGAAATTTTGTTTTTTGTGTTTTGTATAATTTTGAATAGTCGTGCCGTTGACGTAATGTTTACCTGTATAGTTGTCGCACCAAGCTAGCGTATGTCTAGTGCCACACACGAGGCACCTCCGACAACGCTCGCACCTCCAGGGCCCGCGCGGCACATCGGCCAGTGGCGGCCGCGCACAGTAAGTATGCCAGGTGGTGTCGCAGTCGTCACACAGCAGTAGGAGTGTTTCATCGCCGCGTGCGCCGCAGCCTTCGCATACAGTGCAGTCTAAACAACGCCAGCCTTGCGTTACTATTACTTGCGATACCTGCAGAAAACCAACAAGTTATTACGCCATCTTTTGTCTCAGTCGATATAGGAATACGTCGTGCCTTTCCATGACGATACAAAAGAGAGGGAGAGGTAAACCGCTGACATCTTGGATGACGAGTTTCCAGAAGGGCTTGAAGAAGTGCAGTGCAGTGAAGTGCAATGCTTATCAGCGGAATAAGTGGCGCAGCCCGTATTTCCAAGTAATGGTGAACGCGTACCTAGACGGGCCGCAGGAGCCGCACGCACCGCAGTCGTAAATCTTTATATGAAATCGCATGCAACGTCGCGCACCTATCCGCGGCTCCGCGCCGCACGACCCGCATTTTAGTAAAGTTGCAATGACTGTGGCTCCTGCGGTGCATCTAGGTGCGCGTTCACTTAAGAAGTTATGTGTGGTGACAGCAACTCAAAAATTCAAGCATCATCGAAGTCACTATAATTTGTTTAGCAATGAAAAATTTGTCTGATAGAAAACGCCTTGCATGGCATTAAGTCTGCCTTTTTATCTTTGGGTGGGTAAAGTAATAAATAAATTTAAAAAGTCAAATTGCACCACTTGATTTTTACATGCTCCCATAATCCTTAAAAGTAAGCCACACAACTCAAAAAAAATAAACGCGATCTTTTTGCTACCTAGGTACATAAGAAAGAAAAGTCAAAAAAAGCAAGAGATTCAACACTAATTTGACATATAACGAAGTCTTAATCATGCAATTCAAAGCTTATAGCTGAAATAACACAAAACATCAAATACTTAACAAAGCAAAACTCACCTTAATATTAACACAATACGGATGGTAAGTCTGCCCGCACTGCGCACAGGCAATAAGGCACCCTTCAGAGTCAGTCCCGATAGCGCCGCACATTACGCACAGATCTTGAGTGAGAACGAACTTATCTTTACTTGAACACAGCACTAACTTATTCTCCACGCCTAAAACAAAAGAAAAACAGTTTTTGCAACCATTGAGGGAAAGATAGTTCACGGAAGTAAATATGACATATCTGGTATATGAAAGTAAATCTGACATAGTTGGCCAAATATGTCAGATTAGACGCCTTCCACACCGCCTCGGTGCGCTTTCGTATCTGAAACGAATCTGTACAGATGTGCTCGGTAAAGAATCTGTACCGAAACGGCTCTGGCGCCTTCCATACTGAATCGTTTCGGATTTTGTGCCTATGCTAAGTCCTAATTTCACTTTTTACGACATCTTCCGAAAATGTTTACTGCACTGTATTCAAAAAAATAAGGTCTCGAAAAACGGTTGTTACCTGGATCATCTTCCGGAGCTTTATTATCAGGCGCCTGTGGTCTCTGCAGGCCCAGACCTGGTACTCCAAAAACTCCCCTCATCTTTGGTTTAGATCCTCTCTTCCGACCAAAGTCTAGAACATTCCGCTGTCGCTTTTGGAAACCCAATTTGCCGGCCGGAGGAAATCCGCCTTTTAGCTTGTATCCACCTATCTTCTTTTTTGCCACTTTTGCTGAGACTGTGAACGGCTTGCCTTTGCCAAGGCCGACATCCGGCTATAAAAAAATGATAATATATTAATTCTGTTGAAATATATTTTTAACCCCCGACAGAAAAGAGGGATGTTACAGTCTGATAAAAACAAAAATCGACTCGTCCACTCTCGGGTCCAGGCGGAATTGTCTAACAATACAGTTATTAATAGGCTCCAAAGACCAAAAGTTACTGTCAAATGAGCGAAATAAAGCACTTTTATTGAAAAAGCGACTGAAACATTGAGAGAAATTACCTTCGGTTCTATAGCAAGAGGATCTGTCTCTTGCTGCGAATTCTCATCGCCAAATGAAGAGTCTTGAGATGTTGAAGCAACTGTATCTTCGTCGAAAGCTGTTAAAAGGCACACAAGTAAATTAACATTCAAAACTCTGGTTGTGATACTCTAATATAGTATAGTAATATACTTTAATATTTTTAACATAAGGTTTAAACTGCAATTAATGCAACATCTGTAAGATACTTACACCCAGATTTGGAGCCAGTCAACTGCATCTGTGCCTTACAAATTGGACAGCTGTATTCATAAGAAGGATTCTGTTCTTTCTTCAGTCTATACTGCTGAGGTTCCGCGTCGGGGTCGCACATTCCATGCACGTATCTGTACGAAATAGTATATTATGCAACTAGTGAATAAAGGACGGTTTTAAAGCGAGGGCCATAGATGAATCACGAACAAGTGAAGGATTCTAAAAAATGAATCACGACCGTAGAGAGTGATTCATGGCCCTCGATATAAATCCGTTTTATTCAAGAGTTGCATACTATATTTTATACCATGACTACGAGAAAAAGAAGGATTTAAGCCAAAAGCACAAGGAATAATAATAAATAAATAAATTTATTATTATGGTTTATTACCATCAAAATTTACAAAAAAATTAGTATCCTCATGGCTTCACATTTTTTGTAAATGAAGCTGAGCTAGGTAACAGCACCTGTGTTTCAGGTGCCAGTGACCACCTGCGTTACGTTACATAATTATAATTAATTAAACCCCAATGCAATTAATATTAGAATTACAATCCAAATAAATATTCACTAAACATCCTAGATTAAAATCAAAATCATTATCAAAATCCTAAATATAAGCAAACTTAAAATTAAATCGACTAAGGAGTTTGAAATTCGAATATTCTTTGCACAAGAAGTTTGTATCGAGTATTTTATGCGCAAGTAGGTTGTATTCCATTGAGATGGAGGTCAAATATATATTGGTGTGTTCTAAATTCAAACACCAAAACAGTGATTAAAAGTGCTTTTTATTCACTGTTTTCAGTGAATAAAATAAGCTTTTTAGAGGGGGAATGGTATAAAGATACTTATTACACGATTTCTGACGATTTAAAGCAGAAAGATCAAATCAATCAAGAGTTTTTTATGAGGGCTGGTGTCCACAACTCCTTTTCGGGGCGCGTATTTTGCGAGCATACTTTATTCCACCTTTAAAGTCATATTATTTTAGTATGCAGTCGATTTCCCTGATAATTTGCCCGCATTCGGGGACTTAGAATCCTCCAAATCGACTTGTAAAACCACCATATTTTGTTGTACTGGAATTACTGTTTTTAGCTCTTGTAGTTAATCAAATCAAATTGTTTATTCGCGAGAAAATACATTGTTCATAAGGGAAGATCTTATAGCCAAACAAAAAAGAAAACACTGACCTTTTACAAAGTATACATCGTATCATGTCCCTGTAGGCAGCAGCGCGGTACGCTCTGCGGCACAGCGGGCAGCAGGAGCCCTTGTTGCGCTGCTGGTAGCACGAGTCGCACACCGTGTAGTGCGCGTGCCAGCGCGACGACGGGCCCGCGCCCGGCGACCGGGAGCCGCAGTCCGAGCACACGCGGCAGCACTGGTACCAAATAACACATACTGTATATAACACAAACTTCTAGTTCATCATCATCAGCAGCCTTTTAATGTTTCCCCTATTAAAGGCACCACCGCACCTATCCGCGCCGCAAGAGCCGCACGCGCCGCAGCCATCGCATTTTATAAATCTTTATATGAAATCGTATGCAGCCTCGCGCACCTATCCGCGCCGCACATAGATATAATAAACAAGGAGATATGCCCGGTAGACGAAAATATATCGGAAACCTGTGTCTCCAGTTTGCCCCTACCACACGGCAACTACTACACATGCAGTTCAGTAAAGGCAATAGATACGCAGTCGCGCACACACCCGCATTTCTTAAATCAGAACGTACTACACAATAAATTATAAACCTTATCCCTTCAAGCACAGCGTGTATATACCAATCACCGTACAAATTACGCACACAAAAACATCGGTCGCTATCGTTGTGCTATGCAAAAGCAATTTATTTTACATACACGCTAGTGATTGACTAAATCGGAAACTTATCGATTCACCCATTTATTATTGTACATTTTTTTTTTGTTTACTTGAAAATAAATAAAAAAACGGTTTGTCCAGAAAATTTTATAGTTAAAACAAATATGCAGCTAAAAATATAAATTATTAAGTAAATCAAAAAATTCAAACAATCAAAAATCCGGTTACTTTGGTTTAGGCTTTCATAGCGTAATGTTTAATTTATATTTAATGTAGCAAATTTTAATTGTTTTGTGCTGCTATTATTGTTATTATGTTATGAGTCTGTTTTACTTGAAATAAATAAATTGAATTGAATTGAAACAGGAGGTATTGTTGAACCCTGCTAGTGCTATGGTGTTTAATCACTGACCTGTAAAGTGGAGGTATTTGTGCAGCACTTGACACTTTGATATTATTGGGGTTGCATTTTTTGTCAAAAAGTTGGTTACGCATTTCTCTACTACACTGTAAAATAATCAAAATAAGTAATACACATTATTTCGCATCGATTTTCCAACCGGTTGAAAACGGTTGACAAATTGAAAATAAAATATAATAACAATATTTCATTCGTCATCGACATTGTTATCGATAGCCTACGTTAGTGGAACTGCACAAGCATATCACTAACTCGTCGCAAGGAGCAGCGGCCGTACTACGCGATGCATCCGCTCAATGATGTATCGTTTTGTGATTTTTACATTGCTTGTCCAGTCACTTAGCGACAAACTTAGGTAATGGTTAGGAAGCAATGTACATATTTAATGCAAAAATAGTACAGTCGATGTGATATTTCAATACAAAAATAACATAGTAGAAGCAAGAAATATTTTACGATTTGTTGTTTTTCATGATTTTAAAGACAAATATAGTGAAATACTTGTACTCACTTATTGTAAGTGATTCTATGATTTACAAAGTTTTGGTTTAGGCTTCGCTTTTTACAAGAAACCACTGAACAACACGGCATTCTTGTAATTTTTCACGATGACGATCGAAAGCGCACTGTTTAGCGGAGACCGGCCATTTGCCTGTGACATGCTCAGTCAGACCACGTCGCGCAGACACCGACACGCCCCCTTGCCACTTCTCCTGTATTTTATATTTCTATGGCGCCGCACGACCCGCATTTCAGTAAAATGCTGTATGTATACGGATTCCACCAGCGCGTGCGGATGACGTCATCAGATTCGGCGCGTTCGATGCTTGCGGCGAGTGCGTTGCGGGCGGCGCGAAGACGTAATCCGTATAGAAAATATTGTTCAAGGTGTACAGAAGTGCATACGATGCGTGCGGCGTGTGTGCGTTATTGGTGCGTGTTCACCTTAATCCACCACGCGGGCCCTGTACGGGTTGGTGGATGTCACATGTATTCGAATTTTTGGTTCTGGGGCATGGCGGTTTCCTCACGATGTTATCCTTCATCGATTTTAGAGCAGTAGTGATGTAATAATTTACACAAAGTAAAGTGCCTGCCTGGGTTCGAATTCAACTCTATTACAACTAGGCCAACACTGCTCTCCTCGAAAATTCTAGTTGTTTGTCCAAAATGTCCCAAACATTTGGATAAAGTTTGATTGCAGACTTATGGTTCAGCTGGTATATTCTGTAAACATCTCAACATGAAGTTTTAGATGGAGTGAGCTAGTAGTGAACTGCTATTCCACCTTGATTGGACAGATTGCCAGCTAACTTCATGTTTACTTCACCTAAGTTTTCATGGTGAGACTTTTATAGAAAAGCACCACAGTTTGGGAAGATCTGCCTGTTGGTTAAGAGAGAGAGAGTTGGAAGAGAGCAGGTTACCTAGAAATTTGTAGAAAGTAGCTGATGCAGTTCATTTTATTGGGATCGTTTCATAAACAACTATCACAATCATCAGTCTTAGCAGTACACTGCTAGACAAATGTATTACTGCATACCAATAAACAGGGTACCGGACAACTCTCGCCCTGCTGCTGCCATCAACAATGCGAAGATCATCGCTCTACCTATCCTGAAAATGTCCTTCTTCCAAACGATTGCAGATTCGCCACTCTCCACTTGGTTATCACTTCTACGCCAGTCATTGGCACTAATGTAGGCTATTTTAAAGTAGTTGAATGACTCACCTTACACTTCCAGCCATACTTGGGCACGGTGGCCATGACTGGGCGGAGACAGGTGGCGTGGTACACCTTGTCGCAGTGCTCGCATGTGACGGCGCGAGCGTCGTGCGCAGCGGGCGGCAGGCCTGTGGCGCCGGCCTCCCCGCGGCACACCTGGCACGTGCGGCACGAGCGACACGACCAGCCCGACCGGACGCCTGGGGTGAGTGCTAGTTATATATGTGTTGTTTGAACGGATTTTGTATTAAAGTAGAGTAAAGTTTGAGCAGTTGAAAAAGTATGATAGTGTTTTTCTTTTTTTATTTGTTTTTCTATACTTGGTAGCAACTTCAGCTGAGTCCTCATTACTTGGAGTTGTTTGGAGCCATTGTACTTATCATACTATACATGCATATATCTATGTGCTGTGCAATGAAGATTTTTTTATTTTCCCGAATCGGCTTTCAGTTTCATAAAAAAAATCCAGGTAGAATCACAATTTTAGATAAAGTTAACAATTTAAAAAAATAAGTGTACAATGGGCTCAATCCCTCCCTTCTGCTGCATCAACTTCCAACTTGATGGTAATCAAAATCACAGTGCTAACCAGTTTAGTCTCAATAGATGATAATATCAGGAACATACCTGGTAACTGCGCGAGTCCGACACACGTCCCGTGGTAGTGAGCGCCGCAAGTGACACAAGTCATCAAGTTAGCGATATCGCCGATAGTTCTACACGTCCTACAGTCTATATCTGCGGTACCTGCAAACATTCGTTTCATATTATAACGTATCTAAAATATAAATGCACTGAGTATAATATTATGTAGACTGTTATCAAAAGACTGCTGGTTAACTTACAAATAAGAGGCACTTGATAAAGATGGTCCTTGCAAAAGGAGGATTTTGTTTGGAAATCTATGAATCCTCCAGAGGCAAGTACACATGGCAGATGAAAATATTTGCTGCAGCTCATCTGTAACAAAGATATTATTACAATTATTACTAAATTATTCACAAATTCTCAAATCTTTCTTGATAGATTTTTCACACGAATTGTCCTGCGCGGATCCGACTATGCTTTACGCCTAGACTAGATGTCCTCAATATGCGACAAAATAAACTTTCAGAGTTTCTGGGCTCTTCTATCTATTCTTATACATCTTTTAAATCAATTTTGTCCCACTGCAGGGCAAAGGCAGTGTCTGTGTCGCGGATAAATTTGAAAGAGAGTTACCGCAGCCCTGGCACAAGCAACTGAAGAAACATGGGTGGGTTTTAGTCAGTAAATGTTTGGCACGCCCTCCCGCTTCATCCAGAGCGGGACAAATCATTGGACGAACTACCAACACAAAAAATAAAAAATATTGGGCCAAGGCCCTCCACCAAGAGCCAGGTTGGACTAAACGAGCCCAATTCTTCTAACACTGATTAAATGTTACCCGGGAGGTGGTTGGGAATAGCAAATGTGCATTATGACAGACGGATGTGTCCTGGCTGCCTGGAGGTGTGCGTGTGGAGACCATACACATTACAAAAAAAAATAACCGAGGATGGGCTATTTCGAAACATAGTAAAACTCACTTTACAAGGTATGCTTGCACCATGTCTGCTACAAAAGGCACATTTCCTCGACAGGGCGGTAGACACTATTCCTTTGACCCTCGCTTCCTCCAACTGATCTTTATCCTCCTCGGAAGTCGAAACTGCGAACACATGATCTTGGAATGGCGGGCTGAACTCCAGGCAACACCGATGGACATACAGTACTCCAGATGATACAACTCCTGCTAACTCTATAATTTCTCCATAGCCTATGATGGATAACTCATCAGTATGTTCCATGTTGTATAGGGGGGTCCTGTGAAAAAGAAAATTCATTGTCATTCGAAATAAAACCAAATAAACCTTTCAAACAAAGGAAAGATTTTAGAGTCATAAAAGCGTAGTGAAAGACATCATTCGATTCAAAGTCTATTGAAGAAAATGGGACAATTTGGTTAGTGATTCAATATCTTATTATTATCTACTTCCTGTTTTGTATTATCAATACACTTAAGTACCTACTAGAAAGACATATTTTTATGATGAGTCAACTATATAGTTTAAAGAAAGTTGGAACCTGTAGATGTCAAAAATCATTCTATTCTATATGCAAATCCATTTTTCCATAGATACTATTTATTTTCAATCAAACAAATATCAACTTCAAACTACAGCAAACTGGTAACTCAAGGGAAAATATTTAAGTTGTAGTGCACACTGAATCTCACGTGTATGTTAAAAACATTTTTTTCCGAAACCACATTATTTGTTTCATCATCATCATTGCAGCCGAAAGATGTCCATTGCTGGACATAGGCCTATTTGTTTAACCCAGGATAACTTACTTGCACTTGTTGAACGCCTTCTGACGCCTACTCAGAGGCAGAGCTAGGGGATGTTGGTTAGGGTCAACAAGTTCAGGCGGCGGGGACACCAGGCCAGGGGTCACAGGTGTGCTGGGGGTACTCGAAGGCGTGGTCGGGTTAGTGGGGGTCGCCCCGCCAGAGTTGCATATCGCTGGTGTGGTGCTGCCGTCGCCTTCGCCGAGTTTGCAAGCTATCTGCCGCATCTCGCCTTGTCCTAGCTGACTGCGCTCGCTTAGATTGCAGAGGGCACATAGTTTTCCTGGCCTATTATGGAGAAAGTACGCAAAAAATTAGAGGCATAGATGGCATTCGATTTAATTTATTGTTAACTATTCATTGGATTCTCAAGTTTTTATTTTGACCGTTAAAGTTGACAATTTATCAATGTTAACATACCATTTCTCTGGCATATAAGGTGGTTCTTCAGGTATGGGTGGAATAGAAAAATCGTCGTCATCCATCATATCTTCAAGAGAATCATCACGACTACCACGGTGCCTCTTAGCTCCTCTGAGAGAACCTGCGTTCCCCCCTCTATACCTGTTAAAAAAGGTTTTAAAGCGTTTTACAGAAGACATTAGAAGACAGTAATTTTATGAAAACCGGCCAAGTGCGAGTTGTACTCGAGCACGAAGCGTTCCGTACCAATTATCGCAAAAAACGGCAAAAAAATCACGTTTGTTGTATGGGAGCCCCACTTAAATATTTATTTCATGCTGTTTTTAGTATTTGTTGTGATAACACCAACAGAAATACATCATCTGTGAAAATCTCAACTGTCTAGCTATTATTCTGGTTCATGAGATACAGCCTGGTGACAGACAGACAGGCAGACAGATGGACAGCGGAGTCTTTGTAATAGGGCCCCGTTTATACCCTTTGGGTACGGAACCCTAAAAAAGGAAAAGGCCAATAAAAATGTAAATTGAATCCAGCAGGGTAATTGCATAAAACACAATCAAAAGCATTGTCACCAACATGTATTGCTATATTAATATAATTGGGCAGACTGTCTTGTTTCTCATCTCTGGTTTACTTTTATTGACCGGCCGGAGTGACTGACGAGGAGAACCCCAAAAATAATTGGATAAGAAATTCTAATTTTTAACCGCCTTCCCAAAAAGGAGGAGGTTATCAATTTGATTGTATTTTATTTTTTGTTTCCTCAGAACTTTTTACTAGGTAAACCGATTTTGATGATTATTTTTTTATTTGAAAGCTGCTAGTCATGTGGTCCCATTTAAATCATCAAGATCTGATGAAGAGCTTTGGAGCTATACATCAGAACTTTTCAATAAATGACAGCAAATCACTTGTGATAGCTGCAATCACATGTCTGTTTGTTGTTTGTTTTTGTTCAATTTTCATATTATTGGGTAAATCTATTCTGGATGCACTTTGGGCATTATAGTTACCTACCTAAAGAACTGGTCCATTATGTACCACAACTAAAAAGTGAAAAATAACTTCAATTTCGGAAGTCGGTGTCAAAAAACGAAGAAACGAAAACGGGAACAACAACTTCCGAAATTGAAGTTATTTTTACTTTGTAGTTTTTTTATTTGCAAGCTTTTGTATTTTTTTTCACTGCCAGCTCTGGCAAGTCATAACCTTTCCGTAGCCATGTGATAATCATCAGTTAAGAGTTCAAAACGCGTCATGGTTTTCATAATTAATTTTTTTTTTTTTTTTTTTTTTTTTTTTTTTTTTAGAAAAAAACGTTGCCCCACACTAGGAATTTCTTCCTGTATCGTGGGTGCGTTTACAAACATATAAACTCACATACACAAACACCCAGAGCCGGAACAACTATCTGTAGGTCGTACAAATATTTGTTCCGTGCGGGAATCGAACCCGCGACACGCAGCGCAGCAGTCAATCGCTCAACCACTGCGCCAACCGTGCGCCCATGAACCGTGAACTGAACCCAATGTGGTCGAAAATTATTAAAGCCTTGACACGAAATTCGCCATGTGGCCTGTTTGTATTGGCCACAACGCGTCATGTCCGTTTTTTAAAGTGCTAATGCCAAGACGCGAAATTCGCGATATGACCGTATGGAGGAAGCCACAATGGATTGTTGTTTTGAGCCTAACACAATAACCTACATACATAGTCCACAAACATACCTATAATAGAATACATATTCCTAGGGTTTATCAAAAGGGTGGACCCTAATGTTATTACAATCTAGCCTTGTATAAAGGTAGACACTAAGTAATAATAACGAACTATTACATAATCTTATAATGTAGAGCAGTGTAGGTAGGTGTACAAGTTGTAGATCGTGGGTTCAAACCCAGGTAGATAATCCCAATCTGTAGTGCTTTTCTAAAAAAATCTCACAATGACAACTTAGTTGAAGTAAATATGGAATGAGCTGGCAATCTGTCCAATCAAGGTGGAATCATGTTGAGATGTTTACAGAATATACCAGCTGAACCATAAGTCTGCTATCAAACTTCATCCAAATGTTTGGGACATTTTGGACAACCAACTAGAACTTTCGAGAAGACCAGTAGTGGCCCAGGTGGTTATAGCCCCGACTTACATGTCATAGGTCGTGGGTTCGATCTTAGGTAGGCGATTTACTTTGTGTAAATTATTCCATCACCACTTCGATATTGAAATCAAAGTTTTTTTTAATAATTTTGTGACTTTTCATAAACAAAAGAATCAATCTTATACTAGAAATTAGATTAGTACTAGATTAGGACCTAATTAAGTACTATTTTGCATAACCTGCTATCTTTGATATAATTTTAATTTGTGTTTCTGATTCAGATAATTATATTTATTTGCATTATCAAGAATTGCTTCTTACTTTTTGACTTTATTATGTAACTTTGTTACTGTAGTCTGTGTGTCAGTGGAGGAAGCTGTTCCTGGCTCCCTTCAATCCCAGGAATTGTCGCAAGGCTAACCTAAACCTAACTGAAATCGAAACTTATATCTATATGCAGGCAAACGAATTTAACTAATACACAATGTACACTCACACAATTATACACACTCACGCACACATACACACACATTCGAAACACACTTGCATAAATCGCATGTTCAAGTGCACTTTTTGTGTTTTCTTTTCTTTACATTTTTATTTTATTATTCTGATTTCAATTATATACTCCGTACAATGTTAAGTGGAAGAGCAGTCACCTAAAACAAGCATCTTCTTGCTTAAACGGTGGTCCGAATCAGCTTTATGTAATTGAAACAATTATTTTTAATATCTAGTGAATCTTTGACCTTGAAGTCGTACCTTTCTGTCATAAAAAGGTTTAAACTTCAGCATTCACATCAGCGTCGATCAATGCCGATATTGAAAATGATGCTGAAGTTCCACGGATGCTGATGTTCGTAACAACCCCAGTTCGGATTAATTTGTACAGAAAAAATCAAAATAAATCTTATATTAGTTATTTTGATTTTGAATGTACCAATTTGGGACTACTGGATTTATCAAAGTACTGAAGTGAAAGATTACTTTGAATATTCAGGTTTTATTTATGCTAAAATGTTTTCAATTCACTTCACATTTGTCCTCAAATGTCAGTTTATTGTGCTTAACTAGCAAGAAACTTATTTAAATTTTTTCAAGATCTGCAAGTTAGTACAGCATCAAACATTAAACAGCTGATTTCTGAATTGAGTATTTGAAGTTAAGAATGTGTCAAACTTTTTTTCAAATTTGGCTTTAATGCCAAACTGCGAAAGGCTTTCAAGCTAAAGTACGGTTAAACAAATACTCAACTTCTTAATTTAGAAATGGGGGACAAAAGTTGTGTGAGTACAATGAAAATTTAAAAAAGTATTCTCCCTAAATATACCACATGGTGCTTTATTTACCTTCTAACTATCTTGCCCTCTCGAACTAACTTAGGACCTTCCTTTCTTGGTCGCCCTGGCCCCCTACGGCCTGATGTGAAGAATGGC
This sequence comes from Orthosia gracilis, assembly GCA_947562075.1. Taxonomy (NCBI): domain Eukaryota; kingdom Metazoa; phylum Arthropoda; class Insecta; order Lepidoptera; family Noctuidae; genus Orthosia; species Orthosia gracilis. The sequence continues at coordinate 43,141,772 of OX387272.1, read as the reverse complement.
CGTGTATAGCTCTGGTGGTGGAAGAAGGCAGGTTGTGACACTCCGCCATGGGGAGATGCTGGTTCCTCTCCCCGCGGTGAAGATGCACATGATGTAGGTGTTGATCCAGGTCCTCCAGTGTAGAAATCTAAAATATATTTTCACCATTAGTTCTTTACTATAATTCAGAAGGCTTTAATTTAATTTCTTTTTAAATGTAAAATATTGCAAAAAAAATATCTATTTACAAAATACAACAACAAAAAATAAACACAAACAATTTCATAGACAACAAACATTTAAACTGCAATAAATTAAATAATTTGAGCAACTTACAAATTGAATAAATTTAATGTGGTATCAAAGATCTTCCCAAAGAATCCAAACAAGGACTAAGGTCCACAGGGCAGTGTGATATACAAACATACAGCAAGATACATTTGCATAGCATGCATATTATTTTAGTTGTTTATGTTCTGGATACAAATTGATAGACCAATGAATAAGTTAGGATAAAGTTATTCTCACCTGACGACGGCGGGGCTTCGCCTTCCTCTTCAGATCCATCGTCAGCCAGCAAATCAACGTCCAAAACGGTATCGTCCTGTACGTCCATCTAAAATGTAGAAATATAGAATCACAGACGCGAAACACTCCACTATTTGTAAATGTTTTGTGGTTATGACGAAATTATTTACAACTAGCTTAAAATCGAAGTAATGAGACCGCCATAATGAACGAGAACGACAAGTGTATTCCATAGTAAACTTCTAAACTTACCGCAACACGCTGCGATGGACTCAAAACTAGTCAAATTCAGGAAAGAAAACTTATGAACGGTAATAAAATCATTTTTCTATTTAAAATTACATTGAAAACACAAAAACAGAAAAATTATACGACTCGCGAAAAGCGAACGAAACGAAGCGCATAATAGTGATGTCATGTCAACCCAACCGAATAAAACCGGAAAACCGATTATTTTTTGATCAAGCAACTAAACGAAAATCGATTTCTAGTGTCGTCTAGCTTTACATAAACGCAAGTGTTTACCAAACTTGTGAAGCCGGCCTTAATTATTTTGTTGCTGGGCTGGCGTTGTACGGTAGTACTTAAGCGTTTATTACACTACACGAGAGCCCTAAATACCGTGCCGATGCCTCTACGGTCGCTATTATGGGGACCCTAAATTCCTAACATTTATTACACCTCCCTAATTTACGTCTAGGGCCCTGAATACCGTGTAGTGTTAGAAGCACTTTACTTTATATTGATGTACTTATTTCTATCAGGTCGTCCATACTTTAAATTCTTTAAATCGAGACGATAAACAAATGTAAACATAAACGAATGCGGCTCTGACGCGTTAAGAAACACTCTTACGTGTCGTGGCGTGGCGTGGCGCCTTCTGACGCAGTTGATTGGCTACAAAACTCGTTGTGTTATAACGTAGGCTGAAACAGAGTCGTTTGGTTGGTGGATCCTGCGCCACGCCACACCACGACACGTGTTGCGTTCAAACCTTCAAACCAACACTCAAGGCGGAACCACACTTACGTAACATGGCGTGGCGCGGCGCGGTTTTCACCAATCAATTGACTCTGTTCCAGCCTACGTTATAACGCGACGAGTTTTATAGCCAATCAACTGCGTCAGAAGGCGCCACGACACGCCACGCCACGTAAGTGTGGTTCTGTCTTTAATAATAATAACTTTCATTTATAATGTTTTTTTTTTTTATCCGTGAAGAACCAGTTAAAGTTATTCTTTGAAAAAACGTAGACAAATAATGGAATTTCTTTCGTACATAACTCACTTTCAGTCGCTAAGATTTCGCCATTGTTCTTTCAAGTTCATAAGTAGTACATAGTACATATCATATTATGTAAAAAGACCTGTGTGGACTGTGGAAGAGGATGGAGAGACAAACAGACAATCACGTGAGTGACAGCAATAGGACCCCAGTATACAATAGTAATCTTTAAAAATACGGCACCTTAAAAATGTTAAACTGATGAATTAATTTTGTGAAATGGAACGTAGCACGGGTTGCCTACGTGTTTGCGTTTTCATTGGTTTATTTTTTATTTTGACACCGATTTGTTGTTTTCATGCGTACATGAGATAAGATAGTGTGAAAGTGTGTTTGCACATTCTGTGCCTGTGTGTGACTGTACACACTAACACAACTATACTACACATCGTAAGCAGAGACTTTGTCAAAGACACTACGATTTATTATCTCACTCACACAGAAACACTATCAAGAGTTGGTTGACTTGTTTGTTGGTGGGTGTATTACGATTACGATACGTGTCAGAAGTCATTAAAACTTAGCATTAGCACAGCACGTATTAGCTTAATACGGTATTAATTACAAATCAAAAACCATGAAATATAACTTGGTTTCAACAATACTTGTGTTAATATTTAGCATATCATGTGAGTCTTCACTATTCGAAAGTGATTCTTGCTATTCATTCGGAAGCGGCAATGTTTTCCCCGGCGGTGCAAGAAAAATTGATCACAAATTACAATTTACTAAGGCGATGAGTGAGTATTTATGTCACCAGTCGGTAAATCAGGATATTTATAAAGTATTAATGATACAAAACTGTTAAACTTTTCGTTTTTTTCTCATACATAATTCCCAGTCTCAAAACCGGCGCCGGAATGGGAAGCTACTGCAGTTATCAATGGGGAAATTACTCAACTTTCATTGTCAAGCTTCAAAGGGAAATACTTGGTATTCTTTTTCTACCCATTGGACTTGTAAGTAAATGCTTAATTATAGATACAGCAAAAAAAAAAGTTTTAAACAGTCTTACAGACCAAATTATATGATTTCATCAATTTTCCCCCTTTGGGATATTCAACACATTATGGAATAGTCACTAACGTTGGATAGTAGAATTTTTGAAATAAATTATTTAAGACAATTAAAGTTTATTTTTGTTTCAGCACTTTTGTTTGTCCTACAGAAATATTGGCATTTTCTGAAAGAGCAGAAGAATTCAGGAAGATTAACACAGAAGTGGTAGCATGCTCTGTTGATTCTCATTTCACACATCTTGCATGGATAAACACCCCTCGCAAAGAAGGAGGCCTAGGAAAAATTAATATTCCACTATTGAGTGATTTAACTCACTCCATTGCTAAAGACTATGGTGTTTATCTAGAAGATGTTGGCCATACCTTGAGAGGATTGTTTATTATTGATGAGAAAGGTATTCTGAGGCAGATTACAATGAATGACTTGCCGGTAGGACGATCAGTTGATGAAACTTTAAGGCTAGTGCAAGCATTCCAATACACAGATAAGCATGGCGAAGTATGCCCGGCTGGCTGGAAACCGGGGCAAGATACGGTGCGTATCGAAACAAATTGATTGATAATAATTCTAGATAACATATCAATTTATATTTTTTAATCTATGTTTACTTTTAACTGCTTCTAGATAAGTAATTAATGTATTTTTATCACTTACAGATAATACCCAACCCAGATGAAAAGAAGAAGTATTTTGAAAAAGTGGCAAAAAATTAGAGAAAGTTTGAAAATTATGGTAGGATAAACCCGGCTATTAAAATTTACACACTATTGTAATACTGATATCACTAATTTATAATTGACATTTGTATAGATCTTGTTTATTGAAACAAATCCTGGTTTCTAAAATAATAATATTGTCTTGAGGAATACCTAAAGAATTCTGAGTAAGTTAAGGGAAATTATTACAATCACAAGGTCATTTACATTGATTAATTTTAAACAATAAGGAAAAAATACTCTTAAAAATTGTATCAATATATTGAAATTAAACATCTGTGTTAACATTACTACTTAAAGATAAGCTGCAATGAACTAATTAAAAACATTTTACACAAAAATAATGAAAGTTACTATGCAAAGTGAAAACTCTATTTTCTTAGCAATCATCACATCACCAGTATGATTTTAACATCACTGTTACACAAGACTGAATACTTAATTTGAAATTAAACATAACTGTTTGATAAGTAGGCATTTTGTAGGCGTGTTAAATAGATAGGTAGGCATAGTATCAGAACGTAAGTACAGCAAGATAGATTATTTTTGTAAAATTTAATTAAATATATAACTAAATGTTCTTAATAAAATGATTAAAAACTTTAGTAGATATTTTATTTTTTATTATATAAACGGAATTATCCTACCCTGCAGACAATACGATAAAAAAATTTTGTAAATTAAAAGATTTCTGGTTACAAGACAATAAACAGCCTTCTTGTAAACTAACTAAAAACGTACCACGGTTTGTCGACCTATTTTAATTCAGTCTACTTCACAAATTGCAAACACCATTTATAATGTCATTAGGTAGTGTTAGCATCTTCCATAGGGTAAACATTTTGCGCCACCCTGTATAAACCAGTGGGAAATAATGCTGATTACCTATATTTTATTTCAATATTGTGTTCTAGGTTCCCAATATATCATATTCATAACAAACTCCTCCTTGGTAGCGAGTTTATGGCACATGAATTAATGTAAGTCGTATCGGCTAAAGTCCAATTATTGGATGCATATGAATATGTAAACATACGAGGCCATGGAGAAAATTTAAATGAATTCGAGGTAGGTAAGCAAAATTAAACCATTATTTTCTGAAAAATATATTAGCTTCGGAAGATTTGTTCTGTCTGTCACATGCTAATAATTCACCTTTAGTCAGATATTTACAGTGGTTAAAACCACTAACTTAAACTTTGGTAGGTTTAATAGCCTACTAGAAAATTAAAGAGTCATCAACCTAAATAGGTAGTTACCAAATTTTTTATGTATTAGCAAGGGGGTATCCCAGGAATCTCGATATCGACTGGTAGTTAGGTGATAAGTTGTATGCAAACAATTCTAATAGGTTTTAAAAACTGAGACAGTAATAAAAAACTTTTTACAAAAAAATACATTAGTTTTTTTGACACCTTCGACTTCCGAAATTGAAGTTATATTTCACTTTGTAGTGTTTATTTTGGAAGTCGATTGTATTTTTTCTTAAAAAAAGTTTTTATTTTTCACTTTTTAGTGGTACTTAATGGACAAGTTCTATAGTAAGGTACCTTTATTGCACACAGTGATGCCAGAATAGATTACATAAATAACATGTAACTTGAACATAACCAGTGGAATGAATGTGTACCAGGGTGAACTGTACACATCTGCGTACCCGTTTAGAGCATACTGGCGTGATGGTATGTTAGGAAATGGTTTAAACAATAAACATACATGCGATTACAGCAATCCCGAGAGATTTGCCGTCATTTATTGAAGAGTTCTGTTATATATCTCCGAAGTTCTTCATCAGATCTTTACCAAATTTAAGCAATCGTGGACAGCCTGTCGGAGACTTCGCTATCAGGGTTCACGTATGTGGCGACCAGGGATGTTGCGGATGCCGATTTTTTCACATTCGCGGATGTGAATGCGGATGCGGATTTTTGAAGGCTCACATCCGCGAATGCGGATGCGGATGCGATCTAATTATCAATATCATGGCATTTCACTCAAACAAAATGATGCCCCGTCTCGCTGGCGCAAGTGCGACTGCTATGCGTGGGGTCCTGAGTTCGATTCTCAGGTCTGGCAGCATTATTGTTTTTTTCCATAAGGAACTTCTCCGCGTCAGCCTGAAATTTAGAAATTGCCGGTGTGACACTCCCAGGTCTCGGAAAGCACGTTAAGCCGTTGATACTGTCTGTTCGAAAAAAGTTTATTCCGAAATGGTCCCACCATTGCTAATGCTGTCCACGATTGCTAATGCTGAAGCACTTATACATAATTAGTTTTTGAGGTGTTCAGGGTGAGTAAATTATTGTTCAGCCATTCAGCAACCCCAGCCATGCCTTTGAAGCATCCCGCCTAACATGGCTCCAGAACTTTCCTGAGAACACAATTGCTGTGTCGTCGGCTTATGAAAATACTTGTGCGTTAATTATTTTAATTTTACACAGATCGTTTATGTATACTAGGAAGAGGCTGAGACCCAAAACGCTACCCTGTGGCACGCCGTATGAGACTTCTACGTCCTCGCTGATGTGTTGCCAGTCTAACCCTCTGTTTCCTATTTGAAAGATAATCTTTCAGAAGATTGAGTGGAGTACCCCTTATTCCAATTTTTTCGAGCTTGTTAACAAGGATTGGGACAGGGACGGTGTCGACTGTCGAATGCCTTTTTAAAGTCTAAAAAGATGGTGTGTTAAAATAAATGTGAGTTAAGAGCAGTATCTGCATCTTCTGTTGATATTTTATGCCTGAAGACAAATTGTGTCGAGGATAGAATTTTAAAAGTATTTAAATATTTAAGAAGTCTAACATTTACATTTTTTTCAAAAATTTTGGATATAGCAGGCAGAACAGATATAGGTCTGTAATTGTTGACGTCGTCTGTCCTCACCCAATCTGGATTAATAATAGAAGCTCTAGCTTTAACTATTTAAAAAAATGTTCGAAACACAACCAATTTTTGGAACCGTGTTCCTTATCGCTCTGTTATAGTTCAGATTTGTTTGCGGGCTGCAGGACTAAACCAAAAAAAAATATAAATGATAAAAACGGAATGATAAATGATAAGAACAGGATAGTACAAGCGAAGATCCCGTTGATGATTGATCCTCCTTTTTTTTACGCTAGCTTTAGTTTAATATTATAATTTTTGAGTGCTTTCGAAAATCATCTAATTTAATAATTAGCAAAAGAAAACGACATTATTGTATAACAATTGAATGCAAAACTTTTGTTGAGAGTTTTAATCAGATTCATCGATTTTTGATATTGAGTCTAGGGAATCGGAGTTGGCAACACTGCCAACGACAGAGCTGTCCAAGGTCCGGTGTGCTTAATCCGGGTTTTTTAACGTACTTACTCACTGACAACGTAAACGATCTCGTAAGTCAAAATGTATACAAAAAAAGTGATTTCTCCTTACTGTCACCAGACGCCGCATAACCAGTTTAATCAAAGGCCTTATAGGTATTGTTTAAATACAAATTGACGTTTACGTTAACGTGATTGAGCGTGAGTAAAAACTTGCACTAAGACCTCTGAGGCCTTGGTGCGAGTTTTTTTTACTCACGCTCATCTCTTTTTTTGTATAAATTTTGTCTTATGAGATCGTTTACGTGAGTAGTTAAAAAACTCGGAATAAGCACACAGGTGGCCATATTCTGGTCGGACAAAAAGTCGAATCGACAAAGAAATGAAGAAAGAAACACACGTAAAGAGGAAATTACAGGCACGGACGTTTATACAGTTCGCTAAAATTACAGGTCTTTTCTAATTAATCACACATTCGGTTTTGGGATGTTTGGCAAACGTTTGTGAAGCCGGCATAATATTGGCTGATTACCTTTTTTTGGGGGGCGGCAGCAGAGAAAGGCAGAAGTTGGCAGAAAGAGGCAGAGGTGTCAACAAAATTGACAGATGAAGTTTGTTTTGTTGAGAATTTATTTTTTGCCTTTCTATGATCTGAGTTTATTGCCAATAATATAAACAGAAAGATTTATATTTGAGATTTATTATTATTATCAGGGAAAGTAATGTCATCAAAACACTAGCACCACAGGCAAGCTATTTAATTTACTATTTTAATCAATATTCCTTGTTTTAACACAATTGATTTGATAATGTTTTTCCAGTATTTCATTTTTTTTTTACAATGAGTGAAGAAATTTAGAGGCTCATGATGTTTTCATTTCCTCCTTCCATAATTTCTTTTCGAAATGCTGTTATTACAGCGAAAATACGTACGTATCTGGGCTAAGTACCTGATTATACAAAAATCGTGCAATTTTTTTGTAATGATATATTTCTTTCACTTTGGGTTGGCCTTAGTATCCAGGATCCCGATTTTTGGGGTAGTTGTTTTTATAAGGGTCGGTCGATCCCCCCAAAACCCTAGCCGTAGATAAAACACTTAGCAAACGCGTAGTTTTTTATCTTTGTTTTTACAGTTACGTAAAAAGGAACGTCATTATGCGTTTAAATGTTCGTTTTTAAGTTTTGTTGTTTTTTACTTATTTGTATTTTTATAATTTTTAATCGTTTATTACAAAATAGATATAAAAATAGGTCGATCACCCCGAACTCACGTAATCTTTTGGCTGCTGTCCCTAGAGTGTATATAAAAACGGAGGCGCAAAAAAACGCAATAAACAGTGTTTAAACCAATTTTAAGTTGCTTCTGCATTGTCTTCAGAATTGGTTCCTATCCTTTGTTACGTAAAGGGAAATGGGGTTGCACTTCCCGCAGCGCCGGAGACCATGCAGGAGCAACTCAGTGTTTTATATACTGTTTATTGCGTTTTCTTGTGAACATATCCTCAAAACTTAAATATTATGAAATCTATTTATTTGCTAGATTTAGGCGGAAAAGGGGGTACTCACTAGACCCCATTAAAAACCTCAAAATCGGTAAACTGGATACTAAGTATTTCCCAAGAAGATATCAAATCTGACCCAAATAGCTTTCTAATTATTAAAAACTAGCATCTGCCCGCGACTTCGTCCGCGGAAAATTTCTTGTTTAAACATAAGATTACACTCGACACTACTGTAGCTTCCCATTAGTAAAATAATTTTTGGAATCGGATCAGTAATTTCGAAGATTACCGAAGTTCTCTTGTCTGCTCAAGGTTAATCCCTTAGTTGCTTTTTACAGCACCCTCGGGTTGAAATGGTACGATGACATTATATATTATTATGTATATTTTAATCCATCACAACACGGATACTAATAAAATTATATGCTTTAGTATATAAAAATACAAACCATCAATTACTATTATATGTATAATTTAAGTTAGGTACCTATTTAATTTAAAGCTTCTCTGTATACAATGTTTAAGGTTGTTTTATTTTCCGGTAGCAAAATAATCTGCTTTTCGGATGATCCAACTCTTGATAGACCAACATATAATTGCCCATGGGAAAAACATTCTGTTCGTAGGTCAATGCCAACCAAAGAGAATGTTTGTCCCTGGGACTTGTTAATAGTCAGGGCAAATGATGTTTTTATTGGAAACTGGAGTCGTTTGAACGATATAGGTAGGTCTGTCGGAATCATTGGAATTCTTGGAATGTGCGCCAACTGGCCAGCTCCTGGGCCGATGAGAATGGTCGCCACAATTAGGTTATCTTTTAAATCTTTTATTAGTAGCCTTGTGCCATTGCACAGGTTAGGTGGGCTTAAATTTCTTAAAAGCATGATAGGCGTTCCGGTTTTCAATAGCAGTTCGTGAGGTGGCAGGCCAGATGGTTTAAGGGAATTTAAAAATTCCTGCGGATAGTGGACTGCATCTTCGATATTACACACTGTATCAATGGACTTGTAGATTTTGCCGTGGCCGGGGACTTTTTGCAAAATTAGATTATTGATTTCATTGACTGTATCGTTCCTTGGTGAGACGATAGCCCTTGAACAAAGCCAATGAATGTCCCTATCTAGTAAATATTCAAGGTCAGGATATACTGCATCTATAAGCTGCTGCAGACTGTGAACTATACGACCCAGAGACTCATTTATAACGATTTCCGCAGAGTTAGCGCCCAAGGTTCGAGAAGAAAAAGATCCTTCTCCAACTTTGAGCAGCTGTTGTGGAAAATCGTTATCCGTATTTCCGAAAACGTGGACTCTCATGTTCGTACGTAAATTTAAAGTTTGAATTATACTCCATAGGGGCGATGATTTTAGACATGCCTGTATGATATCTGCACGTGTCCCTTTTGTGATGACAGGAAGTGTCTGGCGAAAGTCACCTGCAAACACAAAAGTGACACCACCCATGACAGCGGCTGAGTTTCTCAAGTCCTTAAGTGTTCGATCCACTGCTTCAACATGAGCTCTATGACTCATGGTACATTCGTCCCACATTATCAACGACGTATTCTGTAACAACTGACCAATGGGCCCATTTTTGCGTATCGAACATACCGACTGTTGCTCCAATGAAACTGTCAATGGGAGTTTGAAGGTAGAGTGCGCAGTTTTACCGTCGCTCAATAAAGTAGCAGCAATCCCAGAAGAAGCCACTGCCAGAGCTATTTTCCCGGATTGCCTAACATATGCTAATATTAAATTAGCGAGGAATGTTTTCCCTGTACCTCCTGGGGCGTCCAAAAAAAATATTTTTCCTTTATTATTCGTTACGCTGTCAATAATTGCATCAAAAGCCTGTTTTTGATCTGTGACTAACTTGGGCAAATTTTCATTTACAAAAGTAGCCAATTCACTGATGTTGTGCGGATGTACCAACATTTTATCTATTGCATCATTTACAGGGCGAACCGGAGAGGGTAATCCGAAGTCACTCAATGCTTTATCATTCAATGCTAAAAGTTTATTTTCAATTTGTATTAAACCTTCATTGTACATAACATCATTAAAAGGCATGGTAAAGTCCTGATTTTGCTGTCGAATCCCATGTCTAATATCTTCACAAAAATCGTCTTTGAAGATATCCCATAGTTTTAATGGTTCAGATGGCTGACAAAATAGCAGTATCACCACAAATAACTCCCTAAGTTTCAATGAACATTGCGACATCGAAGCTTCTCTTAAAGTCTTCTCCCAGTGATCATCATTTTCCAGCAAACCTCTGTCCCGGCAAGCAGCTTGATATGTCTCCTTGACAACTCCATTTATAGTTTTCAAATCTTCGAATGAAGTGGGACCGCGTACGTGATGCAATAAAATTCTAAGGTAAAAGCATTCTGACTGTGACGGATGTACACTGTAAACTCTTCCCAAAGCTTCATCTCTTTTTATATTTGGATGCCCATCTACGTCTTGACCGCGCCTTCGTCTTGAAAATTTGTTATTAGCCCACGTGTAATAGTGTGGAACTTCGTGGTACAACAACGTTTTTGCAAATTCGTCAGTATTGCAGAGCTCAAAAAACGCTAATAGAGTGGTTTTGCGCGGATTTTGGGCAACTTGTCGCGCAGTTCCTGGTGTGAAATACACTCTTTGACCGTTTTCTAAGTGCACGGCCAAATGCACGATCGTGGGATGCCGGTCGTGGATCTGAAACTCGAGTATTCGCCAGACGGCTTCCGATGTACTTATATACCGCCCATTTAAATAATTTTCCACCTCATCATGCGGATTTCTAACGCTGAATGTGGCTTGATCGGAACCCTTATTAATATATTTACATATGTATTTTATAGCCTGAACTGAATGGCAGTATTCGACGTTTATGTGGGCGTTAAATGACCTGCACAACATTGGAGAGTATGGTACAATCCATCTGTTATCTATTGTAATCGGCCTCCCTCTGATGTTCACAGTTGCGACCTGACCACCATTTTCAGCATCACGACGACGATATACAGGATAACCATCCTCGCCTGTCTGAGTATCGGTGGCGAATCGCCGAGGATATTTCTTTGAACATATACCGTTCTTCATACACGGTGATGATAAATTGTGCTCCCCACAAGGTCCATGGATCATATTTTTGGTGATAATATCGAATAATATTGGGTCATCATCTTTGTTGGGTAGTTCGGCAACTATTATACTGTCTATTTCATCTGGTTGTATTTTTTGTTCAAACCAAAACAGCATATGACAGTGTGGTAGTCCGCGTTTTTGCCATTCGACACTAAGCATATGGCATTTGACTTTGCCGAATACCTCGTCTTTAATGAACAACTTAATCATTTTCTTCATCTTTAAATGAAAAACCCTAGCAATGATGTCATGACGGTCGAAAGAACGTTGGCCAGCAAATAGCTCTTTCTTAATTTCTGGCCACTCCGGATTGCAAGTGAACGTCACGAATAAATCGGGTCTTCCATAGTTGCGTACATACGTCATTGCATCTTGGGTTTTTTCATGCATGTAACGCGGAGAGCCGGTGAAAGATGCAGGCAAGATGACATGTTGGCCAATATTTGCAGCGTTGACATTAGCATCTTGATTTAAAGCGTCTCTTAAATGGATGTAGTCGTCAGCTCTCAGTTGTTGTTGATTGCGACTTATGTAATTTAGTCTCTCTGTTATCATTTTAGCCATCATGTCAACACAGTATTGACTAAACAAATCCCTATAATAATGAAGGGGATTAAAACTGTTGGCCCTGGTCATCAATCTATACATATAAAATTGCATACACGAAACTGTTTTATTTCGCGCTGAATTTTGTAGAGGGATAGTCAAATAATAACCATCTTCACCGTTAACAAACATCAAAGGGTATTGTAAGGGATCGTAAGCTCTGTGTAATTCAGAAACTCTTTTCAGTTGACCATCTTTGCAGTGAAGGACTATATCTTTAGGTCCCTTATCTTCGTCCACCAATAATACTGCAACTTCGTTTGCTGTAGGTGAATTGTATCTTCCACGATGTTGATTTTGTGGAGTGCGGTCAGCGTGAATGATTAACTTTAAATTCTCAGATGAAGAGTTATGTTCTAAATTGTATTTGAAGCTGCGAATATAGATGTTATGGCTATTTAACGACGTCTGTAAATCATTGATTAAATCAATATTTAGGTTAGGAGCAATATTAGACCGCAACGAAAGTTGGTCGGCATCAGAAACGAAATAAATTTGTAGAAACTGCGGGCTTTGCCCTGACGAAGGAAGTAGACTACCAATCAAATGATAAACTTGCCCTTCTACTTTAAATGTAGGCATAAAGTTCCCTTCGCGAATTTCTTTAGCACCGAACGACGTCATTTGAAAGAGCGTATTATACTTGCGTATGTTTTTTAAAAAATGCGCAGATAATGGATGATTGCCCATTAATAGATCTTTTATTGGTTGTGGCGGTACCTGGATATCAGGAAGAACCACTTTTCCTGCAGCACAACACATACCATTTGGTTCATCGCTCCATTTATTCGCAAAACACTTAGGACATGTTTTATTCATTTCGCCTATTTTCACAGTGCTTTGTTGAGCATAATCTATATTGGCTTCGTAATTGAAGGCTGATCTATTTCTTTGAGCTAAATTCCGATTACGTGCTCTGATTGTAGCTGCTCGCTGTCTTTCTGTTGCTAGGCGCTGCGAGCGCTCAGCGCTAGTCTCCCTATCCCTTGTTTCAGAGACATGCTGCCTTAAATCAGATAGACGCTGCGTACGTTCAGCGCTAGATTCCCGAGCACGGGCCCTCGATGTTATTACATTTTGGCTAGCGAGCCGCTGCGAGCGCTCAGCGCTAGTCTCTCTATCCCTTGTTTCAGAGACATGCTGCCTTAGGTCAGATAGACGCTGCGCACGTTCAGTGCTGGTTTCTCGAGCACGGGCCCGCGACGCTATCTCATTTTGGCTAGCGAGCCGCTGTGAGCGCTCGGAGCTAGATTCTCTAGCGCGTGCTTGCGAAATATATTCTCTATTTCTCGAGAGGCGCTGCTCATTTTCAGAGACAGATTCTTCCGTACGGCGTACTCGAGCTGCTCTTGTCTGTGATGTCTGCCGGTACAGTTGCGATTTCCTTTTAGGCATTCTCTTTTCTTTAATATTTAACAAACTACGCAAACTTGAAAACAATTATGAACAAAGGGAAAGCGACTCGACCACCTCTATAAATAAACAAAACAATGGTAAATTAAATTCGTAATATTGTTTAACGAAATTACGATATTAATTTTGAATATTATTACGCTAAAACGAAGAACGAACATAAAAACGTACAACGAAATGAACAACGAAATTACGGTCGGTATTCCCAAATTCCGATTAGGAGAACGAATCAACGAACAACCAAACGAACGAAACAACCAAACAAACGAAACAGAAACCGATAAGCAACAAACTGACATACAACAATTTGAACACCAATTAACGACAAATAAGGTATAAATAATTCGAGAGGGTCATCAATCCACGGAAAATCTTAACACCGCGATTCAGAAAAATGACGTATTTGCAGAACGCCATCTATGGGCAAATGGATAAAACGTCCGCACAAAGCATGTCTAGAGCTCTATGAATGAAAATTGTGCTGGTGGCATTTTGCGTTTTAGTAATTTTATATTATCTCCGAAACTGTATGACCAATTGACATACTGTAAATGGCAAATATTATCTGTATGATGTCCTTGTGATGCTGAAATAATTTATTGTGATAAGAATTAAAATTTTGTTGCTCAAATAATCAACCAAACGTAAGTAAGCCGAAAAAATACTTTTTTTAAATAATAAAAGGAGTATAAAAGATAAAATATAAAAGATAGAAGTATGGTATCGCGGACTTTTTTGTAGAAATAATTAAGACGAACCAGGTTGCCATACATTGTTTATAATTTTAAGCAGCTGTTTAGGCAGCGCATGCAAATAATTCAATTTTATGAGGTCTTTCTTTCCGACTTGCTAGACAAAAGTTGTGATAGCTCGGTTAATATACATGTTATAAAAATAATTTATAGCCTATAGCACTCAGGAATAATGTAGCTTTCTACCAGTGAAAAAATTTTTAGATATGGTTCATAAGTTCCAGAGATTACCCCCTACATACAAACTTACAAACTTACAAATTTTACCTCTTTATAATATTAGTATAGATAAAATGCATTAGCTTATATGTGTTTAGTTTTCTTGTAACGTCAGATGTAACTTATAAATTAAAATCAAATTTAATATCATTTCTGTTAATTTTATGTAATTAAAGCAGTTATGTCTGAGTCGCTATTGCTAAAACCTATTTTTTTTACTTTTATATTAAAAAAAATATATAGTAGATAGTCATCAGGAGGTTTAAATGCAAGAATCAAGAAAAATCTATTTTGTTCCAAACTTCCTTTAGCATTAATACCATATAAGAGTAGGTATTTATCATAGGATTTTAGGTTCTGCATTTCCGTTAGTTAAAGAGTAAGTAGTAATTAACACCATAAATAGTTAGATAGCAGTAGATAATTTGTAAACTATAAGTAAGTAACAGCAGTATTGGCACTTTAGTTGAATTACTGCAGCAAATACTTGTGTTCTTTTATAAGTTGACATTTTACTGTAAGTACATCACTATAGGTACGTCACTGTACATTTGTGTAGCAGGCAGAACAAAATCAACTAGAACGGGTCCTAAAAGAGTGGTGAGCTACGAGGACATGCTGCAAATGATCCAAGAGCCAAAGAAGGTAATCATTGATGTCCGCGAGCCCAATGAGATAGCTAGCACCGGCAAGATACCGTCCAGCATCAATATTCCACGTAAATTATTTATCTGTTTCCTTTTCGTTCATCATATAATCACGGGTTGTTTTTTTTTGCAGTGAAGTCCAAGCTGTACTACGCTTCGTCAGGTCTACGCCGCAAGTACCAACTTAATAAAACCTTTCTAAACATATCTGACATTGTTACAGTGCCACGTGTCCACGAAACATTAGCGTCCATGTCTCAGGATCACTTCAGGCGCCAGTTTAACCGTGAGAAGCCAACGGTTGAAGATGAACTTGTCTTCTATTGCCGGTCCGGCAGACGGTCTAAACAAGCCCTAGAAATGGCATTACAGTTGGGTTACAAAAAGTGGGTGTCATATAAATTTTACATCGAGTTCCTAACACAACAAAATAAACCGTAAAATGTGGGTATAATATAGATAGGTTTCTCTGCTGAACCCGAAGGGAACAAAAAAGCTAAATCAAAATCGGTTCATTTTTTTAGGAGATATGATGCCACTGACATACACGCACACAGTACACACGTCAAACTTTTTGCACTCCTCTTTTTTAGTCGGGGTTTAAAAACAGGTGTGAATAGATTATACTTTATTGTACACCAAAAAATGAAGTTTCACATCTCTTTTGCACTGATGCGGCGCGGCGGCGGCCTTGTTAGGTACCAATGGCTGTTAATGTTTCTGTCAATTTACTATATTATGTAGACTGGCTTCTGTAAAATAAATCTTTCAATAGCTTTTACCACCTTTTGATAATCGAGTTTTGATAAAATTGTACTCGTATTATGTAAACTTAAACACACTAAGAAGGTATAACTACTTGTTATTGTCACGCATGTTTTGGCTCGTTATTTTTATGACCATTTTATGGATTTAGTGCCAACACACAGAGTAGTATTTCGTCACAACGTAATAGTCGGCGAAATATGATTTTAAAAGTGTGCGAAACGTCGCGTCTCATGTCATCTTGTTTTGAGCTGATCCTAAGAGCCAAGTTCGTTTGTGATATGTGAACTTGATAACCCAGCTGAAAATTTAACTTAATTTAAAGAAGTCAGTAAAGGAGACAGACTGAATTATATCAAATTATTATTTTCTATGTTTTTAGGTCCAAACATTATTTGGGAAGCTGGAACGAGTGGTCAAGCAAAAAGAAATAAATGATAATTTCAACATTGAAATTAAATAAAAGATAAATCAAAAGAAAGTGCAATAATTAAATTATATTTTTTTTTAATTCCAAGATAAGTTTATTGATTCGTAATCGACTGTGTATGTAACAATTAAGTTATTTTTATTTTATTTTCTGATGCGTTGTGTTGATATTTTAAATGATATTTTGTTTTATAATTCCTAGATTATATATATGTAATCGACTATGTATGTGACATTTTAAATGACAACAATTGTTTTTATAATTCCGAGATATTCTTAATCGACTGTATATGTGACAAATAAGTTATTTGTGATTTTTTTTTATTTTCTGATGCCTTGTTAGTACTTAGTCAATGACAATTATTGTATTGTAATTTCAAAAAATAATGTTTTTGCATGCCGTAAGGCAGAATGTAGCGGCAACACCCAATTCTGTACCATCTTAAACTTGTACCTTATAAACATTGCTGGCAAATATGTAGTCTGTGTGTGTTAGTTATAGTGTCTGATAACTAATATTTGGATGATTAGGGCATTCTCCAGAATAAACACAGCTCTAACGATATTATAAGTTGATTTCTTATTACAAAACGATACAAGGTTTTAACACTAAAGCACGAGCGAGTCAATATTCCTGCCTACTTCATACGTTGTTTAACACGGACTGACGAGGGCGACCGAGGGCCCAACAAGAGCGCGGAGAGGTGAGAGCGGGAGCGTCGTGGCACTCGTGGCGCTACGCGCTCGTTGCGCGGTTCGGCAAACTTTGTTGTTCTTCGGAGACATTTGTTGGCAGAGCAGCCGAACTGTAGGTATAGCCTACAAATAAATAATTCTGATTCTGATTCTGATAATAAATAAATCGTGCTGTTCATTAATATATCCTGTCTTTTTATATTAAATTACGATAGTTTGAATCCTTTAGTTTTCAACACTGAGTTGTACTAAAGTACTTATGTATTGACCCTAATCTCCGCAAAGCCAAGTTGAAGCGACGCGATGCGTCAAATTCTGAAATTCTGTAAGATGTGCGCGAATTCGATCGAATGTGCGTGTTAGAATCATGAATGGAACTATATATAAAAGTATTAATAACTACCAAGATTGCTATCTTGGTAGATATCAATACTTTGAATGTCAAGATGGTTTTTGGTTATTTACTGTGTATCAGAGTTTCAATGTATGTGGTGTGTAAGGGTCCTTCCCTTTTATGAATAAAAGCACAGAAAGGCAAGACTAGGTATTTATTTCAAGAAGGCTTGTGAATGTATTCATATTGAGAAGGCTCAGAGAGCTTATCACCCGGTCGCTAGTTCTTGTGGAGAAGAAGGGCAAGAAACTCCACAGAAGGTCTCACAATATTATAGAATCAAAATAACAAGGATAAGGTAAAGAACATAGACTAGCCCTTAAATCAATTTAACATAACACATTAGGAATAAAGGCCATTATATGATACAGTTTCAACACAACCATTAGCAATAATAAAGTTAAAATATCAAATAATTTACTTTAGCCTTGTGTAGTCGATCTTTCACAAACTATTGATAATTCAGGAATCATAATATTCGGCCTGTACTGGCTTGTAGTTCACAAAAAAGTAAATCAACTTATCAATTAGGTACACAATATTTTATAGTATAGTTTTATTCTATATTGCTTTAAATAATCCCACAATCAGGTTAATAATCAATTCTTATGTAGTGAAACTGTTTCAAAACGTAACAAGACAAATTAAAGAATTTAGTACCGCCTCTTTAGTCATTCTTAATCAATATTCAAAAGAATATAGATACTAACAGATAGTATTGTAGTAATGGTTTCAAATGACTTCTAATACTAAAATAACAATTTATAAAATCCGTTTACATCTTAATGATCATTACAAATTACGTATTTATTTATAAGAATATAATCAATGTGGCTTAAATATAATAAGTTAAGAGTTATTTCCTATACACATAAAAATATTTACTTTGGGTGCTCGCCAAACTTTTGGGCAAAGTCAAAGTGCGAGAACTATACTCTTTTACATTTGTAGTTAGTTGACAACACAATAATAATTTAGTTAGGTAGGTACTTAGACATTTGTCCGTACGTGCCAAGTAAATATGACAGGTAGGTATGTAGTAATTAAACCATTGTGACTTGAAAAATGCAAATTCGTGATTCTGACTCTCTCGTCAATGTTTAGAAATGTGTACTTTACGCTTTGGAGACGGGTCAATATCCTGTGTAATTTTTTTAAGGCTGACGTGACGCATCGTTTTTCTTCGACTTTGTCTTGTGTGCTTTAACCTTTACCGTTAGCAACTTATTTAAGGTGGAAATATTTAAGAAAAAAATATGTATGTATTCGTGTTACTTTTTGACTAATAATGATGCATTTACTATTTACCAATATCAAATATTGCCATACACACTTAAACGGATCACAATTTAGCAAAATCAGAATAGTTTATTTCAAATAAACCTTAGAGGTACTTTTGAATTGTCAAAAAAATAAAAAGATGACTCTAGTTGCAAATTCTTCTCCATCGTTTCCATCAGTTTCTATTACAAGTTTTTGGTTACATCATTCTTGTTGAAAAAATACATATATGTGAGAACGATGTAAAAAGACGTGCACGTAATAGCGTCTAGAGTAACAAACAGTTTTAACAAAATAAAATGCAATTACAGGCCGAGGCAACTAAGTAATGACCAATCCCAACTGATGGCGCCCGTTCACGAACATGACGCATGGATCGGCACCACTCAGCTCAACCATCATGAAGGGAACCGAATGATGCCACTACTCCCTTAATTCTTTAAAATTCTGTTAAAAAACAGAAAAACTAAATTCAACCAACACTTTTATTGACATGAACTATTATCAGGACTTCTTAAGTTTACATCAAAACTCTACACAACTTCTTTATCATAGATAACACACCCTTTCAAAAACTTACATACTAGATAATAAAAAACCAATATATCAACCGAATGAAACGCATTAGCTCATTTTAGCCCGCACTTAAACACTAACACTATCACTAAGACAAAAGTTTTCGCTGACATCGTTCACCATAAACATAAACATACGTAAACATTTTGTGAGTATATCAGCTATTTGTGATCCCGTTGGACGATATTTTACCGATATATTATTCGCATCAATTGCATCTTTAAGATAATAATATTTCACATCTATGTGTTTACTCCTTTTATTCATTATTTCCTTCTTCATTAGCCAAGTTGCTGATTGGTTGTCCACTCTCATCTCAAGTTCTTATTTTTCATTCGTAATTTCGTTTATGAGGTCTCTTATAAACAAAAGTTCCCTGCAACATTCTGCTGCAGCTATAAGTTCTGCTTCCGTACTCGACAGCGCTACAACTGACTGTTTTCTTCAGCTCTATGCCACTGGTCCACCGTTCAACCAAATCACGAAACCCGAAGTACTACTACTAAATCCGAATCACAATATCCTCTGAGCACTTTATCACCTTCACCAAAGTGAATATCTTTATCCTTCGAACAATAACCCACATGAATACTAATATCTGGTCTAGTTTTATTTGACAAAAATATCAATTACCCTATCATCTCTCTGTACCTACAATTCATGAGATTTATTATCAATTTTTATTGATGGATGTTGTTCTTTAAAATAGTTGGACTTTTACATTCTATATTCATTTCTCTAGCATCATTCATGTTAAATTTCTTCACAATCTTCTCAACATACGTTTTCAGAAAAATGTTTACTCCATTTTCTTCTTGTTTTATATCCAAGCCGATGTAATTGGACACTTCTTCACAAATTCTCAATTCGAAAGCTTTTCTTAATGTGTTTATTACGAGTAGGTACATGTAGAAGATCTTCTTCTCTTTCTCCAACGACCAATCCGTCATCCACGTAAATTGCTTTCTCCTTCCATCTCAAAAATACTTTGATCTAATTTTAAGTGTTTAAATCTTATAAGTTTTTAAACTGTCATGGTCACTTACACTAAAATTAACATTATAAGCGGGATATTTACCATGTAACAGTAAAAATGGTAAATATCCCGCTTATAATGTTAGTGTTTAAATCTTTTATTTATTTAACTAAAAATTCTGCAAACTTTAACTGCCGGTTTCTTAGCTCTCAATTATCGGGCTGTTAACGTAATCAGCGAATAATCGCCTGTTGATTCTACTTTCAGTTTCTCAACACCCAACAACTGACTGTTTTCTTCAGCTCTATGCCACTGAAACCAAAACCAAATCAGGAAACCCGAAGTACTACTACTAAATCCGAATCACAATATCCTCTGAGCACTTTATCACCTTCACCAAAGTGAATACCTTTATCCTTCGAACCTTTCAAAATATTTTTAATTGTTTTTGCCTTATTTTATGTGATCACTTAATTTTGGAGAATGTTGATGTCTCGAACAATAACCCACATGAATACTAATATCTGGTCTAATTTTATTTGACAAAAATATCAATTACCCTATCATCTCTCTGTACAATTCATGAGATTTATTATAAATTTTTATTGATGGATGTTATTCTATTAAAAAAGTTGGCCTTTTACATTCTATATTCATTTCTCTAGCTTCATTCATGTTAAATGTCTTTATGATCTTCTTAACATAGGTTTTCTGAAAAAAAATCACTCCATTTTCTTCTTGTTTTATATCCATGCCGATATAATTGGACACTTCTTCACAAATTCTCAATTCGAAAGCTTTTCTTAATGTGTTTATTACATGTAGAAGATCTTATTCTCTTTCTCCAACGACCAATCCGTCATCCACGTAAATTGCTTTCTCCTTCCATCACAACAATACGTTGATTTAATTTTAACTGTTTAACTGCCGGTTCCCTAGCTCTCAATTATCGGGCTGTTAACGAAATCGGCGAATAATCGCCTGTTAATTCTACTTTCAGTTTCTCAACACCCAAATGTGACAAGCGTTTAACAATTTGTCACGTTTGAGAAAAATCTCGAATTAACCACATGTTACAGCAGCTTTGGGTTTCTGAGAACCTTTTTCAATGTTAATCTCTTGTCAATGAGCCTAATTTATAATTGTTGGATATTGTTCAATTATTCGCAGATTAAAATTAATATTATGATTTTAAATGCTTATATTACGATAAAAAAATAATAGGGGTCGGCTAAATCGTTATTACAAACTTTTTAAATTAATTAAATACTTGACACAATTATTATCAAAAATAGTTTTTTGTATGTAGGTAAAAAAAATATAAAACAAAACTGTTACTGATCTGGGAATCGAAAATTCCTCACACGCATTCATGTTGACTGTACCTTGTACTTAGTACTTGCGGCCGGGATGGCTGATCCCGCCAGGGTAAGCAACACTTACCAAAGTCAGACTTTGGATGGGTCACCACTTTTTTTTGGGTTCGATTGTTTTTAAATGGGTGACCCCGCCAGGGTAAGCAACACTAACCAAGGTCAGTGTTTGGATGGGTGACCACTTTTTTTGGTTCTCTTGTTTTTAAATGGGTGACCCCGCCAGGGTAAGCAACACATACCAAGGTCAGTATTTGGATGGGTTACCAGTTTTTGTCTTGGAACTTTTTTTTTGGTTTTGGTAGATTTTGTTTAACCTATCGGGGTGACTAGGATGGGTCACCAAAATTAATTTATTTATTTATTTACTTATTAACGAAATTAAAACAAACGAAACAAAAAAAGGTCACCCACCCAAACACTGACCTTGGTAAGTGTTGCTTACCCTGGCAGGGTCACCCGTCCAAAAACAAGCAATTAAAAAAAAAGTGGTCACCATTCCAAAGGCTGACCTTGGTAAGTGTTGCTTACCCTGGCGGGGTAAACCATCCAAAAACAAACGAAGCAAAAAACGTGGTCACCCATCCAAAGACTAACCTTAGTAATTGTTGCTTAACCTGTGCTGGGTCACCTATCCAAAAACAAGTTAACCAAAAAAAACGTGTTTACCCATCCAAAAACCGTCCTTGGTGAGGTTTGCTTAACTTGGCGGCTACACCAACCCAGCCGCTCAAGATAAAATAAGTACTATTTAAAGTTACAGATTACATTATAGTAGTGAAAGGACGAATAAATACCAGCTACGGTTGCCAACCGAAATAAATTGATGCTGATTATTCAATGTAACAAGCGATTACGTAATTTTTCGATGATTCAGTGTTGGGAAACCCACTGACAACTGACGGTCGGATAATTTGTGACAAATTGTCAGCTAATTCGAAAAGTAACAAGCGGCTGGGAAACTGGACCTAAGACGACATCTGCCTCGATTTGGAACTACCGAACTGGACCGTTTTTCTCAGGCCGAACATGCCAAAACAAAACACAACAAAAAGTGTAAGGCCAAACAAACGTAGGTAATTTTATGATTGACGATAATGACCCTATGTCAGTTTGCATTGGACGAATATGACACAATTGGGTTTGCACACTCCGCAGACTATCCTAGATATGACACCATAATTATTTTAAACTTTAAGTTAATTTTGCCACTTTTGATTTGAATACAAAGAAACAACCACAAATCTTCTAATTACTGAAAATGCAAGTTACAGATGTGACACAAAACGCAATAATAAGCTACATAGGTACGACTGTATCCATAGATAAGAAATAAGCAACTTTAGAATTTTTTAAACGACATCAAAATAGCCCAGCACTATCAGTCTATAGAGCCGCCACTATTCCTATCCGCAACCGCAACTTGTGTCGCTTGCGCAAACGTACGGTTTACAAAACGTAACAGAGATTTTTGTGTTAACTCACTTTATTTTAAATGGGGAATAAAGTAAACAAAACAAAGATTAGAAGGAGCTGGACAAAAAAAAAACACTTACATGAAGAAATAAAGTAAGTAAAATTCGTATCCTATCTATTGACAACACGCTTGGCGTAGTGGTTGAGCGATCGGCTGCTGCGCTGCGTGTCGCGGGTGCGATACCCGCACGGAACAAAGATTTGTATAGCCTACAGATAGTTGTTCCGGATCTGGATGAGTTTAAATGTTTGTAAATGCAATTAATCTCTGGAAGGGTCGCCATGAGGTGTGTGGGTTGCGGGGAGACAATAAAAACACGTGTGTACGCTACGAATGATTTATTACGACTAAACTAAATACTAATATTACTAATACATGAAGCTACACATAGGTACAACAAGTAAAAAAAAAGAAAAAAAATATTTCTTCTTTTTTTTAACTTGCAAAATGTTTATTTAGTGATTATGAATAAGTAATTAGTAATATATTTAAAATTAAAATTTGTTGTACATTATTTTTTAAACAATTCATTACTGTTTGAACAATTTTGTGCGGTTTTTATGTACAATTTCTGCTTTACCTATTATTTTTCATAATTTTAACATTAGGTTCTTTATCTTCAATAACAATAAATGGACTATTATACAAAGTATCCAGTTTATTTACAGTTTCATTTTTTAACAATATTAAATCAATCAATTAATATCGCACTCGGTTTACGTTTTTGTCATACTTAGTTTTCGCATCTCTTTACTTACGTAGGTATACTTTACTTATTTCGCGCATGTCTGTGTGCTGCCTGTAAAAGATATTTTAATTCTAAACTATAATTAGCCGGGTTACTGTTCTATACTACTACTTATTCTACTCGGAATTACAGTGGGTTTTCCAAAAACTAATTCAAACGGCGCATATTTTGTAGAAGAATGTATAGTTTTATTAAAAGTAAAACACCAAAAGGGTAGCCAATGGCTCCAAGTTTCAGGGAAATTATCGCATTGTATTCTTAAGAATGAGCCCAAATGTTTATGCGTATTTTCGAGTGAAACGCAATCGTTTCACTCGAAAATACGCATAAGACGCCGAGTCAATACTCGTGATGATATGAGGATGAGTTTAATTTTTCAATTCCTAAAAGTTTACAGATTTCTGTCATATCATAGTAGATGAAATAAACTCTGTGCCTTTATCTGTGGCTATTGTTTTATTGGGTTGCCGAAGCTTAAAATTTATTGATTACCAAATGCTTTTGCAACGGTGACCATTTCCTTATTTTGAAGAGGATATGCCTCTACAAATTTACTTAATTCGCACTGAAACGTAAGTATATAATTATTTCCATCTATATCTTTGTCTAAGGGAGCAACTAAATCTAAGAACACTTTCTCGAAAGCGTATGAAGCTGTGGTGGTTATTACCATCGGCTCCTTAGCTTTTTGCGAATATTTTGATTTTTGATTTTTTCGCATTTATTTACAAAGTCTTTGTCGTCTGCTTCCATGCCTGGCCACTAATATTTCCTCTTAATATTGTTCATCATTCTACGCACGTCTGCGTGACCGCTGGTGGAAAGTAAGAGTCATTAATAATAAATCTCTTATCTTTTTCATTATCATTTTTTTCTACTCCTCGTAAAATATATATCCGTGGGCTGGTCCACTTCTCCTTACTTTTAATCTCTTCTATTAGTTCTTTTATAAATAACGCGATATTAATTACTTTTTTTATACATATTTCGTCGAAATTTATATTTTAACTCAATTGACTTAATTTCATCACAAAATCGGCTCCTATATTTATAGTATGCCTTTAAATTAAGATTTACCTAAGTATTTTATTCTTTTATTTTGGGAAAATGCAAAACACTCGGTTTCTAAATCTATACCCACTTGTTTTCTAATCCTATTTAACTCTTTTCCCTTTATTTAAATTATTTCTACTGCACTACTCGGTATCCGCAATAATTCCACGATTCTCGGTTGATCAGGCCGATAGTCTGTGTTGTTATTGATGATTGCAGTGGCATTTCTGTCTTTTGTCTCTTCTAATTGCCTTTTCTGTGCTCTAGTCAATACATTGATTATTTCCTCAATAATACATTTTAATTCATCGGAATTTATTGGAAATCTAGACAATGCGTCTGCTACGGCGTTTTCTTTTCCTTTTATGTATATAACTAGCTGACCCCTGGGGCTTCGCTCCCGTCAATTGGCTACCTACCTTCCTACCTACCCTACCTAGCATACCTATTCTACCCACCTACCCTATCCTACCTACACTACTCTACCTACCATACCTTATCTACCCAACTCTACCTACCCTACCCTACCTACCCTACGCTACCCTACCCTACTTACCCTACCCTACCCTACCTACCCAACCCTACCTATCCAACCCTGCCCACCCTACCCTACCTAATCACTACATGATTAGGTATATACATATTTTTTATGTACATATTTTTTATGTATCATCAATAGTTTTCTCAACGCACGCCAAAGAATGAATTTTATATGCAACATTTTGGTGATTTGGGTTACATTATTGCAATTTTCATAAGAATCTCTAATTTTTATGGTCATAGTGGCTTCCACATAAAAGGTAGACGTATGCTGTCAAGGACTTTTCTTTAGAATTATTTAAGACAAACAATCCTACGGTACATTATATTTGTCTATCTACAACGGTTTAGGCAGCGCACGCGAAGATAGCTCTCAGAGGGCAGATTTTTTGTCCGACTTACTTGATATCTATCGTTATATTATGACCAAATTACAAAAAAATCATTATAAATTGTAGCCTATGTGTTATTTCGATGTATAACTTATATTACTATGAAGTTTCATCCAAATCCGTTTAGTAGTTTTTGCGTGAAAGAGTAACAAACATAAATCGTATTCTTCTAATATTAACCGAAATTTCATTCCGAATAAATACACAATAGTGCTTAAGCGTTTATATCTTAATCCATCAGAAAATCTTTTAACCGCGAGTTTTTCATTTATAGGCCTCAGTATTTCGCTTGCCTTTTCGTTACCGTCAGCTTGGGAAATAGTGAGGTCTATGAACAATTCTGATAATTTGTTTCCTCACTGATGGACATATTATTTTGACATACCTAAATTATTTATTTATTTAACCATTAATGTACACACACATAATAAAGAGACAAGAAGAAGGAACATAAAATAGGTACAAAGGTACGCTTATTCCAAAGAAATCTCTTCCAGCATACCTGCGAGCGTACCTGCGTATTTAATTGACAATGTAAAGAATCGGCGGACTGTTTTCGTTAGTAAATAAGTATTTTATGTCCTGTATGAGGCTCGTAATGTTGTCATATTCGCATTTTAATTTGAACTTTCAAAACAAAAGAAATTAACATTTTTGTTAGATCAGGTTCTTTGAGACAGCTGCTATATAATTCTACAGCGTCTATGATTTTTTCAGTTCTACTTTCAGAACCATCCATTTCTGGTATTAAAGATGTTGCTGTTTTTATATCGAACATCTCTATGTTAATAAGGTTTGTTTCTGATTCACCTATAATATCATATGACAAAAACATATTGTAAATGTAATCTACTCTCTCCTTCAACACTTCGTAAATATACTCTGGTATTTCTAACGAGCTTTTTTGCTCGGTAAATATACTTATAATAGCATTATACAACGAATATAACTCGTTAGCTTTTTTTATTTATTTCGACCTTGTCTTTATAATGACAGCTTCCTTGGGCCTAACTTTCTCAAACTAATTTGAATATCAGTTAATTCGCTTAAAATTCTTCTAAATCTTTTTCTATGGAATTTAAAATTAAAACATACTTACATTGGATTAAAAATATACCTAGTAGATTGATCCCATCCTTAAACGGGTAGTTTATTTATTTAAACTTCATGTACCTACATTGGTGATACATAGGCGGACTTAATGCAGCAGGGCATTCTCTACCAGTCAACCTTTGGGTAAAAAAGGACACAACAGTGGTAGGTGTACAAAGTAAAAATTACGAACAATAATTGAAGTCGGTTTAATGTTTATTAAACCGACTTCCTACTACCTAACTAATAAAATACATAAATAATTTCTAAAACAATAAACTAATAAATATTATAATAAATACTATATTCTAAATGAAACTGGAATTTGAATATAAAAACTATGACGAAGACCGAGTTATGTATGAGAGGACAAATATTAGTTTCGGATTCTACGCTTGAATGAAAATTTACTCTCAGCTTTTTTGATGTCAAGGGGAAGCACGTTCCAGAGTTTTTTAGTTAAGACAGTGTAAGAATTAGATAGAAACCCGGTGCGGTGAGAAGGAATATGGAGAAGTAAGTTTACTCTATGAGATATTCCGATAAAATCAGGTCATAAGTTGCTTTAGATACAAAGTTATACCTAATTTTAACAAAGGTAATAATTATAGGGGTTGTATTTTTATACAACCCCTATAATTATTACTGATTTTTTCATTTAAGGTTCTTCTAGAACGAAACAGCGAAAGTTTCTATAATGTCCACAGTGGATGTTGCACGTCAGTTGAATTATTTTAATCCAACTGACATCCAAAATCCGGCGTAACCTTCACAGGCGAAAACATGATCTCAGGTGTAATTAAACCTCAGGCTTTACCTAGACCGCAGGCGTGAACTTGACGTCAGGCGTAAACTAGACCACAGACGTAAATGTGTTCACAAGCGTAAACTTGAAGTAAGGCGTAACCTTGTCCTCAGGCGTAACCTTGACGTCAGGCGTAAACTTGACCTCAGGCGTAAACTCGACGTCAGATGTAAACTAGAACGCAGGCGTTAACATGGCCGCAGGTGTAAAAATGGCCACAGGCGTAACGTTAAATTGACGTCAGGCGTAAAATTGACGCCTGGCGTATAATTGACCTCAGGACTAAAATTGACGCCAGGCGTAAAATTTCGTCAGGCGTAAACATGATCTCAGGGGTAATTTAACCTCAAGCCTAACCTTGACCGCAGGCGTAAGCATGGCCACAGACGTAATTATGTATGAACAAAAAAAACACAAGAGCAAGGATAACTAGAAAGAAAACAGATATTATTGAGAGGCAGATTTATAAAAAAATAAATATTTTTTATCGGTGATATGCTCTAAATTTGGATATTGTTTTAGTTGTAACGTATCGTAAACTTGACGACAGGCGTAAACTTAACGTCAGGCGTTACCTTGTCCTCAGTCGTAATTTTGTCGTCTGGCGTAATCTTCACAAGCATAACCTTTACCTCAGCCGTAAACTTGTCGTCAGGCGTTAATTTCACAGGCGTAACCTTTACCTCAGCCGTAATCTTAACCTCAGGCGTAAATTCGACGTCAGATGTAAACTAGACCGCAGGCGTAAACATGTCCACAGGCGTAACGTCAAATTGACGTCAGGCGTAACCTTGACGTCAGGCTTAAAATTGACGCCAGACATATAATAGACGTCAGGCGTAAAATTGCCAAAGGAGCAACCCTGACGTCACACATTAAATTGACGTCAGGAGTAAACTTCTATGGGGTAAACATGATCTCAGGGGGAAAAACCTCTGGCCTAACCTAGACTGCAGGCGTAAACATGGCCACAGGCGTAAAATTGACGTCAGGCGTAACCTTGACTTCAGGCGTAAAATTGAACTCAGGCGTAAACTTGACGTCAGGCTTAACCTTCACAGGCGTAAACATGATCTCAGACGTAATGTAACGTCAGGCCTAAACTATACCGCAGGCTTAAACATGGCCACAGGCTTAACGTAAAATTGACAGGTGTAACCTTGACGTCAGGCTTCAAATTTACGCCAGGCGTATTATTGACGTCAGGCGTAATCAGTTTTACACCTGACGTTAATTTTACGCCTGACCTCAATTTTACGCCTGACATCATGGTTACGCCTTTTGTCTATTTAACGCCTTAGGTCAAGGATTCGCTTGACGTCAATTTTACGCCTGACGTCAATTTAATGCCTGACCTCAAATTTACGCCTGACATCAAGGTTACTCCTTTTGACAATTTTACGCCTGAGATCAAGGATACGCCTTTCGTTAATTTTACGCCTGATGTCAATTATATTTGGTATCATTTCGTGAAGTAGAACTGGTGAAGACGACCACAGATGACGAATGGAACTCCTTAATGCTAAATATGTCATGGGTATAAGATATCTCGAATGGTTAAACAACTATGATGAAGCAAATACATATAAATACATAGTACTGATGAAAATGGTACTATCGAACTGATCTGATGATGAAGCCAGCAGGTAGTCACTGGAATTCTGAAATAAAACAATGTGTCCCATTCGTGTTTGGGCTTATTGGAATCGTCATGAGATGTTTTTTGGCTATATATAATTTTTATAGCAATTGGAGGTACCTAACAAAACTAAAAAGAGATCAATAAAAAACTTTTTAACAAAAAAACAATCCGGCTTCCAAGAAAAACTCTGCAAAGCGAAAAATAACTTTTTTCCGAAGTCGGTGTCGAAACGCGGAAAACAATAGGTACCATAGACACCGACTTCGGAAAAGAAAGTTATTTTTCGCTTTGCAGTCTTTTTTTGGAAGTAAGTTTGTTTTTTGTTAAAAAAATATATACACCGTGAAATTTAAATGGTTGTTTTCCCGCAGCGAAATGGTTTTGTCTATGTAATACAATCGTTTCGTAGTTATATAAAATATTAGAAACAAAAACTGGCATATTTAACATTGTGAAAAACTAAACTCGAAAGCGATCACGAACCAATAGTATACCTCCCGATATCTACGGCCGAACGACAGCAGGCCGTTGACCCGGGTGCTAGGTCACCGTCGAAAGGATTAGGTTCGAAGGCGGCTCCGTTTGATCATGTTACGCGCGGGCTAGATTATGCCGTATAATTACACGCGCGAGCTTATTTTACTTTAAACATTTAATAAATCGGTCTTTGCTTTGTCGGCTTGTGGCTCGCTCGTTTGTTTTGCGTGCAAACTTTTATGCCGTATCACCACGTGCGAGAGTTTATTTTGGTTTGACATTATTTTGTGCTTCGGTTTTCTTTGTAGGTGGTGACACGAGTAGTACCTAGTACCTACAAGTTACGTCCAGAGTTACTATTGTTACTCACTTTTTCGAGTTGATGAATATTTTTTTAATTATTTTAAAACAGAAACATCGTTATTTATTTACTTTAACTCTATACTTCGAAAGTACTCCTTAAGGCAAGTCGTTCTGCCGCGGGAAAACAACCAATTAAATTTCAGGGTGTATATTATATAAAAGTCTGCCTCTCAAATAGATCTGTTTTTTCTCTAGTTATCCTTGCTCTTGTGTTTTTTTAGTTCGTCTTTCAATTCCATAAGAGCGTGTTAGAATTTGAAGTATGTGTGACGTCATTAAATCGTTAATTTTCATTTTTCAAGTCACAGTAGTTTGCTTCATAAATGTCATATTTATTAGACGAGTTGGCAGCACTGAGATAGAGCTGTCAACAAAATTGACAGCTGAACCAGCGTTGCCAGAATGTAACTTTGTTACATGTTACATTTTAACTGCTTAAGGCGGAACCACACTTACGTGTCGTGGCGTAGCGCCTTCTGACGCAGTTGATTGGCTACAAAACTCGTTGTGTTATGACGTAGGCTGAAACGGAGTCGTTTGATTGGTGGATCCCGCGCCACGTGACGCCACGACACGTAGGTATGGTTCTGTCTTTAGAGATCTCGTCGATGCGCATGTTTGTGTGAGTGTGCCATTTCGAACGTTTGTAGGTAGTTTCCGTACTGTTCTTCCATATTTATACTGTGGTATTAGTGTCGTTTTCCACATAAACTGAGGGAATGTAACCTTTTATCATGAAAATGTAACTTTTTGAGACATCTCATGTAATATTTGACTATCTGCCACTGGCGCCACAGGCAACACTGAGCTGAACTCAGCTGAAGTTGAAGTTTAGTTTGATTTTTAATTTTGTGCAGAAGTTATTCAGTAGTGTCATTAATTAATTTAATTATTATTACCAGAATATCAGAGAAAGGAACGCCTCCAAAACACTAGCACAAGCAAGTTATTTATTTAACTATATTAATCATTATTCCTTGATTTAAAGACATAAAATAATATTATACCTATTGATAATAATGTAAACAATGTTAAGCAAATTCTTTTTTTCAGTATGTACCGTATTTCATATTTTTATAAGATTTACAATGAGTAAAGGAATTTAGAGGTTGCAGGATGTTTTTATTCCCTCTTTCTCTATCTTCTTTTCGAAATGCGAAATGTACGTATGTGTCTGGGCTATTTACTTATCAGTTTTATATAAATATCAAGCATACTTTACTAAAATGATTAAGTACCTCGCTTTATAAAAATGCATGAATGCTCTTTGTCCTATTGATTTATCAATAAACAATGCGTCATTAGAATCGTTACGCTCTCGAGAATAGCACTAAACTTGAAGCTATAACGTTTTGGATTTACGACTATTCAATAAATTGGTAAAACATATTGCATCTTTTATGTTACACATGTCTGGAATCATCTAATAAATTCTGCTTCTTCACAAAAGTCTATTGGTATAGTTATCTCTGCACAGTATATGTACCTACCTACTCAAGTCTCGTCATAAGTATAATATATTATTTATTATATACGAAGTAATTTTGTAACTCTCATATCATTTTGTGTTGTGTTAATCCTCGGTATAAGTATATTGTTGTTAAACATTGTGAATTAATTTCACTTTTGAGTTGACAATTGTGCCAATTTGTGAAGGTATGTCATGTCACACTTTTGAGTATTATAAACCAGTTTTAGCCCAGGAAAATTACGATAGTTAACTTTGAAATAATAAAATAAAAATTTATATCTATGATTTGAAGTGGTACAAATAATAGATAAACAAAGTTTTTTGCCAGAAATATAACATGTCTGAAAAACTGCTTTATACTGGAAAAAAATAAAACCTGAACCATAATATGCTTAGATGATATAAATTAATTTTCTTGTAATTAAGTCAGTTATATCTTATAAGTTCAATTTAATACTGATGACAATATTTGTGATACATTTTTACTTGAGTTGATATTGCAAAAACTTGTTGACTTGTCTTAGTACAAATTTTATAATTTTACTAGCTTTTGCCAGTGGCTTCGCCCGTGTGAAAAGTGTTTTATCATCCCAAGGGAATATTACACCGGCCTAAAAAGTGGTTCTTGTGCTATTCCAGACTATAATCTATCTCTGAGCGAAATTTCATCCAGATACGTTCAGCCGTTCTGGCATGATTGAGTAAGAAACAAATATACATCCATCCTAACTTTCACACTTATAAAATAAATAAGATAAAAAAAATCTGCATGTTTTCTCGAAATTATCCAAGATGAACATAATTATTCTGTTCTGGATAAACTTTTTCGGGATAACATTTCCCAATACTTTATATATTGTACGAAAAAAAAACTGATAAGCAACAATTTTGTCCTATTTTTTTTACCATGATATTTAAAATGTTTATTTTTTTGTTATCATCAGGAGATTCAAATATAAGATTCAAGTATAAAATTGCAGTTATGAATAAGTGCAAGGTTGAAAACCAATTTTCCTATTTTGTTACACGCTTCCTTTACCATTGAAATCAAGAACTAACAACATTATAATTAATCACACTAATAATATGAAGGCTAAAGTTTGTGAGTGTGTATGTTTGTTACTTCTTCACGCCAGAACGGCTGAACAGATCTGGATAAAATTTGGCACAGAGATAGATTATAATCAGGAATAGCACATAGGACAGATACTTTTTATCATGGGATAATTTTCGATTTTCATCCAGGCGAAGCCGCTGGCAGAAGCTAGTAAATTATAAAAAGTAGTTAGGTATTTACCTTAAGATTAAAGGTTTTGCATTTCCCTTAATTAAAGAGTAATAGTAGTGATTTCAATACTATTGGCTAGTAATATATTATCTGTGGGTAAGTAACAGTAGTATTGGCACTTCAGTTGAATTAGTTTCTTAACATTCCTAGCAGCAAATATGTGTGTTATTTTATCACTTGACATTTTATTACAGACTCACTGTACATTTGTATAGCAGGCAGAACTAAAACAAATAAAATGGATCCTAAAACAGTGGTGAGCTACGAGGACATGTTGCTGTTGATCCAAGAGCCAACGAAGGTAATCATTGATGTCCGCGAGCCCAATGAGGTAGCCAGCACCGGCAAGATACCGTCCAGCATTAATATACCATGTAAATTATTTATCTTTTTACAAGCTCTTATTTAACTTGCAATATATGTACGTAAATGTTTAATATATGTTACGAGGTGCATTCAATAAGTACCTAGCCTCATTGCCAGAGGGCGCTGTAGTTTCAAAAGAGTTTTACCACAGTGTAGCACATTCTTTTTTAATTCTTTTTTCAAATTTTCATTCCAATCCCTTCATTTGTTTTAATTTGACAACTTATGGAAGCGAACGTGTCGATCGGTTTTACAAAAATGGAAAAAGAGCAATATCGTTCGGTGATTCGATTCCTATTTTTGGAAGGGAAAACGCGCATAGAAATCAAAGAGCGCTTGGATGCTGTGTACGGTGACTCTTCTCCATCGATGGCCACCGTCAAGAATTGGTTCAACGAGTTTGCACGTGGCCGTACGTCGGTTTTTGAAGAACCACGTCCAGGTGCACCGAAAACAGCTGCTACGGAGGAAAACATTAAAAAAATCCATGATTTCGTATTGGCAGATCGCCGATTGAAGGTTCGGGAGCTAGCTGAGACTGTAGGCATTTCAGAAGGAACAGTGCATTCTTCACGAGGAACTCGGCATGAGAAAGCTGTCGGCGCGATGGGTGCCGCGTTTACTCACACCAGAAAACAAGCGCAACCGTGAGACCACATCGGAGACGTGTTTGGCGCTGTTTAAGCGGAATCCAGCGGAGTTTTTGCGTCGTTTTGTAACCGTCGATGAAACCTGGATCCACTGGTACACACCAGAGACCAAGGAGCAATCAAAACAATGGATCCAGACCGGGGAACGTGCTCCAAAGAAGGCGAAAACTGTAAAATCGGCCGGAAAAGTTATGGCATATTAAAAAGTGCTGTTTCACCACGACAACGCACCGGTTCACACGTCTGCCGCTGCCATGGCCAAATTGGTCGAATTACGCTACGAATTGCTGCCCCATCCACCGTATTCTCCAGATTTGGCCCCTTGTGACTTCTCTCTGTTTCCTAATCTGAAAAAATCACTCGCCGGGAACAGATATGGATCGAATGAGGAGGTCATCGCCGCCACGGAGGCCTATTTTGCAGAGTTTGACAAAAATTATTTTTCCGACGGGTTAAAAAAGTTGGAGCATCGCTGGGCTAAGTGTATCGAACTAAAAAGAGACTATGTTGAAAAATAAATTGCCACTTTTCCAAAATTTTCGTTTACTTTTTGTAGGCTAAGTATTTATTGAATGACCCTCGTACTAACTTACTACAGGTTTACGTCACAAGTTCCTAATGACTTAGTAAGACTTTTCTTAACACATCTGATATTGTTACAGTGCCACGTGTTCACGAAACTTTAGCGTCCATGTCTCAGGATGATTTTAGACGTCAGTTTGATCGTGAGAAGCCAACGTTTGAAGATGAACTTGTCTTTTATTGCCGGTCCGGCAATCGGTCTACTCAAGCCCTAGACAAAGCTTTACAGTTGGGTTACAAAAAGTAGGTAGCACATATTTTTAACATTAGGTATAACTAACACAACAACATAACTTATCCCTGCTGGACCCGAAGGCCGAAGGAAAAAAATACTAAAACCCTTTCTACACAGTCGTAACAACCGCCCGACCAAGGTGATCTTGGTCGGGGCACCAAACCCAAAAGATAGTGTAGATTTAGACGGTGGTTTTTGGGCAACCAAATTGAGCCAACAACCTTGTTTGGGAGGTATTAGCTTGCGACCAAGGCCAAAAAGAGAACGTTGAGTCCATATTTTTTTTTTCATCTTCGCTTGCAATTAAAGAGCTACAGCCAACCCAACTTTCTGATATTTTGAAAATCTATGAGACGCCATTTCTTGTTTCTGCCCGCGATAAAAAATGACTTATCAAACACGCAACCGTGTAGAACGAACGCGCCATTTGATTGTTCCATTCCAACTAAGATCGAATTAGCTCGGTCGGGCGGTTGTTCCGACTGTGTAGAAGGGGTTTAAATCAAAATCGGTTCATCTGTTTTAGGAGCTATGATGCCACAGTCGTCACACTTCAGGGCCCGTTTCTCAGCCGCTTGTTACTTTTCAAATTAGCTGATAATTTGTCACAAATTATCAAACCGTTTTAGGTTTCTCAAAACTGCATCATCGAAAAATTACATAATCACTTGTTATTTTGAATAATCGGCATAAATTTATTTCGGTTGACTACCCTATCTGGTATTCGTTCACTACTATAACGTACCTAATCAGTAACTAAAAATAGTATTTTATCTTAAGCAGTTGGTTTGGGAAAGCCGCTAAGTTAAGCAAACCTTAGTAAGGATGATTTTCGGATGGGTAACCACTTTTTTTTTAGGTTTTCTTTTTTTTGGATAGGTGACCCCACACAGGTCAAGCAACACTTACCAAGGTTAGTCTTTGGATGGGTGACCACTTTTTTTTTGGTCCGCTTGTTTTTGGATAGGGGACCTCGCCAGGGTAAGCAACACTAACCAAGGTCAATCTTTGGATGGGTGACTACCTTTTTTGGTTGACTTAGTACTGACCTTGGTAAGTACTAAGTA
Source organism: Orthosia gracilis (assembly GCA_947562075.1). NCBI lineage: Eukaryota > Metazoa > Arthropoda > Insecta > Lepidoptera > Noctuidae > Orthosia > Orthosia gracilis. The sequence goes on along the minus strand of OX387272.1, from coordinate 43,105,927 downwards.
CAAGGTACAATCATCAATTCAACATTAATGCGCGTGAGAAAGGTTCGATTCCCAGATCAGTAGCAGTTTGTTTTTATATTTACATACAAAATAACTATTTTTGATGATTGTGTCAAGAATTAATTTAAAAAGTTTGTTATAACCTACATTTTTAAATCTTGGTAATCAACTATTGATCTTATTAAGGCGTATATATTCCCCAATGGTAACTCAGTACTGGCCGTGCGGGGTGCGAGAGGGTTAGCTCACACCGTGCCATGCAAAGAGGCGATGCTTGAAGAGCCCAGTTATTTTCTCACTGGAATGTGTGCCTTTTTATATACCTATTAATTATAGCTCTCTATTGTACCTATCCAAACTCAAAAAGTGCGCGAAGCATTGCATCTCGTCTTGGTGTGAGCTGATCTTAAGAGGGCGCTAAATTTGTATAATGTTAATTATGTGAAATTTGGAAGAAAAGAAGTCAGTAAAGCTAAGCTAAATCTAAAGTCTATCTGACTGAATTAAATCTAATTATTATGTTTCTTTATTTTCAGTTCCAAAAATTATTTGGGAAGCTGGACAGAGTGGTCAAGCAAAAAGAAATAAATGATGTTAATTAATATGATCAGTTAAGGAAAGTGTATTATAAATTGATGTGATTAGAGATTGCAGCACTAATTACTTGAAGATTAAAATAAATACACTCGTTGAAGCTGAACATAGATTTTAATGTAATTAGGGCACCGGATACAGGATATAGATATCGAGAGAGTAGTGTTGATCACAACAAATAGTGATGTGCGAATACAGACTAAAACTAAAGTAGGCAGGCGCTAAATTTAAATATTTAACACTCCTGCCAAATTTAAGCCTTCTAAAAAATATACATTTTATTATAACTAAATAGACTCACACATTGAGTTCATGATACTGAATGATGAACATGCATACATATTGTACAGTTAAAGAAAAATAGAGAGCAATAATAAAGATTACACAGTGTTTACTTTTGTAATAGATAACATACCAATTTTATTTCTTAACCACTGAAATTTTTCTTTAGGTAATGCCTTAGTTAATGCATCAGCAAGTTGTTTATCACTAGGTACATAATTCAAGTCAATTATTTTAGCATAATATTTTTCTTTAATAAAATGATATTTAGTGTCTATATGTTTGCACCTCTTATGAAAATTAACATTTTTGATAACACTTATTGTACTTTGATTGTCTATATTGAGACACACTGATAGTTGTTTATAGCTATCAAGCTCACTTAGTAGCTGCTTGATCCACATAGCCTCCTTAGTGGCGGCACAAGCTGCCATGAATTCTGCTTCCGTTGTTGATAAGGCAACAGTGTGTTGTCGTTGACTAGCCCATGTTATTGCAGTTCCATTATGTATAAATACATAGCCAGTGGTAGAGCGTCTTGTAGTAATATCATTAGCATAGTCAGCATCTGAGTAACCAATCAATTCTAATGATTTAGGTTCTGATAGGTAACAGAGACCATAGTCTTTTGTGTCTTTTAAGTATTTAAAAATTTTCTTGATAGCACTCCAGTGGCTTTCATTATAACAATTTAAAAATCTGCTTACCAAGCTCACAGCAAACATTATATCAGGACGGCTTACTATGGCCGCATGCATCAAGGAACCCACAGCTTCCCGGTAAGGAATATTCTTATTGCAGTCTTGGTCACCTTTCTCAAGCTTCGAGTGAGGATCAACAGGAACACTGTTGGGGTTTGCATTTTCCATATTAAATTTAGTTAATAAATGTGTGATATATTTGGTTTGATGAATAAAGATACCTGTATTGGATATTTCTATTTCCATTCCAACAAAATTTATGGGAGAATTTATTCTCATATCAAATACAGTTTGCAAATCATCTGTTACTCTTTTTAACACAGGCTTTGATTTTGAAAATAGAAGACCGTCATCGACATATATACAAAGGTAGCATTTTGTTCCCTCAATGTTGGCTACATAAACACATTGATCAGTTTTGCAGTTAGTAAATCCAAATTTCTGAAGTACTGAGTTAAATTTTGAGTTCCAACATCGTGGGGCTTGCTTGAGGCCATATAAAGATTTAATTAATTTACATACCATGTTGGGATTGCAGGATAAGCCTTTAGGAGGATACATGTATATTTCCTCCTGCAGTTCACCATACAGAAATGCTGTTTTTATGTCAAGCTGTAGAATTTTGAATCCATTGCTGGCTGCAAGAGACAGTAATAAGCGTATAGAGTCATACCTCACTGTAGGTGAAAAGGTTTCCTTGTAATCTAAGTCTTTAGTTTGAGCATACCCCTTTGCACAGAGTCTGGATTTGAAGCGTGGACCTGTTGGTTGATCTTTCACACGGAAAACCCACTTACAACCAATGATTTTAGTATTTGTAGGTTTATTGACCAATGTCCATGTTCCATTCTTTTTATGTGCTTCAAGTTCTTCTGTAATTGCCTGCTTCCATTGTTCACTCTCTGTGGACTGAAGAGCTTCTTCATATGTATCAGGTATTTGATAAGGTAGCAATTGTTCCTCAGAGCAGAAATGAGATTGCTCTAGGTTTAATTTACGTCTAGGTCTCAAAGTTATGTTACTTGGGATTGGAGAATCAAGTGTATTTTCAGGTAAGTATTCGCTGTCTGAGTCAGATTTGTCTTTTACAGTATCATAAGAACTGTCAGTACTATAAGATTCATCTTTTTGGTCATTAATCACTTCATTTGATTTTTCTGTTTCAGATAACTCCAAGGAAGCATATTTCCTTTCAACTGTTGATTCTAAAAACACAGCATCTCTGCTTATTATTACAGTTCTGGTGTTTGGTTTTATAAACCTATAACCTTTAGTGTTGTTACAGTAACCAACAAAAATCAATCTGGTTGCTTTAGGATCTAACTTCTTCCGTTTTACTTTTGGCAAGTGAACCATTGCTTCACATCCAAATATCTTCAGATGACTGACATTTGGTTTATGACCATTCCACATTTCCTCTGGAGTTTTAGCCAATAATGACCTGGTTGGAGATCTATTTATGACATAAGCAGCTGTTTTTATAGCTTCAGCCCAGTATAGCTTTGCTAAATTAGCATTCAGAAGCATACACTTTGCACGTTCAACCAGTGTTCGGTTAAGTCTTTCTGCAGCTCCATTTTGCTCTGGAGTGTACGGTGTGGAGGTCTGATGTATTATACCATTTCTCCTTAGACAGTCAGAGAATGGCTTATTTACATATTCAAGTCCATTGTCGGTGCGGAGTATTTTAATCTTACAGTCTGACTGGTTTTCTACCTCAGCTTTAAATTCCTTGAATTTTTCAAAAACTTCAGACTTATTCTGCAAAGTATAAACAAAAACCTTTTTAGAGTAATCATCTAGAAATGTCAAAAAATATCTTGCTCCTCCAAGAGACTCAGTTTCCATAGGCCCGCAGAGATCAGAGTGCACCAATTCAAGTAATTTTGTTGAATGTGACTCTGAGGCTTTGTTGAATGGTAACCTTGCCTGTTTCGCTTCATGACATGTAATACAGGTTAAATTGTTGCTTTTGCCGGACAATTTTATTCCTTCAGTATTGTCTGTCATTTTGTTTAAACTTTGGAAATTCAGATGACCCATTCTTTGATGCCATAGGAAGATATCATCTTGTTTGACATCGGACATGCATGCATAACCAGTCGTCATGTTAAGCCGGTACATGTTGTTAATTTTCTTAGCTGTTGCTACTATAACACTGTCTTTGTTCAGTATAACACAGCCTTCAGAGTTAAATTTTACTTGTCCACCATTGGCAGTAATCAGATGCACTGATATCAGATTCACAGCAAGCTCAGGTATGTATAAGACATTTTGTAATAGTATTTTGTTTGACTGACCTTTTCCATCCAACGTTTCCAGGACAACATCACCAGAAGTTTTCACTGCAAGTGTTTTATTGTTTGCAACTTTGATATTGCCTATTGTTGGTGCTTTTTCATTAATAAGCAGATGATGATACTTTGTCATGTGCATTGTGGCTCCAGAGTCTATGTACCAAGCCGTGCTGTCATTGTTTGATGTGGCAATAAATGCGGCAGCATATGAACCATTTTGTTTTGATGTAGACTTGTTTTTAGGATTCGACTTACAGTCTGGGCTCTTGTGCCCATATTTATTACACTGAAAGCATCTTGGTCCTTTTGAGAATTTCTTTTTCGCTGTAGTAGTGTTTCTTTGAAACCCATTACTTGTTGCAAAAGCTGAGTTATTTTCACTGTCTTTAACTTCTTGAAGCAACTTAGATTTCACAGAGTCTGCACTAATCTTCATTCCAGAACTCTCAATAGCAAGAAGCATTGGTTTGTATATTTCAGGCAAACCAGAGAGTAGTAAGGTACCAAGCCACTCATCGTCAACTTTGAATCCGATATTTCTTAATTTGTGCGCCGTGGACATTATTTTACTGACATATTCTTCTATGTTGTGGCTTCCAGAGAGTGTAGTCGTGCAGAGATCACGTAGTAGACCAACTCTGCGTGTAAGTCCCGAGTCGTCAAATGCGCGGGATAGGTTATCCCAAACCTCTTTTGCAGTTTCTGCCTCTTGTACATGAACGTAGTTTATAGGATCGACTAGCAAAATAATTTTAGTTTTCGCCTTAGTGTCCTTTTTCGCATCTGTAACGTAGCTTGAAGAACTTTCTATGCAGTCCCACAATTCCTCATGTTGTAGATAGGTTTTCACGGCAAATCGCCATGTGGCATAGTTTTCACGGCCTGACAATTTCTCAATAGCCACGAATGATCCACTTCCAGCCATATTTTCGATGGTGAGAGTTGATGTGACGAACAATTTTCTTTGAGCACGTTGCGAGTTTAGGTTAATTTCGTTTTTATTATTTATTTCACTTTGTACTGAGAGCTTTCGCATCCACTAAACTTGTTAGACTATTCTGGGCCCATAACCTGATGTGATTAGAGATTGCAGCACTAATTACTTGAAGATTAAAATAAATACACTCGTTGAAGCTGAACATAGATTTTAATGTAATTAGGGCACCGGATACAGGATATAGATATCGAGAGAGTAGTGTTGATCACAACAAATAGTGATGTGCGAATACAGACTAAAACTAAAGTAGGCAGGCGCTAAATTTAAATATTTAACATAAATAAATGGTGCTGTTCATTAATATAATATTCTGTTTTTTTTATATTAAATTGAGATAATTTGAATCCTTTAGCTAACAACACTGAGTTGTGCCGATGTTTTATTAAGGTCAAAGCACACAAAAAAGGTATCTACAAGATGTTCGTGGCTATCGCCGGACCCCGACGCAAATCGCTTCCATATTTGGTAAAATAATTACTACTCGAACAACAAAACTGGTACCTTAATAGTTTTCGAGAAAATTGACTTTGATGGTGGTCCTGCGGTAGTCACGCTCCATTTAGCAGGACCACCATGAGCGCCGAAAAAGGGGGCATGCTACAGCTATTCTAAGTATACAAATAATTACTACCCATAAATGTGATTCATTTCGTGAAAAAAAAAACACAACTGAAACATTTGTATTAACCGTGAAATCAACGATAATAACTTTCGCCCGCTCGTTCAGCAGGACCACGACTTTGTATGTTGATTACAAGTTTGAGAAGCCTGTCGCTTTCCTCAAACCTACATAGATAATTACTACCCTGCAAGTTAAAATTAGATATATAACATGCCATTTGTGGGGTGGCGGTAGTCATGGTGTTAAATTTTCATTTCAAGATTTCCCTTTTTGATGGTACTATAAACTCTGATTGACAAGGCAGACTTAACCGAAAACGCCGTAAGAGAACACCCTAGAATGACACACTCGATTCTCTTTAGACACGGATCTTATTGGTGGTGGCCAGGTGCGAAATACCTACTCATAACTGGCGAGCGTATGGACGAAGATGAAACAAAAGGATTAGGTATGTGAGGATCGAAGCAGGTGGACGTTCTGCAGTTTCTGCCAATCCTCATTGAAAAAAAGTTAACTTTTTTTATTTATAACTTTTTAGTCCTTGTTTTTAGAATAAGGTAAATTTAAACAAATAAGTGTACCATTTACTTTGATACCTCACACGATAGGTTAGGACGAAAAAAAAATTTGGTCCCCCAAATCCGCCATTTTCTATTATCCAATCATAATGCAGCCAGTGACACTGGCAGGGTTAAGACGAATCGATTCTGTATTTATATATCTATGCGATTGACATAAGAATCATCAAAATCGGCCAACGCGTTTGGTCTCTAGACAGCCACATAGGAACAAACATACATAGACTGATAAACACTACCCTCCTTCGGCAGTCGGGTAAAAAAGCCGTGAGATGATGTTTGTATGTAGGTTTATGTATGGTCAAAGTAAGTACCACTCAGAGTCGAAGCGAAGGGACGCGTCGGACTAAAAATGCACCTAACGTATTGACCCCTGTCTCCACAAAGTCGAGTCGAAACAACGCGTCAAATTCTGTAAGATTCGCGCTAATTCGACCGAATTCTCGAGTGTTTTGTTTATCCTGATAGAAATGTGTACATTACGTTGCGTTGTGGAGATAGGGGACAATATGCTATGTAGGTACATCTTCAGACAGACGCGTCACTTAGCTTCGACTGCCGAGTGTGCTTTGACAATGACCCCTATGGTCAGCCACTTAGACACTATCAATACCTAAATAGAATCTAATTTATATGGGAAGTAATAACAAACGCAGGACATTACCATGGCCTTGTTAGATTATGGTTGCAGCCAGATGCGAAAGCCACAGATAGTGATAATGTAGATTCAAAATCGATAATAGAAATAAAATACCTACATTTTTATTGTTTACCACAAATAAAATAACATGATTAAAAATTTTACAGTACAATAACAAATGTCAAGGACAAATGAATGATTACTAACAAGAAGATAGGCAGCTATGCTATCAGTTCGTTTGAGTTTTGCTGGCCCAGTCAGTAAAACTGCCAAGATAATTCTTTGCACTGCGAAAAAACAAAAACAAATGTTCAAGTTAATATCATCAAAATGTCTTAGTAGATAATATGTATGGCAAAAATTACAACTGAAATAAACTAAGACATCTTGAAACCCTGTAAGTGTCAAAGCATCAGATGCAGAATCGAAGATGCAAAGATTCAAATGTGTGTATTTTCGACTCTGTGTCACAAGCTTAGAATTTTCAAAAGAGTTATATGGATACAAATCGCACCCTTAGAATGAAAGTGACCTAACTCAAAAATAATAATTTGTGTGAAATAAAAATGTTAACTGAGTACTAAAATGACCCATATATAGATTGTCCCTTTCTTATTCATAATTCGGGCTCTTTTTCAACACAGGATTTTAGAGAAGAGGATTTCTAAGGCCAGTTTATACAGTCAAAAATTACAGGAATATTGAATAAAAGCACTTTCATTCTGAGGGTGCAAAATGTGTACATTACATTGAGTCTCTTAAGCAGAATATAAGCATAGTACTTTATGGTAGGTACAATACCCAGCATGCAAGTTGGCAAGAGTGGATGGATGCGCAAAAGTCATTTTTTAGGTCTCTTTAGTAGTGAAGCGGGGCGTATCGAATGTTCCGAGCATGCAAATCGTTAGTCAGTTGACACAAGGATCAACTACATTAAAACATTGCCAACTTACATGCTGGGGACTATATCACTATTAGTCACTCACTAAATTCCCAATAGAATTCTAATTTCTACTGCACTTTGAGAAAAATTCTGAGCAAAACAATCATGATCCACTTGCTCATCATCATCATTTCAGCCAAAAGATGTCCACTGCTGGATATAGGCCTAAACCAAGCATCACCACACTGATAGTATTTTGCTGTTCTCTTCAAAACTATGGAGAGTAAGTAGGTATACCTCTTAACAAATGAAGTACAGTAAAGTGGGTAGTTAAACAAACAAAACTTACTTCTTGAATCCTAAGTTAATAGCATTTTGTTGCGCCATGCCGGACCTCTTGCCAATCATACAATAGAAGATAATTTCAGTATCTTCTGCTGGTTTGGGCCTTTTGTAGGCCTCTTGAAAGTCTTTGTCAGCCATTGTACCCAACACTGACGACACATTGCCCACTATAAACAGTAAAATAAATTATCATTGAATACATGCAAGATACAATTTGAAATTTCTTTTATGTGTGGTTCTCAAGCAGGTCCAGAAAGAGAAGGGGGACGTGCTGAGCTGCACTCCTTGTCAAAGGACTGGTTTGAAACAGAGAATGGAGAAATAAGAAAGGCAAATGGAGTGCATTTGCACTGCTGTGGGATAGTAATGCACTTATAGTTAAATAAATACATATTTTTAAATGTAGATTGTTGAAGGAAATCAATTTTGAAACAACATAACTTACATGGAATGTTGACACTGTTGGGAATCTTGCCATGCTCCACAATTTCATGAGGCTCTCTAACATCAATTATTAATGTACTGCCCTTTGCTGTTGCCTGTTTCACATACTCATAATCTACAGTTAGTTCCTCAATGTTTACTTGTACTGAGTATGGACGCACTACGTCAATACTTGGTAAGTGTGAAGATGGAGCATATCTGAAAATACCTATAAATAATACAGTCAAGTTTAAATATATTAGGTATGCAAGTTGGTATCTTTATTTGCAGGTAGGTAGTGTGATCTTATGCGTTTCGCCGGCGACTCGTTAATGAGAATTAAACCATTGGTTCATCCTCACATATATGAATTTATTAATGTATGTAGTTTCTTGTGCATTCTTCTCCATAACAAGCTACTTTTCCGAATGCACGGTAAATTAATTTTTATTACTTGTAAATTTTAATTTTAATTCTTTGACGTTCAGAAGTGCCGCTTTTTGGCATAGTTGAATAAATATATTGGAATTTGGTTCTATAAGTACTTACAAGGCATATTAAATCTCCTCAAACATTTTTTAATATTTATAGTTCCCACCGCTCTTATTGTCTGACAAGGAGACGACGGAAGAATCCGCCGAATTACTCGTACTAGTGCAAACATTTTTTGCAAACTGTATAGGACTGAAAAAAATATTCAAAGTAAATAGAACACTTTTTTTCGTTATACGTTAACTTTTTGAAGCTTGAACGGTGAGTTGTAAAAGTTTTAGATTTTTTTTCGATTTTAGATTTTACAATTTGATGTGATTGAGCGAAAACTGAATTAAATTATACATGACATTTTCACAAATTTCACATTTGACAATGCTTGACAGTGACATACGATTTTTCGTTTGTTTTTTACACGATCCAAAACCAATCGTTTGTTTTGTTTATTTTTGCCTTTGGGTTTTGTGTCGGCTGAAGACGGTATTTAATGAAAATTCTTAACATAGAACGCTACAACTATGTAAAAATCAATCCCAAAAATGTTTTTTTTCTAGGTGGCAATAAAACTCACTTTTTTTGATTTTGACATGGTATTCCCAATTTTGACAGCTGACCCCATCCATCAAAAGCTTTCAAGCTTGTGCAAAAATATTTCTAATTTTTCGTAATTTACATCTCCTTCTAAGTTGTAAGTGATTGTGTCTTAGTTTTTTAAGCAATCGGAGCTATAGCTATCTTTGTTTAATAATATAGACGGGCCCTCATGTCGAAACTCGACGCCTCCTCAATACCTTGTGATTTTTATTGTGTTCTATTTCTACGCGGAACAGCAGTATGACAATATCAATAAACATGAGTAACTTATCTTACTTCCAGATGCTAAACGCATAACATACAGGAGTGTGCGAGTGTAGTTGGTCAGTCAGTGGTGTGCAATGGTTGCATGTTGAAATCTATCAGGTCATTACGTTAGCAAATATGGGGTCCATGCGACCGACGGGAAGGTTTCTATCGTTCGCCAACAACATCCAGAGGACACAGAAACAGCCAGGTAAATATGTAACTTTAACTTGTCTATAAACTTGATCACATACCTAAGTTATGAATCATAGACTCATGTGTCCTTGTTTGTTTGTGCAAATACTATTACAGATTATGTATGTCAAAATCGTGTCGTTCATGATGATAGTTTCTATACAGAATAAACTTTCAATATTTATTTTGTGAAAACTCATGATAAACATAATATTTTTGGTAGTTACTGAGCTGTGCTGTAATGTGTAATACTGTTACTTTGTTGTTCAAACATAACTAAATAAGTACCGGACAGTTTCATTTTTAGGAACCTCAATGTTATAGTTACACCAGTATCATAACATCACAAAGTCTAACCTGCAATTTCTGGTTTAAGTATTTGAAGTTGAATATTAGCCAATCTCTTCTTATGCCTGAAAACCTGTCAAAATGGTTTGACACTTTCTTAACTCCAAAAACTTAATTCAGAAATCAGCCATAAGAGACAGAACAAGTAATAAAAATAAAAATATTGTTTTTGATCTTCATTCTTGAATTATCTTAAACCATCCATCCTTTTTTAGTGCCAAGCGGTTTTCCACAAAGTCTATCAGGCAGTGAGACAGATGTGTCAACGTCAAATGAGAATCTGTCACGAGAAGAGCGCTATGTTGTGCGACATACTGCCAGGGTAGAGCCGCAGGGACAGGAGAACCAGGCTCAACCAAACAACAATAACCGGAATTCCCTCAAGGTAGAATATTTCTTTAGTATTTAGCTTTTTTAATCCACACCGGTGTATTTAACTTATTATTGAGCCAATCTTTGTCTGAAGAGTGAAAAATAATTTTTAAATTTCTCTATCACAGTGAGGTTTGCTGTCAGAGAACCCAATTACATGTTAAAAGCTCTCCTTTGTACATAAGCTGCGCCTACTGGTACATTGTATTGTAAATTTAGGAACAACAGATTTTATTTTTTGAAAGATTAAAATGATGGTAGAGGGCGATAGGAAGTGCAGTTGATATCATTCTAATAATTGTACCATGGTATGTTTAAAAAGAGAAATTAAATAAAAGCTTATTCTCCTAATATGTTTTCACCATATCATCAACCTTTTAACGTTCCTACTGCTGGGACACAGGTCTCCTCTCTGTGAAGAGGGAATGGGCCATAACATAATCCACCACACGGGTCCAGTGCGGGTTGGTGGATGTTACACGTCTTCGAATTTTTGGTTCTAGGACATGCTGTTTTCCTCACATAACGCACACTTAATAATATACTGACCAAACTAAAAAAAACTGTGTTTTGGCAATCGCGTAAATTAGGCAATCATGACTTGTCTTACATAATGGCTTATAACTTAGTGAAGCATAATAATAATTAAATATTGTATTGTAGGAATATTTGTTGAACTGATTATTGATAGAGAAATGATATTTAGAAGAAATTTTGTTTTTTTGGACCTGAACCGTAATCTGTCAGTTTCTTATTAAGCATGCGATAATATCTGTTGCTTCTTGTACGCAAAATACGCGCTTAGTCGTGGAGTTACGTAAACAGCCCGTCCAAACTATTGCTTTTTAGAAAATTCTTCTAATATCTATTAAATTTTAGGAAAGTGTAACAGGAAGCAATCGCAACTCTCTCAAAGACTCAGTTGGTGGTGGCAACAGCAACCGAAGCTCCCTAGACGTATCCTCATCTTCATACAACACTCTCATCATACACAATCAAGATGACTCCTGGCCTCCGAGACCTACTCCTATTAGGTAAGATAATTTATTTTATATTTACTATAGTTGTAGTGATTAATATAGTTAATGACTACTATGATTTTTTGACTTGCAAATTCAACTCTTTGCGTGCTTAGTTCTCAGTATCTCTAATTGAATAAGAAGCATCTGCTGCTAAAAATAAAACCTTTAACAGTCCTCCTAACTTCATGATTTGCATTTTATGATATAAGAAAGTGTCATAAAATTCACAGTGAATTTTCATATGCACTTGCACTTGTTAAAAAATGTTTTAGAGGGTAGGTGACCTCTTTATCAATGAACATGAAGTAAAGTGACATCTTGTATAAACTGATTTACTATACATTTATCGAGGACAAAGTGTGGAATAAAAAATCTAGGCGTATATGAATAAGGTGGTGATTATCTTAAGGCGCCTAGCCATACAGGACTGCGGTGGGCGTCGTGTTCGATAGTCTTGAAGTACTATCAGAATCTTGCCGCGATGTTTATCGTCACCGTGTGGAGGATTTAAGTTCCGATCGAATTTGGCATGGCATTGTCATGCCAAATTCGTCGCGATTCTCAGGATGGTGCTTAATCTTACCTGTGACCATCACCCGACGAATTTTCTCTTCGACAGAGAACATGAAAGAACCAGTAGTGAAGTTAAACACTCAACAACACAGTCATCTCCATACCACACTCTGAAAAAAAGTGAAGGCTTGAAGAAACCTAGTGGGATCCCTATACCCAAGATGCATAAGGAACAGAATGTGACCACCACTGCCAACTACATCGATATTGGAGGCCAGAGGATTTATACTAGCCCACCTGACCATGGTGTTCAGGTATGATAAACATTTTGATAGTTACTGGAACACACACATTGTATACTTTTTGTTATGAGAGCCAATTATAATTCATATAAAAGTGAAAGACCCACCCCGAATTTGTTAAAAAAGATACAGTTTTTAAGGCATACAATAAGCCCAGTATCACAGTTTTTACACTAAAGTAGTCAAAACTAACCCTTATGTTCTGACTTTGTCTGTTTGTAACAGCTGATTATTTGAGCAACTACTTATGCTGATAACATAAGTATTTAAACTGTTATAAATAATAATTGACCTCTTATCTTCATCACAAGTAGCTTAAATGGGGAAATTGTAGTTTTCATTATTGCAACTTTTACCATGTTATCGAAATAGTATTATATGTGAAACAAGGTAAAATCTGATGCCTTACTTTACCTTCTCTCTACCAGGAAATAACAGAAATTCCCGACGACTTCCTTAACCAGTCCTCAGTGTTGAAGCACCTAGCTAAGGAAGTGGCGCAGTCGCCGACCCCGCGCGGCCCCACCCCGCCCGCATCTCCCCGCGCCCCCGCGCCTCCCCGCGACGATTCCAGAAAAGCTAAGGGAAAATGCTCTAAAGCTAAACTGAGTAAAGAGAAATTAAATCTGTCGAGGTCACAGCCTGATCTTACTAGGTAAGTCAACAATCAACCACATCATCGCTTTGCTGGTCAAACGCGAGCCTGGCACAAATAAAAAAAAAAAAAACTTTATAGTAATGTAGATGATGCCATTGCTGGGCCAAGGCCTCCCAACTGGCCTGCGATGACAGAGTACAGAAGTGTGTGGAAAATGAAGAGGGTGGCCTTGGCCCAGCAATGTCCCAGCAGTGCAGGCACTAACCCTCTTTCTTCACGACAAGTTGTAGTTGGATGGTGGTTCCTAACAAGCAGGCAACAGAAATTGATGTATTATTTCGATGTCCAATCCAATTTGACCTTTATTCTCTATACTTAGTGTTGGGGTCCGCGCAGTGCCTGGCGGCTCAGAGTCCAGTGGCTGGTGTAGCGGCGGTGAAGGCGAGCTAGAGGAACCAGATGACGCGTTCACGGCTGTGCTCGACGCGTTAGCGGCTGAGAACCACCAACTCAAGAGGCAGCTTGCTGATGCCTGTGAACGGGTCGCCAAGACTAATAAGGTTAGTTTAATAAGCAAATAAGACAACAAATACTAACTTATACTTTTTTTACAAGCTATTATTTACTTCCACCTGCCTCGTTGTCTCTAACCTAGTCTTCCCAAAAGAGATAACCAAAATGTTAATAAGGAAAATATTGCTATTCCTCTCTCCTAGACACTTTACTGTATCTAGAATGTTGCTGTGCCCAATAGTTTCATAATAGGGATATTTTCTGGGTAGAAAAGAAATGCCGTATTTTTCGCTTTATCAAATAAATAAAAATTGACAAAGATAAAGCGTATCAAAGTTCAGGAGTGGGTGGGGGCTTGTGATGTCACTTTGTCAGTATAAAGTGTAGCACACCGTGACGTCACGATGATATTTCAACGCACTGTATCGTCGTACCTGTTGTTTACGTGGCAAAAAAAGATACGTTTCAAATATTTTGAGGTTATCTAACTGACAGACTAAATAGATATTCTTTGTTAACATTTTGTTGATGTAACTTATATTTGCAACCCGTATGTACATTATGGATGCAATAAATTGAATATGATTTTCCCGCCAGACCCACTTCCCTGTGTTGGACTTAGCTGAAATTTTGCACATACGTTTTTTGTTTATTTATTTAAACTTCATGCAAGAAACATAGGCGGACTTAATGCCTAAGGCATTCTCTACCAGTCAACTAAGGGTGGTGTAAAGATAACATGGCAGGTGCATAAAAAAAAACTAATTATTAACACTTTTTAATATAAAGCTTGTTTAAAAAAGCTTTTTTATATTTAAGCTTGTTACCGACTGTAGTCTTTCTGAGAATAAATTCCTTTAAAACATCGCGTCTATCAACTCGCATGTGATTGGTCGATTGATGGCGGAACTCTTTGCTTTGCCGAATTCACTTGCGCAATTAGACTGCAAGCTCTGACCGAATAGTGATAGCCAAGATTAGGTTAAAGAAATGAAGGGCGTATTTGGCGGTCAACTTTACCAAAGTCTCGTGTAACCCCTGTATTAGGGATGCACAGAACTAGAAAATATGGCAGAAAACGAAGCAAGCATATGGGAACAGTAAGTTATTCCAGGCTTACATGATGATGAAGTCGAAATTAAAATAGACTGTTGTCATCTATCATCAAAATGAACATGAATGTAAAGCGGGTTGCCCACGTTGCGCAATTTCACGCACTTTTACACCGGATTACTAATATTATAAAGATCGAAATAGCGGGACGTGGGTCGCAGTCGCCCACGAATCTGACTCGATTTACTACTAAACTTATAAATGTGAATGTGACACTCCAGTGTACCGTCATGAATTCATGATCTTGCAGTTATTCTTTATGTTTGCGTTAGTCAAAGAATCATAATTAGTAAAGAGAAAAAAATATTTGATCACAAAATCCACAGCTCTTAAAATACCTTAACACACTTATTTACGGATTTACAATTTAATAACTTTCCAAAAAAAATGCAACAGGAACTTAAAAAAACTAAATATAATATTTGAAGACTCGTGTGTTTGTGTAAGATAAATAAGGTCTTTCTTACTTCCAAGTGATGACCCGATTAAGAAAATTCTTTTCGCCGAGGACCATAGACTATTTTCCCAGAAAAATACGCAATTCCTGTAGACCACAGAGGTAAAGCCGCGGAAAAAACCTAATCTGTGTATCCACTATCTCTTTCTGTTTCTTTTTACGAAGCCTCGTTTACATGTGTGCCGTTTATCAGAAGTTGAGAGGCAAGAATGTCCATGCAAGAACATGCAACTTGTAAGTTCTCATTCTCACAACTCAACTGTACAGAAATCCCTCTTGAGTACAAGGCTTTAGGCGTATATTTTCGAGTCGCAAGTTTTTGTACTAATTAACGGTAATGTCTTAGCTCGAAGAAGAAGTGGAGAAAGTTCGCACCGCTCACGAAGAGTTAGTGGGGTCGTGCGAGCGTCGGGAGCGACTGGAGCGAGCGGCGCGCGTGCGACTGCAAGCTGACTGTCGCAGGCTTCACGATCTCAACCGAGCGCTGAAACAACAGGTAATTTGTTGATCTTGTTATAAACTGAGGGTTTTGTATCCAAGATAACTTTTTTATAAAAAAAATAACTTCTTTTTCGAAAGTCGGTGTTGTTTTCTTTTCTTCGTTTTTTGACAGCGACATCCGAATAAAAAGTTAATTTTCACTTTGTAGTGTTTTTATTTGGACATCGGTTGTATTTTTGTAAAAACTTATTTATTTTAACTTTTTAGTTGTGGTACCTAATAGGCAAGTTCTATATTAAGGTACCTATAATCCCAGAATAGTTTACCTAAATATCATGAAACCAAAATGCCAAAATTTATAAGCAGCTTCATTCCTGAGTACGCAATCGATCGAAATGTGAGATGATGCTATACAGGACTTGAGGTCGTAGCCGACTTAAGGTCGAAGTTGAGTTAAGGTCGTAGCCGACTTACACAATACCGCTCTGACGCGGAAAAATATTGTTCATTGAAATGCAAGCAGTATGTGCACGCGGTATGTGGTCGACGCGTGGACAGACAGTTGACTGCTAGCTATAAGCGCGTGGATAGCTGGTTGCCTGCTAGCTGTCGGTGCGCTGAAAGCGAGCCGTCATCTCCGTTTGAGGTGGTGTTGTGCGGGAGCGGTGATGGAGCGGGGTCGAGTAAATAAGCTACGACCTTTATTCTGACAATATACCTTTTTAGCACTGAAATAATATTTTGATAGTATTTTTTGCCGGCTTCAATTATTGGAACTAAAACATGTTTTAACTAGAATGTTGTGTTTAGGTGGAGTTACTGTCACAAGGGGTGCGCACTGAAAACGAGAGCAATGCAGAAGCGTTGCGCAAGGAGTTGCAGAACAGAGAGATGCTCATCGCACAACTCATCACGCAAAGTGAGATTTTAATCATTTTTACCCTAATTTAATTGAAACCGATACGATATGAACTATACGCGGACTATGCCCCGCAAGCGAGAATAATGTGTGTTAATCCACATATCGCTAAAAACGCACCATACTTCGCACAGATTTTACCGCCAAGGCACTTCAGTGGGTCAATTCATTAAGTCCCGAAGTTCAAACAATCGTCATCTAGAATCAGCAGCAACATCTAGGTCACGCGTCAGTCAATGGCTCATATATTGTTTATTTTTGTACAGACAAAGAGTTGGCATGTGCCAAGGAGCGACAAGAGATCGAGATGGCGGCACAACGCGCAACGCTGCAGGAGCAACGCACCCACATCGATATATTGGACACCGCACTAACTAATGCACAGGCCAACGTGGTGCGACTGGAGGAAGATGTAAGTTACAACAACAATTAGTTACAATTTTAACACGAGATTTTATACAAAAGGCACAGCCTAAACCGCAGTGCCTAGAAACATGCAACAGGATAGATGACAAAAAAATCTATTAAGTCCGTCAGTTAGATTACCTAAAAATATTGGACACGTATTTTTTTCTCTTGCCACATAAACAAAAATTACGACGAAACAGTGTGTTGAAATACGAGGTGCATTCAATAAGTACCTAGCCTCATCGCCAGAGGGCGCTGTAGTTTCAAAAGAGTTTTACCACAGTGTAGCACATTCTTTTTTAATTCTTTTTTCAAATTTTCATTCCAATCCCTTCATTTGTTTTAATTTGACAACTTATGGAAGCGAACGTGTCGATCGGTTTTACAAAAATGGAAAAAGAGCAATATCGTTCGGTGATTCGATTCCTATTTTTGGAAGGGAAAACGCGCATCGAAATCAAAGAGCGCTTGGATGCTGTGTACGGTGACTCTTCTCCATCGATGGCCACCGTCAAGAATTGGTTCAACGAGTTTGCACGTGGCCGTACGTCGGTTTTTGATGAACCACGTGCACGTGAACCAGGTGCACCGAAAACAGCTGCTACGGAGGAAAACATTAAAAAAAACCATGATTTCGTATTGGCAGATCGCCGATTGAAGGTTCGGGAGCTAGCTGAGACTGTAGGCATTTCAGAAGGAACAGTGCATCATATTCTTCACGAGGAACTCGGCATGAGAAAGCTGTCGGCGCGATGGGTGCCGCGTTTACTCACACCAGAAAACAAGCGCAACCGTGAGACCACATCGGAGACGTGTTTGGCGCTGTTTAAGCGGAATCCAGCGGAGTTTTTGCGTCGTTTTGTAACCGTCGATGAAACCTGGATCCACTGGTACACACCAGAGACCAAGGAGCAATCAAAACAATGGATCCAGACCGGGGAACGTGCTCCAAAGAAGGCGAAAACTGTAAAATCGGCCGGAAAAGTTATGGCCACCGTTTTCTGGGATTCACAAGGTGTGATCTACATTGATTACCTCGAGAAGGATAAAACAATTACAGGGCTTTACTATGCCGATTTATTGGGCCGATTCGACGCCGAATTAAAGAAAAATCGACCCCATCTGGCGAAGAAAAAAGTGCTGTTTCACCGCGACAACGCACCGCTTCACACGTCTGCCGCTGCCATGGCCAAATTGGTCGAATTACGCTACGAATTGCTGCCCCATCCACCGTATTCTCCAGATTTGGCCCCTTGTGATTTCTTTCTGTTTCCTAATCTGAAAAAATCACTCGCCGGGAACAGATATGGATCGAATGAGGAGGTCATCGCCGCCACGGAGGCCTATTTTGCAGAGTTTGACAAAAATTATTTATCCGACGGGTTAAAAAAGTTGGAGCATCGCTGGGCTAAGTGTATCGAACTAAAAGGAGACTATGTTGAAAAATAAATTGCCACTTTTCCAAAAATTTCGTTTACTTTTTGTAGGCTAAGTATTTATGGAATGACCCTCGTATCGTCAAGGTGGTGTGTTACACTTTATACTGACAACGTGACGTCACAAACTCCCATTTCTGAACTTTTATGCGCTTTATCTTTGTCAATTTTAATTATTTGATAATCTCACTGGCTAACTAAATAAAATTATAATTTTGCTACCCAGACAATATCTCTATTTTGCATAAGCAATTCTTTAAAATTATCTATATATATGTAAGAAGAAATTGAATGACTGACTGATCGATCAACGCACAGCCAAAAACGCTAAGCCTGCGCTAGGAAGCATGAAATTTGGCAGAAAGTATTTTTGGAATATCTACCCCAAAGAGGGTAAAAAGGGGGTTGACAGTTTGTATGTAATTTCTACAGTTTGTAAGTTGGACACGTGAAATTTTAAATTTATGCTCTTGGTTGATAAAAATAATTCAAGTATTTATTGGTTTTTGGAAATTCTACCCATAAAGGTATTAAATAGAGGTTGAAACTTATTATGAAATATCTTCGTTTTGGAAGGTAAAACATCTGAAATTTTAGGTTTACGCTCCTGATTAATAAAAAAAACAATGATTTTAATTATTTCCGATAATGCCACCCTTAAGGGGGTAAAAAGCGGGTTGACAGTTTGTTTAAAATTTCTACAATTTGTAAGTTGGACACGTGAATAATTAGACTTACGCTCTTGGTTGACTTTTTGAAGTATGTATTGGTTTTTGAAAATTCCACGCCTAAGGGGGTAAAAAGGGGGTGTTGAAAATTTGTATGAAATATTTACAGATCGTAAGATGGACACACGAATTTTACATTTACGCTCTTAGTTGATAAAGAGAATTTATGTATTTATTGGTTTTTGGAAATTTAACCTTAAGGGGGTGAAAAGGGGGTTTGGAAGGTAAAATTGTTGGTTTACGCTATTGGTTAATAAATTATCAACGTTTTTTTTTCATTTCGGAAATTCTACCCTTAAGGGAGTAAAAAGGGGGTTGAAAGTTTATATAAAATTTCTACAGTTT
This sequence comes from Orthosia gracilis, assembly GCA_947562075.1. Lineage (NCBI taxonomy): Eukaryota > Metazoa > Arthropoda > Insecta > Lepidoptera > Noctuidae > Orthosia > Orthosia gracilis. The sequence continues at coordinate 43,086,523 of OX387272.1, read as the reverse complement.
GTAAGTTGGATACTTGAACTTTTAGATAAAAAGAACTCATGGTTGATAAAAAGAATTTATGTATTTATTGGTTTTTGGAAATTCCACCCCTAAGGACATAAAAAGAGGGTGAAAGTTTGTGTGAAATTTCTACGCTCTTAAGTGTTACACATGAAATTGAAGATTTACGCTTTTGGTTGATGAAAAGAATTCATGTAGTTATTGGTTTTTGGAGATTCTACTCCTTAGATGGTGAAAAGTTGCAAATTTATTTTGCTCATATATTTTAAACTTGGCGTAAATACTAACCTACGTTTTTTCTAGTTTTTCAAAACTACAGCTATAAGATGATTTAGGGGGTGTTTAAGATTTGTGAAGAATTTTTCTGTACAGGGCTTCTTTTTAGTGCTCCCCGCACTAAAAAGGGATTTTTAGAAATTCAACCTTTGAGGGGATGAAACTAAAAAGTCATAGTCATCGTACAAAGTCGTGAAATAGAGGCAATTAGTATGAAAGTTCGTCATTTCTGCCGACTCGAAATCCTATTTGGCGCTCGCTTGTTTCGTATAAACTTTTACGGTTGCTTGTTCTAAATGGTTGTTCCTCATGTTCAGTGCCGCCACGCCAGCGGTTACGTGGAGCGCGTGATGGGACTACAGCGCGCACTGGCGTCGCTGCAGCAGGCGTCCGACCGGCGCGAACACACCGAGAGGAAACTGCGCGCGCAGCTTGAGAAGGAGTTGCAGACTCTAAGGTATTGTGTCCATTAATATGTTGGAATAAACCACTATATATAAGCTTATTTATTCACGACAATAAAGATTTAGGACTTGGACAACTCGTTTTTGTACATACAGATTCCATAGCAGATCAACCTATCAGTTGAAATACAAAAAAAACTTGCAGTTGTAATAAAATATTTTAGTTATAGTTTACATATAAGCACTTTTATACCATTGTTTTAGAAATATTACTACTGCACCTAATGCATATTTTTGTGAACGTACATAAGAGAAGCCAATGTTTGTTTACTGTTTGCACTACTAGCGCCACTGGTGGTTAAACTTGGCAGTATTCTCTCATTTGGAGGAAGTGTGAGCGATTCTTGCTGATTTTGTCCGACTTTGGTCAGTGAGTATACCAAAGATTTGGAAAGAGCAAATGAGGGAGATGAATTTTATAAGTCGACTTAAGTGTTTGAGCGGCTAACGGCCTTGTTTCTGCCAATGTATCTGAATCTTTTCGGCTTAACGAATGTATCTTTTGTGTTTGCAGGAAGCGAGAGTGCAACTGTGGCGGCGCCAGCGCTGCAGGTGGTCCTGGTGGGGGCGAAGCGGAACTAAGGAGACAAGTGAGGGAGAGAGACGAGAGGCTGCTGGCGCTGGAGGGCGAGTGCGCCAAGTGGGAGCAGCGCTATCTGGAGGAGGCTGCGCTGCGGCAGGCTGCAGTGTCTGCTGCTTCGATACCCAAGTCAGTAGCTAGTACATCTGTAGTGATGCGAAAAAGCTGGAATACTAACTCCATAACAGCGTATACCAGGTGGACAAATGACCTGGTGAAGGTTGCGGGGCACCCAAAGGTCAATGGAGAGGGCTAAGCTCGTGTATGCAAGTTTTCTTGCGATCTAATCAGAAATGTAGAGATCCGGCACTGAACCATGGTTACCGACATAGCCCGACGAATTGGCAAACTTAAGTTGCAGTGGACAAAACACATGGAGTGTTGTGATGTTCTGGAGTGGCGCCCGTGAGTCGGAAGACGATGCGTTGAAAGGTCTCCCACTAGGTGGACCGATGACCTGGTTAAGGTTACGGGAATGCGCTGGATGCGAGACGCACGGGATCGGTCAATGTGGCGACGCCTGGGAGAGGCCTATGTCCAGCAGTGGATGTCTTTGAAAATGATGATGAATAAAGTCTACGTCAGTCATTTTCAAAGTGGGGGGCCCGCCTCAATAGTGACAACATGTAAAGGGGAGCTTGGGTCCGCGGGGCTAGTGCATAGTACTCCGTCGCCCGCGCAACCTTATTGCGCGCTGTTGATCTACGTTGTGTACTTTCTTATATTCAACTCAGTACTGTGAATCTTAGCCGAACCCTGCTATAAGCATATGTGTGTGGTAACAATAATCTTGCATAGCCTTTACCATCGCTTCTAACCCTAATAGAAGTACCATTGTAACTCAAAACAGTTCCGTTTTCAGGGACGCCAAGATAGCGGCGTTGGAGAAGACGTCGGCCGAGTCCGAGCGACTCATGGCCGAGGCGCGGAATGAGAAGATACGACACATGGACGAACTGCACTCTGCGCAGAAGAAACTAGCTGATCTAGAGGGCAGGTGGGTGAAAATAAAATATTAATAAAAAGAAAACTATTCAAAAACAAGCATTTTTAGTAATCCTCTAATTCGTTTCGTACCCCTATTGTAGGGGTGCATAAAAATAATTGCTCCGCCATCTTTGGGAGTCCGCAATAATGGAATAGAATGATGTCACTTAGCTAACCATATCTGCAAAATTTCAACTACTCTCCGACCAGCCTATTGTTTTACTTTTGACAGAACCACGCATATAAAATTGCATAATTATTAACAGGCAACCATAGACAATAAAATGCAATACTACATGGACGCTTGCAGAAGTGAAGCGACATGCTTTTTCGTACCGTTACTCCGATGAATTAAAATTCACAGTTAGATCGAATTTACGTAGCAGTAAATATCGCATTGTAAATTGAATATTGGTCACATAATAATAATCTAATTATAAATAAGATTTGCAATTAATGTTCGTCCTTCAAATGATGGTTAAATTTTGAAAAAGTAAAATTGGATTAATACATATAGAAAAACAACAAATAAAATGCTCGCGATATTATTCTGATGAATCGTCGGATTCTTCTCCATACAAAAGTGCAATCTTCACTTGAATAAAATCATGTTATCGAACGTTAAAACGATAAAAAAAATCTTCTTAAATAATCGACTGTTATAAGAAATCGAATCGGTACCGCAATAGTTCATCACTAAATCATTAATTTTTGAGCTGTCAAAAGTGTAATAACAGGCTGGATGGAGAGTAATCGGTACCGACTACATACATACGGAATTGACTCAAACATACTTACTAACAAGGCAAGTTAAAAAACCTTCTAATAAAAGCCACAGAGACATTAATTCCTTAGTTTTATGTTCTGGCTCAAACATCGATGTTATGCAAGCTCATATTATATTCGTTTACTTCAAGGATACTAAGTTAACTTTCTTCCTCAGAGTCAAGGAGTTAGAATCTAAAGTGGCGGAGCGTGACGCGATGATCAAAGTCCTGCAGAAGCACACGACCGCCGCCTACGACAGCGGCGCATCGCTCAGAAACAACTCTAGTCGCGAGGAACTTGGTACGTAATCCATGTGCTCATTACTTCTAAATAGGCTGAGAGCTAGCCCGTCGTGACCATCATTGTAAAAGACAGATCCCAAAACGGTCCACTCTTCACCACTTCTCAGTATTTTTACCCGACTGCTGAAAGAGGGTAATGTGTTGATCAGTCTATGTATGTATGTTTGTTCCTATGTGGCGTTCTAGAGACTAATCGCTTTGGCCGATTTTGATGATTCTTACATCAATCGATTCGTCTTAACCTTGCGAGTGTCACTTGGCTACATTTAAATTAGAAAATAGAAAAATGGCGGGTTTTGGGCGCCATATCGTGCGGGCCCAATTTTTTTTTCTTCCCCTTACGTTCTTTGGGGTATCAAAATAATGGGTTTTAAGAGGTGATTTCAAAAATATAACACTTAGGTATATATTTAAATGTAATTCGAAAAAACTGAAAAATGTTGTATGAATGTGAGTGAAGCAAAAGAAGTATGTAAGGATCGTAGCAGGTGTAGGAGTTTCTGCCTACCACCATAGGAAAAAGGCGTGAGTTTATATATGTATGTAAAATGTTATAAATAAAAAAGTTAATTCAAAAGTTCAAAAAACCCGATTGCTTAAGAAGCGAACTAAAAAGACGTAAATAAGAAGAAAATCATGCTGTGCAGTCGGAGGATACATCTGGTTTTGGTCAGCCAGCTCACGAATATGTATCCTCCGGCTGCACAGAATGATTTTCTTCTCGTTTACGTCTTTTTTTAACTCCGAATATATGCAGGGTGTCTCTTTCCGCAGTTTAGGTACAATCGGCCGGTGCTCCTAGTGAATTGGTGTATTGCAGTAGGTTGCCGCTTTCCCCTCGGCTCGCAAACACTCGTTATTATTTCTGTTATTTTTGCAAAGAATGATGACCTAGTAGGTAGGTAGGTACATACAGTACAACTATTTTCTTAATGTCCCTCGGCAATAATAGCATTTCCGAATACAAACAAATGCAAATTTGTTTGTATTCATGTCCATCAATTGTTAGATTTGTTGTGTATAATAGTTTGAATGCAGAACTAAGTATTTTTTTGTTGTTTTTTTTTTATTTCCGTGTGGAATATACAGAGCTGTAAAAATAGCAGCTTTCCTCCCATTTTTAAAATAAATTACATTAAGAATATTAACGGAGAGTATTAACAACTCTATATACTCCCAATTTGATTGAGAGCGTCTGGTCTGCACCAAGTGCAAAGGGCAACTGATAGAAATCAGTTTTGTCGGCCGTAATCCACCACGCGGGCCCAGTGCATTTTGATGGATGTCACATGTCTTCGAATTTTTGGTTCTAAGACACGCCCGTTTCGTCACGATGTTTTCCTTCACCGTTTTGAGAGCAGTGGTGATGTCATAATTTATACACACCTACAACTAGTAAGTTACGAGCGTTACCACAGGGCTACCACTGCTCTCTTGTAAAGTCACTACGCAACCATATAATATATTTGAAGAAGATGGATTTCCGCAAAGCGATTACGTCGGAAACTATTTACTATTAAAAATGCAATTGTTCAAAACTAATGAGATATTGACCTACCTGGACATGCAGCAGACCTAGTCCAAACAGGTATATTAATTTTATTACTATTAAGCGGCAAGTCGGGAAACTCTTACGAGTGGCGTTACTCCGCGCCAGACAGCGACAGAGTTACGCGTTAGAAGAGAGCGGCGACGTTAAGGTGAATATCGCGGTAGGCATTGACCGCGCGCTGAATTGCACTTTGTTACTTAGCAGCAAGAGACGCTATTTCTATAAATTGTTGCGCGAAGTGCCTTCTGTACCTGAACTATTATTTATTCTGCGATAAAAGCTTTTGGAGCAAAGATGATGGAGCTAATAAGAGAGCAAATGAAAGTCAACCTTATCGTTTTCGCATGAGGTTCTAATTGACTGGTCCCGTGATTATAAGTAGTTTTCAACTTGCGACAACTGTTATTTGTTTGTAAAACCTTAACGCCAGTATCTTTGTTGTCCTGTAACAATATTTTCTCTTTCTAACTAACTTATGTTGTCTATGTTCCAGTGGGTCTATCATCCGGTGCATCGTTCTCAAGTGCGGAGGGCGTAGGAGGCGGCAGTGTGTCTGGTCGCTACCGTCATCTCGCGCGCAGAAACTACTCTCCACATAACGACAACTCCAGCGGTAAAGAACGATGATTTTCTAGTATTAAAAAATAAAAACCTTGGTGGTTATTTTTCATTAATAATAGTGGTGTTGGAAACAGAGAGTTAGAGTCACTTCTTGCATAGCGCACCGGAATGCTGCGAATATTGCAGCAATTGTACACGCCGCGAAAAGCTGTAGTGGTGGTTATGAGTTACCCTCATAACGCTGCTTTTCGTAGCTGACTTCTCCATGCGTCGCCGCTCTATGACTATGTCCCTAGCTTGAAAGTCACTATGCTAAAGTATAATGTTGTATGTCCCAGGTTGCGGCTTCGATAGCACTTCTCTCCGGCTGGACGAGCAGCTGGCCGCGCTGGAGTCGCGCCTGGAGCGGCCGCCCGTGCCCGCCGTGAGTTACATGTCGCCCGAGCCGCGCGCGCATGCCGCCCGCGACTACTACTGACACACGACACGCGGGACACGACTTACATAACACACACATACACGGTCAACATAACTGTGCACATCGACCCCACCCCCGCCTACCAGCCTCGTGCGCCAATAGCGAGGGTCGAACGTCAGAGTGACGTCACAGCCGCAAGTGCACAGTTATTTTAACCGAGTAGTATAGTAATCCCTAATCTTTTTGGCCGAGCCGAACGGCATAGAGCGCTGCTGTTTTACTATTGCCAGCATTTGTAGCCAACTTCAGCCTGGCCAAAAAAATTAAAGATTACTAAACTATACTTTCACCTGAGAGGTTTCTGGAAACATTGGCCTTGGATGAAAGTGCAATAAAGACATTTGGTTGCTGAAAGTTATTAGAAGTGTGTCTGGTTTGGTTGTGAACATTTGTAGCGCCAACTCGATTTAGCACTGAAACCATGCTTCAAAATAAGGTCCAATTTCATGTCAGATTTTGTGTTTGAATGTCTAAATCAATTTTTTTATTTATAAGCCCTTTTCCTCTGAAATTTAGTCTTTGTTAAAGTATATCTTAAATCAGCCTGCCTCTTGGCAAAGGTCTCCTCTGGCTGTTTCCATTGATTTCTATCTCGGGCCACTCTCCACAGACAGAGCCCACTGTAAGTCTTATATTCATATCTCCTTCTACTGTTTCTCTCTTGCTCCGCTCATTATTAATCCATTCACTTTTTAAGACAATAACTTATAAAAAATGAAAACAACTTGAGATTTTGACAAGGTTTCCAGAAACCACTCTGTACCTACGTGTGTCTTACGCGGGCGTTTCACAACCCATAATCAATTTACAGACCTTGTTAGGGGCATTATCTAAAAGATTAATCAAAAATAAGATTCGAAAACGAATATCCGACTGTAAAAAGAAAAAAACATATATCGACATTAAAATAGTCTCGAATCGACTATTCGAAAAAAAAAAAGATCTCTCGAACTCAGCATTTTTATCGAACTTTTATAAGGTTTCCGACTAATAAAAACATTCCTAAACTCGTAGGATTCCGCTTACTCACACAAACATTCCGGCGATGTACAAATATCACGAACGACGCTTCGTTTTTGTGTTCCGTGTGATTTTATTCCAAGTGTTTATCTAACCCTAACCTGCAGCCTAATAAAATTGTGTAAAGCTTTACAAGCGACAATCCCTTGTCATTCAACAATGAACTTTGCCCTATTTATTTTAGAGTCACGCTGATTGTCGCTGACCGTTGGCGCTGACAGTCGCCGCGAGCTCGTCATTGGTCGAGTCGCTCGGATCAGCGCTGACGGCCGTCAGACTCGACCAATGACCAAGTCGCAGCGACTTTCAGCGCCAACGGACAGTGTGACTCTAAAATCAGACTAAAAGTCTATTTTTAACTAAAGATGTGGTTAAATTTTCAAAATCGAAAGGATTGTCAAGAGTGTGTTACGCAATATTTTCGGGTGCTGATCAAAGACAGTAGAAGTCTGAACATTAGATAAATGATGTGCCTTTAACCGTGTCTTAACCATGAGTGTGTTGGTGCCACATAGCATATAAGAATCTCCGTAAATTATATTTACAACTGTTTTCTTACACTCCACTAGTATCAACCTAGTCTTATAAGATAATTGTAAAGTTATTGTGTCTGTAGTTTAAGTTATTATAATAAAGAGTTTGTATTGATATGCTATTCTCAAAGTACTAAACCTGTAAAAAGGTTAAGTATAAAGAATTTCAAAGTCTTTTACCTTTATGGTAAGTCTGAATGAAAAGAGACAAAATTATAAATAATAACCACTATGCTTAGTTTCTCATTAGAACTAATAAGGGCCAATTTCACCAATGAAACTAATACCGATTAGTTCAATTAAACCCAAGTTTATGCAAATACAGTGTTCTAATTGGTAGTTTCTCAGCGGTCTCAACCTCACCCAATCAGAACACTGTATTTGCTTAAACTGTGTTTAGTTGAACTGATCGCGATTAGTTTCATTGGTGAAAACGGCCCTAAGAGATATTGTGGAACTGTACTGCTTCATAGAGAAGTATACTTGCCGAAACATTTTTTAGGGTTCCGTTTTTATACATTGCTCTAGAATTTTTTTATCGAAGACTGAGCACAGTGGTAACATGTTCTTATACAAACATAGGGTTTACTTTTTGTAAAAAATAATGTACAAGGTGGACGGTAAATGATAATTACTTCTTATGATATTCGTGTGATTCTGATTTTATATTGAAGTAAAACAGAGGCATTGGTCACAAAAATATGCCAAAGTTAGTACCTATTATATTATTTTTTTTCGGCCCATTTATGAAATGTACTCCTTAAAATTAAAATAGATGTATACTACGTTATTTTTGTATTTATTTTGATTTAAAACATGCTGCGGGATTTGAAATTATAGTAGTTTTTATTATAGGTTTACAAGTTTTCTTTTGACCCTATAATTTAAGCAAGATAAGTCTTACCCCCGAGTTTCCCAGCTCAAAATCATCGCAGAATTAATGTGACAAATTGTCAAGCACGCGTTATCTGCTGTGATTGGTCGTATGAATTTTCAACAGCCAATCACAGTCGATAATGCGTGCTTGGCAATTTGTCACATTAATTCTGCGATAATTTTGAGCTGAGAAACTCGGGGTTAGAGATCTAACTGATGGGTCGACTCGATAAGCAATTTTTACTTAGAGAAATTGCAAGTACATTTATGTGGACGCAGTGTGATGCAATTCGAACGATTAACAATTGAAATGTTCATAGAAAATACCTATCGACGGTCAATAGGCTATTTGACTAATTTTGTAAAATCGTTTAATATTATTCTTTATTACATAATAAGCACAATACATTGATATTTCCGGGAGATCTACTGTATTGTCAATAAAATCAATGATAAAGTTTAAATTTACAAAATCGCGCCAAAAACTCTTAAGTCTGTAATGACGCTGGTCATATGACACGTGTGATGACACGACAGGCAAGTAAACAAGTCAATAAACTAAGTAAAACAGTGAATTTTATCATTTTTCTTTAAATTTATTTCATTTAAATACGACTATAAATATCAACAAAACCTAAAATTAAAATTTACAAAACTTCTGAATTATCATACATAAAGGTTTATAAATAAGAAATAGCTCAAAGATCGAATATAACACCCAAAAACATGAAACGCGAACTTCGATCAGTCGAGGCAGAGCCTATGTTTACTTGCGTGTGACGTCACCAGAGTTGCAACCAATCACAGGGCGTTCCCGTCACAGATAAAATTTCACAAAACTGTTTTACTATAATTCGTGTCACAGAAATAAATCTAACTAGAGGACGCGATTGTATGTACTTCGCGTGCCAAAAAACGGACTAAAGTTACGATAAATGATTGTAATCTAAGATTTTCATCAATCACCGGAAATCCACCAAAATCTATAACAATGCCTTTTTATGCCATATTGAGCTGTAAAGAATGTTTAGAAAAAGTTGGCCGAGGCATTGGAAATGTAGAAATCATTGGTAAGTAAATTTGTTTTTAAAATTGTTTGTGAAAAAGTGGCACGCTTGATTTTCATGCAGATGGAGGGACTTGCGTTATCTATTTAAATTTATGTCTGTGATTCGTGTAGTTTGCAAGAAATATACATATTTTAGTTTAAAATAAAGTGATATAATATGTATTATTATTATCTGATAAGATGATCACAATTTATAGTATATTTATAATGTTGTCAAATAGTCTAAATTGTTTCGCGCCATGCATTCCCGGTCCCTTAGTGTATCTTTAGAATATTTAATAGTCTCGTCACTTTTAAGATGCCTCAAGACGGTAAAAGCCGCGTGATCACCGAGAGATTATCCTAACATAATTTTATTACTGTAAAAGCATTGATTAGGACGATCTTTCTTTAAATACTCTGCTGCTCATGATCCAATTGAGCAGTGTTATATGAATAGGTAAAAACCAATGCAGCTATCGTTTACGGAAAATTATTTCCTATTGTAAATCTCATTTATTTAGATATTGAATGCCTATTGTTGTTATTACTAATGTAAACAATTTATATAGAACAACAGGTGCTTGTGAACTTTTGGAATGTAAAAATCGAGCCATTATACGACGCAGTTTATTCAGATTGTTAAAACGAACGACTAATGAAAATAGACATCATTGTCAGAGACAAATTAACACATTTTGTATTGTTTTACACAGAAAGTGTAATACAGGCCTTATAGTGATAAATACTGTTTACCCATATCGATGTTTATACGCCGTTATTCCCGAGGCTTTATTATTTAAGTGTATACAGATATATTTTTGTAAGATGTATTCGATGTAATATTAATCATATTTTAGAAGCATGTTTTAGAATAAACATCATGTTTTGTTTGTTGTGGTTTTAATGGCTGTTCCTAACACGTAGAGGCTTTGGCAGTTAACCCCTCGTTTTTGAAAGGCTGTTTAAACATTATTTTGCTGTCCAGTTTCTTGTAGAATGATTTGATTGTCTGTTGTTGTTTCCGGCAAGCAATCTCTTAATATAATGGTGCTCCCACACCGGTGTTTAAAAATGTTTACACACATTAGTAAACATTTTCCTAACATTTGTTAGTAAATGTATTAGTGTTAGAAAATGTTTGTAAACGATTTTTAACAGACACTGTGGGAGCACCATAACATGATTTAATGTAATATTAATTATTCAGTAATCGGCCTTTCAAAAACCGGGTGTAAAGATTTTTCCCTAAATAAAAGGCGAAAAGGAACAACGAAGAATTTGCCTCGTCGTAATTATTAACATTAATTATATTCGCTTTTGTTTGGAGTTTTGCAGTGATGCCTACTGACACTGTTGTTATAACAAGACTGCTCTAAATAGACCACTTTGAATCTCACACAAGTACCTACATACATAATACTGGATATACTGATATTCCTTTCACTTAGCATTTTTATCAAGTGACAAATATACTGATAACGGCGGCAGCCTAATTACGCAAGTGAATTCGACAAGGCAAAGGGTTTGACTTCATTAAAGATTATGACAAATACTCTGTCACAGATAATTATAATACTAGCATACAGATCCCATACAAAGAAATCGTGCCGATGTAACTAGCGTTTTTCTTTTGATATTTTTTGTAAATCGATCGCTTTCGGTTCCGTTCCACGGCGATAGCTCGATCACCATCTTTATCAGTTGAACGGAACCGAACGCGATCGATGTACAAAAAATTATCAGTATAATCAGTACAGTACGTCGGCACGGTTTTTTTGTATGGGATGAGACACCACAAATAATTAGGTATTGGACTCTTTCCAAAAGAGTATCTTCACCAATGAAGCGTCCAATGTTTTTTGGCAATACCTAATTCTTTAAAGAGTATTTGTCATACTCCTTCATGGGGTCAAACCCTTTGCGTTGCCGAATTCACTTACGCCATTAGGCTACTGGTCACACAATGCTGCGTGAAACTACAATGTTGCAGATTATTAACAATTAATTCATCATTTACACGACCTAATAATTTATTTGGCCCTGACTCGCGTATTGCATATTGCTCGACCATAGTTGGCTCACAACATGGTTTCACAATGTCCATTGTCATATTTACGAGATAATAAACCTTATTTGTTTATTAATTGAAGTGGTCTTACTAGAGTGGTCACATTATAACTTTCTTCGGGCAGCGTCGCTTCCGTAATGAGGTAAGAATCACTAATTATTGACGTTTGTCTGTATTGTTCTATTGTGCCAGTTCATTAACAGTGCCAGTGTTACCACACCTGAACCCAATTTATTTTTAGATCATCTTTTAAAGGAATCCAAGGAATGTGTGACAAATTTTAATGATGTTGTTAAAGAGGTCATAATATCATAATAGTTGAGTCTGAACAAATAAGTAGGTAAACAGCATCGTATGCGTTTGTTACGTCATCAGTGGGCATGGTTCTTGCCTGTTCACTATTGTATGTTGAAATCAACCATGGGTTTAGCAAATAGGTTTTTTATGTAGATGACGATACGAATTCAGTATTTGGAGTCCTTACGTGTCAAACCTTATTTTAATATTAAAGTTTGAGACGGTTCCAGCCAGGCTAAAGTGGAGTTTGACAAATACTAAAATTCTTTTGCAGAAATAGTGGGTTACTCTTGTGTTGTAGTCGCAAAAATCTTACCCGAGCCATAATCAAATCAATAAAATGTCAAGGCTATTGAAACATAGTGTAATTTACAATTAGGTTTAGTATGTTACAAAAATAGCAGGGACCTAACCTACCTATATCAGTTTTTAGTCCATAATAAGATCTGGCGTATGCTGTAGTGTAATAAGACGAGGCTTTCTCGATTCTTATTTCAATGGAAGTTGATACATTTACTTATTAATTTGCCACAATCGATGATTCATTAAAGAACCAGTGTTGAAATACTAATTGAATTGAAATAGGTAAGTAGGGAAGTTACTTAGTTAAGTTTTGGTCAGTAGGTTCCTAAACTACCTATAATAAACAAAAGAATGTCAGTTGGTTAGGAATTTGTACCGTTCCGGCATTCTTAACCGATTATTTGCGACTCCCGTTTTTTAAAACTTCTAGCTGTGGCGGCGAACAAATATTTCGTGGCACGCCTGTCGTGTCAAGCGCCATAGAAGTTTATGACATGCCTCTTGTGCATCAGCCAAGTGAAAAAAAAATTAATGCTTTTTTCACATATTTAACCTGATTAAGTTAAATTGACATCAAATATCAGTTGTTGGTAAACGGAAAAATACGCTGTTTTAAGTGGTTATGTGTATTTTATGTATATTTTCCTTGGAATGGATAGTTTGGGTGTTTTTTTTTATGCAGATGTTACAAACCTTTTGTACTATTTTTGCTGTTTATTTATTTTTTCAATTTAAATAAGTAAGTACAACTAAATCGCCCTGAGGAGCCTTGGTTTTTATTAAATTAAATTTTCACCGAATGATAACGTTTGTAAATATCAAACTTAGGTACCAACTTTTGTAAGCATGAACGCGTTCGACCTGTTTCAAGCAAAACAACAGATTAACAATTTTAAGCAAAATTCAACCATAAAAGACAAATGCATTATTATTGTTTAACAGGAGACGTTCCAGAACCTAGTTTACAGTTCGTAAGCAATCGCAATGAGTGTTTATATTTGTTCTTATTAGAGAGTATTTTTCCACAACATGATTTAAAACCCACACAGTGAAAAAGTGTGCTTCTAACTTATGGGTGCCACAAATTAATAAAGATTGTTAAGCCTTAACATTTCGAATTCACAAAATATCCCGAAACGAAGGCTGTAGACATAAACTACTTGAAAAATAATGAATGTTTTGCTCTGGATGACGATAAATCATCCAAAAACGCGATTAAAGCGAGTTATAAAGATTAAAAAAATTACACGACTCGCGTGTCATACGCCACGCAGAAAAAAATAATGGTAATCTTAAAAAATGCTTTTTCACAATTAGTGACCTACGGGACAAGTCTATTTGTTACCAGCATCCAGATATAGACATAGACATAACTCCTGAACCTTCCGAGTAACGGTCTTCCTCTAAGGCTAGAAATTCTTTTAGTGATGGCTTGAAGAATCATAGCATGCTAGTACGGTTACCATGACCTAGCAGGCATCAACCCTGTATGTCATCATTGATGATGACCAATCAACTAATACTGGCAAAAACTTATCACTAGCTTAAAATTTTAGCGAGTTTTTTTACCTTTACTTCTAGGGTCCAGGAGCTCTTGAACCAATAAGACAAATTAATAGTAAGAACCATCTTCCCTCCACAGCGTGGTCTATGCTGCTTCCCTGGGCTGGGCACAGTGGGCGCGCGGGGCGGTGGTGGACGGGGTGAAGAGGCTCTACTCCTGGAGCGCCAGGGCCGCGCCTCGCAGCAGACGCGCTCCTCCAGTCTGCCGCCCCCGCCCTCTGCCCTGCCGCGCCCGCCTCGGAAACCTTCCGCCAGGAATACCAGATACGACCGCTTGGAGCATAGGGATGCTCGTAAGGTAAGGTGTTCCAGATATATTTGAAAGAGTTTATTAATATATTTCTAACAATGGATCAGAGTTTAAGGTTCGATCATCAAATCCAGAACCAATACCTAACATATGGCTTTGACCAAAGAATGAGAATAGCTCCGAAGTCGTACTTTAATAGTAACATCATAAACTATATCAGCGGATTCTTCAAAGTTAATTTACGGGACAACTACAACAGTTATTCTTACCTAGTCAGTTTTTTAACAATGTTCCAATAACGAATCTATTTTTGTATTATTTACCTGCAATAAGTATTTCCCTCGTAACTATCGAAATAAACCTTGTCAAAGTTGTAGGTAGGGGAAGTTATTGTGATTATCCTTGTTGTTGCCAGCCGGAAAATTATCCTCTAATTGTACCTACAGCGATGTTTTCCCCATATCCGCCACAACAAGTTAATTTTGTCTCGTTGATAAAGAATTTTGTTATGGTGGGTTTTTGTCTGATTTCGTAGCAGGAAATGTTCACTAAAAACTGCACGAGTTGTACTCACAGTCCTAAAGTTCAAAGGACTTAATTTAGTAAAGAACGGTCAGGGATTATGATGGTGCATCAATGGTTCCGATTTATCCGTTACCTACGCGAATGTACCGACAGGGCTGGAACATTTGCCTTTTTACCCGACTGCCGAAGGAGGGTAATGTGTTTATCAGTCTACGTATGTATGTATGTATGTTTGCTCCTATGTGGCGTTCTAGAGACCAAATACGTTGGGCGATTTGGATGATTCTTACGTCAATCGATTCGTCTTAACCCTGCGAGGGTCTCTGGCCACATTAAAATAGGAAAACAGAAAAATGGCGGCTTTTGGGCGCCATATTGTGGAGGCCCAATTTTATTTTCTTCCAAACCCTACGTGAGGGGTATCAAAATAAAGGGCTTTAAGTGGTGATTGCAAAAAAATATATAACACTTATATATTTAAATGAAACTAATTCAAAAACAAAAAAAGTTATAAATAAAAAAATAAAAAAAATAACAAAAACCCGACTGTTTATAAAGCGAACTAAAAAGACGTAAACAAGAAGAAAATCATGCTGTGCAGTCGGAGGATACATCTGGTTTTGGTCAGCTAGCTCGCGCATAATGTATCCTTCGCTTTTTAAGCAGTCGGGTTTTTTGTTATTTTTAAATATATATTTTTCAGTTTTTGAGCATTATATTAAAATATAATGCAAAAAATGCAGTACTATAAAACAAATAAGATCTTATCTTATTCGTTTAAAACTGTAATTGGTTCCACCCTCAGATTTAAGTAGGCATATTGTACACCAATACTATGGAGATACATTATTACTTGTCACTTTGTTTACGACTCTCAAAATACTAAGACAAGAATACCTCGAGCCGCTTGACTAGTTGTCTACCTAGCCACTAAGTAAGCCATTAAAGTGGAAGCGATGTTCGAGTAGTAAGTGGTTTCCAGGTGGGTGATTAGAGAGTGTATCCTGCATGTGTACCTAGCACTATGAGCTAGTCTTGACAGGTGAGCGATAGGTAAACTTCAATCAATTACGTATGATGAACGACTTCAAATGAACTAGACTGCAATCAAATGTTAATCCATCAGCTACTCAAATTGCTTTCGCCCAGGCATCAATATTTTTATTTACATGTCTCACGTCAGTCTTTCTCGTCTGCTCTATTTTTAAAACAACCACAAGTTGTGACAACATGTACAGGCGTAAACAAAGATTCTATTTAAAGCTTCAATAAAATTACAAATCCTTCCTAGTTTTGTAGAAGGTAAACTAAATTTAGTTCGCCAAAGCTCGCTGCGTGTATCGATGTCATTGCCCCGCACTAAGCCAAGGCCGCTTCATGGTAACAACATGATTATAATTCATCGCTTTATAATGTTAGTAGTAGGTATCGTTGGTACATTGCTCCAGATAAAGAGTGCATTATTCAGAAGCTGAATTGAAATAATGCTAGTTCTCTATTCTGGACTAGATGAAATAGGTAAGGTTCTACTGTTAGTTATTCTCTACTCCTGGAGGCTCTCTTCTGTTGTAAGTAGAGGCTATAGGTAAAACTTATATTGCCGTAGCTCTGTTAGGGTTTGCTACGGTCTTGCTCTAAGATATGTTCATTTCAAAACCTTACACGATATGCTATCTCGGCTTTATAGAAGTCCTGACCTATCCTAACTCAGATGGCAGACTTCCCATGCTACCGGGGCGAGATTATCAGGTTCTGCATTACTATGTTACTTAGTGGGTACTGTAGTTGATTTACTTAGAATGTTATTTCAACTAGCTTTAAAGTTTAATTTCAGCTAGGGCTAAACGACCAATTTGTTTCAGGACTCAGACGGATCTGGCTCCATCGCGTCAACTGCATCCCGGAGCTCACCTCTCCCATACGACACGGTTCGCAAGCTGCCTTCTGTGCCGACTTCCGCATCCCTGCCTGCTGCAGAGTCCCGAGAATCCCTAGTCCGTCCAAGAGACTCTAGCCTTCCTTCGCCGTCCAAGTTAGCGGTGTATGCAGCTGCTAGGAGAAGGTCTGCGGAGTCCGCGAAAGATAATAAACGCACACACCATTATAGGATTCAGTTTTAATGACGAGGATTTGTATTGAAGAGGAATGCAAGACGTTTTCTGGCTTAGAGCGTTTTTGGCGCTGCAAGTGGATACAGCAAGATCGATTTAGAAATTCAGTCTGCCTGAAAGAATTCAGAGATAATTTACCAAGAAAATAAACAATATTAAACTTCAGAAATATGAAAACAAATTAATTAAAGAACCTAGTATTTCAAATTACGTAGGTACACATGTCCTGAACACACACATGTGCGCTCAACCGTGAGTCCTGAATACCCTTCGTGAAACCTGATATTGACTTGGTTATTTTTAGAAAGAGCCCTGAAAATAAAAATGCTAATATCATGTGCTTCAACATCGAAGGTATATTCATTCGAGTGCGATAAATAAAATATGAAAATGCACGTATGATTTCTTTAGGCTTCTATCGAAGGGGAGAAAATTGGTTTTCCTATCTATAGAATCAAAGATAGGCGAAGAAAACATGTTTGCTTACCTTGTTTTTATGAAAAGTAAGTATATGAAAATGTCGATGATTCGGAACGGAACGGCCCTAACATCATGTTAGGTCCGTTCCGTTTTGTTTTGTTGCTAAGTAGGGATCGAAGTTCAATTAATTATTTATTTAATTCGGCAGCATACCTATTGACCTACTGATTTATTTTACCTAATTAATTTGACGTGTAAACATAAAGTGGATTTCATTTGATGTAAGAAGTTAACACTGTATTTGACAGCCATTTTTTATGCATATTGAACAATACGCACATATACTACTCGATCGCGGGAAAGCTTCCGAGTTAAAGTAGGTCTAAGTCTATCCACTAAAAAAACATGTCCACATTTTTATAATATGCGTAAAGATAACGAAATGGCGGATACCTATTTCGAGGATGTCTAATTAATTCAGTTATAGAGTGTAGGTGTAACTTAGCCTACGCAACGCCCAACTTATTTTAAAGTGGCCCACGGCACTTAAATTTGATGCTGGGCTTAAAAGTAGGTGACGCACGTGTTATTGATAGACGGTACAATAGCACTTATTTTAATACGAAAATACATACGAATTTCATATAAAAATACGATACATAGGGCCTGTTTCACACTGGCCGGATAGGCATTGCGTCCATTGGGATAAAATACAAAATTGATTGTAATGTAAATGAATTATATCTGCCAGATCACTTGCACAGAAGTTATCAAGAGATTATGAAACAGGCCAATAGAGTTTAACGAAGAATTTATGAATGAGTGAATGTAGAGTTTTGTTAGTGTTTTATAGGTCATAACTTTGAATAACGTAAGGATTATTTACTAAAATAAACTATAATGACCGCTGTTGACATTTTTATTGAGTAGGTACGGTTCAGTAATTGTTTGCGTGTTTAATTATTGTTCGAAGTATGGTGGCTAGCTAGTCGTGCTTAAGTATTACAGACAATGCAATTAAAACTGTTCAAATTAGACTCGACTTAGGTTTATGTCTGAGAAAAGTAAAATCAATTAGGCGTTGTTTGTTGAGTCGCTAGCAAAACATGTTTTTCAGACATTCTTCAGTGCGTAAACAGAGTGTTATTTTGTTAAACAAACACTGAAAGATTTGCCAATTACCAAGTAGGCACCTAATACAATCATAACTTTAAAATACAAATTACAGGACGCCATCCTGAAAGACCTAATTTCAGCATTCAAAACGTGTTAATTTATAAACAATTAATTTATTATGATTGTTTCCGAACTAAAACTTTGTAAATGATAAATGATGTTTAGAACTTTCATTAAACTAAATTCTCTATTGTTTCCTAACTTCTACGATGTGTAAATAAACTGAGATTCAATCAATTCAGACAAGCGAGTCAAAGTTGGCAACAAGAACTAAAACTTGTTCTCTTTGTGCAAACATTTTACCGGTAGACTCGTATAACTGTGGAAGAAGCTTAAGTTATTATTTAAAGTATTATGGACGCTATACAATAAATAACGTCGGCTATCAAGACGCCCGCGGTAATTGGAACTAATTAAAGGTTAGTTTTACTTTATTGCCTGCTGGAGCGCTACGCCGGCAGTCCATCCGTACGACTTTATATTTCACGTTTTCTTAATTGCATTTAAAGTCTGAATATTAAAATACCTGCCTGATTTTTTATCACGATCTAAATTTGAAAATAAAAGAAAAAGTCACATTTTTGTTTGCATGACTCGTAGTAGGGAACTTCAGTTTTTTTTTTTCTAATTTGTTTTTGCGTAAATTGTGTCTATGATTGACACCTGGAAAAAATTGGATGGTGATAAAAAATCCTGTTGTAGATATTGATAGCTCAAGTAGATGTTAATTAAACGCTTGTTTTTTTTTATATAAAGCTCGATGATCGTTGCAGCTATTTCGGTAAGAAATTGTTTGTATTACGGCAGCGTCGGGTCAGTCCACAGATTGGTTGCAAAACCTGATTCACACGTCGCTTTTTACCGAGAGGAAACTTTTAATTGTTCTTGAGATGGCGGTAAATAAGTGTGAAATAACTTAAGAATCCATCAGTACGGATTTAGTTAAGCTTCTCAGGTAGGGGAAAATTGGTGAATGCTACCGCGCATTGCTAACTTTCTTTTTAAAAGTAGGTATTATACGGTATTACCTCCACATTTTTATTACTTCTCCGAGAAACCTTGTTACCATCATAGTAAACGGCGTACGTGTGAAGTAGGTAATTACGATTTTGTGAACGATACGCACCGGTAGTTCTGACTGGAATACATTATGATGTCCAAACTTTGTTTTTAGCTATAAAATATTATGTACCGATTTAAAAAAACACTTATTGCTATTGATCGAATAAATGAGAGCGTTGCTACCTACATATTTCGTTCTGGTTTTATTTCCAAAAAGCTTCGTTATTTACCCGACTGCCGAAGGAGGGTAATGTGTTTATCAGTCTATGTATGCATGTTTGTTCCTATGTGGCGTTCTCGAGACCAAACGCGTTGGCCTGATTTTGATGGTTTTTACGTCAATCGATTCGTCTTAACCCTACGAGTGTCACTGGCTACATTACAATTGGAAAATAGTAAAATTGCGGATATTGGGCGCCATATTGTGGGGACCCAATTTTTTTTCTTCCAAACCTATCGTTATAAATAAACTAATAAGTTATAAATAATAAAAAGAGTTAATTAAAAAAAAAAACCCGACTCCCTGAAAAGCGAACTAAAAAGACGTAAACAAGGAGAAAATGCTGAGCAGTCGGAGGATACATCTGGTTTTGGTCAGCCAGCTCGCGAATATGTTGTATTCTCCGACTGCTGCTTTTCGGCTGACACAAACATCCAGCGGGCCAGATCTCTATCGGACGTCCGAACGCCCAAGATCACGTCCGCGACTTACGTCCGATAGTTTGCACAATGTAATGTACAGTACATTCATTACCCAGATACGTTTAAGTCGCGTCCGTCAGTCGCGTCCGTCAGTCGCGTCCGTTAGTTTGTTCCTAGCTTAACAGTACCAGGATTTTGACAGCGTGTTCATTAGTGTTTGTGTCAGGTTTGTGTGATGAGCCTTTCAAGACTCATTCAAATTGAACATAACTGCCCAGCATTCAAATAGAGTAGGTACCTAACACTGTCTGATGGCTCTACCGTCAGAAAAAAGTAAGTAGATATCCATATTTCACGTGGTCCACGTTGTTTAAACTACAAAGATACGAATAAAGCTGTGCACGCAATAAGATGGCAGGCTTTACTACCAATGCTTTTGTATGTCTCCGGCAAATTGAAAAGAATACAGATGTTGCCAGTTACAACGTGGCGTGATACTAAATTTAAATCGTAACTACACGATAATACAATATTGATTGCTTAACAAAAGACATCATTAGGCCTCGTTCTGCCTGCTTCGCTCTTATAACCCTGGCAAGAAAAACACCAGATTTTAATTGAGATTTTGTATTTGAGAACTTGTCGAACTTTAGCATGAAAACTTGTTAAACTTGAGCTTACCTAATGTGTTCCACATGTTTTCAATTTTGAATTCAAAATTTCGAAAGTGAAGTCCTTAGTGTTTGAACATGTTTACTTTCATAGAACTTGCTAATATTTGTAAAATGTAGATATACTGTGAGTGAGTGTAGGTACAGTGTGAGTGGGGAGTGTGTAGATTTTTTAACACTTAAAAAAAAGCAAGTTTAAAAGTGAATAATGTATTTATCATCATCGACATAATTTATCCCATCCGTCTCAGCTTTAAAGAAGAAATTGGATTTTCATGAAAATGTAAAAGTGAGAAAGAACAGTAGGTTAGATTCCTCCTTACCTATTTGGAGAACTTTCTTTCGTAATGCTACAAAAGTCGTTAAAGGTCCACTATGCTCGCGAACACCTTGCGCTCCTGCAACAGCTTCAATGGATACGGGATGCGCTCCGCTTTGTGTTCGCGCTAAAAACCGACAAAGCTCGAATCATAATATTCTGCGGAGCGTGCAACTTTACTGTAGCGCAGAACGCAAGAGTTTTGCGAAAATACTGGATAAGGATACCCACCTTAAAGTTGCCTGATATGAAAAGAAATACAATAACAAAGCGAAGAAACAATATAGTAACACCCGGAAAAAAAAACGTAACGACAATAATCGGATGAATTCAGATTTAACAGTGCAGAAAAGGACTTCCTGTTGTTTTCAGGGAAAATATAACAATAGCTATTTAATTGGATTAACGTTGCGTTTTCAGACGAACGAGAGTCGTCGGAATAAATAAATGTTAGCGATTTCCGGGTAAGAACAGCTGAAAAAAGAAAAATACACTCTGCTGGTAAGTTATTGAGAAGGTAAGTTAGAAATAAGTATTGGTGAGGTTTTGTTATACTGCTATTCTGTTTATTTTCAGACTACAAATAAGTATTGAATTCAAAATATTACACAAGAATAAGATTGAATAAATTCTTGAATGTACATACAGCGGCCTTGATCCTGACATTTGCGTACCTAACGAGAATGAGGCCGAGTGGCGGCCTCGCGCGCCTGACCGCCTGCGCTTGCGCAATTACCAGCGAGTACTGCGCACCTAGCACCGCCGACCGATAGCCAGCCACGACCACGACAACGCGACAGAGATAAACGTACCACCCTCCATATCGATATCTCGTTTCAACGTTCGGGCCACGGCCCAACCTTCGCCATAGTGACGTGACAAGCTATCGATACCTACAGAATGAGGACAATCGAACAATTTACTGTTCATTTATCGAACTGATTTGATTAAAGATTTATATCAATCAACTGCCACTCAACTCAGAGGCTGTTGTAAGTAGGTATAATAGATAAATAATGATAGTGACTCCTAGGCTTTTCAATCAAGATAGAGATTGTACAACTTCGTAACTAAGTTGTACGTCACCACAACCACTTACGAATATCTATCGCTAGGAAAAGTAGTCGTAAGCAGCCGTGAGTAAGCAGATAATAAAATCTACTTATCTTTTGCCAAAACAACAACAATCCTTCAAAATAATATGCAAAAACGATTAAGTAGGTACCAATTTTTTTACTCGATAATATTGTAGAATCGGAAATTTTTGTTTATCCTATGGATAACTCGATAAGATGTTATGTTTACTCAGATCGTGTGTCGTTCGGTTTGTTGTTGTTTCAGATAAACAAGTGAAAGTCAATAAAACACGGTGGTCTCACAAACAACGTTATCTCTCAGCGTCTACGTTTTATGAGCAAACTTCCATTGAAATAGAAAATATTGTGTGTTTAGAGAGTCCTCTGATAAAATTATATATATATTTTTTTTTTATGTACGGTCTGTGTATAAATCTATTCCAAGATTGAATATAATTGTGGGTAGGTATTTCATTCTCTGAATCCAAAGAACAAGTTGCTTCTGAGATTGATATTGGCTTAGCAGAATTATTTTCTTCCTTATGACTTTGATTATATAAATACTAATTGGGGTGAAGCAGCTACCCACTTATTCGTAAGCTATCCCGTATCTTTCATTAAAATTTATCTGCTGCTCAAATAGCCGTTAATTTCCGGAGAACACGATAATAAATGCTGATGCTTGTGTAATTATAGTGTTTGTTAATCGATATAATGAGCGGAGCTCAGCCGTGGGCGGGCCTCCGTAAATCACTCTTTCTGAGGTACAATCGGCCGTATCACGACATGCGAATTGTAGCTTGGTGTAGCCATGGGATTGTGGGATCTTTCAAAACGTTACTCAACAAAAATTTACTTAATATTAAAGAAGGTCAGAAGTAAGCAGCGATCGATATCGGCTACCAATTAGTATCACAACGATGAGGCAAAAATAAACGTCATTTGCTTATGTAGAAGAAAGTTAAAAACAGACTTAGTTCTAAAATGTTTCCCTGCGGAACACCAAACAACATTGTATTTTGTACGTATTGTAGATATGTATTTTTAATATTTCGGTAGCAATGATTGGTTTGCAAGGATATTAAAAACAAATCCAACAAAGGACGCTTCCAAAAAACTACCTGCACATAGACCAAACTTATCTGATCTGATGATTGCGATCGTGTCGCAAGCCTTAGCGGGATCATTTCTATTTATACTCAATTTACTAGTAAAAATGGAGAGTGATGGTCATACACAGTACGGTGTTTCTGATAGTTGCGTGTGTTCAATGGAGTTACCTGATTATGGAGGCTTGGTATCGAAACCGGTTGCAAGCACTTTTTGTGATATCGACACGACAAACGTGCAACGGTGCGAGTATGCATTCGCTAGTATTAGAGCCTTCAATCAAAATAATTTATTAAACTTGTGTTCTTGCGTTAAGTTCATTAGATATTTATTATTATTGTTTGCTGGTTCACCTCGTTAATATTATTGTTTCAAATATAATAAATAACACATTTAGGTACCCATTAATAATAATCAAACATGAGATAGGTATGAGGATGAGGAAAACGACTATTGGGTACCCTTATGTAAAACATTGTTATTTAGTTTGAAGTTTTACCCTTATGTAAAACATTGTTATTTAGTTTGAAGTTTTTGTATTTTTACAATGTAGGCTTATTGTATTATAATAATATTATTCAAACAAATATCCACGTAGTCAAAGATACAATAAGAGCAGATAGTTCACAACAAGTAGACCTAAATATTTACTATTTGCTATAATAACTACTTATGTACAATGAGAGAGTAAACAGATAAAGGCAATTATCGCATTGTCACAGTATTACTCAACTGATACGATTGACCCGAGCGTGGCATGTGAAAATAAAATACGTAAATACGTACCTCAGTACTACAAACGTCTTCGTCGCATTGTCAACGGGCCAATTAATTATGAATCTAACAGTTTCTTTAAGATCTGAGAGAATATCAAAGAAGCGTGACGATTGTTCTTTGATTTAGTAACGCTCGTTTATTATCTGGCAGTGTGTCTATCTGTATAATTGCTTTTATCTCTGATGTTACTGAACTCTAGATATTTTATGGCTTATCATCATTCTTTTTAGAACTACGCGTTAAAAGATCGAGTTTTGAAACCATTTTCTTTTTGCTTTGAATCGTACATTGCTCGTTATCTGTTATGTAAATAAATGAAGTTTCTCTTTCTTTAAGTATGATATCGTTTTTTAACAAGTGGGACACACAATAAAATATCTTAATTATTTTTTTTAGGAAAACTGAACAGCTATTTCTCCGAACACAATGACGTTAAGTAAAGCTTTCGACTGAGTCATTAAACTCAAGTGACGCATACAAATTCCCATCGTCATATGTGAAGAGGTAAAGTCGTTAGCGTCCTTTTGATTTCTGAGATTAAGTGGGGGCTTAACCTGTAAAATACCCTGTGGTATACCCGTATTGATATTGCAGTGTTTTAGAAAAAAAAGAGAAGACCTCTATAGTTATAAATGTAAGAACCTCCTACCTAACTCAATAAATATTTTTCGTAAGAGTGTGTGCTTAAGTGCCTTTTTTAAGTTCCATGTTATTTCAATCCATTAATTGCTAAGCGTCTACCGTTGTTTTACATAGTGGTATTATCGACCCATCCAGCGTTTACCACGGATCCCTCCCCCGCACAATAAAGATCCCAACATCTATAACCGAGAGGATCTGATACAATTTGCAATATAAAAAATACTCTATAATCGATCCTTAAAAAACAGCTGTATCAGAATTCTTATAAAAAATCTGTTTAAACGTAGTTACCTTACTTTTAGTGTTTTCCTTTTAATGGAGGTTCTACTTGGGTAAAATCATAAACGTCGAAGTCATCAACCATCCTAATACAATAATTACGAAGCTAAGTATATAGTGGAAGACAAGAAGGAAAAAATATCTCGTTTTCTCGGCACGATAACCTTTAGATTAGTGTTTACACAAATTGTTTCCTTTTGTACTTATAATCAAGGTCAATACAGGTTTAAATGGCGTTGTCTTGCTCTATAGGTTTATCTTTTGCATATTTTTTTTAAGTCATCATATTGAACGACACGCCTTGACCTCTCTATCTGTGTACATAATATAAGAATATTTGTCGACAATTTCAGATCTGATAGAAAGATGAGATAGCAGCACATGTGCTCCTAAGCTGTCCAGTTATCGCTGGTTACACAACCAAATACCTCGGTGACCCAGGTACCACATAGCAGTTAGTCGGCAACACCAAGGCGCCGCTGGCATTCCTCCAGGAGCTGGGATGGATTGAGTAAGGAAGATGAAACCCACCTGTATGCAAAATACGCGCTTGAACGTGGAGTTGCGAACACCAGCCCGTTTTAACCTTAATCTTGGGAGGATGAGAAGAAGCCCCTTACCCACTAAGAATAAACTACGATCATGCCGTCCATCCATCCATCTCCATTAACAACCATCACCAATTCATCATTCTTAGTCCAGCAAAACAACTGCAATTAGAGACCAATCTGCGAAACTCTACATATATACGTATATTCACCGGAATTATGTTCGTTATGGTAGTAGTAATGTTGCCTGAAAAGTCCATAAAAATCTCGTAGGTGCAAGAAAAAAAAGGTGTCAAAGGGCCCAAAAATAAGATTTTTTGCTTAATTCTCGTAAAGTATTGATTTTACTGCAATTTGTGTTCAGGGCAAGTTTATAATTTTTATATGTTTCAGTGCCGTTAACTTGCAGAGCTCAATTTAATAAGGATTAAACTTGTCCTAGCATAAATTGCATTAATACCAAAACTGTATGAGAATTATGCCAAACATTTTCAGATTTCTCTGGAACTCCATTCACGCGTTCGCGCGGTGAACCCACGGGTAGTTAAGCAGTCAATATTTTTTGTTCTTTCATGCGATTTTATATACTTTGCAGACAACATTACCACTAGCACAATAAACATAAATCTGGCGAAAATACTTAGCTAGGAATTAATTGCCGCAGATATGCCTCTAAATACAGACAGTTTCTTATTTTTATTCTCACGTTTCGTTTTCTTCGATTCCTTCAGTACTGTCGATTAAAAACACTGCAATGAGGTATATTTCAGTACTATTAACTTTCTGTTTACGTAATTTAAGTACCCAAAATAGTTAATATTGCTGTCAAAACATTAAAACAAATCAGAAAACATCATTTTAATGACTATAAACACAGATTTAGCACAAACAATAAACACATATTTTTTTATTAACTTTGCTCATTTCTCGAAAACTTATGCCAATGAGTGGGTCTTTTTTGAGTGTAGGACTTTTTGGGCACAATTAAACAAAGAATAAACTTGTCCAGAGCACAAAATGAAGTAAAATCAAAACTTTACGAGAATTATGCAAAAAACTGACTTTTTGGCTCTTTGACAGCTCATATACTTTTTAACCGACTTCCCAAAAAGGAGGAGGTTCTATGTTCGACTTCATGTTTGTTTTTTTTTTTTTTTTTTTTTTTTTTTTTTGTGTATGTTCACCGATATCTCCGTCAATTGTGGACCGATTTTGAAAATTCTTTTTTTGATTTTTAGAGTATGTTTCGAAATTGGTCCCATTTTAATTTGGTGAAGATCTGATGAAGAACTTCGGAGATATACAGCAGAACTCTTCAATAAATGAAGGCAAATCTCTCGGGATTGCTGCAACCGCATGTCTTTTTATTGTTTATATCATTTCATAACATAACATCACGCCAGTACGCTCTAAAGGGGTACACAGATGTGTACAGTTCACCTTGAAACACTTTCATTTCACAGGTTATGATCAAGTTTCATGGCATTTAGTTAATCTATTCTGGCATTACTACCTCACTAAAGCAAGTTGCTTAATAGGTACAACTAAAAAGTGAAAAATAAAAAATCTTTTTTACAAAAAAAATACTACCGACTTCCAACTAAAAACACTACAAAGTGAAAAATAACTTTCTTTTTCGAAGTCGGTGTCCATAACGAAAAAAATTGGTACCTACCAAAGACACCGACTTCGAAAAAGAAAGTTATTTTTCACTTTGTAGTGTTTTTAGTTGGAAGTCGGTAGTATTTTTTTTGCTCCTATGGGATTTATATGGACTTTTCAAGCAACATTACTACCACTACCATAATAAACATAATTAGGATGAAAGAACTTAACTAGTATTTTTTCACAGCAATGTCTTAAATTTCCTGGACTATAATGTCATTCATTAATTTCCACCTACCAATCGTAGGTATGTAGTGACTACGCAGATACAATTTCCCCAAATGAATATTCGCTTCTGTTTATAAACCGAAACGTTCTATTTTCAAAGCACCTCGAACCCAGACTGTGTTCAAATTGTCAGAGTCAAAACAAAATAGTGACAATGTGCTTGCAGCCCGATCCACTTCTAACTTGGCATTTATATGTCAAGCCCTCCCGAATATTTAAAGTCGTGCCTAAATCGGCAGTTCCAAATACCGCTTCACTCTGATGCCACTTAATAATTCATCGGATAGATGCAAACTTGGGTGTTATAAATCGATTCCTCTTGACCCAAATCCGTGCAGGTCAAAGCCATGTCACAGCCAAGCCGGCCGGAATAATAATGCCTGCTTGGACTTGGATTTTTAATAAGCTTTAAGTCTTGTCTTGTTTTTTTTTCGTGTGCTTTTGTGCCTGACCTTAATGACCTGGACTTGCTATTTCCATAGCTTTTTCCTTAAGTATGAAGTACTAGTATACTATACCTACTATACTATACTATTTCGGGGTTTTAACCATCAGGAACAAGGGCCAAAATCATCCACATGTAAGATTTTAGTCCTTGTGCCTGATGGAAAGACTTGTCATTTTATTCGCACATATAAATCCTGGAAAACTCAAAGACAGTGACTCGATAATTTATTGATTGTTAACTAGCAATAGCAACAGTCGTTTATTTCTGCCGAGCATAATTTACCTTGACTGCGTTATTTATGCAGTTGTCTCAACATGAGTAGGTATATTAGTCTTATAGGTACCTAAATTAATTTTGGCACGGGGGTATCCACGTGGCGGCAGTTGTTCGCTGGCCAACAAACGAAGGACGACGCATAATTTATAAGGGTCAAAATCAAAATAATTGCTCATTCCAGAAAATTTACTTGTCCATCATCTTTCCTTAATTTCTATAAAAAAACTGTCAGGCTAATACTAATAAAACACTGAATATTACAAAGAAGCTCTTCTTTATATTGTATTATAAATGTCATTGTTGGTAGTTGAAACCTCGTTTTTTAAATATTGCGGCAATTTTAAAGGCGTGTCTTCTGATCTACCTACAAAAAACGTGTGTCCAACTTCCAACACTGATATTTTAAACTTGAAAAAACATTAAAAGTATTATATTTATTATGAAACAAAATTGGTTATCCTCTTAAATAACACTGTAAAATATGCGTAAAATCTTTGAAAATTCATTTGAAATGTAAATTATAGTTTTAAATAAAAAATAAAACTGGTCTCAAAATTATTTCATTTATGTAACGCATTATTTAGTCGCGAAAAAGGTATTTTGTAAAACTTTAATACTGGCAACATTAGCTGTCACTGTCAGAACCTCAGGCGACCAATCATAGGGCAGCAGCCATTTTCTTCTCGGCAAAAAGTTTGAGTGTGTGGTGTGCGTCGAAAAAAAACATAAACCGGTTTATTTTTTGGTAAATTGGAAAAAATACGTTAGGTAAGTAAATTTAAAGTATTTCTTAATGTCAGGAAACTATTATGTTAGTGCTATTCTGTCGCTAATTAGCGGCAACGATCGAGTTAATTATGTTCTGTGATTTGCGATTAGTCTGTAGAAAAACATGCTTATTTCTTCCTATAAGTCACACTTATGTAACGTTTTTTTATGTTACGTTACATAAAATTGGATTAAGGCGTGTCCACAGCATGCTTTTAAAATATTATCTAAATTATAATTAAACAAATAAAAAATGAGCATATTTTTTTATGGTCGTATTTAGTGTTTTAAGTGATGTAAATTTAAAATCCTCATTGCTGTGTCGTTGGCAAAGACGAGTATTTCAGTTTTATATCAGTTTGGGATCAATACGTAAAATGAATTTGTATGTCTGAATGTGGCGTATGATATTGGGATTCCAGTCTTCTTTACAAATATTGTCCGAAAATATCGTATTTGCATTTTAATGTTACCTTTACTTTTGATTTCTTTCTTACGGCTCTTACACATAAACACGATACGACGTTGCATTAGATCACGATGCACGGTACGATGGTCGGTTGAGGTAAATTTCGATAATAGACCGCACTAGACGTATTCTCCTCATACTGATATCAAAAAGACGAATAAAGAAGAAATAGATATTATATACAGATGATACTGAATACATCCATTTCTTTTAAGATTTTTCAGACCGGCGTAACTTGGCGTGCGTGAAGTTAGGCTCTAGCAACTTTATCGCTTATGCCCTCGTAAAAAAATGAATGATTTAAAAAATAAATGCCAATAACAGTTGAAACCTATTTTTTTTGTATCTGGCTTGATTCAGTGTTTGGCCCTATAATAGCTGATTGTGATTTACTAGTCATTTTTTTTATTTTCGTTTTAGTTTATACTGTGCAAGTTCTGCGATCGAGTATATATTGCGATCTATTCAGCTTTGATTTATTAGTGATTATTATGCATATTTATGTTTAAAATGCTTGTATGCAATATGATTTGTTAATGTGATGCAAAATTAAATGTAAAAGGACGTTTGCTTCAAAATAGACTACTTTAATCGATAATAACAAAATTTTTAATTATTATTTTATGAGTGTATTTTTTTATTGTTTACAGAAAATATGCCTTTGTCTGCTGCAGAGAGGCAGAAACGGTACAGAGACCGACTAAAACTCAATAATCCTCAAAAATGGAAAGAACTACAGGAAAAAAATTTAGAAAGAGCTAAAAAATTCTATAAAAAAATAGGGGAGCTATCGGATCAAGAGAAAGAAAGCAGGCGAAAATATTGGAGGACTTTAAAACAAAAATCAGACTGTAAACCAGAAGTTGTAGAAAAGAGTAAAACTCGAAAAGAATATCAAAGAATATATCAGAAAAGATATAGAACATTAACCAAAGAAAATAAAAATATGAAGAAAAAAATTAATTTATTAATTAAAGAGAATAAAGCTTTAAAGAAAAAAATATATAGATACAAAATTTTGCAAAACATAAAAGAAGACGACGAAAAGGAAAATATGTTTAGCAGAGATTCAGAAATTTTTACTGTGTCAAGCCCAAAATCAAAAACTGATTCATTTGTTGCTAATTTAAACACTACTGAAGAAGAAAAAGAAACTATTAAAAAAGAGTTATTTGAAAAGAATGTCTTGATAGAATCCTTAAAAATACAATATAATGCAGCAGGAACTAATGAAAAGAGAAATGTATTGAAAGAAATTGTAAGTAACGACATCGTAAAAAGGTATAAAATGAAAAGTAAATTACGGTCTGCTATTGGGATTAAATATCCAATCAGATGTAATGCAAAAAAAGTTAATACTAAACGAAATAACCTAGCAAATATAATTTATGCTTTTTTTAATCAAGATGATGTCAGTAGGGCTACTGCAGCTAAGAAAGAAACTAAAACGAAAAATAAAGTTAAAATGCAAAAGCGTTATTTGCTAGATTCAATGGTAAATTTACGGTTAAAATTTGTAAAGGAGACTGGAGTCCCAATATCATATGCCACATTCAGACGTTTCAAGCCATTTTACGTATTGATCCCAAATTTATCTAATAGAAATACTTGTCTTTGCAAAAGACACAGTAACATCGATTTCAAGTTTACATCCCTAAAAACACTAAAAATTTTTAAGGACGGCGATACTTTGGACACCGTTATTAAGTCTACAGTATGTGATTTGTACTCCCAAAAGTGCATGTATTCAACTTGTGATATTTGCAAAAATAAATCGGTCAGATATGACTTATTGAATCAGAAATTGGATGAAACAGTGTCATGGCTAGAGTGGACAGTCAAAACCATAGAATATGAAAAAAACAATGAAAAAAAATCAACTAAAAAAACAATTAAACAAATAATATCAGGTACGTTACAATCTCTAATAACAAATTTTGACACGGAATTAAAAGGCTTTAAAATTCATATTTACAATATTTCACATCAATACAAAGTTTATAAAACATTGAAGGCGAATTTACAAAGAAATGAAATTATGCTACATTGTGACTTCTCAGAAAATTATAATTGCAAATTTCATAATGAAATACAAGCAGTCCATTTTGGAGCATCACATTCACAAATCACCTTGCACACAAGCCTTATATATAATAATGAAAGTGATCCCGAATCATTCTGTACATTTTCTAACTGCAACAAACACACACCGGAATCGATCTGGGCTCACTTGGAGCCCCTGATGCGGGACATTAAACATAGATTTCCTTCGAAAGACACTGTACATTTCTTCTCAGATGGTCCGTCAAGCCAATACAGGCAAAAAAAGAACTTTGCCCTTCTTACCAAAATGATTGAATCTTATGGTTTTAGTTTTGCAACCTGGAATTTTTTTGAAGCGGCCCATGGGAAGGGTGCAGCGGATGGGGTTGGGGGAGTAATAAAAAGGTTGTTAGATAAACAAGTATCATACGGACACGATATACCTGATGCTGAAACTGCGATTCAATTACTTAAACACAATACTACTACCACTGTAAAATTATTTCTTGTTGATCAGGAGGATATATCGAAAATAGAAAAACAAATTGAGGGTTGTAAATTTGTGGCCGTTCGAAATACACAAAAAATACACCAGGTAATACCAAAGGAAGATAATATAATTCAATATCGAATTTTAAGCTGCTTTTGTTTAAAGCCCAATATTTGCCAATGTTTTGCCATAAAAAGTCACAAATTAATTACTGTTCCTGTTATGCGTACAAGAGCAAAACGACTCGTCATAGAATCTTCATCTGAAAGTGAATCTGAGCAAGAAGACCTTGAGATGTTAGTAAAACATATCGGCAAAAATAATATAACCAATAAAGTTTTACCTAATTCATACGATGTCGAAAATACAGAAGAATCTAATCATTATCATGTCAGTAATGCATCTACTTCAAAAGTTACTATTTTATCTGATGTTAAAGTAAATTTTAAACCTAAGGTTCTAGCACAGATGGTTAAAAAACCATCAAAATGTTATAACGTTTCTACGGTTGATTTGAAGAGAAATTTCTGGGAACTTTTTAGTTGCGATAGTGACTAATACGTATAGATGTATAGGTCTACCTATTCATACATGAAATATTTTAAGGGAATCATCTAACGGTTATATTATAACGAAGTCAAGTTTGTATTAAATTTAAAATTACTTGACCTTCAAAATAAATACTGGTTTCTTATTTTTTGAACATCCATTACTTTTAACATGAACGTTTATTTACCAAATTTCATTCAAAGTGTTATGCAAAAAGTATTAAAAAAAACACTATTAAAATTTATTTTTCGGTGCTTTGCGTCTTTACGACTTATAGAAGCTACTGCTAAAATATTTTGTGTATAAATAGGTAGACTAAGGAGTTTTTGTCATTATTTTTATTTTGTCATCGTTGTCATTATTTTTATGTTCACTATGTCCAGTACAACTCGCGAGGCCTAAGCTCAGCTTAGCATTCGTGTGAGTGATTTAGAAATGAAGGTGCGCGGCGGAGTTACGCTGGTATAAACGTATGGCACACTCACACAAATGCAAAGCTCAGCTTAAACCTCACGAACATTTACGTGTAAGTGTTTGATTATTAAAATATAAAAGACTAAAAAACTGTTTTTATTTACAACTGTGAATGCAGCCCTTGTTTTCCTTTATGTTACTTTTATGTTATTGTGACATAAAAGTAACATTTATGATATGAGCAATTATTTTGATTTTGACCCATAATTCAGTGCACTTACATGCGCTAATTCATTTTTGCAAATCTTTAAAAAAAACATTGTTGATATTGTGTAGATAATCATATTTTGAACTAAAGTTTTGACAAGTTCTAAACTTCAAAGTCTCTTTTCTGAAACCGGTGAACACCGGTTTCAGAAAACCTCTCGACGTAAAAAGAGTGGTATTATAAGTTTGACGTGCGTACCTGTGTGTATGAGTATCTGTCTGTGGCATCATAGCTCCTAAACGGATGAACCGATTTAGATTTTTTTGTTTGAAAGGTATCTTTATCGAGAGTGTTCTATGTTTACTGAAATTCGGTTCAGCCGTTCAATAGTTATTTTACTGTATGAATCGGGGTATTTTCGCAAGGCATCGTGTCATAATTACGTGATCGACAGATTGTCGATCTAAGCGTGTCTACTACTAGATAAATTATGTAGTATAAAAAGCATAAAACAAAAATGTGTCGGGGGTTTTTAAATTCTACTTTTTAGAAGTCCACCTGAGCTCTATACATTTGAATCAAGATAAGAACCGCAAGGATATCGTCCCACAAGGTTGTTCTAATCCAGTGCGCAATGAGATCACCGAATCAGCTGTTTGATAGTTTACTGCGCACGATTCTCGTGATGCACCGGCCGGCACTGCGCATCGCTGTTAGGTGCAATTTAATATTTGCTCCAATCATTGGCTAGGCCCTTTTACTTCCTATTATTGGACTGCTAACACGGACTATTATGATTAAATCTAATAATGTCCATAGGGGCTACTGACTTATCGTCGTGGTGTCCAAAAATAAAATTGCCTGATGGTCTAAAACACGACTGGGTAGTACGGACATATAATCAGTCAGAAGATCTGAAGATGACATGACTAGGTAAGTCCAGCAGCGTTATTGTATAATGAATTTGGCAAGGCAAAAGGCGAAGAGAATAAATAAACAATCGAGAAATTACATTGCGAGATGAAAGACGCGATGTGGATTTCCGTCTATGTGATTGATGGTCGACTGTTCATAGATACTCTTTGCCCTGTTGAGCAGTGTTGTGTAAAGGCAGCTAATGAAGGAGGTCGGCAGAGCTAACCTTCTCGTAGATGACCATCTTATAAAACGACCAAAAGGCAGAAAAATTATTACTTACAGATGTGTCAACGAACCAACACAGACATGTCTGGCGAATAACAAATATTGATATGAAGAGAAACAAGACAGAGAGAGAGGCAAGTAAAATTGCCGACGAAAAGCAATTCTGTAAAGCATAGAAATATTAGTTTCGTACGAGGACTGACGCCACTCACTTTACCTAACGACCCTTCTACAATTTCTGAGCTACTTATTACTACTACTTATAAATTATTTAATACCCTTCGCCTTCCTAATGGAAGCTATTTGTCGGTTTTGCAGGCAAAGACGTTTTATGTAATCGCCTTATAAAATCCGGCTATGGAACTTGTATCGATATACATAAACACGTGTATATAATATTATGTTTATAGTATATGCCAATTAAATTTAATTTAATAATTGATACTAATTATAGCCTTATTATTATGTTACTGTAGTGTACATTATTATGTAGTTATACTCGTTTACGTTGACAAGGAAATATAAAATGGCGCCATAACGTTTCGAGAATAGTTGCCGGAACAATGAAGCGATTTTTTGTGGGTCTTTATTTTTGTATTTACTGATTGATTAGCTTCTCAAAGTAATATAGCAACTTTTAACTCACACACGAACAATAAACAGGAGGCCGATACGTTGGAAGGCCTCCCACTAGGCGGACCGATGACCTGGTTAAGGTTGCAGGAAGGCGCTGGATGCGAGACGCACGGGATCGGTGAATGTGGCGACGCCTGGGGAGGCCTATGTCCAGCAATGGACGTCTTTCGGCTGAAATGATGATGATGATACACAAGAAACCCAGATCCGGAACAACTATCTGTGTGTGGCAATAAAAATATTTGTTCCGTCCGGGAATCACGCACGCAATAACACGCATGTTCCAAGTTTGTTAACGTACTCTCTAGTGATAACGTAAACGATCTCTTATGTCAAAATGTATACAAAAAAAGAGGATTCTCCTTACCGTCCACAGACGGCGCTTATCCAATTTCAATACAAATTAACGTTTATGTCAACGCGATTGAGCGTGAGTAAAAACTCGCACTAAGGCCTCCGGTCATACAATGGGGTAAATCTGTTCAGCCGTTGGTACATGATTGATAAACAAATATCCAAATTCACTTACATCCGATTTTTTCATCTATTCCAGACATAAAAAAATATCTGATTAAGTAAGTACATCAATGTGACTTTCTTGCTCGCTACGTAGACAAAACGAAAATGTAGTGATAAATCAGATGAGTTGCTAAATTGCATAATATTATGAAATTTTAACCTTACCTATCTACTCATATTAGGATAGCATTTTATCTAGTATTAGGTAGGTACGTTGAGTTTAATGACTCGATTAGATTTTGTTTATTAAAAGATAGTTTAGTAATTTGTTTGAAAACTCATTCAAGTCACTATCGCCCATTCATCATCAGCCTGCTGCTGGGACACAGGCCTCCTCTCTGTGAGAGAGGGAACGGGCCTTAATCCACCACGCGGGCCCAGTGCGGGTTGGTTGATGTCGCATGACTTCTACCTAAGACACGTAAGGAGGGACCGCCGGCCGATGTCAGTTACAACTGGGCCACACTGCTCTATCGTCCATTATAAAAACCAAAGACCTTATACTTCTTACTACTAGACTGTGCACTATGGCGCAAAAACCGGTCCGCGTGAAAGGGCTCCCGTTGGTAGTGTGTCTCTGTCTAATCAGGTGACCATGACCAAACAGAACACGGGACAAATTGATTTTAAAAACGATAGTGTAAGTATCCCGACATATTTATGCTACCTTAATACGCTACCTAAACCTACCTAATTTATTGTAAATAAAACAAATAGTACCTATGTATATTTTTTGGAATCTACAACATTTATCGTATGATGTCAGGCGTAAATAATTTCACCATCCCATGTTTTCCCGTGGGTGTCGTAAGAGGCGAGTATGGGAAAACCAAAGAATGAGCAGCAACGTTCTCTGTGCATTTGTAATAACCATACTGCGATCGCCAACCCGCCTACAAAGCACTCCCCATGAATAGCACAAATAAAACACAGTATAATATAGTGCCCGGCAGCCTGCCTACCCTCGACTACGGTAGCGGTCGAGTTTACGGCATGGCAAGGGGTGCTAAGAATCCCGGACGAGATCCGGCTACCCCAACAAATACCGACGACTGGACCCGGCAACGTACAACACGCGCACACTCCGGTCCGACGAAAAGATCACCAAACTCGAAGAGGAATTGAGCAGTTTATGATGGCATATTATAGGGTTATCTGAAGTTCGAAGAGAGGGGGAGGACTCGATAATCCTCAAATCCCAAGTCTCCTCAAGTCTCGTTTTACAAGACCCATCGTATAGATAGGAACAAAAAGCTCTCTGATCCTACTCTCAAGCTCATGAAGGAGAGGCATGAGATGATCCTGCAGTCTACAGACGATGCTTTGAAATACCGGCAGCTAAATATACCTTTAAGGATCTCAATGATTTCACATATTGTCCAGTTGCGTCGACAGTTGTGAAACAAAATTATGCCAATTTTATTCCTCTAGGAATCAATTTGCAAATAATATTAACAGCCGCTGAATTTCACTCGAACAAAGCCTGCCAAAAACTCCGCAAACCACCATCTTACATTTAGTATTACCAGGCCCAAATATTTAAAAGTACTAGTCTAACTAAGTATTAATTAATTATTTTTTAAATACAACGAATTGATTAATTATAGGAACTGAAGAAATATTTAAATACGTTTCAAGTCTATGAATCGTTTGTTTGGGTATAAAATAAAAACAATTTTTTTTAAATTTTCTACCATTTCTACCAAACCCAATGATTATTTGAGCTTGCAAGAAGTCAGACAAGGACACACTACCAGCGGAAACCCTCTCGCCAGGACCGCTTTTGATTAGCTACCGCTTATAAGGAAATAGCTAACCTAGGTGGATGATGATAGATTTCATTTTAGCGAAACAAACATTTTTGGTACACAGTCTAGTAGTAAGAAATACGTATAAGGTCTTTGATAAAAACACATTTTTGCATTCTTTCTTGTCTATTAAATTTAGGTAGAT
Organism: Orthosia gracilis; assembly: GCA_947562075.1. Classification (NCBI taxonomy): domain Eukaryota; kingdom Metazoa; phylum Arthropoda; class Insecta; order Lepidoptera; family Noctuidae; genus Orthosia; species Orthosia gracilis. Next base: position 43,049,427 of record OX387272.1, on the reverse strand, counting down.
CTATAGGGAAGGTTAATTCAATGAACAATGAGGTTCTAAATGACAGGATAGTTTTTCTGCTTCTTTAGGGAACATATTCGTAGCGCTTGATACAAGTTGAGCACTGTTCTGGCGTGAAGTACCTTCTCTCCTTTGTAAGCATCCCCAAGTTTTTGGTAGCCAGCTGACCCTTTGCCTCAATGTATGGATCAAAATTGAGAGTCTTTGTCAACGTAACGCCAGGAAGCTGAAGTTGGGCCGTTATTGGCACGGTCACATCTCGGAAATGGAGCCGGGTGAAAATGGCTCTTTTTAACGGCAAAAGACAAGCCTGGGTTTTTGCAGCATAAATTCTGACCAGATTGGCACTCGAATACTACCTACCACACGGAGAGACCGGATCTGAGGCTCGGTAGCCCGCGCTTTGGACAAGTATCTCAGACCTAATGAAGGAAGTTTACCAATAAGGCTTTCGTGCCAGACCGTATCAAATGCCTTCGATATCTCAAGGGAGACGGCAAGCGCTTCCCCGTGCCTCTCGATGGCCTGACTCCTTATGTGAATAGCATACGCTAGAAGATCCCAAGTAGAACGATTTTTACAGAGATGGGACTTTTATTGGCCGGATCAGTTGGACTGCCCTTCTTGGGCACGGGCTGTACGGTAGCTTGTTTCCAAGCATTCGGCACTTTTCTAGTCTCATACAAAAGGCGGAGTAGGCATGACAAGATCGGAGACAGTTCAGGCGCACAGGTTCTATGAACTAATGCTGGTATTCCGTCAGGCCTGCTAGCCTTGTTCACCTCGAGGTTGCGCAGCACCCTACACGACGCACGTCCTTTTGATGGATGGATGCGAATGTCCGACATACTTATTTCGCATCAATCAGGAGGAGGAGGCGGCCGCCAATTGTATCAGCTACAGCTAAACAGAATATTCATACTAGGCGATTCTATAAAATCTGTGAAACAACTCCAGTAAGAACATCTTTTGCCCGGAATTTCTTGAATTTCAGAGCAAGCAGACTATAATTATAAAAAGATTATAAAAGATCTTGAAATTGTTGAATTGTTTAGGGTAGAATGTAAAAAGAAGCTTAAAAAGTGGCTTTTAAAACTTGATAATGAAGAAACGGAAAAACTGCTTACAATCTTATCCTAAAAGCGTTTTTCATTAACACATACCGCCACCCTTTTACGCACACATTCATGAACACATCCATCTTTATACGTATCTACTCACATAACACTATCCTACTCTCTCTCTCTGTCACACACAACACCACGCACACGACACCTTCCAATTCACACTTATTTTGTTTTTTTTTTTTGTTTTACTTTTTTGCGACCTTTTTTTGTTGTTCTTTTCTTACAATAGTCCTTCATGGCCTACGTTCTACATTTGTGTAAATCCCAATCTCGGCGAGTGGGGCCAGGAGTCCATAGCACAGATTATACTAGTTTGGATTCCTGACTCCCACAAACTTTTGTACTTACCTCCAATATTTGTAACATAGAAACTTTTAACAGAAAATCAAACGGACTTCCAAAACAAAACACTACAAAACGAAAAATAAACTTTCTTTTCGGAAGTCAGTGTCTTTTTTACCCATTGTTTTCCTTTAGTCGACACCGACTTGGGAAAAGATAGTTTATTTTTTTATGTTTTGGTAGATTTACAGTTGGTACATAGTACTCAAATATGTGCTGTGCAGTTATATAATACTAAAATAAATTGAGTTTATACCTAATATAAATATATCAGTTCCACTTCATCAAATGATACTTTCAGAGTGCAAATGATTCCATTGTTGTTGATAATACCAAAATCGCTGTATGTATGCCTAGAATATTTGAGGAGAACCCTCGATTTCTCTAGGGTCCCATCATCAGATCCTGACCTGATGACCACGGGACTACCTTTGAAGTATACCCTTTCAAACAAAAGAAGAATTTATCAAATCGTTCTAGGCGTTTTTGAGTAATCGGGGAACATACATAAAAAAAAGAAAATATTTTTTCCTGTTGACAGCGATGTGGACGAATTTTTTTACTTATTTTAGTTCTAATATTAGTTTGTAAATAATGTACATATGTAAATTAATGTGAAATATCTTAAACAAAAAAGAAATGGGAAACGAATAAAAACATGAATACTTTGTGGGAGATAAATAAATATTACTATATTAATCTGCTGACCTGGACCACCAAATCCACCGGGTGCCTTTTGGGCTGGGACCCGGCGAGGAGTAGATGAACGCAGACTTAATTCACCAGACAGTGGTCGGAACAACCCAAAGATGAAGTTATCGACACAGAGTATCGATCTGGATCTTTTGTGAGGAGAAGGTAAAAGCAATTGTCTGTGTGCGAATCAACATCCGGCACCCTCGTTGCCCCCTGGCCCAGCTAGGTAAAGTCCCCCAGTAACACTAATTGAGTTGAAGGGTACTGCTGCTCTGCCGCATCAGCCGCCTCACTGAGGTACTCTGTGAGCCTGATTGGTTGTCTCCTGATCACCGCTGTGCGAACGGTAAACACAGGCGTTGATAATTTTACCCAGATCTGTGTCGACCAGATCGTTGTGAATCTGGAGTCCTCAAGGTTACGCCGATGCCGATAGCAAATGTCGTCACGGGCGTATACACACACCCACGCGTGGTTTAAGATTGTGCTGCTGGATAAACCTTGGGTAAGATAAGTACGGCACGTTTGACGGACTCGCTATTTGCGTCTCCGTAAGGAAAAACAGCGCTAGTTTTTCAGCCTCCAGGTGGTAAAGGACTGCAGAGAGACTGGAGTGTAGCCGCTATTTTACTCCACTGTTCTTTTTCGCAGAGTAAAGGGAGGAGAGGAGAAGGAAGTGAGACGAGGTTCCACGCTGCTAATCTACAGACACGCACTGAAACGACGCCATCATTGGGGCACTAGTCCGGGGACTGCGGGGTCGCCCGAGCCCTCCCGGAATGTCCATCGGCCCTCCCCATCTGAGCGCCAACCAGCATGATGGTGCATTCCGGGGTTTTTAGCAATTGGCAATTGGCATCCTTTCGTGTGTGACTGGCACACTACTTGGGCCCCAACTACCTGCGGTCGGATCCCGCTACCCTCCGCGACCAGCCTCCCTATGGACTTCCATAACAGCGCGCGTTAGCCTGGTCCGCCTGCAGTGGAACAGCTATCTCGACCCAACTCCTCTAGTTGGGTACACCTAGCATCGTAACCGGAACACGGCTAGGTGGCGGTACGTCTTTGTCCAGTGTGTGGTCACAAACCTTCGGCTGAAACCTACCACCAGTTATTGCACAACCCGGGAACCACGTGTAGGAATTAATCAAAGGGTAAACTCCTACGGACGTGGGGAATCGGCTCCCAAAAAGTTTGATCATACATGGCGTACTGACAACGGATCGACGGATCTGCCAAATACCGGCTTGATGCACTAGAATCGATTGAAAAGCGGGCAAAGAGGCTCATCGGCAATGAGGCACTGGTCAAGTCAAAGCTTGTCGATTTTTTATCGGTTACACTCCCCGTGCGATGTAAATGCATGATCTGACTCTGCATAGCCCGTTTCATCATCGGACTACCAGAAGTATGGCGATGCGCCATCGGTACATGGTGGACATCCCACCCATACGCACTAAACGTTTTGAGTTAAAATCTAGGGATCTGTAAGTCAAGAGTGAATTGGTTTAATTTAGGAAAGCGTGCTTCACCGTCGACCACATTATTGTTTATCATCAGGTGAGATAGTGCTCAAGCGCGAGCCTAAAGTCAATAAAAAATTCCATAAAAAGAATTCATGTAAATAATTACTAATTAGTCTAAGTAGCCCATTCCATTAGCAATCTTTAACCGACCAAGACGTGTCCTGCAAACTTTCTTTCCAAGACCCACGCCTTTCAAGAGTTCATTTGCAACATGGTGCAGTCGACCTTGCACCAACGACATTCATACCTAACCGGAACATACAGCGTGTTGTATAACCGCAGGAATTATGCAAGACCTCGTAATTTATACAGAGATTCCATCTCGAAACTCTTGAAAGGTGATTAGCTAACGTAGATTGTTAATTTTAACTCTACATAATTAAAGATTTTCCGGGTTACTGGTAGACGCAGACGTTTGATTGGTGTTACCGCTTTCTATGGTACACTGACTAGCTTTTGCCCGTGGCTTTGCCCGCATGGCCTATCTTCCATGCTATTTGGCGGTAAAAATAATGATACCCATTGATAATTTAGCTTTTTATCACTTACTGATATCCTCCTACAAAAACAAATAAATAAATAAAATAAATTTATTCATAAAAAATGGGTACAATTTATCCATCGTAATCAAAAACACTGAAATTAATAATTTAAATCATTATTATGTCCTTTATTCATGAAATTTCTTGTTATCTACATTTATATAAAATAAATTAAAAAAAGCATTCAAATATACAAAAAATAGAGGCCCACCGGTATCGGGAACAGGGTCCAAGCTACCGGCGGTCAGGGCTCCACAGAGAGGAACCTCCGAATAATACGAGCCGTGTCCAGATGTAATGCTTTCTGAATCTAGCCTTTGATCCAGCCGCCTAAAGAGAGTCGCCTAAGGCGTTGATTGAGGCTCGTGGCTATTAAGCTATTGGCTGACACAACTAACGGTACAATGATCGCAGAGTCCACATCTCACATGTAGACAACCTCGCGAGCCAAGTCTAGATACTTGATTTGCTTATCTTTCTCGGCTTTCACGAGGTTTCCGTCATGCGGGACAGTTATTTCAACAATCATTGCACGCCTCTCGATTCGGTCCACCACCACTATATCAGGCTTATTAGCCATAATAGTCCTGTCAGTGATGATGGACCGATCCCGGTACAATGTGATATTGCCATTCTCGGTTTCTTCAATTATTATTATTATTTTGTTTTTAAAGATAGAGTGAACGACGATGTCTGTACTAGAAACTATGTTAGACACCGGCGCCTTCCTCATACAGCTAAAGTTACAAGTCAATCTACACTTTAATTTATTGATTGCTAGAATTACAATAATACAATAACAATAATAATGTTTTATTTTCATACAAAATTACAATTTTAATTATGCTGATAAAGTTAATTGAATTTAAAATAATACATTCTAATTTAATAATGATAATTTGTAACGTGACAGAATAATTCAGTATAATTTAATTTAATAAAATAATATAACAATAAACAATTATTCTCTTTATAATCTTAGTTTAGATTGTTGAATTGGTTGTGTTGTGAATAACGTTGTATGTTTACGTTAGTAGATTTTATTCATACTATTCTACTTACCTACTTAAACTCTTTAATATAATAAATCAAGCAAACCAACCCATACATATTTGCCATAAAAGTCTAAAATAATAAGCAATAACATCCAAACTAAATTAAACAAAAATAAAAACGCTGTGCTACAAGCCCACAAGCCGCTTGATGCGAGCGACGCGCGCGCAACTCTAACCCAATTCCAGCGGTATCGGCTTTCACAACTGTTGCATCACAGCACAGCCGCATAATGCAGAGATGTGCGAACTTGTACGTTATATAAAAATAATTACTCTATTCTCTTCACCAAACGATCTATCAGATTTTAGTGCCAGATATTAACTATGGAAGTATAAAAGTTGCTGAACCTACAGCGAAAACTGGTTACGATTTCTCTTTTCGAAAATATTTCTAGAAGACGAATAACTTGTGTTACTAGTTTTGAAGGTAATTAAAATAACTACGCTAACTCATTTATTAAACCATTTGCGGTTAAATCAATTTACTTGAGTAGAAAACAAAACAAAACCAGATACGAGTGTATATAGTTTTGTTAAAAAAAACGTGTCATTATCATAGCCTTCGTAGGCATCCTGCAGGCATCGTAAGTATATCGTAGCTTTCGTAGTCATCCCGTAGCCTTCGTAGACATTCCATAGGCTTTCTTGGCATCCCATAGACTTCGTAGGCATCTCGTAGATTTCGTAGGTAACCCGTAGCCTTCATAGGCATCCCGTAACCTTCGTGGCGCTATGAGCTACGACATTGCTACGAATACAAAAATATAAAAATCTGTAGCCATAGAACTGCCGTAACCTAAGTAATATTACAACTAGTTTACTGCCGTTAATAATAATTAAACGGTTGTCCGTGTCCGTTTATTATTTCTTACTTAATTAATATTTTGTTTCTTCATCATAATTGCTATCAACAACATAATTAATATTCATAATGATTAACTTACTAATGGAGATATTTAAATTAACCATAGGCTCTTTTATTTATCTTACACTATACTAATTACGTTCCAGCATAATTTGCTTTAAACGGCAGTTACTGGAAATGGATATTATGCTAAATACCGTTTTAGAAACCCACACTCGTGTCTTGTTCTTAATAGTAACATAATTATTGCAGAGATATGCTGTAGGTATGCTTTTTATGGAACAATTTACACACAACCTGTTTTCTAGGTCAAGTATGCCACGAAAACGCTATGGCCATACCTTCCTATTCACGTACCTACATTTAGCATTGTTTGCTCAAAGCACGATAACCTAAATATCCTTTACTTACGAGGTACGATTATACTAGTACTGTAATAGGTCTAGATTATGTGTTAGGCCACCTGAGGCACGGAACAAGGATAGACTTGAATGTTGAATAATAAATCATTGTAAAGAGGTTTTATTTCGCAGGAAATAAAAAAAACCTTACCTTGGTCTATGAATTAAAATTTAGGATAATCACGGCCATATTCAGATGAGTAATAAATTAATTATGTTAGGTTAGTGGAATAAAAATAAAAATGAAATACCGATTTTTTGTTCCCACGCAAATTGTGAATGACTTTGAGAAATGGGTTACTATGAATGTGGTGGGCGAATAATCTTTTAGAGGTGTCTCTTGTGACTCTGTTTACTTTGACAGAGATAAAAACATTTGCTGGAGATATCAGAGGTATTTTTTTTTTATTCTTACATATTTCTTTAAAAACACAGGTAAAATGGATTAACTTTTGCCTAAATCAGATTTATTCTGTCGATCATACCCTGATCATAACGATGTGTTGTGTGACGTGAATGAATCTATTTAATATTTACAGTCGTTCAACCATTCAGTTATTATTCAGTTCGTTCAGCCTGTTAGCACAATACCTTCGATAAAATAAATGGGGTTAAAGTTAAGCCATAAATTTTAGATTTATCACGCGAACTCGGAGGAATTTCTGATTGCCAGTTGCAAAATTAAATTACGAGTATGAAGCAAGTTATTTGTAAAAGACGCCAGTCGTATTTAGAACATCATTAATAAATATAAAACAGTACTTAAGCTTTAGTGTGTACGATAGCAATCCACAAGAATAATCTTTCAAAACAATCCGTAAAAATAAAACAATGATATCAGAAATGAGGTCAATAATTTAAAACTGTCTCTATGGCAACAAAACACGAGTTTGTAAGTTTGTACACTATACACTCATATTCTGGTAAATATTTATTTATACAGTCACCCAGCTGTGGATTATTTAACCATAGCAGTTACATAATTGTGTGGTAGGTCTCTTAAACAGGAAGTAGCATAATATAAAGCAATCGCGATGTATTCCAATTGACCGCACGGCCTTGCAGAGTCTCGCACTTGACAAGATTATATAGGCAGGAAATATGGCTTGTTGAAATAATATATCACGGCAATCGAGGTTATTATTTTGGCCTTCTTCTTTTCGTGTCAATGGACTATAATCTGATTTTTAATTTCGTAGACTAATCTGACATAAGGGGGGTTGTCACTTTATCGTTACATAAAAATAGTGTCGTATCCTGGCTATCCTGAGTGATCGAAAGTTGATCGAAAATCGAAGTAGATCGAAAATGAAACTATGCAAGAAAAAATACATTTGTTAAGAAACAAGCAGCCCTTATTTAGTTTCTACTCACTTATTCACTTCAGACTGCATTTTTTTTGATCGCAGTTATTTTTTAGTTGATTTAATAATTTTTAACTCAATAAACGTGTACGTACTATGTGTATGAATACTGTTATATTTAAATATATTACATTTATATTCATAAAAAAATTATTTACACCAATTTGTAAAATTAAATTGAGGATTCATATCACATCGATTCGATGAATCACTAATGATTGAGCCTTACCTACAACACTATGCTGTGCGCTTGAAACATTAAAAAAAATAAGGTTATTGGCAGCTGTTATTAATAGTCTACGAAATTAAAAATCACAGTATAGCTTATTTTTCGGCCAATCGTAATATCGGCGCATAAAGAACATCTCTGGGACCAGCTAGAACAGTAGTAGGTAACTCAGGGTCTAATTTACTGTCTGTCTATACACTTTACCAAAAATTATTCAAACGTGCCTGTAGACGAAGTAAGTAAACTTACTTTCATTTTTGCTGTCGCTTTTGAGGTATAATTTGTTGGTAAGACACCTAAGTACCTATGTTTGTTTATTTTTTTCATGACGTAATTGATAGGGAAAACTATTGTGAAGGTTATTGGCCTTTGGCTTAATATTAGGTCATTACATATGAAATTTAGCGTTTTGTAAGGGAGGTACATAAAGTCGTTTTTTTTTTAATATATACTAGCTTTTACCCGCGGCTTCGCTCGCAGTGAAGCAATTTTTTTTTTTTTTTAATAAAAATTATCCTATGTTGCTTCTAATACCTCCAAGAATATATGTACAAAGTTTCATGATGATCGGTTCAGTAGTTTTTGCGTGAAAGCGTAACAAACAAACTTACATTCACATTTATAATATTAGTATGACGTATGATAATATAGATTTATTTAATCAAAGTATGTACCATTGCTATTTATGCACTTTTGCCATCTCATAGGTAGTTCATTGATCCCTTCACTAAAAAAACCATTCGGACGGGAATCAATAAAATCTTTGAAGGCGCTTTGGACTGCCCCATCGGAGTTGGTTTTTTTCCCTTGCAAGAACTTATCCAAATTTCGAAATAAATGATAATCTGTTGGAGCAAGGTCCGGGGAGTACGGTGGATGTCTTAGACATTCCAATTGAAGCACCTCTAATTTGGTAGCCGTCTGTTGTGCAGTGTGTGGTCTAGCGTTGTCCTGAACCAGCAGTGGCCTTAAGCGATTGACCAGCCTCGGCTGTTTAGCAGCTAGCTTTTACATCATGGTTTGCAGTTGCTGACAATATACATCCGCCGTAATCGTCTGGCCAGATTTAAGAAAGCTATAGTGATCGATACTGTTCTAGTCCACTAAACGCACACAAGTAATTTTTTTTGAGTCGAAAGTCGAAAAAAAGAATTTTCGCTTGGGGCAGGATTTGGCTGGTTCGCCAGGGTTCAGCCATTGCTATGAGCGTTTCCGATTATTGTACAGGATCCACTTTTCATCACAGGTAATGATTCGATTTAAAATCCCTTCATTATTGTGCCGGTTGAGTAATGTAACGCAGCAGTCGACGCGCGTTTGTCAGTTTGCTGCACTCAATTCATGAAGTACCCACATTTCAAGCTTTTTCACCTTCCCAATTTGCTTCAAGTGGATTAAAACAGTTTTATCACTTACACCGCAGCCTGCAGCTAACTCGGACGTGGTTTGCGATGGATCCGCTTCCACAATAGCCTTCATTTCTTCATTATCAACTTTGGTTTCCGGCCGTCCATGGGGCTTGTTCTGCAGGTCGAAATTACCAGAACGAAAACGTTGGAACCAAAAACGCACTGTGTTTACTTTTACGACACCGTCGCCATACACATAATTAATCCTTCGAGCCGTTTCTACAGCACTGGTAAATAACGTACTCGTACTCGTACTCGTAAATAACGCGATACTTCAAGTTTTCCATTTTGTAAACTGACTGGCGCAAAGAAAAACCGGAAACAAAGAGGAAAAACAAATGAATTACGGTTTTCCAAACACAAAAGCATGAGTAAATAGCTGTATAAATTTAAAATTGGAATTCCAAACTAAAGAGAAGATATTTGAGATCAAAGTGGCCAGTACGACAAAACGCCAGTTTCATAGATCCTAATATCTACGAGTCCCTACTGTGCCTATACATATAGGTGGAGGAATTTATTTGGTATAAATTCGAACATATTCATATTATGGTGTGTTATAGCGCTATACACCTTGTTTTAATACACATTCCACGCTCAGCAAAACTGTGCCAAGTGCGAATATAAACCGTTTTGTGGAACATGATTTCATTCTACTAACATTATTTCTTACGCATCTGCTTCCATTATCATATCACTTTACGATATCATCTCATTGTGATCGCATATCGTAATAAACATAAATAATGTAAATGGTCCCTCGAACAAAGCTATAAAAACGCCAATTCTTATGAAACCTTTTCAATATAATGTGCTTCATGTGATAATGTAAGTAGTACGAGGAAACGTGAAGAAAAACGCGCCGAGGAAAGTGACGCGGCGATAATAAATTCCATACGTGTGTGACGCCTGTAACGGGTGTAGATGGCGCCACCTGACACGTTTGACGCATAGAACAGTAACTTCGATTGTTACTACACCCGACACCTCATTACTGCTACCTAATTATGTTAGTTACCCTAAAGAAATAAGGAGTAATAAATCATTTCAAATTCGTGTTTCACAAACGTCAAACTCATATTTCACAAACGTCTAATTCATGTTTCACAAACGACAAACTCGTGTTTCATAAACGTCTAACTCGTGTTTCGCACACATCGAATTCATGTTTGACAAACTTTAAATTCATGTTTCACAAACTGTAAAAAATCACAACTTACTGCGAGTGCCTTAAATTTCCGTAAATGATGCCAGCGATGCCGCAGAATTGCAAAAGTTTCCGAAGCCAAATAACGTGAAGGACACATTTCAGGAAGTAAATTTGCAGATGAATTCCTGACGAAACGTCTATGATAATATTTATTAATCGTATTTATATATATACATCAAACTATAAAATACTTAGGTATTTTCCCTTGCGAAATGATCTTTGAATAACATAAACAAATATGTCGAGTCGTCGCTAATTAAATAGGCCAGTCCAGTCACAAGGTCGTGATCTATATTTTCCCGAGAAGAATTCTCAGAAAACATCTTTATAAACCGTCTGAACGCTCGTTTTCACGTCTTATTAACAATTTGTCTATTGGTTTTATTTCTGTATGTGTAAACAAGCCCTTATCGCACTCGTGAGTAATGGGTTAGTAACCTGTCAATAGTCATGACGCGGTATTGCGGTCTTTAAACTCCCACGGGTATTTATTTTCGTATCTTAGGACCAGACAGGACCAAAACACATCGTGTTAAGCCGTTATAATTTTTGTTTAAGAGGAAAACAATTCATATATTTTCTTTAAAAATTTTCGTGTAACGTGATTGTCAGTTGTTACTCCACGTAGTAGGGTCGTATTTTGTACACAAACGTGTCACGTGGCTTTCCTCGTTGATATTGCATTGTTGTGAACTCGTAATTGAGGATTACAAACGATAGGATACATAATGATGTCATTCTTTACTTATCTACCTACGTGTTTAGTTAAAATTCAGCTCGCATCCCGATTTAATGGGTTCGAAATTCGACTTCGTTACCGTTACTTTCTCCTGCGGTATTCTAATGTTTCCTCTGTTACTTTAGTAGGTATACCATTGCACGTGTTTTCCTCAGTGCAGTCCTGTGTATCATAAAATCAGTGCCACCTGTTTTTATAAACTGTAATAAGTAATAACTTTGCAAAATAGGAACCTATATTTGCAAAGTAGGTATTGATCAAGTAGTGCGTTTTTTTATAACCGACTTCAAAAAAAGTAGGAGGTTCTCAATTCGTCGGCATCATTTTTTTTAATATGTATTTTCCCCGATTATTCAAAGATGACATTCTTCCTTTGTTTGAAAGGGTATACTTCACAGGTGGTCCCCTGATATATAATATTATAGACATACATACAGCGATTTTGGTATTATCAACAACAATGCAATCATTTGCACTCGACTGAAAGTATCATTTGATGAAGTGGAGCTCATATTAGGTATAAACTCAATTTATTTTAGCATTGTATTGTTTTGTTTTGGAAGTCGGTTTGATTTTATATTAAAAAAAAAATCATAACCGCACTCTCGCGGAAAAGTGCACGGCTGGCCCCTGCTATTCACTTTTTCAGCGGCGGTCAGCCCCTCCATCAAGGGTCGGAAGAAAAGATAGCTTTAGGTTACATAGTTACCTACTCATTTGTTTATTTAAAAAAATCATAACCGCACTCTCGCGGAAAAGTGCACGGCTGGCCCCTGCTATTCACTTTTTCAGCGGCGGTCAGCCCCTCCATCAAGGGTCGGAAGAAAAGATAGCTTTAGGTTACATAGTTACCTACTCATTTGTTTATTTAAAAAAATCATAACCGCACTCTCGCGGAAAAGTGCATGGCTGGCCCCTGCTATTCACTTTTTCAGCGGCGGTCAGCCCCTCCATCAAGGGTCGGAAGAAAAGATAGCTTTAGGTTACATAGTTACCTACTCATTTGTTTATTTAATTGAACATTTAAAATTTTCGTAAACAAAAGTTACCAAAATTCACTGTAAATGGGAATCCAAAACCTCGCAAAACTCCATCGTACTACAATTACAATCTACGTCGTTCTCAATAAATGGTGCAGCACAAAAGCCATCAACTGTTTTGACAAAATATTTAACATCAGCGTAAGTTAGACATAAAGACCAGAAAATCAAATGGAAGTGGAACAAAAACAAAACCTTCCCACGTGTTCAGAGAACAATGACATCGGAAAGTTGTGCGAACTCAACGCGGCGATATCGAAGAAAGTCGACGGAATACATCAAGCATCACCGCGATTTTATTAAGTGTTAAAAAGAGTTGACGCTATATGAGAGTGCCAGTCCGTCACCCTCTCGCTCGGGCACTCGGGGATAAGTAACGAGTTTCCTGGCAATACCGCGGAACGCGATTCAACCGTGAACTGTGCAAAAACGCAACGCGCAGAGAAATTTGCTTCATGTTCAAGTTTTTGTGGCGTGTTTGATTGCTACATAACGGATTTGTTTTTATACTGTTCGCTTTACTGTTGAAGATATTTTGCTACAGTATCAAAAACAGACTGTAACTCTTACCTAAATTGTAATTTACTAGTTTCTTCACGCGGCGTCTCTCCCGTGGCCGTGGTTTTGGGATAAATAATAGCATATTACACTCAGCGATAATATAGCTTTTTATCAGTAAAACAATTTTCAAAATCGGATCAGTATTTTCCGAGATTACGCATTAGAAATAAACATACAATTAATTAAGATATCTATCACTATACTCCATTTGTTTAGGTAGTTAACTAAAGGTAAACAATCTTGATATGTCTTTTTATATAAAATAAATCGTATAAAAGACCAACAAATATTATTTAAATTTAGTTACTTACCTAACATCGGTTTAAGTAAATACCTAATTGTAAACATTTTTAGATTCAATTTTTAGACATTTTTTAGATAAAAGACATGTTAAGATTACATTTAGTTAACTACCTAAACAAATGGAGTATACCAACCTAGTGCCCGGAGAACTAAGGTTCATATATTATTTATTCGGACAGTAAAGTTATAAAACAAAAAGATATAAAATAATATAAAAAATATAATATAACAAAACGAAAAACGGCTCAAACCACAGTTGAAAAGGCCGTAATGATACGGTACTAACTCTACTGAACAAAATAATGGCTTAACTTTACTTTGTTGACGAGGAAAACTTTCAGCCGAAAAAGAGAATTTTCACAAAATGTTGTTGCTCAATAGGTACTTTTGTTGTTATTGTACTGTTAGCAATGTCGATGCGGGCTAGTCTCAGTACTTTATTCAATGGATTAAACTTAGTAGCTTTTCGATACAGTCACACGAAATATGTGTCAATGTCCTTTCGCCACAGGTCCTGGTGCACTGGTGGACGCACGGCGCACTCCGCAGCCGTCTGTGCTGCACGCACGTGCACGCCCCGCGATCTCCCGTCATGCCATAGCGGTGATAGCGGGATTAGCGGCTGCTCTTCGGCTCGTTTCGTTACCTTTCGGCCAGCCTCGCGACTCGCGCTCGCGTCCCCTGCTTGGACGTGATTGCGAGAGCGAATGATACCTCGCCCCCCCTCTACCCGCCCGGGGCAGTACCTACTTGACTCAGTCTACCTCGAGCCTCGCCCGTGTGTGGACGTCTTGTCGCTCGCAAGAGCGATTTTGGCCGTCTCTTAATTCGTGTGTTCTCTTTGAATAACCTTAAAAACTCTTGGAAGTTGCTATAAAACTGGATGATACGCTTCGCAGGAGCGCTATCAATGTGACTAAAGTTTGTTCTGTGGTGAATCGGTGACAGTGAATTGGAGCTGGTCGCGCTACGTCCGTCGTCGTGCCTGAGTTGGCGTCGTCCCTCCGACTCTCGCGAGGTAATGCCGAGACTCCTCTGAGGAGAGCGCATACGTGGACAGAAACCGGATTGCGGTGTCGTGCTTTTAATGAAATCTATTTCTTAAAAAAAGTTAGTGCAAAGTAATTGGATTCGCTTCTCGCCACGATTGGCACGGAGCTGAACGTAGTTCGAAAGACGGGTACCGTTAGCCGACGTCGCGGTCGATGCCTGCCCGCGGAGGCTTTCGTTACTAATGCTTCTGGTAATGCATACTTTATCAAAAGTTAAGACAGAAGTGGGGCTGTGGTATGCCACCATCAGCGATGTTCTGAAATAGGCGATCGCAGCCGCTGCCTGACTTAAAATAAGGAAATGTTTACCGTGTTAGCATGTTTCAATGCCATTATCTTGATAAAGACGGTTACGTATGCGGAAACGGCGATGAGCAACTTTATTGTTCCTTAATCAGCGAGTGTTGAACATCTGGCCTTTGTTAGATAGAAAATTATGAAATATGGAACGTGAAGTAGGTACTCAATAAGAGATAGATATGGGTGAAGGAAGCGATAAAAAATGAGAAAAGCATTTTCTAATTAGGAAGTTAATTTGGCAAAACTGGCCGGGTTAACATGGTAGCCAGCTCCACAAATGGGCGTGGCAAGTGGCCAAGTGCTTCAAGGCTCTCGGGGACGGGTTTTTAAATCGTGCTCTACGAGTGTGCCCACTTGAGAAGTTTCGACATCGCAGACGAGCGTTGGGTCACCAGACACTCGAGCTCTCACGATTCTGTTTAATCTGTTAACCATTTGCTCGACAACGAATTCGAAAAAAATACATCTACACAAATGTGTTCCAGCAATAAATAAACACAGTTTAAAGTTTTTGCTAGCGCAACCAACACACCTCGACGAAAAAGTTTGAAGTAGGCGGCAACGACGGAACAATTGCTCAAACTTCTGCATTCAGTCTCACCCAAAAAAAACTTTCTAATAATTTGAATGGATGAGATGACTAACGCAAAATGGATATCTATCAACTTCTTAGTATAAAACACTTTTTAATGGGCATGCTTTTTGTCAAAATATACGTTTTGAAGAACGTGGACAATTTTTGGCCAATATTTCGTACATGATAATGTCTCTCCAGATAAAGTTTGTCCTAGTTTGAGAGGCAGGGTTCATTAACCAATGTTTACAATGTAATAAGGTGTATACTTATGTGAACATATATTTATTTACGTATGTAAGACTTACAAACATAATTCTCTATGTAATATAACAGGAAAACAAGCTTTACAGTATGACAATTTCGATTATTCGACAACGACTTTAATACCGATTCAAATTAAGATTGGTTCGGGGAAACCGCAAAATGTGACACAAGATTCGGAACTTGGAACCAATAATATACTATTAGACAGAGAGGCGACGAAAGAACGACATGATACGATGTTGGTCGTGCTTTCTCAACATTACATCTATTAATAGTAGGATGCCATGCGCGATGAGCTAGGGCAGTCAGTCTGCGCCAACAACTAGGTCGCGATATTTGCGCGCGTACCTGAACACGCGCAGGCTACGCGTAGTCAATGACACTGCACGAAGGACGTCAAAAATCTACCACTAAATAGGCCACCTCAATATCAAAGCAATAAAAACAAACCCCACATCAAGTCATGATAAATTGGATCCATTCTGACAAGATTTATTAGTAGTAAATGTTGAAATATTGGAAGACGTCCCTCAAATGCGAAGGCACGTCGGATTAATCTTGGTTATCGGAGATGAATTTCGAAGAATGCTCCCGAATAAGCGGGTCAAACACCCGAAATAACATGAGCAACCGGAAGTTTTTGTGAATCAAGTTGCAGTTCGATGTCTGCATTTTAATTACTGTTCTTGATGTTATAAAATGTGCTGAATGCTTGTTTAAAACAAAGAGATCATTTGTTAATTATGTAGAAAGTAAGTGAAGCCGAAGATCGTTGAGTTGGATCAAATTCATGAGAATGTCGACGGCTGGCAATGTAGTTGGGCGGCCCTTTGTCGTCGTTGACAGAATATCACTTGTTTTCGACGATCCGTGACGAAGGGCGGCAGTGAACGACCGAAATATGGCGTGAAAGATAATTTCTCGCGGTTGGACCGATGTCGTCAGCTGATAGCCGGAGGTTAACGGCCTCGACTTTGTCTCGGTGCTTACGTTTGTATCGTCCTATTCCACACCGAGTTAGGTCGATGGGTTATCTGATTATATTTTTGTTGATACCGCTAATTCGAATTGATTGAATGGTTCCGTGAATTCATTTACGAACGCTTAGATCTGATGCATGTTTTCATAGCATTTAATAATATTGCTTATGAGGATTTAGACTTCCTGCATCAGATGTCGACTTTGATGGATTGATGGAGGTTCAAAAAAGAAAAATATACTTCGATGATACAATAATATTGTACCACAAGTTATTGCTATTGACCTTGTATTTTAAACTTCGGCATTAGCTGCAATTGCAGACAGACATCATATAGTCTTAACCTTGACGTAAATTGCTGCAGTGAAATGTCCAAATCTTGTAAAATTGGCGCTAGTACGGCAATCAATAGTCACAGTGTAAAGGAAACAGACATTGTGATATCGGGGCCCATGACGTCACATCCTCACGAACAGGCAAGGTTAGGCGTTCGGCATTAATTGAGCAAGATTGCCTTACACGCGTCTATGATTCATAATAATTCATCGCAAGAACCCAACGTTTGTCTGATTTATGCCCATTAAGTCTCGAGAATTCTGAGTTTCGTCTCGTAAAATTCGTGAAAAATGTTATTTGCACCTGAAACAATCGTACCCTTTCTGAATTTAATTTAATAACAGACAGAGTTCCAAAGTTAATACTGTCTGATGTTTACGATACACGTCGTACATTCATATGGTAATTGTTTTGATTGTCCAGTTGATTCGCACACCACATAATAAGGAGTCAAGTTGTACTCAATATCATCTTATGTCGACAGTTCGACACTCCATTGATTACCTCGACTCGAAATGCTATCGGAGCTATCTCCAATTTATCTGGGGCTAAATATTGTTAGTAGTTTTGTCACTATAATGTTTAAAGATATATGAAATTCATACTGTATATCGGCTTAAAATAGAAAAGCACAAAATATCGTCCCTTGGGGCAAACTGCTTTTATCAGAAATCCGGCTAAAAATACACCAAGTTTGTACCATATAACATTTGAATGGGAAAACTGAGTTTTGTTGAGTCAGAAGACATAAGATCTCTATCTTGAAAGACTAAGTTTTCCAGTAAATACAATAACAGTCTATCAAGACTTACATGAAGATCCTTTGAAAATACTTTCAACTTGCTTTTAAATAAAAAATATACATAACTGGTTTCATAACAGCAAAGGCAATTAACGAAGTCTTTTGACGTCGACCGGAGCGGACAGAAAATTTACAAAAGGCAATACAGAGGAAGGTATCTTTAGGAATTCTATTAGGCGCACTTTACAGAGTACCTTTAACATTACCTATCGCCAAGAGCAACTTAGTTACCGATGTTATAGACCAGACTTAAGGCCCTTACTCCGCTTTAGTGCCGTAAATCGGTTACTGGCTTAAGTATTCTCCTTAGTTGCGGCGAGGTTAAAAGGAAAGAAAAAGAAATTGATTGATGCATATTAATTGTGCAACATAGTTTTCTCGTATTGATGCTTTTGATTAAAAAAATATTAACAACACTATATTTTTTCGCATCTATTGCATTATACTCCCCCAAAACGACTTGAATGTTTAAATATTTTTTTACACAGAAAAATTTATAGTTAGAAATATTTCTTAAAATAAATCGTAAAATGATCCTTTCATAGGATAAATTAATGTAAATCAAAAAATGTTTTGCAAACAAAACTGTCCAAAAGGACGTCTAATATTGATATTCTGACACCGAATGGACCCACGGCGAGTTACGCGTTAACAATGGGGAATATATACGCCTTAACTCAATATTGTGTTTTATAAACAGCGTTGTTATTGGCCGTCAGCTGACCGTGACTTCAGCGCTGTTCTCCTACTTTGTGAAGGTAAATTGATTTGCCATCAAAGTGAGTAAATACGTAAATACAAAAGGATGTAATCAAGTTAAGTCTGTAGAGTATTAAAGAGACGTAGTTTATACCTGTACCAATTTGTACGTAATGTTTGCGATTGTCATTCACACGAAACTAAAATAAATACTGATGTTCATCTACGTTCACAGTTATAACTCCAAACAAATGAAAGTGTTGCTGGCAGTTTCCACCGAGTTTTATTGGCTAAATACTTGTTGCATATTTATTATACTGCTTTATATACATAACTAGCAGAGCAACTACATAACGTTACGTTACACTCTTCCTTGAAGTGGGATTCTACGACTTTATTAGGTACTAGGTTATTTAGAGTAATAAACATTGGTATTATATTGACAGTTATTATTCCCTTCTCTGGATGTCTTTAAGAGGAAGATCAAAGAGCAGTTCCTTGCTCAATGACATAATATTAGTATATTTTATTTTAATCGTATTTATGTAATTTTAAAATTGTACACTGGATGCTGGCCTCTATAATGTCATCTTTCTCTGTTACCCTAGGGTTTGCTGTAAGAGAACTCAACATTGAGTTAAGCTCGCCTTTGTACATGTACTTTATTATCACACTGTATATAATGTTGTTTTGGTGTACAATAAAGAATTAAGGTACTGTTAGGTAAGTATTAGTCCTTACGTTATGCATTTTAATAATATTATTAAAAAAAATCTAATTCTCCATGTAACAATAGTTCGCGTGATCATGTATGTAGGTGATACAGTTCGGAGCGATGCAAGTTCCGGATGCGGTGCGCGGGCGCGCGTTGCGAAACCGTCAGCGGCCTCAATCTACGATCAGGGTCAGCGTTATGGATTGCTTTATCAAACAATATTCGATGACATTGGCTGGTATTTTAATGACATCATCCTTGAATGATTCTTCCTTGCTAAAATCTTGGCATACATCATTTTAAGCGAAACCGTTTAAAATTAGGTCACGTTGATCATTTAAATGACACAAATAAAGTAGACTTGTGGTGTGATTGGTTCAATTCGATGATATGAATGAAGAAACTCTAAAGTTTATTAATAGCAAATTGTGTCAATAATTAACAAAATAGTGTTAAAATAAAACCAGCTTGAAACCACTACCACAGACATACTGGATCTTCAAAAGCGAGCAATTAGCCTAGTATTAGTTATAACAGTTAGAACAGGTTGTGCAAAGATTTAACGAGGCGACGCCGACGGCAGCGACCATCGGCCACCGGCCACTTTCACCGCACCGCCGCCATCTTGTCGTGCGTCCGCGCCGTTCATTGACGAATTGGCACGCCTATTGTTGCTCGTGACGTCATGCACGTCACAGTTTCAGGCAAATCATAAAAGACTGTGACTTGGCACGGCTTTACATTACCTGTATTATAAAACTACCTCAGGAATTCTGAATCTACAAGATCTTCTTTTGCACGTGTCTGCATTGAGTAATCAATATATCGTTTCTTTTTATCATTTTCATATCAGTCAGCATTGAAAGGATTTCTCAAGGTAAAATATTGTAGGGGCCGAAATGAAAATACAACGAGCTTACAAATAAATTAGTTTCTTGTCCCTTGACTAGTTAAATCTGCCAGAAATTTATTGGTCCTTCGCACTTTGCCTTGAATTCTCAATACTCTTTTTGCCTTTTCAAGTGTAGGTAACTTCACATTCACGGCTGAAAACCGATGTCGGACAATGCAATCTAGGATCGTGATCAAGAGTGTTGCTGGCACGGTCTCTTAACCCCTTAAGGCAGAAGGCTCATCGTTTAGCGACGTATGTCTGAGACTCATGTCCCGTAATGGACATACGAGCTTATACGGTCAGACTCGCAGAGATAAAGAAAACACTGCTGTGTCAGTTATGGAAAAGGGCTGCATTCCACAGAGTTCCCGGTGCTAGTGGGTTAATCTTAATACATATTGGTGCCATGTGGTTACTGTGTTACGTTCGCCAAGTGCTTCAAACGTTTTCATTGCGGTTAACTTGCTATTTATATAATTCCGATAAACGAAAGCTGGTTCGTTTTATTTTGACATTCGGTTGCGAAAGATGATACATTTAATTTACAGAACACTCACCTGATCTGTTGAGAATAGGGATTAATACTTGGGCCATTTATCAAGAGTCAATGATATTATTGACGCTGAGAGTTCTGCTGTGGATCAACGCTGCACGTTGTATTCCATTTAGGGATATAATTCGTCCGCCTTAATCCGGACAATGTCCGGACATTTGGCCTTCTAATTTGTCCAGATTTTACGTTTGGACAAAATTTTGTTGTTTTTCATAATAGAAGAATGTTTTCTTGTTTTATACTTTTCAGATCGCGATTTTTTTGTAGTCCGGTTTTAGTTTTTAGAATTTTATTTTTCGTTATTAACTTGGCCGGACTTTTGAGAAAAAGACTTTCCAATTTTCGAAATTGTAAACCTAGTTCTATTAGATTTTGATGTGATGACGTCTTACCCTAGGCAATAAAACATTAAAATTCTTCTTCTTTTCTAATATTCAGTCCACATACCATAGATAAGTTTTATTGAATCAATAAAAGGTTAAGTGTTTACAGCTAAAAATCAGTTAGCTCTCCTTCTTTTTTGTTAAAATTACCTTTGAAACCTTGAATAAACAACGATTCCGCTTGAACATTTTTAGAATCTTTATACATAATATCATTATTGACTTCCAAAGGGTATTAAAATGTATAAGTAGAAATGTAAACAACAAAATATTGTTTTCATCAAGATATTTCGAGTGAAGATTCCTGGAAACTTTGCTATTTTCCTGCAAAAGGGATTACATTATGCAGTACAGACATAACAAGCAATCCTCTGAAATTGTTGTCAGCTTGAGTTTAGTACAAATATATCTTGAACAGAGTGGCGGAAAACCCGCTAAAAAAGAACTGTATTTTGTCTAAATTTTCCTTGAATCTGCGGGATATCCTTGAATTGATAGTATAATAACCGCAGTATTACAAACTAAATCAGTCTTTTAAGCGATATCTTCATCAAGGTCGTTAATCAATATAATTTAAACACGTGTATCGGTTTTCAACCCCAGGGATTCATTGGTTCAGTCTATTTTCAGCAAAACGGTTCATAATATACCGTGGATTATTTTGCTCTAGCAACTTTCCACGCCACGTGCACGGCTCATAAACATCGTTATCTTTCTCTCCCGGGCTCGCTAGTAGTGCAATTTAATCTACACATTCCTATACACAACATGCTTGGAAATATTTAACAGGTAAAGTAGTTAGTCAAATCGCCCGCATTTAGCAAGCGTAAGCGTACCATCGTGAATAGTGCTAGTGCCTTTTCTGAAGAGGCTACAAGAGGCCTTGGCTCTGCATTGGAGCAGAATCAGAATCATTCATTGCCAATATTGTAGGTATACATATAAAATGGTAATTTTTGTAGACAGTCATGCTCGGTACATTTTACCTTACGGCATGCAATATTGATCAGTTTAATATTATAATAATATTAACAGCAGGAAGGGCAGGAACAAGCTGTTATTATTATTAATTACTAGCTTTTACCCGCGGCTTCGCTCGCAGTGAAGCCATTAAAAAACTCCTTTTTTTATTAAAAATATCCTATGTTACTTCTAATACCTCCAAGAATATATGTACAAAGTTTCATGATTATCGGTTCACTAGTTTTTGCGTGAAAGCGTAACAAACAAACTTACATTCACATTTATAATATTAAAGTATAGTATATATAGTATAGTATGTATATATAGTTAGTAGGTAACTAAAAGTTACTTACTATATTTGGATTTTAATTATTGTTTATTTAATCAATAACATAATAGCCGCGATAAATGAATTATTAAAGTAAAAATATTTTTAAAACAAGCTTTTAATATAGGCACCTACCAAAAAGTACAAAATGTGATACCGCTTGTCAATAATATCCAATGAGTCTAAACACAATGATGATAAGATATCAAAATTTTAACCAGACGTTGAGGAGATGCTATGGCCATCTTGCGGCTCCATCATGAGATCAGTTCTTCAGAACCAACACAGATAATATAATACTAGCATACAGATGCCTCCGCCCATACCAAGAAACCGTGCCGATGTAACTAGCATTTTTCGTCTGATTAAACTGATTATTTTTTTTTACAACGATCGTTTTCGGTTTCGTTCCACGGCGATAGATAGTGTTAGCGGCGACTTGTAAGGTTTTACTCGGTTCGTGTATATTTTTGTCTTTAAATACAGTGACGATTTGTTTAATAGTATTTTTTTGCACGTTTTTACAGTTTTATTGCACCAAAATGTGTTACAATACAAATGTAAACAATCCAGTAGAATGCCCCATCTATTGCCATCAATTTCAAATGATCCGTTCAAATAATCTTTGAAATGTGACTTAAATATATCATAATTTTGTGCTTAGAAGAGTAGATTAAACAAGAACATTACATTTTACTGTTCAATTACAGAAAATCTTAATGTTACAAACAACTCAATAACAATTCCGTGCTTATAGCGCCATCTAGTGAGATTTATTTGAACTAAATTTTCTTTCTTAGCGCTGAGACCCCGTGGTACCATATTATTCAAAGTTAACAATTTATCCAAAGTTACATAAATACGCCAAGTTTCAGCTTTATCGGATGACAGGAAGTGCTTGAAAGATCGGTTACTTACATGTTGCCGGACACATACCAAAGCAAGATAATATAAAGCTTGTAAAATTGTTAATCATGCAACGATAAATATTAATTATTATTATCTTACAAAGCCAATCAATCAATAATCGTTACATAGCATATAATTGTAATAATAAACCATTCAGGCTGCCGTATACTTATCTTTATGTTCTCCAGTGAACAATTAACTGCCCTTGATATCATAAAAGTACCTTCGTAACAAGGTTAGATCTAAATCGAGTCTGAAAAAAATGTTTACGAAGCAAAACCTAAAATCATAAGAATTTTAAATGTAGTTTCTGCCTACAACCCAATAAACAGAAGGCATGGGCTTATGTATGTATTTGTAAACCTCTCCTTAAATAAATGTTAGAGTAACCCTCAGTTTCCAAGCTCAAAATTACACAACAATTTGTCAAACTAATGAACAAAAAAAAAAAAAAAAACTTTTTTTTTTTTTTTTTTCGACGGTGAAAATCATCTTATGACAAATCCCGCTCTTGGGTGGAGCGGGAGATAGTGTCAGACTTGTACTGACTAAAAACCCCGCGCCGTTCCTTCTAGCCTTCGTACCGGGGCTCTAGCTTCCTTTCGGATAACCCCGAAACCCGCTAGGCTTCGACCCAGCTGGGCCCCTCTCTTTGCTGACAACTCCTTGAGGCGCGCGGGAACAGTGCGCGCCGTCGACGCCTTGGCTCGGTCCGGGTTAGTTACCGGACGATCGGACAGCGAGCTACCCATGGCTCGCTGTCCACGAGCCCGCGTCTACGGTGGCTGGATATCGGGCTTGGGATCCCGGCGGCGGCGGCGAGGGCGCCGCTGCCTGATGCGGTCGGCCTCCTCCTTTGCTAGCATTACTGCTTCGCAGAAGGAGGCGACCGCCTGCCACTCCTCCTCGCTCCGGACCATGGCCTGAACCAAGGCCCGGCGCGAGAGGTCTCCGCCGCCGATCGCCCCCACAAGGGCACGGCGGTGCTCCGCCCAAGCAGGGCACACCTCGACTGTGTGCTCCACCGTGTCCTCCGGGCGTTCCGCACAGTGGCGGCACCCGGGCGTCTCTTCCGCTTGGATCCGATGCAGGAACCTCCCGAACTTGCCATGTCCGGTGAGGACCTGCGTCATGCGGAAGGTAAGGACGCCGTGAGGTCTTTCCAGCCACGCCTCAAAGAGGGGACTTACCGCCATTATGGTGGCGTGCCCAGCACTGGGTTGCGATAGTCACTGGCGCCATTTCACCGTGAGATCCCGCCGGAGCTCTGTCCGCCATACCTCGACCTGTCGCGGCAGCGGACTTTCACCCCGGCGTTGCATCTCCACGCGCATGTCGTGCATGTGTGCAAGGACTGTTGCCTCCAGATCCCACGGTGGTAGGCCAGCCAGAAGGCTCGCCGCTTCGCGGGAGATCGTGCGGTAACCCCGCACCATCCGTAGTGCCATGACCCTCTGGCAGCCGTTCAGTATGGTCGCCGGTCGCTTTTGCAGCGACGGCGCCCACACCGGCGCCCCGTAGAGGGCCATGGACCGAACGATCCCCGCGTAGAGCCTCCGGCAGGAGGCGTCTGGACCCCCAAGGTTGGGCAGGAGCCGTTTGAGAGCAGCCCCAGCCCGGTTGAGTTTGGGAGCCAAACGTCGGAAATGTTCTCCGAAATTCCATCGGCTGTCGAGAACGAGTCCCAGGTACTTCATCGTCAACCCGACGCCGATGCGAACTCCTCCTACCGTAAGCTGGGAGTCTGGTGGCGGCGCATTCCGAGGGCCATGAAAGAACATGGCCTCGGATTTGTGCAGCGCCACTTCGAGTCCCAACTCCTGGATCCTACCAACGACTATCGCAACCCCGCGTGTCGCTAGAGCGACCGCCGCCTGGTGCGACTCTCCCTGCGCCAGGACCAGCGTGTCGTCTGCGTAGCAGACCACGCTGACCCCGCCAGGGAGGTCGCCGCGCAGCACGTAGTCGTAGCCGATGTTCCACAAGGGTGGCCCCAGAACCGACCCCTGCGGAACACCGCACGACATCTCTCGACGTTTCCAGTCTCTCTGGTTCCTTCGGGCACCCGGTGGTACCGGAGTGCCCTCCGGATCGTACTCCAGGGTAATTTTGAGCTGGGAAACTCGGGGTAAGATACTCATACGACAATTACAATGTGTGTTAGATAGACCTACATGTCAAGATAATAACATTATTATGAAAACATACGATCTCCAAGCCGATTCATGGCAGTTGGCACTTCGCCCACTTACCATAAAAACTGTGGTATCTCATTATTTCTGTGCCACATGTCCAAATGAATGACTTGTGAATTGGAAAGGGAAAGCTGATTTTAATCAGCAAATTATAATAAGAATATACGACTTCGAAGTGTTTAAATTCTTCTCCAAGAAGGCACTGCTCCGCACCGCTCTAGAGGGCACTGGTGAAAGCTGTAATAATTGTACTTAAGTAACATCAGACTAATTCTACTAGATTCTTCTAATAGCTTACTTAAATGTTTCCAAGAAAACCTCCTTAATTCTCAGACGGTAAAGCAAAAGGGCGAAAGGAAGGTCGTTGACGCTAACTCCACTTTTACATTACGATGTAGGGTAATTTGATTTGTGTTAGTCATTTTCTTTTCTTTTATGGGCTATAACAACATTTTGCCAACTCAACAAGTTACTTGGTTAGGAGCAATTTCTACGCGGCTACATTTAAAGTTGTAGGCATTCTCGTAGTGGCTACGCCGCGTAGGCCTGCCGTAGGCGCGACGTAGCGCATACGGCGTAACCGATGATAGACGTAGCGTGGGCCTGTCATAGGCGATTCGTAGCACGTATGGCGTAGGCGATGATATAGACGCAAGGTAGCGTAGGCCTGTCGTAGGCTAGGCGTAGGTCTGTCGTAGGCGATTCGTAGCGCGTAAGGCGTAAGCCTCCCGTAGTAACCGTGCGACCTCGATTGTATTGTACAACAAGTATCATTCCCTTTTTAACAGTTTATTTTTTTGTTGCAGTTTAACCACTAATCTCCGCCTCAATATTGCCCAACCGGTAAGCCTAAATTAATTTTTATATTGATATTTTTTGAATCCACGACAGTGTCCATTATTAACTTGATTTTATCAGAAAATAAACCGTTCAAATTGACTATGACGGATGCTTATAAATAACTTCAACGACCGACCTTCAAGACCTGAAATGTTCATTATCATTCATACATAATTATCATGTACTTAATTAAGTATTTTATTAAACTGATAGTTAATATTTTGGCCTTCAAAAGGGTTTAATGAAATACTTTAAATGTATGACCTCGTAGGGTTTATAACTTCAACTTTTTGGGTCTTTAGGTGAATAGATTGTAACTTGAACTTACATAACTTTCCAAGTTTTTCGTTAGAATCGCGAGTCGTGGCAATTGCTCAAATTCGTTTCGTAAAAAAGAATGTTGTGACCTCGAATGCCAGATGCCAGTCGTTTTGCCGTGATACATGTTAAACATTCGTACATGTATTAGAAATTCATCCGTCCAAAAATTCCTCGAAGAGCTTCGAACCCAGTTTTAAATTAAATAAATTTTATAATACCGCATTCAGCGGTACTAACGAGATAGACTAGATTAGATTGATTAAACGCATTCATTAAATGGTCAAAATCGCAGAGTTACGTTCGTATCGTTTCTATTGCATTCTCATAGCAAATCTTCATAAGATTCTGCTATTTCTTATGTATCACCTGTTTACTACCCATGTCTGTCGTCGGCAACATTTCGATAAGCAAGGCTGTCGTCCCAACAATGGCCGTTTTGTTCACAGGACACAAACTGTTCGTAGAGAGCTTTTACTACGTGCAAACAATAGCTTTACGATTATGACGGTCGGTATGCCTCCGATATGCGGAAACGACAAAAGCTTTTCTTCTTCTTATTTATACCAAAAACATCGTCTGTGCTTAAAAATACACCAGCGGATATTTTTGAACAGTCAGAGTCGTTTGATTGTCCATCTTAATATTTTTATTGGAATTCTACGATAGGTGCTTCGCGTTCCTTTGTGTCTTCCTCGACATTTATTAATTACTCTGTTGTTTTCTTAATGAAATATATAAATTAGTTATTTAACTTTAATTATTTACATACTTATGTGTATTTCATTAATCTGACTGGACTAGTTATACCGTATTGGTTGTTAAGGAATCAGCAGGCCATCAATAATTTTATCTGTTGTTACTTGTGACTAAAATTGATAACATTTAACTCTACAAACTGGACATGATCAGCTAAATTACGTACTCATTTGTAGTTTTATTGTCGGATCATTAACATTTCGAACTCTGCGGCATTGGCTTCAACTTCGTTCGATACGAGAATCGAATAACTATAATTTTACCTACCTATATCTACTCGTATATTGATCGCATGAAACAGTCTAGTGGCGTCGTAAAACGATCGTAACCTGCCTAGAAAAGTTTGCAGCATTTAAATTCATGGCCATTATGAACGCAGAAAACTGCTGTAAGTAGCTATAGTTACCTACCTATATTTTTGTGGATGACGGTAATATTCGGTCGTAGTTCTTTTTAGCGTTAACACGATGAAATCGCACCGCCCACAGATAAGTGCCAGTGACATCTGGCGTCACCTTCGTTTATTTATATTTTGTAAACATCATTGTGCCGCGGTTCTGCTTATGAGTTTTATAACGAAGTAGAATTCGAAAGAAAGTGAGTTTATTGCTTTATTTTATTGCCGTCATCAATCAATAATCAGGAAATGAGGTCGGTCCGTATTAATGCTTAGCTTACCGATTACACAAAAGCAAAGTAACTTTGTTGCTTTTGTTTGTCGAGTTTATGAGAAATACTATAAACTCCATTCGTTTAAATATAATCGGGACTATGTGAACAAACATAATTATTAAAACTGTGTATAATGTAGGTAAACGTGCCAGCGCTCGACTCGACCCAATTTTTGCCCAACTTCACAAAATAGAAGGTTATCTGGCCGACCCGCATATATTATAAACCCGGCCTCTGCTTATAGCCAACATATTTGGTTTTCGTATTAATATTTAGTAAGACTGTTACCCATCTGAAATTCATATTGGAATATGTTTACCTAAATTCTAAAATAAACATAACGTTTACCCAGTTTCGTATTGGCATATTTAGACCAGTCGTATACATGAGGTACTTTGTCTTTTGTGTATCGGCAAACCATACGAGTTTGATTGTTGAAATCGTTCTTGCCTTGGATTTTTTTCAGACCTCCATTTAACATTTACATTTATGTAAAAAGTACAATCTTTAAGCCATAAATAACTTGTTAAATAAAAGCTTCTAAATATAGTAATAAATTCTCTGAGATTCGAAGCTTGGATGTTGTCCGAAGCACCTGCAATTTCTTTAATTAGTGCATCCGGTCAAATGAGCCATTGTTTTATTTCTAAATAGCCTTCTATTGTTTTCATCCTTCGAATAATGTTATGTTATTTCCGGATACAGTACGTTTGTTTGTTGGGCGCACGGTTGGAGCAGTGGTTGAGCGATTGACTGCTGCGCTGCGTGTCGCGGGTTCGATTCCCGCACGGAACAAATATTTGTTTGACCTACAGATAGTTGTTCCGGCTCTGGGTGTTTATGTATGTGAGTTTATATGTTTGTAAACGCACCCACGATACAGGAAGAAATTCTTAGTGTAAGGCAACGTTTTTTTTTAAATAAATAAAGGGAATTCATTGAGTTTTGCAGTAAATCTTATAGAAACTTATACCTGAGTCGCGATGGAAGTGAATTTTTCTACCTGCTCTTTGTGGGTAGAGCTATTTCAAGAATACGTGAAAGTAGGATAAGGAACCATTGAACTGTACCATCAATCAGATATGTTGTTTATCTTGAAGTACGATGAGAATCGGCAGATTGTGTGACAGCTTGATAGTTGATGATGCGTAATATGAACGCTTGATATGTTCCGTAGTTTATCGGCAATTTAATTCTGACTAACAGAGATTCCCTAATTAATATCACAATATAATATTAAGTAGTTAACAAGTCAGTCTGTCCGGATTTTAATAACTTTATATAAAAAAGTAATGCGCTCGAACGTTAAAAGCTTTTAAAATTGAGTTATTTATATGATCACCTTGAATTTTTTCTAAAGGTATGCTTGTGAAGGGTATTAACGCTTGAAAGTCTCCCTCTGTGTATCTATTCATCCTCAAATAATGAACTTGACCCACGGGGTCGGGTCACTTGTCTCGCCCCGACGACCTTCGAAAAAGTTTTTGTTACATTTGTACGATTTACCCCGAACTGTACAATTTTCGGTCTACTTAATATTGTTCGGCCGAATTTATACTTCTTCTTCAGTGTGATTCTAAGGGAACGTGTTCGTGAATCGTATTCCTTGGAAATACCCGTGTTGAATAGTCAGTGGCATATTAACTTGTTTACTAATAAATACTTGTGCTCACAATAGTCACTATGTAAACGTCCGGTTTAGGAATGAATTTTTTCTTTGATCTTATCGTTAAATATTTCGTTAGTGACCTTTACACTTTGTGGGTACAAGGGTTGATGCGGCACTGGGCCATTACGACCCTGGAGAAACACGTGCAATGAATTTCAAATTAAATTTCAGTTTTATTTGATTCATGAATCAGCAGTAAAGATGAAAAATATTTCAATTTAGCTCATTGAAATATTTTTCATCTTTACGTCGTCACTTCACTTTGGCAGAAAAATTAGCTGTAAGATGACTGAACTTAAATTAATATTCCGGGGCTTATCGTAAAATAAATATTCATTAATTGACAATGAACAGTTTCCGCGAACTTCGACCTCGCGACGGGCTGCGTGGCTTGTTTAAAAAAAAAAACGGTTTCGCAGAAAGTGCCCGCTTATAGGAAACTTATTAACTCTCGAGAGATGAATAGGTACTTTGCACCGAAATTCTTGACGTTGGAGGCGTGTGGGGGTACTAAAGTGGTCAAGGTCTCGCAAAAAAGTGTCCGCTACATCGAATTTGATTCGCAGTGCAGCGACACAATGAAGTTACGGTGTCGTGGTGTCGCGACTCGCGCCCGGGCCGGGTGCCGGGCGCCGCGGGGCGGGAGGCGCAGGTCAATGACGCCCCGCGTCTGGGGCCCGCAGCCCCGCCGAGCGCCGCCTGCCCCCAGCCCGCCTGAACCAGTTCTACATGTAGCTTACCGTCATCTCTATCTAGTTTACACCGAGTGCCTATTTGCTTACCTGCCCAACATTCTCCTTAGCTGGCATTCTGCAAGTATAAGAACTATTAGGAGCTCCCCACGTTCGGGTTAAATGGGTCAATTCAGAACAATCACACCTCTTTCGCAGGAACTTTAAAAGTGAAACCAATAAAACTTCACTTTTGAACTAACTGGCTTTACTTTTGAACTAACTGTCTTCAGTTTTATAGAACTGGGCTGGTATTCTTTTATTTTTCTTGGGAAATGTGAACATAAGCATCCAATAAACGTTAGCTTGGCTTTTATCGTTTACCCTTTTACGCGTCATAACTTATGAATGCACCTTCACTACCCTAAGCAAACTCACACCAAATTAATATTAGAACGGCATGGCATAAAACATAATATTCTGCACATCCAAGCCACATGGGAAATAAGCACGATGAAACACAATCGTACGACATGACACGTGATACATTATTAAAGTCATCTTGACAGTGACAATGACATTCACAAAACAAAGCGTCTCAAATTGAACAGAAACATCAGTCACGATTTTATTATTTGCAAGTACACAACAAAAAATAAGATTAATTATTTGAATTGAGAATGCCGTCGTGTGCGGCCAGTCCAGTACTAAAAAAACTGAAAATGATCAACAGATTGTTTCCGATGGCGATCGTATATCGAGGTGGCGAAGTATAGACAACTGTCAAAAGTCGGCGCAGTTCGGTCCGGCACGGATGTCGTAACAATCGCTTTCGCAAATGGTTTCGTAACAGCCAACGCCGAAAATAGTCGAAAGTTACTTCATTTTTTTTGTCCACACGCACGTCTCGCGTTCCGGTTGTTCTTTAAAATATTTTGCACGGTTTTTTTTAGCTGAAAGTTATAATTTTGGAGCTAGTGTAATTCAATTGGCCATAGCATCTGCAGAGTAGCAAAAATCTTATAAGATACGGTTTTCTCTAAAATTACCCACTGGAAATTAATCTAGATAATATAGTGAAATCTCTAATGATAATGTTGAAGGATACTTCACGTTAAGTAAATGTTATAAATCTGAAATGTTCGTGAAGTTCGCAATTTTTAAATTTCGCTCATTAATCAGTCGCGCATTGCTACATCGCTGATTAGTGTTTTATAGCACAGATAATATAATAAAAACGGCCAAGTGCGAATCGGACTTGCGCACGAAGGTTTCCGTAGCATTATCGCAAAAAACGGCTTGCTGTTATGACGTGACGGCAACAAAAATACATCATCTGTGAAAATTTCGACTGTCTAGCTATCACGGTTCATGAGATACAGCCTGGTGACAGACAGACAGACACACAGACGGACCGCGGAGTCTTAGTAATAGGATTTATCCTTTGGGCACGGGACCCTAACTAGCATACTTATAGTAATGGACATGATATAACAAAAATATTGAACAAAAACTCACCCACAGCGTGCCTCGTAGATTCATGAAAACCTCACGTTACTATATCTTCTCTATTGTTAAACGAAGTGCCAATATTCTGAAAACTTCGTGGGTATTCTAGACAACCTTGAACATTCGACACAAAAATATGAAAGACACCAGTGTAGCCAATTAATTATTGAACTTGCAAGTTAATTAATACGTTTGCGGAGATATTACAAACGAAGTTCAAGGTCTGTCGCTGGCTGCTGTTTGCGATCATGAAACAACAACACTTTGTTTAGTTACCACCATCACCGTGAGTCCCTGAGTAAATTGCTCGTTTCCATCTACCAGGAAGGGAAAAGTGATATGTATACGTCAATTTTCTATAGCGGGAGTTAACAACGGTACCCTGCATTTCCAATCGCTGCCACTGGTAATGACGTACGCTCAGTGGCTTGCATAACTACCGCTTCGTGCTCTTGACTTATCTTTTTAAAACAATGAGCATTTAGAAGTGAACCATTCTGATTACTTATTAATCTATCGAGCAAGCTCTCTTTTTTAATATCTACTTACTCTCTCTGGTATATTTACTAAGGATGCTCTTCTCTGAATTCTGAGCGTTTCGGAAATTACGTCTAATGTTATAGGTTTATAACAGTCAGTCAAACATCGCCATCTTTCAATGAGTTATCGGAATGCGTTAGACTGAATGAAAGTACTTTGTCTTCATTCATAGAAATATATTCGTAAACAAATGTTTTGTGGCTTTTATAGACGAACATAGTATTACTACTAATTTTGTCAGGATATTTACTACTTAGTCTTACAAATTAACATTAATATCGTAATAAGTTGTTTTCTACATTATCATTACATATGTCTTTAGATGGTCAACAATCCTAATCCAATATTTTATGATATGATTCATATTTGGGGCGTAGAAACATTATTTCGTCTATAGTAATTTGATATGATATGTTCCCATTCCAATTGTTTGCTTTCGTACAGATTTGCGAAAAAGAAAACATAAATCTTTACCTGCTCAGGTCGTCGTACTCGTAAAGTTGGTGTTAGTAGGAAAAATGCGGCCGAGTTCGTTATTTTAGTACTGTCGTCAAACCTATTGATCAAATTGATTACTACCAATGAAACATGTTGTTAAACAAGCGTTCATTGCACGTGTAAAAGAAACATATTACGCAACGGTTTGATCATCATCAATCTCCCTTCACTCACTCGCTTCATTGCGTACGTTTCTGATTTATAAAATCCACTGTCTGTACGGATTTGTGGGATATTGTTGAAAAACTGCCCAGACAAGTTGCGAAGAAGATGATTAATTTTCTTTTTATTTGTCTGCGTGGTTATTTAGATTATTTTATAAAAAAATCAGGATGTTGTACTCAGTTTTATTAAGTATTGCCTTCAGTTTGTGTTGTATGGGGCTCTTAGCGCCTGTGGCAATTTCAATTAACATGGGGTTCAGACAACAACTGAAACGTGTTGCGAATGCGATCCCTCTCCCCAATCAAACAATGTCACATCGTCCAACCTGTCCCTTACACCTGTAGACAAACAGTAAGTCCAGTTAAAAGCAAACAACACACCAGCTACCGGGACTTACTTCAGGACAGATAAAAACAAATCACGATCGAAGAAGAATATTGAAGAATGATCGATCAGATTCATTACAATCACTTGTCCCTCGTTAAAGACTTCAAATTCCAAACATGACAACTCACAACGACTATACAAAACCTCCTTTTGATTGAATCATTCGCCAAGTAAATAAACATTTTAAAGATTTCCAAGTAACACGTATTAGACTACGGCAGGGAAATGCAGTCACCGTTGTCAGTAATGTTGGCACATTGCCAAGGTCAACAGTTTTAAATGTTTTATAGGGCCTGTATCAGATATTGATTTGATATGCCGAACATACGCCTGACTTTTGGAAAGTACGCTACTAACACTGAATGGTATGTCGATGAATATTATTCTATTAGTAACGCGTTTTGCAAATCCCAAAGTATTGACAAAAACTATGTTTAAGAGGACGATGGCCGAACGGCTCGGCTGTGTACACACGGATGTGGCCGAGGGGGTCAACGGTTTTCTTGGAGGGGTGTTCACCTTCCACGACCTCATTCGCTGCGTATTGTACTCTATTAGGTAAATTGACGTATTCTGCACAGTAATCACGACTCGATTATTTTTATAATGAATGTTCTGAAAATAAAGTTCGTATTGGTCGCGCCAGATGTTTTACTTTTGTACATTGTCCGTAGTTGTTTACTAACTATTCATAGCTGCACAATGACTATTGTTTGTAGCGGTTACATAGATGATAGATGCGTATCTGGGTTTTCTTTGCATGTCTCGAAATCTGAAAGTCGATAACTTTGTCTACAATCAAGCACAGCTAAATGGTACATTGTTGGTACATACAGTTTAATTACAGTGTCTATGTAGTACTTTGCGACACCGACATGGATCTCAACCGGGTGATTACATCTTGTCGCGGGCGGAGGGGTCCCGTTCAAGTATTTACACGACAAAATTGGCTTTTTCGTCACGGTGACCTGCGCCGACGACTGGAGCTAAACAAACGGAGCCACGTGTGTCAGCGGTGCCCCGACCGTTCATACACCTGTTTTTATATAAATACCGTACCGTCTTTGTTTAACCTCTTACCTTAAAATTCTTGTGTTTAAAACTATATGTTCGTTGTTACCATGTAAGGACAGATTGGGAAGTGGTGTGGCTATTAGGTTTCTCTCACTTACTTAAGATTTTTTGTTTATGAAAGCAGATCAATAAATGCTTATCAAATCATCATGTAGGTTCTGAAAGTCACGTGTGTCACGTTTGTTGTCGCTATGGGTACACCTAGGCTACCGATTTGCAATCTTCAGGCTTGAAACAATAACATATTTAAACAAATAGTACTTTTGTAGGTAGTTCTAATAGTCGTTATAGATAACAATGAGCGAGCTGTACGGTTGAAATTTTTATTCAATGTTTAATTATACTGTTTACACAATCGTTTACATAAACCCACCTCCATCACCTTCACAGTTTGTTGACATTTTCTGACCCCGACAAATTTATTTATTTTCAAGAAAGACGAGTTTCTGCACTTTTTGCAAATCGAATCGAGCACCTTGGGTTTACCAATTCCGCCAATAAAGGTCACTGAATGACAGCGAATTATGTTTTGTTGTTCTCTTTTTAGAATCGCGTTCGTAATCAAAATGAGACAAATAATTGGCAAGCGAATGTACGATAACACGTCAGGATGTTATACTAAGTTCAGTACACTGTGAAGGTATTTAATCGCTAATGGAAATTGATAAGTGATTTAGATGCGAACACAAAGTCAATATGGAAATATGTTTAAAATATTGAAGTGAATCGAGCGATGGCGAGCAGGCGAGCGAGTGAGCGAGTGGCGTGCTCGCAACCTTGCGGCGCGCGGCGCAGGTCAGATTTTTCGAAGGTCGATGACTCGCCGCCAGTAATGGCTGCGAGTTATTATTATTTGTTAACCAACCCCGGGACTACAACTAGTGTTTCGTATCGGAGCACGTATCGATGCGCGCTGTGGGACAGTCCCCTTTCGATAATCTTGTATGGGTTCATTTATCATCTCCCCTAACCTGTTCGTTCAAATAGTTCGGGTGATTAAAATGATTCGCTTAATGGCAATTTTGGCAAGGCGGCTTTTCATATAATTTGCTAAGCAAATATGTTGACAACTGATTGTATTGATAAATGTTAAGAATTAAATTAACATAAGTCAACACTTTTAAAATCAATCTGTGTAGTTACATGAGAAGTCACATGTTAATCGTAAATTCACAAAAATGTCGAATAATTAAGGTGAACAATACGCGTCGCCGGCGATTGAATGATAGCGACATTGTTAGCGGCCTTCGTTCGGGTTGCGCAACATCTGCGGCCATACGTTAGATGAGCGAGACATAAAAAAAAATAGCTTTGAGAACGATTTTGGAATGGGGATGATAATTGAGATTCAGTGGGGGAAGTAATGTGAAACAACACAATGATTATGTACATATCTATGCAGCGTCACATCGTTTCATGTCCGTGGAACGTGTTCCGTGGCAGAAATGTGTAGCGTGTACCGTGACGCGCGTTACACCTCACTACAAAAGCGTGGGCCACACTCAAGCGCGAGTGCGTGACGCATTCAACGATTGATTACCCACGTAGCGGGAAAGCCGCAGTTTTCTTTCGTTTTTCCAACACTTATATTTAGAGGGATAGCTCACTGGGATCAGTTAAATTAACAGTGTAGACGTGGCTTTATCCTCACGCCCTCGCTACATTGTGTTGAACTTGACGTGGGCGCACTATTGTAGCCCAGCGTTATTGATTGTTTGTTGATGTTCATGTTCAATTGAAAAAAACGTATTTGCACTTTGCGTTGGCTAATCTGACTGAAATCAAGCGATATCTAGCCATGAAGCTATTTATAATTGTTGCAACTTACAAAGTTAAAATAAAAACATCTTTAACAAAAAAAATAGGTAATGCTTATAAATAAAATTATTAATCTTTAAGAATGTGATGTGTGTGACGTAGCCCCAGTTTTTATTCAATAGTAAATCACCAGCAATATAAAAGGGCCATAGATTGTAAACTTTTTTTCGTAGCTTAACAAAAAATACTGACATCCCTTTTCTGGACCTGTGTAAACGAGAAGTCAAACTACCTGCTGTGGCTGCGATCACGAATAATGTAGTAATGGGGGACCCTTTCCAACGCATGTCGTAGATATTTCACAAAAAAAAAACTTGTCGAAAAAAGTTGTCGTTGGCGTTCTATTATTAAACGCAGCGTCAGACTCTGCACTGCACTCTACAAGTTTATTTGATTAAAGATCGCCTATAAGAACGCTTTCAACTTCGCAAGACTTCCAATTACAGTTTTATTTTATTACTAGCTGTGCCCGCGGTTTCGCTCCCGTCATTTGCCTAACCTACCCTACTTACCATCCTACAAAATTTTTCTAGGGTCATTCTTCCGCGGCGAATCTTAACACCGTCATTCAAAAAATACGTCAAATGCACAACTCCATCTATCGAATATGGAGTTCAACTGTCCGAGTATCTGAATTGCGTGTGTTGTGATATTTTACTTCTTGCACACTTTAAATTCATCTAACTTTTGATAGAGGAAACCGATTGCGATGAAACAAAAACTAAGTAAAACTTCAGGTTACGCACAATTTTAATGTATACAAGTTATCTACATGGTTTCGTACATTTTACGTGATGCATGCACAACTAAACAGATAAAAATCAAATGCTTGAAATAGTTTCAGTTCGGTTAAAAAAAAAAAATAGGGTGTTAAAGGATAACCTCCTTTAACACATTTTATATTTTCGATGTACAAAAACGACTTTTCTACAGGTTTATTATATGTATTGATTGATGTTAAATATATATTGATATTATGAAGAAAATTCCTAGAAATTATTTCTGTACTTCTGACGGATGCTATCGATAATATAACTATGTAGGTGGGGTGTTTCCCACGTTATCTGCCTGATTAATTATTTTTGTATCTAACCTACCTATGCGAATTTGTAATCGTAAAACATCGATGTTGGGCGAAATAACCTCGGGCGCATTTTATACGAATTCGCAATGAAAACGATAATCGAGTGGAAGTCTAGCCGAAGGTTGAACTCGAAGGTCAACAATTGAATGGCGCGGAAGCGGGATCCGAGCGAAACGCACCTTTATCTACAAATTCTTAACTGCCTTTATCTTTTAGACTTCATCACAAAAATAAAAAGTACGATAATAGACTGTGGTGTATAGTCACGCTCGTTCGCTTTTTAAAGAGCGTTTATACACGTTCTTAAATGAACGGTTCACAACAAACTAGCAGTCATCTAAGGGATAATAATGGAATCCAAGGGTTATTTCAATTTGACTCTATTTGCATAAATAATAATTTACTTTTATCTATTTATTTTACTAAAATTGTATCTATTTTTCCTTGTAGGCAGTAGGTTCAACAGTAATTAGAAAATACATATCATTTTACACAGTAACAATCACCTAGGTACTTGGCTATTTCTCCATGGGCACTTACAGCTCACATAATTATCATTTTGCACACGAACTTCACAAGGTCTAGTTTAGAAGCTTATAAGATTCTTGAATAGTCTCCGGGACGTATTTATACTATTTCATACTTATAGACGTCTCACAAAATAAAGATCTCAAAAATTAATTTACTTATCTGTAAGTTTTATCACTAAACACATCTTTAATTACGATCATTTAGTAGAGATGACGGCGAAGTTCTCAAAATCGATTCGTCATAATAAAATCATCGCAGTCACTTGTTTAATTTTTTTATGCTGGTCATTGACACAAGGTTTTATTATGATTGTTAGCGGCAGTAGGTATGTAATTAGATACAAACGATTGTTTATTACGTAAGTCAAACGCTTACGTTGCTGGTATTAATACCTGAATTCACACATCTACCTTTGCAATCATTAATAGAATTCGTTTCGAATTTCATCTATAGATTGCAATGTTTATGTCAATGAACACAATTTATTCTTGAAAGTGAGGCACTTGTTTTTCGAAAATTGCAACTTGCTTTGTTTCTCGCCAACAAAGAGAATATAACCACGTCGTTGCTCGCCAACCACATCTAGTGTGTCTATGGTTACAGTGAAAACTCTAGAACCGCAATCTTCGCGGCAAATTGACTTAACTTGGCGAATGCACAGATAGGAACATAGTCCGATGGAATGCAGCCGACAGCAAAGTTCCTCGTACCAATTACACAGTATTTTCCCATTTCCTTAGACAGGAATTCAACTTGAAATATATAATGCATCTATAAAATATTCTCGTTGCTATGCGGTACTTGTTATGATGTTCCGGGAGAATCATAAGTCTTCGTTATTCGATTCACTTCGAAAACAGGATTCTGCGGCATTCGCTGTAAACGGTCCTGCAAAATAATTGGGTACTACCAGGAACTCACTATAGGTGCAGAATAATATTGGGTTGCCAGTTTCCAACAAATATCTAGGTGAAATGGAGTGCCCTTTACGTTCGTTACATGAATTTGAATATTCTATGAAGGGTATGATAGTCTCAAGATGGTCTCAAGCTACATGTGGGTGTACAGTGTACTAGTGTACACCTACATGTACACTGTAC
This sequence comes from Orthosia gracilis, assembly GCA_947562075.1. Classification (NCBI taxonomy): domain Eukaryota; kingdom Metazoa; phylum Arthropoda; class Insecta; order Lepidoptera; family Noctuidae; genus Orthosia; species Orthosia gracilis. The sequence goes on along the minus strand of OX387272.1, from coordinate 43,010,433 downwards.
ACCTACATGTAGCCGAGTATTTTATCTGCAATTTATCGTCAACCAAGCACAAATCAAGACTCCGGTCTGCCACTCAGAAATTCCTAACAGACCAAATTCAATAGAGTATTATCATTATCCAAACCCAACACACTTTATGGAATTCTTTCTTCAATAAACTTTTTGCCTTCGTGACATATCCTAGATAACAAAAAATTAATTACCTAATAGAAATTGGTCAATTTATGCGATTATTTCACCCTCTATTATTTACTAAACAAAAACAAGTGAATAGATAATATAAAAATAGCTTCTAGCAACGGAAACGGAACAAGGTTTTACGTTAAAATGTAAATGTAATATTTATGGAACAAAGTATTATGCGCATGTTTTGCAGGCACTTATTGTTATTATTATCTAACTATTGTTCTTGTGTTACTACAGCACACGTTCCCTGACCTTCTTCAAGGTTTGGTTCTAGAAAATTACGGTTAATATGTGAAAAATGCGATACCTCTACCTACTTACTTATCTAATGGAAATAATATATTAATAATTTTCTTTTAACTTCTTCTTCTAGGTCACCCAGCTGTTGAGAATGACATCTAAACTTATCGGCGTTCTGGCGTCCTGTTTTGCTCGAATATTTCAAAAAATCGAATTTTAATTTTAACATACCAAAAAGTTCGGTAGCTCTCCACAATACTTTTTGTAAAAAGAACATTGATCCGTTTCCATTCCAATATTTAAAAAAAATCGTGTCTGTCACTTGTCGTAGGGGAATGCAGCGAGCGAAAAAGAGCAAAATCGCTGACCTAGTGACCTAATTGTGGTGTCCATGAGCGAAGCAAGGTCAGCCCGCGCTCTTGTTCGCTTGTAATCACTTTTATACCGACCACTAAACTCGATCGCCTACTTATCTACATTATTTAAAGCACTTCAACAGTTGTAGATTTGTGGGACAGGTAATTTTTACTGTTTGATAGGACTTAGTGAGACTAATTAGCACTAATTATTTTGAAAATTATTTTGTTATCCTGTTAACCAAGATTATAGAAAAGTTGAATCTCATAAATGAATATCGTGACTGACACGATAAACAAAATGGTAAAACAAAAATAAACGAAAATTTCCATCAGTTAATAAAAAGTTAAACATGTTGACAACAAACTTCTTAACAGCTTTGTATCTCTGCTCTCGTATGAAACCGAAAACCCGACCGACCGTTTTTTGTAAAGACATAATTATTTAGTGTAATATATTATTATTTTGATTTCAAATGTAAAACATACCTATATGATCTTTTGGATTGAAATAAATGAAATTTGAATTTGAATTTGAAACACAATTACAATCTGTTGCGAAGTCCATTTCCCCACGAAACGGGGGTGGCTGTTTTCGGATCACTGGTTGTCAATGTCAAATCGCCAATAGAGTTAGTCGAAACTAGAAACAAGCTGTACAGCTGAAACGTTCATAGACAACGTTTTTTTTTTTTTAATACTTATCTGTAAATTACCGAGAAGATAGTGGCAATAGAATTCAGTATCTATTTATTCTAAAACGTGATCTTATTAAACTTGAAGTTATTAAGGCGTTAACACATCCAAAGTCAGGGGCAACTACTATTCAAATCAAGGTAATCAGTGACATTTAGGCCGTCAAGCATACTCATTTATATTTGTCACCATTTTGATAATGTAAATAGCAAATGAATACAGTAATTTGATAAGGAAGTGTCATTGAACGTTATTTACTTAAAGATAATGCTCATTTATTATCTCTGTTTAATAATGTTGATTAAGTGTAACCAATTGTGCAGGCTGTAATGGTTTGTGTGTCATACGAGAATTTTGCATTACTGGGCTATATTTCAGGTAAGCAATCACTTTTAGGGTAAAAAAGTCTTAATAAAAATAAGAATAAAATAGTTTTGGTTTAGAAATTCATAACTTTTTCAGTGTGTTGCTAAATATTAGAAACTACGTGACCTTTCTGTAACCTGTAGCAATTATATCTGATGTAAATCTTACTCCAGAACTATCGTCCAACTGTCTAGTGATGGAAGAAAGAATATAAATTATTAACCAATCGCAGATACGGCTGTAGCTAACCTACGTAGTCTGACCGTGTTTGTAAACTGTAGAGTGACCTTTAAACCTAACATTTATCCCACGCATGCCTCTAGCGTGTCATATCAGTTCGATTAGGTAATTAATTACTGAACCCACATCAATATCGCTTGCAGCATCTGTCAAAGGGAAAACAAGACATTCCTAATGACGCAGTGATGTGACATCATCACCAAGTTGGAGATCGCACGTGTAAAGCCGTGTAACTCAATAGTGTGACAACTCACGGTGCGACCGTAATTTTCAAGTTTGAATGTTGGCTCTGACCCGTATAAAGTAACGTAACAACGCGTATCGTAGCGGCTCTCAGAGACCGTTTCGAATAACGGAAAACGAATACCACCGCACACCACTACTCCGAAACACTTTTATTTTGTATGTGAGTTTCACCAAAATGTAGCTTCTCAGTAATCCGTGGTATGGGAATGTAGAGCTTTTTCTTACTAAGTATTAGATACTTTTCAAACACATTCTGTTCTATTATAATAAATTTGACGTATAGCTTCCTAATAAATAAAATTAGACGCAGTTGCAATCAAGTCGCATGTCTATGTATGCTACTACGATTAGATAATGTAGGTATGCAGCAAAATATTTCCATTATTCACGGATCGTAAAATTTTGTGAGTTATTGCCTAAAAATCTTTCGGAAAACTTCCGCAAATTGCGAATTTTATATCATCGAAATCGACACCTACAGCGTGCACGAGTCGTGACGTGACAACGTGATTTTTTTTGTTTTTCTTTCCATACGTGTCAGTTCATCAGTTGCGTAACTGATCGAAATAAGTGAAATTTTGTTGCTAACCGTAACGGAGATATGACGATCTTTAAAAGCGACCTCGTTACGCAAAAAGAGGGTAACGATACTCCGCTAGAGCCTCAGCAAATCAGCGTGTACGACTCGCCGAAACTCAACGAAACTCAACGATCACTTGGAAAGTATTCGCTTGGAAACGGTCACTTTCTCTAGAACAGGTCCCAGTCTTCAGTCTTGATCCGACCGCGGAGGTACGTGCTCACACGCATCGCAGCCACTCTACCGGCAGTGCAAATAAGCTTGGAAATTGTGAAATACGTGATATGCGGCTGACCGGTTGCTTACAATGTTAAAGTGCTGTGCCTGAGGTAAACTGTGCGTGTGTGGCTTTACCATATAAGAATTATTGACCTTGGCGATTTTGCAATAAGATGACGATTTTGCAATATAACCGAATATATCACTGAGCGAATCGAATTGAACATTTTTAAATTGCCAAACTCGTGAATACGGTACATTATAAGTTCTCTGTTCGCATGAATGTCGGTGGTTATTGGCTTTGCAAGATTTAGTGTCGGCGAGGAACAATTGTGAGTCCCGTTACTTCTATTGGAAATCAGAATTCAGAACAGAAACTGATAAATACTCGACCTACATTTTATAATACAAAAAGACGTTACGACAGCTTCTTTACAATCTATCGTGTACTCGATTGTTGCTGCAGAATCATAGAACTTATAGAAGTGGCGTATAGAAGACAAAATAAGTTAAATCTTCCGGAAAATTTAGATTACATCGATCGATCAAAGCCAACATATTATTACATAGAAAATTATTCCAGGCATGAAGCTTTTTAAACGCTATTTGGAATTCAAGCCTGATGTCGTCCACATAAATATGCAATCACAAAAGCACCCAACAGTAGTACCAGTGAAAGGTTCGTAAATTTTGCCACGAGTTAAATTGCTGCCATTAAAAATAAAAACTGGTAAGGCAATGACTTGGCATAGGAATGAAAAAAAAAAACGATCGAAGCGCGAGACAGAGAGAGGTATATAGAACCAAACAAGTGCGTTACCCCCGCGAAGATTATCTGCGTATTTATTTTTATTTATCTCTGTGCGTATAGCGAGCTCCGAGCGAACACTGCTGCATGAGGAACATCATGTATATTAAATCCAACTTGAACGTTTCTCATTATTACAATTTCAAATGTATTCAAGCCTGTTACCGGTTTTGTTTCCTCAAGCGTAACAGAATTTAAATTTATTAGTCACCAGCCTCGATCTTCAGTATCTACCTTCAGTATTTTAGATATTGCTGTAATAACTTAAACCCTAATTACCTTTTGTCTACCTTTTGTAATCTAATCATTGTAGTTAAGTTATATAATCGCCATGGACATTGTGCTCAGGAGCTAATTCTGTAATAGTTAACTTATCATTAATGAAATGAGTTATTAGTGTCCCAACAGGCCTTCGCAGCTTATCGTGGTTAATAGGTTTGTAATTAGTTTGTGTATGAATAACTAGCTGGACCGGTTTGCGTTTATTTCGTTTTGTCACCTTCATAATGACTCGTTCTCCTAGCTCTATTGGAATCTAATAAGCGTATTTTTCCAACATGGAACTTAAATTCAGGCTTTTAACCTTGTTTCAGCTGATAAATAATTTATGCAGCGACATTGTCTGACATTCTAGCTAGGAGAATAATGAATGCATCTTGCTGTGTACATATTTCGAAACATACCAACGATAATTCAGGGGAAAACAAAGACTCTTAGAAACCAACATTTTAAATACAGACGTATTAAAACACACAGACGAAGGGGAAACATTTAACACAGTGCCATAAAGATTGTTTCCATGGCCCTTATAACCTCAGCTTACATTTTATCGGCTCTTATCAGCAGTTATCTCATTGAAGCAAGTTCTTCATTTGTCGCTGATAACTTATGGATAGCTATTGATATCTCCCCGAGTCAATATTCTAAAAATGTTGTAGTCGTTTACAGTTTTCAGTTAAGCAATTCGACAAGCATTGTTATTTGCTGTAGCAACTACGCGATGACCTTTACGCTCGGGCGCCTGACCATGAGAAATTCTGAAGGTTGCGTATACTTCTCGGATGACCGCTTAGTTAAAGTCTTGAAAAGATTTATCTCTTGGTCTAACATCATTTAGTATCTTTAGTAAAGACCACTGTGGCTCGTGCAGCTACACAAAAAACTCCTATCCTATCGGTTCGAAACCATAACTATAGTGTCGCACTGCACTAAACAGCCTACAATCTTCTGTCTGACATTGCTGCTGTGTGTGTATCAAGCCAATAGGTCGACCAACCAGTCGACCAGACGCTCTCCCTCCCTCGCTTGTCCTCCGTCTGCCAGGCCCCCCTCCCCCAGCGCCCCTCCATTGCGCCAGCCAGTCAGCGTTTGGTCGGTGGACAGACTGCACGTTCCGCACCTCCGTTATTACCGACTTCTTTACGTCATAGTTAATTTTGTGCTCATTTTAAAACTCACAAGAATCTAGTAAGTGACACGTGTCTTAGCTTACCGCTCTGTATTTGAAGTCGTAGTTTCATCTTCGGTGATTATTAACTAAAGTCATAAAACTTACCACCGCTTTGTCTTGTTACAGGTACCTACTTGGAACTGGGTGTGAACCCAGATACGGTGTGTGTGGTTTTATGTAATCTTATTTATACTGTTATTGAAGAAACTCATAGTGGAGTTCGTGAATTATCCGCTCAGTGTATGTGCAACGACAGAATTGTATTGAAGCTAATTGATTTATAAAAAGTGCAGTGTACACTTCATCGACAGTTCTCTGATTGTTATGTTCTGTAAACAAGTGATTTGTGTCTTTATTGGATTGTTATCTATTTGGATTCTCAGCAGCTAAATGGCCATTGTAAGTATTTTTATCTACTTTGATGTCAAATTCATTTTATTGCGATGTCTACGCATACCTACGCATCTGAAGTTATCATTAGGGAAAAATATTTTATTATTATTCTTAGTAATCTTGACAAGGTCATGTTAAGTATTCTCATAATTTTTATTTTACCTTGTGAGATATGTATGTAAGCTTATTTGAAAAAAATAGTATGTCATCTACATAAACCAGAACAAAAATTTTCAACAGAGAGGAACGCATCTTCATCTTTAACTACAACTGTTTCATTCCAATAATGAGAAGGAATACAAATTTAATAATAATAGCGTACATAATGTAGTCGACGAAAACTAATTGTCCGATATTGACAAAACAACAGGAAACGAATTAGAGAAAAAAGTCAACCAGTCAGTTTTGTGCGGCCCAAATTTTTTTCTGTCAGCAATAAATTGTGATTCGGAGAGTTCAGGCAGGTGCAGTGAACATTCTTCAAATTCTCACGCTCGCTCGCTATGCTGGCCTTCTGAATCTATTTGCTACATGTATAAATTACTCATTGTGAATTGTTGAGCAAGGCTGCAAAGCTAATGAGACATCGAGATTGCGAATATACGGGCGCCATCTTTACGATTTGACTGACGCGCATCGCGACCTCGTGAGCAAGTTCACTAAATTTAGAACACGGTTGACATTCTGTGCTCCCGATGCTTGATGCTTGTTCAAATGTTTAATCACTGTTTAACACATAAAGTTTTAATACTTAACTGCGTTTTACCCATTTTCTTTCACCCAGTTCCATAAAATCGGCAAGACGAAAATACTTTGGGTTCCGATTTGGTGTAAAATTTATATGCTCAACAGTCAACTCGCCTAAAAATTTGTATCAACCCGTGTTCTAGTGAATTCCTTTCAAGTTTCTCTATTATTCTGGACTCGTCGCGTAATTCAAACTCGAAGTTTTAAATGATTGCTCCGCAGACATGTGGTAGCGAGAGCTTGGTGCGCAGTCATGAAGAGGTATATAAAGTGGGTCAAGGCACGATCGCGGGCGGCTGGCGTTTCCTACTCGCCGCAGACACTAACGACACTACAAGGAAGGGACTCGTTATTCGCACTTTAAAACAACCTCCACCACTGATACGACGCTGCTTACGACAAATTATTCTTAGTAAACCGATTAGACGATAAAGAAAGAAGGTCCGAACTTCGAAGTGGTTCCTGTTTGGATTTAAATATTGCATTATTATATTCCAGCAGTGGGCATTCTTTCGGCTGAAATGATGATGATGATGATTGGATTCTTAAAAACGCTTTTATGTCAGTCCATAGAAAATCGGGTAAAAATTATGCTAACAGCAAGCTTAATTAATGCGGAATATGATTTTAATTAATGAGTTATGAAATTGGAAATTCCTAAATTGAGGTTACAATTTAGATATATAGGTACAGCTTCGTTAGTCGTTACAAGCCACTTGATAATTTTGGGTCAAGGATTTTATAGATAAACTCAATTACTGCCACCTACATCGATAACAATCGATTGCACCGCTTTCCTTTTAGCAATATTATTGTTCAGATTTGCAAATGATCGTTTGACTGTTTGTTGTGTACACAAACAGAGCTGAGTACGTATTTAGCAGATAACAGCAGTTTGCACTAGTTAACGTTTGCGCCGAGCACCGACCCACTTAGATACCGACTATCACTTACCGTTACGATAACGTCCGACCACTTTCTCTGCACGCTCCATTTCGTGAAATACCTCGTCCTCGTGTTTGTTTACTTTGTGCGCTGCTTCTAATTTTGAATCTACATTGACTTTGTCCATAACACCTATGTTTGTTCTACGCTTTACTGCTGCTTTATCCTCACCATTCTTTAGCCCTGTTTTTATATTATATGCGTCAACTACATAATCTATCTAATGTTTATCATCGTTTTTATACTGATCGCTGACTACGGTTGTAGCAGTATTTTCATGAATTTTACAATACTCATTTATTGTGCGAGTTATTAACGCGGGAGATGATACTATTTTTTTATGCGTAACGTGAGAAAATTCTTTTTGAGCTGGGGCAGAACTAGTTAATCGCTTGCTAAAGAAGATTTAACGGTACTATGTAACGGTGAGTCTGCGAATTCCGTCTGCCAGTTATCATGTGTGTCTCAAGCAGCACGATTATCGAATGTAACATTGACTTTCACATTTGTGTCGTGTGGCGCTGATGTAACGGCCGCCTGCGCCCGCGCCGCGCCGCGCCAAAGCGATTAGGTAAACGTTGCGCGCAGCTTTCACCCCACTTTCACCTCTATTTCCGCGTTACTTGGAGCCGCTCATTGGCGCTCATTTATACAGATTATTATTGCATATTGCAACATTTTTATGGTCGTTTTATGTTGGAGCGCGTTAGCAGGTTTGATTCACGCGAGTGTTCCCATTTTTTAAATTCTTTTTGTATTTACATGGCAACTCCTTTAGGTATTCCGTGTTCAGTTTTTAACTTTCATTATGATTAAATTTATTTAGTTCTTTCATCAATTAATCCTGTTAGAATAGGAGAACGAGCCGGAATCTTGGTATTCCAGCGTGATTCATTTTTGTTTTTGCTATTTTCTGGATACTGAAAAGTTATTCTAGCTGGAGTCAATGCTTCAGGATAACTATCAACTTTTCCGACGTAATATTTATTTAAATTGTTGACAAAACATCGCTGTGTTAAATTGTTTTATCAATAAATGCGTAACTAAGCACTGATATATTATTTACATTTTATATAACTCCAGAGCACTATGCTGCAAAGGTTATCTATTTAGATAACATACGTGCTTCCTACATATATGTATATATACCTACGGGAAACGTGGCAAGTACACACACAAATACATAAATGAGTTATTATTACGTACGACTACGTACGATAAATGTTATTCTTGGAAATTAGTTGATTCGCTCGAGTTCACGTGAATATAACCACCTTACCCATGAATCATTGTTTATTATGCTTTTTCTTAAAAATGTCACTGGTGATTCCAAATCTTAGATAAGATAATTCTATCTTAAATGACAGTTTTCCATGCACTTGAAAAGCCGTGGGAAAATGTTGGCTAGAATGTTCGAAGTGAAAAAAGCTATATGGATGATATGGTCTGCTGTAGTATTAGTACCGTTGTATGTAGTCTCTTAGAATTTTATCAATTTTAAAATAATTATTTGTAATTGGAATTAGTAAAAACAAGTGAATTATTGCTGGAGTAGTGCCGTGACATTGGCCCGGTGACCTATTATGAAGTTCCTTCGTCCGCCATTCGTTTGCACAAGTGCAGTAGTGTTCAACTCGCTACACACATCACTACTTCTGCCATCGAGTGTAGCTATTATAAAATCGTGCGAAAGATTATCACTGGCACGAGTTATGTAACCGCAACACAATATGTACTGAATTATGTACAATTCTATTGCATGCAGGAAACGCGGTACATTGTTAGGTAATCACCCGTTCTGGTCATAGACATCGTTGGCACAATTTTATGCCACTAGAAAAAAAAATAAAATTAAAAAATTTAAAGGTCATATTTTTGAAAATATTGTCTTTTAAATAGGCCAGTGAGTTTATGAAGCTACGCTTTTATAATAGTGAGCAGGTTCGTGAGTTGTTTGCGAATTGTACGGTTGCAGCCAACTATTGACCTACTGACACACTAACTGAAGGAAAACAACTTAGTTGAGTGTCACAATCGACCCGTCGTCGATGTAACTATCGAGATTACTTTCGTTTACGATAAACTATACCAATTTTAAATTAATCGAATTAAAGCAATTAAAACTGGTTTCGAGCGTTTTTTCGTAAATTAATTATGAGTTCGAAATATCATCGCCATTTATTTTTCTTTCGTTACTAATAAAATAACATTATAAAGATTTCGTATAGTTCAGTATCATATAGAGCATTTTAATTATCTTCCATATTTATTGCATTAAATCAAGAGTCCAAGTCCTAATTTGACTATGGAATGCGAGAGCTTGTAATCATAGACACAGCTTAGTATCGTTCCGCGGCGTCTATGTGGCACACATACTCACGTGGTTTGCGTCTGCGAGCTGCGGTGTGACAATTAGATTCGTCTTACTAATTAACACATCCTTTGACGTACCTTGTAGTTGTATGTAACATGGGAGATACCACCACAATGTAATCGGACTACTTACGACGATGCGACGAAAATTATGAGAAATACGGTTTCATGCGGAAAATTATTCCGTAAAGCATTTTCCGCAACGCAACGCGCTAGACAGGACGATAGCTGTAACAAGTTTAAAACACAAATACGGTTAACAATGGCGGTCTATTATTATTAAATAATATGTGTATGTATAGTGCACGCGTTCTACGTTCGTGTTATGTGTTAACATAAAATAATAATATTATTCATACCGATTAAGATTGGATGTCAAACATACGTGGAAACTGACACGCGCACCCACGTTCTTAGAACCTCTTCATAGATATTATAAATAAGGCAAATTTATTAGTATTGGAGAAATAGTCTGATAGCTTGACTGGAAATGCAATGGACATGGCAAATTGCTCGCAGAAAGGTTGGTCAATGTGCTGAAAAGGTCCTGCAGTGGCGACAGCGAACCAGAATATGCTCGATTATAGGAAACCCATTCAGATGTCCGTGGGGAAACCGAAAACGAAACGTATGACAAAAAATTATCTTTCTTAAGTTTCCGTACCCAAAGGGTCCAAACGGAACCCTATTGCAGTCACTCACGTGTCCGCCTGTCTGACCGTCTGTCCGTCGTCCGTCACACATTTTGTTCCGAAGCTTTTTTTAACTTTCCATTGACCTATGAACTTGAAATTTGTTTATAATTTTTATTATTATATATATTATACTAACAATTACCAAAATATTGATAAATAGGTACGGAAACCTAAATATGCGAAGTCCGCAACGCACTTGGCCGGTATTTTTAAACTTTAAGTATAAGCTTACAGTTTTACCCCAAAAAAAAACCTGTGGCAAATTCATAACTTCTTTTTTTCCAGAATAGCATTTCCATTCATCATCTTTTCCTATAACAAAGCGTATTATGAAAATCGGATTATTCGAAACAACTTTTGGTAGCCGAAAAAAATAAACAAACAATTCCTAAACTTGGTGCGAAGTTTCCGAAAGTCGTAGCATTTCCCCGCTGTAGTTTGTCATAGACAATGGTAGACAACAAAAGGACGATCGCGCGATCTTTATATTGTTATTAAATGTTGGAGACACTCCAAATCGTCGAGCTCTAGTTGTTACAACTCTTAAAATAGACACTGTAGGTATTTTATCTCAACCTATTTATGAGAACACACAGCTGTTCGCTCCTGTAAATCGGATCTAAGAAAATAGCAACACAACATGAAATGATCGCGGTCAGCTGGTCGTGGCAAAACAAAGCGAAGTTTGAAGTTTGCGAAGCCTTTGCAATTTAGCAGTTCTGCAATCCAAACGATGTAGTTGTATTCTTTTTTTTGCGAAATCTTCGATGTTTTTTGCCTACGCTCGGCATTTCTAAGATTAAGTTTGTTAAGCTGAACAAAGAGCTTACAAGTACCAAATATAATAGAAATGGTTTATATTGCTGAAATAACTGAGCCTCACGTTATTTATCCAATCGTGTTTTGACTCATTTTACAATGAAATAGGAATTCCTGTAGACGATACATACTGCAATATATTAGTTTATACGTATTTATATTACGCATTCATTGTAGTACTGGTGAGCCATAATTTTCCGTATTTACAACATAAACAAAATTGTTGGGCACCCCGCCGTGAATAAACATCTTTTATTGTGTTATGTCATGTAATTCCAGTTTGTATTGTTTTTATAAACAATAACAACATAAGATTCTGTTTAATACTTCATCATACATAGGGTTTCTCACTTAACTAATTTATTGTTTGTTTACAGTTTTTTTTAAGTAATTTTAACCTAAACCCTAAGTTTCATTCAACGCGTAAAATATATTCTGTCTAATTAGAATTCCTATTAGTTAATTGGCTGACTATATGCAAATTAGAATAGATACCCACGAACTAAGTTTTTTTGAATTGAGATTATATTTAAAAACCGATTTAGCTGAAACTACGCGAATACCTTCCTACGATCTTCTTCGAAGCGTAGTGTTGTGTTGTGAATACTGTGAAGATGAAAACACAAGATTTCATAACAGAAATAGAAACAAATACAGGAAGTAAAGGCGATTGAAACTGCTCGATGTTAGTCGGTCGACGGCCATAAACAATGCGGATCTAATAATAGAGGGCGCTAGCAACACTGATGAAAAATAGAACGCGTAATGTGGGCCACAGCCGCTCCCGTGCCGCGCGGGTACGAATACGATTCACTGTGCCGATCGCCTAGTGACGAGATCCTTTGTGATATATTCTAATCTTATTGTTAATTAGAAAAATGTGGACACGCAGCTCTTCTCAGAAAATGTATTGTCTTTTTAATTCCAACCGAATGTTGCCAGAAGCAAATAAAACGCTTGGGATTAGCAGCCAACTCCGTGAAATAAAAATTAACTGTTGTGTTCTTGTTGTGGGCTGTGTAGACCTAAATAAATTAACAGAAAATATGCCAGTGGAACACCTTTCCTAGATTTTATTTTTGCTATTTGTAACCTTCGCTTGACTTCAGCCACTGGTTGCTTACTAGTGTTGCTAATGCTGCTCCCGGGTTTATACCTTTCACGAATTATCATAAGAATATCTTTACAGCATTACAGATTACAACATTTTGATGACAAGTAAAGACATATTTTTAAAAATTGTTAAAAAAAACATGTTTTATTTACAAATCATGTAATGTAATCCTTCGAGTGCGTACGATTGCGAGAAGTTCACTTGACCGAATCACGTTCACCCGAATGGTCGTTCCCCCGAAGAAAGTTCGGCCGAATGATCGATCTAGCAGAACCCTCGCCCGATGAACGTTCGCCCAATTGATCATTCATCCGAAAAACGTAGGTATGTCCGAATAATCGTTCACCGGACGACGTATCAGCGAACGTTCGAGCGTACGATCGATTATTTAGGAGAATTTCGTTCGGCTACGTGTACTTCGGGCTATTGTGACGCACTGTAATGCTTCATCTACAAATCACACTGTATTTTATTTTTTTTAAAGGCAAATTGCAAAGAAATATAGGCCGAGGTATTTACTGAGGGAAACAATTAAATATGACCCTATAGGGGCCTATGGTGTAAAATGGCCGGAGGTGGAGCGGGAGTCACTAAAATTTTCATTCCCCTACGCATCCCCTTTGGCCATTATTTGCCTTGGATCCGTGGGGAGTGCACGTTGGGGCTCTCGGTACGATTCCTATACGAACGTGCCATAGCAGGGTGTGGGGAAGATTAATTGACTCTGAAATTAGTTTTGTGCATTTATTTTACGATATTTTTATTACTGATGGAATTTAAGAATGCAACATGTGTGCATTACTGAGCGTTTTCGCAATTATATGTATACATATATTACGTCATATCTCTGGTAAGAATGAATGATCTCTTTATTTTTTTTCCATAGATTTTCCCGTATCTCCTTTGGTTCCCGTTTTAGTATCGTTTCGACACCTTTGTTTTGTTCTGAACTTGTAATAAATATAAATTGAACTCATCCAATGTCGATATAACGAACTCAGCTAAATAAATAATATTAATGTCTGCTTTTATGTGCTGTACCAATACTCAATAAGTAGGTACTGAATAAAGTATTTACCAATTTAGTTGGGTATAATAAAATTATTAAGTTCTTATCAACCAACAGCGCTGCAGCAGCTTTTATGTGGGAAGTGGAAAATGGGATTGAAAAAGTTATTGCTACTAAAATTTAAAATTGAACATCTTTAACAACAAGGAAATTCTCAGAACGTCTCATTAAATCGGCTTAGAGTATCTACGGAGGTATATCCATCCACGCGATGACTCGTTATCGCTACCTGACACCTACATTGTAATATACTAGTCTAGTGATCTCATGTCATTATTATTTATAGACATTGCGAAACTTTAGGAGTGTAGGTATAAAAACGTTTTGGAGTCTCATTTCAATAATGAAGGAGACAAAAAGTACAGACATTACGATTCACCTTGTTACGAGCGGGTCGCGGGTCAACGACCCGCCACAGCTGTAGCGCGCCTGTGTACGTAAATAGTGTTTCACACACGCGCGCTCTTGTTCAAGAAAATTTAATGTTTTTGACGTACTTACGTCAATGATGGCTTCAGATCGCTTTAAAGCAGTTTTATGACCATCTGTAATCTTGGATCTGAACTAGTGCAGTTATAATAACGTAAATAATACAAAGTTCTCGCTCGATGGAATCGTATGAATTTAAATAAATTTTAACGATAATCCTGATTTAAATTTTCAAGCTACGTGAGTGACGGTGGATTGATATTCATGACACATGATCATGAATATCAATCTACATTCGCTTAGTGATCTGTAGATCTACTAAATTGAATACTTAGTTATAGGATTGATTGCCTCTCGGAACAGTTCCTTCGTAAGTGATATCTTCAAAATATGATGTCATCTTCCGGTTCGAACTTTTGATACTCTGATTACAACTAAGCGCCTCAAAGATATTGTTCATTTATATTTTATAAGTATTCCATTGCAAAGGGAAATTAATTTCTCAACATCAGATAGGCAACATCTTTGGCTTCCAACTTATAAAGAAATTGAAAGAGGATCAATTTACAAAGGATGGAAGTCGGATATAATAGTTTTCCTTTTCATAGCTTCATAGTACCTACGTAGTAAGCAACTATAGGTTTTATAGTAAAACGGTGCCCTATGTCTAAGATTATGTGGTGTTAACATAATCGTACACACACGTAGCACAAAACAAAACGCGTCATTCGGAATCAGAACACGGCTGTTGTGTATTTTTTTATTCAACAAAATCGATTTAAAAGTCAATTCGCATGATGTGCTGCATCGTTTGTCAACGGATGTTGAGATGTAGGTCAATGTCCATTTGGTGCAACACCTACCTACCTATCTGTGTGACGTTTGTGTCAACTATTGATAAAGTAACTAATGTGTGTTTATAGAACATCTTATCAATAGTTCGCGACGATAATTTACTTCATTTATCGTGTTCAAGTTACTGCGTATTGCTTTTGTTGCTTCTACAGATCCATTAGACGCAAATAGTATCCTAATTTTCTTTTGTTTACGACTTCTCTATTTATTTAAGTGCTCTTAATACTCGTGTCAGCTATTCAATAATAATAACACGATTGTTATAATAAGTGACGTAATCTTTCCTATAACCAGTTATGTAATATTTGCTCTGGTATTATTAGATAACCTTGAATAAGATATCTGCCAATAACTAATCGATAAAGCTATGAGTACTTTTGCTGACTGATCCTGAGTCTGAGGAGGTTCACCCAACTGAAGTGTCATGCGATCATATGTGTTTGTAAAGTGTCTTCTGTAATTGCTATGCCTCGCCCTGCAAATGGTCATGGCAGAGCCCTTTATTTAAAGTCACGAAGTATCCAAGTAGCTCAAGAAAGGTTTCCTTCATTTCAGGTCTTGTTAGACGAGAAGCCGAAGACATGAACGCACCTAGGGGTCGCCACTGTCATCCAGCAGGGTAGTCGCCGTTATATCACGTAAGTATATTTTACTTATTTATTATACGCTTTATTGTACACCATAAAATACATTAATAAAAAGAAATCCTATTTCCTATTTCCTGAAGCCATTATCAAAAAGTCATTGTTTTAAATTCAAAGAGTTCAATGCCCCGCTCTGTAGGCATGATATTTTATCCCATTCCGATTAAATTGACAGAAATCATCGAGATAAAATTTATTTAGTTTTGATGTCATTTAAGGAAATAATTAATACTAAAAATAGAATTAATATACCTAATCAAAATGCCTATGTCTGCCTCCTACAATAGATTGTTTCGAAAACATAATGCTGCAGAAGGTAAAAATGGAAAACATGAAAACATCAATAAATCGCAATCTATCCTGTTAAACAGCCAAGCTTCCATAAAGCATTGTTAGTTCTTTGGCTGATTGTGAAAGGGACCAAAGGCCCCATAGTACGAATTTGTTTAACGAATGCCAAAATGTGTTTTAGGAAGGCTCACAAAGGTATGGCTTTCCAACCATGGCTCAAACGAATTTCTCGGTGTAGTTTCTCTGCAACCACGCAATGAGTATGGTGACCGGTTTTATTTTACCTACCACATACTGAGCAATGCTGAAGTGGGCTTAAAACGTCACCATGCGATGTGCATACCCACAGAAATATGAAAGTGGGCCGATCATAATGGAACAGTCAATTAGTATCTAATGAAGGAGTAACTACCGAATTAATTAAGTGAACCTTTTTGCTTATGCCATTTTGACTCCAAAATGAAAGAATGAAGACACATCCATACTAATATTATAAATGCGAAAGTAACTCTGTCTGTCTGTTACCCTTTCACGCCTATACCACTGAACCGATTGAGATGAAATTTGGTATGGTGATAGTTTGAGACCGTGGGAAGGACATAGGATAGTTTTTAGCCCGGCAATCATATTTAAGAGAAAGGGGGGGTGGAGGTTTGTATGGACTAATAATTTCTGAAGTAAGATAGCCCCAGACCTCGCGGGGAACAGCTTGTAGTAAATATCTACTCAAATCCTTTGCGATAACGTCTTGCTACAAACGCTTGATTAGTAGAAGTATAATTGCAGGGGCTAAAACCCGTTATGTTAAACAAATTCCGGTATCTTTCTATTACAAAGCTAAGTAGATTTTCCAGTGGGGCGGTCTCATAACGGAATCCTCATAAGTGCGCCCCGCGTAATTGCATCTTGCAACGCACCGATGCACACATGCAATTATTTCACTTTAAAACAACGATTTTACTTCTGTTTTACGTCTAACTTTGTAGGAGAGGAGCTGGTGGGTCGCGGTTAAATTTGCAAAAGGCACAAGCAACTGAAAGAACACGGGTGGGTTTTAGTCAGGAAAAGTCTAACACGCCCGCTTCACCCGGAGCGGGCGAAGTCATCGGATGATATCCTAACCCAAAAAAAAGGAGAGGAGCTCGTGGCTAAGTAATAAAAGAACGATCGAACACGAGACGATCTTCAAAGTTAAGCAGCGCTTGACGAGATCGATCCGTGGATGGACTACCATCCGTAACATACCGATACGCCTCCGAAAGCACATTTAAGCGCTGTCTACACATTTCCGGGCTAACACGGAAAATCGGTTACATACGATTTGTGTGAACGACCCGTTTCGGTGAACAAGTTCGTAGAAATCGTATGTAGACAATTTTTCTCCGTCCCTACCGTGTTCCGTCAGGGACGGGAACCCGGCAATGTGTGGACAGCGCTTAAGCCGTTGGTCCCGGCCGTGACTTCTATATAATTGAGAGTTGTTACAGTAGTCGGAAGCCATAAAATTGAAAAGGGTTGTGGAAGTCAGATATGAAGTAGCTCCATGGTAAAAACTGGTACTGGCTGCATCCGGTTAGACTGGAAGCCTGAACATAGTTGGGAAATGGGCCGGCAGATTGATTTATCTTTTATTGCCCTCGCCAAACTTTTTGGCCGCCCTGAAGTTGGCTACAATGGCTGCGCATGGTAGTAAATCTCTTACAAAAACAGCACCGTTCCGTGCCTTGCGCATCGGAAAGCCAACTTCAGGGCGGACAAGAAGTTTGGCGAGAACTATTTACTTTTTAATTATGGAATCAAAGCTAATAATAGAAATAAAAATTGATAAAGTTTCAAGTTTCAATAGTCTACGAAGTTCTAAAGCAGTTAGACGCTTTCTTTCTGTTTACTTTTTGCGATTGAATCTAATTTCATTTCAGTTTTTCCACCAGGTTTTATAAAATCTTTTCAGTATAAAAACACCTATCTTGTACATTTTTAAACAGGTGAAATTCAACTTGAGCTCTGAGTCTATTTAGGTAAACATTTTTCACATCTATCTGCATTATTTTTATAGTATTTATTATGGACCGTAATCAGTAAAAAACACGTAGATAAGATAGAAAGCATAATATTTCACGTTGCTTATCTCTCCAATTGCCGGTAGAAAAATTGAATTTTTTTGACCGACAAATATGTTTGTTTCAAATAAATGCTACCAGTGGGTGTCTAAGAATTTCGTTATCTGTGATCATTATTGCCACTCGTAGGTACACTCATCTGACGTGTTCAGTGCGTAGATAGCTACGTGCGTTAGGTAAATAACGTGAGTCGCGGGGTTATTAACCCCGTATCTTACAGACGGTCGGGTAGGTGACATTGACCTTTCACGAAATCATAAATAGACTAGAAGTAGGGATCGATCGGTCTTTCAATAAATACTCTAGGGATTTAGTAACATAATTGAACCTTAGAATTAATGAATTGATTTTACTTGTTTGCAGACTGGATTTAGTCGTCCATTACAAAAATAAAGTCTCCCTTTTGTGAGGGTCAGAAAACTTTTTCAGTAAAGTTTAACTCTGGTTTATTTGCGTATCCTTAATAAGTACAGACCCAATTAACCAGTTGTATACTTTTAAACCAGAGAAATAAATCAACTGTTACAACAACAGTTTACTTTTTGCTCGTTCAACAAAAACAATAGCTCATTCGTTTGTTAGGTACCTATATTATAAGCAATGTGATATTTACCTTAACATAATCAACGTATTGTATATGCAACTATGGTAGGTATCTACATACACCAATAGAATTACCATTTATAATTTTAATTACGTGAATAAAGATTTAATAAGTGTCTTGTAAACCAACCACAGATAATTTTGAAAACCGCTATGTGAAGATTTTTTTTAATATGGCCGATTGTCAATCAAACATTCAAATTTAAAATTCAAAGTGGTGTTCTATTCTTTGCCGATGCAACAGTTCGGATAGTTTGTCCGTGTCCGGGGTCCCAAAGCAACCCATCCGCATAAATTTTTTTCTATGCCCATCCGTCACCGTTGCCAGGGCTCGAACTCGCATGCAATCGATCGAGCGACGTCGCTTGGAGACCAGCTTCTGTTCGGGAAGCTTTACAAATATGTGCTCGGGAACGCGTAACTACAATATCAACAACATACGCCGACACAGACTTAAAAGGCTTACCTACGATCTGACAATTCGGTAAAAGTCCTAATGTTTTTTGTTTCGATTCTCACCATTTTCAGTACATTATGGCACTTAGTAAATAAACGTCAGAACTTGAACAATAAAACTGAAGCGTATACAAAAACATTGCCTCCTTATCCGGGAGTGGATCGAAAGAAAAACAAAGTCCTTATCAACAGTTTTATTTGCCGGATGTTTTCAGACTTCAGACGACAAGATACTCGATAAGCGAAATACGATATTTTTATTAATATCTTGGGACCTTTATTTTTCTACATAGATATTATGGTATCTTCAATATTTCACAAGTTTAATTTTTCTTACGTTAGGGTAAGGACTAGATTTTCAGATAATCTTGATTGTAATATCTAATATCTGTAAACATTTATTATGAATTCCCTTCGGCAAATCGACTTAATTTTATTCAGGATCGTTCTACCTTTATTAAATAGGTAAGTCTTGTCAACCCTAACTGTCCTTATATTGTCGTATTTATGTAAAGGGGGATATGCAAATGAAGATTCTTGAAGCCAGTTGCTGACAGCTAATTAACATTCGTTATTCCTCGATAAGTTATAATTGCTGGGTAATTAAACAAAAACGTTAATATTGAAGGTTACGCCTAACAATAATAATTTTTAAATTGTTGACTCCCAAATAGGTATGCGGTACCAATTACTTCATCTCATATTGTATTCTTCACAGAATGTAAAACTAAAGGTGTTCTGTGGTATTCTTCATTCCTAGAAAAAAACCGAAAAGGTTTTATGTTTCATGGGTAAATACTAAGGAATGTTTCTTCATGTGATGAGGAGGGATGAAACGGATGTTACTAAAAGTGATAGAAAGTAAGTGTGGATGGATGGAGAGGAAGAGGAAGGCCATAGAAAAAATAGATGGATTGTGTGTGGAGTGATTTGAAAGAAAAGGAAGTCAGTGATAGTTTGAGAACAGCGAGCGTTGGGACAGAACGTTATGGAAGAAGAAAACGTGTTGCGCCGACCCCAAGCTTACCGTTAGCTTCTTGCCCTCTACACAAAATAAATAGGAAAATATAAAAAAAAAACAACCAACCAATTTATCCTAGTATAAGTTATTGTCTTTTTATCGTTAGCTTCAAAACAGACATGATAAACAGACATGATGATGATATACAAAACGTAAAATGTAACTTGTTTCACTGGAATTGTGGCCTCAAAAGAGAATCGCTAATTAATGACACGGGGTTTTTGACATTCAATCGAATGAAGGTTAGTTAACTTTAAGC
Organism: Orthosia gracilis; assembly: GCA_947562075.1. Taxonomy (NCBI): domain Eukaryota; kingdom Metazoa; phylum Arthropoda; class Insecta; order Lepidoptera; family Noctuidae; genus Orthosia; species Orthosia gracilis. The sequence continues at coordinate 42,990,213 of OX387272.1, read as the reverse complement.
GAAATACTCATGCGGAAGTTCTCAGTGTGTGTGTGTGTGATATGGCGAATCTATATGCAAGTACATAATATGTGAGCGTGCGGGGGCGAAGTACGCTCAAGGGCAGCTGCCGGGTAACGACCCAACCACGCACCTTCGACAAGTCGTGCGTTCAATATCGATATCGGCATTTACTCGATCACTGCGATGATTGATGAATATCGCTTTTATTAGCATTTCGTGATTGTATTAACAAGCACTTGACTCTTAGGGACCCTTTTGAATATTTTATGAATAATTTTATTATTTGTTTCAGGTAGTGCCTAGAGGAGACGGAGTATGGACGTGTCTTTTAACAATGTGCTGGAAGGGACGCGCCAGTACTTTATGGGGGTGCCGAAGCAAGCGCAGGCAGACGGCCCCGGTCAGCCCTTATGGCCACAGAGTGCCCCAACAGAAGAAGGAGCTCCAGCGCAGTCAGGGGCCCCGGCACCCTCGTCACGTCCGCCATCTGCCGCCGCAGCCCCGCCGTCCGCTCCGAGCTCGACGCCCATCGCAGCACCTCCGCGGCCGCCCTCGGAGCCTATTGAGCCTGAACCGCACATTATCCACAAAGCTACTGTAATGCGTGAGGCGGCAGAGAAGCGACGGGAGCAGCCCGAGATTGAAGACGATGAAGAGGCAGCGGGCACTCTGTCACCTCCGTCGCACATCATCCGTAAACCGGCGCGCGCGCTGCCCTCGCCTGCGCCAGCCCCGGCCGCGCCGTGCCCCTCCCCGGTGCGGCCTCCCTCTGCCGCGCCGCTGCAGCCGCCACCGGCTTCGGAGTCTCAACTGGAGCCCCCTGCACAGTACCGTCAACCTGTACATCGGGTTCAAACGCCGACTGCTAGGCAACCGGATCACTATGCTCCAGGTCGACCACCAGATCCGTATCCCACGTCACGTCCTCCGGAGCCTTACGGCCGGTATCATTATGATGCAAACATGTTAGAAGGTGGCAGAAATTCCCTCGGGCCGGTCGCTTCACCTCAGCCTTCGACACATTCACGTCAAAGCCCACAGACGTATGCAAGGTTAACGGGTTCGATGCCGCAACACACAGCTTCGAGAATGCGCGATGTAGCTGCGCAGAGTCCACCTACACAACGATACCAAATGCAACCTGCGCAGCCACCGCCTCCACCCAACGATCGAGTTCCACCTATTCATCATCCGCAACCAGCGCCTCCGGCACAGAGGCACTCTGCTGATAGCAGATCAGCACAAATGCAATACGCACCCCTTCAGCAACGTCGCGACCCATCGCCGTACGGACGAGCCACGGCACATTATGACAGGCATCCTGTGGTTCCTCAGCGTAAATATGATCCTCAACAAGCATATCCGAGCTACCGACCCGCACCGGTCCCGCAGCCTGTTCAGAGTCACCGCGTAGATACACACCACCAAGTTCAATATAAACACGCGCCGATGGAAGTCATGTCGGCACATTACTCACCTAGACCACAAGAACGATCGCCAGTGCCGATCCCACCGCATCCACATGACGTTGCTCGCTTGCCACCACGTGCTGACTATCCTAATATGAGTAGATCTGTAGATACCAGAAGCGGTTACCACTACCCGACACCTTCAACATCGACGTCTAGGTATGGAACTAGTGCGCCTGTTCCAAACTCATCGCAATCGAGATCTGTTTATCGTCCAGCTCCAGCAGCTGCACCTAAAACTAGCTATGAATACGCTCCTGCGTCCGTCCAAACGTCCCCCGCGCGTTCGACGGTAAAACCTGGTTACCCTAACCAGGCACGCATGACGGTTTCTGTAACATCACTAGTAAATCAAATGAATCAAACTAAACAAAAGCAAGAACCGCCTGTTGCAGTGGCGCAGGTCAGTCAAAGTAAGCAGAAACGAGAATCACCGTTGGATTTATCTGTAAAAACAGTTAAAAATTCAGCCGACTCGTCGACAACTCAAGACGACGCAGTTGATTCTGCGGCAGAAAATAAAATGATTGCATTGCCTCATCGGCCGTCTTCCTCCAGTAGTCGACATCCTCATTTACCAACTACAAACTATCTTGCAGCTCATAAAGTAGATTTTGCTCCAAATTTTACCCAATACGGAGAGAGAGGTGCTCCGCTTGGATATGCGACACCGTCTCAACCAGCACATCCCTCGCTGCGTTACAACGGTACGTATGAAGCGCGTCCGATCAGACCAGGGCCTGAAGCCTATCCTGTCGAATCTCCGCATCCTTATCAAGAACGTAGTGTTCCACTGAGACCAGAATACGTTCCTAAAATTGATCTTACAAGATCTCTTGGTGAGCAACGTCATCCTGATAATAGAGTTCGTGATGACCGACACTTTATTATAGAAGAGAGAAAACGTCCTTCAGGGCCAATTATAAACAACATTCCGGAGAAGATAGTGCGTTATGAGACCTGGACAGCAGATAGTCGGATAGACCAGCTCAATCAGTCGTCTCGTGAACAACGTGAACTAATGAAACAGCCTGTTTATAGCTATAGTAGATATAAACAACAGTTGGAAACCTACCAAAACGAACAAAAACGTCCAGCCATTCCTGGCGCCTATCGGGAACACCATAGTCAAGCAAACCGTAGATACTCAAATAATCCATATCACCCTGAACTAACTCGTGAAACGAGCGATTATCACGCTCATTATCATGATAGAAATCCGTCTGTTAATAGCCGTCATCATGTTATACAAAAAATTCCGAGCCATAGAGATATTCATTCGCACCATTTTGATCCCTCCAGTGGGATACCTGCTGATAAAAGGGTGTTAAGTATATTAAGAAACAGTTTAGAAACAAAACAAACAGGCTTTGTAGAGTCGCCAAGACAAGGTAAGCAGGTTCCAGACCTCATCGTAATAGACGACGCAGAAGATTCTGTAATAGATATCACAGATCTTACAAAGGATAATGAAGCAGAATTAGCATCCAAAAATTTCGCAAAACTTTCTTCTAATCATATTATTCCTAATTTGCATCAACACATCCAAATGCCTAAAGCTGTTGATTCGTTACCACGTGACTCAGATTACCACAATAGTCCGGATCCAAAACCAATATCACCGGAAAACGACGTTGCGTCCAGAATAAGAACAAAAGCTGAATTAAAAGTAATGCCACCTTCACAAGATACCATGGCGAAGGTTGAAACAAAACAGATACCACCACCAGAAAATGAAAAGTTAAAATTACTTCCTAGAAAGACTCATTTATTCAATCAAATAAGGGAAGATAATTTAAGGCTAGAATCTGTAATCAAAAATGAAGAGCCACCTGTATCAATTATTACCGAAGTTAAAACAGAGCCAATGAACATTGAAGAAATTGAAAAAGATGCTGAAATATCGATCAAAACGGAAAATATTTTAGAAAGTTTAGAACCGGTAGGTATAAATGAAGTCGATGAAGCTCCTGTTGAAGACTTAGATTGGGCAAATGCGTGTGACAGTTTTATGGAACAACTAAAAGCTGATTGTCATAAAAAGAAAGTAATGAAAAAACGAATTGACACCTCTGAGAATGAAAATGAAAGTAAAATCGAAAAGTCTCCAAGCCTAGGTCCTGTTGAATCTAGTTTGCATAAACCTATAGGCGAAATAACGCCTTCCGTGCCGGAGATCCCGCTTGTAATAAGTACCAAGTCACCCTCGACCATTCAATCCGCGGAAGATACAACAAAACTCGCAGCAGAGATCCCGAAACCTGCAGTGGAAACTATAAAACCTGCAGAAGAGACTACAAAATCTGCGGCAGACACCACTAGACCCGTAGAATTGGTAATTCCACCTATAGTTATAAAACAAGAGCCGATGGATGAAGATGATATCAGTAATGAAACTGAAGCAGCACTTGTGCTAGAACCGGTTCATGTTAAAAAGCAGTCCAATAAAAGTGAAAAACCCAAAAGTGATAAAAAGAATGATAAACAAAAAGAAACTGACAGGCCTAGCAAAATTAAGGGTAAAGCAAAAATTAAAATTGAAAAAGATGATAATTCATCTTCACCTCTGTCATCTAGAAAGGAGACAAAAGAAAAGACACCAATCAAAACTGTGATAAAAGAGGAATGTGAATCAACAGATGATGATGAGCCACTTATAAAGAGTAAGATTCTAAAAGAAAAGGAAAAAAGTGATCGTCTCAAATATCAGTTATTAAAAGACTTGTCAGAGAAATCTGCATATGTTAAACTTGAATGTTGTGATGTAGATGTCAATAAAAATACACGAAAATCACTGGATTCTATAGTGTCAAAGGATAAAGAAGAAAAACAAGTCAAGGGAAAAATGGCAAGGCAAATGTCGAGATCTAAGGGAAAACTGTCTATTGATAGTAATAAAAATGAGAATCAAGATGTTAATTCAAGTTCCGATAGCGATAATGACGATCTCGGTGTAGCGAGAAGACTTCGAGTACGTAAAAATACAAAAACGGAAGAAAATAAAACTACACCTAACTCAAAGACTTCAGTGAAATCTTCTCCCGTAAAGAAACAAGATAGCAGTAGTGCAAGTAACAGTTCCACGCCAGTACGCAAACCAACATTTGGCGATGGTTCATACTTTCATCCTGGCTGGGAGGAAGAATTGTATAAATATAAACGTTCTCTTCGTATGCCTACTAGACTCATTGCGATACCACGAGGACGATCCGGTGGGCCTTTTGTTAGAGGGTCAGGTGCAATTTTTACACGAGGCTCGACATCTCTACCCGATCTGGATCCCGCACCTCTCTCCCCGGCCCCTTCGTCGGCGCCATCAGCTGCTACTGACGATTTGTACGCACGACGACCTGATAAACTAACCCTTGACAGTGATTTAGACTCGAATTCCAGCTATTCTACACCTCATAAGTTGCAATATGACTCGGAAGCATCAACTTCCACTGTGTTATCTTCAAAGATTAATAAAAAGAAAAGTAGTTCTATTGTTGATGTTTTGATTCAAAAATGTGGAAAAAAGGAAGAAAGTAAAAAAGAAAAAAGAAATAAAGAAAAAGACGACAAAACGCCTAAAATGATACCTAAAAAATCGTCAAGTGAATTAATGCCGACACCTAGCTTAGGACTGGTAAAAAACGGAAATAAAGGCAGTTACAGTGTCAAGAAGGAAAAATTAATGGAGGATATATTTTATTTAGGAGCATTTAGAAAAGAGACTGTAACTGCGTTTAGAAATTCATTTATTAAAGACACAGATGGTCTAATTGGTGCTACTGAAGAGTTCGCGCCTGTCGTCCTTAAGTCCAGGACAAGGACAGAAAGCCGAGTGCTCAAACAACGAGCAACGATCAAAGAAGTATTTGGTGATGAACGGCCAGCTTCTGCACCTCCGAGCTCTTGTCGAGAAGAAGAGCTACCCGAAGAAAAGGAAACAGAAGTAGTGGAAATAAAGAAAGAACCAGAGTCAAAGCCTAAGTTCAAACCAAGAAAAATCATAAAAGACAAACTTAAAAGAAGATCCAGTTCAATAAGAGATGGACTGCGAAGCACTAAGTCACTAAAAAGGAATGATGCAAAAGGGCGGCTCATGCGTTTAAAAAAAAGAAACAGTATAATGAAATCAATGAATCACAAAAGAACGAAAGAACTGTCAGCAAATAAACATAAAAGTGAAAATTCTGCTCAAGATGTTGACAAACCGAAATTAGAAGGTAGTTCTTTGCCTCCAACTGAAGGTGTACCTACAAAAAGACGCCTAAAGCGTTTATTTGGGCGAAGAAAATTTAGTTCTGGTTTTGATTATATCAGGAAGAAGAAAAAAATAATACGAAGAGATGAAAACGCTACTAAAATTCGTAGACCAGCTGCCAAGCCAAGTCCCGAATCAGTCCACGATATCAAAAAAGAGATCAAGGGCTGGTTCATCAATAAGAGCATTGGAGAAACGCACCTTCATAGAGCTGCCAGGTTAGGATACACGGTAAGTATATTGTGCAAATTTCCCAACATTATCCAAAAAATATATAATATGGCTAATGAAGGTTTCTCATTCACAGGATTGCGTCGCATATTGTTTAGAGAAGTTGGAATCAGACCCGTCAGCCAAAGATAACGCAGGTTTCACGCCATTGCATGTCGCAGCTGCGAAGGGTCATGTTAGGATAGCTCGACTACTGCTGCAGTACGGCGCAAACGTGTCCGCAGCTGCACAAGGAGGAATCAGGTACGTTGTTATTGTGAACATATATCGAACAACATACTATATACATCATTCAATATACAGTGTGTTCTTCATCTATATACATATCTATATTTGCCCCCATCTCAATTGTCACCTACTTTCTAGCCACAGGTCATCATCTTGCAAGCAATAGCACACGATTTGCATTAAAAATCTTGCTAATTTAAGACATGTCATTTCCAGACCTTTACACGAAGCTTGTGAGAACAGTCACGTAGAAGTTATTCGTCTACTTCTGTCGTACGGTGCCGACCCACTTCTCGGTACCTACACGGGTCAGACCCCTGAAGAACTGGCAGAGGGCTCCGCTTCCGTACTACTGAGATTACACATTGCTGATGTCCAAGGGATGGCTACTGAACCCTGGCGTTTCCCTCCACCTACTGAATTAATAGGTAAGAAATTGTTTTAAATATGTCTTCTTCACACCTCCGTTGATCTGCTACTAGCCTATGCTTGTACCTATATGGTTCTTGAGTCTTTAAGTGGGCTTATTGAATCCCCATTTGAAAGCGTATTGTGTCCGTGTCAAAGGGATCGCACATCGCAAACCATTTAGCGGGTGAAGATACTTACTAATTCCGCGCGGTTTACTCGTGAAATCTTGTTACACTTCCATGCTGTGTAAATAGTAACTTTAAGTATTTTCTTTAAAACGATACGATATATTCCACGCAGTATTTCTTCTTCTGAAACCTTCACGCTACACGAATTCTACACGATACACAAAACCCTAACAATAGTAGGCCACACAAATTCAAATTTATCGTCGGGTTTTACAATTTTTTGAAAAATTCCGCATTTATTTTACTGTAATCAAAAATCATGTACTGAATCCTTGGTATTATTTTTCTATCGGTGTCAGATACACCCTGTATTTGGTCCTAGCCGGAATCTGATTCGCGCACAGATAGTTAATGAATCAAGTCTGTAGTATTCTGTTATTTTAGATTGTTTTTATTTCTAGTAATATCATCCGACACGTTTTGACCATACATACCATATTAAAAGTATTTTCAAATTATAATTGCAGCCAAAAGACCTCCACTGATGAACATACGCATCCCCCAAACATCGCCAATACGATCGGTCCTGTTTGGTCCTGTCCTTCTCCAATGCGAAATTATAAAGGTTGTTCGAATTAAAAATCAAACATAAATTTTCTCCTTCCAGACCGCGAGGAGATGGGTTGCGACGCGCTGTCGTCCCCACCCCCTGCGTCTCCGCCGCCGCCCCCGGACTCCATGATCGAGATCCAGTGCACCGAGGCTCCACTGCCGCCCTTCTACAGCCTGAGGACCCCCACGGGGCAGCCGGCTGACGGGCTGTGGTGCTTGCTGCAGGACATCACTAATTGTTTACAGGTAATTTCGCACATTGACAAGGTCTTTGTACCCTCTTAGACTCCTGGAACACCTTTCGCAACTGGCAACTGGCTCCAAAGGGGTATTAAGGGCTCCCACTTTACCCCAGACAAGTCACGGTGGCGAGCCTCTTGCTGCGAACCGAGGACTCCCAGAGTATGGAAAGCTAGACATAGGAATCGAACTTAAAACCCCAGACCAGCCGGTCATACGCAAGTGTATTTTAAGTACACATAACTAAGTTACCAATGAACTCTTTTTCTACTTTCCAGATCAAATCCAAGGATAATCTCCTAAAACAGATCCACTGCGGCTCAGGATCGCCCAGAGAGTTGTTGCGCGAGATTCGGACGCAGGAGTTCTTGGAACGTGCGCAGTGTCACCAGCTGCTCGGCGCTGGAGAGAAAGTCAATGTCAGGGCTTCCAAAGTGGCCCTCGTCAGGGTCACCGACAAGCTCCGACAACTGCTGAAAATCGAGACCGTACTGGTTAGCTGACACTAGGACTTGCCCGCACCCGGTGTTCTAGCAGAAAGCAATCGTCGCGATCATTTGGTCGGCGAGCCCGAACAAATGAACGCGACTGTTACGAATTCTCTCAATGAACGCTCTCTTTTAGGACCCCGACTCAGGCCGCGACGATCAAAATAACCGACACCCTCTATAACGGAGGGGAGACCCAAATTAAGTTAAAGACATCACATTACCCTCATTTGTTTTAAAAGCAGTTTTTATGATTGTACGACGTCATCATCAAATTGTTTTTTAATGTGATTCTATAACGGTTTGTTTTGCAATGATTAAACGCCCGTCATAAGACATTGGCGCTACTTATATATCTCTTCAGACTTGTAATTACAATTGAATTCAGATATGACATGATAATATTTCATGTCATCTACATATAACATTGTTTTTAAATAAAAACATACTACACGCGTTTGATTGGAGACGGCTCAATAACGAGATCTTAATACCAAGCTTGACTGATAATTGTAACGTAACATTTATCTCATTTAAGAACAATATTATAAACATATTCGTTTTATGAGACTGTGTATTTTAAGGCAGCCATTTCATAAACAATTAATTAGTCTCACTCTAAAGTCTGGCTTGTGAGATGATGTGTATACTAATGAACAACTCGTGTAAATATTGTAAATAGTTTAGTAATAGTTAATGCGTATAGATGTTGCTTTAAATGTTCGATATTCTCATGGGTGCTATTTAACGTTGGTGTATGGTGTATTGGGTAGATAGATGAATAAGTAATGAACGAGGCGAGATGATTAGTGTAATTATATTTAATATTAGGAAATTAACGACATGTAGTTACCACACTGTTAATTGTAAGGCGTTAGCATAATCTTATACTGTGTGTGCAATAGTATACGTGGTTATCTTTGAACATTGTAGATGATTTTGTTATATAATCGGAGTGAAGGTATCAATCAAGTCACAGGGTTGGATGGCCTTATGCACGCGACTGTTGTACTTAAGTGTCATCGAGCATGAACAAGTGCAGTATCGTATGCGAGTAGATTCTATGAACCGAATGTTACGTGCGCTCCTCCGCTAGTTCTTCTATCTGGGTTGCCAGTATATGTTTCGTTATCAATACATCACCTATGAACTGTTATAATCATGTAATGTTTTGAGATTATGCTAGTAACTTTTCTTTATCAATTTTATGTTTAAATATGGCATTTTTTGTTCTTTGTTATGTTTGCTAATATTGTCTCCCCAAAATATTTTTTATTAATAATGTACAATATTTTACTTTAATTAATAAATGAGTTACGTTTTTATATTTATACAGTCTTGTAAAAAAATAGGAAAATTTATTAAATTACGCATATCGCAAAAATAAATTAACAATGTAAATAAGATAAAACTGTACAACTATTACTAAAATAAATTATTTTTTAACTTATTTTGGAGCGGCAAATATCTGATCTAAGTAATGTCAATGAACTGTTTTATTAACGTGGCGTTACTTAGTGCAGCACACAAACTTCTGTATAATATTTTGGGACTCTGTACGAAGAAGGTAGGTACCTAGCAGTTTTCTATGCAGTAGTCAGGCCATGTTCCGCCCTATCTATTTATTTCTTTGTGAAAACACGAAACGAAGAAGTACATTATTAATCTGTGATGAAATATTATTAGGAGAATTATCTTGCGCGCGGAAAAATGGTATGAAAAATAATAATAATTTTTGGAATAAATGTAACTAACGATTTATACAGAATTGTATACTTTTCTGAATGGTATCGAAATTGTGTAATGTTTTATCTGTTTTAGCTATACCTACAGTATAAGTATTACTATAATTATTGACTCTTATTTCTTGTTGATAACATGGAAAATAAAACCGTGAACAATGAAAAACGTATTTTATTTATTTAAAATAGGCTCGCGCTTGACCACTATGTCACGTGATGGCAAGCGATGATGTGGTCGACGGTGAAGCACGCTTACCTAGAAGCAACCTATTTACTCTTGACTTAAAGAACCCTAAATTGTAGCTATCGGGAAACACATACTCCGGTAGGGAATTTCACTCCTTAGTTGTACGCATAATAAAAGTATTCTCAAAACGTTTAGTGCGTATAGGTGGGATGTCCACCATGTACCGAAGGCGCATCGCCGTACGTATGGTAGTCCGATGATGAAACGGGCTGGGTGGGCTTAGATCATGCAATTTCATCGCACACTCCCCGAAATGTAACCGATAAAAAACCGACAAGCTGGCAACTCGGCGACGATGTTCAAGGCTCTGAAGCTTTGATTTAACCAGTGCCTCATCGCCGCAATTTATGCCCCACACATACCGCTCTCTCCTTCTATGATACTAGGGGTCAATGCGTATCTACATAATAGATACTGTCGGGCATTTGTTATACTGACATACTGAGACTAACGTTACCGGCACACTTTCGTTGCTGACCGTACCTACGTCATAATTTCTACGTTATTAGATAGATAAATAGGAACCAATTAGTAAACATTGCCAATTCACGCAGCATCCCTGTTATATCTAGAGCATACTAAAACTAGTGTAGATGAGACCGTGTGTAGGTATTGTGATTGTTTTAGCAAAGGTTGAAGTTTGAAAGACTTTCTCGTAAATCCCATCCTAGATTATAAGAAACAGTGTTTGCCACAATACCTAGGTAATTCCATCTTCACAGGTTGCATAGTTGTAGCTTACTTTGGAGGAGAATTTTGCGATTTCAAACGAACATTCGATTTTTTGAAGCTGTATTCAAACATTTTGTTGACTACATTTCCACAGAAAATATATTAAAACCAGTGTCATAAACTCATAACACACATTTACACTCACACTCTTACACGCACACATTTACACTCACACTTACACACACACATTTACACCCTCACATTACGCTTATACAATCATTCATGCCCATGTCCTTCTCATTTCTCCAATGTCATTTTTGTTTAACTCATTTTTTACTACTTATTGTAGTTTTCAGTGAATAAGATACTTCTTTTGTTTATTTTTATATTTCATTTCTCTTTGATTTTAATTCTTTTTAAATTTAATTTTCATTGAATTTTAATTTAATTTAATTGTATTCCTCTTTAAACTTAAGTTTTTGATTTTGTAAAGAGTATACCTACTACATACAAATTATTTACTTAATGGTTAATTTTGATAATTTTGTTAATTCTTTTATGTAAAATGGGTGATCTGTAACACAGGGCCTTACCTATCTCAGACACCCTTCTCCATACAAGGTTACGTATATAATTGTCACTGTATTTTGATGTAGAGATAAATAAAGAATTTTATTATTATTATTATTATTATTTTTGTAAAGGCGTGTGCGTGGCCTGCGATTGCGTAAATGTTACAATATTTCTAAAAACATGTTTAAAGTAGCCCCTTACAATATTGAATAAGCAAGAAATCTTACAGTAGGTAATTTTGTAAGTTACTGAAAGATTTCATGACCTTTCTTCTTCAATTTTAAATAGTTATATAATAGTAGTTTAAGCAATGGTCATGTAATAGGAGTTATTAAGGTTCCCCTAGTCGACGGCGCGAACTATTTTGTGCGGGAGGTTAAAATGCATGCTATGTCATCCGACAACACGTGCGAAAGAAATAGATGCTTTGATGAGCAGTAAGAAGCTAGTTCGCGTACGAATTAATTCTATCGAAATGGATGATGATTTAGGACGAAAATGAGCGCGCGAAATTTTATAAAAAGACCTTTGGGAGTCTAGATATCATGAATAAACGACTGAATTTATATTTTTTAATAAAATTATTGGCATTGTTGAATTACTAATCTATCCCTTTAAGGAGGCAGTTTTGCAATTTTCCTTCTTCATAAGGTATTTATTTTTGCCCAAAGGTGCGTTAAAATTAGTGTTAAAATATGGAACTTTCGACGCTCATAACTTTCTTTTTTTTTCCTTTTACCCGACTGCCGAAGGAGGGTAATGTGTTTATCAGTCAATGTATGTATGCATGTATGTTTGTTCCTATGTGGCGTTCTAGAGACCAAGTAGTTTTGGAGCGATCTACACATTTGGTCAAATGTCTGTAAGAATAGTCCCTGACTGCGGCTAAATCTTCTACGTTTTTTAGGTATTCTTTATATTTTTTTAGTGTGTGTGTAGTTGTACAAAGAGTGAACTTATCAGTCATTGTAAGAATACATTTCTACTCTTTCGCAACTTTTCTGCGCATTATAAGCGTTGTTTAATAATGTTTATTCATACCTTGCGCAAAAATTAGGTAAGTACATCATGAGATCAAAGTGAAAGTTTTTGGTAAACTCGTACGACTGTACAAACAGGTACTGATCTTTATAATGATACTAGCTGTCCCACGCGGCTTCGCTCCCGTCAACTGCTTCCTACCTACCCATTTACTCTACCTGGCCTACCCTACCTACACTACATACATAATTTTTGCGAAACTTTGACCGCTTACGCAGCGCACGCAACGAAAGCTCTCAAAAAGGAATAATTTTGCCCGTTTTTGCAACATTTTTCATTTGTGCTCCGCTCCTATTGGTCGTAGCGTGATGTTTTGTTGTGCCTATAACCTTCCTCGTTAAATGGACTATCCAACACAAAAATAATTTTTCAATTACAACCAGTAGTTCCTGAGATTAGCGCGTCCAAACAAACAAAATTCTTTAGATTTATAATATTAGTATAGACTGATATAGTATGTTAGTTCTTGTGCAAGACTGAAAAGAAAGTTTACAGACGAGTATGTATATAAAAGTAATAAAACAAATAATAACAAAATGGTTTAAATAAAATAATTTAATTTTAAAAAGTAAAATGTGAAAATAAACATGATACGTCAATCTGCATCCATAGATGGGTCAAGGGATAGCGATAGCATGATTCATTAAAATGCACTGAACACAAGCAAGAATATGGTGAAGGTGTCCAGTCAGCTCGTTTTATATTCTTGATCCACTTATTTCTTAAATAAGTACTCCTAGGAAACCTATACACAATCAATATTAGATTAATAATAACAAATAGCAAAAAAAACTTTATGAAATAAATTAAAGTAAGTAAAATAAAAATACAGTATCGATGAATCTTACTAGTGACTTTTGTCACATCTCTAACATCAGAACGTAAGTACGTAAACTGACATAGCTCTATCAGCGAACGCATAAAAGTTAATTATTTCACTAAATAGAATGGTTTAAATGATACTGTACGTCCTCGACGTATTAAGAACTAAGATTCCTTTATGCCGGACAGCCTATGAAATGTATTCCCTGCACAATAATTTTAGTATGCTAGTCGATAACTCACCTGTGGAAAGATATCCTATTCTACTCTTGCAACCGATAGTCACACACGACATGGTTCATGCAGATATAAACAACAAAATTCTTGCGTGAAAACAGTGAAAAACTTTAATTGGAGCTGCTAACCGACCGATGAGTGCCGTTCAGGATGGTAGTGGTTGTCTATGTTTGACTCTTTTTTTAGGGTTCCGTAGCCAAAGGGTAAAAACGGGACGCTAAGACTCCGCGGTCCGTCTGTCTGTCACCAGGCTGTATCTCATGAACCGTGATAGCTAGACAGTTGAAATTTTCACAGATGATGTATTTCTCTAGCCGCTATAACAAGAAATTCTAAAAACAGAATAAAATAAATATTTAAGTAGGGCTCCCAAACTACAACAGTGATTTTTTTGCGATGATGGTACGGAACCCTTCGTGCGCGAGTCCGACTCGCAGTTGGCCGGTTTTTATTCTCATAGAGTTTTTCTATAAGCAAGAACGAAAGAATTGAGTTTCTTTTCCTCTTAAATATTTTATGTCTTTTCTATATAAAATATGAAGCTATCGATATATTTTGAACTGTTCATTTCGTCATTTGGCTGTTCAAGGTAAAATACTGACCCATCCAAAAACTGACCTTGGTAAGGTTTGCTTAACCACTCCGACCGCTCAAGGCTAAAAGCTGACCCATCCAAAAACTGACCTTGGTAACGTTTGCTTAACCGCTCCGACCGCTCAAGGCAAAAAGCTGGCCCATCCAAAAACCAACCGTAGTAAGTATTGCTTGACATGGCGGCTTCAAAACCCTGGCCGCTCATGGTAAAACACTGACCCGTCTAAAAACCGAACTTTGAAAGTGTGTAGAATCTCGAGATATTTGTAGTACGAGATTTACAATAATCCGGCGACATTTATAAAACGATCCAAAATAATGTACAAAAATAAAAAAATTAATGTGTTAATTCGATTCAAATTTCTTTATAAATAAAGTCGATTGTTTTATGAAATGGAATCGGACTATAGTTGGGTACACAGAATAGAGAAAGGCGTTTTTTCTGTTCTGTGGCTGTATAGGCAACAGTTTTTTGAGCTGTCAACTGCCTGATGTTTTCGCAAAGACCTTCGTACTGTGTGTTTTCGGGGTTACACTACTATACATTTATGACATTTAATTAGGTACTACCTATCTAAGTAGTCTGTGCATTTAATCAAACGTCGCATGTCGCAGGTCTATACTTTCATAAAACCGAAAATGTCAAAAATGACATCAGCAGAACATCACTAAAGTTGAATGAATGCTTCTTCCTTGAATGAATTTATTTTATTTCGTTCGAGGCTTCGAATTGGGCGAGGCTTCTTTTAAGGTGTTTGTCATCATCAAGCTATTTTCAAATAAGAAACGAATTTTAAACTAAAACTGTGATAGAATAAGCCTGTAAGACAAGTGTGGATCATCACGTAAACAATTAATGTTTGTGACATGAAAATAATTATAGAGATTTCTTTGTTTTCTAACAGAAAATGAAGTGTATTTTGATTTTACTCGCATTGACGAGTTGTGTGAGGAGTCAAGTTCCCGAGTCCAGTGGTACGTTCAATCCAAACTATCCTCAACAAACATACCAAGATAACCAGAATGGGACTCTGTACCGACCCAACTCACAACAAGTACCTTACGGCAGCTTTCCCGTAAACGGCAACGACTACAATTCTGGTCAGAGTTCGTTTTACCAAGATAACTTTAACTCTGATAACTTCGGCCCCAATGACAATGAGGTGGATCCACAAAACACGGCGACATATTATGCCGGCTTGGACTACGACGAGAGATACAGGTGTCCGCCAAATTGGATCAGGTTCCGGGAATCTTGTTACCGCTTCACTAAGTCGCCGGATCGTCCTAGAAATGAAGCTCGTAAAATTTGTTTGGCTTACGAAGCCGACCTGGTGGCTGTCAATAGCCCTGAAGAGCATGGATTCATCATCACAAATTTAATGAATTTAGACCCTCAGAAAGGCTCATGGTATATTGGTGCTCACCAACAATCACCAGGGTATTGGTCTAATGATGCAGATGGCTCACAGTTGACTGGATTGGAAAATGCATTTTTCAATGATCATACCCAAATATACACAAGTTATAATTTGTTGCCTCGTGATTATTTAGTGTACAAGTTTTCACACCACGATGGACGCTGGGGCTTGTCTCCTGTGGAAGGTACACAGTACCATCACTTCATCTGTGAAGGACAAACTCAAAGACTGCACTATCTAATTGAAGAGGAAAGGTCATTTACATATGGATTGGAAACTTTTGATCCCGAGAGGATTCCTAGAGGACCTTACTTTATAAAAGAGCCAGTAGACACTGTCTATGATCCTTTGAGAAATTATCATGTTCAGTTGACCTGTCTGGCAGGTGGCTATCCTGCACCTGTGTACAAGTGGTATAGAGAAGACTATCAGGTTGACAGCCCTATTTACAATGAAATTGATCCTTTAGTTGATACCAGATTTGTTCTTAGTGGAGGAACCCTCATGATTTATGGGCCAGATACTGATAAAGACAATGCTAGGTACCATTGTACAGCTTCTAATAAGTTTGGTACAATTAGATCAGAGTCTGTGCGATTGTCTTTTGGTTTTATTAGAGAATTTAATCAAAAGAGGTCTGTTGAAAGCGGTAAACAATATTGGGGTAAAGTAATGTACTGCGATCCACCGTCTTACTATCCTGCAGTAAACTTCTTGTGGGCTCGCAACTACTTCCCTAATCTTGTGGAGGAAGACAAACGAGTATTTGTATCTTATGATGGAGGCCTCTACTTCTCTGCTTTAGAGACTATTGACAGGGGCAACTACAGTTGTAATGTTATGAGCAAAGTATCTGATGCAGGCCGTAATGGACCATTCTTCCCACTCTATGTTTATCCTCACTCTGATTATCAGCATCTTAAGTTTCCAAATAATTTTCCAAAAGTGTTCCCTGAAGCACCAGTTGTAGGACAGGAAGTTCGTCTTGAATGTGTTTCCTTTGGTTATCCAGTGCCTGCATACAATTGGACGAGAAAGAGTGGTAATATACCAAAAAAAGCATATTTGAGTAACTATGATAGAGTATTAACAATACCCAATGTTGGAGTAGAAGACGAAGGAGAATATGTGTGTGATGTGAAAAATGATCGGGCGCGCATATCTAACAGTGTATTCCTGAAGGTGCAAGCCATGCCCAACTTTACAATTCCCCTGGCAAACAAGCACATGGATAATAAAGGCGAGTTACATTGGAATTGCGAAGCTTTCGGCATACCTGATGTTAACTATACTTGGTGGAAAAATGGACAGAAACTTTCCATGGACACATTAGAGCCTGATGATAGAGATCGTTATATCATCCAAGATAATGTATTAATAATAAAGTACTTAGATCCTACCAGAGATCCAGGCATGTTTCAGTGTGAAGCTAAAAATCAACTGAAAGCAAGCTATTCAACAGGACAGTTGAGAGTGTTGTCTTTGAAGCCATCATTTAAAAAGCGTCCACTTGAGTCTGAGACATATGGCTCAGAGGGTGGTAATGTTACATTGAAATGCAACCCTGAGGCTGCACCTAAACCTACATTCACTTGGAAGAAAGATAATATTGTAATTGGCGCTGGGGGCAAAAGATTTATTGCCGAAACAGGAAACCTTATTATTCGGCAGCTGTCTAGAGATGACGAAGGCGTCTACACGTGCGTAGCTAAAAACCAATATGGAACCGATGAAAGCAGAGGACGATTAATTGTATTGCGCGCTCCACGCTTCCTCGAGCGACTCCCTCCGCGCATCACAACACAAGTTAACTCAGTGGTCTTCTTGCATTGCAATGCTGAAATAGACCCTATGTTAGACACAGCTTACCTCTGGAACCATAACGGTATTCGAATGAAGGAAGCAGCCGATCTGTATGCTGACAGGAGAATCAAAATTGATGGAGGTGAACTTACTATTTTAAACGTTAGTTTATCAGACGTCGGAGACTACGAGTGTATAGTAAAATCCGCCATCGGACGCATCTCATCCCACACTCAGCTGCGTATCGAAGGCCCGCCCGGGCCACCCGGCGGCTTGCAGACGCTGAACATTCAGCGCTCTTCAGTCACGCTGGAATGGACTGACAGTAACTCAAATGGTCGTACCATAACTAGCTACATAGTCACTGGTCGCACACACTGGAACGCTACGTGGTACATGATAAGCGAGAATGTGGCTAATGTGATTGAGATCGACCGATACAATGGTCGTAAACGTGCCACTATTACCACGACTCTAATGCCATGGTCGATTTATGAATTTAGGGTGCAAGCTGTAAACCTTTTGGGAGCTGGGAAACCGTCGGCACCTAGTCCACAATTTTCGACTCCAGCAGACAAACCATATGAAGCGCCTGCTAATGTGGGCGGCGGTGGAGGAAAAACTGGCGATCTCACTATTACTTGGAACCCCTTGCCATCGTCTTTACAGAATGGGCCAGGTATTTACTACAAAATATTCTGGCGCCGCAACGGAACCGAAGTCGAATTTCAGTCTTTGAGTCTCAAGAAATTCGGCAATATCGGCACGTATGTAGTTCATATATCGACAACATATTTCTATACGCCATACGATGTGAAGGTGCAAGCTTTCAACGAAATCGGTGCGGGTCCAGAGAGCGAAGTGGTGACGATATACTCAGCGGAGGACATGCCGCAGGTGGCTCCTCAGATGGTGTACGCGAGGTCGTTCAACTCGACGTCTCTCAACGTGACGTGGAACCCCATCGACCAGTCGCGCGAGAGACTGCGCGGCAAGCTTATCGGACATCGTCTGAAGTACTGGAAACAGGCGAACAAGGAAGAGGAATGCATCTACTTCCTGTCCAGAACGACGCGCCATTGGGCTCTTATTGTTGGACTGCAACCCGATACATATTATTTTGTCAAGGTAATGTTGTTCGTAATATTTAAAAAAAAAAATGTAGAAACGCAAATAAAATAATGACTTTAAAAATAGTCACTCATAACAAATAAAGCTATTCAACTTTATTATTGCATTTTTAGAGTAAACAGCTTATCTTTACTACCAAGTCTTTACTTAATTTACTAACTTATCTGTAATACTTTCATAGGTAATGGCCTTCAACTCGGCTGGCGAGGGTCCTGAGAGCGAGCGCTACTTGGAGCGCACGTTCCGCAAGGCGCCGCAGAAGCCCCCGGCCTCCGTCAACGTGTGGGCCTACAACCCGACCACGGTGCGCGTCGTGTGGCGCTACGTGCAGCCGACCGATGAGGAGGAACCTTTGCTGGGATATAAGGTGACTATATTATCAAATTCAAGAATATGATGATGATATGTAACATAAAACACAATCAAAACCCATTACAAGAAAGATGACCAAACGAGGTATAGCCGCGTGAGGAAAACTGGAACGTTCCCAAAGTATTTCTCTATCTATCAAGCTAAAAGTTTCGCGACTACAAAACGGTGCCTGTATTTCTTGTCAAAGATGAATTGCTTGGGTACCGAATACATTGATTGGAATTGTTGTTCGTTGTTGAGTCACTCGAGCACGTTCGCGGCTTGAGACGTACTGCCGCCATCGTTGCTTCCTGCTGTATGAACAGGTGAAGTGGGCATGGCTTCGAGCGCAGCAGTCGGGGTAGTCCTCATGCAGCCCGTTGTCTCCATGCAGGCCAGTCTTTGCATACGTTGTAATTTTATCACGCCTGTACTTAGCTTAGTGCGAGGCTCCCATACCATGGCCTCATAGGTGATCATTATGTGAGATTTTTGGGGAGAGGTCCCACTTCTTGCCTATCATTTTCTTGCATTGCTAGAAGATGATGCAAGCCTTGCTCATTTTTTTGTCTAAATGACTACTCCTGTTTAACTTACTGTCAAGGGTGACACCTAGATATTTGAACTGGTTTGTCAACTGGATCTCAGTGTTGAACAGCTTAGGTAGACGAAACGGGCATAGTGATCTTTTCTAGGTTAACATGACTAGTTCGGTCTTAGTGGGGTTTTTTTAACTCTGAAAGCTTTAACAAGTATGTAAATAAATATTCTAAACTCTTTAGAAAAATTTGCAAAGTAGCGAAGGCCCTTTTCATTAGCACAAAAATCAAATCGGCAGACAATAAAATAAAGACCGTTTGGAAAGTTATTAATAGTGAAACGGGTAGAAATAAGGTACGAAACACGGATTTTTTATTGGAGACTTCACATGGTCCCATAAATTCTAACATAGAAGTAGCCCAAGAGTTTGTGAATTTTTTCACCAACATACCTCTTAAGACAACGGAAGCTTTAAATTCCTCGCCGAAGGCCTCAATTGCTTTATTGAAAGAAAACGTGCCAGGCTGTTCGGCTGAATTTCAATTCAAACATATAAACCCTATAACAGTCCTAAAGGCTTTCCGGCAAATAAAAATAAAATTAACCGAGGACCTATGGGGAATGTCTGTTAAAGTTTGTACATCTATAATCGAGACCGTAGCACCATACTTGGCTTTAATTTTTAATTTGTGTGTGGACCAAGGAGTCTTTCCAGATGTAATGAAATTCAGTAAAGTTATACCTCTTTTTAAATCCGGCGACCATAATGACACCAATAATTATAGACCTGTTTCCGTGTTGCCGGTTTTCAGTAAGGTCTTTGAAAAAGTTATGCTTAGTCAAATGCTTATTCATTTTAACACTAATAAAATCTTACACGAACAGCAGTATGGTTTCACCAAAGGACGTTGTACAACTGATGCTGGTGTCTCCTTATTAAAACACATATTTGCAGCGTGGGAGGAAGCCCAAGATGCTATTGGAATCTTCTGTGACCTCTCAAGGGCTTTTGATTGTGTTAATCATGAAACCTTACTTTTAAAGCTGGAACATTACGGATTAGGTAAACTTGCACTAAGCCTAGTGAAATCTTATTTAAATGACAGGCAACAGCAAGTTCAGATAAATGGTGTAAATTCACGGGGCTTAAAAATAAAAATGGGGGTACCACAGGGCTCTATATTGGGTCCTTTCCTCTTTCTGGTGTATATAAATGATCTACCGCATTTATTGAAAAAACAACCACATATAGTATTGTTTGCTGACGATACGTCCTTAATATTTAAGATCAATAGACGTTCCATACGTATTGATGACGTAAACAACGCTCTACAGCAGGTCCAAAACTGGTTTACTGTTAATAATTTAGTATTAAATGGAAAAAAAAACGAAGTGCATAAGATTTGCGTAACCGAATGTTAAAAGTAATAACTTGGAAATAATATTGAACAAGGAGAAACTAGAAATCGTCGAAAACGCGGTTTTCCTGGGAATCACGCTCGACTCGAGGCTACAATGGGGTCCTCATTTAACATCTCTGGCAGGACGGCTTAGTTCAGCAGCATATGCTGTCAGAAAAATCCGTCAATTTACTGATGTACATACCGCGAGGCTGGTCTATTTTAGTTACTTTCATAGTATCATGTCTTACGGTATTTTGCTATGGGGACGGGCTGCAGACATAGAGTCTATTTTTATTCTGCAGAAAAGAGCTATCAGAGCCATATACAATCTTCGCAGGCGCGATTCTCTTAGGGAATTATTTAAAGATATCAACATCATGACGGTACCTTGTCTTGTCAATACATTTATGAAAATATAATGTATGTCCGGAAAAATATTCATCTTTTTACTAAAATAAGTGATAGGCACAATTTTAATACTAGAAATAAGGACAAGTTAGATCAACCTCGATTCAGGGTAGCTAAAGTAGCTAGCTCTTTTATGGGGTACTGTGTAAAATTTTATAATGAAATTCCACTAGAAATTCTCCAATTAAACGAGTCAAAATTTAAAACATGCATTAAACGCACACTATGTAGACAAGCATATTATAAATTGGAAGATTATCTCCTTGATAAAAATGCTTGGCTAAATGCCGGTCCTGCTCCACAGCCACATACATTTGTAGCTATAAATTAGTTTATATTGGAAGAGATGCTGCTGCCCTTTTCGTATTGTTGTTTTCAGTGTTTTATTTTTATTTCATTTGTTTATTTCAATAGGACTTAGGATTCTTTACATGTTATATTTAGAAATAATAGCATTGTATAATGTAGAAGCACTTTTATTTTTCAAATTTGTGAATGTGAAGTACCATGGAGCATTTTTATTAGGTTACAACTTTTTATTTTTTTTATTTTGACATTGCGAGCATGGCAGTTGAGAGTTTGTCATGCTCACTCAAATGTCTCGCTGTTGGTGGCGCGTGTTATTGGGTCATTCGGTTCCCTTCAAAATGGTTGAGCTGAGTGGGGTTGATGCACGCGTCATGCTCGTGAACGGGTGCCGTCAGATGAGACTGGTCATCTCTTAGCTGCCAGTGACTTAATTCAGTTCCTATCTTTTAATATTTTTTTTTATTATTATCTACGTTGTGCTCACATAATAGAAGCAACAAGAAGTACTTATGTAACCAAACATTATATGTAACACATATTATTTAAAAGAGTGTCCATGGAGTTTCTTGCACGTTCTTCTCCATAGAGATCTACTCCTTGGAATGTGCAACTTAGCTTCACTTGTTAGTTTGACTGACCGACATTTGACAATTCAAAAGTGCCTGTAATTGGTCTATTTGAAATAAACGTTTTTGATTTTTGATTTGTTTATTGATAGATCTTACTTTATGCACCATCGCTCCACTATATGTAGCGCTTGCTGAGAAAGGCAGCAGATAGTTCCAGTCACCTTCCCAGGTACGAGGATTGCTAGATCGTCTGCATAACCTATTGTATAGTAACGGATTTCTTCGAGTCTGGTGATAAGATCGTTAATTACCAGATTCGGCAGAAGGGGAGGAAGCACCCTTACCTGTGGGCAGACCCTGGCTATCAAGGCCAGCTGCTGTTCTCCCTCCAGAAGAACCGCTCATCTGCTAAGCAAGTTGGTTATCCACCCAATTAGTACCTGTTCTACTACATGCTTGGAGAGTGCAGCACCGATGCTGGAGAAGTTTGTCTTATCGAAGGCCCGTAAGATGTCTATGAAAGTGCCCAGGCACCTTTCTATAGAATTGCTTCCTCTATTTGGCTTACCACCAAATGAAGAGCGGATTCAGTATATTTACCTGAGCAGTATTCATGTTGGCTACCACGTAGAGGAAATGTTATTATAGCGCCATCTCGTAGTTTCCTTTTGCACAGTCTTTCCATGGTCTTAAGTAAAAACTAGGTCAGACTGATGGGTCTGTAGGATTTGGCGTTTGTACCTTTGCCTGGCTTTGTGATGAGTATTGCTCTCCATCCTTTCTGGACGTATCTGAAGGCCAGGCACGCCCTAATCAGTGCCACTAGACTTTCTGCAACAGACCGTACCTCCGCATTGTAACAACGCAGGGAACACCCGATCTGGACCGGGCGCCTTGAAAAGATGGAAACTTTGGATGGCCCACTGAAGTTTCCCGAGCGTGATCATCATGTTTGCGTAGATCCAATCATCGTTTGTTGGTGTAGTACCTCGACGAAGACACTTCCTGGAAAGTGAGTTTCTACTAGGAAGCGTCTTGTTTCTTCAGGTGACTTGGTGAGTGTGTTGCCAGGTTTGCGGAGTGTGGCAGTGGTTTGTACTGTTGTGCCAGTATTTTTTTTCTCTGTTTGCTTGTGGGCAAGATTCAATGTTACCACAGTATTTACGCCACCCCGTGGTACTCCTGAATCTGATGCATTTTTTGTTGCTGGATCTGGCCTCGTAGCAAGGGTCTCAGTCCTCCGCGCATGTGTTCATAGCTCAGTTCAGGGCCTTTCTTACCTGCCGGCGTTTGCGTTCTAAGTCCGCGTCCCACCAGAGTTTTTTGCCCAATGTTGTACGCGGAGTGGTTTCTGGGCAGGCGGTATGGTAGCTGCTTATCATTGAATCGGTAAGTTGGCTTACCTGCATGTCGATCTGCGTTGTGCTTGCAGTAACTGTAGTCAACGCCTCGCATATGGATGCTAGCTTTGAATCAAGGGTGCGTAGAGGCTCGTGTTGCACTGATTACGCCGAGGTGGTGCAGGTGCTACACAGACCTGAATGTCGAAGTGGATCCATCAGTGCTCTGAGCAGCAGGCCTTGTTAGAAACCTGCCACCCAGTAGTGATATCCGCTGCGTCTTCTGTCGCCAACGTCAAGTCTAGAGAATAATGATGATTATTTTATTATGTTATTTCACTGGATCTCATCCACATACCTTTTTTTTTATTTTTTTTTATATTTTTTTTTTATTTTTTTTTATTTTTTTTTTTTAGAAAACATACCTAGATAACGAAAAATCACTGCTGCTGGTACTAGTAGAAAACGCGAGAACGTAAAGCAGTAATATCCCATTGGATATTTACAATATCTTTGAGCTATTAAAGCAGTTTATATTTACAATATAAAATGTTATTTCCAGGTGAGAGTGTGGGAGATTGACCAAGACATGAGCACAGCGAACGATACGATTATACATGTGGAGCAAAAACTGGAGGCGTACGTAATGAACCTGACTCCAGGCAAGTCCTACAATCTGCGAGTGCTCGCGTACTCCAACGGAGGTGACGGCAGAATGTCCTCGCCAGCCATTACATTCCAAATGGGAGACTATCACACCGACTCATACGGATACTCCGCTAGAAGTTCCGCCCATAAACGCTATGTACAAACTTTTTTATTATTCTTTACCTCTTTTGCTTTATGTTTCACCCGTAAATGGGTAATCTCGTGATGCACGCTTTACACACGATAAGTTTATTTTATATAATAATTATGTATTTTTACGAATGTTAAAGCATCCAGTTTAATTTTTGTTAACTGATTTTAGGTTGTGATACGCATCCGGCCATTACTTTTTCGCTCAGAACTCGAATAATGATATTTCTTGACTTTTTATTTTATTGAAAATGGGTTTTGAAAACTACTTATTAAGTATCTTTTTAGGGCTTTAAGTTAGAAACTTGCGTAACTGTTTTGTCCATAGCTGGCACTATTAGACTGTTTTGTCCATAGCTGGCACTATCAGACTGTTTTTTTTTTAATTTTTTTTTATGTGCTAAAAGACTTCTTTACTGTTTTACCTCAGTAGCACAAAACCATTATTTCCAGTAATACGACTTTTCTGTTAAACAGGTAAAAAATAATATCGATAGTTGTAGAGAATCCGTAACGGTTATTGATACCAAGTATATGTAGTTTTACATCTCTCCCATAATATATATATTCTTCTATTTTGTACAATATGTATTGTGCTGTCAATTTTTATTGACAATAAGTAAGTTAATGACGTTTTATATTACTTATTTAGTAAGCAGAATTTCATATAAAATTCTTTAATAATTAGGTTCATATCACATAAGGTAGATTAAGGGTAATATTTTTCAAAATGTAATGTAGCTATGTGTGAGGTAGCTACCACCAATCCGAGCCATTATATCATTGATCTGATTTATTTTTGTATATAAACTTTATTTTTATATGTATACAAGTGTTCAAATACAAGTTAAGGTAAAAGTATAAAACATGACATTTTATTAAAACTGGTTTACTGCAAGCCTATAGAAGTTATAAAGTTAATTATCATAAATACTACTACATCACGTAACATTTTATAATCATACCTACATTTAAAAAATATTAGCGTCATATCATTTCATTCGTCGAAGCCATAATCTGAGCATTTTTGTTTATGTAAAAAATGATATTAAAACTTCCTGTATGGAAACTCATTAGGGATATAAATAGTTCACTAATCCCGCCTATTGTATGCCTGGTGCCTGCTAAATGAATCTCGATATTTCAGATTATTGTTGTAGTGTACTAGATGTAAAAAAGATATGAAATGCCTTATAAATGTTAAAATTGTCATTGTAATAATATGTATTTGTTTCCAGTAAAATAATCAAGAAAACGATTGTGTTTTGTTTCCTTACCTAATCAGCACCCGCCTTTATAAGGCGGGTGCTGACAGGCGTTAAGGCGCAGATGGGTATCAGTAGCTGATTTTAAAATGAGAATCACGTCTAAACGGTTAGTCGTATATTTATGGTAAAAAATATATGTTACATTAGACCATTTTTTTAATAATTGATCTAAGAACATTTTGAGATTTATTCGTATTACATAGTGTAATTAATTTGTAATGTCATGTCAAACACGACAATCGCAACAAAACCGCAGGTCATATTTTAATGAAATTAACACCATCTCAAAGACAATTTAATTATCTACATTTTGATCTAAGCCTTTTTTCTTTTAAGTTATAGTCAGGAAAGTACAAAAAACTAATGATCGCGCACTCGTTTCACACCCGCGCGTTTTGTTCCCTCAAGGTCGTTGGCGACTGTCGTTGTCTTAAGGGGCGTAATGTAACGTGTTACACAGCGAGCGTTCGTGCAGTCAGTACGGGGAAGCAAGTATACAAGACCCCCGCAACGAGCCACGAGCGGCTCGCTGCGAGTGCTCCTCCCCACTGTCGGTGTTTTGGCGAATCCTTTGAACGTTACGCGCTTCAGTCAGTACGTCGATTAGTTTATTAGTCGTGATTATTTGTTGTTAAAAAGATGGAGTGGGCTAAAGAGAAAACTCTATATTTCATATATTAACGAAAAACACCAGATACGTTTCTGTTTTTAAACAAGTTTGTTAATATTTATTTTTTCTTCTGATTTTGGATCATACAATAATTGAGTAAAATCAAAGATCCCAACAAATCGTCCGATATCTTGACTACGAGTGGCAACGAATCAGGAGCAAGGCGAGCAAACAGTTCGAAACGAGCGTGTCATACGGATTTTAGCACACGGCAGACTGTAATGTCATATTATAGATTTGGGGATAAAATATTCAAGAAACTTTTAACTAAATGCCTAAATAAAAATGAGATAGTAGTTTCTGAGATTTGGGCTATGCCACTTTATGCACGCGTCAGGATCGAGGGCCCAAGTAAATTAATCATACTTAGATTTAGGCTATACCACTTTATGCACGCGTCAGGATCAAAGGCCCAAGTAAATTAATCATAACAGTTTTAAATAAGGTTTAAGAAATTCTAGGCCCATTGCTTCAAGTTTTTACTATTTTAACTAATTTCTCTTTACGTCTTATTTCGTTTCGCAAGGATTTAAAAATGGGTCCTCGATCCAGATGCACATGGATAAAACACGTGATCCACCCGATCTAATGACCATAATAAACATTTTTACAAAAAATACAACCGACTTCCAAATAAAAACACTACTTAGTGAAAAATTACTTCAATTTCGGAAGTCGGTGTTCCTGTTTTCGTTTCTTTGTTTTTTGTCACCGCCTTATACGACGATAAGAAGTTCATAGAGCTGCTACTGGGCCAGAATTGACTGCACAGCATAGTAGAGAACGGTTACAATTTGCCCGTGACCATTTTTAACCCCCGACGGAAAAAATGGGTGTTATAAGTTTGACGTGGGTTGCTGTGTTTCTGTGGCATCATAGATCCTAAACGGTTGAACCGATTTTGATTTAGTTTTTTTTGTTTGAAAGTTGTTTTTGTCGAGAGTGTTCTCAGCTATGTTTTAATAAAATCGGTTCAGCCGTTCAAAAGTAATGGGCGTTTTACTGTTTGAATCAGGGTGTTTTCGCAAGATATCGTGTCATAATTACGTGTTCAATAGATTGCCGATCGAAGCGTATCTACTACGTACTAGATAAATTAACTATGTAGCATGAAATAAAAATGTCTCGAGGTTTTTTTTTAATTTTGCTTGTGATTGGATGATGTGTTATCATGACACTTGTTTCCACTTCAAGGTCTGGATTAGGAGTCGCAAACCGGCAGCCGTATTGCGAAAGCGAATACGGCAACGTAGAGTTTGACTGCTATCCAATCGACAAAATCAACCAATCACACAGACGGAAATCCACATCGCTTCATTCATCTCGCATGTGATTGGTCGATTGGATAGCGGTCAAACTCTTTGCGTGCCGTATTTACTTACGCAATACGGCTGCGGGATACCGGACCAAATGAGGGACTTAAACATACCGGTTTTAATATCACGAAAACTGGGATATTTGATATTTAGAAAAGGTTAAATTCCTATTAGTTTTATTAATAAAGGTGACGCCAAATGAACGTAATTTTGTGAGTTGTGAGTCGCGGAATACGATAGGTTGGTCTCCCTACCATATGCGGTCTGCACGGGGTCGCCACCGTCTGATGACGGACGCGGTGGGGCCGCAGGGGAGGTCCCTATCCCCTGGGGCCGAAAACTGGTAGGTGGCGGGGCCACTGACTAGGTACCATACGTGGCCTGGACGGAGTCGCTACCGTCTGATGGCGGACGCGGTGGGGCCGCAGGGGAGGTCCCTATCCCCTGCGGCCGAAAACTGGTAGGTGGCGGGGCCACTGACCTGCCCCGTGACAGGCGGATGAAGGGTGCTATAAACGGGGTCGTCAGGCGCCCATGTGCTGGTTTGGTCCCTGGGGTGGTCATGGCGTGCAATGTGTTCTGGAGCTCCAGTAATGACGTGTACACCCCAGTGGAGGGTGGTCCGGTGATGATCAGCCGCGGCGTGAAGAGGCCCGGAGGTCTAACAACACCTTCGGGGTTGCTGACTGCCCGAACCGTAATGAAAACAAAGAAACGTAGGCACAGAAGGACTCGATATTTAAATTATGCCCTGCCCATTGGGCCACAGATCCGGTCTCTCCGTGAGGCCATGGTGGAGCGTTTGAACTTGTCCTTGTAGGCAGTCTCCGAATGGGGTGATGCCAATCTGGTCAAGTTTAATGCTGCGAAAACCCAGGCGTGTCTTTTTTCCGCTAAAAAGAACCAATTTCACCCGGCTCCAACTTTCCGTGGTGTAGCCGTGCCATTAACGGATCATCTTGAGCTTCTTGGCGTTACATTGAGGCAAAGGCTCAGCTGGCTTCCAAAAAGTTGGGGATCCTTGCGAAGGTGAGAAGGTACTTCAAGCCGGAACAGCTGCTCAACTTGTATAAAGCGCAAGTTCGATCGTGCATGGAGTACTGTTCTCATCTCAGGGACGGTTCTGTCAAATACCAGCTTGATGCACTAGAGTCGATCGAAAAGCGGGCCAAGAGACTTATCGGCAATGAGGCACTGGTCAAATCAAAGCTCCAGAGCCTTGAACGTCGTCGCCGAGTTGCCAGCTTGTCGGTTTTTTATCGGTTACATTTCGGGGAGTGTGCGATGGAATTGCATGATTTAATTCCGCCCAGCCCGTTCCATCATCGGACAACCAGACGCACGGCGATGCGTCATCGGTACATGGTGGACATCCCACCCATACGCACAAAACGTTTTGGGGACACTTTTATTATGCGTACAGCTACGGAGTGGAATTCCCTGCCGGAGTCTGTGTTTCTCGATAGCTACAATCTAGGGGTCTTTAAGTCAAGAGTGAATAGGTTACTTCTAGGCAAGCATGCTTCACCGTCGACCACATCATCGCTTACTACCAGGTGAGATAGTGGTCAAGCGCGAGCCTATTGACAATAAAAAAAATATGTATGTAATGGCTGTTCAACCAACTACGGTTCGACCTCGGTAAGCGTAGCGTGTTTGTTATTATGTATAATCATCAGCATCAGACTGGGACTCACGAAAAAAAACTACCTGGATTTATTTTAACTGCGGCCCACACTAGGCAACGATAATAATTATCGGAGGCTATGTTTGAATTAAATTGAATTATTATTTACTTACGAATAGATATTTTACTCTCATGAAATCAAATCAATCAATCAATCTGCATATCCTTTTTCCCAACTAATATTGGGGTCGACTTCCATTCTAACCGGATGCAGCTGAGTACTGTCCCACAGGTCATGCTGAATGGCAGTGTCCTTAAAAGAGTCTCGCAATTCAAGTATCTGGACAACTGGGTCACCGAGACGACTTGTAGATGATACTGATTGTTCGATTTTATTATCGAATTGAGGGTAGTTGGTAAATCATCACTAAACTCGCCCTCGACCTACGTCGCGGTTCTATATATCCGTGGCGTGCAGTACGAATTAGAGCCCTGAGCTGGATGAACGTTTCTTCCTCTCTTGTTGTGATCGTGTCTCAAGCTAAACGTTTTAGCATCTTTAGTGTTTGTGGACTCACTACCGTGTGGTGTGCGATCTTCAAGACCTTTGAACCCAGAGTACGTCTAGACTGCCTATCTGTGAAGTGCCGTGAACGCCGCAGGTCTTCTGCTGAACCGGGAGTTGAGACGAGGTAGGTGGTGTTCAATTGCCTTCTTGGAGATAGTAGGAACGAACGATTTCCACCCACAAATACTTTACATACACATTCTTAGGTTCATAAGCCGCCAGCAAATATTTTCTTAAAAAAGGTTGGTCAAAAACCGAACAACCAGAGTGGTCCTTCGTAGCCGAATGGTATATGAACCCTAGCCGTGCTAGATAATTTTCTACCTAACTCGCAGTTAGTGTGATTGATTACAGACGTTTTGTCCATTTGTCCCTTTTGATTCTGACCGTGTCAGTGTCATATTAATTCTATTATAGTTTCATCTTTACACTTCATACGCATATATATTTATAGATCGTACATAATATTTGGTGTGTTGGTAATTAATTTGCAAAAACATTCGTATAAGTATTCCGTGTTCGTTCGTTTTACTTTGACCACGCCATCTGCGTCGTAGATAAAACAAAATGGCGCGACCGGTTACCCGAAGTAAAGAAACGAAAGAAGTGGCTGAAGCGTGCCAAAGTAATGAATTAACAGTGTTAATTAATAAAAAACAACGAATGTTTGAGCGAATGCAAAATGCCTATGATCTGTCAAAGGAAATTTCGGATCCCGCATCGAAAGAATTATTTATGATGCACGTGGCTGATATTGATAATTTACGTACTTCTTTTGAAAGTCTTATCGTTGAAATTCTTGAAAAGGAACTTGAATATGACCCTAAGTCATTCCTTCGTAATCATGAATTGAAAAGTTTTGAAGATTTATATTTCCGAGTTAAGTTATGTGCATCGAAATGTGAACCTTCTGGCTATAATAATAAGGTTGAAGATACTTCGAGCTCTGTGCAGTCTAGACCAAGACTTCCTAAGTTAGAACTTTTTACATTCGATGGGAACATTGAAAATTTTAATACATTTTTCGAGACATTCTGTTCTTTGGTTCATAATCAGACAAGTATTCCAAAAATAGATAAATTTCACTAATTATTGTCATGCACAAAAGGTTCTGCATTAAATATTGTAAAGAGTGTGCCTATTTCTGCGAATAACTACGAACTGGCAAAGTCTTCTTGATAAATATCAAGATAACAGAATGTTAGCTGGTACCTACCAGCTAACATTCTGTTATCTTGATATTTATCTTCTAGGTACTTAGATAAAATGCTAAGCTTTTCGCCACTGCAAAGAGAATCAACTGATCATTTGAACTCATTTATAGAAACCTTTGACCATTCATACAAAGCTATAGAAGCGTTAAACATTGAGAATTTGAATAGTTATATAATGTGTCATATTGCTTTGAGGGCTTTAGATCCTCATACACGTAAAATCTTTGAACAAAATATGAATCATAAAACTATTCCAAAATTTTTCAGATGTAATTAGTTTTGTCCAAAATCATATAAAAGTTTTAAGTCATTCTGCATCTTATTCATCGAGTTTAAGTGCACAGCAAACGAATCAGCGTAAACAATTACCGCCTATTAGGCAGAATAAAAATAATTATTCGCATGTACCTACCTTCAAGCTCAAAATTGTCATGTTTACATTGTGGAGAAAATCATATGATTTTTAGGTGTAATAAGTTTCGTTATCTGACTAATACACAACGCATTAGCCGTGCTAATGAATTAAATTTATGCCACAATTGCCTAAAACCGAATCATACGGTGCCAGACTGCAAAAGTGAATTTAGATGTTATGTTTGTAAGGAGCCGCATCATGTTCTATTACATCGGGATGCGAGCGATACTGGACCTAAAGCGGTTTGTTATTCTGTTCCCACCGTAGTCGAACAAGCGCCCGCGACGGCTTCGTCATGCGAAATGCAAGCGTCCGCTGTCATCAATGATACTAATAATTATTTAGCATCCGCACTTAACTATGCAGTCATATTGGGAACAGCTATTGTACATGTGTTGGATTCATTTAACAACTACCAGCTGTTCGTGTTTTAATAGATTCAGGTGCGCAGTCGAACTTTATTACACAAAGTTGCTTTAACGTTTAGGATTATCTGCTAAAAGGTGTCCATAATAGTCTAGGCCTCGGTGGCGAATTAGTCAAGAATAATGGCATGGTATCATTAATTTTAAAGTCACGGTGTACGACTTCTTGTTTTAATTTTAATGCAGTAATTTTACCTTAAGAATAATGGCATGGTATCATTAATTTTAAAGTCACGGTGTACGACTTCTTGTTTTAATTTAAATGCAGTAATTTTACCTCACCTGACTTCGGTCATGCCCACCGTTAAAATACCTCAAAAAGTAGTTGATGATTTTAAAGATTTACATTTAGCCGATCCGTGATTTTATAAAAAGTCGCCAATTGATATTATTTTGGCTGGTGACATTTTCCCGTATATTTACGATGGAAAAAAGATAATAGTAAACCCCGATGTACCAGTCGCGTTAAGCAGCTTATTTGGTTATGTCGTAATGGGAAGACTAGAGATCCAATCCTCTAGTAATTGCAATGTTGTAGCGTCTACAACATCGTTAGTATCGTATACCTACTATCGAACAACATAATTTAAATGAAACTCTCAAACGTTTTTGGGAAGTGGCATCTTTACCGTGTGAAGTTCCTATTAATCCATTAGAGGAATTAGCGGAAAAATATACATGGCAAAACATTATCGTGATGAAATCGGTAGATATGTTTCCCCAATTTTATTGAACCCTGAGCATAAGGCGCTCGGTGATTCATATAATATTGCTCTTAAGCGACTTATTCAGGTTGAGCGACGTCTAGCTCGTTCTCCAGACCTTCGTAAGGCCTACGTCGACTTTATGAAAGAGTACGAGTCACTTGGACACATGGTACCATACACTGGTACTGAACCTTCGGGTTATTTTATCCCACACCATTGTATGTTGCGTCCTTCTAGTACTACGACGCCCTTGCGTATAGTGTTTGAAGGATCCTCCAAAACAAGCTCTGGTATTTCGCTCAATGATACACTTTTGACCGGTTGAAAGCTACATCAAGATATTTTAAACATAATATTAAATTTTAGACTTTACGATGTCTGTTTTACTGCTGACGTGTCAAAAATATACCGAGGCGTGATCATAGATCCTGCTGATAGGAAGTACCAGCATATACTCTGGCGAGATAAACCTATGGACCCGGTTTGTATTTATGAGTTAACTCGGAATACTTACGGTCTTCGTAGTGCACCTTTTGTAGCTGTGCGTACGTTGCACCAGTTAGCCTCTGATGAGCTAGATCAAAGCATGCTGCATGGTGATGCGGAGCCAAGATCCAAGGCGGCTTACGTACTGGCCAAAGGCTTTTACGTTGACGATGTCCTATGGTCTTGCCAGACCCTGGCAGAAGCTTGCACGTTGCAAGACGATTTAATTTCCTTACTTAAGAGTGGTGGATTTGATTTAAGAAAGTGGGCTAGTAACTGTCCTGAGTTGCTAACAAGAATGCAATCAGATCAGGTTTCTACCATCAACTTTGAAGACGATACGTTATCGTCATCTCTCAAGGTTTTAGGATTGACATGGTTACCTTCGTGTGACTAATTCTTTTTTAATTATAATTTAACTGACGCAAAACAAACTAAGCGTTCTGTTTTAAAACTACTCGCGAGTATATTTGACCCAGTAGGTTTTATCGCACCATGTACTTTTGTCGCAAAGTGCATAATGCAAGATCTTTGGAAACTCTGCCTTGGCTAGGATGATCAGTTTCCATCTGAGCTGACCACCCAGTGGAATAAGTTTATTGCCGAACTGCCAGTTTTAGGTAAATTGCGAATTGAGCGTCATGTTTTAATATCTCACTTCAATCAAGTGCAGATAATAGGATTCTGCGATACGTCATCGCGTGGCTATGCAGCTTGTATCTACTTACGTAGTGAAGATAAGGAGGGTCACGTGAAAGTTAGGTTACTGATGAGTAAATCTAAGGTCGCGCCTCTAAAGCCAATTTTGTCAATGCCTAGGCTTGAGCTCGAGGCTGCGGTTCTATTATCAAAGCTAGTTAGTTTTGTCGTACAAAACTTAAACGATTTTAAGGTTTCTATTATTGCGTTAGTTGATTCAAACAACGTTTTAGCATGTTTGTTGCTAACCGTGTTAGTCAAGTAATTGCCGTGGTGCCACCAAATTGTTGGTTTCACGTGAACAGCGAAAATAACGCTGCCGATGTTTGCTCGCGCGGAGTAATGCCAGCTCACTTCGTAAAAGATGCTACGGATTGGGTTCACGGTCCAACATGGCTTTATGAAAGCCAACAACAATGGCTGATGAAACCATTCTATGTAAAGGAAGGATTCTATTCCTGACATTAAGTAAAACTAATTGTGATACGTTCGTTTTAACTACGTGTGACTATCAAAATAGATCATTTAAAAATAGCCTAGAAGAAACATTTAATAAAATTTCATCTTTTAATAAATTGCAACGTCTTATGGCCTCAAGTCTAAGGCATCTGCTAGGACATATGGGCCTCTCAGTGCTTCAGAGCTAAAGAAAGTTCGCGATGCAATAATTCGAGTGATACAATTAAATCATTTTCATGATGAAATCGAATCGTTGCTAAAAGATAAAAATAAAAACATTGCTTCTCTTCGTAAACTTTCACCCTTTGTAGATTCTTACAATTTCCTCAGGGTGGGGGGTAGACTCGTGCATTCCGATCTACCTTATAACACTAAGCACCCTGTGCTTTTACCTAAATGTCACACGACTAATTTAATTATTGAATATTACCACACGTTATATTTACATGTTGGGCCTCGTACCTTACAAGGCATACTGTGTAAAAAATATTGGATCATTAATGCTCGTAGAATGATTAGATCAGTTCTGTCAATATGCAAGAATTGTTTTCGATGTCGACCTAGTTCAATTCAGCCTGCAATGGGTCCGTTACCCGCACCTAGACGAATGCCTGGTAAATTCTTCGACCACGTTGGTTGTGACTTGGGTGGCCCTTTATTTGTGAAAGAGAGTTTGAGATGCAATGCAAAGGGCCATAAGTCATATTTATGCTTATTCGTGTGCTTTTCAACGAATGCTGTACACTTAGAAGTTCTTACAGATTTATGCTGCGATTGTTTTTTGGCGGCATTCGACCGTTTTGTAGCTTGCCGCGGACTTTGCAGTTGTTTATATTCTGATTGCAGCACCAATTTCATTGCAGCAGCTAAACATTTAAAAGAAGTTGCGAACTTCTGGAGTAGTAAAACTAGTGCTGATCAAATTTCTAACGGATTAACGTCACGTCATGTAGAATGGCGTAACAACCCTCCTAACGCTGCGAGCATGGGCGGACTCTGGGAAGCAGGAATAAAATCTGCTAAACATCACCTCTATCGTGCAGTAGGTGACAGATCACTTACGTTTGAAGAATTAAGCACAATTTTCTGTAGGATTGAAGCCGTTTTAAATTCACGGCCTTTGTGTCCTCTGTCGGATAATCCAAACGAGTTCGAAGTGATGACCGCAGGTAATTTTCTTATAGGTCAGAGTTTATTAGCTGTGCCAGAATATGACTTTGAGGACGTTCTTCAAAATAGGTTGTCACGTTGGCAAGTCGTTCAGAAAGCTTCACAGTCCTTTTGGAGGCGTTGGTCAGATGACTATCTTCACACTCTGAAGAGTGAAGTGGTGAGCAGAGAGCGAAGTGGTTTTCAACTCCGCCTAACTTAATGGTTGGAGATTTAGTTTTGCTGAAGTCACATTTTTAACTAAGCCTCTCCAATGGAATTTAGCCCGGATTGAGAAGGTGCATAGTGGTGTCGACAAAGTAAATCGCGTTTTAACTCTGCGAACTAAAAATGGATTAATCCAAAGACCTACAAATAAAGTTTGTCCATTACCCTATGCAAATTAATTACCTTCACAATATTATATAGATAGTTTGTTTAAGTTTTCTTTCCGTTTTTTTCTGTACCG
Source organism: Orthosia gracilis (assembly GCA_947562075.1). Lineage (NCBI taxonomy): Eukaryota > Metazoa > Arthropoda > Insecta > Lepidoptera > Noctuidae > Orthosia > Orthosia gracilis. The sequence continues at coordinate 42,954,681 of OX387272.1, read as the reverse complement.
TGTACACTTTACATTTAGAACACTCTGCATGTATAATCATAAGTTTATTTATGTTTAAGTAACTTTATTTTTGTAACATATTCCACACTTATCATTCATTTATGGAAATCAATAATATTGATTTCGGTTGGGGGTACGTTCGATTCTTATTATCGAATTGTGGGTAGTTGGTAAATCATCACTAAACTCGCCCTCGACCTACGTCGCGGTTCTATATATCCGTGGCGTACAGTACGAATTAGAGCCCTGAGCTGGATGAACGTTTCTTCCTCTCTTGTTGTGATCGTGTCTCAAGCTAAACGTTTTAGCATCTTTAGTGTTTGTGGACTCACTACCGTGTGGTGTGCGATCTTCAAGACCTTTGAACCCAGAGTACGTCTAGACTGCCTATCTGTGAAGTGCCGTGCACGCCGCAGGTCTTCTGCTGACCCGGGAGTTGAGACGAGGTAGGTGGTGTTCAATTGCCTAATTGGAGATAGTAGGAACGAACTATTTCCACCCACAAATACTTTACATACACATTCTTAGGTTCACAAGCCGCCAGCAAATATTTTCTTAAAAAAGGTTGGCCAAAAACCGAACACTGATATAGATAGGGAGCGTAGGGCTTTGTCTGTTAGGGCTAATATGCTGACTCGTAGGTTCGCGCGCTGTACTGCGAAAGTAAAAGCGACTTTGTTTAGGGCATTTTGCCAATCTTTTTACACGTGCAGTCTATGGGTCAAGTATACGAAAAAATCGTACGACACTGCGCGTTCTATACAATAATCCCTTCAGGACGCTGATGAAGCTGCCTCGCTACTGTAGCGCGTCGGGTATGTTTGCTGACGCAAATATAGATGGTTTCGCGGCGATTATGCGCAAGATTGTTGTGTCTCTGATGCGACGCATACGAGGCAGTTCCAACAGCTACCTGCAGCTGTTTGCATAGAGGATGGATCTGGATCTGGACTGCCCAATAATGCGGTACTGGACCAGGCTTCATGTTGAGCACTCCGGATCCAAACCTAAAGGTGAACGGCAGATTTTGTACCGCATATTTTTTTGTTATTCGGTTATAGAATTTGGTATATAAATAAAGGCAACTAAGCCATTTATTTTCATGTAAGTTTACTATTTTTAGAACTTCGGATTAATTAATAATATCAATAAAAAGATTATAATATAAAAACGTAATAAAATCGTGCACTCAACGCAGTTATGTTTTTAGATGTTGCCTTACATAAAATAACACAAAATTGAAATGATAATTAATTATTTAGAAATAGAAATAACATTAAATATAACCAAACTCATCATTATCTAACTGTCGCATTCTGCTGGTGGATATAGGTATTTAGTAATACCCTGAGTAGGTACGATCCTCAACTCAATCTAGCTACATATTGGTAAGGAAAATACTACAAAGATAGCAACAAACAATTTACTTTACATATTACCTATGTAACAATCTGCAACATTTACTTATATGTAACAATTTACATTGGTACACTAGTATATAACCTTAAAAAACAAAACTGGTTATAACTTTTACGTTCCAAGTTCTAAAAATCTTAGAATTAAAAAAAGGATTATTTATCGTATTAACTACCAATTAAAAGAAAAAATATCCCAAAACACGAAATTTTATTTGCGGTACAAAGTTCCCATACAAGCCTGCCGTTCGCCTTTAGAATAAGATGAAACATAGTGTATTTAATATTTTTAGTTATTGTGAATTTATAATGTGTTTTTTTAATGACTTAGGCCCAGTTTCCTAGGCGTTTGTTACATTTCGAATTAGCTGACAATTTGCCACAAATTATCCGACCGTCAGTTTTCAGTGGGTTTCCCAACACTGAATCATCGAAAAATTACGTAATCGCTTATTACATTGATTAATCGGCATCAATTTATTTCGGTTGGCTACCCTAGCTGGTATTCATTCATTTCATTCACTACTATAACGTAATCAGTAACTATTTTATCTTGAGCGGCTGGGTTGGTGTAGCCGCCAAGTTAAGCAAACCTCACCAAGGACGGTTTTTGGATGGGTAAACACGTTTTTTTTGGTTAACTTGTTTTTGGATAGGTGACCCAGCACAGGTTAAGCAACACTTATGGGTTAGTCTTTGGATGGGTGACCACTTTTTTGGTTCGTTTGTTTTTGGATGGCTAACCCCACCAGGGTAAGCAACACTTACCAAGGTCAGCCTTTGGATGGGTGACCACTTTTTTTACATTGCTTGTTTTTGGACGGGTGACCCTGCCAGGGAAAGCAACACTTATCAAGGCCAGTGTTTGGAAGGGTGACCTTTTATTTTTCGTTTTTTTTTTGGATGGCTGACCCCGCCAGGGTAAGCAACACTAACCAAGGTCAATATTTGGATGGGTGACGACTTTTTTTGGTCAACTTGTTTTTGGATAGGTGATCCCACCAGGGTAAGTAACTTTTACCAAGGTCAGTCATGGGATGGGTGACCATCGCCACATAATTCACTCATCGTCGTCGTCCCAATTTTTGATTCCCAGATCAGTAACACTTTTGTTTTTTATTTTGATTTACCTACATACTCGTACAAAAAACTATGTTTGATAATAATTGTGTCAAGTTTTTATAATTTAATTAATTTCAAAAGTTTGTAATAATGTTCCTATAATTGATCTATTTAACATATTTTTTATAACTGAACCGATATCAAAGATTTCGCCGACCCCTATTATTTTTTATTTTTCGTTCGCATTTGAAATCATAATATTAATTTTAATCTGCGAATAATTGACCATTATCCAACAATAATTATAAATTAGGCTCGGTGACATTGAAATAGGTTCTCAGAAACCCAAAACTGCTGTAATGTAACATGTGGCTAATTCGAGATTTTTCTCAAATGTGACAAATTGTTAAACGCTGGTCACATTTGGGTGTTGAGAAACTGAAAATAGAATTAACAGGCGATTATTCGTCGATTACGTTAACAGCCCGATAATTGAGAGCTACGAAACAATAAATAAATTACTAACTGCCGGAGTTAGTAATTTATTTCTAATTGTAATTGTTATTTATAATGTGTTTTGATGACTTTTGTAATGTATTTCTAATTGTAATAAATGTATCTAATATTTTTAATTTCACATGGTATGCATATGGACTGATTCTGAAATAAATGAAATTTAATTTAATTTAATATTTGAGCGCATCTACTGTTTTGATTTTGCTTCTTATCTTTGTATGACGGATTCTGTGTGATTTTCCTATATTGAGCATGCTACGTTCCATTCCCCTCTGGCACGTTTTTATTTTATTCTTGATGTTATTCGTAAATTTCCACGTCTGCTAAGCATATGTAAGACATGGTAAAATGCAAGTGTCCAACATTTTCTTTTTCACTTCTGTTGGCATGTTACTTTTCATTACTTCTAACTCCAGAAGTGTACATAATATGTATGGTTAATTGATGTCTGTATAAAATATGTATGGTTAATTGGACATGTCTAGCATGTTGGTTATGTTCTGGATATTGGCACTGCGCTACCTTTATAGTCCAGTCAAATTAGGGATCAACCTCGGAACGAGAGCTTGAAAACTCGTAAACACCTTCATTGTGGCGTTACTTACGGCGAAGACACGAATTGATACGAGACTTTTGAGAAAACTTTTAGAACGCCAAAATAAAGGTGTGTACGACTTCCTTTCCAGCTTATCTCTCATTGCGAGTTTGATCCATAATTTTATTTAACCTTGCTCTAAGAGCTTACTTTATCGAGAATATTCTAGTCCAGTCGCTTTTTTTACTTTGGTGTCCGACTGCGAGACGCCACGCTGAACGCGGCGCGTCACAGAAACGAGGCCGAACTTTTATATGGGACAGAAGTTATGTTTGCAGCATCTTATAGATAAAAAGATAGATAGCGAAATCATAAACATTAATAAATACAAAAGATTGTTAATTTTAATTTGAAACATAATGATAACATTCTAATTCTTTTTGTATTTCACCTTACGTTTTAAACATTGAGCGTCTACATTATCTAGTAAGTCTACACCAATCGAGTTCTTCCTTTTTAATATACTCCCCTCTTCCGTCGGTGGCACCTGTTTGAGAGGAAGAAGTCCCACTGCGAATGGTATATCGTTTTCTATCGAGGATTTAATGCCGTCAACATTTGTACCAGGTACTTCATTTTCTTTATTCTGCTCATCGCTTTCATTCATAATGTCTCCCCATTGCTCTGTCTTAACAGACCCAGTCAAGTCTATCACAGAGCATCCATACTGAGATTCTGACTCCAGTGCGTCATGAATCTGACTTTCATTAGTGGTTTGATGTGCACTGCTCTCATTAGCGTCAGTTTCACTTGGCTCCTTATCGGCCATATCTAGATTATCCCACTGCAGCTCACCAGAGTTTAATGTTGCAGATAAATCTGCATTGCTGTTCTTCGAAGAGTCCAACTCTTTTATATTCATATTGTCAGGATCGTCGAACACACTCGGAACATTAAGAGGATTCACGTTATAATTTTGAACGTTACAATCAGGATTAGAGTTTAAGTTATCTTGATCATCATTAGTAGTTGAATTGTGTTGTTGGGCCATGTTCATTTTATTCTCAATGTTCATCAAATCTTTTATGATTTCATCTCTCTCTTGTGCTCGTTGATCAAGTTGTGTGCTATCCTCGTAATTGTTTTGTTCGTCATCAACATTACGTTTCGGCGTCGCCATAAGGCAATCGAGAGCGTCTTCTTTAAAAACGGCACTTTGTGGAAGTTGCAATCCAAAATCATAACAGTCTTCGTTTCGTCTCAGATCTTCAGGGTTAAGAGAATTATATTGTTGACTTAAATTGGAACTCAAATGGGAACTCTTGGAGTCCAGTAAAGAAATACTAAAATTGGTGTCCAAGGAAGTACTTGTTGGACATAATTGTTCAATAACTCGAGAGTCGTGCAACTGTTGATCTTCGTAATATTTTTTTACGTCATCACTCATAGATTTCGTGAAGAATTGCATATCACCATCGATGCAGGAAAAATCATGAGCATTTTCGTGATCCATTGCATTATTGTTTTCTTGTAAACGCGGATCTAATACTACATAATTTTGCTGCTCTTCAAAGGATTCCAAGTTGTCAGGTAGTATTGCGTTAAGGCTGTTGATAGCGTCCTCAGTACGATTATACTGCGAGGAATCTTTATCGTAATCGGAGTTGGAGCCGTAACCTTTATTACCTCCTAGTAGCATTTCTCCTCTTTCTATAGATTTTGATAGATCATCAATACTCTTGATTTCACTTGGGTCTGCTACTTTTTCAATAATATTCGGTTGCTCTATGACTTCGTATTGTATTTCGCTGCTTTGTACCATATCCAGTAGTACTTGTTCGTTGACGTTTATGTAGGAGCCATCACCGGATTCAAAGAGTATGGGTAGGTCGGTAGGGAGTCCGGCGCTTTTTAGTGCGTTAACGTATTGAGACATGGCACTACTGATACCTCCTGTGGAGGAGTCAACGGAGCTAATGGGGTTGGTGTTGGAGTAACTGGTGACGGTCTCGTTACCTATGGAGTGTTCCTTGTTGTAGGCGATGGTGGGGTCGAGCACATTGGACGAGACTGTCTGGTCCATATACATGAGGTCGTTGTCTATGTTCATATAATTTGTGGAGGATTCTGGGCCGCAGATGCTATTAACGGCTTGCGAGAGTGTCACTCTGTCCATGTAGTCCTGTAACACACATTGATTAATACTGTGTATGGGTTTGTAATAATCAACTACATAGGTACGCGGAAGGCGGCGGTGGTAACGTGACGAATGATGCTCGTACCTTCTCCGTGTGTAAGAAGAGGCTTTTGCCCTGCTGGGGCATGGTACTCATCATCATCATCGTTTTAATGTTCCCACTGCTGGGTCATAGCAGGCCTCCTCTCTGTGAGACAGGGAATGAGCGGATTGGTGGATGTCACATGTTTGGTTCTAAGACATGCGGGTTTCCTCAAGATATTTTCCTTCACCGTTTTTAGAGCAGTGGTGATGTAATAGTGATGTTAAAAAATACCTACAACCGACTTCCAAATCAAAACACTTCAAAGTTAAATATATAACTTATATTTCGGAAGTCAGTGTACTGTTTCACTTACCTCATTTCACTCACCTATTGCACTTGTTCCAGTTCTATCAAAAATATTTGAGAAGATTATATATAATAGTTTATATTCCTTTTTTGAGTGCAACTGTTTATTTGCTGATGAACAAGTTGGCTTTAGGAAAAATAAAAGTGTAAATGTGGCGATTTATAAGCTTCTTCAAGTAGTTATGACAAATGTGGATAATAAGATTCCAACGTGTGCCTTATACATGGATCTAAGCAAAGCTTTTGATCATGTTGATCATACCCTGCTCTTGGAGAAACTTAATGCTTATGGTGTGAGAGGAACGGTTCTAGATTTAATTAAATCATATCTGTGTAACCGAAGACAATCCACAGTAGTTACAGCAATATGTAAGAAGCAAAGAAAGGAAATAAAATACACGTCGAGATTTAGAAAAGTAAACGTTGGTGTGCCTCAGGGAAGTGTGTTAGGGCCGTTGTTATTCATCATATATATCAACGATTTTCCAAACGTTACCCAACATCCAACAATATTATTTGCTGATGATAGCACAGTCCTTTTCCAAGGCAAAAGCCAAGCTCTTCTGGAAGAGGATATAAATAATACCTTAATTACTATTATTAACTGGTTGACGATGAATAACTTACAGATAAATTTGACAAAGACTAATTTAATGACATTCAAAAACAGAAAGGAATTATTATCTAACGTTTTAATTAATTATTCAGGACAGCAAATACAAGAGGTACAATCCACAAAATTTCTGGGACTGCATATAGATAATAATTTAAAGTGGCAAACACACAGTGAATATATAAGCTCCAAAATTAACCAATTCTCATATGCGCTGTTCAAACTCTCTAAAGTTGCGAATTTCAGAACACTTATGACTGCATACCACGGACATGTTGTTTCTCTTCTTCGGTACGGGATAATCTTTTGGGGCAACTCAACTTCCAGGGAAATGATATTAATATCACAAAAAAGGTGTGTTAGGGCTATTTGTAAACTAAAAAAGACTGATAGTTGCAAGCCATACTTCATTGATTTGAATATTTTGACCGTGCCATGTATTTACATATATGAAATGTTAATATTTGTGAAGAACAATATCAATCTGTTTAAAAAAATGAGGAGTACACGCTATAAAAATCACATATGTTTCCCTTTTAATAGAACGCATTTTTTGAATAGTAGTATATTCTGCATGGCACCAAGGTTGTATAATCATTTGCCAAAAGAACTGCTACAGATACAATCTTTGAATGTTTTTAAAAGTACTTTGAAAAAGCTTTTGATTTCTAAGGCCTATTACAGTGTCACTGAATACTTAGAAGATAAGATATGACAAAAAAATGGATTATATGACATTGTACTTATTTAATATTGTGACATTTCAAATTTATAATTTTATGTGCTGTAATTTTTAATAATTGTATTGACATTGTGTATGAATTATATGACATTGTTCTTGTTTAATATTGTGACATTTCAAATTTATAATTTTATGTGCTGTAACTATGTATTAATAATTGTATTGACATTTTGTAATAATAATGAATGAATCTTATTTATTAATCTAATTGTGATATACTTGTATGCTATTTTTGGCTAACATAGCGGCAAAAATGTTATTTAAGACCTAATGTTACCTATGTCTACAAATGATTAAATGAAATGAAATGAAATGAAATGTTTTTGTTTCTTCATTTTTTGACACCGACTTCCTAAATTGAAGATATTTTTCACTTTGTAGTGTTTTGATTTGGAAGTCGATTGACTCGATTGTATTTTTATTATTTATAATGAGATGTAGTGGGGTGTTAGCATCGGATTCCAGCCAGTTGGCCTTAACACGACCTTAAAACGTAAGTCGGGGCCGTTACCCAGCGGGGGCCCAGTTGCTCTCTGTGGGATGGTCAGGCTGGTATTATTAGGTAGGTACATATCTGTTTACACATAGTTTAAAGATACTAACGGATATTGTACTGCCCAGTTTCTGGGTTGTGCATCAGCTGCATCCGGTTAACCGGTCACTTACTTCCGGTTACTTAATTGGGAAAAGGCTAGGCAGATGACATAATTGTTTAAATAAAACTTGAAAGTGGTGGTTTGCACAACCTACTATTGGCTTTTGGTATCTTACCTGCATATGGCGAGTCTGCAGATGTTTGAGCTGGTGTATGGCCTTACGCGAGTCCTGCTCGCGCCGCATCAGTGCGCGCTCAGCTGCGCGACCTAGTGTGCCAGTGCCGCCTTCCCAAACTCCTGTACGCTGTAAGTAGGAAAGTATCACCATGGACCTTGTAGACGTCTGATAAATGCGAAGCAGCTACTTGTATCTATTCAGTTTTCAGTTGGGAACCGGATAGGCAAATGTCAAATTTTGAAGTAAGTAGTTGCCGGCCTAGTTACAGTCATTTGGTTCATAATATGCGAGTTTTACTTACTCTGACGCTCGGTCTGCCTCGGCGTGGTTTGATTGCTCGTGGCACATCTGAATAGTCCACCGCAGGAGTAGTGCCCGAGTTCTCGATGTCGAAAGGAATACGCACTACCATATCCTGCTGAAAGTAGTGATAGCAATAATTGGTACCTACTCCCGAGTTCCCGACCCGACCGAGAATCAGTGACGGTGGATCTTTACGGGAATCGGAGCTAGACCAAGCAACGGGGCAGTTAAAGCGACAGGGAAATAATGTTGACAGAAAGCGGTGTTATTATTCTAGTAACAATAATAATCTCTATATACGTCTTTTATTTTTTTAAAGTGTTTTTTTAAGAAATTATTGAAAATGTGGAAAGTAAGAAGAATGTGAAATAAAGGAAATAATCTCTATCAAATCCACATCAATTGGTAGGTATTTCTAGATCGACCATGTACCTAACCTATCTATAACATACACTAGACTGTAACAAAGATGCGATTTCTTTTCTGTTTTTAAGTGGATACTTTACTGGTACTGGTAGACCTACACTTACAGAAGTATCGGCAAGATTGTGGAGTGGCCTGTGAAAGTTGTAACGTCTGATAAACGGTTCTCATAAAACCTAATTCAGTCGAGTTTTTGCCAACGTTACTAGTAATGTTATTGTAAAGGATATTAGTATGTCCCAAAATCTGACAAAAGATTTATCTAAAAACCTTATTAGTATTCATTCTGCTGTCCACCGGCTGGCTAGTGCTGGTCGCTGGAGCCAGCTGCGAAGACTGCGGCGTCTTATTGTCGCTCTCCTTCAAAATAGTTGTTACAATGTATTTATTTGAACCTCCATGGAACTAAAGGCGTGCATAATAGCCTCTACAAATGAGTGAACTTGAGATAAAGTAACAATTCTAATATTACCTACCCTTTGGGCACATTTGCACGTTATAACAATATTGTATTGGTGCTCCCTCACCAGTTGGAGCATTCGCCTGTAATGTAACGTTACAGAGTAGAGCATTACATTGGTGAGGTAGGGGAACCGAGCATTACAATGCGCAACCCGTAATGTTACAGATTCGAGCATTACATTGGTGAGGGAAGAAAATTGAGCATGTATCATGCAGCTACATTTTGAAAAAAACGAATCTGAAATGTTACATTACATGCGAAAGCTCAACAAGTCAGGGAGGCAGTACTGTAATGTAATACTTAAAATCGAATCAGAAATGTTACATTACACGCGAATGCTCAACAAGTCAGGGAGGCAGTACTGTCATGTAATGCTCAAAATCAAGTCTGAAATGTTACATTACAGGCTAATGCTCTAGATGAGGGAGCACCTTATGACAAGCTGTCAATTTAAACACCTGTTAGCAGCTAACTCTGAGTTAAGGTTTTCGTGCAAGTGAGCCTATTATAAGTACGTAAGTACTTTATTAGTAAACGTTATGTTGATACACTACTTAGGTACGCTTAGTGCTTAAGCTACGGCTCTAAATCTACGTGGCTACGATTCGGGGAAAGTAGGATGTAGATTTTTGAAATATCTGTTAAACAAAAAACCTAGTCCTAAATGGTTACCTGAGAATGCAAATCAATAAGCGACTGTGGAGGCCTGTTTATTACCACCGGTGGAGTGAAGATAGGCATTTCACCTAGAATGTGTAAACATAATAACTATGGGATACGACCGTATTTAAGAGCAAATATTACTTCAAGATTTCCAAAAACTATAAAATAACAATAAGCCTATAACTTTCCCCCCATTTTTGGGACGCAGCAAAGGTAATCTCTCTCACAGTGGGCTGTAATCCATCACGCGGATCCAATGTGGTTTGGTAGAGTTCACATTTCTTTGAAACAGAAAAAGGATCAAAACTTACTGTTATTGGCAATGCCCAGACCTTCCTTAGTGACTTTCGAGAGTCCTTTAATTTTTAGGAACTGTGCCGCAGACACCAGTTCGTCTAAATTCTCTTCCAAACATTGAGTTTTCCCACAGTACATAAATTCCACTAAACACTTCAATACACTGAAGCGCATTTTTAATATTATTAGTGGTTCTCCTGCTTGCTTTTGTAGGACCTCCTAAAAATAACCGCGAACATTTTACAAACAAAAATATCTCAATTAATATTTGTGAACCAATTCTAGTTCAGTTCTAGTGTGGTAGTTTTGGCGGCAGTTTGTTTTTGTAGAAGGAAAATGGCTAAAAGTACCTACCTAAGTTTAATAGTTAAATTGTGAATGAAGATTTTAAAAGTAATATAACTTTTACCTGGAAATAAGCACTACTTGCAGCAAGCACAGCTTTATGAACACGCAAAGTGTGAGAGCTACACATTAGTGTCATGTCGACTAAAGCCTGCATTTGTAAGAGTTTACCAAATCTCGACATCAAATGCTCAGAATAATCTTCATAGTGGAGACTGTAACGTATCGGAGCCATTTCAATTTATTCCAATAAATTTTTCATCACATCTCATTCACAATAGGACGTTCAGTGACGAAAAATATGTCAATATTTTGATAGGTCTAAGAAAAAAGACAATCGAAAAATAATTGAATGTCATTTAAAAATTATATAAAGAACGTGTTTATGCCCGATTAAAAGAGGTTTTAAATAGGGTGGCAAAACCCTAAAAAAAATTGTTGTTTATAACCCAATTAAAAAGATTTTCATGAAGAAATTATGGCATAAAAAATAACACACCTATACCTATTTATTCCTCAAAGAGATAGGCAACCCGTCAGTTTTTCAACTGGGCGTGGATGGCCAAATTCGAAACTATGAGGAATAGCGAAAATTACTCAAAGGAGTCACGAATCCGATTTTGATAAAAACTAAAACTGCATGAAGAAATCTGCATGATTTTTGAAAAATCCAATGGCGCAGATTTCTTACTAATAAACAAGTATTTTTTTTTTTAAATGAGGTATTTCCTCAAGTTTGCTCTATGGCAATACTTTAAAGAATTTGATCCTTATCCTTATTAGAAAAAGTGCGTTTCACCGAAAGTTCCTATGGCGTTATGTTGGCAGCAATGTTTTCCAGTGTTGCTACATTACCTATAGTAATCTACCTCAAATTAAGGGTGATTTAAAGTATATTTTTTTTGTTAGATTCTTACATTTTTACAAATTGTTCCACAGCTATATTTTAAAATTCAGGACACTAATAAAAAGCATTTATTATTTAATATGTTTTATAAAATATAATATTATGAATGTGATTTTTTGTACGGATCATAATAATGACTTATATATGTTTACAGTAATTATGTTCATCCAACCGACTTATACCCGAGAGATCGTCATCCTCCATATCATCCTCGTCATCGGAAGTGTCGCTATCGTCTCCCACTTCAATAATGAACCTGTCCGTCTCATTATCAATAGCAGGACCATCGGCGTAATACTTTTCTTCCAGTTTTTATAACATGCTCACATTCTTTTCTCCATTCTTCTTCGGTGATCGATGCGAAGGCTTCCTCTGTGATTTGAACGATTGTATTTGCTTCTTGACCCACGTTCTTTTCAGCAATTCGTCTTTTTAAGACTCCATATTAGCTCTATAGGGTTTAAATCGCAGTGGTAGGGTGGAAGCCTTCCCACTTTATGTCCATGCGCTTCCAACATTACATCGGCTTCATAAACGGGCGGCTGTTTGTGCTCATTTATTATTTGGTATAACTGGGCTTTAACCATAGTAGGCAAGTAAGAAAGACCATTACTCGAAATCCAATTTTGCATGTCTGCCTTTCTGCTTGGCATTGTTGGTGGTTTATTAACTTGTACTGTGTGGTACGAGGCGTTGTCCATCACCACAATTGATTGGGGAGGCAGATTTTGTATAAGTTTTTCACTAAGCCACTTATTGAAATTCGTTTTATTCATGTCGTCATGATAATCGGCCGCTTGTGACTGTGATCAGAAGATAAGTTGAGCATTGGGAATGAAACCCATAGCACCACCCGCGTGGACGATAATCCAACGAGGCCCTTTGGAGTCTGATGTTAATACACCTTCTTCTTGCTCACTTTGCCAACATTTTCCGGCGCAATATGTTGCGTGTATATACGTCTCGTCCACATATACAACTGGGCGCTGGTCTCCCAGACGATTATTTCGCAATTCTTCTAGGTACCGATAACGCCAGGCGACAATATCGTACCTCTCCATCAGGACTTTCCTTTTAGATTTACATTTTTCAAAATAAAATCTCATTACTTTAACAATTCTCCACAAAGTGGTACGACTTCCTTTGAACTCTATCTCGCCTCGCATTTCATGCAATAACTTTGTAAGGGTAGGAATTCCTTTTTTACGGCATAGAATTCATGTATTTTATGCCTTATAGCACACCGTTCGAAATCATCCAGTTCGATTCTTTTAGGCCGGGGACCGCTTTTGCGTGTTGTTGAAACCTTAGTCAACGTGCTGGCTGCGACCTCACCTTCTTTGGTGATTTTAGACACCGTTTTTTCGGATACTCCTAAAACAAATATTTCGGTTTATTTGTCTATTGTCACAATCACACATAAACTACTGCACCCGTCGCATTAGATTACACAATTTAATAAAAAAAATGGCATTTTAAGTGAGGCAATTATTTCTCATTATCAGCTACTGGTAACCCTATTTGACTAACCTGTAATGGCGGCGACACGAGCTTGAACACATTTTAAAGGAATTAACGGGGCCTCATTACGTTTTTCACGTTCACAAAAGTTTTTCACCTTTGACACCATCATTCTTTCACCACTCTTCAAAGTTTTGGGCGTGATTTCAGTCAAAAATCAAATGAAAATCAACAAAATCTGCAGAAGCGTCTTCTCGAGCCAATGACTTTGACAGACAGAGGTGCCAACATAACGCCATAGGAACTATTCGGTGAAACGCACTCTAGCGACACTATCGAATGGTAAAATATTACAGCACGTGTCTTTTTTCAAAATCATTTGTTTCGAATACTAGCTAGGAATATTGATATTTCAATAATCTAATGATGCAGTTTTAGTTTTCATCAAAATCGGCGTCGTGACTCTTTTGAGTGTTTTTCGCTATTTCTGATAGTTTCGGATTTGATCATCCACGCCTACTTGAAAAACTCACCCTATATAGTATATCTATATTTCTACACTTAACCAGAAAGTGTCATAGGTATTATGGCCATGCATGGACTGGGAACAATAAAAATAATAGACTTGTATTATTGTTGGAGTCTTTTTAATCCATTAAAAATGCAGAAAAAAATAGTAAAATGTTAGAAAATGAATTTATTACAAATTTGTATTCATAGTGGATACTTCCAATAATTTTAACGGTAGATAAATATCTAAATTAACAAAGCTTGAAAAACAACTCATGGTATGATGAATTGTATTAACGTATTTATTCTATCACAGACTAATTAAGTACTCAAAAGTTGAAATTTATACAATGCATTATACAATTTTTGTTGCGATCAGACCATAATTTCGGAGTAGTTTAAATAAATATATTCAGCGGACTTATATTATTTTGATCCATAGAAACGAGGGAGTTAAACTTATAATAGGCATACAATTTGGAATGTAAGTAGGAATGTAATGATTTGTTCATAAGGCACTTGGAACAAATACAGTGAGATTACAGTCAGATGCGTAATATCAGATAACATCACAAAGATCTGTATTGTAAATAAATTAAAGATAGTTTTGTTAGAATAAAGTTTGACTTATAATCCATTATGGAAAGTGTTTTACCAACTATAAAACCATTAAATAGATGTATAGAATCTAGTCACATTTAATTATATAATATCAAATTCACAAATAACATGTACTTAAATCGAACTTTTTACTAAGGAAGAGTTAATAGACTTATACAAGATAAAACAAACTCACTCAAGAAGAATAAATTTCTAGAATAAATATGTTTAAAGGTGTGGAAAAATGCAAATATCTAAGTACAAGCTGTAGTCAATAATCCAGCATATGTGGCCACTTGCTTATAGATATCCTCACATTATCCACTTTAGTATTTTTATAAAATACAAATTTGTAACATTTCCAATACTTTAGGATCTTCTTAGAAATCAGTTCCTATACAATACAATAGCTTTTACGTTTTACCCTTACCTCCCTACGTCGAAGCTCATAAACGCTGTGCCACAGCCGCTAAGCTTTCGCACGACTCACGAAAATACTGGAACATATTCTGATTAATATCTGAGATAGAAATAAAACCATTATAAAATATATACATATATGCACCTTTGCTGCATCTAATATCCCTAATTATTTATTCTGTTTTATTGCATGTCATTTCGCTGGGTCAACATATCTGACGAGTCGTTGTATGTGCTAAGGTTTAGTTATTATTACCGAACTTCAATCGCAATAAAATAACAGATACTAAATACACGGGAAGTGAAAAATAAGTCTTTATTATCTCTCATATTTCTCAAAAATATAATTAACGATATTTGGTAACAGTTATTTTATTGCAGTATAATTTATTCGCATTATGGCATATGGCAGTCGTATTCAGACCTGTTATTTGATAAAGTAATAACTACCTACCCAACGTTCTTTGGATAAAAAAAAAATCATAGACAAAGTTCATTTATCACAAGACCTAATTTAGGCGGGAACTTAAAAAAACAAACCATTTTTATACCTAACAACTAGACAGCATTATTAACAATTACAATATTTCGAAGAGTTATTATTACTTACATTATGCACTACGATATTGTCATACTAATACGTGAATTAACAAAATTACATTCCATCCCAGATATTGCAGAACAAAAAGTGAAAAGAACAAAGTTACAGCCATGAGTTCGCTTACGTACGAGTCTGTTAATTAGTTCGATAATCCAATACGTATAGAAAAATATTTTTATCAATAAAACCGTTTTACGTTCGTTTTTATTTATTGTTTTATACAACAGGATTTCATAGGATTCTATCATGTTTCAGGTAAGGTGAATTTCATGAGCTTTCAATAAGGTCATGAAATTGTATGAGCTTATTGAATTTTCAAAAAGTTGCGCCTAAGGTTAATGCAATATTAATTTAAGCAGTATCCTTGGACCAGCTAAAAATAAAGCAGGCAAACTGAAATATTATTTACTAAGTCATGAGATTGTGATAAGCGCAAATATCCGGTACACCGGCAGCCGTATTGCGTAAGTGCGCAAAGAGTTTAAACTCTATCCAACCGACCAAATCGACCAATCACGCAAAACGGAAATCCACATCGCGTCATTCATCTCGCTTGTGATTGGTCTTCGGTCGGTTGGATAGAGTTTAAACTCTTTGTGTACTTACGCAATACGGCTGCGGCACGCGTTAATTTGCAGTTGATGTGAAAAAAGAGAAACTGATTCAAATGTGGTTTACGATGTTACAAACGGTATTTTATCTTCATAAGGTATCGCAATTTATTAAGTAATCTTATAATAGAACCCTATGTCAGCCTTGATTATTAAATAATAGTTAAAGTTACTTTGTATTTTGAATTTTATGGTGTACAGGCAAAATTCTTAGACAACTTTATTGTTAACTGATTGACATGCTAATTGACAGCTATCTAAACAAACAAAATGTTAGAAAATTTTAAACGATATACAAAATAAAATCGAATTATGTAAAGTATTTTTAAAGTAATTAAATAATCTTACATGAACACTTTACATAGGTTTGAGTAAATTTGTACAATACATAGCATGTAGAAAAAATAGAGATTCATTTTATAGAGATCGTTCAGTGAAACTAGATCATTGCCAGCTCAAGTACTACTACGCCAAATAATTTTAGTTACAGGAGAGATAGAAAGGATTGTTAAGAAAATAATGCAAAGAAGTGAACAGCGTTTCCAATATCATAGTGTTTTTTTAGGAATTAACACGCATTTTATGGCGTAATAAGATACTGCTCTCAATATAAGCTTAACTAAAATTAATGTACTTCTGAAGAGTATTATTACTTACGTATGTACTTCGTATTGCATTTCAAGTATGTACGGTGAGAGACAAACTGAGCAATGGTCTGTTTCAGTGGCAGGTTACATTAGTACTAATATTAAAAGCAAATTACAATATTTACACCAGCCGACAATAGTACATCTTGCAAATAGGTATCTAATATACACGTTAATTATTTGTTCATATGTTAAATAACCACTCGAGGTTATAATACGCTTACGAGTCCCCAGTAATACTTAATTATCAATTATTTTTAAGAACTCCTCGGGGGAGATGTGGACGTCTTCGGGGGGCGATGGGTCGGTCGCGTTAGGGACGGTGTGCTTGAGTTCACCGAAAGTGTAAGTCGTTCGTTTGTTAGTCCTAGAGTTGTCCCGGCGCGGCGGCAGCGACGCCTCGCAGTCCAGGCTGGCGCGCTTGTTCCAGCAGAACGCCTGCCGCGGCTCGGCGCCCGCAGACATCGGCATCGCCAGCTGTACGCGGGACTTGCACAACTCATTATCACTTAATTGTCGTTTTAACTTATCCTTCCCCACGACTAGCTGGAAGCCCCGCAGCCCACTGTCGCCGTGTGTCTTGGCCAACTCTACCTCACTAAGCTGTCTCTTAAGTTTCGAAGACTCGGTCGGACTTGACCGCGCAGGCTTATCGACTAGACTGTTTTGTCGCGAAGTTCTGCTGCCTCCTTGCCTGGAACTCGAGCTGTGCTTGAGTAGGGCATTGTCGTGTCGACTGCTGCCGGATGAACTGCTCGTATTTGTGTTACAAGTATTCACATCGTTGGCGTTGTTCCGTCGCAACGATTCGATAACATTGTAGAAGTGTTCCAGCTCAGAGGTGCTGCTATTTCTGGATCTGCTTATATTGTTTGTACTATGTCTATGTGGGCGGATTTGAGCTCTAGGTAAGTGACCGTAGCTGCTCTGTCGAGCTATGCCGGCGCCGACACTGGTCTGTCGTCGCGGCATGCTGCAACTCTTAGGAACGAAAGCATCTTGTGACATCACTACGTTTTCATAAACGTGAGCGTTTTCACAATCTTCTTGTGATATAAGATTTTGGCGGCTCTCAGTAGTCTCTTTCTTTTGGCCAACGGAGTTACTCTTTTTATGTCCATTGCGAACTTTAAGTTCCGGTATTTTTTTTGTTAACTTACAGTCACTGGCACTTCGAGGTAGTAAATTAGCATAACCATGGGTTTTGTTTTCCTGGTTCTGTAATTTTTCTAATTTAGGAGCACTGGGAGTTGCAGCGTTCTCCGCAATCCTCGTGGAGTTAGAGAGCTTAGGGGCTTTACTGGATGGATTGGCTTTCGCTACATCCACAGGAGCTGGTTGAGGTACCGCTTCGTGTCGTTTTCGGTCCACATCGGGCTTAGAGGATTTGTCTAGAACGACTTTCGTCTTATCACTTTTGCATATTTTGACACTGAACCTAAATGGAGGTTTGAACACGACTTGCAGCCTGGCCTTCTCGCCGGACAACAAGTTGGTGGCGCTCTTGGACGGTCTGGTTTTTCGCGAGCCTTTCTGTATCTGTCTATGCGTTCGTTCTGTTAGACCGAGAGGTATGGATTTAGATTTGGGTATGGCGGCAGGCTGCGGGGAGCTGAGCAGCCAGCGCTGCACCTTACTCAAAGCTTCGTTGTCTTTGATCGGAGAGGCGGGGTGCTTCTGCATAGAACTGTAGTCTATTATTTCTTTCTTCATTTTCGTCTTTCGTTTCTTTACTTTACCTTTGTGTTTAGAGAGTATCACATGTTTCGGAGATTTGCCTTCGGCGTTTGTGACGATGACTGTATTTTCTTTCGCTATTTTAGGAACTTCTTCTAATTTTGCTTGACTATTCGGCTTCTGTAAAAAAAAAAATAATATTATAAATATTTCTGACATATTCTTTATCGAAATTAATTTAATGATTTTATTCGCGACTTACCCTCTTCTTATTGGCACTGTGTAGCGGAGAGGCTTTGTCTCCTAATTTCTTGTGATCTTTCTTATTGCGATAAGCTCGCGTTCTTAGAGCTACTTTCTTCTTAAGAGGTAGTTTAGACCTGTAACATTTATACGGCAAGCAGTTAGTTGTATGAACTACAACCAACCAACCAAACCAAAAATGATGTGAGTAATGGATTCTAAATATGTTTTTAAAAGCATGACAGCGGCGTTGTTCTTTTACAAGTAGTGATGGTATAAATAGCAGTGTCATTCCTTATTGTTATTTGTTGCGTTTGTTAAGCCATAATAAGTAGTGTTATATTTATATGCACTGACAATGTTACTAGTTATTATAGAAAACTAGTTAACATCGACAACGTCGTTAACGTATTGTCAAAGAAATGGATATAAATGTCGCACACCGGTGCTTTTCACGTCGTCAATTTATTTGGATTCGTGACGAGGATGTGAAATCTACGATTTGCGACGAAAGCTTCAAGAACCAAGCAAAGCAAGCTGACGTTGGACTGAAAAGTGAAGATGAACATTTGTCAATGATCAAAATTATGTCTAACACCACACCATGAAGCGTAAAAGTAGACAAAAACAAATAACCATTGCCCAGTAACATCTCTACTTGGTTAAATACTAATATATGAAACGTAAGTAATATATTGAACTATTAGTAGTCAGAGTAATAGAAAGTAGTAGTTTGGAAATGGTTATCGAATTAATTGATTCACAAAAATATTTACATAATTAGAATAGTCTACAATGATTAGTACAAAGTTCTAGAGACACCACAGTGTATTATAAACTGGATATCTGGAGAGCATATTTATAAGTGCACTGAAAAAAATTGAGCAGGGTCGTGGTATGCAATCAAAATGCACGGACTTCTAGAAAACTGGAAAAATTGATGGAGACTGCTGCCCACTATTGTTTCGATTTTATTCTAGCCACTTGAGATTCTCTTTGGCGAGCGAGAGATCATAATAACATTCATAATATTCTATATAACTGATGTTCTATTATATCTAATATATCATTGTTTGTGTCCATTATTATTAAACATAGCAAATAGCACAACAAAATGCGTAGCATGCAGCTTCACATGTTGCTGAAATTTATAGACAAAGAAGCAATAATTTCCATCACATTTAATTTACACTAGATCTTAAACATGTCTAGCGAAGGCGTTTGCTATTAGTTAAAGTAGAGTATATACCTGACAGCAGTATGAACGATCAGGCCCTGGTCTGCAGCGTCGGGCAAGCGGACGGTCTCAGTCGTAGAAGAATGGATGATAGTAACAGACTTCAACTTTTTGCCGTGGCGGCCCAAGAACCGCGTACTTGCCACCTGGAAACACATAATATTATTGTAAGACAGTTTTATATAAATAGATATATATATACAGACAGTTTTATATAGGCGGGGCCCGATCTAGCAATTCCGTCGCTCCAGGCATAGACAATAGTTGACGCTCTTGCCCATTAAAATTATGCCTTAAAAGGAGGTAAATGTTTCAAGATATAACGCGGATTTTTAACCGTCGGATCGGATAAAGCCGCTTTTTTGACTGACTTTGAATTTTTGCAACATTATGAATGTTAAGTTATTTAACGGTGGGTTTACAACAAGAACCAATAACATTCGACATCGAACCGAGCTTGAAAATTTTAGCACCACACCACGAATAAGTTAGGTTTTCTGATGAAATGAAAAGGGCTGTTAGTGCAGTTTGGCCGCCCCTCATTTAGGCCACATGATCCGGCCCTGGATAAGGGTTTTGGTAGCTCTATACAGTTCTCGTGGTGAGAAAAACATGATTTGGTGAAGATGATTTACGATCAACTGTAGGGGAATGGATAGGATCAATGGCTAGCAATACCTGTGAAGGAAATGATTGATTCATACAATATACTAGCTTGTAGGTATTTATAGACACTGGCCTACTATGCCTATGTTTATTCTAGCGTACTAAAATAAATTTTCGGTAATATACCTTCCCAGAGGAGTTATATCTAAGCTAGACACTAACATTTAGTGTCTATTTGTACCGCAACGTCAAGTGCGTTGCAGACGCGCTAAAAAAAAAGATTACAAATAAAAGATTTTTCTGAAATCATCTTTAATTTAAATTGGGAATATGAACAAAATAAGAAGCTCGTGGTTAAGGCCTTCTGCAATCAGGCCTTTGTTGGGTGACGGTTCCTATCTATTTAACAACTACATTATCAGGACTTCAGTTACAATAACTTATTTGGCAGAGTTTAAAAAAAACAATAATCCTGTTTTATTAAGACGAGGGTAGAAACAGATGACTTACCAGAAGAGCGATAACTGCCAGCAATATAAGCAGTACCGCGTACCAGTGCTTGAGCACCCATCGCTTGAAGCCCGCGATACTTTCGTCTGACAGCAGTAGCTTACGCAGTGTCGCTAGCGGGCCTGATGGGTCCACCTCACGGCAGCGTTGGAACACGTCGCAGTACCTGTAAATATAGGTACGCCTTGCTATATTTTTATGAAAAAAAAAAATCACGTGGTCACCGATTGGACGACTTTGAGTTCATTGGCCTTATTTCAGTTGGTCAAAGAACTCATAAAAATAAATTGCTAATATTATTGCGGCAGCAACTCTGTAATATCGATAAAAATGCAATACTAACAGGTTTCTGAGGCCAATTAACACAATGATTAACAAATGAACAATTCCAATTATAGCTGGTATAATTAGCTGTCTTAAATATCAGTCAATCTATTCACTTTACATGTTATTGACATAGTTTATTGTTGATTTTTGAAAGGTTCATCTAGGTACACATCTTGATGAACCTTTCAAAAACCAAAGATGATATTCAAATACTATATCTGTGCGTTGCAGGATATTTTGTAGTTTTTTTTTTCTGTTGTAAGCGATTCTTTCTTGGTAATATCTGAGCTAACTTACCCATTATAATCATTGCAGGGCGTGCCCGGTTTGGCGTACATATCTGGCACGTCATACGGCGAGGTGTTCCAGTTGAAGGAGGACTGGCACTCTCCGCCAGGCTTGCGGCAGCACAGCTCGCACGCCGACCGCGGGTCGTCCTTGCGGGGGGCGCACTGGCAGGACTCCAGCCCGTAGGCCAGGCAGATGGATCCTGTGCATTCCTGGAATAGAGGAAAAGAGAGGTAAATTAATATACCAAAGAATTCTGTGTGAGTATATTAATCTCTTAAGCCGTTAATATACGACCCTTTGTGTTTCATGCTACATTCTCTCGTTGTTACGCTGATACTGACTAGACCCTAAGCGCCTGCAGAATAGTATTGTGTGAGGTGGCTCAGTGAGATGTAGAATTGAACTTACTGAACTACCACACCAGTCCCACATGGTGTAGGTAAGCACACAATGCCGAAATTAGGCCCTAATAAATGGCTAATCTACGAAATTCAGAAGTTAAGTCGTTGACTTCTGAGAGGTTTTGGGTTCCAGGATCCCAGGAAAACTAAGATTCCAGTTAGCAGCAAGTTTATGTCATGGACCAAGTGATTAATCAGTGCACTATGTATAATGTCCAGGCATTATGAATCAAGTCAAATCAAATCGGCCAATGTAATACTGATTTAAACTTCTGTATATATCACATTGTCTGGTTATTATGAATATTGCTATATAACAGGTAATTCGACAATTATGGTCAGTGAATTAGTCCAAGGGCGAACGAAGCGAGCTCGGGAGCTTGGGGCACCCGGACACGGATAGGTTAGGTTCGAAGGAGATGACTTTCGCTCGCTTTCTTCAGCTCCCGTCATCTCCTTCATTTTAGGTTTCTTTAGACCCTGTAGACAGGCACAGTAGCCCAAAGAAGATACCTACAGAAGTAGTCATCGTATTTACCTATTCTATATAAAATCAATGTCAACATTAAAATAATTATTACCCAGTTCAATAAGTGATGGGCACTATTCAGAAAGCCCCGTCAATTTAATTGTTTCAATAGTTTTTAGCATATTGCCTACTTATATTGGGCATTATAAATAATGCCGTATTAATCATTTGGTCCATAACATAAACACTACAAACTCATACTTACTCCCATGTAACACACAAGTTCCTTATCACACCGCGTTCTATTCGGCTTGTGTCGGCTCTGAGGGCAGTTGGCTCGCTTGCCGTCGCAGAAGGCCGCATCGCGACATCCGTTATCAGAGCGACACTTGTCGCCGAACTTGAGGGTGCATGACGCAGTGCAGCATGGACCCTGAAATATTAATATTGTTTATTAGATATGAGACCATTTTCTGGCGCTGATTAACAAGTGTTTGATATAGAATAACAATCAAATGCTGGGTTTTATGGCATGTCATCTCAAAGTCAAGATACATTCACGAGTTTTTTTTTCTTAACACCTTGAATCTTCTCCAAACGGCAAAAGAAATTTCATTGCATTACTTGAAGGAAAATTATATTTAAAAATAACAAAAAAACCCGGCTGCTAAAAGAGCGAACTAAAAAGACGTAAACAAATAGAAAATCATGCTGTGCAGTCGGAGGATACATATGGTCTTGGTCAGCCAGCTCGCGCATACGTATCCTCCGACTGCACAGCAAGATTTTCTTCTTGTTCACGTCTTTTTAGTTCGCTTTTTAAGCAGTCGGGCTTTTTGTTATTTTTAAATATATTTTTTTTTCTTTAAGTAATGTAATGAAATTAGAATTTAGTCAAGTTTACGATGGTTACCTGACTAGGACTGCAAACGCTGTGTTCCGTAAGCGTGCACGGCTTATAATGCGGCCTGGCAGCTTGCGGGCGACAGCACACATCCGTACACTCACTAGCCCAGCCACAGTCGCACTCCTCACCTTCCTCCACCACGCCGTTACCGCAGATCGCCGGTTGAGGTTCTGGAAAAGATTTGATCTCATAAGAAATTGGTGCCAAGAAGTCTCCATATCGCCTGCCAGGCATATTAAAATAAAAAAGAATTATCTTTATTTAAGTCTCAAGACATAAAATTGGTTAGTTAGACTTGCAACTGTTTGTAAAAACTGGCACCTAACAAAAATACAACAAAAACAAACAATATTACAATTAGCAGTGGATCACCGTTGTGACAACCCATGTGAGATGGCACAAGAGCGACTCACGAAAACACAGCTAGACGATTAGAAATTATGCTTAGGATACTGTGACAGCTGTCCCACACCCTGCGCACCACGGAAGCAAGCCACGATTCGATTTTTAGGCATGGGTGTGTAAAAACAATCTACATGTTTAAAATACATCTACATCAATCAGCGTGCTTCATCGTCGACCACAACTTCGCTTACAATCAGGTGAGATAGTGGTCAAGCGCAAGATTATCAAAAAAAAAATACACATCCGCGATATTGATGTTACCTAAAACACCAGTACATCATGCAATGGACGAAATAAGGTCTGCTCAGCATTTTCGCATTCTAAAGGTGATGAAAGCAGGTCTTACCAGTAAAGCACCCCTTCGGTGACCTCGCCTTGTTGTTGAGCACCGGGTCGATAGCCCTGAGCGAGCACGGTGAGAACTTGTTGTTATTCTTCCTGTCGCCGCTAGTTGCTCTGGCGAACATGATGTAGTTGCCGTCCTCGCCGAATGGCGTGCATACCTCTGGGTCGTGCTGGAAGATCAAACAATAAATATTTAACTAAAATGAGATTGAATAACTGGAGAAATTAAGTTCCTTAACTGGAGTATGTTAGGGACTTCTGGTGGCGCGACGCAATTTAAACTGCGTCTGCTATCGCGTACCTCTTTTCTAAGGAAATTTCATGTGCAAATCGGTCGAATGAGGATGAACTAATAAACATCAGTTTAAACTTGGAACGTTGACTAAGGTTCATAAATACATATAGCTGTTAAACGGTGTTATAACAAGCACGGCAACAAAATTTGAATTAAAAATATTAAATATTATTTATTTCTCCATAAAATTGTACAATTTGAACAATATAATTATTTTGTATAGCTTTTAAGAATATGTACAAGAATGAAAGATGAGCAACTGCGCCTGAGCTAGTCCGAGCCTGTATTTCAGGACGCAGTTCACAGAAATTTTGAACTCCAGTAGTTTCGTTTAACATAATATTATATCACTTAAAAAAACAATTAAAATTATTTCTAATGCCGTAGAAGTGCGATTAAATATAAAATCATTTTTGCGTAGCCCCTTTATTTTAGAAAAAAAGGAGACTAACATTTTCCGAAACATAAACTCTATTAAAGCAGAGGTTGGCAAATCCTTTACCTATTTCAATCTGCCATATTTTGAAAATATTCACAACAACAAAAAAAATGTAAATAAACTCGCACTAAAACCCAAAAATCTATGAAACTTAAACTTGACATATCGGAGACCTCACGCCATATGAGCGCCTCTAGCGGCGAATTCATAGCCCCCATTGCATCGCATTGCGTCCATATGAACGTACATACTTGCAATGTCGCTAAGTAAAAAAATGCTTGCCAGTGTGAGATAAATCGAATAGCATCGAGCCACAGAGGCTCGAGGTCATTGTCATTCGAGGTCAGCGATGGCAATTTTCCAAACCCCAAAATTTAAGGGTGACATTGCAATAGAGTTTGACATACCCATACATTTGTGACATTTTTCCGATCGCTATCGCCACGCTTTCGTCGATAGATTTTCTCTTGTCTAGGGACTCAGGAAGGTCGCTAAGGTTTGCAGCGTGGCGTACAGCGTACCGTACGGCGTACGGTAGTTTATATCTACCCTCTATGAACACATAACATTTACTCCAACATAAAGTCAAGCTGAGTTTATGAATGTGTTCCATACCGTGATCCAATTTGATGTGATCTAATTTGTAACAAATTAGTTTCTAACATAATCACGGTAAGGTAAGTTGATGGTACAAAAATTATATTTTGTCACTGATGATTCTTATCGGTGATCGTAGTGTGCCATAGATCTACCAAGCGTATGCTTAATTTTACAAAACGACCAGTAAATTCGAAATGATTTAGTAAGCCACTACATTTCCGTATTTCCAAGAATGGTACCAAAGCAACTTCATACGATACGAAGTGCAGTTCTTAGTAAACTATGTGTCTTGTATCAAGTTAGCAGTAAGTTAACGCAAGGCTGGTGGCAAATATGAATGACTAGGTTCTGCCAGCGGCTACGCTCGCGTGAAAAGTGTTTTGTCATCTCAAGGGACTATACCGCCTATGTTCTATTCCAGACTATAATCTATCTCCGTGCAAAATTTAATCTCCCATTCAGCCGTTCTAGCTTGAATGACTAACAAACATATATCCACCCGTCCAAACTTTTGCATTTATATATATATGAGTAAGATGAATAAAGAAAGAACAGTATAATTGACAATAATACCTGAGTATTTTCGCAACTATTAATTTCATAATAACTGAAAACCTTGGCAGAGAACTGCAAGGTTTTTCTGTTGAAAGTTAAAAGCCAATAATTACCGGTGATCCGAAGTTGTGTCCGATCTCGTGAGCGAGGGTCACGTGGCTGACGGCCGGCGGCACGTGCTTGCCGTAGTTCAGCAGCGTCACGATGCCCGTGTTCAGGGATTTCATGCTGCCGCGGTAATGCTACCAAACAAGTTAAAACGTATAAGTATAATAAATCTGCCTAGCTTTTCTATCTAGCCTGGGCCAATCCGAGGCAAGGAGGAATCTCGATATGTTAAGATGGTCATCCATCCACGGACCGACCTCGGTAAGCATTGCTTAACATTGAATCCCGACCCGTGTGACTAGTATTATTTAGCCACAAGCTTCTCAGAGTCATAAAACAAAATAAATCCGTCAAAAGTCACACTCACCCCATTTTTCTCACAAACGCCACCGGCGTTTTTCAGATCCCCCGTCCAAGCCAGCCCAAGCGTTCCCATTTCGAAATCTCGATAAGTAAACATGTACGCCAAACAGAAGGCATCGTAATCTTCCTCTGAAAGTAAATAAATCATTAATCTTCCACAATTAATTCATCTCTATAAAAAAATTAAACAAACCTTCCACTTTTAACCACTTCTAATTTATTGTATAAAAGCTTAACTTTGTGGAATTGCCCTCCAGAGGTCCGCGCTCTTTTGAATGCGTAATTGAATATTGATGAAAAATCTGTGAAAAAAGGCAAACCTGAAAAAAGCTCCAAATATTTTTCTACCCCGTAGTTGTTGGGAAACCTGTAGGCAGGATCTTTTAGGGCGTCTAACGTGTGGACTTTAATTCTTTTGATCATAAACGTGATGTTGTCTGGTTTTCCATCTTGGTTGAAGTCTGAAAGAAGTTTTACCATGAGTTAGGAAAATATAATTAGGTCGGTGCGCGGTGTATCATGCTTGAGTGAAGCTAAAATATTACCTGTCACTTTGTATATTGCGTTAACTTTCTGGACATGACGCGTCATGACTTCGATACACGCCTCCTCTGAGCCGTATCGTTGATAGAACATGTGATCGGCCTGCAAGTACACGAGACACGTAGTTTTCCTCGGATCCACTGTCGCCCTCTTGTTCACATGTCGACCGTCGTCAGTCGCGTTCGCCGACAACACCGTGTACCCCACTGGCTCCTTCTTTACTATATCCTTACTAACAGTTACAACTCCCGCTTTCGTTTTTATCACTTCGACGTGCGTCTTTGGCTTTGGTCTCGATTCTTCCGAATCGAGTCGCACCTTAGTTATGAGGTTACTTTTATCGATTTTGGTTTTAGGTTTTCTAGTGCTTAACTTATCACCCGGCTCGTTGTTGCTGGTGTATGGAAAGTCTAAGTCTAAAGGTAATTCAGGATTCTTCTTTGGCTCGTCGTCTTGCATTTCGTCTTCAGGGAGCCATCGTTTCTTTCGTCTATGTATTTCGCTACGGAGATCTTCAGTATAATTGTTTAGGGATGAGTCTTTAGTGTTTCGATGATCGGTAATATTAAATAGTTCAACTTCTTGTCCTGAAGTTCTTTTCATATGAAGTAAATGTGATGCACACGGTGCCCCTTCACTTTTGTCATGTGGGTGCTCGACGTCTGACCTACGATAGACAACGCTATGCATGGAGGGATGGTCGATGTTGTACCGAGATATAGGCTCCACGTAATATTCTTCCGTAGTAGTCCAAATTGTTCCGTCGAAGAGACCCTCAGCTGTGATAACACCGTAGACGTGAGAAGACTCGTCATCTAAACAGAAGAAAAAATCACTTGAATAATATATCTACATTACTTAATTAATACTTTGAAATAAATGGAGACCTTTATTACAAAGACTTTAGGATCTAAAAATAAGCCTTTGAAATACAAACAACTTGGGGACGCTCAAATAAATGGCAGACGATATTTTATGCAAACTAATTCGAGGTGCAAAGAGCCTCGGGACTCTGAATGAATTAAAATCACAACTTGCAGTCGCAGTGGGGGAGGGATTGAAACCGCTCATAAATAACGGTAATTAGTGCTCTCACCTACACTCCACTTCTACTTCATTTATTTTCTGGCAACGGGTAATAGGCCAAAATCGGTTTGTAAAACGCGCAAGCCAGTAATGGACCAGATATTCCTTCTGATAAATGTTTTTAATGAGGTCTGCTGTCTTCAGGGACAAAATCAGAGGCTGCATTATTACGGGCGACCGAATTCGCAGGATCAAGATTTTGAGTAATGGTGATGCGTAATTTAACGGAAGCCACCTGCCCCAATTCTTATGGGATTTTGATCTTTGTTCGAGTAAAACGAACAAAGGGCGCATAATTTAAAAGCGAAGAATTTTAACAATTGGATAACATTTTTGAAGGGCTCGTGATTTATGAGCCTGAACTTTTTGTGTTTAGAATTTTGTTGTTGTTATTTTCCTTGACCCTTATAAATATGCTGAATTCTAGGTATTTCATAATTTTATTAAATAAACCTAAACAAAAAGACGAATCTTCGTGAAACATACTTCATTAAACTTACGAAGTAATTTGTTCAAAATTCACTTTGTCTCCAGCGTTCCAGATGGGTCGTAGCACATAATTTCCTTTTATTAAGTTAGTCACAGAATGTAGAAGTTTGTTGGGCTCATGTTTAATTGGTTGTTTCAAAGACTTGGGAAATAAGTGAAGGGTTGGAGTATGTCTAAAGTACTCGACTAAATTATATTTTAATTAAAGCAAAACGGAATTTTTTAATGAAGTTACACACGACGATTTGTTTATAACTTCGTGTTTTTGTAAACTCTACATGTTTACAAAACGTAACATTGCGTATATTTAAAGGTTTGTTATTGTCTAGTAGAAGTTTGGAAAGATTTACGGCCCGGTAGTTCATTTACAAGTTGAAGTATCAGCCATTTCAGGTAACTGTACTGTTACTAAGAGTATAAACTTACTAGATGACCCCCGCGGCTTTTGCTCCCGTCAACTGGCTACCTACCACCTACCTACCTACCTACCAACCTACTCACCTGCCCTACCTATCAACCTACCTACCCTACCATAGCCTACATACCTATCTACCCTACCTACCTATCCAACATATCGTATCCGACATACCATATCCTACAGTCCCTATCCTACCTACCTACCCACCTACCCTAACTACCTACCTACACTACCCTACCAACATAAGAGCTGCTATTGTGACTTAACTATGATAGGGGTCTTGCGGGTTTATTTTCAACGGGGTGAGGGGACATCTCGATAACTTCTATTCCTTACTTTATTAAAATATATATATTATTATTTAGGTACGTATTATACAAAATATATATGTATGTGTATTTTAAGCAACTTATTATTCGTATTTTTTTTTGTTTTCTTTTTTGCTGGTCACAATTTAAAGAATGCACCTGCCATGTTATCTCTTCACCACCCTTGGTTGACTGGTAGAGAATGCCTAAGGCATTAAGTCCGCCATTGTACCTTTGTGCATGAAGTTTTAAATAAATAAATAAATAAATAAATAGTTAGATATATTATCTCGCAGACTTTTTTGTAGGTAATAATGAGTATGAGTATCAAATAGTTTTCTCAGCGCACGCCAAATAATGAATTTTATAGGCAAAATTTTGCAACTTTTGGTTAAATCATTGCAATTTTCATGGGGATCATCAATTTTTTGAAAAAAAATTACAGTTATGTTACTGCGGAATAATGTAGCTTTCCATAGGTCAAGGATTTTTTTAAATCGGTCCTCGGAGCCCATTCGGTACAAAAAAAAAAAGTCTTTCCTCTTTATAATATTAGTATAGATTAACGACAAAGTCAAAGGAGTAATCCGTTTAAGGAACACAATTTGATGCCGCAGCCCGCCGAACAATTAATGTTGGGTAGGAATAAAAACAAATGTTCTGAACTGCAATGATGGAAATTTACAAGTCGCTTCGTTTGTCGGTCGAGTTTTTGCAAACGTGGATTTGAATAAATTATTTATATAGAGATGCTTCCTCGATCGTTGCTTATAAACAATTTTATTTTATCCGAAAATATCTTTTTTTGGATATTAATAGCAGTTTCAAAAAAAAAGAGTGCAAATAGAAAACTATCAACTTTTCATTTTAACAGCGAGTCGCAATGACAAGTGAATAATTTATTGACATATTAAGGGTCTTGTTGCAACCCTAACAATTACATGGGAAACTGAGGTGTTTTTGTGGTAGTGAACTAATTAGTAAAAAGTTATTGTCCTAACTATAAATATACAAAGTTTTTGTGGCAAATAAAAAGGTCCTCTTTTTCTAATTTTACTAAGAAAAGGCAGCCTATCTTAGCATGTTGTCAATGCTGTCATGCTTATCACGAAAAAAAACATTGACAGTAATATTTATTAATTATATTTTTAGGGTTCCGTACCTCGAAAGGAAAAAACGGAACCCTTATAGGATCACTTTGTTGTCCGTCCGTCCGTTTGTCTGTCTGTCAAGACCCTTTTTCTCAGGAACGCGTGGAGGTATCAAGCTGAAATTTATATCAAATATTCAGGTTTACTGCTTACCCCTTAAAGCTTTGAAAAATTAAACTTCTAAGCCAACGCAATAAAAAAATACAGCCGTTTATGCCGCAAATTTCCAAAAATTTTCGTCGCTCGCAAGGGTATCAAAACCTACAGGGTACTCAGAATCTTGAAACTTGGTACGAAGCAACGTCTTATAGCTCAGATAAATGAATAGCACAGATAATTGCAAAAACCATAAAATTTTAGTTACATCTATATAAATAAAAAGACAAGTCCTGACTGACTGACTGACTGACTCATCAACGCCCAGCCCAAACCCTTGGACCTAGAAAGCTGAAATTTTGCACAGAAGTTCTCTTTATAATGTAGACAAGGAATAAGGAATGATTTTACGAAATTCAACCCCCAAGGGAGTTATATAGGGGATGAAACTCTGTGATTTTTAATTTGAAATGAATGAAATATGGCATTTAGCTTTTAAATATAAAATAAAAAATACGTCTCCAAGGATTTTTTGAATTTCATCCCTTAAAGGGGTAAAAAAGGATGTGAAAGTTTGTAAGAAAAATAAATCGTTTATTATCAAAATTATTTGAAATTTACTATTTCTGCTCTTCAATAAAATTAAAGAAACACGTGTTTAAGGATTTTTTTAATTTCATTCCTTAAAGGTATAAAAAGGGGAGTTAAAGTTTACAAAAAAATTGTTTGTCATAAAAATTACATGAAACTTATTATTTCTGCACTTCAATATAATTAAAGAAACTCATGTAAAAGGTTTTTTGAATTTCAACCCCTAACGATGTGTTAAAGTTTGTAAGAAAAATAAATTATTTATTATCATAATTACCTTAAATTTACTATTTCTGCACTACAATACAATTCAAGAAAAACGTACTTCAGCCTTTTTTTTAAATTTCATCCTTTAAACGGGTAAAAAGGGGTGCTAAAGTTAAAATGAATGATTACCTACTATATGTGCTCGGGGGAAACAAGTTTTCATGCCTCGAATACCACTGTTTCCCTCTGACTTTGTCTTTGAGTTTCAACGATTACAATGCCCCTTAATAAAATTTCAAAGTCTATTCAGTGAATTGGTGCCTGTTGCCCCATCAATCGTTACAGCAATTAATCCTTCTTACACAATAGATTTAACAGGTCATGACGATTCAAAATCAATTAAATCATTGAGGGTAGTTACTAGTAAAAATAAAATAAAAAAATACATAAAAATTAACAAATACATAGTCAAAACTAAGAAAATGGTCAAAAAACAAAGGTACTTCATCAAAAATGTAAAACTCAATAGAGAAAGGTTGCATTTACTTAAACAATTAGATATGTATTCATTTAACTTAGAAAAAAGTACTAGGAAATACCAAACTGACACAGAAGACTTGCAGTATGAACTTGACCAACTTCAGGAGAAACTTACTTCTATGACCATCAAATATACAGCCTCTGAAAACCAAATGAGGGAATATGTATTGGCAATGAATGAGCTGGTAAGCTCACAAACCAACAAATGTGATCATTGTCAACCACCATCTGTTGTACCCACACCGGACCATTCATTGACAATATGTGATGTCACCATACCGCAGTCTAGTGCCAGTTTGCCATTAGAAATTACTAACTGTTTGCCTAAAAAGAGTGTAAATACAGAAATAGTATTATTTTGTGATGAAATTGGAAAGGATCTAGGCCACTTGTTGACGAATAAATATCCAGGACACTCAATAATGAACTATTGTATGCCTGGTTGTTCTTTATTTGACATAATGAAAAAAGTTATAAAATGCAATTTTAGCCAGGAAACTACATTGTTAATATTTATTGGTAATAGGGGTAACGTGAACAATGGAGAATTACTCCAACATTTTAGATCATTGTGCGACCTAAGTTTAAAAAAAATTGTGATGTTCACATTCCCTTACAGCCAAAGTTTGCCACAGGAAGAAAACAATCTTAGATATGAATTGAATAGGACATTACATAATTTAACATATAGTAATAATTTATTCCATTTAATTGACACTAACAATTATGTTGGTAACCACTTTTGTTTAACAAAAGATAGATTTTTTATGGATAGATACTTTCTTTCAAAGTATTGTAAACGACAGATAGCTGTGTCGCTATCATATTATTTTTCTATTACAGCCAAGAATTTGGCTAAACAACTTGCTTCTATTGAGCAATGCCAAGACATGTTATTTAATTCAGCCAATAATTTGGTCTCAGAAATTGATATTGATAACAATTTAAATTAGAAATTAAGACAATAGAGACAACCTCTTGCAAAAGTTTGCAGAATGAAAATTGCAAAATAAAATCACATACAAGTTTGAAAACAGTAAATAGTATTAACCTGGTGCATCAAAATATTCAAGGATTTATGAACAAAGATTTAGAAATAGAATTATTTATGAATTTTAACAGTATTGATATTCTTTGTATTACAGAACATTGGCTTAAAAGCCACCAGTTATTGTTCAATTTTAATAATCACCAGGTTGGTAGTTCATTCAGCAGAGTTAATGCTATACATGGTGGCTCATTGATTTTAGTAAGTAACCAGCTTAAATTTAAAGACCGTAAGGATATTGTGAGCCTATCTGTTGAGCGGACAGTCGAAATAGCTTGTATAGAATTGGAGCAGTTTATTGTATTAAGTGTATACAGACCCCCTTCAGGATTGTATGACTGTTTTGAAAAGGTAATGGATGAAGTGTTACACAAGATTTGTAACTCGAATAAATCCGTTATCACTTGTGGGGATTTTAATGTCAATTTATTAGAAAACTCAGGTTATTGTAGTAAAATAATAAGTCTGTTTCAGTCCTACAATCTTGTAAATCTATTTTTGGAGCCCACAAGAATAACCCCTACTAGTGCCACATGTTTAGATAATATTTATACTAATGTTGTGCCAGTCCACAAAGAAATTATAAATTTACTAGATTCTGATCATTGCGGGCAGAGGATTACTATACCAAACCAAAATAACAAAGTGGCTAAAAAGGATATCACTGTTAACCCCAAAACTGCAAGTCGCTTGGCAGCGTTTAAAGTTAAACTCATTAATAAATTACCAATTTTATCAATTCATGCCGATCCAAATCAACTATACAATGATTTTTTTAATATGTACTGTAAACAATTTAATTCTACCTTTATTCCCAAGACTATCTCGGTTAATGGTAATGCATCATTCAGTGATTGGGCTACCATTGGTATTCATAAAAGTAGGAAACGGCTTTATGAGTTGTACAATGAAAGGACTTTTGTTAACACTGCTGAATTTAATTTATATGTTAGAAATTATTCAAAATTATTTAAAAAAGTTTGTTGTTTGGCCAAGTCGCGTTATTTGAGTTCGAAGATTAAAAATAGTAGTAACGTTATTAAAACGACTTGGAATATTATTAATAGTGAAACGGGAAGATCTGGTAACCGAAATATTGACTACAGCCTGTCCATTAATGACAACATCATAAAATCAGATTCACAAGTCGCAGTGGCTTTTGAAAATTTCTTTTCAGATATTCCCATTTCAACTACTAAATCCCTAAACTCATCACCTTCTGTTGCTGAGTCTTTGCTAAAAGAAAATGTTAATGTTTGCGATTCGGAATTTCTTTTTGAACATATTACTTGTAGAGACATAATTAAAACCTTTCACACTTTAAATGTTAAAAAGACTGCAGATCTGTGGGGTCATTCTGTAGAAGTTGCTAAGTCTATTATTGATATTGTCGCACCTAGTTTAGCTATTATCTTTAATAATTGTATCGACTGTGGGGAGTTTCCTGACCTTACGAAAAATAGTAAAATAATACCATTGTTTAAATCAGGTAGTACATCAGACCCTTCAAATTATAGACCTATTTCAGTACTACCTACGTTTAGTAAAATATTTGAGAAATTAATTTTAGAGCAACTGCAAAGATTTTTTAATAAACATAAATTATTACATAGCAAACAGTTCGGTTTTACAAGGGGTCGTTCAACTACTGATGCCGGTGTTGAGCTTTTAGGACATATTTATAATGCATGGGAAGATAAGTGCGATGCCTTGGGAATCTTTTGTGATTTGTCCAAGGCATTTGATTGTGTTCTTCATGATACGCTAATCAGGAAACTCCGCCACTACGGAATCCGGAACAGCGCTCTGGATCTTTTCACTTCATACTTGAGTAATAGGATTCAGAGCGTTGACGTTAATGGAAAAAGATCTCCCGGATCTATAGTAATGATGGGCGTCCCGCAGGGCTCGATTCTTGGTCCTTTCTTGTTTCTTATTTACATTAATGACTTGCCTTACCTCATAAAGGATAACCATGATATAGTGTTGTTCGCGGATGATACTTCACTTTTGTTTAAACTCAAACGTCAGCAGCTGGTTACTGACGATGTAAATAGCGCGATCTCAAAAGTAGTTCACTGGTTCAATGTTAATAATTTACTACTTAATGGAAAAAAAACCAAATGTATTAAGTTTACCCTACCTCACGTTAGGCAGGTGAAAACTGATGTGTTGGTAAAGGGCGAAGAATTGAATCCTGAAAATAGCACAGTATTCTTAGGCTTAACTTTGGATGCTAAGCTTCAGTGGGGCCCACATATAGATAAATTGTCGAAAAAACTAAGCTCCGCAGCATATGCTGTTAGGAAAATTCGTAATTTAACTGACATAGAGACAGCCCGTTTAGTATATTTTAGCTATTTTCATAGTGTAATGTCGTACGGTATTCTGTTGTGAGGAAATGCCGCCGACATCCAGACTATCTTTGTTTTGCAGAAAAGAGCTGTTCGATCGATTTATAAATTAAGCCCGAGACACTCTCTCAGAGAGAAATTTAAGGAGATTAATGTAATGACAGTGCCTTCTCAGTATATTTATGAAAATCTTTTATATGCCCATAAAAATATAAAATTGTTTAAAAAATACAGTGATATCCATAACATAAATACTAGAAACAAACACAAATTTGTAGTACCTGCAACAAGGCTCAAGAAAATAGGTGGCTCGTTTAGATGTCAATGTGTACACTTTTATAATAAGCTTCCAAGCCACGTACAAGATCTAAGTGTTAATAAATTTAAAACATTCATTAAACATAAGTTGTGCCAGAAAGCGTTTTATACAATAAAAGATTACGTTGAGGACAAACAGGCTTGGGATTGAGCTGCTTCAATTAATTTGTTTTTTTTTTTTATATTTTTCAACGTGAATTTTGTTTTTTTTTTTTTGTTTTCTTGCAATGACAAGAATATTTACTTTTTAAAGTATTATATATTTTTTTAGTTTATTATAATTGTTGTGAATGTGAAGACAATGTGGATTCAATTTTTG
This sequence comes from Orthosia gracilis, assembly GCA_947562075.1. Lineage (NCBI taxonomy): Eukaryota > Metazoa > Arthropoda > Insecta > Lepidoptera > Noctuidae > Orthosia > Orthosia gracilis. The sequence goes on along the minus strand of OX387272.1, from coordinate 42,918,939 downwards.
TTTGTTTTTAATTTTAATTTATCCAAACTAGTTTTAATCATGGTCTGGCAGTTTGAGTAGTTTATGCGGCCTACCCGAATGTCCTTTCTTTGGTATTGTTCGTCGAATCGTTGAGCTCCTTAATTTCTGAGTTGAGCTGCACGGTTATTGACAAATGCGTGCACTGACTGGACAGGTCCACTCAATCTGGCTGGTTCTTTCCTAAAAAGACCATTTCAGACTTCAGTCTACATGGTCTTCACATGATCTAACAAAGATTTTGTCTGGACCTTAAAAGAGACTGTGACCTCTGAGTTTGTTTCGGCCTTTCTTCTCAGAGTAGTCAGATAGGAAACGCCGACTTCATCTAGTTTTAAAAATATGATCGACATGTAAAAGTGTTTGTACAAACCTACTTACAGAAATAAAATCATTTATCATTTATCATTTATCAATGTCTGCTTTGCAATAATCATAAATAAATCTCAGGGTCAGTCATTATGGTTGGCAGGCATAGATTTAAGGAAAGATTGAATCTCACACGGGCAATTCTACGTTGCCTGTTACAGAGTCAGTACTAGCACCCTGGCCATTTTAGCACCAGACAGAAAAACCACCAATGTGGTATACAAAAACATTATCCAAAAGCAGAACCAAAGTATTACATTTATTAAAAACAATACAGCCAATGAACATCGGGTGATAACTTTTGCGCCAAACTGTCTTAATTTTCTATCGTGTCGGTAGTAGGATCCAGAAATTGCAAGCAAAGTGGTCTTTCACTATTTGTACCTTCCCGTGGAAATCGATTTCACAAGACCTCCAGAATGAAAGTCTAGAGCATTGGACTTATTAGAACACGACGGCAGTTCAGTTTATGCTTTTATATTAATTTACATGTAATTTATGTAATTCAATAAAATAATGAAGTCGAGCAAATTTTGTAGTCTACGCGAACAATGACGCGGGCGGAAAGCTATGTTTGGATATTAATTTGCAAGATCCTGCCAGAACTGCAAAAAACGAAACAGCCAAAATCGTATAGTCCACGCAGGCGAATCTGCGGGCAGAAAGCTAGTCATATAATAAAAATATATTTAATAATTTTAAACTTACTACCCCTTTCCCGACGAACGCGTAGAGGTATAAAATTTAAATTCATATCATAATACTCAGGTCTATTATGCCTTTAAGCTGAGGTTTGTACGGAACCCTCGGTGCGCGAGTCCGACTCGCACTTGGCCTGTTTTTTTTTATATATAATTAAATGTACACCAAGATAAAAACAATACGTAAATACATCTTAAAACAAAAACAAACATACAACAGCAGCCTAATTGCGTAAGTCAATTCGGTAAGGCAAAGTGCTTGACCGCCATCAATCGACCAATCACATAGATGGAAATCCACATCGCGCCTTTCATCTCGCATGTGATTAGACGATTGATGGCGTCAAAACGCTTTGCCTTGCCGAACTCACTTACAAAATTAGGCTGCAGGCGTCCTTATCGCGTTCCGCGATCTCTTCCAGGCAACCTAGAATAATCAGTGTATTTACAATATTTATCTTCTTTGACGAATATCTTGCGAAACACATTTTAATTATTCCATATCTTACATTCAGTGCGAAAATCAGAAAGCTATTACTCCAGGATGGCTCAAGCGTAACAGCATCGAGTATAGGTTGACAGGATCTAATCTAGCTTCACATTCCGATAAATAATGAAGGCACTTAACATCGGTTAAGCCACCTAAATACCTCTCCAGTGCTATGCTAACGATCCAATATACCTACACCACGAATTGTCCCGACAAGCTCGGGTATGTCCGTGGAATTCGGTAAAGTATTAAGAGCATGGCCTGCCTCACATCATGTATTAGAAGGCTGCATGAATTGGCACAAACGAGTCGCTCGCACGTGACTGCCTTTGCTACAGTTCCTCATTTTGTAGGGTTGACGAATTGCCGCTTATGGTAATGAGGACCATAGACTACCATTTATTTTTTCATAAAAATCTATTTAAATGTTCTCTAACATTCGTATATTTTGTTCAAACCCTTGAATTATAATTGAATTTAGAAAGTCCCTTTAAGTTTTTGCAGACAACCACTTTTGAAGGCATGAACCAAAGCTCTCTTAATTAGGTTATAAAAAAATATCAAGAATCATCATAAAGCTCCAAAAACGCGGTAATGAAAACTGTTATTAAGATGGGTTGTCTTCGTCTCTGTCATTTTAATTAAATCTTTTAATTACATTAGGTATCTAAGGCCGATTGGGAAGGGAAAATAAATGATCGGAAAGCAATTTTCGCAGTAGTAAAAATATATTATCGATAGGATCCTATTGTTTGTGGTACAGTCAACCCTGCGCAGACATCTCTCTGGGCTAAGCCCCGGGATTACATCACTAATGCTTATCTGATGCCGCGGCTAGATTATGTGATGTTTTATTGTGTTCATCGCTACATCTCTGTGTATTTAACGCGCCAATTACTTTGGTTCATCGACCGCTGTTATAATATCGAATTCGCATTTTAATTACTGGGTCGGTTGGTAAGACTTAACAGCAATAATGGTTTATATTTAGTAAGAGTCCATTACATTTAATTATGCCTTTGCCGTAACGGAGAGGCGATTGATTCGACCTGGATACATACCAGACTAAAAAGATTAGATATCAAGTAGGCAACTGGTTATAATGCCTACTCTCTGGTTAAATTAAATTACAATTAGGCTCTTACTTTGTGTTATCAAGCCGACCCTAACGTAAATTAGAATTAAATGGTCCGAAAAACCTTCAATATAAAATACCGCTCACTTTCACGTTGAACAGGTTACATCATATCAGGAGAAACTTTTAGGCTAGACTGAACTTTCCGCTATAAATTTAAGCACATATCTCACATCTAACGTTCATTTTTACGAAAAAGTAAGAGAACATTTCTTCTTGTAAGAGGAATTTTATAAAGAGAAATAGCCTGGAAATAATAGTCGGCTTTGGTGAAAACTTTTGATGCGATAACGATGACGACATGGAGAGGGAGACTGTCGCAACCCAGCGCTGGACATGCCACAATTGCGGCGGTAAGGGCCCTCTTTGAGGAGTGGCTTGAGAGGCGCCACAGCGTCCTCACCTTCCGCTTGACGCAGGTCCTCACCGGACACGGCTGTTTCGGGAGGTTCCTGTTTAGGATAAGGCGGGAGGAAACGCCCGGGTGTCACCATTGTGTGGACCGCCCGGAGGACACGGTGGAGCATACGGTGGAGGTCTGCCCCGCTTGGGCGGAGCACAGCCGTGTCCTCGTGGAGGCGATCGACGGTGGCAATTTTTCGCGTCCGGCCCTGGTTCAGGTACGTACGGAGTCTGAGTTCTGGTCAGTACGGAGTGAGAGGGCTTGGGAAGCTGTCTGCTCCTTATGCGAATCAGTAATACTCGCAAAGGAGGAGGCGAAACGCGTGAAGGAGACGCAAAGGAGTTGCCCCGGGCGTCGGGAGTCGCAAGCCGATTTCCGGCCACCGTAGGCGCGGGCTTGCGGACGGCGAGTAATGGGCCCACGTCGAGTTGGATTCTTGGAACTGTTAATAAGAATTGCCTATATTTCGACGAACTATTTTAAGTAGGGAAGCTTTGAATGAGAATCATCTGGCGAAACAAAGGTGCTAAAACCTTCACCCGTTTTTTTGGGGAATACGAACAGTTGTTCTATTGCAAGTTGCTTTGGCCCGTATTGCCGCATATATGTAGATATTTCATCGAGCCAAGAACATCAAAACAACGTGTCTAGTAGCATTTAAATGAAGCAATCCCGCTAATTAATATGACAAGTTAACTACTGCACCACAATAGCTAATTTCCCCAGTGATTATTATAATTTGCGCGAGATGTGAAGCAACTTTGCGTTCTCACACTTTACTTTTTTTTTAGTTTTATAAATAAACCGTCGTCTGTGGTGGTCTTCGTTTGAGGCTCTTAATTGATATTAATTATGGATCTCTAAACTTTATATTTTTTGACCTGCGCAAGAGGTTTCTTTAAGAAAAAAAAAATGACGTAGGGCATTGGTTTAGTTCTGTTTTATAAGATTAACCAGCTTTAAAATTAGTACTAACCTTCAAGCTTCCCTGAATAGACCGTGGCAGGATTGAAGTCGATCTCACCCCCCGTAGAATGAAACTGGACGCCGTCTGCGAATACTGAGCTGGGGTCCGGTCTTAGCACCAGCTTGAACTCCCTGCAACATCAGAAAAGGGCTGGTTATTGAATGTGTTGAAACAAAACCTTCCTCAAATAGAATATGGTCCATAAATAAAAATATTTTTCCATTAGTATCATACCATATAATATATTACAGATTTAAAGACAAAGTTAAATTTCTTTATTTTATATAGGTCACTAAGCGGCATTTTAGAACGTCAAAAATTTATAAGTAATATTATGTAGTTCCGTCCATTCGATAAAGTAGCTTGTTATGGAGAAGAACGGACAAGAAACTCCACAACTAATATTTAAAAAAAAAGTGTACATACATATATTAATTCATATACGTGAGGGCGATGCAGCCAGACTAACTCTATTATACTACGTACATATATAAAGTATTACAAACACTAACAGGTAAATTCATTCATTTGATAAATAGGAACATGGTTTTCACATACTTACAAATATTGAAAACATAGGTTTCTTGGAGTAAGATCCAGTAGCAGGCCATAGAAGCGCTAGTTAAGAAGGATGAATGCAGTAGTATAACCTGGCAACTCCGTCAACGCTAGCCTCTGCGGATGCTTAGGTCCGAGCAAAATAGAAAAGCCCAGTCGGGAAACGGACTCAGGTAACAGGATCATTATAAGATGACGATTTACAGATACTTTTGCCAACAATTCATTAATCAATACTACCCCAAGAGCATCAACTCTCGGCGTTAATGCAAAGTGCTCTTTATCGTCGCAGCATTAAGCTCGCGGAGGTGAAGTGGGAAAAGTTTCGCTATTTCACGTAATACGTCCGACCGCATATTATGTTCATACAGCACGTACAACTAATTATGATTTAATGCTATTCACACTGAGTTCAAACTGTTCGTATTAAAATGTAGAGCACCAGTGTAATAGCTAATAAATCAGGCGTATAATTCTGATATACTGAGTCTCGTGCCCTTTTAATGTTTTTAGTTGGGTAACTTTTATTAAAGGTATGTTTTAATAATGTGAAGGTAAGGTATAGCGCACGTTCGGACGTGTAAGCTACACCGGATAATAACATCTGTATGCTTGAATTTTAATGACACACAAACCTGTCCAGGGGATCGCGCTGAAATCAAATTTCCGGACTGAAATAATGTTAGTTGTTGGAAGAGGATGCGACAGTTGGATTGATTGTGATACTATGACCCATCCATAGCTATGTGAGAAAACAGAGGGCGACGACGGGGCGACCTTACAGGGGTCGCTATAATTAATGTAGAGCTGGCGAGGAAAACGTGTTCATTATACGGATTACTGTTGATGGTTTAGCTTACAAGTGTCTAGCTTAATTTTCATAGATTAAAATAACAAAGGCGAGTAATCTTATAAAATCAAGAAGATTAAGATTTAAGGATTTGTTAAACAATCCCCAGAGAAGTGTCGCTTTGACAAGTTACCGCAAAAGCAATTCCCTTATACTGTAACATGACTGAATACAATAACGTCTCATGATAGTATTGTTATCCTACAAAGGACTCTCTCCAAATACATTTATTCTTAGTGTAGCGACATGAAACATATATAAGTATGATTCTAGGGATTTTATCGCTATTTGTACATAAATTCGACATCAAAATCTTTTTGATTTAGTTTCAGTTACAAATTACATGATTAAGAAAAGATTGAGTAAAAGAAGAATATTGAGTGTTGGTTCCTGATTTAAAGTTAAATTCAGCTTGGCAGAAACTAGATCGCAGAAACACAGAATCAACGCAATAATAATATATTCTCTGTTGAACAGTCGACAGACGAGGTATCGTAATCGCATCACTATTTACGAGGCAGATTCAAAGATGTAGGGCGTCTGTAACTCAATAAAATTTTCACAATTCCCCCAGATTGTACGTCAGAAGCGGCACTAACGAGCGGTATCTAATGATGTTAGACGAATAGACGGTCGGATGTCGCTCCTGTTTGTCTGATCTAACTTCGTTATAGGAAAACTTGCTCTGATTCCAATCCAACAAAACCAAGTGAAGTGTTCCTCTCGACGGCGGAACGAAGGTGTATCTATCTACATAGCCCCGGTGGTGTGGGTGATCATTATTTTCAGCACGATTTTTACCTTTGCCCGACGGCGGTAGGATATTTTAAGTGACATGCGATATTAATATTATGTGGTGCGTTGATACTACCGATAGCATCAGTGTGTCGGATTTCAGAAGAAATGTCTAAATATTGGCATCCTCTTAGCTATGTCATCAATCACGATACTTATTAATCTCAATTAAAAGCGGAAACTTTCGCGGCTAAGAAGTCCGTTCTTCTAGTAAGGTAGACACAAAAGTATAAAATCAGTATAAATAAGTAACTGCCTACGTAAACGTAGTGTAAGTTCTACTACATAAGGTTCTTTCATTATTATTTAAATAGTAGCTGATTTAAGTTCTTGAACTTTTTATGAGTGAAGCTAGTTAAGTGTTATTATTTTCAATCTGAGAATAACAAACTTAAATATACTTAATTCATACCTTTTTCAACAATAAAACATAAGAACATACTTATTTTTCCAACGTTTTGTTTGTTCTCTTCACTACACCTTACATTCAGTCCTACCTACACAAGACAATATTTTTTTGGTCTTTTCATTCAAATCTAGTCAAAGGTTATTTTTATAGTAGGTAGTTAGTTACTACTTCGCAGAAATGCTTACTCAACTTAAAAGAACGTTTACTTTAAGAAAGTTTCCACTTTGCTGACGCAAAAAATATCGGCTTGAGGTTTAAGTACCCAGGAGCAATTACCCTCTTAGCAATTAGGCAGATATTTATGTAAAGGCAAGTATAGAAAATGGCTAACGAGGCATAAAATAACTTTTTCATTACGAAATTGAGCGAGCCCGTCGGAATTTCGCCAGATCTATTGTTTACCAACCGGATTTCTAACTTGATTAACGAATTAATTACCTGAGTAATTCCATTGGTCCCGCGAAATTAACTTGAAATAGTCTCAAGAGTAATATTTAACTGAGTCTTGGGTAAATATTAATAAGTCGACAACTTATATTTGCTGGGGTTTAGGGACTTAGTGCCGTAACGAGATCACTGCGGGTTATTGAGTTAGGGGCGTTCACTTCCCGTCCATGTTCAGTAATACATTATTTAATTGTATGCGGCTGTGAGATACTGAGCCTGTTTGTACGATACTCTTAAAATCTACCGAAGAAAACGTAGCAATTTGTTTCAGATTATTTTGAACTAAATAGATCCTTACTAAACAAGGTATGATGCTTAATATCTTAGTGGTTGCGTAATCGTCCCGAAATAATAGCGCTATACTCCATTTGTTTAGGTAGTTAACTAAATGTAAACAATCTTAACATGTCTTTTATCTAAAAAAATGTCTAAAAATTGAATCTAAAAATGTTTACAATTAGGTATTTACTTAAACCGATGTTAGGTAAGTAACTAAATTTAAATAATATTTGTTGGTCTTTTATACGATTTATTTTATATAAAAAGACATATCAAGATTGTTTACCTTTAGTTAACTACCTAAACAAATGGAGTATAGTAACCATTATTCAAAACTAAAAGTTGGTTAACGACAATGACAAAAATAATATAAAGTAAAATTCTTCACGATTTCACATCTAAGAAGCTAAACAGAGTCGACAATGATTAATAAACAAGGCGTTTAACTCAAAACAAAGTGACAGCGAAAATTCCGCCTAAACTTTTATTAAGAAGTTGGTGTACATCAGCGCTCGTCCATCCCTATTTGTTGAGGGTAGATCAGACCTGAAAACTCTGTAAGAAGTTATTAGCGAAGGCAATTTCCAGAAGCCATTACTCATTTCTGGTAACAAACAGGCTTGGAGGCGGCCTGGAGACTTCCTCGCAGTGTAATTGTGGAAACCCGAGCTCGGGAATATTAAGTGACGGCGTCACGGGGAAGTGGTTTCACGTACGTTCGCCGCTGTAATTGAACTGAAGCCTAATCTTGTCTTCTCAAAATAGGTTTCATGTAACTTAGGGCGTATTATTACAGGTCCCTGAATTCACAAGGCAAGTGTTGAAGGACGGGCATATGGGTAAATTGTGTTTACTTGTACTTGGGAAGGTACTCTGTTTATTTTCATTGCTCTTCTGCCGTTTGTAAATGATACTCAAATCGAACTTTGAACTTGAATTGAGAATGGTGTGATATGTGATAAAAAAGTTAATAAAAAAATTCAAAAATCCCGACCGCTTATGAAGCGAACTACTTAAAAAAAGTTAATTAAAAATAAAAATAAACCCAACTACTTGAAAAGCGAAATAAAGAGCCGTAAACGAGAAGAAAATCATGGTGTGCAGTCGGAGGATACATATTCGCGAGCTGGCTGACCAAAACCAGATGTATCCTCCGACTGCACAGCATCATTTTCTTCTTGTTTTCGTCTTTTTAGTTCGCTTCTCAAGCAGTCAGTTTTTTTTTTATTTTTCTATTAACTTTCTTTTTTATAACTTTTTACACAGAATCATTTTATACAGAATCATCAAAATCTGCCAACGTGCTTGGTGTCTAGAACGGCACATAGGAATAAACATACATACATGGACTAATAAACGCATTAACCTGCTTCGGCAGTCGGGTAAAAAAAAAATACAAAAAATGGCATGATGTATTTACTATGAAATGGATGGTAAAACGAAAAGGTCAGCAAAAAGAAAAATGTATTTATCTATAGGACCAAGGATTCATCAATTTGCTAAAAAGAAAAGTTTTATTGTCTTTCGCCTAATGAAAAGTTCTTGGGATTGTTAAAAGTTTCGGATGGTCAATACCTCGTTTGGGAAACACAATTAAACTTGCGGTCAGATCGACAGTTGTTAGAGGAGAATACGTTTACAATGGCAAATTTTAATGTTTAATTAAAATGTCACCTTTTTATACTCTATCCAAATGGAAGACTAGAAATGGTTACATACTAGTAGGAACATTGACTTTATCTACGTTTCTTAATAGTTTATAAAAACCGAAAGTTTCTCGGTGTATGTCCCAATACAGGTAAGAACGATCCCCAAATATGAAGTTTGGATCAGGGTGGCTTTGGAAGATATTCTGTCAAAAACCATACCTGAATTCATCAATTTGAATGTTAAACGGAACTCTTGAGCATAAAAACATAATTTAACTAACCTGAGTTACCACACGAACAGCTTTAGTACAAAAAAATAAACACCAAAAAAATATTATTTTGGCTCATACATAGAGTCTGTCAAGCGAGTCGTGTCCACAACCCTTTTACTGATTTCTTATAATGGCAATACTATGATCTGTCAAACAGATTGTCACAAATTCTGTTATAACCTCGTAATAATCCGGTTTTTGTTGAGTTTTTTAATGTTATAATGCCGAAACCTATTAAAAGTAGTGTCAGGAGCTTGTTGTTTACAATGATTAATAAATATAATCATGTACAGAGTGAATCTGACGACGTGTTATCGCAAAAACGACGACTTTTGGATGAAATCGTTTCAACATCAGGTAGGTTGGCAACAACATATTGATACTTTCAGCACAATAAACTTATCTGACTTTTTTTATTTTACTGTGATGTGATCACGATTTCCATTTTGGTTTAGATCCAGACGTCGTGTTCATGACCGTGAAACTTACTGAGGCATCTGTATGTGAAAACTACTATAAAGATTGTTGTCAGTGTTGACACCTGAAAGATTTTTGAATTTGCCGCTTTTTTCATGGGACTAGACTCGCTTGACAGACTCTATCTCGAAAACTAATGAACATGAGGGAATTTAAATAAATCTATATGATTACTACGAGTATAATCTATACTAATATTATAAAGCTGAAGAGTTTGTTTGTTTGAACGCGCTAATCTCAGGAACTACTGGTTGGAATTGAAAAATTCTTTTTGTGTTGGATAGTCCATTTATCGAGGAAGGTTATAGGCTATATAACATCCGCTACGACCAATAGGAGCGGAGCACAAATGAAAAATGTTACAAAAACGGGCAAAAAGAATCCTTTTTGAGAGCTTCCGTTGCGTGCGCTGCGTAAACGGTTTAAGTGACGCAAGTATCATGTATGATGGAATTGTTCCTCTTTAAAATTTCTAAAAATAAGTCCGCGACAGCATATGTCTATCTTTTTAGATTGACTCACTATAACCTTTTTTATGGTAATCAAATTTGTTCATTTGCGAAGGAGTTTTATCAACATCTATACTAATATTATAAAGCTAAAGAGTTTGTTTGTTTTTAGGGCAGGTAGGGTAGGTAGGGTAGATAGGTAGGGTAGACACTTTCAGGTTTTAAAAAATGACGAAGGATAGATCGTCGCAGGCTCTTGGGATATAATAACAGTGATCATCACACTATATATCACACTAATATTATAAAAGCGAAAGTTTGTGAGTGTTTGTGTGTTTGTATGTATGTTTGTTACTTCTTCACGCCCAAACGGCTGAACGGATCTGGATGAAATTTAGGCACAGAGATAGATTATAGTCTGTAATAGCACATAGGATACATTTTATCCCGGGAATATGTTCCCTTGGGGTACCTAATTGCCGACATTCACGCGCGCGAAGCCGCTGGCAGAAGCTGATCAAATATAAATTTTCTGAAGAGGCTTTAAATAGCTTGCTTCACTGGAGGATTTTAATTATCCAAAGAGATAAGTACCTATCTCGTTTTTACGCTAAATACTAAAAGACATGTAAGTACATAGGGTATCCTGTTCTCATTATGCCGAGGTCAACGAAATGAGTTGTGGCTCTCTAATGAAACCAAGGTACCATCCAGTCCATGAAGGCCTTTTTTTTTTTTTTGTTAAAACCCGTTAGGAATTTCTTCCTGTATCGTTGGTGCGTTTACAAACATATAAACTCACATACACAACACCCAGAGCCGAAACAACTATCTGTAGGTCATACAAATATTTGTTCCGTGCGGGAAACGAACCCGCTACACGCAGCGCAGCAGTCAATCGCTCAACCACTGCGCCAACCGTGCGCCAGGTAACAGCCCAATTAGGTATGCTGTATGTATAGTGTGTACACCCACTAAGTTTTACGATGTTTTCACTCTTACCTTGATAATCGTCACGATATTTACGTTAGCGTTTAATTAATTAATTTTGAAAACTTACCAAAGTATAATTTGAATAATCTACAAATAAACTTGGTCTCGTTATAAAAGTTAGGTGGGATAAAGCGTCCGCGGGGGCTGTTCATTTCTATATTAAAATTTTAATAGGACTCTGAATCCAGAGCTTTTGAGATTAGATGGCGGTGTACGTTGTGCAGGTTTAGCCACCGTGATGAAGGTAAGCTCGATGACACAACGCTTACCCGAACGAAAAATATATTTATAGCCAATTTTCGAGATTTGCTTTTAATTAAGTAAGGATATTTTATAAAAGTTGAGGGTTTATATTTTATATCTCATCTTGTTTTTAACAAGCACTTTATTAAAAAATATATATAGTTAGATTTTATGGTTATTTTTCGCCGGAATTAATGACAAAATTATGCACTTTAAAAAAATAGTCATAACAATTTGCTTCTAAATTGAGCACACATTTCACTGTTGAGTGCTGTGCTCGTAGCCTCGTACCAGCTCGTACAGGTACAATCAACTGCATGTACAGTTTGTCTTGAACATCACATTTATTTCGTAGAAGTAAGGATGATTTTCGCAGTTCTGCTGCTGGTGTGGCTGACCGTACTAGCTAGTACACTTGGGCAGGCCGCAAATCACATGGTCTTCAGCTTTATGTTCCATTTAGTGCCGCCCTGCGCAGCCGGCCACGCTACGTTTGTTTCCGCTCTATAACACTCTGTTACACTATTAATTCCTAACTAACTACAGTTGTTTGTAAACATTTAACTTAAGTAATATTGCATGATCGTAAATATCCATTCCGTTTATTAAATCTACACTTACGTCCAGCTCCTCTAGCCAAGTTACTTACGTTTCGTATCGAATCTCTTTCTTTGTCAACTTGGCTACAGGGACATAAGTGTGTGCTGGACTTGTTGATTTAATCAGTCACCGTAAACCAGGGGTTTCCAAACTTATTTTGTCTACTGCCCACTTTGAGAATAAATTATTTTTTAGGGGCCCCATTTTTTCTCCCCCGCGGTCTACTATCTACGAAAATTACCTATCTAGGAGTACGTCTGTTGCCTTTTTATTTGTTTGTTTGTGTCTAATTTCATTTCAAAACGGAGCGAACGATTGACATGATTTTTATTTTATATATTCAATAAAACAGGACAGATATATGAACTACGCGGAGAGAAATATCGAACCGAGTTCGAGCAATCTCTTAACTAATATTAGTTGATGTTGACAAGTGGTAGTTGAGAGTCGAGAGCTCATGCAGTCGGTGTCTAAGAGGCCTCCTAGCTAAATGAAATTACAAATCACCCCCCAAGCCTCTACACAACGCCCCCATTTTCTTTCTGGTCTCTTACCGCCCCCTTTAGGCCTGCAGCGCCCACAAGGGGGCGTTATCGCCCACTTTGGGAAAGGCTGCCGTTGACAAAAAGATTTGCGCATACCAAAAATTTGATCTTATCTCAACTCTTTGCGAATAAATTCGTGGACTACATGCAGTGACGAAAAAGTAGACCATTCCATAAACAGCACAGAACGGTATTATGTGTAAATCCAGTTGTAAAACAAGTCACGTAGTATTGTTAACAGCTAAACACTAAATTTTGTTGCGGTGTGTCCACGCCTGTCGCGTTTCATGCTGTGCACACAATACGCACTGCGTTGCGTTACTGTTTCCATATTAAAATATGCAAAACGTATTATGACCGAAAAGTTTGTAATCCCAGTGTAAACAGAGTGTGGTTGAAACGAGCTATGAGCCAATAGTTTATGATGCGTGTGGAGCAAACACGGAATGTTTCAGTCATACTTTTTTGAATATAGTGCCTGAAAGATGGGTAGGTAGATAAGTAGCTTAGCAGGTTTATTTTTATACTAGCTTCGCCCGCGTGTAAAGTGTTTTATCACCCAAGGGAACATTATACCAGCCTATGTGCTATTCCAGACTACAATCTATCTCTGTGTCAAACTTCATCCAGATCCGTTCAGCCGTTCTAGCGTGATTGAGTAACAAACATACATCCATCCAAAGTTTTACAAATTATATTTCTAACCTAACAAATTTATAAAATAAAAGATTTTACTCCTTATTACATCAGCTACCTGCCAATAAAAGTCCCGTCAAAACCGGTCCAGCCATTTCCGAGATTAGCCGGAACAAACAGACAGAAAGACAAAAATTGTAAGTAAGTAAATTTTATTTGTTGAAACATGGTGTAGGTACATGAAATATTTTATGCAAGATAATAATGGGATACAGAAAAGTTCTAACATGTTCAGCCGCATGTCGTGGCGTACAAATTGGTAAGAAGAGATGGTGTAAAAATGTTATTTTGGTGTATGTACCGTATATACACACATCAACACGGTCTAGGGATATTTTTAAAAAAGCGAATTACTATCAATGTGTTAATTATTTATATGACATGTATATATTTAAAAGATACGTTATTTAATATTCTACCATTTTTTAATAATGGTTAAGGTACTTCGATTAAAATTTCAGGATTTTATGGAAAAAAAATGAAGCATAGACGGAAACCGTATATGAATTAACTTTTAATTTATGAGTAAAAACTGAAAAAAATAGAAAAATCATTTAATTTGTGTTTATAAACTTGAAGTTAGTAGTCTGAGAAAGCGCCCATGATGTTCATAACACATCGGCAACGATTCGGCATGCTCAGAACAAGGTTGTCAATGTCTTGCTGCGGAATATTGTCCCATGTCCTTCTGAGGTGCGCAAAAAGTTGATCTTCTGTAGCCAGATTTTCAGGAACTTCCTTCAGAGCTCTTCTTTGCAGCATATCCCACGCATGCTCAATGGGATTTAGATCTGGCGATTGAGCAGGTCAGTCTAAGGCCCTAACATTGTGTGTATGTAACCAAGCTGCTACCGTTCTCGCCGTGTGTGCCCTGGCATTGTCGTGCATGAGCAGGAAATCTTGCCCCATTTGTGTTCTGTGGGGCAAGATTACGGGCCCCAGCACCTGTTGGACGTATCGTTCTGCCGTCATATTGCCCCGCACCCAAACGAGATCCGTCCGTCCTCCAAGACGAATTCCTGCCCAAACCATAATTGTTCCTCCTTGGTATGGGTGAACTTCCTGAGGGTTCTGAAGACGGCTCCATCGTCCAGGAACTCGCCAAACACGCGTCCTTCGTGAATCTGGATGGAAGCCGAACCTGGATTCATCCGTGAACAGCACGTTGGACCATTGCTCACGGCCCCAGTCCACGTGGTTCCGAACCCATTCTAATCGTCGTCCACGATTGCCTCTCCGTAAAGGTGGGACCCGGAGTGGTCTACGAGAGCGTAGATTGCTTTCATGCAGTCGCCTTCTTACAGTTTGGTCACTCACAAGCACTTGGTGTTCCACTCGCAGCCTTTGGACCAATTGAGTCGCCGTTGCATTTGGTTGAGCTCGCGCAGTAATTTGCAAAAATCGGTCTTGTCTGGGGGTAGTGATGCGACTTGGCCCCCGGTGCCTCTCCGCTACTTCACCTGTGGCACGATAGCGTGTCCACAATCTTGAAATTACATTTTGGTGGGTCCCTATGGCCTCAGCAACATAACGCTGAACAGACCCAGCTTCCAGCATTCCCACAGCTCGTAACATCTCCGCCCTCGTCAAATGTTGGCGTTGCATGGCTACAATACCTCAATTTTAACTTTATCTTTCGTTTAAAAATGAAAAAAAAAACTGTCACTAAACGTAATTCGTATTGTTTTCTAAATTTCGCACAAATGAAAATTCCCTCTCCTACACATCAAGACGTTTTTATGCCACCGAAACAAAAGAATTTTCAAAAATTTGAATTTGGAATTAGTCTGAGATAAATTACAAACAAATCGGTGTTTAGAAGATTCCAATGCGGCCAGTAATTTTCGAGTTATTTAATTGAGTATGAAATATCCCTAGACCGTGTTGATGTGTTTATATTTATATACATGTAGTAAAACGGTTATTTCAATATTAAAAACAGACACTCCAATTTTATTTATATGTATAGATGTATAGACTATTCTTTTATGTTTTCTCTAAAAAAATATTACTACAAACATAATGTATTACCAAGTTTATCAGCGAAAAATCCTATCATATAAATCATTGCCAAATATGCGAGAAAAAAGCGTAGCGCTGCTCTAGCGTTTAATTTGATTAAAAGACACAGGAAAAACATATAAAATATTCCTCCCTGCCCCACCTTATATATTCAGGTGTGTGTTTGACAAACATCACAACATGATTTAGGATTTCAGTAGACACGCGTGCCCAGTCTACCAGTTTATTTAACGAAAAATCAATAATGACATGTCTGACGGTTTCACGCTTATTTATATAAAATGTACAACGTACTTCTTGGTCGGATGTGCCGCATTACATTAATCTCTGTGATGTTACCTGTGAAGCGTAATTTAAATTTAAACACCTTTCTGTACTTTTGTCTCCGTTTGTGGCGACTCTCGTTGCGACTCGATGGCTTGCTCCAATTTCAAGCTTCAACGCGGCTAAATGCGTGGGTACCTTATCACGACGTCTTATGTAACTAAATCTTTAGCTACAGCATTCTGTTTACA
Source organism: Orthosia gracilis (assembly GCA_947562075.1). Classification (NCBI taxonomy): domain Eukaryota; kingdom Metazoa; phylum Arthropoda; class Insecta; order Lepidoptera; family Noctuidae; genus Orthosia; species Orthosia gracilis. The sequence continues at coordinate 42,903,057 of OX387272.1, read as the reverse complement.
CACTTCGAGTATTGAAGTTACATCATCTTTGCTTTTTAGCTTAATTTCAGCTTACACAGTGTTTTCAAAACTATTTTGTGTAAGATACGATTCGGGGAATTTAGTTTTTGAAGCTGTTGCCAGCTATATAAGTTTTTAAGCTGACATGGTCACATTCATTAGAATTAATATTTGTTTCGGGATATTTACCATGTATATTTAGGTTTTGGTTCAGACCTCGGTATTTCGGCACCAAAACCAAAACCTAAATACCTACCTACCCCATACATGGTAAATATCCCGAAACAAATATTAATTCTGTTGCCAGCTGTTTAAAATGGTTTCAAGGAATTTAATTCCAAAATACTTCTAATAATGTTAAACAATATTTCAACCATAATCATCATATAAAAAATACACGTATAATGAGACACGTTGTTGGTTCGTCACGCCACATTTTCCAACCGTGAGCAAAGGGAAAATTGCGAGGGAGGCAGAAAGCTAATTTAAATACACCAGGCAGAGGTAAATTCCTTTTACGCTCAGTATTTCTTGAGGGTTAAAACCTCATCTTGGGGGGATCGTCTCCATCAAACTATGACGTCCGCCTCTAATACAGAGTCAATCGACCACGAGTACAGGATTTCCTCTATACGAATAGAATTATCTGACATCGGTGAACGATATTCAGAGACATCTACAGTCATAAAGTATAAGGTTCGTTCCATAGACGATTGATTTATCTTTTACTAGATCAGAGACTATAGCAGACTACTAAAACTGAAACAATGGATTCCAATTTTATAGATCGTTCGTAGAAAGAGCAAATATAAGGTACCGTACGTATAAAATCCGTATATTGGATTGCAAAAAATCCGTGGCAACGTTGTGGTGAATAATTTGGGACGTCAGACCAGATTAGTATGTGCAAAGCGGTGGAACGGTTTGTTAGCATCTGGATACAGTCCCGGCGCCGTCCGCGTGCCCAGTGCAACAACATCAGATAAAATCAAGCGGGTTTTACACTTCGCAACGAAAATTAAAACGAACTTTGTTATCTCAAGTTTAATCTCGCGTCGTGTTTTTCTCGCCCATTATGATAAATTGGCGTGTAAACAAATAAGTTGACTTTTACTCGTTACGCAAATTAGAAAGCAAAAGTTTAATTAAGGATAATGGAGTTGTTATAGGAATGCTGTTAATGAGTTGTTGGAGTTTATATTCTTCATTACTATGTCCTTGAGTTTTTGCGTTTATTATGTTTAAATTAAGAAACATGTCGGAACTTGTGTCCGACCGAAACCGAAACCGAATTTCGGCAACTTTCTCATTTTTCTGGCCGAAACCGAAACCTTCAAGGCCGAAACAAGGATCTTGTTTTGAGAGAAAAATAAAGAAAACGTTATTTTAATCAGTCAGTTTTTATCTTTAAATCACATAGCTATGCAATCTTCGATTATTTCACTTAATGGTATGATAATCAACATAAAAACCATTTAAGAAAAAAAAATCGCATGAAAATACTCGCTTGGATGGAATTTAACGCGCCGAACTTGACCGATCACAGCACGAGAACCCTCGAATGCAGTTTCGTTTTCGGTCGTAGTTTCGGCGGGTTAGCCGACCGAAACCAAACCAAAACTCGTTTTTTTGCCGAAACTGGACCGAAACTGAAACCGAATTTTCGGTCGGACACTAGTCGGAACTATCACCCAATCAATCGACAGGTCGACAAAAACCTATAATTACCCACAATATACCTAGATCCACTTAATTATTCCTTTCTAGGTCGAGGACTAAGTATTTATCGCACAAGTTAAAGTCTAATAGAGTAGGCAACATTACTTGTTGTCATAGACGCAGGTGTTGCGAACATTATTCTAATGACTAAAGTCAAGCATAACTTTGTGATAGAGTATTTCAGGCTGCGTGTACTTAATCGGTAGAAGTGCTTTGTTTATTTCTAAATGGAAAATGTTATGAGGAGGAAAATTGGCTATAAACAAGTGATTTTCGACCTCCATTAATGTTTAAACTGTTACTATTCGATTCTATCGTTGTTAACAAAATTATCGGATCTCAATTAAACTGTGGAGAACCGAATATTCAGTATACAAGACTTAACCGAGCGCAACGTTTAGGCCAGTCGATCCTGCCATTGAGTTAAGTGGTGGTTATTCTTAGCCCGACGTTGCTGGACCGGTCCAGTCTGAGATTCCAGCACCGGCGTGACGTGACCATAACATTATGTGATCATTGCAATTCGTGATGTGGACCGCAGTCCGCAGCCGTACAATTGGACCGTAATACGATTAAAATGGAGTTTCGGTGTAACGGCAAGCTATGCGTGTCGTTACTTCAAATGATTCTATTAACTGGCTTTGGTTAAAGCGGTTTCAATGTCTGGCTGAAAGTATTTGGTGGTCTAGGTATGATTGTGGTAATAAAAATCAACTGCAACGGTGAATAGCTAAACAACATTTTACAAATATGTAGGTACACTAAAAGCTTAAAAGGTTTACGAACGGTAATGCAATCGAAATTCAATCCACAAAAAAATTTAAACATGATGAGTACGAAAAAAACACGAAACTAGCACTCAGCAACGCAGCAATCAACAATCATTCCTAGTACCAATTTAAATTGACATCACTCACGACTGCGCCGAACAACCGAAGAATAAAGTTGTTAACATCAATTGCAATCGGTTGTATCCTACTTGTCCCTCTTCCTATTTGAACAGATTGACAACCAATCATTTCGTTAACAATTCAAAACATAAAAGCCAGTTCCTGTTATGAAAAACATGGCGTGCAATGAGGATTTCCTTTGGAATGCATACACGCATTTAGGTACAGAAAACAGATAAAGAGTTCCTGGTTTCAATACTACGATGCATTAATATAGACCTTATCCCGACATTTGATGTCTAGGCAAGTCGTTTCTTATACTATGATGAAAGTATCTGGGCAAACGAGCTCTGCTCGGGTGAAAATAGAGAAAACGACATTTTCTAAAAATGAAAACTAGCTAGATCGATTTATCGCTCCCGAAACCTCCTGCATACTAAATTTCATGAAAATCGTTGAAGCCGTTTCCGAGATTCAGATTATATATATGCATATATACAAGAATTGCTCGTTTAAAGGTAGTAGATATCGCGTGTCCATCGCACATTCAAGAACCCCAATATCTGGCGTAATTATCATAAATATATCTCCAAGGAAAGGAAGCACAGATCTTGGTAATTATCTGTATCATGCAGCTCTACCCTCGTAGTTGGTTTAAAATTGCCAGCATGCTTAGCTTCTCCTACAGCTAACTATCGGCCTATCTCTGCCTTTCATCAATATCGGTCACAGGTAGGTAGTGAGGTGTACATGGAAGTGTCTAGGGAGCCTTTGTACTCACTGATTAATCCCGTGCAGCAACGTTATGACGACAAATTGTCAATTATAGGCTACTCAAGCTAAGCTAAAGCAAAACAATACCTACACAAAGCTTCCAAAATAACAACTCAAAATAGGTACCAAAAGCCAAATAATTGAAGAAAACCTAACAACTTGATTCTGGTTCAAATCAGCAATCGAAATTATACGCAGCCGAAGACAGTTTTAGTGATACGTGCAATAAATAAAAGTCGAATAACATCCTCGACTTCTGGTCACAGTAATAAATATAACTAACGACTGTTCCTCCCATATTATCCATTTTCAATACAACTGGGAGGTACAGTAATAATGCCTGTAGACGTAACTCAAATATTATTGGAGCGATGGAGCGATGCCTCTCGGAGAACAATATAGATAGTCAAGCAACTCTTGTGACTATTTATTTACCACGCGGTGCACTACAGGGAATGGTAAGAGGGAAGTGGAAGTAGAGCGCCGCTTTGTTGATGGCATGACCAAGGAGCATGCATTGAGTCATAGACTATAGAGGAAGTGTTCAATAGCACGCATATCACTGTGTAAGTAGCCTGCAATGAGTTCTGAGGTACTCTATGTCAATTTTAGTTACTTGCGTCACCTATATGAATGTTAATTAAAACACCTGTGTTTGAAAACTAGTTTTAGTAACCTCAATCCAATAATAGTTTGCAGTAACCGTAAGCCTTAACCATTCATATTATTACGGCTGTAATTGAAATAGATAATTAATACTCTCTCCCTCAATAATTGCCCGAACACTAACGTTTAGTTGGTCCATTCCAATTCAAAACGTCCATGAATAGTTTCAGATAGCAGTTATTTAGTTGAATCAACAAATTGAGTGCAGGGAATCAACTTTGTGACCGTCGCTTATCACAGAGCGGTATCATTGAACATATGCGATCGTCACCAACGATAATCTGGAATTGTCGGTATAAAGGGCAAGTTTCACTGTATTGGCGTAGGAACGGTTTAATTAAGGGAATGGTGCGGCCAACGGTTGATGTGCACGCTCGCCGTACACAACTTACAAATGGATTAGTCTGAAACACGTTCAATTAACTTATCTGAGGCGATGAACTGCTGTACCGCGTGCGAGCTTCCTTTTGAACATCTGATTTGAGTGTACACTATATTTTGCGGGTTTGTTGGGCTTTTGTGCGGAAACGCTAGCTTACGTTGATTCAACGTAGCACTCGTTATGTGTTTTCACAAATGTAATAGGTACTTTATGTATTTTGTTATGTTTTTTTTCCTAATAGCAAACGAACTTTTACACCAGTAGGGTCCGGCAAATCAATCTGCCACTGTAATATTATCTACTTACCCACTTTAGCAGTTAAATGCACACAGAATTGTAAACAAATTTCATTTCCCAAAGTTCAGACAGTCGTGAAAACCAAATATTAAACTAATACATTCAAGCTGCTTTCAATGCTAATCTTGTATCCGCAGTATTTGGCAAACAACTCGTATCCCGGTATTACGATCGCCCTAATACACACAGATATAATGGCATGCCTTAATGCTCGTTTAATTGGATATGAGCTGTCATTACTTATGTACAATGGCCGCCCGCTTTGAGTTCGACATACAAGGAGATGTATTAATTTCAGTCATATGGTAAGTGGCAGTGTATTAACCCTTCGTTATTTCAATACATATAGGATTAATAAGCTAATTGGGGAATTGTTAGATTCGGGGTACATATGATATTGTTTATTTATAACAATTAAGGCAGGGAAGGTTAACTATTTTTAACCGACTTCCCAAAAAGGAGGAGATTCTATGTTCGACATTATGCATGTTTTTTTTTATGTATGTTCACCGATATCTCCGTCAATTGTGGACCGATTTCGTTTGAAAGAGTATGTTTCGAAATTGGTCTCATTTTAATTTGGTGAAGATCTGATGAAGAACTTCGAAGATATACAACAGAACTCTTCAATTAATAACAGCAAATCTCTCGGGATTGCTGCAATCTCATGTCTGTTTATTGTTTATACCATTTCATAACACAACATCACGCCAGTACGCTCTTAAGAGGTACGCAGATCTCTCATTTTACCGGTTATGTTCATGTTTCATGATATTCGGGTATTCTATTCTGGCGTTATAGGTACTTACCTTACTAAACAACTTGCTTATTAGACAGGTACAACTAAAAAGCGAAAATAAAAAAAAACCTTTTACAATACCGACTTCCAAATAAAAAAACTACAAAGAGAAAAATAACTATTTTTGGAAGTCGGTGTCCATAACGCAATAAATTGGTACCTATCAAAGACACCGACTACCTCAAATAGTTATTTTTCTCTTTGTAGTTTTTATTTGGAAGTCGGTTGTATTTTTTTGTAAAAAGTTTTTTTAATGTACATAATAGAGGTACAATTTGTTCAAATGTACCTGTTATGTTCTCACTGTACAGATCTTCAAAGATTTATTTGCTTACAGCAAAAACATATTTGAGTGTTTGTATCGTCGTTCATAAAAAAAGAAATGAAAGAAAACAATGTGCAAAATTTTCTGATACAAACGACGAAATTCTGCATAAAATTTTCCACAGTATTCAATGAGAGACGAAGATTGTTCTTCTTTTTTTTCAAATTTCTATGTGTTCTGTACAGACCTTTTTTTCAAGTGAAATAAGTATCTACTTACTTTCAGCTAAAAGTTTTACTTAAGCTATAAAACCTGGGACCTCGCTAATTTTTAACGTACGGAATTAGGCGCCGTTTGCCGAGTGCCAAACTCTTAACGTCGTAAACTTCAGCTTATATTTTTTATCTCACTACAAAAGCTAAAAGAATTTTCAAGCATTTTACTTAAGCAAGCCATTTAAAGTTTTCTTGAGGTAGGAGAATATTTTTAGACTGAGTTACGGTATATAATCGAGTCTGGTGATAGTTTTGAATAGGATATGTTTTTATATAGCCACGACTACTTATTCTTTGAAAAATGCTTTTTGTTGCGTTTTTATCTACCTGTCTACCAAAGAAAACCTTTAATAACAGGTTCCTCATACGCGCAATCTGTCTAGTTCGAACACAAGTAAACACAACAAAACCATTAAAATCGTAATTTACGATACCAATAATAAACACACCAGAGATTAACGGTTAACAAAAAAGTCTACACAGCCAGCCATGATGTCACATAACTCATAAGACATTGGCCTCCGAGACCATAAAAAAATATTGAGTCGATTTTTACGATACAATCTAAGGTTGAGTAATCGATCTGTCTGGAAATCACTTAGCCGTCATGAGTCATTAGTCAACCTGCCTAGTCACACATCTACTTCACAGATTTAATGAATTTCGTGACATACAATTTGCTCCGCTTTGGTTTTGGAGTTCCGTACTAATAAAGTGTATTTTTGGGGTATTTTAAACATTTTTTTCTGTGATAAAAATAAACTATTCGATAGTATGAAAAAAAAACTTAAATAAAAGTCCCGCAATGGTACTTCAGCGTCAGTTTCGGGCGCACGGTTGGCGCAGTGGTTGAGCGATTGACTGCTGAGCTGCGTGTCGTAGGTTTGATTCCCGCACGGAACAAATATTTGTATAACCTACAGATTGTTGTTCCGGTTCTGGGTATTTGTGTATGTGACTTTATATGTTTGTAAAAGCAACCACGATACAGGCGAAATTCCTAATGTGGGGAAACGTAATAAATAAAATAAAAAATAAGTTTGTTGCAGAAAGAAAACCATGGGGTTGAAAGAAAAGGAGAAAGAAGAAGAGTTTTAGCGCCAAATATGACGTAATCAAAAAAAAGAAAACTACCGCAGGTATATAGAGCACATATGCGTCACATCCACTTAAAACCGCCAGCGTACAGCATAATTCTGGGATTCGTGTGCCTGACAAAGTCACAGCGCTGATTTTCAACCACAGTCGCAGTTCGACCCAAACACCCCGTACCAATGAAGACCCTAGAAAAGCAGAGGCTCTTTTGAAACTCGAAATAAATTATGATTTCTTTTGCTTACTTGTTATGAGCATGGAAGGACAGTCGCAAAGGCGGCGGCGGTGGCTCTGGCGGCGGGAGCGCGGCGCGTTTGAGCCGGTGTCCTCGCACAAGCGTGTACGCCGCTGGCTGCCAGTGCCTCACGAACGGAGACAACGACACCCCTGGAATAACGACATTGAACATCAGAAAGGTGTTTAAATTAGATAAATTCTGCTGAGTAGTTATCTCTATCGCTTGATGAAATTGACATGGAGAACCATTATAATCTTCCTGCACTTGTCTTGCATTACTCGGGGTTGGACCAACACATTTCTTTAGTCATTCTTCGAGAACAGTGTCATTAATTCCCAATACATTGCATTGCTGTGCAATCAATCCATGTTTTCTTTAACCTTTCCCTCCAATTCCCTGAATGTACCAATTAGGTTAGGTTATAAGTACCCATGTTTGCAAAATAATAAATTATTCTATGAAACAATTATCAATTGCAGCAACCCTAGCGTTTGTACCCGACTGCCGAAGGAGGGTAATGTGTTTATCATTCTATGTATGTATGTTTGTTCCTATATGGCGTTCTAGAGACCAAACGCGTTGGCCTTTTTTGACGATTCTTACGTCAATCGATTCGTCTTAACCCTGCGAGTGTCACATTAAAATGGCTACTTTAAAATTGCGGATTTTAGGCGCCATATAGTGGTGGCCCAAATTTTTTTTCTTCCAAACCCATCGTGTGGGGTATCAAAATAAAGGGTTTTAACAGGTGATTACAAAAATATATAACACTTACCTATATGTTTAAATGTACCTATACCCAATTCTAAAAAAAATAACTAAAAAGTTGTAAATAAAAAATATACATCTGGTGTTGGTCAGCCAGCTCGCGTATGGATATCCTCCGACTGCACAGCATGATTTTCTTCTTGTTTACGTCTTTTAATTCGCTTTTTAAGCAGTCGGGTCTTTTGTTATTTTTAATTATATTTTTTTCTATGAAGAGGTTGGCCGCAACATAATATTTCTCGCTAATGCTTCAGTATCACGGGAATGGCTTGGATTTTGAGAGTAAGAGGGGTCTGAAGCACAGCAAGGAGAGAAGAATTTCATTTGCCAATAAACATAATCACAAAATACAGCCGTCGTGAATTCGAAGAATGCAGAATATTTAGATTGCAAAAGCTCACGTTTGTAGCATACTTTGAACAAATAAATGTATCTACGCATTTCTAGCATAGGTACTTAAACAAATAAATGTAAATCATTCTGGTTGGCCCCAAATTAAATATTTAGAGGTTCTCGCTGCGCAATGACCCGCCACCATGTGTTAACCACATAGGTTGCAGACGGTCAAATATATGTCTAACACAATAAACAGAAAATATGTAGATTTTATTACCAACCCTTTTATGTATTATCTATTTTAAAATACAAAATTCTAGTTATTTATTTAAAAGGTAAGGTCCCTTTGGAAACAATTTCATTTAAACTTATAAACGATTCCAGAATTTTAGACATTTAATTGTTTAAATTGTAAAGCTTTTCCACCGATACATAATAAATTCATTGCCGACATGACAGGTGTAATGTACATTTACATAAAAGTATCGTTAAAACGCAGCCCTATAAAGGATTTTTAATTAAAATTTTCGCAGCAATAGACTTCTGATAAATCATAATGATTGACGGGATTTTAATTGAAAGTATTGTTCTAAATTTTTCATCCATAAGTAAAATGGTTTAGAGAACGAACGAAAATGTGTATTAGGATATTTGCCAACATATTGTCTGTAGTTTCTGATGGATAGGGGTTTGTAATAACCCAATAATAATGCTCTCAAAGACTGTTATATTACAAGATCATCTTAACACAAAACAAATGTAATACTGATTAATCGAAGCGCAAAAATTAATGAAGAGACGTATACAATTTAATAGGATCGCTATCAGATATCTAACGATGCAATTTATCACTTCAAACGGAAATATGAGTCTCGCCACCGACGTAATTGGAAAATCAAGCGCAATATATTTCCTAACCCGGCTTCCCCCGAGAGTTTCCTAGGATTTACACACGTCTAGGATTCAGAAGTTAGCCTAGATTAGCAGCGCCAGGATCGGGACGGGATTTATTGGGGATGTGCGCTAGCTAAACTGCGTATGTCCGACAGATGGTCTGCAACAGTATGGTATTAGAGTTATGAGGTGGGTGTTGGTATATTCAACAAGCCAGTAGCCACTTTTTTGGTTTACGTAACTTAAAGACTTTTAAAAACTTCAACATTCACTCCACGTAGAATCCACGCATTTTGGCAGTTGGTATAAATAGATTGTTACAGATTTTTCCTTTTAAGCGTTAAAACAACGGCGATTTGCAACGCGAAAGTGGTATAATATAAAACTAGACAAGGATATAGAAAGTAGATATATTTAAATAATATGAAGGCAGTCTGAAAATATTGGCAAGTATAATGCACTCGCATGCCAGCAGATTCGTAGTGAATGCAAAGTGTATAATTTTTCGCGCCATTTGCCGATGAGCGTGGGACGTGGGACGTGCACTAGATGGCGCCGGCGCGAACGAACGTGACTCCACCTTTGCTGAAGACCCGGCACTGTAATACAGTATGCCAAACTTCAAACAAGTATGTACAAGTTACCTAATTTCCAAGTCCTTTATTTGTTTCCGAATGAAGTCAGCTAAACCGTTCACAGCCCCAAATAAACAGAAATTCTTTACTGCGATTCAGATGAAAATTTTCAAGTTTCTGAAAATTAGCAGTCTGTGCATACTTCCGGCTCTCAATAGATCCAATAAGATGGGTCTTGGATGTAAATAGAGTTTGAGTTTGTTTAATTCCCAGTCGTCTAGTTCCATTGAAGGTTCTATTCTTCACACTTTTCGATTTCGGGTACGTAAATATCCTTCGGAATTGGAAAGAGGACAGAGCGGGTCATTTCAGACTCACAAACGTCTCTTTTCCTCCATTGACGTTTTTGTGAAGGGAAATTGTTTACTACAGGGCCTTTTTATTTTATTGACAAAGATGGAGGATTGTTTTATATCTAAGAAGACGTACTTTATCGGCTAATAATAAAAGTATGAATCGTGATGATATGACATTCAAACTTCACTCAAAGCATTGTATTCAAAGTTGTTGGACTCATTTGCGGCGTGTAGCAATCAAACGTTACATATTAACTTTCTCTTATCTTTTGTATCTTTGAGCTATTGTCAAGTCAAAATACCAGTGGGCATAGTTAGGTTATAGGAACGCGTTAGCAATGATAAAGCAATATTGTATTAGAACTTCACACATTGACGTGGCGTCAAAGAAAAGATGGCTGTGATTACGGCACCTTTTAATATCTTAATTTCCTCAAATAGTAACGGCTTAACTATTATAAATTGTTCTCAAAAAAGGTCAAGAAATTAATAAACTACATCAAGGGCTTTCAAAACTAAAGTCTACCTGTCAAATACGGATTGCAGATAAACGACATTGATTGAAGAAAATGGAAACATGAAGTAATATCAAACTGTTTCTCACAAACAAAATTCTATCAAGCCTATCACATTTTAGTTAACGAAAATTCATTAAGCATGTCAATCTTCCTTTCCATAAATTCAAGAGAGCAAGCGTACCTACAAAACTTTTGACAACAAATAACCACCATTTAGGGGAAAACTGGGCAATTCCAGTTACCATAGCAAGTTAGCAACCCTGCTTTGCAGTCGCACTTATTTTATCGTGGCATAAATACTGCAAAGCGCTGCAGGTGAAGCCGCGGATGAAACAAGCTCTTTACATTAGGTATGTGAAATGTAAAACATGTTGGTTTATTTTATAGAGATTCAGTTTACATATCCGCGAGGTAATAAATGTTTCATTGAAATATTGCAGAAAACAACCATGTCATACGTACTAATAAAAATATTTGTTTTTCATTTTTTATTAGCGTGCGGTTGGTCGGCCCTTTATATGCGGGCTCCACTTTCAACTATCAAGTATTAATAGGACATGTTCGTATTAACATTAAATTTTACGATGCTTTTTAGCAGTTTGGTAAATACGCTTAATTTGGTGATACAAGACTAAGATATAATTTTAATAATTTAAAATTTACTAACGCGACAGAATTATAAACATAATCAAAGAACCTTCTTACTCATTCATATAATATTAAGCAGCATAGATAGTGATGCTAAGCTTTATTAATTGCGGCCTACGTCGCCGCTGAGACTTCACAAAGAGCACCTCTAGTGAGGCATCTTTTGAAACCTGACTGTGCATCGTTTTGTGGAGAATTAACTTTATTAGAGCTGAATAAAATCAATAGCGTCTCCCTTTGGCGTGGCTTAATGAAGGCCGCTTGAATGCTTATTAGCTTCGCTCAGTTCAAGAAAGGTTTAATGGAAAATCGGATTCTGTGCCGGCAGTCTGCCGTGACGTCTTCCAGATTAGTGCCAGTAATTAATACAAGCTGCGGCCCTCATGTCTCCGGTCTGTCATGGACAGATGAAAAATGCGTCCGTATCAAGTATCAAAGGGTTGACCTGGCAGCAGATGACTTTGTAGCCGGCTTTTGTTGAACAAGCGTTGGTTGTCGAACATTATATTGCTGTAATTTTTCACTTTGATTGTTTAGAACTCCAAACATGTAGAGTATTTTCTTTGACCGTGTTTCGCTTCATTTTGGAACCGTGGTTTCTCGCTGTGAGTACTCTTATGTTGTATATATTTTAAAACAGTTCTATATTATTATCTTAATTGTCTTTTGTTGTATCGGAGAGACACTCACTTTATCATTATAACAATTCGTAACTAGGTACTATAAGGGTCAAAAGTGAAGTCATACTCTACCAAAACAGAAATGGCAATTTTTTTGTAGGCAGCAGAATTTCAACTTGTCGCGGTTAGTAGGAATAATCTATACTTTAATTTCTATACAAAATATTAAATCAGTTGTGGATAGTTTAACTTCTTCTATAAAAACTAGCCATTTGAGTTTTGGGAGAGTATGACTGAAATTTTGACCCTTGACTGTCCCTAAAAAGTTTTGTGGTACATCATAGCTATGACAGAACTACACAAGCAGTGTTGCTGAACTAGAAATATTATTTTTGTATCGACCGCAAACTGTATTACTTCAATATTCAGTGACACAGCCTTCACTCCAGCAAACATCTTAAATTAAATTTATTTTTAATGTCAGGCTTATTCATTTGCGAATTTATCGGTCTGGCGATTCTGTCTCGCATTGATTTGAATAATCTTTATTGAAAAAAGAAGAGGTATTTTTTCAAACGTTGGCAATCATGAATTTAAAGTACCTAAAGCTTTGCTAAAAAATACAAGAGGGTTTCTTTTAAGTTTAGTGTCTGTCGAATCGTAAACGAACTGTCAGTTCAATGGTTTCCAGTTTCAGTAACATAAGAATTTTGTTACCGCAGTGAGCGGTATAAGAGATCTTATTAAGAGTAGCGGTAGTGCATCCCCGGGTTGCTACGGTTAAATGGATTTTCCATTAGATGCTGAGCTTGCCAATAGAAAGAACACGGCGCGAGGCGGAGTTGTGGAGCACTGGTTTTGAATACACTCCGGTACCATATTGAAATTATACCTTAGCATCTGTAGGCTTTTGAAACTGTATTTTATTGAAAAATATATGAAGTATAAAGTCCGTTAACTGGAAATATGAGACTTTTTGCGGCAAACTTAATTGCTTTTCTGAAAGCCATAATAGGTATATTTAAGCAATTAATTTTCTTTCCTTCCTGCTAAAACGAATTTTTAAGTAGAGGTTTTAAATACAGTAGTATTAAATTAAAAATATCAGAGGGATATTTAATTTCAAAACACGATATTTTTAAGTTAATCGATCGAGGCTTACTCGAAGCTTCTGTGAATTACAGAATAAGAAATAAAGTATTAACGATGAAGCGAGACCGAATTTATTACTAATTGAATTACGGTAGCGTTTATGAATATCGTACTTTATATTAATTTTATTCAATCCTCGAATAAGTATGAAAATTATGTTGTAACTTGTAATAATGGTAAACCTTTAATTTATCGGCGTCGGTCGTGATTAGGTTCATTAACAGTTTCACAAACTTCTCTATCTTGGATTTACGAGTATGTGGGTAAGTAATGCTAACTGGTCTTAGGCACGTACAGTAATCCTATTATAATCCTGGGTCTGTTGTATCTATACGCCTGTAACTGTTAATTTATAGCCAGCTAGTACTTTTCTATTAGTGTTTTTAACCACCGACGGAAAAAGAGGGGTGTTATAAGTGTGTATCTGTGTGTTTGTGTATATGTTTATCTTTCTGTGGCATCATAGCTCCTAAACGGATGAACCGATTTTGGTTTATTTTTTTTTGTTTGATAAGTGACGTTATCGGGTGTGTTCTTAGTTATCATCATCATCATCATCATCATTTCAGCCGAAAGACGTCCACTGCTGGACATAGGCCTCCCCCAGGCGTCGTCACATTGACCGATCCCGTGCGTCTCGCATCCAACGCCTTCCCGCAACCTTAACCAGGTCATCGGTCCACCTAGTGGGAGGCCTTCCAACGTATCGTCTTCCGGTTCGCGGTCGCCATTCCAGAACTTTTCGGCCCCATCGGCCATCCGTTCTGCGAGCAATGTGCCCTGCCCACTGCCACTTAAGTTTAGCAATTCTCCGGGCTATGTCGGTAACTTTAGTTCTCCTGCTGATATCATCATTTCTGACGTGATCACGCAAGGAAATTCCGAGCATAGCCCTCTCCATTGCCCTTTGGGTGACTTTAAGCTTTCTGATAAGGCCCATTGTGAGCGACCATGTCTCGGTCCCATAGGTGATCACTGGCAACACACACTGGTCAAAGAATTTTGTCTTGAGACACTGCGGTAAATTGGACGAGAAGATACCACGCAACTTCCCGAACGCCGCCCAGCCGAGTCGGATTCGACGGTTGACCTCTTTCTCGAAGTTGGACCTACCCAACTGGATCGTTTGTCCCAGGTAGACATAATCGTCTACAACTTCGAGAGTCTCCGATCTTGATAGGAGTGGGTGCTACATGGGCGTTCACCATGATCTTGGTTTTGTCCATGTTCATTTTAAGACCCACTCTTTCGGAAGCTTTACTGAGGTCATCGAGCATTTTACTGAGGCTTTCCATGGTCTCAGCCATGACCACTATGTCGTCGGCAAACCGAAGGTGAGTGATGTACTCGCCATTAACGTTGATGCCTAGGCCCCTCCAGTCCAGAACCTTCAATACATCCTCCAGCGCAGCAGTGAACAGTTTCGGAGATATGACGTCTCCCTGTCTCACGCCACGGTGGTTCTTAGTTACGTAAAATGAAAATAGGTTCAGCCGTTCAAAAGTTATGGGCGTTTTATTAGGTATATTAAAAGGGACATCGTCTATGATTAACAGTACCTACCTAAATTCACTATTTATCTACATAAGCAGTGTATGAACAAATTATATGAACTGTAAAAGTAAGTTTGTAATCCCATATATAGGATTGCAAAGTTAATTATGCAATTTACGTATCTAGGAAACGGGACGGTAATTGCGGAATGTTTTAGTTTTTCCTTGCTTTATAGACTAAACGCTTATAGTGTTCAAATTTGGAGTTCGTGAGTCTACTAGAAGTACCTCAGAATTTTAATGATCGGGGAATCAGTGAGTAAGTTAGTAACGAAATTAAGGAATTTTGACTTGCAATAATTCCTAAACTACAAATTCAAATCGAATGTAATTCAGGATTATGCCTACTTATATTAGGTTCTCTAAGTCACTGAAAATCACGCTTTTATCTTTATTGACAACGAAGTTACAGGTATTCGAATATGTCCTGAATGGCTTCGAGAAAAGGATGGTACGGCTGTGCCTTTGTATGCTCGACTTGTTGGAGGCACTGCCGTACCACCAGATACCAACACTCTAATAAAAGAAACACATTTCCATACAAAAATTCTATCTCAAGTGTAATATTCTGATGCTCCGTGGTCCGTGATATATCGCGTGAAGGCGGCTCGATGAACCTCGTATGTGAACTATTGCCTGCCCCTTATCTTATCAGCGCTATTTCCTTTCTGTATTTCCCTTCACGTTTAGCTTTTCAACTTATTGTTTATTACGTACGTAGATTTCCTCAGAAAAGAAAATCTAGAAAAGTTATTATATCGCAGATGTTTTCTTTGTAGCATTTTTGTTCAAAGGCTTATATTTTTGGGCTTCCTTTGTTATTGTAAGGATTCAAAGCTTTATTTTTAATAATTAAAGTTTCTTTAACCAGAAAATATCATCGCCATCTGCTTATGCTTTTCCCAATAGGTTAGTTGACAAAAAATATCTAGTCAAGAAATATTTATTCCGTCAGTTAAATAACCTAAAAATATTGGACACGTACTTTTTTTTTTGTTACGTAAAAAATAATTACGACGATACAGTGCGTTGAAATGTCGTGTGACGTCACGGTGTGCTACACTTTATACTGACAAAGTGACGTCACAAGCCTTATCGCGCTTTATCTTTGTAATTTTTTATTTATTTGATAAATCTAAAAATACGGGTCCAATATTATTTGATAACCTCATTGACGCAGTAAATAGAATTATCATTTTTCTACCATCCCTATTATGATTCAGTCAAACCGCATCCAACTCTAAAACCAGTATTTTACATAGAGTGACTGCCTGTCTGACCGTCACTACCCTTAGTGAATATTACCTATTACATTTTATTTAAGATTTTGTTCTTCTTTTTAATATAACGTTGTCCCTCACTAGGCATTTCTCCTGTATCGTGGGTGCCTTTACAAACAGACAAACTCACAAACACTTAGGACCGCAGCCGGCACAACTATCTGCAGGTCATACAAACATTTGATCCGTGCGGGAATCGAACCCGCGACACGCAGCGCAGCAGTCAATCGATCAACCACTTCGCCAACCGTGTGCCCTAAAATTTTACTTTCATTTTGTGCTACTTAAAATAAAAACAAAGAATAGACTTCATTTTACGCGTCCCTAGAAACCAGACATAAAAAATAGTCCTCTTATAAATTGCTTCTCATCTAATTTGTGTGTAGGCTCCTAACGCAAATTATTGTCGACATCGCCTCCTTTAAGGGAAGGGTTGACTAACCTGCCTGTCGACGGCCGGGTGAGCAACCCACGGCCCACGCACTGCTGTGATCGTTAACCTATCAGCTACACGTGCCTCTCATGATGTTAAGACGCAATTAGTGTTGGTAATGTGTGGGTATAGCGGGCCACGTTCGACCATTGTGTGTTGAATACGAAGTGGCAGATCGTGTATC
Source organism: Orthosia gracilis (assembly GCA_947562075.1). NCBI lineage: Eukaryota > Metazoa > Arthropoda > Insecta > Lepidoptera > Noctuidae > Orthosia > Orthosia gracilis. The sequence continues at coordinate 42,886,340 of OX387272.1, read as the reverse complement.
ATCTGACTGTTTTGCCCAGTGGTAACCGACGCGACTTACAAGTAGTAGGTCGTGCGTTCGAACCCAGGCAGGCGCTTTACTTTATGTAAATTATTTCATTACCACTGCTCTCAAAACAGTGAAGGAAAACATCGTGAGGAAACCGCCATGTCCTAGAGTCAAATATTGGAAGAAATGCGACATCCACAAACCCGCACTGGGCCCGCTTTGTAGTTTACGGTCCATTCCCTCACACAGAGAGGCATGTGTCCCAGCAGTGGGAACATTAAAAAAATAATTATGAAATTGATATAGTTTTCAATTCAAACCCTTTAACTATTGTAAGTAATTTCCTCCAATCGACACAATCATATTAACATTTATAGCTTGCTATTTATTGTCATCAGCGGAGGGGTGCTTTTTGTCATACTCAATACGAATACGAATTACAGAAAATTTTCAGGGACAAAATTAGCAAATTATTCTTTTCTTTTGTTTTATGAACGGTAGATATTCTGCCCGGTATGTTTGGTATTTTCCAAAAACATTAAGAGAAACGAAATACTCTAAAAATGCGGAACTCAATAACAGGTATGTAGAAATAGTAGAATTTCCGAGGAAAAACTTACGCAGTAAGAATAATTGAGTATCACCTCCTTAGCTACTTATACCGTTACCCGTAGAATCGGGCTACGAGTTTCAAATTTCCCGAATGGCTTTTCGAATTCGGTAGTTAACTGGCGCATTCCTACGTCCTGTGCGGCGTTACAGATAAGCGAAGAAATAGCGATCGACGTGTTTCTAATACTTCTAAAGGAAGGAAAATGTTATGAGCATTATTCGGTTTATTGAAGACTTTCCAAGCTCTTTTTGCAGAACATGGAAAGTCTTCTTAGAACAATAAGGTAGATAGAAATTAGTAATATATTATCTGGGTGTCATTCTGAATTTCGACTGTTACCTCCTTTTACACCTTTTTAGGGTTCCGTAACTCAAAAGGTAAAAAAGGAACCCATATAAGATCACTTTCTTGCCCGTCTGTCTGTCTGTCTGTGTGTCACCACCGATTTTCTCAGGAACGGGTGGACCTAGCAAGTTGAACTTTATACCAGGTACTGAGGTCTATAGTCCCTATAAGGTGTATAAAAATCAAGGTCCTGAGTCAACACAATAAAAAAATATAGGCAAATTTAAGTAAGATCTTCTTCTTCTTCCTGCCCTTGTCCCATGTTACTTGTGGTCGGCGCAACACGTTTTCTTCTTCCATACCATCCTGTCCCCCGTCACGCTATCACTGACTCCCTTTTCTTTCATATCACTCCTCACACAGTCCATCCATCTTTTCTTTGGCCGTCCCCTCCCTCTCCATCCATCCACATTTATATTCATAACTCTTTTAGTAACATGCGTTTCATCCCTCCTCATCATATGACCATACCAGGACAAACGGTTTCCTTTCAACTTTTCTGTCACTGGCGCCACTTTCAAACTTCCTCTAATATACTCATTTCTCACTTTATCCATTCTCGTCACTCCACACATCCATCTCAACATTCTCATCTCTGCTACATGCAATCTCTTTACATCCATCTTTTTCACAGCCCAACATTCTGATCCATACAGTACGACAGGTCTAATCACGGACTTGTAGATTTTCCCCTTTAACTTTAGGGGCATCCGTGGGTCGCAAGTTGTTCCAGTGACCTGTCGCCATTTCATCCATCCCGAGTTGATCCGGTGCGTTACGTCTCGGTCTATTTCGCCATCCCCTTGGATAAGCGACCCTAGGTACCGGAAGTCGGAGCACATCGGTATTTGTGTTCCAGCGAGGGCTAGAGGCACGGAACTGGAGAGACCGCCAAAATCGCAGAACAAGTATTCGGTTTTAGATCTGCTCAATTTCAAGCCAACACTCTCCAGTCTGTGCCACCACATCTCCACTCTACTCTGGACCTCTAGGCCACTCTCGGCAACCAGCACAATGTCATCGGCAAACAGCATACACCAGGGTGCCTCTTCCTGTATGACCGATATTTAAGTAAGATCTTACAGCACAAATCAAGGAAAAATTCCAAAAATATTAAAAAAAATGAAAATTAAGGTAAATTTTGGTACTTACAAGTTTTCGCGAAAATCCAAATTATCCCATATGTTCAAAACTTAGCCACCAATAAAAATGATACCAATTTTATTATGGCGGTATAATGGGTAGGTATGGAACCCTCGGCGCACGAGTTCGACTCGAACTTGATCGGTTTTTATTTTTTAATATACATACTTTATTACAATAAAAATATTAAATATTTCTATAAAATTTTGCAGAAATCGACAACGAGAATTAACTTTTTGTTAATTATTGTCACTTACATGTATACATATAATAACTTATACTTTAAACACCAGTTCATGAACATTTTCCTATAAACCAACTCGTATCAACATACTGTTTTGTGCAACCATGAATACTTCGAAAACTTAGCTGCACAGACAGATTACTCCTCGTACACCTGTATGCAGTAGTTTGTCACTTGTTGACCGCCTCTAAACCTGATAGCTCGAATAGCTTCAACATTCGCCATTCAATTGCTGCTTGCAAAATGTTCAAGACCCCTGGCAGAGTTTCGAATAGCTCCGAATGGTCGGTGCATCGCTTTTTATTAACCACTCGTACTGAGCTTAATCCAATTAAAGTTCCGAGTTCGGCCGTCAGTACGACGTTCAACTGTTTCATTAAAACTGTATTTCATAGGAGTGGATCTACTTAATTATTCTGCTTGTATCTGCACACACCAGATATATACCAAAAAACATAATCAACGTTATAATATTCTTTATATATTTATCTTGTAAATAGTCGTTAGTATTTCCTAGCCTTTGTATAATCAAGATTCTGGGAATTTCAGAAGACCTTTCATATTTCAAAGGTTCCCTATCCATTTGCATAAAATTTTAAGACCTAATATATCTTAGCATAATTTTGTTTGGCATAATTATATTTTCGCATAATATAATTACGGATAACAGCTTACGCATAATTTTTTTAAGCATAATTTCTTTAACCATAATAATGATTAAGCATAATATTCTAAAGCATAAATTTATTAAGCATAAAGTTCTAAAGCATAACTTTTTTAAGCATAATATCCTAAAGCATAAATTTATTTACACATACAGCATGCAAGCAAGCATGCAAGCAATCATGCAGCAAACAAGCAAGCATGCAGCATGCAAGCAAGCATGCAGCATGCAAGCAAGCATGCAGCATTCAAGCGAGCAGGCAACATGCAGCAGGCAGGGTTTCGATCTCGGCTCCGGCGCTGCGGGCTTCCGGCGGCCCCACGCGTGCTAATCGTCGCAGACGGCTTTCGCTCACCACCGCAGCTTCGCCTTGTTGGCCGGCTTCGCCGGCCAGCCTCAGCCGCGGCGCGTCGCTCGCAGCCACCTGCTCCTCAGCCCGTGGGCCGCCTCGCCCCTACGCGCCTACGCAATTTTAAATTACACTCTAGGGGTAGGACAAACAAGACTACGTAGAGTCGGTTTTGCAGCAATTCGGTTCTGTCATTAACTTTTGTTGCACATCATATTAAATTTTTAACCAACAATATTATTTAATTGGTACAGAAACTATAGCAAATTGGTTTGATCGGAATTATGTATGGGGCACTACAAGTTCACCACCACCATTTCCACCCAAAGTCTGGAGTACGTATCTACTAGAAAAGGAAAATAGACCTAGGACACAAAATCATGCAGAGGCATGGCACAATTGAATTGCACTGTGGGAAAACACCATCCTGGATTTTATTTTTTGGCAAAAAAGATCGTTCAAGACATAAAACATCAAACCATTGAAATAGATAAACTGGATGTCGGAACATCACTTATACCAAAAAAAAATAAAAATACACGGACAAAACTAAAAGAATTGAAAAAATTATTAGTAAAAAGATGAGTATACTTCTAAACTAGCATATTTACAAGCAATTGCTAAAAATATACTCCTAAAATAAATAATTATACATAATTAAGGACCTCTGTTTCAATCAGTTAACTTCTATCTGAGGAATAACCGCCATATTTATTTCTCATAATAGAAGTTAACTGATTGACATATATTTTTATACAAAAACTGTCAAAACATCTAATATATTCTGCAGATAAAAGTTATCTCGCGATTGAAAAATCGTTTAAGTTACATAATGTTATGTATAATAAATCATTTGCATCAAAATTGTTTTTGTTATTTATATTAATTGTATGCCTAAATATTATTATGCTATCATTAGGCCTACTAACGTTATGCTAATAGTCATTAGGCCTACTAACGTTATGCGAATCAAATTTATGCAAAAACAAATTAGTCTTTAAGTTGATTATGCCAACATAAAATGTATGCCTAAAAAAATTATGCCGAAGTATTATTATGCCAAAACAAAATGTGCCAAAATCGTTATGCCGAAGTATATTAGGATAAAGAACATTAGGCGAAAAGAAGGGATCCCTATTTCAAACAATTAAACATAAACGTGGTTAGAACTTTTGATTAACCCTACATACGATACCAGAATACAGTAATCCTAGACAGGTTTAAATGTTAAACTGCGGACCCGCGATATATGAGTACTTGGCAATAGTTGGTAGAGCTACTTGAAAATTATCTAGTAGCTCACAATTAAATAAAATAGAATGCAAATGCGAATAATTTTAATTGGCTACGAGCTTGCTAACGTTGCAAAATACGATGCAAAACTAAGGAGGATTGTAATTGAAACAATATTTCGTTAAATAAGCAATTAACGTTTCTACCATTGCCCTATTCATGTTATACAATAGACAATGGGTGCATAAATTACTCAAACATTTTTAACCGACTTACCAAAAAAGAGGAGGTTCTATGTTCGACTTCATGTTTGTTTTTTTTTTTAAATTCACCGAGATCTCCGTCAATTGTGGTCCAATTTCGAAACTTCTTTTTTTGTTTGAAATTGGTCCCATTTTAATTTAATGAAGATCTGATGAAGAACTTCGAAGATATAAGACAGAACTCTTAATTTATAACGGCAAATTTCTCGGGATTGTTGCAATCGCATGCCTGTTTATTGATTATACCATTTCATAACATAACATCACGCCATTACGATCTTAAGGGGTACGCAGATCTCTCATTTCAAAAGTTATGTTCAAGTCAGAGTTCAAAGTCAAATATATTTATTCAACTGGGCCAAATAGCGGCACTTTTGAACGTCAATGAATTAAAATTAACAAATCATAAAATAAAAATTGATTCTACCGTGCATTCGGAAAGGAGCTTGTTATGGAGAAGAACGCACAAGAAACTCCATACTTACTCTTTAAAAAAAAAAAGTGTTTTACAATATTTACATAAGTACCTACATTAATAAATTCATATATGTGAGGACGATGCACCCAGAATAGCACTATACACTATACTACGTACAGGTATAAAGTATTAAAAGCATTAACAGGTAAATTTATTAATTTGATAAATAGGAACATGGTTCTCACATACTTACAAATATTGCAAACATAGGTAAAATACCTAATTCAACACCTACGGAACAGTGTGTGAGTCAAATTCTTAAAAAAAAAAGCAATAACTATGAATAGGAATATAAATTAACAAATTTGATTTTGTCCACGCCAAAGATTGCCCTATGGAGCAGGACCAGCATGTCCAGCATGTCAAGTTTTATGATATTCGGGTTATCTATTCTGGCGTCAAGGTAACTTACTAAACAACTTGCCTATTAGGTAGGTACAACTAAAAAGTGACAAATAAAAATCTTTTTTACAAAAAAGTACTGCCGACTTCGAAATAACTATTTTTGGAAATCGGTGTCTTTCGAAGGTACCATTTTTTTTGCGTTATGGACACCGACTTCCAAAAATAAAGTTATTTTTCACTTTGTAGTTTTCTTATTTGGAAGTCGGCAGTACTTTTTTGTAAAAAAAAGATTTTTCTAGCAGTACAAAGGTATGTTAAAGATGTCGTTCCCCTTGAAATAAACCCTAGTATCCACTTACAGGGAGACATGTACGTAAGTAAAGCATAGTGGGATTGATTATTTATAAATTCGACCCATGCAGTGTCGGTCCCTTCGGGGAGAGTGACATAAACATCTGTTGTTTATTCATCGTGTCCTCCGAATATCGCTACACTTCTCCTTCTCCGTTACGTGTCTATTTTTGTTTGTAAAACGTGTCTTTCTAGAGCCTCTCGTACTCGGAGATAAAACAAGATGAAAGCAATCACTTGAGTTTAATACAAACGTCCTTGTATACATGCATGTTTTAACAGTAAAACCTACAAAATCCCGAATTCTGAGTGGGGCTTAGTACAAATCTTGAATTTTAATCATTAAATAGGATCTCATTGAGTCTTGTGAATATATTTTGCTTCCAAGATATATTTTTAGTAACGGGTACTCTTTCTAGGAATCCTCACAGACAGTTCAGCAAACATTATATGTAAGTTATGCAACTATTTCCACCTCTTTCAACCTTTTGAAAACTATGGCTATGGCCGCTATCCGAATATGGCAATGATCGAAACGGAGGACCCAACTGGCATTCTATTGCAGGTTGAGTGGGAGCAGGTAATCAAGTGTCATTCATTGATCGAGATGAATGCTCGGCACTTGCTGTATCCTCGTCGAACTCCACCCTGTAGGTACTTGGGGTTGAATATGTAACGTGTGGGACCAGGTACATATACTCACATGACTGAGACATGTGGCATTTGGTAAATAGGTACATGTATCGTAGTTGTGAAGGCATAATACATGGACTACTCTTGAACGTGTTGGTCTCTTTACGATGCAAGTGCGCCTTCAGGGTGGCAAGCCATTCATAAATATTATGTTGTACCTAAGTACTATCTCAGGTAGGATCTCTACAAATTGTGAGGAAGTCAAAGTCAAATATTGTCGAAATTCCGAAACAAGACGGATTTGTAGCGTACTCTAAAAAACGGGTCAAGTAGGTCGAGACTTTAGAACAAAATGTCTGGGAAAATGAAAGACTAAAAGATGCTTCCAGCATTAAGGCTTAGTGCAAACCACTTAAGTAGAAAACAGTAATTGTTGGGAAAATAAACGGGAGTTTAGCAACTTTGTTAAAGCTAAAATAAACCAGTTTGTTATTATTAATTAAATGTTCCTTCCTGATTAAAGTTTCCGGTACAAGGGTAAATATACACGTCAACTCAGTAAACACAACTCGAGTTTGGCAGAATTCAAAACTCATCGCGACGTGAAATTCTATATTGTTTACTTTGAGGGTTATTTTTCTTTTATGTTTGTGTGATCGACCATTTCCATTGTACCGTAAAAAAAGAAATAGGTGGTGGCATACTTGCCACAGTTGCCACATGAAGCCTCGAGTCTGAGATATTAACAAGTGAGTGCTCATATAGTGCAGTTCTGTGTTCGCAGACAGAGTTAAGCACTGCCTCTAGGCTCCGTGTGATGCATTAATTTGGAACAGTATAAACAGAATTACTCATAGACTCAAACACACTCCAGTGAATATTTTCTACACTAGCTGTTCCCGTCAACTGCCTACCCTACCCTACTTACTTAGAGACTTACTTACCTACCCGACTTACTTATCTACCTACCTACCTTACTTACCTATCTGCCTACCTACTCTACTTAAGTTACTATCTACCCTACCATTTTTTTTTCTAGGGTCATTCTTTCGCGGAGAATTTTAACACCGCCATTCAGAAAATGAAGTCAAATGCACAACGACATCTATCGAAAATGGTAACTCCATATTATCTTTATTTGTCCGTGAGTTGTGATGTTTTACTTCTTGAACACTTGAAATTCATCTTACTTTTGATAGAGTGAAACGATTTCGATAAAGCTAAGTAATACTTCAAGTTTTGGCTTCGTACATTTTACGTGATGCTTGCACAACTAAACAAATTCCAAAAATGCGGGAAATGGGTTCTTTTGGTTATCCTTTAACATGGTTATTTTTTTTTTTTTATCAATACAAAAAAAGATTCAATACATAAGTGTACAAAAACGACTTTTCTACAGATTTAACATATGTATTGATGATATATTATGTATGTGCAGGCTCACTTTGTTGATGCCCAAACTCCTGACGACAAAACAAAATAAACTAACGATCGAGTCAATACTACTGATGTAATAATAGCGAGAGGAAAATAGTTGAAATACCCGCCAACATATCAAATTCCACCTGCAAACTTATCCGAACAAGGTGCTAAAATGAAAATGGATCATAAAATTATTCACGAAAATAAAAACATGAGACGAAAAAGCTATAAAACAAAGCCTCGCGTTGACATATTGCAGAGCACGCTTACATTGTTAAGTCAAAATAAAAAGATATAAACATGTATAAAAGCGCAAAGATAAGGAACGTTATTTATTTTGTGAAACAATTTGGGACACCGTCAGACTCGCTGTAAACACCGAGACACCATTTGAACAGGAAAATTCCGAACTCGTATTTATTATGTTCGAGTATTTTAATTTGAAATTTAAATATTTCAGGAGAACTCATACAGCTTGATGGCTGCAACTTTAATTAAGTACATGTCACTCTATGAAGCTCATTTAAAATGTACGAATTCCGAGCTCGATTTGCTATATTAGCAGAGTATTTAATTCATACATAAGCGTGTTGCATTTGTATTTGTGTTGATAGGACCTGTTTCATGTTCGTTCCTTTGATTGGGCAATCAGATAGTTGATTCAAAGAAATGCTTCCGCAAAACTGTGAACAAACGAGACGACCTTCGTCACGGCATCATGAACATCTGCTAATATAAACACATCAATGACTCATTTATGCCATCTCAGGTGCGTTCCGAATACCAAATACCGAATACATTACTCGAAATGCGTGTCCGAATTGTGGAGACTATAGGAAACTAGGTCATCGTGCAATTGGACGTTAATAGAATTCGCTAGATTAGGTTTGACAGGTAAACCACAAGCTTTTGGCAGGTTGTCGGTAAATTGACTACTCAGGACGCCAGCAAGGTGGTAACTTTATTATGAAAGTGTCTGCTTTTGCATGAGAACACTTTTATGAAACACTTAATAATATAAGGATCCTTTGTGTATGTCATGAGCCACCCAGGACTACAAAAGTACTGAAGCTTTCTCTAAAAATCGCCATATCTAGGATACACACGAAAGGATCGAAACCTTTAAAGCTCATACGTAATTTCAAATGATCCTAATACTAAATGAAACTTTCGTTTTCCAAAACCACTAGAAAAATGTTTATTAGTAGATTCCTTAGAAATCCAGTTGATTGTTTCCAGCAGCCGGCGATCCTCTTCAATAAGCGAGGAGGGATAGGCGCCGACCTTTCTTCAGCGCAGACTTCACAGATTAGTATTCCCGCCTCGTAGCTACACGCAACTGGCGTCAACTACTGAATGAAATGCGACTCTGCTACGTTTCTTATTTACAAACTTTAAAAGCCTCCAGCCAAGCGAATAAAGCTCTTTGTCCGTTGAAATAAAGTGTGCGTTAACTGTAAATTATGTTGTCGGCTGATGTGATCAGCGTCGTCATTCACAACATTCACGCACTACATGTTATGTGTGCAGCTCACTGGGTTATAAGGTCGAGTTATATAAATGTAACGAATTTTGTAAATACACGTAAAAAATACTAACAAGTACGTTCATTACGGCTGGGGAAACGAAACGTAATTTCTTTCAATTTGTACACGTTGCTAATTGTTGTGCCGGAGGCAATTTTACAATGTACTGCGATCCTCTTTTGTCCTCCTTCTAAAATATTAAACAGAAATATATTTGAATGTATTTCAGTCACCGAATCTGATTTAGAAGAGTCAAGATACTAAGATTCACTCATGGTTCAGAAACTTCAGAAACGATTGTTGAAACTCATGACCCTAACCATGGACCATAGCAAGCCGAAGGTAACATGGTGTCATCCATAATCCAAGACTATAATCAGTGGCACCTTCACCAAGGTTGTGTAAAAGCGGAAGAAGTGCAACCTTCGCGCGCGTGCATTACTGTGTGACGAGGTAACTCGTGTGGTGCACGAAAATGTTACGTTTGCCATTCCGAATTACGGTAATACGGGCTTCATAAGTACGTATGATGAACTTGAATCTTGAAAAATAACAGAAATCCAACATGTTTTCAAGTTGAAGATGAAATAGGTAGTGGATGTTATTTAAGCCTTGAATTTTATTGGAAAATTATAGAGGTTTGATGAGAAAATTTAAAAGATTACATCCTAAGGCAATTAACTTGTAATTTTTTGAGTCAATCGCTTTGAATTGAAATAAAGACGATTTATTTTATCGGCTGATGGAAATTAATAATGTATTCATGTAAAGATATGGGTTTGAGACCTTCGAATGGCCTGGGCATTAACTAATAAACTCTGATGCTATTCAACCTTCATCACCGTCAAGTATTTTCCTGTTTCAGATATCTCTTTACTTTATTTAAATCAAACGCTCCGATAATAAGAAGCCTCCTCCTTTGGATCATCTCCAAATAGCTCGGCCTTGTAACACAACCGGTCGAGGTCGCTATTGTGTCCAGATCTCCAAAACATTGTACTCGACTATCTTATGGGATCCCCGTTTTCGTTCCAACTCATGGGAAATATAACAAGTGTGAAGAGGACAGCGATGAGCCAGAAAACGCCTTTAAAGTAGTGAATCGGTCGCCTTTATGATTGTGAGCTTGCCAACACATATTGTGCCAGATATTTCAGAAATACGTGTAAAAGCGAGATCAATTTCTTCGCACGAGTTTGTATTATTTTTAACAATAAACATTGGTTTTTCAATGATAGCAATATCTGATGTTTATCTAAACAATATACAATTGAATTTCAGCGCTGAATATTCAACTCTTTTTAGGTTCATTCAATAGAATAATAATCCAGTTTGTATTCATATTGTTCGCACAACATTCCCGATACTCCCGATAATGATCGTTGTAATCACTTTCTGTTGAACATGGCGGCTTGATAAATGAGAATCGTAAGCTAACAACAACACCCTTCAATTACTTAGCTCTAGCTAGACTACTCCAGAGATCAAAACATTGGTAATGTTGCCGGCAAATGCTGAATCACTATCTCGTTTGGGATTGCATTCGTTATCATATTAATAAGAAGAACATAATTAATTAATGGTCGAACGATACGAGGCAACTTCGGTAATTGGGAACAGTTGTATTCGACGGGTCTTTGATTTCTTTCTGTGCGTATTGTGAAGGGGAGAATGGGGGAAACACGGCGCGACCTTGCGGCGCCGCCTCGCCTGCTTATTTATGTTACGGTAGGAATTAAGGATTGTGTAGGGAAGGCTGTATTTCTTTAACATGCACCTACATGCTGCTAGAATTACAAAGATATAATTTGAAAAAAATACTTTTTACAAAAACATACTACCGACTTCCAAATAAAAAAACTACAAAGTGAAAAATAACTTTATTTTCGGAAGTCGGTGTCTTCCATAGGTACCAATTTATTGCGTTATGGACACCGACTTCCAAAAATAGTTATTTTTCTCTTTGTAGTTTTTTTATTTGGAAGTCGGTAGTATTTTTTTGTAAAAGGTTTTTTTTTTATTTTCGCTTTTTAGTTGTACCTGTCTAATAAGCAAGTTGTTTAGTAAGGTACCTATAACGCCAGAATAGAATACCCGAATATCATGAAACATGAATATAACCGGTGAAATGAGAGATCTGCGTATCCCTTAAGCGCGTACTGGGGTGATGTTATGTTATGAAATGGTATAAACAATAAACAGACATGCGATTGCAGCAATCCCGAGAGATGTGGCGTTATTTATTGAAGAGTTCTGTCGTATATCTTCGAAATTCTACATCAGATCTTCACCAAATTAAAATAGGACCAATTTTGGAACATACTCTTTAATACCAAAAAAGAATTTTTAAAATCGGTCCGCAATTGACGGAGATATCGGTGAAAATACATTAAAAAATAACTTACATAATGTCGAACATAGAACCGCCTCCTTTTTGGAAAGTCGGTTAAAAATTGTCTGGTAGAAGTGGTTGCGTTTGGAGTAGTCTTATATCCAGCAGTGAATGTCTTTCGGTGATGATTTTTGACCGACGATATAATAATGTAGGAGTAAATATTTACCAGAAAGATAGTTGATAACCGCACCAGTCGATTGCCTAAAGATTGATTTTACAGTCAATTCGGATACAATCATTGACGATAGTGTATTTTAGTGGGCTGTGTTTTTTAAAGCGCTCACACTATTTTTTATCGCCACTGCTATCGAGTTCAGTGGAATTGGCAATTGGTATGAGGATGTATGACACTGAACACGTTTCAGTTTAGCAGCAGTTTTCATAAAAAAACATAACGCGGAATACTTTATATGCTTACATAATATTTGCAATATTCTCGCACATACTGATAACGTGATAAATTTCTAGCAACAGCTGCAAAATTCATGCATACTTCAAAGAAAGCTACCGTGGTTTATAATCTCAAAACCAATCCCCTTCCTTGTTTTGAAAAGAGCGTCGCAGCAAAGCTTTCGGAGTTTATCTAGATAATTCTGAGTAACACTACATGACGGCATCGGCTTCACTGTCGCTTTCATGCAGCATTCGACGAGCTATTCTTGAGCTCGGAACTACGAGCTACGCTGCGTCTCAAGGCTGTGTTGAGCTTTTACAGAAGAACTACGCTACGTTCCTAGGTTATGGTACAGTGTATCTACGAGTGACGAGGGTACATTTTACGACAGATGGGGGACGAAGACATTTATTGTTGAGAAATTTTGACGGTATTGTCAAAACACGGACACCCAACGCCAAGAAATATAATTTGGTTCAAATAAATTGCACTAGATGGCGTGATAAGCTTCGATTTGTTATTGAGTTTAGTGAAATATTAAGATCTATCTAATCTAGGGACGGTCATAAAAATAAAATATCGTCTTGTTTAATTAATTCTCCTAAACACAAAATTAAGGAATATTGGGCTCTTAATTCACATTTCCAATATTATTTGAATGGAACATTTAAAATTGATTCCAATAGATGGCGAGGTTTTAAATTTCTGAGGCATCCACTCGATTTTTAAATTTGTTTTGTAACATATTTTGGTACAAAGAAACTGTAAAAACGTGCAAAAAAACTGAATAAGACGAAAAACGCTAGTTACGTCTGTATGGTGTCATTGTATGGGATGAGGCATCTGTATGCTAGTATTAGATTATCTGTGGACAAAATGAAATCAATCTGCCTAGCTTATTCGCAACTATGTTGTCGTCGGCTTTCAGTCCAACCGGGTGCAGCTGTAAACCAGTATTTTATTTGGAGTTACTGCCTATCTGTCAAACAGAATCCAGTACAGAACAACTATTTTGTTAATGTGCAATTAATGGAGACCTGACGCTCTCTATCAACTTAGCATATACTTCCAAGTTGATTGAGAGCGGCAAGTACAAAGGTCAACTGATAGAAATCCGACGACTGACGAAACACGAAGTTTGCCGAGGGACATTAAGAAAATAGTTGTAATGTATGTGGGTAATAACGACACCTCTTGGTAAGACTGGTCAGATTCTCTAGCTTCTGAATATCCGTAACGACTGTCAAAGACAACGGCTCAAGGCGCTTGCCGGGGCATGGAGGGGTCTCGGTATGAAATGGATGATCCACCCTCCACAGACAGACTGACCTCGGCAAGCGTTACCATACAAACGTAGTAAGGCGTTAACTCCAGTGTTTGACGGTGTACGATCAAAATAAAAAATGATATCAATTTGCCTCATCATTATCTAGCCCTGTACGGAAACGAAAAAGTTAAAAAACATATTTGAAAGATATAAGCTCCATATTTCAACAATAATTTTAATGCATCTTTGGGCGGAAATAAATACCATACAGGGATAGATTAGTAGTTCGCAAAATGCGAATATTGTTATTTTGGACAGATACATTCATTAGTTTTTTCGTGATATCCATATTCCCAAGTTAGGAGTGAGTATTCATACGCGCTCTAGCTCCTTACTGATCATCAAAGCGTTTATCCCTTTCGCACGTGTTGTCGGATAAGATAGCATGCATTTTAACCCCACCCACAAAATAGTTCGTGCCGCCGACTACTGCACCTTTAACTTTAATGTTCGACCGAGCAGATTATACTACTGAGCCACGAACTTCTCTTATTGTAAGTCCCATGTCCGTGTTCCGAAGGGAAACCTGCAAAAATCGATTTGTAAGGATGCCTCCACCTGATCCGTACGTTCCTAGGCTGTGGTGGTATGTAGGTGTGAAGGCTAGAGTGCCTAAGCGCCGCCTACCTAAGTATATCACGTCTAGTTAGATTACACTGATCAGGGAAGCTAACGTTGGGTTATTTATTGGTTAGCACCACACCGCAGCGCACCTGCGATCCGCGTGGGAAATTCTGATAGAAAATGTTTTACTTCCCTGCCTGGCGCTCGTGATAAACTTGTATTTTAGTGAGCTGGGTTTGTGGCTTGTTATGTGAAGTAAATTGATAAAATTATGTTGTTCAATATTATTTATATTATGGGCTAGCCAAAATATGTTTCCTAGGATGGAGAATTTAATGTATGCGATTTGCGAATCTAAGGAAAAACGTAGGAAAACTAAGAATACGAATTGCCAATAAACTTATTGCCGTAACCTCAATAAGCTTATTGGCCTAACAAGTTTTATGATGTGAAAATATCGCAATAATGCAGATAATAGTACTATTCTCAATCACTTTTCCATATCGCCAAGTTCCTGTAATGCAATATCTCGGAATAATATTTCCGGGTCCAGATATTACATCAAAACCTTGCCATCGTACAGTGAAATTACTTCGGTACTTATTGATTCCATACCTTCTGTCTGAAAGACGTTAATGTTGAGCTGTGAATTGCGGTTGTAAATGATTATAATAATTTACATTACGATAGCGGTAAACTTTACAGCTGAAAGCTTATTTTTATAATAGATGAAACCTATAAGACTCCGTGGTACGTGTTCCGAGTTTTTCAAACTATTCAAAAACTTTCTGGTTTTCTCTGAAATTTTGTATGTAAGCCGAGATTCCACCGACGGAATTCCCACAAAGTATTGCGACTTTTTTGTTGATAAAATAGTTGCTAGCCCTGAGACACAAGACTAGTTTGAGAGATAACATTGTTGAATAATGTAGCACGACTGCACGGCCCATCTTTATCAGAGATAAGCAGAAAATATTGGCTCCAAATGACTTTAACGAAGGACATGCTCGTTAGACAACCTAAAATAGAGCCTACAGACACAAACTGAATCTAAATTACTACTCAACAAAACTTACAGTAGACAGGTCCAACAGTAAACAGTCTTAAAAAGCGTGCCCTATGTACTAAGACAGAAAACTTTAAAAGAAAAAAGATTTTAGGTCAATTACTTAAATGTAGGCCCTGAGCTTAAAAGATAATCTTTACAACAGCACTAATTAACTTAAATTTTCTCTGGGCATAAAATAAATTTACACACAAGTAAACAAATTGTATTCTATCAGGCGAATCGTAAAGAAATATAATAAAACCAATACCAGAGGAACTGTGTAATGAATATCTACTAGCAATTTTTTACAAAGGCAATACCTAAAGCTAAGAAATTGAATATTCTTTGAAAACAAAGATGTTTTAAACGACTCGGTTTTATCTCTTTGTAGCTAGACTAGACTTTGGAAATGAGGACTACAATAGTTTTTGTATCATATTTTCTCCGAGCTATTGTTGTCAGGCTTTGGTAGACTCTCAAGTGTTTGCAGTTAGTAAAATTACGTTACTTACTTTATATCTTATCTCCATTACTGGGATTAAATCAGGGTTGGGCAGTATTTGAAATACTTGTAATTAAAATACGTAATTGAAATACAAATATATATATATATATTTTTATTTGTTATAGGCTCGCGCTTGACCATTATCTGGTATATTTGGTATTTGTAATTAAAATACGTAATTGAAATACAAATACTTATAATTTATAATTAAATTACATCTTAAAAATGTAATTTGTAATTGGTATTTCAAATACCTGACGCTGAGGTATTTTGTAGTTAGTATTTTAAATGATATGGCTTCAAAATACTTTTAAACATAAATACATTATCTGCAGAAAATAGCGCTCGACAGCTTTCCTAAGCAAAATGGCGACCACGTACGTCAAATTGTCAAGTATCTTGTCAATTGTCATTTTTTCAAACGGTTATTTTCACTAAACTTCTGTGTAAGTATTAATTAAGTTTATAGCACTAATGTCACGATGGATGATCGACTGTATTTTTCGTAATTTGTTTTTAAAATAGGTGCTGTATATTGTATTTTATAATTCGTATTTTAAATACATGCGAGATAGTATTTTGTAATTTGTATTTTAATTGAAGCAAAGCATGTATTTTGCCCAGCTCAAGATTAAATACTGACGTTATCTACTATGTAGATAAATGCGTAATAGAAAATATCTTCTGTTAATGTCATTGCTGATTCTAAATTCGAATGCCGCGAACTTTACCGACACTTACAGGTAAAACAATTAAAAGTACTTATAAAATACCCAATCCTCAATCATTAACAGATCTGAGCTTTCCATAGAAGGTAGATTAATTAATGAATGCAGATTACACACTAACACAGTTTACCTACAAGTGTCTATTGTATCTTCAATATCATCCATAGACGTTAATGAATCAAATCATAGACCTATTGTAGAGTGATCAATCGCCGTACATGAAGGCTTCAAGACAATAAGAGAGCGACCTAATTAGTGGATGAATAATGATGCAAGTAATGCCACTAATCTAGCGGAAGTGCTTAATTATGGCGAAGGATTATCATCCATCCATTATATCACGCTGACCTATGTGGTGGAAAGCAAGTAAATTGTGAGCAAAAAAAGAGGCGGCTGTTGTTTTTTGTGATCAGAAATATTGAGAACCCACTACGTATGCATGCATAGGTATTGTGATCATAGTTGTTTTGCTTTTGGCAGAATGGGGTTTTCAAGAAATTCGGTTTTTGAATAATATAATAATAACCTCTAAAATAAATAGTCGAGAAAATTCTATTTTTAAGTTTTGGTTGTGTATTTTTATAGTTTTGTTTTTCTGTTTCTAAGTTTGTAGCTGCATGCAGTCTAAATTTTGTAATGTGAGAGTAAATCCGATGCCATGGATTTTCAGGGCATTAGGTGGATTACATTTTGTTGGACTACATTTAGTTATAACGTGAAACTTGTTATTGCCAGATCCACTATATTCGCAAAATACTTGTCCTATAAAAACCGATAGTTGGATTTTTGGCGGGTACTTTTCGAGTATAGTTCAGTGACTGTTTGTTTTGTGATCTAAAATTGATGTAGTTTTGTGTCTCAATTAGTGTTTATGCAACTGGAGAAAATTCGGAACCATTGAAACAGGCAATCTTGGTAAAGTGGAGCTGAGAATGTTATTGTAGTAATGATTCCTCAGCAAAGCTTAGCTATAAAATCGACTCGATATAATTGCTGGCAAATATTCCAAAAAACATCAGAATTTGTGACATCCGCTTTCTAATCCAAAACAACGATTTGGGTAAAAGGGCTATAAAAAACTAAAGAAAATAAACGTGACACAGGCTAAACACAAAAACCGTGCAAACCCCAAAAAAATAAAGCCGGTGGTCCTCAGCGTAGTAAGTCAAAAAGGCGGCAAACTCGCGGGTACAATTCGGGTCTTGTTTTGTTCCGAATCTTGTTTTCCAATGAAAGTAAACACAGCAACAAAACAGTTGGTTTAATTAAAGAAAAATGCTTGGTCCTGTTCTATTTTCGTACAGACCTTAGAATTGCGATAGCTGTTTTTCTTACTTTTGAACAGGAAAATTGGCTTGTTAAATACGTAATGCGAGGCTAAGATAACAACCGCTACAGTATCTGTTGATTTAGATATTCTGTCATGGGACTTCACTAACATAATATAAACAAGTACTTAATTTTGTTTCTAATATTTGCTGCATCGCAAGTCGACCTCAACATACACATATTAAAGTGCGCCTAAATGTCGTAACAACGAAAAGTTTAGCGCAGTAGAACATAACAACAATGCGTCGGATCATACATAATTAATGCGCATTTATTAGTGCATTGAAATTAGAATAATTCCGTTCATTAACCACATTTCTGCATTAAATCAAGAATCAACATTCCGCGAACAACATTCTACCGTCACATTTCCCGCCCAACAATCTTAAATTGGGCATGCAACATTCAATTTCCAATTTTCCCCCTCCACGAGGCAAAGGAAATCACATCAACAGCCTGGCACAAACAAGGTTGTACTTAATGAGCGAGTTGACAAAAATTACCATAGACACAAAGCTGTTATCTGTTACGAGTGAGTAATCTGACGATCCTCGGTCATTAAGATTTACGAGGCACTTGCTATCACTGACGTCGATACAAAAGGGATAAAGATAAGGGACGAAATAAAGCTTTTATGGAAATCCTTTTCGACAATCGAGACGATATAAACACTGGCTGTTCATTAAATATTTAGGCTTTATTACGTACACGAGTCGGACCGTTTGAGTATGGAGTCTGTTGTTACATCCAAATCAGATACTTAAAAAGAAATGTGAGTACTTAGAATGTTATTAGTAGTTGTAATGGAATTTTGTTGATGGCAGCAATTACTAATAATCATAACAATAAAGAAGAAGCATGATAACCGCTTCTTCAAACTATCGCTAACATAGAAGAAATAAACAAAAAAAAAGAGAAAGAAAGCCATACATCTTAGCGCTTTTATAAATAGTAGGTAGATAGAGCAGATAGGCATCAAATGAATGGCCATTGTTGGAGGGAATATGTATACCTTGCGCAGATAAAATATAATTGGTTGGTACCAAAAATCCAGGTAGAAAGCCTAGAAAAACCCAACGCTAGATCTAACAAATTTATACCTACGTATCATAATATAGGGAATATTTAGAGCTCGATAAATACTCTTTATTTATTAAAGCTGCAAGGCAAAGGCGTCCAGAGTATTTTTTGCTGTAGATAAACTACACAAGAATCTTTAAAATATTGATACACAATACCGATATAAAAGTTGTGAGACTTGAAACTGTGATATAAAATGTAGAGCACAAATTAATAAAAATGCAATGAAAATATCAAAATGCATAATATAGTTTCGCAAATGTTACATTTCATCGAATTAATTAATGCAATCTTATAATCTTTTATTTTAGCCATTAATTAAGGTGACACTATCACCAAATTAACCTATTAACCATTATAATTTGCAAAAACTGTAAAACAAATAATGCTGCGCTATTTAAGTCGCCAGCACCGTCAGTAATTGATTATGAACACAATACTTAACCCCGACGGAAAAAGAGAGATGTTATAAGTTTGACGTGTGTACCTGTGTATCTGTCTGTGGCATCATAGCTCCTAAACAGATGAACCGATTTTGATTTCTGATGTTTTTTTTGAAAGGTGACTTTTTCGAGAGTGTTCTAAGCTATGTTTGATGAAAATCGGTTCAACCGTTTTAGTGTTTGAATCGGGGTGTTTTCGCAAGATATCGTGTCATAATTACGTATGCAATAGATTGTCGATCGAAGCTCGTCAACTTCTAGACAAATTGTGTAGCATGCAATAAAAATATGCTGCTTTTTTAAATTTTACGTTCTACTTAATATATCAGTATTAATTCAAAAAAAAACACCTCTAAAGAAAATAATGATCACAAAAATATAAATGAATGATCTCTAGTATTTCAACGGGAAACAATATACTCCGTTTTTAGTTCAAATAGAATTGGAAGATTGATCGCAGGTCGTTAAATCCCGCATTACCGTCTAAACCACAAAGGAATATCACGAAACTTGGGTTGCTACAGATATCCTTTTGTAACGGTAAGAATAGTAGCGAGGCAATACTAGGAGATCATATTATTATACAGGGCGGTGGGGAATCAAAAAGCGTCGTAGGATTCTCAAGTGCGTGTTGGCAAGTAATTCGAGTACACACGCCTCGCGTCGGTACGCAATGAGGGATATTGCAAAAAAATCCAATAACAGTCGTAGGGGGAAACAGGGTGTTCAGGAAATTGGAACGGTGACACCTCGCGGCGACAGACTACGGCACCTGTGCCAATTACACTTAGCGGCACGGAAAATTGCCCACATGTGTACTGATTAAATTGTCATTTTCTAACACAAACATTTTCAGTTTTGATTACGTGGAATTGCTGTAAATATGGTTCATTTATTGAGAGATGTCATGAAAAAAGATTATGTTTACATCACTGACAAGTAATGTTACACACTATCAGGGAAAGTTATCAATCGCTAAAAGTGTTTTTGCCGATAAACCTATAGCAGTTTGATGACTATTAAAAATATCAAACTCATCAATATACAGCAAAGTAAATTACGTATTCATGGAATTCCGTTTTTGTCCTACTTTACAGTTTATTATAACAATAAAAGTGGTTTAAACAATTGTCCCACTGACCCGCTGCTTTCTCGCGACCTTGACTTCACACTTTACATTAACTGTCAACATTTCTTTTTCGTTTGGTAACTGGCCAACTTCAACATGGGAAAGAGAACATTTAAAGGTTACGCAAAATTCTAAAGTGACCTTCATGGATGCTGGATGCTCGCCAGTCCATGGTGCGACTTTGACCCAGTAAATGAGAACAAACATTAAGTTGCCAGCCAAAATTATAAAGGCCATGTTTGAATGAAACTATGTACAGTCACGGGTTAAAAATGCAGTCTTACTCTCCCAAAACTCAAACGGCTAGTTTTTGTAGAAGGAGTCAAATTATCCACAAATGGTATATTATGTTGTATAGACATTGAAGTATAGATTATACCCACTAACCGTGAAAAGTTAAAAATTATTCTGTCTAAAAAAAAATTGCCGCTGCTGTTTTTGTAGAGAGTGACTGCACTTTTGACCCTTAACTGTACATTTGATTAATTTAATTTGAGTAGGAATTAACCTACATTCATTATAAGATATTGTAAATTTTATTTCAAGTTATTGTCATGCCAAGGACTTGTCCAGAATGAAAATACAACGGAAAACACATCACGTAAAAGATGGTAATGGTATAGGAAAGAAAACAAAAAGCAAGTTCGTAAACGACAAAGGCAGGTTTGCTTAGTCGTTTTGTTATTTCACAGGGTTCACTACATGAGAACTCATCGGAACTGCACGAACAAAATGAGTTTCTCGATTGACTTAGTTTTACCCCAAAAAGATTCAATAGGAAACAGGCGATTACTGGCGCGACAAAAAGTTTTCCATTCACGGACAAATATGAAACTTCTCATTCAATATAAAGGACAAAATATGGGTTTTCGTAGTTGCAACTTTTGACGAAGACATTGGCGAGTTTATTTGAGGTAGACGGTGTGGGTCGAATCGAAAAACTTTACGTCATCACTTCAGAATGACATAAAAATAGCTGTGTGGGAGAGTGGCCATTCCGTGTGGATTAATTAGCCGTACAGGGCACTTAAATTTAGTCTTTACGACGCTCTTTTGAGTCGCATTCTGCACGAACATTTGTGGAGACAGTTGTAGAGGTTATAAAGCTAGCGTTTACGGTCACCGCAGTAAACACATGCTGTGGTCCGGCGCTTGAATACCGACCCTCGTAAACGGCACGCCTATAACAAAACGCAGACTCGCTTTGTTTTGAGGAAAAAACACGTTTAAATCCCATCGTGTTTAGCTTCCAAATACCTGAAAACACTATGTTTAAATAAGTACTTTACCTTCTGAAGTCGATCAAAAAGCGCTTTTCAAAGGCCTTGTACAAAATATTAGGTTCGATATCGAACAACAAAAATGGTAAACTTAAGATTATACTATAACAGCTCAACTATTGAGTTGCCACCTACACCCCCGTTGCTAAGACAAAAGCAAACTCAGGTTAACACGAGTTCCCACTCGGCGGGTTTAATAGGCGTAACCGGCTGATCGGATCGCGCCCGGGGCCACCCAGAACCACCCGGGGCCGCCCGGGCCAGCAACGACGAACACCACTCACATACAGCACTGTATTTTCACTACAAACAATTGATATTCTACATTATTGCAATAATAACAATGTAGAATACTACTACCAACAGTATGGCAATCCAGATAGATTTTATCATAACTGACGCTGCATTATTTTCATCAGCGACATTTATCATATAACTGACGCTGCATTATTTTAAAAATACTAAAAGATAACAATGGCGGACTCATGTGAAATTAAATTCATTTATTTCCACGAAGCCATGTAGCTGCATCTCTGAAAGATGTTGCTGCTCTCGTAATAAGTATGAATAAAAACATCGCATATGAGGAAGATAAAAGTCTTCCTTTTCGCAGTAACTCACAAAAACAAGATTTGTACGAGTCATTTGAGAAATGGAAGAGGAGCTTTAACTGGGACAAAGTTTCTGGAACAATCGTTATTTTTATTGTCACTCGAAGTGTTCCTGTAACATAATATATTTATGTGTCATGGAGCAGGGCGAGTAGTGTGACGGTCGGTAGAAAAACATAAAACTGTAATTATTCCAGACGACACAGCAGAAAATATCGCCCAGGCGGACAAAATAACAAAACTAGGTTATTTATACGCTTGACAACGTTGAAATCTTGAATCATAAAGTTTTCCTGAGAATCCCTTCAGCTGTCGAGCTTTGAGGAGGAAATAAAGAGATCGACTCAACTGGGCTGAGTCTTGTGTTTGTACTGTTTTTGTTCACCCCTCCACGTATAAAGTTTAAGGAACTCTTTACAGGACCACATTGCGTTGTTGATTTATACATACTCTGAGGCATTAAGAAGTTAATGGGCCGTAAAATTATGCTAGTGGTTTACCCGGTTGTTTCAAGAACATGTAAGTAATCTAACTAGGCGTGGGAGTGAACTGAGAAAGGGTTTTCTTGCGACAAACTCCCCGTTCTCGCGAATATAAGACATTTCGGTGTTCGTACTAACAAATGTCTTTAATTTACCTGCTTATATTTTAAATGTGAATAGCACGAGTTTTAAAACAGCCGTTTTAAGGCTTTTAGACGTCTTAACTTCGGTGAAATAGACTCGCCAACTAAAAACAGCAGACAAAAGGAACTAACGAACGGAGTTTTAAAGCAGCGATACTATAAATTGGATTATTTTATCTTTTCCATTAAACACTAGTTCTTATAGTTTTGGTTGTTCATAATATATTAAAAGAAGAGAAAGCAGAAACTAAATAAGAGGACAGCAGTTTAATTTTTTAGGAACCAAGGACCAAATTACAGTAACGACTAAATGAACCACGGAAAAGGGTGAAAATTGCTTGGAACGAATGGGATTGAAGAGAGTGTTAAGCAAGAAAACGGAAAAAGAATAAGCGAGTTCATTAGCCTCTCCACAAAACAAAATATAAATAAAAGAAACAATAAAATTTGTGATGAACTTGCCCAACCGCGAATTTTGAACTACCAAAAACATACAACAAAAGAAAACTCCTCCGTTGCTTTGAAGTTGCGATATAAATAAAAAAGTATCTGACCAAAGCCCCGAAATGTTCCCTTTGTTCAGGCACATTCTTGACTGAAACTATTCAATAACAAGTGTAGTTAGCCCGCAAAGCGCTCGCCTACTCCACCTGGCCATTATGAGACTGGGCATTCAGAATATAATTCCTTATTAATTTATAACGCATAAACCGAACGATGGAACTTTCGACAACAATTTCGGGTATTTCGAATTTTCGACGTAATTTAGTAAGTTCATAACAGCAAGCGGCGCATGGCGGCAACATGGTGGAAATTTAAATAAAATAACATGAGGTGAACTAAGTGGAGAATGGGTCATTGTTGTGCGTTCGTTTATTGGCGGAATGAGGAAAGTTATTTTTATTATTACTCTCACGCAAGTGGTGAGAATAGGCAATAACGCGAACCTTTATTACAGTAACAGTAATAGAAACAAATAAATATACTCAGCATAGATGGCCTCTAACATGCCATGCACAAGAAATTCATAGCAAAAAAACTTTTTCACAAATAATAAACAGACTTATAATAGTATATTATGCAACTAGTGAATAAAGGTCGGATTTAAAGCGAGGGCCATTGATGAATAACGAACAAGTGAAGGATTCTAAAAACTGAATCACGACCGTAGGGAGTGATTCATGATGATTGAATCACGAGCATAGCGAGTGATTCAAGTGTTAGAATCCTGAGCGACGCGAGTGATTCATGGTCCTCGATATAAATCCGTTTTATTCAAGAGTTGCATACTATATTTTATACCATGACTACGAGAAAAAGAAAGATTTAAGAAAAAGCACAAGGAATAATAATAATTAAATAAATGGTTAATTACCTTAAAATTTTAGAAAAAATGAGAAACCTCAGTGTTCCACATTTTTTGTAAATTTAAGCTGAGCTAGTGAGTTTCAGACGCCAGTGACCACCTCCGTTACGTTACATAATTATAATTAATTAAGCACCAATGCAATTAATATTAGAATTACAATCTAAATAAGTATTCACTAAATATCCTAGACCAAAATCAACATCATTATTAAAATCCTAAATATAAACAGACTCAAAATTAAATCGACAAAGAAGTTTGAAAATCGAATATTCTTTGCACAAGAAGTTTGCATCGAGTATTTTATGCGCAAGGAGGTTGTATAGCATTGAGTTGGAGGTAGAATATGTATTGGTGTGTTCTAAATTCAAACACCAAAACAGTGATTAAAAGTGCTTTTTATTCACTGTTTTCAGTGAATAAAATAAGCTTTTTAGAGGGGGAATGGTATAAAATAAATAAATAAATAAGATAAGGTGAGAAAAACAAAACTTATACTAAGTAGTTACAAGCAAGGTATACAAGAAATTACAGTATAATATATGGTAGAAGTAAGTAGTATGGTAGAAGAAATCTGTTGACAATTTATTTTGCCCTGTCTGTTATTCTTGGGCAGGAATGGCAAACCTATGGCACGCGTGCCTGTGGTGGCACACGACGAAATATTTTGGGCACGCTAAAATGAGGTTAGTTAGAATCTAGGTAATTTGCAACAGCAGAAATAACACCAACTACTACTTTTACTTAAATACAACAAAAAACCGCAAATAAATATTAGGATTGCTGTAAGAATTTCTGGGTGCAAATAAAGAATTGATGATTCATAGCATTTAGAGTTTTATTTTTTGTCAATTAAGACAAAGTCAAAATGTTTTTGATGGCACTTCATTGTCACATAAAAAAAAATACAATTTAAATGTCACGTTTTCTAATAAAGGTTCGCCATCCCTGTACTAGGGTATACCTGTATCTAAAGATACAGCAAAACAATAAAAAGTTCAAAAATAACTTTCGTTTCGGAATTCAGTGTTTTTCAACACCGACTTCCAAAACTGAATTATGTTTGCACTTTATTTTTAGAAAGCGGTATATTTATTGTGAATAAAAAAATAAATAAAGCAAAAACACTAAAAAGTGCAAAATAACTTTCGTTTCGGAAGCCGGTGTCTTTGGTAGTTCTTTTTTATCGTTTTCTGACACCGCCTTCTGAAATCGGTATATTTTTATGTGACAAAGTTTTATTTCTCTATTTTTAGTTTTAGTAAGCTATTACTAAAAATGAGCAAGTTCTATAGTAAGGTACCTAAAGGATTGACAAAATACACATTATAACTTAATTTACACATTCGTGCTATTTTTCGCTAAGGAGTTCGGTTGTATGTTCCATATCATGAACACTGCTGAACCATTTTGATGAAACTTGCACTGTTCCCTAAGTTGGCAGATACTTAATCTAATAAACTTAAAATCATCGCGATTCGATAAGTAGTTTCGGAGAAATGCGTGGACAAACATACATATTCTTATGAAATTTGGCACACGTCTTTAGAAGCCCATACAGAGTAACATACGTGAATAATTTAATAAATAATTTTAATAATAATTTATTCAATTCAAATATGGTAAATACAATGATCATTGTGCGATTCCAACAATATTACACACATACGTGATGAATTGATTACCTCCTTTTTTGTAGTCGGTAAAAATATCTGTGGGGATCATAAATCGTATTACGGAACTCAACGGGGGATGCATCGTGATACATACTAATAATTGAGTCAATCCCAAGATGGCGTGCAGTGCGTCAATGTGTACTACATGAACCAACCAGATACAAAATAGCACAACTATTTACTACGATATTTTCCAATGCGCTAATGCAACCATTACGCTTCAGCACAAACTACATCACATAAATCCTGGACTTAACGGATAAAAATAGAGAGGTTGAGCAAATACGAGTTTACTTTCCACTGAACATGTCTCGGAAAAATATAACATCTTCATCTGCCGTATTTACCTTTTTCTTAAAGATTTATGTACACAATAAATATAGGCCCACTCGCGCGCCCAATCACGCTCCCAATATTCGGAGAGGTTGCGTCCAGTCCTAAACAAACTCGACCCGTGCCCCTAAAATGTCGATTACACTAACTTCCCTTTGCTAAATAAAATAGAGCTAATTATAAAGCGATATAATGTATGGACGGTCATGCGTGTCGCTAAGGACCTGACGGACCGACGATTCTGAATTTTGATGAACTAATCTGCATGGAAAATGAAATGGCAAAAGTCAATGAAATGTAGAGAGATCTTCAATACAATGTTTCAACGTAAAATGGAACTTTTATTTAAATTCCTCGGTAACTAATTTGAAACGTATTTACACCGCAATGTCACGGCAAATTAGAGCGAGATTGTGGCGAAGGAAAGGACTACTAGAAAGTGTACAACTTAGATGAATTATCTATAATAAGAGCCCCCATTTTCACTGTTGTTTGATATTCTTATTGTAATTTCTCTATTAACAGAGATTCGAGAGCACTAAAGCGAATAGTTAATACATTAAAACTTATTTGCTTTTTTCAAATTTACTTTTACATAATATTTAGGAGCCACAAGAAAAAATAACAACAAATCTAAAAGGTAAAGCTAAAGTCTGCACGAACGGCAGGTTTACGATTAGCGCAATATTAAAGGCCCCGGATTCCATTATCCCGGAGAGAGGCCGGACGTCCTAAGGGATGTCAAAGAAATTCACGTTCGTTGTACGATATACGCTATCCCAACTTAATTCGATAACACATTACAGATACTTCTTTAGAAATTATTAATTCCTTATATTTTATCAATATCTCACTACTCTATTTCTTAATATGTATTGGGAATTGAGAACACAACCTTGTCTATTGGGCTTTATAGTATTGCCTTTTGTTTTGTCTATGCTCTCTCTGGTTTTATACGTAACAAATAAACGCATTTTCCTAAAGTTTTCGTTTTATTTATATTCAACTACTGTTAAATATCAGCAATATGATACGTGTGAGAAATTGATACACGCGCCTATTTACATCACAATACGCTTCAATAGATATATTTTACAAAAACACGTCCTGTATTGAAATTGAATAATATTCGTGTGAATAGAGGAAACTCTATAGTGTACGAGAAACCTTTTAGTAGCTCGGATAGAAAATATAGATCATGAGTGAGCCAATACCTTATATCTCTGAGGTTATCTAAGCAAGGACTTCAATTCCATATTCCGATAATAAGAAAATTGACAAGAGATTGGGTGAGGGGTACCCCGACAAGGTCACCTACAAGGGGCGGGAATTTTCATTGATTCTCAAGAATTCCCTTTAGGCTTAAGAGGGATTACCGATCATTTGTTTCAGTTTGATTCTGTAAGACAGGGGCAACCGAGAAAATTACTCGTGCGGTTTCCACAAAATGAAAATGTAAAAGACTTTTCTATTTTTATAGTATAAATCCATTTTTAGGGTCGGAGATAATGTTTTTGCATTCTGTGACATACAATACAATGTGATGTGACGGTTTCCTTGTCACAAAAGGGTCTATGTTTTTCGTTTATAATTTTTGCGAATGTAATGGAGTTTATTTAATAATATGGTCACTCATCATAGTTTTCTTATCATTAAAATATGACTAAAACACGGCATCTCGACTAAATAGATCTCTTGTGAATGAAGAAATTAATAAAATCGAAACACATGTACTAATGTACCTGGACTTTCCATTCACCTAGTTTCCATATGAAGCGTAAAATAATAAGAGGCTTTAGACTTCGTTATTTCCTAAATTTCCTCTCAGTAAATCCTGCGGCCCTGGTACAATCGTGACGGAATTAAACCCATTCAAGATTGGTGTTTCAATATTTACAAAGCGTAATTCTCTGTACTTCAATAAATTACCTAAGCTAAGCTCCGTTCGCTATATGTGGAGGCAAATAAAACTGCGTGGAGCTGTCCCACGGAATCCGGGCTAATGTGAAAGCTTTTGCTGTGCTGAATTATGCAAATTTAATTTAAATAATTGGCTGCCAGTTTTGCTCGCACGCCACTACGACTACGTCACTACATGTTGCACGGAGTCACGTCGCCATCGCCTTCGGAAAACCCTCACATACTTGTATCGTTAACGCTTCTACGTATTCCGCTAATTTTAGTTGGGTGGTGAACAAAGCTCGAATATATTGACTTTGAAACAAGTTAGTGTTCTTGCCACGAAATTATTTCTGTAGACTACGCGATTTATGTTCTGTTTCAATACGTTTTTCTTTGCTATTTGAATTATCTTTTTAGTTTTATCCAGACACAACGAAAGTTACTTTAGTAAAGTGTTTTACAAGCTTTTTGTTGAAATCTAAAATCAAGATAGGTTGTCTGGTCTATTCAATGTTCGTAAGCTCTTTGTCATATATGTAGGTGCAGAATACCAACACGGGTAACAAAGTGTATTGGGGAATATATTATACACAACAAGAGACGTATGACTCTTACTCTTTTAGTGTATTACAGTGGAGTACCTATATCATAACAAAGAAACTGTAGAATAATAACAGGTAGTGTGACAAAATGCGACAGGCAAGAAGCCCCTTCTAATTTGCCTTGAAGAAACATAAAGTCTAATTAATTCCGAAGCTTTTGTCGCGCGCGCCGCCAACTCAAACATTTCGCGACTTTGTCGACTTTTGTATTAAAATGATTTGAATGTTGTCTTTCCATTACGTCACTGTAGGATATTGTCATAGCTTACGGGATTACATACCTGTCCACACGACGTATAATTGAGTGCGATTTCCTATCTCACGTCGTTTTCACTCGACAGGGAAAACAGAAGGAAGGGAATTGTATTTCAAAAGCTCATCATGGCTGTTGTTTGGTGGCCCAGTGGTATTGGTCGCGACTTACAAGTTGTAGGTCGTGTGTTCGATTCCAGACAGGCGCTTTAAATAGTGTAAATTATTTCATCACCACTGTTTTCAAAACGGTTAAGGAAAACATCGTGAGGAAACCGGCATGTCCTAGAACCAAAAATTCGAAGACATGTGACATCCACCAACCCGCACTGGGCCCACATTAATAAGCTGATGATGCTGATGGTGACTATGTTGTTTTACGCATAAAGATTGCAATAAAAATTTGATTAAAGCCACATAAATGCACTACACCTATCATTGGCCAACCCGTTCTGACCCGCATGTTTTAACCTTTAAACACTAATAAAATAAAACTAATAGTTCTCCTTCACTAAAAGCTAGATCCAATTCCCTCGCGTGTGATATACACAATTTCCTATTTTATAACGGTTCGCGAGGGTCCTATAAACTTCTGTAAGAAGATATTATGGTGGCCGCCATCCCTCACGTTAATTGCTACTGTTTTAATCTCTTGGAATAAAACCCGTCCTAAACAAATATACGGGAGCACCTCGTTAGATTTTACAATCATTAATTTGAAAGCTTCATTTTCCAACCGCGGTGAAAAGGACCAAATATGACAGTAAATGTAGGTATGGGTTTTAGAATTGTTTTCGTACTCATTTTCCTACAATAACAATCTAATTAAGGGAAATTCCTAGAATAATAATTAATATGTGGTTATTCTAAGAACTTCTCTTAGTTGGGAACATTGTACGTAGAACTTACCGACAAAACATTATTTAATGAGAGATAAATATGAACTAAACCTTTGTTAGTTGTTCAGAATTTAAAAACCTTTCAGACCGTTACTTCAATGAAATTAGTTTAACATCAAAGGTTTCTGAACCTTTTCTGTTGAATATAAGAACGTTACGTATGTACCTACATACAGTAACGTACGTCATAAAGTCATAATATGTTATGGAATTAACAAATATTATAAGTAAGTAGTGATGACACACTCCTCGCTGGCATAATATAAAATTTTAAGAAGTTATGAGCCCCGAGTCTCACATAAAGGATGTCAAGGGCACTATGGCACACTTGATAAATACGATGCAGGAAAATTAATGGAAATAGTCAAGAGCTAGGAAACTAATGCTCAAAACATAATATTTTATCTCACCAACAGATTTTGTTTCTTAAGGTTACACTAGTCGATCATTCTTCCATAAAAACGTAGTCTGTCCTCTGTTTGACGATGTATGTTCAAAATAAAAAATGATATCAATTTGTCTCATTAGCTGTATGGAAACAAAAAATTAGATATTTGAAAGTTTTGAGCGTCGAAAGTTCCATATTTCAACACTAATTTTAACGCATCTTTGGGCGGAAATAAATACCATAAGAAGAAGGAAAATTGCAAAACGATGCAACGAACAATTCTATACAGGGATAGATTAGTAATTGAATATTGTCGCACCTAGTTTAGCTATTATCTTTAATAATGAGGGTTTTTAAGAAAATTCACGCCACTAGTTGGCGCCACATTGGTGAGAGGTCTTTTACTTGGAAAATTTAACTTATGACATCAACTTGCTTGACGTCAATTTGACTAATGTCAAAAAACATAAGCATTTGACAGCAGCTTGGACCTCACGTCTCAGTGATGCCACCTAGTGTACATGATTTCAGAATACCCTCATTGTATCGACTGTGGGGAGTTTCCTGACCTTATGAAAAATAGTAAAACAATACCATTGTTTAAATCAGGTAGTACATCAGACCCTACAAATTATAGACCTATTTCAGTACTACCTACGTTTAGTAAAATATTTGAGAAATTAATTTTAGAGCAATTGCAAAGATTTTTTAATAAACATAAATTATTACATAGCAAACAGTTCGGTTTTACAAGGGGTCGTTCAACTACTGATGCCGGTGTTGAGCTTTTAGGACATATTTATAATGCATGGGAAGATAAGTGCGATGCCTTGGGAATCTTTTGTGATTTGTCCAAGGCATTTGATTGTGTTCTTCATGAAACGCTAATCAGGAAACTCCGCCACTACGGAATCCGGAACAGCGCTCTGGATCTTCTTACTTCATACTTAAGTAATAGGATTCAGAGCGTTGACGTTAATGGAAAAAGATCTCCCGGATCTATAGTAACGATGGGCGTCCCGCAGGGCTCGATTCTTGGTCCTTTCTTGTTTCTTATTTATATTAATGACTTGCCATACCTCATAAAGGATAACCATGATATAGTGTTGTTTGCGGATGGTACTTCACTTTTGTTTAAACTTAAACGTCAGCAGCTGCTTACTGACGATGTAAATAGCGCGATCTCAAAAGTAGTTCACTGGTTCAATGTTAATAATTTACTACTTAATGAAAAAAAAAACCAAATGCATTAAGTTTACCCTACCTCACGTTAAGCAGGTGAAAACTGATGTGTTGGTAAAGGGCGAAGAATTGAATCCTGAAAATAGCACAGTATTCTTAGGCTTAACTTTGGATGCTAAGCTTCAGTGGGGCCCACATATAGATACATTGTCAAAAAAGCTAAGCTCCGCAGCATATGCTGTTAGGAAAATTCGTAATTTAACTGACATAGAGACAGCCCGTTTAGTATATTTTAGCTATTTTCATAGTGTAATGTCGTACGGTATTCTGTTGTGGGGAAATGCCGCCGACATCCAGACTATCTTTGTTTTGCAGAAAAGAGCTGTTCGATCAATTTATAAATTAAGCCCGAGACACTCTCTCAGAGAGAAATTTAAGGAGATTAATGTAATGACTGTGCCTTCTCAGTATATTTATGAAAATCTTTTATATGCCCATAAAAATATAAAATTGTTTAAAAAATACAGTGATATCCATAACATAAATACTAGGAACAAACACAAATTTGTAGTACCTGCAACAAGGCTCACGAAAATAGGTGGCTCGTTTAGATGTCAATGTGTGCGCTTTTATAATAAGCTTCCAAGCCACGTACAAGATCTAAGTCTTAATAAATTCAAAACATTCATTAAACGTAAGTTGTGCCAGAAAGCGTTTTATACAATTAAAGATTACGTTGAGGACAAACAGGCTTGGGATTGAGCTGCTCCAATTAATTTTGATTTTTTTTATATTTTGCACCATGAATTTTGTTTTTTTTTTCTTTTTTTGTTTTCTTGCAATGACAAGAATATTTACTTTTTAAAGTATTATATTATTTTATTTTAAGTTCTTTTTTTTTAATTTTTGTGAATGTGAAGACTATGTGGATCATACTTTTTGTTTGTTTTTAATTTTAATTTATCTAAGTTAGTTTTAATCATGGTCTGGCAGTTTGAGTAGTTTGTGCGGCCTACCCGAATGTCCTTTCTTTGGTATTGTTCGTCGAATCGTTGAGCTCCTTAATTTCTGAGTTGAGCTGCACGGTTATTGACAAATGCGTGCACTGACTGGACAGGTCCACTCAATCTGGCTGGTTCTTTCCTCAAAAGACCATTTCAGACTTCAGTCTACATGGTCTTCACATGATCTAACCAAGATTTTGTCTGGACTTTAAAAGAGACTGTGACCTCTGAGTTTGTTTCGGCCTTTCTTCTCAGAGTAGTCGGATAGGAAACGCCGACTTCATCTAGTTTTAAAAATATGATCGACATGTAAAAGTGTTTGTACAAACCTACTTACAGAAATAAATCATTTATCATTATCATTTAAATGGAAATAATTTTATTTTGAAAATATAAATTTAGTCGTTTTTTCATGATATCTAGAGACTCCCAAAGGTCTGTTTATAAAATTTCGCGCGCTCGTTTTCGTCCTAAATCATCATCCATTTCGATACAAATTTGCAAAAGGGCTAATTCGTACGCGAACTAGCTTCTTACTGCTCATTACAGCATCTATCTCTTTCGCACGTGTTGTCGCATGAGATAGAATGCATTTTAACCTCGCGCACAAAATAGTTCGTACCGTCGACTAGGGCAACCTTAATTCGAGAATGGAATTGAATCCACCTTACCCCAACCCAAGACCATGCAATCATGTTTGTTAAACTATTTATTGTGATTGATGACATTGATAACTTAAAACCTTGTAGCTTAGATACGAGAAAGATATACGAGAATTCGATTGATTTATACCACAATGTTGTTTAAAATGGTCAACTTAATTTTCTTATGTACAATCAAGAACGCGTGGGCAGCATAACTACTTAATTAACGATTTAAGGAACGGAAATATTACATGTTTGGACGTTTATATACCATATATTGATGTAGCCAAATACAGAACATGATAAATGGGTAAATTGGATGACGTCAAACTCAATTAGTAAGTTATTGAGTTTTATTGAGTAGTTCAGTCACCTGAAGGACTTCGAAAGGTGTAACTATTTGAGCGTAGCAACATAGACGACCTAAAGGTTAGTCTAGAAACTAGCTAGACTGCAAATACCACTGAGTATGAGGTGTCTAGTCGAAAGTATACAACCAGACGTCCAATGCCACTTAATTATCGTCTTATTTGTGATAGCAGCGTCGCTAAACGTCCACAATTTGTGACACCAATAAATATAATGGTAAGTGTCTGGCGGGCGCTATCGTGGACCTTCCACCGTCCAGTCCGCTGTGATTAAACGACTACAATATAAATGATGAAGGCTCACAATTAAGCGGCCTCGCCCACCGTATCCATCACTCCGGAGATATCTCGGGAACTGATTTTGTTAAGCCATTTTTCTGGTAGCTGTAACACACCCTTTCACTTTGACGAGTATCGACGATTTCTATTTAGGTTTTAGGTTATTAGTCCCTCGACGGTCTGTACTGTCTGTCGTGAACGTTATATTTAATAAGCCTGATGTGAAGATTTATCGTTAGCTACTGCCTGTCTTTCCATAGTTACCATTAATCAAATTATGAATTTTGTTTGGCTGCCAGCTATTCAATGAACATTGTATCTGGATGTGGCACACCTCACACGCACTCATTAGCCCTTCTTTGTCCTTCAATTTACCTGAAACAAGCAGAAATTATTTATTAAATCACTGTGTAAAATATCGTTTTCACTAGCTTCATTAATTTGATGAAAACTTCACTTAGGCTCGATTTTTCAAAAGTCTGGTAACATTTAACTGAGGAATAAAAATGGCCGTTTGACATATTTTCTATACAGCAGCTGTCAAACCGCCATTTTTATTCGGAGTTATCAGACTATTGAAAAATCGGCCCTAAGCCGTTTTACATTCTTAAATAGCTTCCTCGCTGAGGAAGTTTCCAATACCGTCCCAGGTGTAAAACAACGTAAATGGCATACACGTCACGAGTTTGTGTCATACATAGGTTATTAACATTACTTATGACTATGTATGTATGGCCTTAGTATGAGCTATAGCTGATTTCTACAAATTGCGCAAGTAGACATCCTACTCAACCTTTTTTTACTTCTAGCTAGCACTCAAGTTTATCACGGAAATTAAAGCAAGCGATTGCCCAACGAGTTTCGATCTATTACAGTAACGTTGTATTAAAACCTCATTATTGTTACGTAAGTACAAGAATCACGACGTCTATGCACGACAAAGGTTAAATGACATTTCACGTCTCTTTGTCATCTTTACTTTGTCGGAGCCTGGCTTCGTTCATCGCAGTACGGGCGGCGGTGCAATAAAATGCAAGTGCAACGCTATTCGCCTTTGTGCCTCACAGGAATCCTATAAAGTATTTATTGCCTTGTTTAGTCGACATTCAAGTCTTTAAACGGTTTGAAATGAACTTTCGCTAGGTGATGTTTCGCGTAACTGCTAAAGTAGAACATTACCGCGGTGTACGTAAAATACAAAGTCAAAATAATATTGTAGGTAAGTACAGTGTCTTGCACAGAATATTATGCAGAACAAGAGATTTTGCAGATAAGGGGTATTGTCGGATTTTGACTTGAACATATTTTGTACGGATTTCGATATTTTTGACATCAAGTGCATAAAACTTAATCCATGAAAGATATTGAGAGTTACTATATTGTCCACTAGCTTCGCCCGCGTAAAAAGTGTTTAATCCCAAGGGAATACAAACTATCCTATGTCCTTCCCATGGTCTCAAACTATCTCCATGCAAAATTTCATCTAAATCGGTTCTGCAGATCCAAAGATTACCCCCTACAACCTCACAAACACCTCTTTATAATATTATTAGTATAGATTTTTTCAGCACAGCTGACCTACAAACTTTAAAATATTGGAACATAGTATCGGATATTGAATAAGTAAGCGTATCTGTTGTAAATTACGAAACTACTCGGGAGTGAACTTTAGAAATATGCTCTTGCATCATTTTTATTTTTATGTAGGTATATATGTGCATTGTCCAACGAAAGAATAATTATTCAGAATGAGCTTTCATATTGATGTATTGTTCAATATTGTTTTGCTTCTTTTACATAGATTTCATATTATCAGATGATTAAGGAAAATGGCGTCTAAGAAACAAAAACACATCGATCAAAAATTTTAGGTAACTTTAACGGCGAGACAATAACAATTGAACGTAAAGAAAAAAAAGAACGGAAGAGTAATTTTTAACTAGCCGTCAAGGTTGATTTATGTAATGCGAACATGTATTTATTTTTTACTAACGTTGCCCAACACTAGGAATTTCTTCCTGTATCGTAGGTGCGTCCACAAACATATAAACTCACATACACAGCACCCAGAGCTGGAACAACTATCTGTAGGTCATACAATTATTTGTTCCGTGCGGGAATCGAACCCGCGACACGCAGCGCAGCAGTCAATCGCTCAACCACTGCGCCAACCGTTCCCCCAAATAAAAATAAAAATATTGTACATACAAGTACCTACAATACAAGACTTTCTTCATCAAGATATTTTCCTATATCGTTACGTGGGCAGATAGCTGGAGTTCGCTCCGCAATTTCTTTAAATGACTTTTCGTTTAATTAAAGAAACCTGAAAATTGCCGAATGGCCTATAAAAAAATAATCAGTTATTATAAAAATAGTCTGCCGTATGCTTTCCTTAATTTTTATTAACGAAGCTTGTGTATGTATACGTACTATACCTACTCCGTGTTTGCCGCCCTTATCAGGATTTAATATCGGAAAAGCGTACCACTTTTCAACGCCAGCTTTTCACACCAGAAAAGTGCTTTATCGGATTTATGTTATGCAATAAGAAAACGTTACAGCTCATGACATCAAATGGCAGAGCTACGAGTTCGAACATTAAACATACGGGTGTTTTATCTTCGTTTACTGAAAACGGGATCCGATCGATCTCATTATCTACCTACGTATAGGACGAGCAATCGTTAAGATAACATTTCGATTGTCTTAATAGGGGCGGGGTTTAATTTCGGCATCCACACCCTTCGATCCTGTACGAGTGCTTACGTGGAGTGATTTGTGTTAGCACGTGGGTATTTTGATAGAAAATAGGTCGCGTGCGTAGGTACGGCTGGCTGGAACGATCACGATCAACCCTCAGTAAAACGACATTCATCACGGGACCGGCATCGAGTGTAGACGTGCCAACGTCACCGCCGCTCCGGAATCGATGACGTCACTTGTCAATAGGCCAATTTCGATGGCCATCAATTGTGGTGGGTTTATCGCGGTCGCCGCTATGAATATGGGACAAACAACCCAATCTTTCACGTCATATCCGAAAAATCTTTCTAGTTGGGGTATTTTGACGTGTTTTCCATCTAGTCTATAGTTTCTTGCCTCAATATGTCTCTGTCGAATCCTTAGTAGAATGGACGTTTCTTTGCCGTCGATGTGTCACTTACCAGAAGGCGTTCTGTTGCGATTTTAGAATCGAATATTTTGAAGCCGTTAGCATATAAAACGGTAGCAAAATAGGTTATATGTACAGAAATATGAACAGAATAAGCGGAAGTGCAACAGGTCTCTTTTGTCAAATGATGGAAATAATGTTAAAATCGTCAATACAAAGCTTTTTATCGGCGCTCAATTTCCTGTCTTTAATATGTAAGTAGGTAATACGCGCAAGTAATGTCATACTACATGACATAACGGCATTTACGATAATACAGCATTGTTTGTTGCCGTCAGTCAGTGCCGAATGATTGATGACGGCTTTCGAGAGTGATGCATCATGTCGAGCAAGACGAGACAAGACGAGGCGAGGCGATATTCAATAAGAACTGGCTTAGTAACGTGTTACCGTTTAATTCTTTCGACTTAACTTACACGAGTCATGGTTAAGGTCATATTATGTTCAAATAGTTACTATTATCTAGTTAGTAGGAAACAGAATAATTGTTAGGTATTGTAAAAAAACTAGAATTAAAGTAATAGTTGACTGTCAATGCCAGGTTATTTATTTCACGGTAGCGGGTGTGCACGATATCTATAATTATAAAATACGTAGCGTGTCCAATACAATAGGTTCATAATTGTGCTCGCTGAACGTCGCTTCCCGGATAGCTGCGCGGACGCAGGCGCGTGGGAGTGCGAGTGAACGAACTCGCGCGGCAGTGACGCGACGTGAGCGCATATTCATTTGCCACCCACGTCACATGAAGCCTCTGGCCCCTTTACTTAGGCTTTATAAATGGGCGATCACGTTTGACGATGTTTGGTTAAATTATTGCGATTTATTTTAATTTTGGTCAACACGAATATCTACCCAAGAAATTTAGTCATCCTCAGAAGCCTAACTTTGTTAGTAAAGACCTAATTATGTGAACAAAAGATACAATGAAAATGTACAGTAAAATTAATAAAGCTACTAATGCTGTATAACAATAGCAATCAATTACAGTTTATAAAGAAGAAAATGATCCTAGGAAAATGAACATCGTTCAGATGGTACTATCTCAAGTTTAGTTAGGCGGAGTAGTTGCCGCAGTACGGCTAGTACCCGCAGGCCCGCGGGGGCAATCCTCCTCGCCGTGTTCACGCCTTTACCCGCAGATTTTTTACAAAGTACGCATATGAGAATATATTCCAGAGCACTCCAGATATTCTCCTCTCCACCCCAACTTACACAGACCTCATAAATATGTAGTTAACTTGTGCTGAGAAACGATTCCCACAAATTGGAAAGTCATGCATAACAATTTAAGTTTGGAATTGAATTGTATGTCACTTAGGATTGCGGGTGTCGGGCCGAGGTGGCTGGTGACTCAGATGAAACTCGTTCAAGGATCAATACACTCCATGAAGCCACAAATCACATTTCTTTCAAAGAGTGACCGCTATAGAATACTGAATTCTAAGAGTTTCCCTCCAAGTTATTTACTCTAAAGATATTAATTTTTACGGCGTAATTAAGAAACACAAATAACGGCATACCAAGCCAGTCTGGCTTCACAACTTCTAATTTAATTTATTTTTAACTCTTTGAACGCTTTAATTTTTTCCATCTAGGCGTAAAAATTGAGCTTTTAATTATACAAACGTTAAACTTTTATTTAAATAGTTATACAAAGAAGTTTCATTAAATAAAGTAATCCTCTGAGAATACTCTTTAAGAAAACTTGTTAACTAATAACCTTTTAAAATTAAACAAAAGATGAGAAAAGTATTATAATTATTTAAAAAAAGGTTGTGCATTGAACCTAAAATAAAACCTATGTGCAAAGTCAATGTAAATAAAAGTCAATCTGTCGCCAAGCTCACAGATAAAACACTGGATTTTGATCAAACATTCCACGTATAAAAGAAGTCCCGTAAAATACTTTCGCACTCAAAATATTGGCGACGGGAACACATATAAACATAAAACACACAGAATATTGTAAGGTACACAGGGAGCAGGGAGCAGGGAGCCGGAGATATTGATACTAGAAACATTTACGGCGTTTGCTTCACCAGATAAACCCCTGCACATAATATATAGCTCTAATATATTCAGACTATGACGAACGGTAAGAGGCTTTTATAGTCCGCCCTGGAATCTTTCTTTACTTTGAACTCTATATTTATTGTGCAAATATTTTGATATTGGTCATTCATTTTTCAGTGGTGTGATTAATGCCAAATCATTGGATACTAATTGATCAACCACTACTAATTTTGATATTTGTCATTCATTTTTTAGTGGCGAGATTAATGCCAAATGCCAAATCATTGGATACTTATTGATCAACCACTATTAATTTTGATATTGGTCATTCATTTTTCAGTGGCGTGATTAATGCCAAATCATTGGATACTAATTGATCAACTACTATTAATTTTGATATTTGTCATTCATTTTTCAGTGGCGAGATTAATGCCAAATCATTGGATACTTATTGATCAACCACTATTAATTTTGATATTGGTCATTCATTTTTCAGTGGAGTGATTAATGCCAAATCATTGGATACT
This sequence comes from Orthosia gracilis, assembly GCA_947562075.1. Classification (NCBI taxonomy): domain Eukaryota; kingdom Metazoa; phylum Arthropoda; class Insecta; order Lepidoptera; family Noctuidae; genus Orthosia; species Orthosia gracilis. The sequence continues at coordinate 42,846,672 of OX387272.1, read as the reverse complement.
AATTGATCAACCACTATTCATTTTGATATTGGTCATAAATTTTTCAGTGGCGTGATTAATGCCAAATCATTGGATACTAATTGATCAACTACTATTAATTTTGATATTTGTCATTCATTTTTCAGTAGCGAGATTAATGACAAATCATTGGATACTTATTGATCAACCACTATTAATTTTGATATTGGTCATTCATTTTTCAGTGGAGTGATTAATGCCAAATCATTGGATACTAATTGATCAACCACTATTAATTTTGATATTGGTCATTCATTTTTCAGTGGTGTGATTAATGCCAAATCATTGGATACTAATTGATCAACCACTATTAATTTTGATATTGGACATTCATTTTTCAGTGGAGTGATTAATGCCAAATCGTTGGATACTAATTGATCAACCACTATTAATTTTGATATTGGACATTCATTTTTCAGTGGCGTGATTAATGCTAAATCATTGGGTACTAATTGATCAATAACTATTATTTGACCGTACATACGAGTAAGTGTTTAAAAAAAAAGATTGTTTAATCGAGTAATTTTAACACGAGATGTGTATATACATTGTACCAAAATATTAACATACTGAATACTTATCATAATTAGTATTTAATTTAATGTTGAAAACTTCAAAGCTACGAGGATAAGACGATGCTACGAAAAGCTACGACACTGCTACGGCGAAGATGCGACGACGCTACGGTTCAGCTAAGACGCCTCTACGGCAAAGCTACGACGGCGATATGATACTGCTACGAAAACGCTACGACGCTTCTACGTGTTTGTTTAATTCAACCGAGTATTGAATGTTCAAATAAATCTACATTTGTGTATTCAATTTTGAAGTTGTGATTTATTTTTCATTGGTGTGTTTAATTACTAATTAAGTATTTGTGTCAACAGTTTATATTCGCAAAAAAAGGAGCTTCTTTAAGTTGTTTGCTGTAAAAAACATGAATACGTCGACAGTCAACTGTTTATTTATTAATTAACAAACAGTTGAGTACGTCTAGTATGAGTCAAAATAGTGATGGTTTACTTTTTAAATTAAACATTTTTATTTGAGTTCTGATAAATACAGGCCCTTTAAAATGGCCAACTTGTAACATATTCTTTTTGTTTATTTTTATTATTGTTAGACTGGAGCTTGACCACTCTCTCAGCTGATGGTAAGCGATAATGTGGTCGACGATGAAGCACGCTTACCTAGAAGAAACCTATTCACTCTTGACTTTAAGACTTCCAGATTGTAGCTATCAGGGAATACATACTCCGGCAGGGTATTCTCCTTAGCTGTACGCATAGTAAAAGTATTCTCAAAACGCTTGGTACGTATGGAGCAAATGTAAGAGTAGGCTAATATATTATAAATATAGTTCTCTTCAGAACTAGGTCTAATAGCCTTATGCCAAGCATGGAACGCTCCAAGGTTCGCAGCCTGTCTTTTACTAAAAAATAATCAATATCATTGAAAAAACGTGTAACTTCATAAAAAGCTAATAGTCCGGAGAAATAATAAAGTAGAACCTAATTAGCTCTGAACATAACATAACCGTTACTATCACAAAGAAAACTACTAAAATCCACGCGCATACAAAGCTCGAGACTTGATATTAAATGTAATTTATCACGAGAATTAAAAACTTGCCGCCGGTTGGTGCTCGCGTCAAGAGGCCCGGGGAACGTATGAAGCCTCTCTACACTTTATTATGAAAAATAACAAGCCTGAAGTAACATAATAATAACTAATTTATAGCTCTGACTTTGTTAAAAGTTGGTTGTTTCAGCTAATTCAGAATTCTTTACACCTAATGAAAGAAAGGAAAAGAAAGAAAATACATTTATTTAGCACATAGTAAAAGACTCACAATATAAGTACTAGATACGTAATAATACAAAGTCAAGGATTACATCCTCTCTCTTAATGGAGTTTATTGACGGTTCTTCTCCATAACAAACTACTTTTCCTAATGGACGCGGACGGTAGAATCAATTATTATTACTTATAAATTTTAATTGTTGACGCTCAAAAGTGCCGCTTAGTGAAATAAATATTTTTGTCTTCTGACTTTTACTTCTTATTGTAACACCAAAAACAACATTAAATACAGTGACATTACTTATGATGCAATTTAAATTGCGTCGATAAGCGATATATCACACATATTTTCTAAGAAAATTGTTAGCCCAAATCGGTCGAATTGCATCGTCCATCCATGTTCACGTACTTGCTATTTCGCTTTGTAAAAATCGTCTATCGGTGTGATTATAAAATCGCGTCGAGCCATCCGGAAGGTCCCTTAGTGTACAGTATAGGACAAATTGTATACAAGTTCGTTTTTCTCGCTTTCCATCAGGTGAGAACGAGGTCAAAATCAGGATCATCGCGCATTAAATATGGAACAAGAATTCATGATGGTCTGGATAATTTTTAACATTCACGCGCACAAATCCACTGGCAAATGTTAGTATAGATAGTTCAACTCATCTTTGCGCGCGGCGCCATGTGTGCGTGCGCTTGTAATTATACATTATGCAATTGTGTGGCAGTGACGCTGCAGCCGTCGTCCAAACAAACGACCACCCACACATGCATACCCACTCACAGCACTGCGCGCACAGGTGAGTTGAATTATCTATACTAACTTTTGCCAGTGGTTTTGCGCGCGTGTATGTCGGCAATTATCCCACGGGAACATACATACTGGGATGAAAGTATCCTATGTCTTAATCCAGACCATCATCTACCCTTGTTTCATATGTAATGCGCGATAAGTAAGATTTTGATCATTCATCCATATACCAATGAATGTTTTGGAACATTTGCAGATATCGGTAGCGAGTGTGGGGCACTCGCATCCATACCATATTTCACCGGGATATGAGTCTTTACACCTGCATCCGTAACAGGGTAAACAGAGCACCCAGTTAGGAATTGGGTCACGCAAGATACATGACCGGCAATAAGTCAGACTTGCAATCAAGCATGGAAAGTGCAAGTGGCTGATCGCGGAGAAACTCTTATCTTCTACGTCAGTAGAAAGTTAAATTACTGTAAATTTGGTACACCTGTAATTCCTAAAAGGTATATTGTAAAGCTGTGCTACACATTCAAAGTGCAGTCTATTATTCAAGAAAAGAATCTCTATTTCATGGGTATCTTGTGTATTGAAGGCTAGAACTCAAGCTCAAAAATCTTGCGACGGTAAATAATGTGTTAGTTCCAAAGCAGCACTAAGTATGCCACAGTTTATGCAATTAATAAAGAATCACTAACTTAACATTGAGCGTATTAACAGACACGCTAACGTTTCTGAACAAACATTTGTCCCCGCGCCCCCGCCCCGTGCGTGCGCGATAAGCAAACTTAAGCATGAATATATTAATAACATAAAGTGTTATTCCATGAATTGTTCATCAAACTTCACGTTAATCCCATAATTCATTCCAAACAAATTAATTTATTCCAGTCCAGTTAACTCCAATTGGAAACGTTTTCTAAATATTATTTTTAATCGGAAAATTGAATCAGTCTCTACAATAAGAGGGAAACCCGATACCTGATAAATAAGCAAAAAATAAGTTAGTCAAATCGTGATAAGTCATGCGGCCACGTAGAAGGCGCCGCCACTGTGTCCGAAATAATTGTGACGTGTTCGTCGCGGCGCCGCAGCAGAGTCGCCGCCGACACGCCGCGGTCCCGCTACGAGCACGACATTAAGCGATATTTCCAATCTCAAGCCCGCACTCCTGTTTTATTAGATTTTTCACAAGCTCACGCTATCGTGAATCTTCACCGGTGCCAAATAATAATAACGAAATTCAGCGCGTTCCACTCACCGCTCCACGTCGCCCTCTTCCCGAAATAAAAATGATAGGCATTTGCCAATGGTTTAATAGAATAAATCATTTCAGCTGAATCACATGAATAAAAAATCGTCATCGGCACTTTTACCCGCACCCGCATACCCTTAGGAATGCCATTAAACATTTAAATGTGGTACACTGTGAGTATGTTAATTAGTAAGTTTTATGCAGGCGGGTGCGCACAGATAGTTTGTGACGCTCGCCGCAATCGCTCCGGCCCGCTAGTGCTCGCAGAGAGCTCCTGGACGTTTTATTGCCGCCGTTGCTCAGTTTTGTGAAAAATTTAATTCAGCTGCACACTCGCCCACGCTCACGAATATTTATTCGGACAGTAAACTACGCAACTGGGGAGCACTAGTTCTACATACATATCTGTTCTGTTAGCACTCTAAATCAATGTACCGGTGCTCCGGGCACGTTTATACAAACTAGTTGGTTTTCGTCTCTTGAAACTGGACTTCGTTATTAAATCAAGCGTGTAAGGCGTGCACGGCGTCTGATTTCAGCTCGGGAGCGGAAGACCGGTGCGGCGATGCATCGAGCGGCGGCGCGGCGGAGGTCGTCCGCGGTGACCGCATGTTGCCGCACTTGCACCCGACAGATTTAATCAGGCGCCAACAACCGCGAACACGATCTCAGGGCGTTCCACTCCACCGAACACTTCACTCGTATCACTCCACCATTATGCACCGACTTAGGTTTTTAACAGTTCTCGGAACGAAACCTTGCGGACACGAACGCTCGTTTTCTATTAAATGTTCCATGTTGTTGAATTCATTATCACCACGAGACGCATGCCAACCTGCACTCACGGCTCTGAGACAAAAGGTGCACTTTAATAAAAATATTAACGATATCGGAATCATCGTCAGCGTCATGCAACGAATTCGGTTTGTCACGATTCCGAGAAAGAAATAAACGAACAAAGAAACAAGGAGAGCATGAAATCGGTAAGAAACATGCAAATCAGCGTGATGTTGCGGAGCGGCCAACGAACCGCGCGACCTCTCAGCCATTGCGGGGTTCAATACACGCGCACCACAATACACTAAATTAATCTTCTCCCACGCGAGATAACGTATTCGGTGCTTAGCCACAGCCGGGCCCCGGCTCCCGAGCACGCCGCTCTGGGTCCTGTACTGCACGTACTAATAGCAATAACAACCCCTAATGAAATGCGAGAAGTCGTTCCGCGCCGCTGTCAACAGCCGGTGAGCCAGCTGACTAATATGGAAATAATACACACGCATAACTTCCACAATGGATTGTATGGATTAGGGGATCGGATAAACAAATTAATCAATTACCGCGCCGCGACTCCGCGTAAAGTGTGATTGAAGATTGGGAGCACATCAACGTCGGCGGTGTCTGCGGCCGGAGGCGGAGGGCTCAGATCGTACTTTATCCGAAGCAATAAATTGCACTTGAGACAATTTGTCGACTGTCGCCCCTCGTTATCGACACTCTAAACTTCATTTTGAAGGACACTTTTCAATTTAAAATCAGATCTCTATGACAAACTTCACCTAGCAACTGGCAGCTCAATAAACATCTTGCTCGAGACCCTTACAAACGTCGTACTATCGTATTTCTATGAAAGCAATTATAAATTCAAAGCAGCCAGACAGTTCGCCTGCCACTAATAAAGTATAGAATGCATCATTACAGAAATATTGGCGAGCCAACACATCCGTTTCTCAAAGGCAGTACAAGCATAACAAGAGGGAATGCTGCGAGTTATACAAATTGCGTTCCATTCGCTCGCCACTGAAAAATACGAGCTTCACACAAAAAAGGGTTGCTCGGGATGGAGCAAGCTCTGAGTAATATTACGGGTTTGAAAGAGCTGCGAAGAAAATCCTCATCCTCTGCGGAATTATTGTTGCCTTGACAAATGACTCGCTCAGGACTTTTGATATGATAATGAGATTAAATTAGGATAAACGTGTTGTAATTACCATAAGTAAGTCTTTGTCCTCTATTGTAGCAGTTTGTTTGATCAGACACGCGTAACTACAAAGACTGCAGCTTAGTTTAACGCTCCACATAACTTCCAGGACACGTAAAGCCCAGAATCATCGCACACGAAAAACTTCTTACTTTTCTATAAATTGGGAACGTACACAAAACAACACACACAAGAACTGAAGACACACGAAAAGAACTGGAAAAAATCATAACGCGTCAGCAGTTTTAGTTTGCTCTCGGAACTTTGCTCTCCGCCAGTAAACAACTCCGAGGAGACAACTGTTTCTGCAAAGAAATGTGTTTAGGAATCAGCTACACGCCTCGCTTTGGAGAAAGAAGTCGAAAAACATACGTACGTGATATAAAAACATGTATTGATTTAAAATACAGTGCCGTTACTTTTCCCGCGGTTGAGTTTGCGTGCTCAAAGTTGTCTGCTATACATGGTAAGACCAGTTTTTTCTGAACATTGAAAAACGGTTTACTTACCTATAAATTTTTACTAAAGGTTACACTAGTCGATCATTCTTCCATACAAACGTAGTCTGGCGATTACTCCACTGTTTGACGTTGTACGTTCAAAATAAAAAATGATATCAATTTGTCTCATCATTATCTAGCCCTGTATGGAAACAAAAAAGTAAAAAAATAAAATGTTTGAAAGTTATGAGCGTCGAAAGTTCCATATTTCAACACTAATTTTAACGTATCTTTGTGCGGAAATAAATAGCATAAGAAGGAAAATTGCAAAACGGCCTCCATACAGGAAAAGGTTAGTAATTCAACAATGCAAATAATTTTATTTTGAAAATAAATTTGTCATTGACTTAGACTAGAGTCAAGAGCAAACCCATCAAAAGTAAAAAAAAAATATACATTTAGTCGTTTTTTCCTGATATCTAGACTCCCAAAGGTCTGTTTATAAAATTTTGTTGTTTGTTTTTCCATTTCGTCCTAAATCATCATCCATTTCGATACAAATTTGCAAAAGTGCCAATTCGTACGCGAACTAGCGTCTTACTGCTCATTACAGCATCTATCTCTTTCGTACGTGTTGTCGGATGAGATAGATTTAACCTTGCGCACAAAATAGTTCGTGCCATCGACTAGGGGAACCTTAAGTGTTTTTGTTGCTTTTTAAGTTGTGTTTTTGTTTTTGGTTTCACTTTAATTTAGAGTTACAAATATGCTCAAAGGCTAAATAAAACATGAATGTTTATTACATATCCAAATGAAATGTACTAACCGAATACCCAGCCAATAATATCAATAGCACGAAGTACATAGGTACCCGTAAGGGAAAATCTATTAAAAGGAACGAACTAAGCGAAATATTTCACAAAGAAAACAATTTATAGTGAGAGGAAATTCAAAGCATTCGGGAGACGTTCGGATCACAAACTTGAATCGATCCGTCGTTCCGTGAATAAATAACATTTTCGCGTAATTTAACGGTAACATTCCGCGATTGTATTCAAGCAGCTCTGCTATGGCGACGGCGGAGCACAAATTGCACCCGGTCGCGCACCCAGCGCTCTGAAAAATGCTTTCCTTTTAACAACTGGAAGGGGAATGGCGCAGGTTAAATGGTCATATTCAGTCAACTCTTACGTACAAATGGGTTCTTGTGTGCTTCCTTCGAAGCTTTGTTTTGGTTCGCTGCTGAACGTCTTGCTTTTAACTTATAGCGTCATTGTCTTTACGGATCTACAAAGAAATCTTAAAAACTGTGAGAAACAAAAAGATTACAGCGACGCTACAATAACGAGGCTTGTGAGCTTTATGATGAGGATTACATTTTTTATTTCCACTATGTCGAAGCCTACAAAAATATAAATCCATTTTCCCAAAACACAAACAGACTAAAATGGGAGCAAAGTTTTACTTCAAAATAAAAACAAAATTTTCAATTAATAAAATCTCAATTTATTTTATAAAACAAACCGGGAGAGAGAGAAATAAACTAAAGAAATGAGGAAGACTATAATAATTTTAGTCACAAAGAGGTGTTGTTTTTTAGAGAAGAATTTTCCAATTTACATACACCACGTCATAAAGCAAAAATACAGCATAGAATAATACGTTTTTTAATGCAATTAAACGAACCTCTGCACTGAAGTAGCGTTAAAATAAAAAGTGTAAAGGTGGCATGCTCGCTCGGGTGTAGAGCCACTTTAGATGGAAAGCGAGGAAGATGCGAACATCTATAGCTTAGCAGAGTGCGGGCAATCGTAACAAGACGCAAGAACGCAATCGTAATTGCAGCAATAGAAAAAGTTTTATATTTTCTTTATATTTATGCGAACAGCACATTGGAATGATCCTTTATAACGCTTTTGGTCACGGATGGACGGGCGGGGAGCAGCCGTGACCAAGTGCGCAGCTAAAGGCTCGAAAAATTAACAGAGTGTTTTTTTTTAACGTAAAAATGTAATGTGCTTCTTAGAATCTTTATGATTCTTTGAATTGCCTTTCGTTAAGCGAGCCGCATGTCATCGTTGTTATAGAACATTTAACTTATAAAATGCAACTATTTTTTTTATACTGTGCTATTGTAGAGACGGACAGTCACAAGAACGACAACAGCTGGCACAGCTTTTGTTCGCATAATGTGATATTTTCTCTGTGCAAACATTTCATATAAGCTATTCACGTGTATCCTATTCTAAAAGAATACTTAATAATACTAGCATTCCCCGGAGTGCCTAATACCCTTGTAATATAACGCGATACGAAATTAATAACAAAAAGCTGGAAAGAATACGTAAGTACCATGATTCCCGAAGTTTGAAATGTTCGCCCGTTGTTGTAGATTAAACTGCTATGAGCAGACTCCGCTGAGATTTAGGTACGAGTGCCGACGATTTTCGCCCTAATCAATTCTGACTCAATAAGTTTTTAGCTTTTTCTGATTTCGTAAGTAGACGCCATGCTTGTTTAAATTGAATCAAATTCGTGGACAAATAATGGTTCACTTGGGGCGAAAAACCCGGGGTATTTTTAAGTTTGGTAGCGGTTTGATAAATCAAAAACGTACAATTAAAGGTTGTTAAACATAATAACTAGTTATTTTGTTTCTCTATTCTACCGAAATATTGGTAGTATGAGCGTTGATCAATAGTGGAACCCTACCTCATCGAAATCATCCGCTGTAACAAACACAAAGATAAAAACGTCCATTGAAAAGTTCAATAACTGGTATCCATCCGCAATCCGCAGTGACCCCTGCTTTATGGGACTCTTGCCCCCTGTATCTCTTTCGTTTGAATGCACTTCACAATCCTCCAGCTATCACATTTACAATCATTAAACCCTACAGAGTACTGGAGTACCTACAGACGACATTATGGGGGATGACGACCCCACAAGGCAAGGCTTTTATACAGTAAATCTTTTTTTTTTCATAATGTAAATCCCTACAACACCATTTTGTAGTAAAAAAAATTTGCTTTCGGGGTCTGATTAATTTGAAAATCTTAGCTTTGAAATTTACAAGAAAATAATGATAATAAATTCTGAAATACAAGGTAAGTCTTTAAGTATATTAGCAATTATACAAAAATAACATATTGTTTGAAGGCCAAAAGGCCAGTGCTCTCGTGACAGCTTGCGGTTACGAAGATAATAACATACTACGACTTTTACATCCCTCGATAATACCATATCGATTCCTAATATTCCAAAGAGGGTATCGCATTGGTTTCCATATCCGCGGATATTAAATCTGATTCGGTGGGCCTATCGGGTTAGGGAGTATTGTTTTTTTACTGGCAACATTTTTATAAGCGTCCGCCATGTTGTGCGTGCGTACAGAACGGTTGCTGTAAATCATTTTTCAAAAATGGAACGCTGCGTGATCATTTTGGATGTTTTTTTTAGCATCGTCTAAACTAAATTTTCTTAAAAAATCTCAAAATTCATAGACATAAATTAGACTTTGTAGCTGGCTCTGTTTATATCATTCACATACATACACACGATAACTCTTAAACAAACGCGGGCCCCTGTATATGTAAGAAAATAAATAAGGTTGGTTTCTGGGTAATTAGGGGTCGCTGATTTCATTTCTGACTTTAAAATAGCCAAAAAGGAAGTAAGTTTTTTTGGTGGCACATAATCTACCATTATCCGTTTACGACTTGCAAAATATGATGAGTGGTGGACAAATAGTGACCACTGTCCGTTATGATCAGTTTAAATTCCTAGACTTGTTGTTTCCCCTGACTTACTATTTGTATGATTTTAGGATATGTGTAAAAAGATCTGTACAAAATAGTTTATAAACACATTTTGGCATAATAACCGTAATTGTAGTAGGTAAATAAAATAATACCGTTTTAAATCAAAATCATTTATGTATCGCTTATCTTAAACTTATATACCTATAAGGGCTTCTAAACTCTCGAATCGAGAAGCATTATGTATGAACACCTGCATTACATACATTTTTTACATTAATATCCCAATAGTAGGTAATTATTTCGCAAATGGACAAAGTCAAATAATATGCCACTTTCGTACCTAAATTCACACGATCGATATTTATCTACTATCAAATTTAAGTACATCCAACATGAAGAAAATACTTAAAAAAAGAAAATCACAAATGCTTCGTATTAGTCCTTAATTTGAATAAGGGATAAAATATTATTTCTTCCGCATTTAGAAATGTACTTAAAAGGATTTACTAAAGGAAACTTGAAACTCAACTCGATTTCAGTAAAATCCATTTACACAGTAAGCATATAAGATGAGCATGAGCTCTGACAGTGAAAGTCGAATGAGAATCGTTTGAAGTGTGCGCGAAGTTCCAGCGCCGAGTTTTAACGCACTTGGGGAATTCGGGAACTGCGGGTAGGTATGGTTATTTAAGTTGGTTTAGTTCATTAAAATTCAATATCGTAGCGAGTGAGGCTCAGTATCGATCGGCGGCGGGACGCGTAAACAACGCACCGGGGACGCGGCTGCATCCTGGCGCCCAACATGGGACTCATAAACAGTACATATTCGGCTCCCTACGCAACATAAACTATGTGGGTATCTACAGTCAGTTTTCACTCTCGTGTGACTGAAATATCTCTTTCCTTCGTGGATTTAGTACGACATTTGCGAACAATCCACTTTTATCGGTCACCAAATGTACTGTTGAAGTGTTGGAATCCAAGTGCAAAATTCGTCAGCGAAATGGACAAAACATACATGCAACAATAAAATGTACTGTCCATTGATTTTTAACTCCAGTTGCAGTCCAACTGTTCTACAAACCCCTCTGTATATTTATGATCAGTGCGATTAATTAATATCAAATAGTAGTTTGCATACAGTTTAATTAATAGGTAATTAATATTGTGATATTGTGTACGCGTTACGTTTGGCTGTTTGATGATTACTCAAAGAGAAAACAATTCCGAAATACTGTTGTGAATAAGTTTGAATTAATTCAATGAAAATAACTCGAATTATTTGTGTTTCGAACATAAACTACACAAGCAAATAAGCTTTCAATGCAACGGTCATTCGTTGGAAAATATTAAGTTAACTAGTTTATTTAAAAATGGAACACAGCGGTTTTTGTCGACGAACTAATCACGGTCATTGTTACAACAGTTTCTTCATATTGTATACCGTAGACCGTTCTTATTGTCATGCACTTAAAAGATGGTATGATACAAAAACGTCTGCATTCTTTTCTTGTTTCCATCCATATCTACATCAACATCAGCGCCTTTGTCATTAAAATGCCAATGTGGGACATCACATCTCTGCAGTAGGCACATAGGTACTCCGTATCTGTCAAGTCGTGTACATTGGCCGAATAAAACGGTCGAGCGGTAACAGATGCGCACACGGTCACATGAGCCACAATGGCCCGCAACGGCCCCACAATGGCTTGTCAGCGGCCACTGCACAATACAGTCGGCAAGGGCCCTCGGCGACCGTCACCTCCATTACCGGCCTCGGTTCGTCACCGGCTTTTCACATCCAATGCTTACACTGAAAATAACGTTGAAAGCCCGCTATATAATTATTTTCCACCGGCACAGCTGCGCTTGAGACTATAAAGCAGTTTATTGCCGTTTCGCCTGCGAAGTAATTCTCGGTTTGAACGCGGAGACTTGACTTATATTTTAAGGTTATTTTTAAGAGACTGATAAAGTTCGCTCGTGGCTAAATAATAACACAAACGCACGGGTCGATCTTTTAAGTTAAGCAACGCTTGCCGAGGGCGATCCCGGATGGGTGACCATCTTTACATAGCGCGTTTCCTCCGTTGGTCCCGGCTGTCATTTAAAGATATTTGATTTAAGGGTAGTCAGAGGCCTGAAATCTGACACCAGTCTGGCCAAGGGTGTCGTGTTACCCAGTTACTGGGTTGTTGAGGTCAGATAGACAGTCTCACCATGTAAAATTCAGATAATCAGCTGAATTCTGTTAAACTGAAAGCTGACTCAAACAGTTGGGAAAAGGCTAGGCAGATTGATTGGTAAAGTTCATATTATCTAACATAATTACCATGGGGTCCCAGCGCTAACAAAGAAAATTTGGTTCAAATAGATATTACTACATGGCGCGATATTCATCGATTTATTATTGAATTTTGTGTACGATTAACATTTTCTAAAAATGATCATAAAAATTGTATGTTCTTGTTAAATCAACTCTCGCACAATATTATGGAAAAATGAGCCCTTATTTCACATATCAAAGATAATTTTAACGGATCGTTTAAAATTGATTTCAATAAATGGCGCGGTTTTTTTATTTGTACTTGTATAAGACATTTTGGTACAATGAAACTGTAAAACTTGCAAAAAATACTATAAAACAAATCGTCGCTGTATTTAAAGAAAAAAATAGTCACGAACCGAGAAAACACATTTACTTGCAAGTCGCTGCTAAAACCATCTATATCTGTGGAACGAAACCGGACACGATCGATGTACTTATAAAAATAATCAGTATAATCAGACGAAAACGCTAGCTACTTCGACACGGTTTCTTTGTATGGGATATTATATTATCTGTGGCATTAATAAGCAAATATGCAGGCACAAAACATCATCATATTCACTGTTAAATCTAACAATGCATTATGCTGCATCAAAACGCCAACCGAATGCGGTCTGCTATCATTTATTGATGATGTTCGGTTATTATAACAACGTGATTATGCTTTAATGCTTGTTTGCCACTAATTAGTGATAATATTATCACACATGGAATACATTGTTAGCTTTAAAGGCTCTATGTAGCTCGAAATGGGGTCATTGACTTCATGGCAATGTATTCAAGTAAGTGTCAATCGCATGGAATTCGTTTGAACGGTAAGTGACAAGTGACAAGCGCTCAGACGTCAATAAATAAGAAAGATCTACGTTTGGCAGTGGTCTGTCAAGATTATTTTCCGTTCACTGAGCTGGTCCGACAGACTGTCCACTGAGTTTGTGCAAAAAAACCATAGAAAAATAATCTTTTAGTTGATCTCGAATTTGCCAATTTGCCAGGTACCTATTCCAATTTGAGAGAGCAGTGTTGGCCCAGTGGTAACGGTCGCGACTTACAAGTTGTAGGTCGTAGGTTGGAACCCAGGCAGGCGCTTTACTTTGTGTAATTTTTTTCACCATCACTGCTCTGAAAACGGTGAAGGAAAACATCGTGAGGAAACCGGCATGTCTTAGAACCACAAATTCAAAGACATGTGACATCCAGCAACCCGCACTGGGCCCGCGTGGTGGATTACGGCCCATCCCCTCTCACAGAGAAGAGGCCTGTGGCCCAGCAGTTGGATCATTAAAAGGCTGATGATGATAAATAAATATAAGCTAAGTCGGTCTAGTCGTTCACAAGTGATTTGCTTGCCAACGAACAGTATTTCATTTTATGTACCTATAAAAATTAAATATTTTATTTTATTAACACAAGGACAAGGTTGCTAGACTATAGACACTTAATAAAACCAAAAAAAAAAAAAACAAAATAGTTGAATGGACCATCCGACATAACTATGAAGTAAAAACAACTTAAGTGTATTTTTGATCGAGCTCTTTCTAAGAAGTCCTAACTAAATATCAATTTACTATATCAACAGTCTACACGAACGAAATTGAGTGTCTTTGAAATAAACCTGCAAAAATATACGAAGAGAACTGTGCATTTTACCAAATTGTCTTCTTTAAAAGTATAAAAAAATCTAAAATATATGCAGAACGGTTATTAGATCTGAAAAAATGTAAGTAATTTGTGAAAGAGTTTCAAGTCCGCAACAGCATTCGAAATTTCGCTCAAGTCGTTGTGTAATATAATTATCTTAAAATAAAGTCGTGTTTCAAGTTTAATTACGGACAGGTGGGTGGGCTCTATTGCTAAATAAAAGCTTGAAATGAAGTCATAACTGCCTACCACGTCATAAAAAGCTTTTGCTATCCAAAATATGCAAATTGGCAAATATGTAATATTATATGAGCTTCAAAGCAGAAAGGTAAATAATTTAACTGAATCAATGCGATTATATCCATTTCAATATTATTAATGCAGAAGTAAATCTGTCTGCCTTTCTGTTTGAAAGGTGTTCACGCCTAAACCACTCAACCAATTTTGTCGAATTTTGGCATAAAAATATGAACTGAAGAATATGACTTTTTATCCCGAAAGAACATTCCCTTGGAATAATTTACGACAACCACGCGGGCGAAGCCGCTGGCAGAAGCTAGTTATTAAAATAAAGTCTGCTTTTCCAGTAATAAAGCCAGCTTAACCAATATTTTCGTAGTTATTTTTTGAACAGAAAACCGTTAATGTATGTCAGTAATTGCAGTAGAAAATATTCATGCGAATATTTTTATGTTAACGAAAAGAGTTCGTGGAAATAGCGGAAAAACATTTAATGCGATGTGTTTCGTTGGTGTTATTATTTTTTACAAAATATTACCTGCAATAAAGCTACAGATATTTTGACAATTTGGTCATGTTTTTCTGTAGAAATATAAGCGAATGTTTACCAAGGTTTTGTCTTTTAAAATCTTTTTACTGTTATTGAGTAGTGCATTTGCATATAAAACAAACAAGAACGGTCCTTTATCTACGTTGCTGCTAATATTTTGATACAAAAGCTTCGCAAACAACAGACGCGACGTCTTCAAATTCCGTAATCCATCCCGGCAGTCTTGAAAACTACCAAAAACATTCCTGTAAACTTGCAACAGTGTAGACAAACCACATCAAAACACCCTCTGTTGTCTACAACTCCTTTATGATTAAATTCCTCTTGCTTCAGTCATTTGATATTGCAGATTCTGAGAAGGGCTCGATTGCTAAGTCCCTTTTAAATTCAATCGGATCGGTTCCCTCGGATTAAAAAAGGAATACTTGGTCACAACAAGAAAGGGTCGTGTGATTAATTTAATTGGAATGCCTGCTATGGGCAATTGTGCACTAAACTGTACTTTGATTTACACTGTGTTTTTGTCTAATGTGTTTTATTTGGTTAACAAATATGGTAAGGAAATTTCTAGTTCTTACATCAAAAATATAAAACACATAGAATAAATAACAGGCAAAACTTGCTAATTCCATGCACATTTTGTGCATGGAATTAACAAGTTTTAAACACATTTTTTATCTCTGATTGGAAGGTAGATCTAGCGGTATTTGTTTTTCAAATAAGTCATGTAACGAAAAACACATGGTGCATTTCTATATACTTATATGTGTACATTAAGTTACATCTCTAACGTTATTGTTCAACTTCATGTTTTCTGAACCGCTGAGAACTCGATGACTTGGTGTGTTGGTGGGAACACTGTATACCATTAGTTCATAATGAGCTACTAATAGAATTGTCTATACTGTGATTTTTAGTTTCGTAGACTAAACTGACAGCTGCCAATGTTTTTTTAAGGTTAGGCTAAATCTGTGATGCATCGAATCGATGTGACCTGACTCCTCAATTTAATTTTACTAATTGATGTAAATAAATATTTTATGAATATATTTAAATATAACAGTATTCATTCACATAGTACTTACACTTTTATTGTGTTAAATATGAAAAAAACAAAAAAATAAATGCGACCGATAAAGAAATTTTACATAAATGAGTAGATACTAAATAAGGGCTGCTAGTTTCCTATCAAAAGTAATTTTTATTTTTTTAAACTACCATTAAGTAATTTAAATAACTATTCTAATCCAACTGCCAAAGCTACGATAAAAGAGTAGCCAATAAAAAAAACCGGCCAAGTGCGTGTCGGACCACGCGCAGTTATAGGGTTCCGAAGTTGCATAATAGTGCGGACTACGAAGAGGTTTTTCTGTTGATACATGAACATTAAAACGGTTGCAGCGGCTCACAACGACTAAAAATGGGCCTACATAGGATAATGGGAACTGAAGAAGGAGTTATAAAATCCAAATTCACAAGTGAACTTACAAAAAATATTATCTATTTGAGTACCACCGCCGCGGGTAGAGGCAAGCGTCACTTAATCATTTGAATACTGCAGTATTGTCGTTACGCAGATAGTCTTCGTTAAAATCTCCAAATACTTATTTACAAACCGAAAACAAATATTTTAGTATGAGTAGGTATTTTCAAACAACCTAATCAACTACCAAAAAGTAAAATCAAATTATTCAATGATAGGAACTAAAACAACCAACGTAAATAAGCTGCAATAAATAATCTATATGAAGTTCGTCAATTGCGAAAGGAGCCGATACGAGCGCGCGTTAGAGCCACGCGGAGTGGTATGGTTCGTTCCTGGATCCTCGCACGCACGGTCCTTGTTTCATTCTCTTTTGAAATTGAAAAACGACAAACACAATTAAGTTTATAATTGCGACCACTGAGAATACTGCCATCTATCGTCGGGTAGCGAAATTTGCTTGTCAATCGAATCTAGTTTGACTTTAGATTACAAAATGTCGAAAATACTTCTGCATTAACACAAAATAGAATCCCTCGCGCACCGCTGCACCGTACGGACCGATACTGCCAACGACTGCGCCCACTCCAAGGCGTTATTCCAGCTTAAATATTATTGATTTAGAAATCATTATTATAAAGGATGTTATGATTTTTTTTCATGGTTCATAAGCATATATTACTATCTATTTTACACAACTAACGACGTTATTTAAGTAATTTCCAATGGCATTTGTACTTAATGTTTACTGTTCCAAGTACATTTTAAAAGTAGGTCGACTATTACTCGTAAACTTGTAAAGCCTACTTGCTGTGAAAGTTTTCCTTTTAATTTCGTTATATATACTACTACCGTGAAATTTTATCACGTATCCAAACATTTTGCTGGCAGGGGGGGGGGGACACTTGACTCTAACAAAAATTTGCAATTTAAAGCTTAATTTTACGCAAACGGATCTCTGAATCGAAAAATGGTTTTAACAAATCCGTAATGTTTTTGAATGGCCTATCAAATGATACCCCACACCGTGAGATAGACGAAAAAAAAAACATACCCATTTTACGTCTTTGGAGGTAACTTAAATTTTTTTTTCCTTATTTTATTTTACCACTTTGTCGGCATTATTAATATGTATATCCATGCCAAATTATAGCTTTCTAGTACTACGAGTCCCCGAGCTAAGCTGCGGACGGACAGACGGACATAGCGAAACTATGAGGGTTCCTTGTTGTCTTCGGAACCCTAAAAAACGAACTGCCATACGGATGCAGATAAAGCGTTACTACCTAATTCCATTGAAACAAAATAACATCAGAGTTGAGTCAGTGCCCAAGGCTCCTGTCCCACCGTCGACGATTAGCGAGAAGCGAGCTACTAGAAACGAGCTGCGCTGCGAGTGTTCTGCCCGTCAAGCGAGGGTTGCTAAGCGAGTTTTGTTTTTTTGGTATGAAAGAGATATTCTCTCCCGCAGTGTGGTGAACTCTCAATGATCAACTATTAATATGAATATATGTACTGACACGGGTCTAACATATGCAATATCATCACATCCTGCATCGTTTCTTGAGCGTCAAGTCTATAGCTATTCGCCTCTTCGCCGGCAGTAGAGAAGGTGCCTAAGTACCCAATTACCGTTCGTTTTATATGACAACTAGAGTCAGAGCCCATTATTTATTTATTTATTTAAACTTCATGTACAATAGTGGTACATAGGCGGACTTAATGCCACAAGGCATTCTCTACCAGTCAACCTTTAGTCATTATGTACTAACAAAGCTCGTACTAATATGTACCATTAGAAACTTGCGTTAAATTGACATAAACTCTTAAGTATATGTAGGTATGCCAGTTAAAATTTACTCTGAATTCTTTTACGACGACATTCAAGAGTTAGTACACATTTGTCTGTAAGTTATTGCGGATCTTTTATGATACAGGATTTTGATTTGTGTACTAAGTTCTCAGTCTAAATGTTCCATATTTAAGCCAGGTTTAAATGGGTTAAAGCCTGTATAATTGGCCTGGCATCTGTATACCTCAATAGTATACCTCTACAAGGCGGTTTTCAATAAAATTATCTAATTTGTTTATTCTTATCTGAGGTAAACTGATTATTCAGAATTAATTAATCATCGCCGAGCTTCCCTTCCTTTTCTTTTTACCCGACTGCCGAAGCATGGTAATATGTTTATCACTCAGCTCAACCTTGCTAGTGTTACTGGCTTACATTATAATTTTTTATAGGCTTTGGGCGCCATATTGTGGGGGGCCCAATTTATCTTTCTTCCAAACCCATCGTGTGAAATATCAAAATAAAGGGTTTTAAGAAGATTTCAAAAGTATATAAAACTTATATTTTTTAAAGTAATACGAAAAATAATGATAACTAAAAAGTTACAATAAATACAAAAAGTTAATTCAGAAAATCGAAGAACCCAACTGCTAAATGTAAACCGAACTAATAAATGTAAACAAGAAAAAATCATGCTGTGCAGTCGGAGGATACAAATCTAATTTTGGTCAGCCAGCTCACGAATATGTTTCCTTCGACTGCACAGCATTGTTTTTTGATTTACCGTTATTGTTATAAAATACAAACAATTACACCATTTCATAACATACCATCACGCCAGTACGCTATAAATGGGTACGCAGATGTGTACAGTTCACCCTGGTACAATCTCACTACACCGGTTATGTCATGTTACATGTTAATCGAATTATCTATTCTGGCATCACTATGGCATTAGACTCGTAGGTACCTAACTATAGAACTGGCCCATTAAGTACCACTAAAAAGTGAAAAAAAAAAAAATAACAAAAAAAAAACCCACTTCTTGAGCAAAACACTGCGAAAAATAACTTTCTTTCCGAAGTCGGTGTCTAAAAAAGAAATACAGTAGGTATCAAAGACACATGCGAAACCATGGTAAATACACTATTGCGGGATTGATGCGATTGCAGCAATCCCGAAAGATTTGCCGTCATTTATTGAAGAGTTCTCAATTATATCTCCGAAGTTCTTCATCAGATCTTGATGAAAATTAAATTGGACCACATGAACCAGCTTGTAAATAAAAAAGAATTATCAAAATCGGTTCACCTAGTAAAATGTTCTGAGGAAACAAACATATAAAAAATACAGTCGAATTGATAACCTCCTTCTTTTTGGGAAGTCGGTTAAAAATTCGACCCACTGGTTGTTTCAACGTCTCCACAATAATCTTGCATTACTAAAAATAACGAAAAATTCACTTTACGTCCCTAAAAAAACATGAAGCAATTAAGGTTTGACGCGAACGAAATAATGATACCCAACATTTTTGCAGCACCCAGTCATACCTTCCTCTAACATCAAAGGCAATTTCGCAAAAAGGCAGCAACCATTGCTCACAGCGATATTGAATGAAATGTAACACGCTTGTGCATTAGCGTCCTTGGTACCGCGAACAGTATTGTATTACGAGTTCTTGTACCTCTAAAAAAGTACTAAAATAAAAAGAAAGTTCGCACATAAAAGTGCCGTATCCATGTTAAAGCTGTAAGTATAATGAGATGTTACACTCGACGGTAACTTTTATTAAGTAACTAACAAGTAACACGCCTTTCTAGAATGTTCCGCGGCATATGGCGCAAGAGTTTTGTTATAGTTCGCTACGTCTACAACTTTAGATCATAAATACAAGTTTCGAACACATGGCAGAAGCAACTGAAACACGATATTAACAGCGAAAAGCTACTCATTTTTATAATTATATTGAGCAAGACAATGGCCGTGTTGTTTCCTTGAATTTTGATCTAAAATACCTGAGTGTACCTATTGTAAAAACTATGAAATGTTCCTAAAAATATTAATGCTTCACACACCAATTTTAAATAATTGGTAGGGATCGATTTAGCTTCGTATCCATGTGTAGTGTTTCGGTGTACATCCTAAAATCTGAAAAATTTGCACCACTCTATTTGTTCTACATGAATCGAAATACTTTTAATTTTGTACCGATGCACTTGTTTTTTGTTTGGTTTGTATTTTTAATCTGCAGCGCTCTTTGTTCCGGCCAGTAATGATGATTCTATTTATAGTTTTATCTGTGTAACGGAAAATAAATATTGATAAAACATGATTTTTAAAACGAACGTGAGGTACGAGGCGAATGCACTGTTATTACTCCTAAATTAAATCATATACAAAACTTGTTACTTGTAAGTATACTGTTAATCCCACTAGACCAAGAAAAAAAACATTAAATACTCCATTAAACTTCACATTTCGCCAACTCTTCCATCACAAAGTTACGATCCTCCCTTCCTTTGGATACATTAACCAAGAATATCTCACGTGCTTAAAAAGAATTCTTAAACTTTGACTATGTAAAATCCCGAACAACTTTTTAAGATCCCCCGAGGTAAATGGACTAACCCAACGCGATATATTTAAGGACCGTTCGGCTTCTGCCAACTCTAAGTGCCTATTTAGACGAGCGAGATCAACCGGGCGTAATTCTACTCGTTTCTCTTATTTAAATAAACTCCCATTCGTTGGAAACAAACATAAGACAATTTACGCACGGGTTCTTTTGAGGAGATAGATAAGATGCGAAATAAATCTAGTAAAAGCCCTGCTAGTCTCAGTAATAAACCTGAGTCTAAAGATAGTTTATTCAACCCGTCCAAATAGGTATCTCGTTGACATTAAAAAGCAGAAAAGAAATTTCTTTGAAATAATATTGATGCTCAAAATATATCTTAAAAAACATATAGCAAGTTTATTCTAAACTAAAACGATTTGAAACCAATACATAAATAACTTGGGCTTGAAAATAAACAAATCCAAAAGTTTGTTTAGATAAACATCGTTTAAAAGGCGCAGGTTTATGGGTATCATCAATAGTGCGTCGTTGTGTTATCGTGTTGCTTAGTCTGCAAGATTTATGAAGGCTATCCAATAAACATAGGATCAGGCCTTAAATATATCTACGGTATAGTGTACAACATTTTCTTTGCCCATTGCTGATTTTTAACATCCGGTAGTCTGAGTCCCTTTTAGGATAATTTTATCGCAGCAAAGAACGTAACGACATTAACTACGATGCGATATGGGCATCGATACATCTCAACAATGTGGATAGAGCCAAAAACGATACAAGTATTTCTAGTACTGATATCCAATCAATGAACTCTAAAAAGGCAAGCACAATTTCTTTCTGTTCGTCGAGAGCATACGTAACAAGGGCTGCCCAGATGAAAGTTATCGCAGGGTGTTATACAATACAAACATCCAGTGTCTTGCTACACCTACAGATCTTTTTGCAAACAAAACATGATTCCACACAATGTTTGCTTTGTAGTCGTTAACAATCAATATTTACAACTGTCCCTTGTTTTTGTTTGCTGCGTTAGTTGGAAATTTTTCGATGATAACATTGAAAAATCACCCGTAACCATTTGTTACACGAACTTTCATTTAACCTCTATCATTCCACCAGTGTTATTCTATGGTAATGATGTTCATAAAAACATAGGTACCCACGAAGTGTCCGTGTTACTATGTGGTGGAGGCAGACGTTTATGGACGTCGTCCAGTAACCGCATAATTTTCGCATCTCGTCAACCTGGCGCAGTCGTGGCGGCGGTGTCGCAACGCCGGCTCCACGACACTCTACGACCGGCCTGCGGACAACTGCGCCACCAAAGGTTCACACTCCGCTGTCTTGCCACCAAATAAATGCAAATGAATTGATACAAACGAGCCTCTACATCGATTTTTTTCGTTTTTGTTTCAGCGCTTTCGCTCGAGACAATTCTTTGTTTATGCCTCAATACTTTGAGTCAATAAGAGACTTAACTGAACCAAATGTTGAAAGGCTTCCAATAAGGCCACGATATCTTAGTCTCTGTTCTATTTCTGTACGGTTTCGCTGATCCAGTTTGGGTGTTAAAAGGTCATGTTTTGGCCATACGTCACACACTTTTACTGGCAAGATCTAAACAGGTCACTCACAAAAGAGGTCACAAGAGGAATCATTATGTGCTAGGGACAATAAGCCCTCGAGGGTGTTGTTCCTGTCGACTTAGCGCTGTGACCTTTGGCGCAGCTCATTTGAATAATTTGAGAGCAGACGACCAGCGCAGCAACATGTAGAGTAGTAACACAATTTTCGCGCAAGATTTAATTTACATTACTTTGCTTTACAAGTTTCATTAAAACATCAAAACACTGAAGCTGAGGGTTAATTTGAATAACGAATAAAACCGAGATTGTAGCTCACGTAACAGTGTAGTCTTGCTTTCTGTAAAATAAGGCGACCCTATGGTGCAATTATGAATCCGCAACGATAAAATGCGAGTTCAACTCGCACGCCTGGGAATCGCACCGCGAACGTGAAGCACAAAACCTACTCATGATAATAGCAGAACTTATGGAGCAACTGTTGTAGGCTCTCGACACGAGATACATATGCGCATACAATTAGAGAATATTACATAGTAATTAGTGGATACCTATGTAAACCGGCACAACGCTGTGGGCAAATGAAGCAAATTAATTGTTGATTAATCCTTTGCCGCATTAGCGGGAGCGCTCTGCGGCGGGATTGGTCAGAGCCCTTGATCACGTCGATGCGGCCTCATCAGTCATGCGGCACCTGACGCACGCGACTCTGGCCGCGGGACTAGAGCGCGCGGACCGCGGACTACTTGCAACCTATCATTAGCAATCGAAAAGGTGCATGCCCGAGCATTAGTCAAGCTTGCACTACAATTATACACATGATGGACCACGATTATACTTTGATGTAAAAATACCGTTTTGGGCATGAAGGCAAATCGGGTTTCGGTAGTAAGAAAGGGTGTTTTTGTGGCGCTCAACAATAACTGAAATTTATCATCAGCCCTTAAGTGCTGATGAAGCCATATTACTAAATTAAATGTTTGAAAAAGTTTTTATGAAGTGCCCAACATGCCAGACAGCAGCCAAAAGTTTTTATAAAGGTCGTAAAACGTGGCAGATAACTCAACTTTTTAGCGGTACAAATAAAAAGAGGCATAAAATATGATAAAAATGTATATTACAAGACTAACAAATTGTCGGTCGAGCTAATCGCGTTTCGCTCGTTGCTTATTCCCAGGCGCTGCTGATTAATTGTGGCAAGTTTGCCGCTGTCCGCCAGGACGACGACCCTACGCAGATAACTGCGGTGAGCCGCGCTCCTAACTAGGCATGCGGGGACACTTTCTAAGACGTGTGACTGACGGGGGAACATCCACCAAATTGCTTTATATCGAAGTAATGTGTTTGAAGCGAACCGGTCTTATTACTCCCGGGACTGAAGGAATTCCTGCGAAGCAATGGCTAATAACCATAATACAAAATGTCTTCGCTGACAGCCTCATCTATCGCTGATGTGAACGAATATAAACCGAGATAATATTGCAAACAAAATGCTTTTTATTGTCGGCCTTATATTGCTTATTTGCATGTCTATGCTACACGCATACATAGTTAATGACTGAAGACACATACATATATGTACATAAAAAGCTATTACAGCGAAGCAATCGACATAATACTACCATCAAACTCTTAATCAAGCCGGTGTTGATTGTAGTATAAATTAAATATAAAATTTAAATAGGTTCCATAAAAGGCAGTTTATGTCAACCTCGCCGCGCGGATATTGGCAGCGCATAAGTTTCAATATTGAAGCTCATTTCGAAAGGAACGAACGAGTTTATTACAGTAAACATGACTCATAAAACCAGATCACTGGGCTAATAAAATGGCTGCCCCTCGCTGTCTGCGAAAATACAGCGCCAGCCCAAACACAACCCCATAACGGTGACCTTTTCCCATTTGTGCCCATGTCGAGCTGGGAGACAGGGATGAAGTATTGCCGCGTTTGGATCCTAAATAACAATAAAATCCGCAACAAAAATAGCGCAGAGCGCCAACAAATTACTAGCGGACCAAAAACATGTTTCCTATACAAGATATATGGGGCTACGTAAAGGGAGCGCTGAGGAAGTCAATAAATATTGCCCAATAACTTGATTACTGCAGAGCCTTTGATGGGAATAAATTTACTGCTTGGAAACAGGTGCCGTACATTAAGACACATACACACGCATATTCCAGACACACTTAATGGGTTTCTTCAGTTCCTTGATTTATTTAACTTTCAATTTTGTGTTCGACATGCAATCCAATTAACGGTAACTACCGAGGGCGCTAGACGTGCTCACTGGTCACTGGGTAAAGCTCATTAAATATTCCAGGAGGAATTTAAGAAGATACGAAATTCCCTTTGTTCGATAAACTTCTCCAAATAATTCGTCCTTCAGAATCTTTTTTCCAGGTTTCAGACTTTTCTGTTATCTTTGGGCTTAAACTTAGGGTACTTTTTAGGTAAAACAATAACAAAATTGATTTTACATTTTTTACATATTAATAGCTACCCAGCGACCACACAGTAGCTACCTAACATACTTTTATTTTACAGCGTACGTTGGCAATTTCGTTCGTATATACAGAATTCAATGTGGAAACAAACCCGTTAAGTTGGATAGTACTTACACAGATAGAATAAAAAGTCAGATTGCCATCTTCTTGGTTGCATAGTTCGCTAGTTTCATTAACTTTACAAAAATAATGTGACGTATTCCCGAGTGTATGTGACAATGTCATGGGAGATAAACGTAATGCCTTAACCGCGTTACCAATAAAGCTTACTGTGGATGGACCTGAACGTTTTTAGCGTCACCGGGACGTGTGAAAAACGTCTGCCCTTTATAATATTCACGAGGATACGTGGCAAAAATGTTCGGTGACCTCGAAATGAGGCTTTTTCCCGGAGGGCTCTCGCCGAGTCAATTTCGTAACACTTTGACCCTAAAGGTGCCGAGGAACGCTGCCTAAATTATCTTTGGGACGACTTGGAAAAGAGGTCACCTGTGTGATAAATAGTTAAGCCCAGGTTAATGGGTTGGACGTTAGTGCAAAGTTGTTTTGTGGCCGAATGTTTAGTAAACACTTTGCATTCGGAGAAACTCACAACGGGTTCAAGCTTAATTGCTTTAAAATTGTCCTTCACAGTAACACTTCTGCAAAAATGTTGAAGTGTGAATGGCATATTCTGCTTTATGTACTAACCTCTATGTGCTGACACTTGCATGCGCGCACAATAATTTATTAAGCATACGCTACAAACTACAAACAGAATAGTATGAATTAGGATTCAGTAAATCAGGGAACAGTTCTTTGGACCATCTGTTATGCAGTTGCAAATTTCTGTTGCTTTGGGGGATAATATATTCGTGTGCCCAAATTATCTCGGTCAGAATAATTTACAGTGTCAAAGCCGACTAGTGAATGCGGTAATTTACGATTTGCGCTAGTTGTGCGAACGTAATTACAAAAACAAATGTCCAAGTCATTGACTCATGGACATAGCGAGCCCACTGTAGCATGAAGAGAGAAAGTAGGCGCGGGCTCATGGCATCGGGAATGTACGCAAATTGGGTTTCGATTTCTATACAGCCATGAATAATTAGGTTTGTATAGGAAAGTAAAAAAGATACAAATAGCCGGAGAGCGATTATGAGCGCGCATGCTGCCAGTAATTTGCTTACGGACGTTTTGTTGCGTCGGACAACAGAGGGATCACAATGTTGTTGAAACAAAACTTATCTGCTCGTAAACAATATTCTAGAACTAAACTTGGAACTTGTAATTCTCCAATGCTCGCTTCCTTCACTAATATACTCGGAGCATAGAAATGTAATACGTGTTCACAGTTTATGATAGGTAGGTGCCTAAAACATTTCATTAAGACTTTAATAATGATCTGCCATTTTCACGTTGCGGTTGTGTTTGTCTTAACTTGTGATTTTCATTATGGCAACATTCTGATTAAAACATTAGGTAAACCGCAAAAGAACAATGAACGTTGCACAACAAAAACATAATTTCTCACCTTTTTGTTTCTTTAGAAAATACGGTCAGGACTGTTTGATCGACATATAAATAGTTGGTTTTCAAGCCATAATTTTGAATTACCTGTAACAAAAAAAAAACGATTATTTAGATATAGCAATAAAAGCCATTTTGTGGGCTTATAAAGCTGCATAGTTTAGCTCATTTGTAAAAATCGTGGGTTAATTACCCAGAACAGGTAACTTTATCATAATATCGTAAAAAACCTGATAACCCTGCACAAAACAAAAACCAGCAGCAGTAAATAATAAAAACAGGAGTTCGTTTCATTAGCATACAGTCCGTAATATCACAGTAGCTCGATACTATAAAGCATGTACTGTTTAAAACAATCTCAAGAGCCAGTAATAACACGGCACATAATTCAGTGAGGTTCGGAGCGCGGTCCCCGGTGGAAGGTAGCTACAGAATACATAAACAGTTCAATTTAAAGCCCCAGTAATGCATGAGGGAGTAGAGAACTTCGGCAATGAAAGTAATGAACCCACTGTTTTAGTTCGCCTTTACGAGGTGCCTGCGGTCGCCGCCTATCACACCGAACCGTAACGATTCACACCTCGACGATTCGGTCTTTCCATTACTGCAAGTTGGAAACACTCATTATATCTCACAACTGTTCTGTCGCGCCCGAACATCGGTGTAAGTTCTTATTACTCGAAACCATTATACGAAACTTAATCCTTAATGTCAACGCACTTAAACAAATCTAAATAGTAAACAGCTAATTATAAAGTCGCAACAAAGCCGCCTCTATTAAAGTTTAAAAAATATATATTTAAAGCTATAGGGTAGGCAATATAATAGACAGTAGATTTTAGAATAATAATTGGAAATTACAGTGAAAGTTACAAACTTAAATTGCAATTTGACCTTTGGTAATCTTTTGAATTTAAATTGGTAGCCCTTTACAATAGAATTAGGAAAATAAATAGGGGCTTAAAAGTTATAATGTAGATGCCATTACAGATCGCGAATTATACGGACTACTTAGACAAAACTTGGCACAAGGCCTAATAGATTTTCGCTGTTGAGGGGAGGGGAATCAAACCCTCATTCCTTATCTTCTAAACAAAACGTCGCGCCGCCGCCGTGGCATCAGCGTTAGTCATAAGTCTGAGTAAACATTAACTAAGCAACTCGAGTCAGACGGTTTACAGCGTTCTATAACTCTTTTATACTACCTCCCTTTTTGCGTTGTATTCATATAAATGATACACGATCGGTGTAAATAGCCATTAAGATTAAAGTGTGTATAAGAGCGCAGCTGGCTCGTTCGCGGAGCAATCCCATTCAGCGGCAAAGTGTTTAAGTGGCAACACTAGGCAACGATCCCTCGCGGAGGTGTTTGTGTCCCGACAAGCAAAAAGAAACTAACACAGAACACTGAACAACTGAACAGAGGGAAGCCTGTGGCTTATGGACACTAGACATTTGAATCCGTTATGAGGATGTATCGTTTCCTTGAACGGACAGACCATTTAGAATTTATCTTCAATTAAAATGCTGATCATTATTGCCGTTTCAAATTATGCGAATCGGTTTAAATAATTCTGGTAAAAGCGGCTTTGATAAAAAATCTCCATCGAATCGAGGCTGTTGCATAAAATATAAAATTAAGCAGATAGTTGATTGATAAATAATTTATTTAGTCCACACCTAAAACCGATTCGAAATTGTGCGCAATGCGGCCCTAATCAAAAGAGTATTACCAGCAACATGTTTCCACATGTATAAAACATTCGCACATAGCATATTTATTTACCAACGTTCGATGGCCATTTAACTGCTGTTTACGAATCAAACGGTTTCAAATGTTTGATTACGCGTTTATGAATTACTAGCGGCTGCCCGCGGCTTCGCTCGCGTGGTATTAGTACTTCTCCCAATATCTCTATAAATAATAGTCTATGTGTTATTCTGCTGTATAAGCAATTTTTCTGTAGTTTCATCAACATTCGTTCAGTAGTTTTTGCGTGAAAGAGTAACAAACATCCGTCCATACACCCATCCTCAGAAACTTTCACGTCTTTAATAGTAATAAGATGTGTAGTGTGTTTCACTGTACAGTCAAGGACATGAAGCAATTTGCAAAAGGCAAACGCAAAAAGTAGGTATGTATTGTCGTAGTAAATTGTCAAAATGCCACAACATGTTTGTTAGACATCGATACAATTGTTGAAATGTAATTCCATGTTTGAGATGATGACCTCTTTATACATCGTACTTACTCGTATCAATACATATAATAAAATTGTAGAAAATTCGTCTTTGTACATAGAAAATATTTCCAAAAAAAAACCGGCCAAGTGCGAGTCGGACTCGCGCTCCGTACCACTATCGCAAAAAATGCCAAAAAATCACGTTTG
The DNA here is from genome assembly GCA_947562075.1 of Orthosia gracilis. NCBI lineage: Eukaryota > Metazoa > Arthropoda > Insecta > Lepidoptera > Noctuidae > Orthosia > Orthosia gracilis. The sequence goes on along the minus strand of OX387272.1, from coordinate 42,818,054 downwards.
TTTTATGGGAGCCCCACTTAAATATTTATTTTTTTCTGTTTTTAGTATTTGTTGTTATAGCGGCAACAAAAATACATCATCTGAGAAATTTTCAACTGTCTAGTTATCACGGTTCATGAGATACAGCCTGGTGACAGAAGAACAGACAGACGAATCGTGGAGTCTTATTAATAGGGTCCTGTTTTTACCCTTTGGGTACGGGACCCTTACAAACAGCCAGGGCGTTAAAGTATAACAGAACCCATTTCCAGCATTTTTGGCATTTTTGTCTGTTTATTTGGGCACGCATCACGTAAAATTTACGAAATCAATATAGATAACTTGCATACATAAAGTTTTGCGTTACTTGAAGTATTACTTAGTTTTTATTTCATCGCAATCGGTTCACTCTATCAAAAGTAAGATAAGTTTAAAGTTATCAAGAGGTAAAATTATCACAACACACGCAATTCAGATACTCGGATAGTTGAACTTCATATTCGATAGATGGCGTTGTGCATTTGAAGACTGGCGGTGTTAAGACTTTTTGCGAAAGACTGACCCTAGACAAAAAAAATGGATAGTTAGGGTAGGTGGGGAGGTAAGTAGGTTAGGTAGGAAGGTAACTAGGGTAGCGTGGGCAGTTGACGGGAGCGAAGCCGCGGGCACAGCTAGTAAAAAAGTAAATACTTATATCTCTAAAAAAAAACTTAAGGAGAAGTATCTGTTGAAATACACTGCGCTAACATATTTTTGCATTTTACTGTACATAAGTCGTATATTCCATGAAAACATGCATGAATCTGCACAATACGAGTGAATCTACAAACGATTTTCGTCTTAAAGAGCCCTCACATAAATTAATGTTGTCTCACAGACCGCCTATATATCGTCGCGGCAGTTAGAGTCGAGAGCTAGGCGGAGGGCCCGGAGTGGCCGGAGTACCATGTAGTGGCTTCCTCTTGTTCTCTAACCCAATTTGCAGTAAAGAGGGCTTCTTGATAGTGCTTTGATTTCGTTTCGAATTCGACCACTGTGGAAGTGGATACTGGATTACCAGTGGACTTGTCGCAGGGGCTTTAAACTTTGAGTTGATTCTACGAAATAGAAAATTGAGTAATGATACTTGTAGTTTCTTTAGGTTGGTTTTAGCTGTCACTGGTAAATGGATTTTCTGTGTCTAACTGTAGGTTTAGTCCTATAGGATTTACGAAGAACAATTTGCAGCGTTGTAACTTACTCTTTGTATCAGCAAAAAATTTAACTTTTTTAACATAGAAGTTAACAGGTAAAAGCTCCAAAATACCATTGTGGTGACTGACCGATTAATATTCTTCAGAAATGAGAAAAAAACCCTGTTGATTCCTCGGAATTTCCGACTAATAATTTGCAATTAACTGTTAAGGAATTAATAACAAGAAAAGATTATCCATGAATAATCATGAATGATCAGAAATGATTTGAGTTCAATGAAGTAAACTGTTTTTGTTTAAATTATTTGATTATGTATTTTGTTAAAGGGATGAGACTGTTATAAATAAAACTTTGTCGTCAACTCTCATAGCAAAAACCGATTAATAGGACACGGATAGCTATTGTTTTATATAGACAAAAGGTATTCAAAAGAGAGTTGAATAATGCTTAGCACCTAGCTGACTATGTTCTTCAAAGAGAGTAAAATGAAATTGGTCAGAAAGTCACAATAATCCATCCGAATATTATAAATGCGAAAGTCTATCTGTTATATGTTCAGGTCTGAATAGCCCTTGACCCGGCCATGGGTACCAGTGGTACCCAGGGTCATTCAAGCTTTATTTGGCCAGAAGTGAGCCGCTACCTGGCCGCAAACGAAACGGCGCGGCGGGCCGCCGACTCGTATTGTAAACAAACTATATTAATGACTTCCTTTCTGAATATTTTGTTAACACTTGATATTTTTTATAATGCCAATAAACAGACCTTTTCAACTGTTTATAAATTATCTAAAAATATGATTGTCTTAAGTAATTAATAAAAATTGGTTATAAATAAACGTTGCAAATTTTGCATGGAAATTTGACAGTAACTTCGTGATCGTAGAAATTTCGTGTAACAAGGCATTATTTATACTCCGAATCTTTTCTGCTTGGGTACTCCCGGTACTCTAGGCCAGACAAATACTCTTTGATTTTGGGTATTAATGGTACCCATGGCCAATTGAAACAATAATTCGGCACGCTTCTGGCCATCACAACGAATAGCTGAACGGAGTTTGATATTTAGCACACAGCTCCTGCGTGCCAAACTGCCAAGTCTTTACTAAGACGGATAAGAATACTTTTCATCCTTGGGTTAATAAAAGTTTTCACGTGGGAGAAACTGAATAGAAGGCCTTCTGCCGTCCGCTAGTCTGTACCAAAAGACAATAGTTTCGGTACTCCCTAGATTTCTAGAAGGTATATATAAAGACACACTAGACTTTAATAAATAAACATTCCTGGTATTCATCTCAAGAGGACGCACAAACATTTAAGGGCTAAATATAATAAGTGACTACCAAGTACAACATGTGTTGCCACTTTATATATTTATGCTGTCTCATTACTGTGGTACTTCGCCGGGACAAGCAGGCGGAGTGCGGGGTCGAACGACGCCTTTGCCGGGGTCACCTTAATTTAGAAGCTACCCTTTTAGATGACCATGTTTACTCATCTATTTTTAAGTTTATTAACCTCTTATTTGCACATCGTTTCTTTACTCTGTGTTAAAACAAAAGAGAGAATCTTGCTTGCGTTTTGAATTTTTGCTAATTTATTTGGGTTATCTATTTATTCTTTGATCAGATTCAGATCTATCAGTTTCTTTTAAAATAATTCTGTGAATACTAATAAAGTACACATTCAGTAACCAGTAGTATCTATACTAATATTATAAAGCTGAAGAGTTTGTTAGTTTGTTTGAACGCGCTCATCTCAGGAACTACTGGTTGTAATTGAAAATTTCTTTTTGTGTTGGATAGTCCATTTATCGAGGAAAGTTATAGGCTATATAACATCAAGCTAAGACCAATAGGAGCGGAGCATACGTGAAAAATGTTGCAAAAACGGGCAAAATTATTCCTTTTTGAAAGCTTCCGTTGCGTGCGCTGCGTAAGCGGTTAAAGTTACGCAACATGTATGTAGTGTAGGTAGGGTATGGTAGGTAGGGTAGATGGGTAGGTACGTAGCCAGTTGACGGGAGCGAAGCCGCGTGGGACAGCTAGTTTATTATAAATGCGAAAGTGTGTCTGTCGATTACGTTTTGTGTACAATTAGACTCTGACTTGAATGAGGAAATACTGGTAAAATACTTATCATCCCGTTAGTAAGTTCCCTTGTATCTGACACACTTTTCATGCAGACGACACCGCGGGCAGACGCTGGTCTATGATCCGTTACGCTTCTCTGTTTACCAAATTAACAACAAGTGCGATCATCAATCCTACCTCTAGCAATACTCTTCGACCGTTGATTTTGTTAAATTAAATAAACGTTGATTAGAAAGGCTATTCGAACTGATTTTTGGAGCCAATATTCAGGATGATAGGGCGAGTTAGTGTCCAATCATTAAACGCGGTTGAACTGTAGTTTGATTGAATTTTCGGATGAGCAGAGTGGAAATCATTCGGAAAAATGCCTGGAAATACACTTGTTATTGTTTTTTTTTTTAAGATACTGGCGTAATCCCGCAGCTTTGTTCCTGTGTCCCACAAGACCCGTGAAATTTGCCGAGGTATGCCTGTGACACATCTAATCGAATCAGTATTTCCTTTACAAACATATCTACAAACAAACCATTTTCCCTTTTTCATAAGTATAGATTGCATTGTAAAGAAAAATAGAGTTGTCTCATTCATTTATTTGATACTTCAATTAAATTAGGTACCAATAAACTAGCGTACAGATTCCACGAACAAATCTATTGTGTTTGCGAACAGCATGTATTTTGTCGTATATATTTCACTCCATTATAACAATGTCACATACACTACGCTGACATCGTGTACCTAAAGTGCCGCTAACCGACAATTTGCCCATCTTATATTTTTCATTGCAATCAGAAAAACATTCCTATCAAACTGTCTCAGCAGTATTTTTAAACAATCAATAGATTTTGGTTAAAAAATAAAACGCCCATTTACAAACTGTATGTGATAAGATTAAGTCATTGATTTAAACTTACAATGTGCCTTTTCGAAAGTGCGCAAATGGGTCTATTTTTGAGACCGGAAACTCGCGCATATGATTTATGCATACCTACATTTTTATTATTTCGAGTTTTTTTTTTAGTTTTTCGACTTTCACTCCAAATATGATTTTGTTAGATGATTTTTTTTTTATTTAGGCTTATGCCCAGCAGTGGACGTCTTTCAGCTGATATGGTGATGATGATGATTTTGTCAGATAGTGACAGTCTAGCAGTAGGAGGGCAGTACGCACTTTAATAATGAAATTGTTTCGACTAAAACATTCGTTATTTATTGCCCAAACATTTATGGACAGATATTATAACTGGTAGAATGTGTTTGTTAACAAAATACCTATATTCAGTTCGTTATGTATTCGTTCGATGTATATAATTGTATTTAATTATTCAAAAGCGAGTCCTTATTACTGTAATTGAAATTGTTCAAATTAGAAAAAAAGTCTTTAATTAAATATAATTTCCTTTTACATAAAATGTATTTAATTAAGGCTTTCAGTAACTAAGAAGAAACATTACAAAAAGAACTTTTTGAATATTAAAATTTATTTATAGAAAATTTTATGAGTAGAGAAAGACCTACAGTTTCCTGAAATCTTGCCTGACACTCATAAATTTAACAGGAACATAATATTAAATTATATTATGGTTAGTTTTGTAGTAAGTGGGTACCGAGAAAATGTCTCACTTAAACATTGAAATATTAATTCCCCCCATTCAGGAAAAAATGCTAAAGAAGCAGTAGTTAGTAACACATTGAAGCAACTACCGTGAATTTCAACACAAAACACGTCGCATTGTATTGACTTGTATTGTGTTAAATTATATTAAATGGACTGATTTATTATTTGTTATTGTATTTTTTCTACACTGTCGAATTCGGGTTACTGTATTGATAGTTGTAAAGTAATAAAAAAAAAAAAAAACTAGTCCAGCTCCAAAGCTTTAAACAACACAGCAACTATCAAATTAGTCCACCATATCACTACATCACACTTCGTACGTAGAGCCCTACATAAAGTGTAAACACAGTTTTTAGTCCCACAGAGGTGGACGCAACCATGCGGAACAGTTCGGACGAGTCGCGCGAAAGACGCTATTGTGACGCCAGAACGACGACAAAACATAGCGACTTTTGTGATAACCCTGTCACTTCATCATACACGAGGTAATTTGCAGCGTTAATTTGGGTATATTTTTAAGACGCTGAGAAATTAAATTTGTTTTAACAGCACGGTTGACGCAGTGGCTGAGCGATTGGCTGCTGCACTGCATGTCGCAGGTTCGATTCCCGCACATAACAAATATTTTTATGGTCTACAGATAGTTGTTCCGGGTTTGGCTGTTTGTTTAAATATTTGTTAACGCACATACGATACAGGAATAGTTCCTAAAATAGGGTGTTTAGGGTTCCGTACCCAAAGGGTAAAAACGGGACTCTATTACTAAAACTCCACTGTCCGTGTGTCTGTCTGTCTGTCTGTCACCAGGCTGTATTACGCTTTTACACACACTTGTGCCACTCGATTTAAGCTTATTTTTAAGTGTTTACTGTTCTCATTGCCTTCAAGGACTCTGGGAAAATTGTGGTTAAATCTCCTCGTTCCACTATATTTCAATTAATCCTCTCATGACGTCTAATTTCGTTCTCAGACTTAATTATAAATTGAAGATCTACCTTCTTGGCAGCATGCTCTTACTAAGTAATCTTTTTAGGGTTCCGTACCACTGTCCGTGTATCTGTCTGACTGTCTGTCACCAGGCTGTATCTCATAGCTAGACTTTTTAAAATTTTCAAAGATGATGTATTTCTGTTGCTGCTATAACAACAAATTCTGAAAACAGAATAAAATAAATATTGAAATGGGGCTCGCATACAAAAAACGTGATTCTTTTGCCTTTATTTGCGATAATGTTAAGGAACCCATAGTGAGCGACTCCAACTCGCATTTGACCGTTTTTTTTTAAACCAAGAAGAAATGGAAAAAGTATGATCCGCAAAAAAACTTTATTATTTTATTTTCATTCTTTATTCCTTGACCGTATTCCACATTAGCATAAATCAACACCGCAGTAAAATAACGAAAAAAATCACCGCATCTTTGATTGACGCCAGAGTCTCACAGCTCCTTTGAATTACGAATAACGCCATAAAAAGTTATAAAAAACGACATAAATTTATACAACATAAAGCTGAAACCTTTCAAACACTTTCAATTTTTATAACTAGTAGACAGTTATCCAGAATGTACTGAGGTTAAGTCGGTATAGGTATGGAAGTTGGTGTACAACATTATTTCTCCAAGTTTCCACATGACGCCATTTGCTTGATGAAAAATTTGGTTAATCAAACTTAGAACGGCGCCGGTTTCTGTAACGAACAGATTTATTATATCGTTACAGCAGGTTTTTAGGTAAAGGCACTTATAACATTTAATATAGTATTTTATAAGTGCGATGATAAAAGGTTTTAAGTTATTAAAAATATAAACTAGACATTAAAATCTCTGTGCCAAGGGCTTAATGAGGTGTATTTTCTCAAAGCAGGTTTTTAGCTAAAGGTACTTATAACGTTTAATATAGTATTTTACAAGTGCGATGATAAAAGGTTTTAAGTTACTAAAAATATAAACTCGACATTAAAATCTGTGCCAAGGGCCTAATGAGGTGTATGTTCTCTAAATTACAAGCTTATTCAACTATCTCAAAAAAAAATTGAGAACTCGAGTAAAAGCGTATATCCCAAAAGAAAATAAATTACAGAATCATTTCCTAAATTAAGTTTGGTACTTTATTTCCAAGGGTGAAATTGTTTCATAATTTTGGAACAAAAAATCTCTAACGTTTCGGTAAGCAAAGCTCAGCCCTTATCGAATTTGTTACTCGCGCTCATTATATTTTTTGGCCCGTAAAATGGTAGTCTAAGTTTACTTAGGTACTCGCCCATACATCAAAGTTGCCCTTTTAAAATTTTGTTTAGTAAACGGCAAATAGGAACAACTGTTTATTTTATATTGTTTTGGCCAACAACACGGAACGGAAAAGGTTTTCCCGTGAAACATATCCTTTTGCTTCTATGCTTAATATAAATAGTCCGAGATTTAGACGGGGAAGAAAATATTAACCGAATTTTATCACTTATTTTAAATTAATACGTTTATCTTTTATACTATCGCTGCACAAAACAAAATTAATGTACGCGTTACGTGTTTAGTTATAAACTAAGCTGCATAAAACTAAGCAAAGTTATAAATAACCATAACTAATATAAACTACGTACATATTTAGTGAAAATATTTTCTCGACCCGGCTTCGTAGATGATAGCGTTGAAATCTTCTCGTCCGCTCGTCGCTCGTAGCGCTCGCTACGAGAGCTCGTAGCTTCATAGCGCTACACGGCTACGCTCCAGTGTTCCCACCAACTTGCCGGATAACATTTAAATAACGGATTAAATGCATAACTTAGTAAAATCAAATCAAATATATTACCACGATATTTGTTTTACACAACAATTTAATTTAATTGCTGCACTTCCCCGCTACAATATTTCAATTTCAACAATAATAACATTAAGCAGACAGATAATCCCGTGCCGCTAATAAATTATCCATAATTTGTTGAATATGAGTTTAATTAAATTAGGGTTTCAATCAGTTTTCGATTCACAAAATAAATATGTGCTCGGGTGATGTCAATAGTCCAACGCTCCCGGTTGGACTATTGACACGATATACGGATTACCGGAATGCAGTACAGCAGTTTTTTATATCGACGTTTTATTATTCATTCAAACTATCTAACAAATGTTCGAATACGTACAAAATAAATAAAAGTAAACACTATTTACATTCTCAGAACTGCCATTTACACAAAGCATTGATAGGGAACAAAATAACAAAGTTCCGCTACCGTTGCCAAAAGATTCAATTACAGCTACAGTCACGGGCGTTTTCAAATTCTCTCGTATAAAAACTTCTATCAATAAAGCCTCCAAGGAGAAATACGGAACAGTGAACAGTTGATTCCCAAAAGAAATCTCATTAAAGTGTCTTGCATTGAGGACTGATTAACGTTCCGGCGGCGCACCGGACGAATACTGATGTCCGGAGGTATTTACAACCGTTTCCACAGATAAATGACTTCTTAACTTATCTGTACAGTGGTTAAGGACGTGGTCAGTTAAACACCAGCGTAGAATGTGTGATTCACATGAGAACCTTTCCGTTGTGTCGTAAATTATCCTGTACGGAACTTCTTTGTTTGGGCGAAACGTAAGGATTTGAGTTTATTTCGCACAGATCTCCAAAAAAATGGTTTTTACGTAACTTTTGAATTGGGTAATTAAGAACCTTAAATTGTAAGATGTATGCATAAGTAGAATCAACCCTTTCCACCGTGAATTAGCATCGCAGAAAAAACATTACTAGAAAAAAAAACATGGCGTACCTACTCAGTCTCAGACACATTTTTTTAATACAGATAATAATTAATACAGATAATCTCTAGCTTAATTAAGTGCCGTTTTCTTTTTAAAACGTCATCCGGCGTCGTGTAATGCCTCCCATTTAGCTTTTTGTGTTAAAAGCAGCGATTTAGAGGTTTTTAGCGTTAAGAAAGATTGCATTTCCCCCGTGTTACGAGTTCCACTGATGGAATTGGTCAATAAAGAGCTATTTTGCTCCCGCAATTGTATTTGACCTGATTATTTAACTTTATTGTACCTAGTTGTAAGTTCATAGGATTTTTCTCTGCAGAAATATCTAATTTAAATCTCATGCCAATGTTCAAAGTCAGGAAGATTTTAATAAAAAAAACCGGTCAAGTGCGAGTCGGACTCGCGCACGAAGAGTTCCGTACCATTTTTGCAAAAAAAAAAACGACAAAAAAATCACGTTTGTTGTATGGACGCCCACTTAATGTTTTTTTCTGTTTTTAGTATTTGTTGTTATAGCGGCAACAGAAATACATCACCTGTGAAAATTTCAACTGTCCAGCTATCACGGTTCATGAGATACAGCCTGGTGACAGACAGACGGCCGGGGAATCATAATAATAGGGTCCCGTTTTTACCCTTTGACTACGGAACCCTAAAAAGATTACTTAGTAAGAGCATGTTGAAAAGAAGAAAGATCAAGAAGGTAGATCTTCAATTTATAATTAAGACTGAGAACGAGATTAGAAGTCATGAGAGGATTAATTGAAATATAGTGGAACGAGGAGATCTAACCACAGTTTTCCCAGAGTACTTGAAGGCAATGAGAACAGTAAACATTTAAAAATAAGCTTAAATCGAGTGGCACAAGTGTGTATAAAAGCAAGACAAACATAAGCGACACATATGGGGGTCCTGGCTGACGTAGGTACGCTTATTTGCTGTAAATATCCACTTGAAACTAGCTGTTCAGCTTGTTTATTTAGAGTATGTTTGAAACGTTCAAAGTTTGTGCAAACAGTGATATGCGTTAGCATCCAATTTCACGCGATGACGTCACCTTACAGCCTGGACCTCGCTCGTTAATCAGAGGCGCTGCGCAGTCTGGCTCTGCCCTCGTGCAGTACAGGCGTACAGCGTCGCTCAGACTAGACTGGTACCGCACCGATGCTCTGTTTACTGGCCACAATATATGAGCGTACGGATCTGGTAGCCGGCTGTTTTGCGGCCTATGTTTGGTACACAAGTTTTATTGTAACGGTGATGATAATGGAGTGTTCGGATCCGTCCCTAAAATAGATGTTTTCGGTTGCTCAGTTACTCAACAACAGTCAAACAAATATAACTAGCCGAATTTTGTTTGCGCACAACCCAAAATCCGTATGATACATTCATTATTTCAAATTAGAGGACTACCAATGTAACTTTATATTACAACCGACGTTCCAAACCACAAATACCTAAATAAAACCACGAATATCGAACCCTCTCGGCTCTCCGGGCTGTACGTACAAACAAATAATAACGGACGTGAACGAAATAAATTAAACGATATTAAACCGATTTCTGTAATAAAGAACCCTAAACTCTAGCAGACGCAATTCGTTTGAACAGATCACTTTATAAGGGAATATATAATTTTGTTCAATACAGGAAGACGTATGAAAGTGTTACGAAGTCGACGAAAGAAAATCCTTATAAATCTGTGCCCTCGCGGGCCTCAGCTAAAGGGGGATTTGGTCCGCTGCGCCTCCTTACCAGACTTTCATTAAGTCCTCGCTTAAACGCGACAAAGCTTTGTGGGAGACTTTAAAAAGGGACGAAGGTAAACCGACTCGTAATGAATTAAAATAGAGACGAAGAATATAGAACACGAGTACGAGTTCATAACACGTGTAACATTAATTTTGAGTTAGATGTTCGTATTCGTACCAATCACATCATCGAAAATGTATTTCAGGAAATAAGATTCGATTTATTTCTGCGATATCGACTTTCATTTCTCAAGATTACAATTTCTCATATATCTACATATAATGTAGGCCAAGAAAAGGTCGTTTCTCCTCGAGATGGTCAGATACAAGACGGATGAAAGAGTTCTTGACTAGAACCATTGTGCGTTACAAACAGCTAAACAGTGTAATTACACGCTCATTTATTGCACGCGTTACTGCGTGAGAATATGTCATACAATTATATTGTTGCACTACATATCATATATAATGACGTATTTACACCATGCTTTCGTTCCTGGCGCATTCAGCGCACCTTATGTATTAGTCGTACATACGTCTTGTCCGTCTTGTATTACCTACTGGCGCTGAGCTATTGTTATTCCTACAACCGATTGTTATTCGATAGTCCAATACCGTGCGGAATTGGTGAGGATTCTTATTTACGACTATCACGAACGTCTAACGTGACGGGTGTGTTGTATGAATACACTTTAGGGAATAAATCGCGCTTTCAACGCAACCGCGGCACCGCCTACGATCAACAGTGCCGCTACCAGCGATTTCGATTTCGGTAAAATGTATGGAGTTTACAAATACACCCATTTTCGACATTGCACTTCTAACAGATTGCCTCACAAATAACAGTAGTGTTCCATGCATAGATTTTAGAGGTTATTCTTTAGTGAATGCTTGCACCGTTCTTAGTTTTTCAATATTGACGAACGCGACTATTTGCGATTATCACGATATACTGGCGACTCTATTTAGAATTTTAGAGTTTTATGTAAGTTGGAATAAATGGCTAAAATTTATGTTTCTATAAACCGCAATTTAAGTAATTCATTTTAAAAATTCAACAAATAAATAAACGAAAATCATAGCTATTACGGACATAATCAAACACGAGCTGAAAACATTATTTGCACTGCATTACTCTCTAAACCGAACTCAGATTCAACATGTTGGTAAATGAACAATGTAAACACTGATAGTAGTTACATATTGAAAATCACAATACAAATGTGTAACACACCGTTGGGCGACAGTTATAGGGCGGTACGCGTATCATGATATACCTATACATTGGTATATGGAGCGTGCGATACCATTCACTTAATCATTCGTTCGTTGCGGATGTTCACTCTATACAGTATGAATGAACTACTGAGCATCGAACGTTCATATCCGTTAACATTGCGACTGACTGTGCTATTAATAACAAGGTTTTTACTGCACTTACAGCTATATATTTCAACTTCCAACCAAGGGGATATTTAATGGATGATTTAACATCGTAAATCTACAGGAGATATTTAATTGCTGCGGTATTCTCGACATACTTCCGCTTTTAGTCGTAGTCAGTAATCAATCAATGTTTGCCATAAAATATTATGCCTATCAGGTAAATCGCGGCGCCAACCTTCTCGACGAGGGAGATGGTCTTACGTATAATATTCGCCTGGATCTTCAAGGTGGTTCGCTGTATATAGATCGCAGTAATCAACGGCCGGCCATGTTCGTCAATCAATACACTTATACCCTGTCTAAAATTACAGGTCAAGTCCTCCACCGTTCCCTTCCCTCCACACGTTTACGTAAGATAAACAAATTGCATGACATCTCAATACCGTATTTGTACATAAACCATGCAAAATTACGAGCGGACCGGAGTGCAATACATTTCATAATCACGCCATTACGAATATTACGATATAAATTCACAGATGAAAGCAATAATGTACATTACTTTATTGATAACCTACAGTCTGCTTCAAAACTTAATTAAGTCGTATATTTGCAATAATATTGGTAAAGCATAGCGAATGAAAAATGGCGACGATTATTTCTTGCTAATGTTTATTTATGCTCTACGTCACAATGATCAAGAAAGAACACGCGATGTAAAAAATTACGTATTTTTAATCATCATTATTTATCATTAATAAACAAGAGACCGTTTATGGCCGGTCGGTAAAAATATTGTGAACCTACAGCAATGATCCTATAATAATTAACTAACCACGCTGTATTTGACATTTATATAAAGGTCAAGTTACCGATACTGTTTTGAATTGTCGCCGATTACCTAAGAGTTGTGTAATTGGCAATCTAGCTCAATTATATCATATATAACCAAATTTGACGACCAATTCAACAACAACATCTCTCATACTCTGTATATTCGGCTAAGCCGCTAACGGACTCGAAAACATAGGATTAAAATCTGAATTTCAGTGTCCGCATATCAGGGTGAGCTTTTACAAAGTATTGAAGCAATCGCTACATAAAGCGTAGCGCTTTTCAAAGCGGTCGCTTCAATAGCTTGAAAGCATCACATACAAAAAACCAACGTGCTTAGTCTAGCTTAGAACCGAAACTATTTTAGAGACCAATCTAAATGACCCCGCAACGAATTGCAAATGAAAAGATAAAAAATATTACAAATAATTTCATTAGTATACCTAGAATCTCAAACAGATATTTATGTACAGAAAAAAGCTATTAGAAGTGTGAGTCAAGTTTATTGCGATTCTGCGAATAGAGATGTCTCGCCAATACAGATAATGTCAAGGCTGTATGTGCCAAGCGGCAGCTAGTGAGGTGACATTGAGAACATATTATTATTAGTGAGTAGTGAACCTCTCGCCGCAGACAGCGGACGAAAGGCCGATCTTATGATGCTATGATCGACCTCTTACGTATGTAATATGAGTGTCTGAAAACTTGCAAACTTTGTGAACATAATATTGAGCCAAGATGTAAGTTCGCTGAAGAACTATTAACTAGTCGTCAAATTGAAATCATGTAAGGCTGTTTTTTTCTGTTGGGAACCCATTTTAGATTTCGTTCATGCAAGAGGTGACACATCAATGTCATTCAAATTAAGGCGATATATACGCCCCAATGTAAACGCAGTACTGGCCGTGCTCCCGCTCGATGCCAAAATATCAATATTGAACCTCCTTTTGACATTTTTTTTGACAAAATATTATTTGATTTACATATGCTATGTCAGTTATGAAGAAATTCAGCCATCAGTTTTTCTGTGTAAAAATATTTTTAAACATCCGAGTCGTTTTGGAGGAGTATCCAAAAGTTGAGAAAAATATCGTGTTGCTAATTATTTTTTTAAAGCAAAACTATTTGTTATACGAAAAAACCATGTTTAAAAAATAATGTACATGAAAAAATAATAAATATATATTTTCTTCAAACCTTTTAACCTAGCCGTTACTAAGGAATATGCTTCAGAAAGTTACTGTTTTACGGCACTAAAGCGTATGTAGGCCCTTAAGAACACGGCAAAAGGTGTTGTTAGTCATCAACATCGTCACTTCTTTTATTTGTCTTGGATTTACTCGTACCTACTTGAATGTAGAAGTTCTGCTTGTTATTAAATATCGTCTAGACATAGCTTAATTTATTCTAGAATGTAAATATTGAAGAAGACAAGACACAGCCATGTTTGAACACTTTGAAGAATATATTAATTAGAAGTCTCCGAAAACCGTACCGTTTTCTACCTAACGATAATTTAATAAGACCTAGAGGAAATCAATACTATATCAATGGCAAATTTGAAATTAGCTGTAGGTACTTAATTATGCAAAATACAATGAACAATGCCCTTTGAATATTTCGTCACTCTCATAATTTCTATTATAATTTCGGATCAATAACTTTGGCAGACGGATATTGTTTAAAATGCTCTATAGTAAAAGTTAACTTCATAAATATTCACGTCGACTCCGTGGCGGAAATCCGATAGAAGGAATAAATTGAGTGGAGGGTTATATTGGCCCAGCTTTAGAGGAATGAACGAAGAACTTATACAACTATAAACTAGCAGTTGGTAAATGTCATTATTAAAAGAGCTTTTACAAAACTATGAAATGATTGAGAAGCGATGTATTGGCAAAAATTATTTAAGATCAATTCATTTTCAAATCACTTTATCCATCGCCGATACGTCACTGGCACGACAGTAATAAGGATTAGTTTGGTCCAAAACTTTGCCAGTTCTCTAGCATATTATTTTTATTATTAACTTCCTAGTATGCAATACCTACCCGAATAATCTGAAAATATAGGTGCACACCTACATCCTATAAATAAAATTTATATTTTAAAGCAAGTACCTTTTGCTACACAATCTTCCGTAGCAAACAGTTTACCCAGACTAAAAGTTTAAAACTTTCTTATTGAAGCACTAATACACAGAACCTGGTGCTCTGCAAACTGCAACCATTTTTCTTCAAGCAGTTTTCCATTACTCGCTAGTGTTTGCACTTACTAACATATCCTTGCAAATTGATAGCTCAAAGAGAATCGATAAAATACATGATCCGTTCACAAGAGCCATGTTGACGTACGAATTATTTGCAGAAGCTTACACTGAATGTTTCATGAGCACACCAAACGGCGCAAAACGCACAAAAAATACAGCAAACTTTATCGAATACTATAATTACGAAGCCCGTAAAAAATATTTCCGCTTCAAATAAATGAGTCACCTATGCACGCCTTAATAAGTTATTTATGTATCGTATATCTGGCTCTCGTTTTCTTGTTATTGGTTTAGTTAAATATGAATAGTAAAATCAATTTACCTTTCACAAAAATAAACTACTACAGATAGATACTGATGTTTCCACACGAATAATATTTCTCACGACATGGAAACCACATAAATTCGACCAACACCTTTATTATTTTGTTTAAATTGCTTTTGTATTCAGATAAAATCATTGTGTTTTATGAACCGTCTGGGGCGCGCGACAATTTTTAGGGTTCCATAATCAACAAGGAACCCTTATAGTTTCGCCATAGTGTCCGTCTGTCTGTGCGTCTGCAGCTTAGCTCAGAGACTCTAAGACTAAGTGGCTAGATATACAAATTAATCACGCCGACAAAGTGGTATTTTTTATATGTTACCTCCCGTACGTACACGTAATGTGGTGATGTTATTTATTCTAGTTTATTCCATGGTATGTGGTATCGTTGGATAGCCCATTCAAAAATATTACGGGTTAGTGAAAACCATTTTTCGATTCAAGGATCCGTTTGCGTAAAATTAAACTTTAAATTTCTATTTTTTTAGAGTCAAGTGTGTCCTCCCTGCCAGCTAAATGGTTGCTTTTGGATATGTGAAAAAAAAACTCTGCAGTAGTATAAATAACGAAATAAAAAGGAAAACTATCACAGCTAAGTAAGATTTACAAGTTTACGAGTAATCAACTACGGAACCCTATTGCGCGTGGCCCGACACGCAATTGGCCGGTTTTGTAACGAACAATCGAATGAAGTCGTAATTTTATCTTTGCTATAATATTATATTACAGCACTTGAAGTATTACGGTCTAGACAAGTCTAAAGTTTATAGACGATATAATGTGGGTCACCTTCATACCGCACTCAACCTAAATCAACAACAACTTTATACATTTCAAAGTTCCATTGTGTTTTGACTAAAAACCGAATAGTTATTAAACATTAATTCGCTCGCTCTTTGGCCTCTGGCTGTTTCTGTGTTGTTACGTAAAACTCCTAAAAGCAAGATTTTTTATACCTGCACGACAATGATTAATGGCGTGCCAGTGATGAAGCGATTACGGATTCAATAGGCAGTTTTTCGCGACTTTATATTTCTTTTCTATTTAATAATGTGCGCCTAATAGCCAGTAGAGAGTGAGCTACACGTTAACGATAACCCATCAACAGTAAAGGTAAATTGAAACAGAGATGGACCTTGCAAAACCATTCATAAACTACATAAAAAACTTTTTTACAAAAAAATACTACCGACTTCCAAACAAGAAAACTACAAAGTGAAAATAACTTTATTTTTGGAAGTCGGTGTCTTTCGTAGGTACCATTTTTTTGCGTTACGGACACCGACTTCCAAAAATAAAAGAATTTTTCTCTTTGTAGTTTTCTTGTTTGGAAGTCGGTAGTATTTTTTTGTAAAAAAGTGTTTTATTTTTCACTTTTTAGCTAATAGGCAAGTTGTTTAGTAAGTTACCTTAATGCCAGAATAGATTAGCCGAATATCATGAAACTTAAACATAAAGGGTGAAATGAGAGATCTGCGTACCTCTCAAGAGCGTACTGAAGTGAGGTTATGTTTTGAAATGGTATAAACAATAAACAGACATGCGATTGCAGCAATCCCGAGAGATTTCCCGTTATTTATTGAAGAGTTCTGTTAATATATCTTCGAAGTTCTTCATCAAATTTTCATCAAATTAAAATGGGACGAATTTCGAAACATATTCTTTATACAAAAAAATAATTTTCAAAATCGGTTCATAATTGACGGAGATATCGGTGAAAATACAAAAAAAATATACAAGAAGTCGAACATAGAACCGCCACCTTTTTGGTAAGTCGGTTAAAAACGATTCATTAGGCCCCCGAAATGAGTCAGCCAATAGCGATGCAGGACAGTTCGGTTTGACAATCTATTTTCCAGAGACAACAGGCCGTCATAGTGCGGTGCGGTGTGTTCAGGTGACCGCAATCGCAACTAGGGCTTGCGGTCGTTTTACATCAGAACCGAAGGATCCTGTATTCAATCTATATTGTCGTCACCGCAGTCTTGGGAAATACTTAGAGAAACATCCGTATTCCGATCATTCCACACAATTTCATAATACCTAATTTGGGAAATCATTTGTGAATTTGTCTAGTCTACCGTACCTAGTCTTCTTGCAATAATAGATATTGCCCTATAAAATTAACCTTTGACATAAAAAGAACATCTACCTTTTCTAATTCTCATTTCTAACACGTTTTTTACCGCGCAAGGGTTTCCCAACAAATACCTTATCCAAAATTGATCAAGGGCCGACCGAAGTTCAATTGTTCGCTAAATAATCCATTTCGTCCGAAGAAAACTCGTATTTATAGGAACCAGCTTTTATAAGTCGTCGTCCAATAGCTGGTGGGCTACAAATTGGAGGACAGTCCGTCGGACCTCCGAGATCGATGTTGTGTCAAGGATTGGGAATCCTTTATCTACGACTACGGTGTACGTGATGTGTTTTAAAATTTGTATTATCTGTCCAAACCTGCCAGTCTCAGGTCTTACAAATTATTGTGACAGAGGGTCGACGCAATTATCTGTGTTTCATTCTATCAAAAAATTGCTTCGAGAAGATACTCAAATATCCGGACAAAAAGAGTTTGAATAATCGTCACGGTACACTGAACTACATGTATTCTAATTGTTAAATGCTAATTCGTGGACAAAAACCCGAAACAGTTAAATATTCACGCGTCATACGACACACACAAAGGTCCCTGACACGCCCACACTTTTTGTTATTTAAACGACTCCACTCCGGACAAGTATTCAAACATTACTCAGATTAAGCAAGCTAACATTTTTTATGTGGTTCTAAATCACACGTGGGCGGAAGTGGGTTAACGATCCGTGATTCAGACGGAAGGACGATGCACTCGCAAATGATCCTCACATAAATCATGCCAAATACGAGGTACTAAAGCAGTACGTACAGCAGACACGACCGTACTGGAGACAGACGATGAATAACAATTCCCTAGAACATTTCAATAAGGCTGAGTTAATTTGAGAAATGGAAGTTGATGGGACGTAAACGCTATTACGTCAGCTAACAATTTCACTGTGGAGGACGCACTAGTACGAGTAAATAAGAGAAAGCTTTCGGAAAATGGACGGAACTGTACTGTAGCCGTAGCTCTTGTTGAAGCTGAGTCGCAACCGCGGACCCATTCAACGAATCGCTGCTGTAATAGAGTTTAACAAAACCACTGATGTTGGTGTTTATTCTTTATTCAAACAATAATTCAGAGGATTTACACGAGTAACTGTTTTTTGGGCGTTTAAAACTAATTTTATGGCCTAACTTAAAATTAAAACAAAACGACAGCAATATCCTTCTGGAAATCTCTACAAATTCAGTTTCTAAGTACCTACTTAAAGCAGACTTAAGTGTCGTTATTACACGCAATAAATAAGACTGTTTACTTACTTTGTGTTAGACAAAGTCAGCAAAGTAAGGTAACAACAATAACAAGCTTTTTACTTAATAAAGCGACGAAACAATTTGACGTAATCCCTTTTCTATAGACGTGATGACATCAGAGAGAACGGCACTTTAGACGAATGGGAGGTTTAAGTCAATATATTAGGCAACGAATTGACCATATTGTTTAACAGATGAGGAAGCCGTTCCTAAGCGCTCAATCAAGCTCAGTGATGGCTTGAGAAAGATCATCTCAATTTCTAACGTTTATCTAAAATAGATGTACCGTGTACCTAACGCTAAAGCAGGGTTCCGTATCTATGGTTACAAGGGCAGGGCTTTGTAAATCGCGACCTTGCTGCTAAAACTGACGTGACTTGTGCACGTGTCCCATAGGTATGCGCATTTTAAACTTTCCACACCTCTTCCGATCTAGTTGTACAATGTCGCACTGTCACATATGGGAACGTACCGACCTTGCGATCTACGATAAGTGCCGAGGGTTCCGGCTGACGTACACACGGTAAAACAACTGCTCTACTTGATCGAATACAGAGGATAGAACAAGCAGAACAACTTGTAGGTTGTAGCCGTAAATTGATACTGTATTAGTAGGATAGAGAAACATGTTATTGAACTAAGAAACACAAGTTAAAACGGAGCTATAAACCACAAACGTGCTTAAAAAGAACGCTAGGCAATCTGTTCTAAAAAAGAAAAACAAACAAAATGATGGCCACATTTCTCCACCGCAAACAGAAAAACAAATGCCGCGATTATCTCTGACCTTATTACATACTGACTTAAATTAATATGAGGCCTACCGTTTCTCGTTAGGCTGACAGACAAAAACCACACAACCACATATTAGCGTCCGCGGCATCAAATGTTGCATGTTTGTCTATGTCCGTGCTCATTCACAACACTACACATCAGGCTCGGCGAATTATTAAACAAATACACAGAAACAACACACAGGATTCATCAGAGGCAACACACAGGCTTTCATTTAAAACTGAACGCAAATCTGGAAGCGCAAATAGGAAAAGTAATTGGCTAGCTACTGCCTACTAGCTAGAATAATAAAAACTAACCACATAGGTTTTGGCCATCAAATAACTTCGTAGAAACCTAATGTTTCTGGTTTCAACAATTTGTTGTTGTGTTGACAACAAACCAATATAAATTGGTTCAAGTTAATTTTAGAAATCTCAACATCACAGAACGGATTAGAGACTCAATTAAATTGATCCAAACCAATTAACAAAGACCACTTGACGGTCAAAACTGTACTGTACACTTTGAACTGGCAACTTGTAATGAAACTTGAATGCCAAGAGGTTGCTTATTAATCAACTTTAATTGTAACGTCATTTATGAACTTTCACCCATTTAATATTTAGGTTAGTTACTTGGGATTTGTTTATGAAGATTATTTTAGATTTAGTTTTATAATTAATATTTATATAAGTAAGACGAAGTCTTGCGACATGCTTTTTTTATCTTTATTTGAAGTCAAAGAGCAGTATGGAGTCATGAACAAAAGTACCACACCGTCAAAAAAAATAAATGTTGCGAAAGGAAAAGTCAAAGGTTAGGTGTTCTGCTAAAAACAAGAACCTACAGTTACAACAGTTGACTGAACATGACAATGACAGTAACTGACTTACAAATTTGAACTTTTGGCACTCTCCAGTTCAGCGTTTGTTAAGGCCAGTACTAGTATTAATAAATAAAAAACAAAATCCCGTCTGCTTAAGAAGCGTACTAAAACACACACACAACTACAAAGGCAGTCGGGTTTTTGATTTTTTTTAATTAACTTTTTTTATTTATTATAACTTTTTAACTAACACTAAAATTAGATACATAAACATATAGTGTTGTTTATTTTTGAAATCACCTCTTAGAACCCTTTCTTTTGTTGTTACCCTTCACGATGGGTACAGAAGAAAAAATAAATTGGACCCCACAATATGGAGCCCAAAAGCCGCCTTTTTTTCTATTTTCCAATTTTAATATAGACAGTGACACTCGCAGGGTTAAGAAGAATCGATTGACGTAAGAATCATCAAAATAGGCAAACGCGATTGGTATCTAGAACGCCACATAGGAATATACATACATAGACTGATAAACACATTAGGTACTCTCCTTTGGCAGTCGGGTAAAAAAGCATTTATCATTAATTTTAGTTGTGGTGTTCGTTCACGCTCACGTATCCGCACTGTTCCGGAAGTTATAAGCTAAAGCCCACGTGACATGAGGGCACTGTCGCGTTGTCGTCGCGCCTCGTCGCGCTAACAGCATTGCACACGTTTAGAATTTATGATTAAAGCAGGTTATCATGAATTCTAATAACGTTCATATTAAAAACAAATTAACGCACGACTTGCCCTTAAGATAATCGCGCTTTTGCATAAAGAATTTGAAACCTCTAATACAGGAAGTCATCAAGGGCGGCTCTACATAATTAAACCACCGTAACTTCGTAAAGACATGAGACGCAACCGACAGCGAAACTTCCTGCATGTATAAATGAAGACACGCTTCATGGGCAATACAATTACAGGAGTCAAATTAATAAGACTTTAATGAGACAATTAAAATGCCAAATTTCCCGCGGAGGGAAGGGACGAAACCACAAGCGTTATTCTATCCCCTTTCGGGTGTCTCTTACCGATCCGTTATTTAGGCACGACGTAGATTCTTGGAGTGCTCGATTGAAACTCGCCGGCAATTCAAGGTATAATTGAAAGCTGTTTCCTTAAACAATTAGGTTGTCAGCAGTGGGGAAATGTTCAGGACACAGCTTGCGCGCCGCCGCAATTTTCGAACAAATAATTACTTTTGTTGAAAATTTTCGCCTCGACTTAGGTATCCCAACGCACGCCTCACTTAGGTATACTTGTTTAATCGAAATTACATCCGTTTCAAATTTCCCCATAATGAGAAAATGAACAAAGCTCAAACAAGGCCTATTCGTGACCGTTTACGTTTTGAACGAAATGTTATCTACGCTCATAGAAAACTTTCAACCAACCATTCCCCCATCATTATCTTAATTATTATCCAGTCATAGTTGTCCATTTATATAAATTACTAGATTGCTACGACGACGACCGCTATTTAAAACCATGCTTGAATGTGGACAACGCAAAACACTGACTTGACACAAATATAGTGGTAAAGTTAAGTACATTCGTAGATGCTCAGCGACCACATATTTGTTTTAACAAGTACATAGCAGTACGGTTAAAACGAACCGCGTTGAATATAACATCGCCGTAATACTTATTCCACTAAATTATTCAGTGCAACCGTTCGCCAATTACGTCGGCACTAGAGCCATATGTTTAAACACACTGTGTAAAATTTCCCACAGTTGTTTTTATTTGGCTCGTGTAAGTGTGTTGTAAATCTGTGAGAACAGTGTGCCTGCAAACAAGAGCGGGCTAATAACAGGTTATGCAATGAAATGAACACGAACTAAACCGCAGAGCGCGACTCCGATGAAATTAATTGAGTAATTATGGTTGACTTCGAAATTTCATCGGACTACGTTCACGTAGGGTAGTTGGGTGGAATTAGACAGCACGGAAATGAGGCCGAGTTCTGCTGTGTCTAGACGAGGCACGTACTCGTGTTAAATTGAAACATTATGCCAATAAACGAATAAACTTAACCTTACTGTATTTGTTGCAAACATTGTTAGGACTTGTTTGATTGACGAAAGTAGGCCGTGTAGACCCACGCCTACAATCTACCAAGTACAATTAGCAAACTAGTTGGAGGAGACGAAAAAAATTAGGAACTTCGTGTTTCTTCACTCTAGATATGATTTCCCTTGTTTCAGCAAACTTTAACGAGAGTTATAATTAGTTTATGACGAAGTCGCAATACTTACAGTTCTACCAAATCGGACAATCAAGAGATAACAGTAATCATCACGTACCTGAAACAAAGTACAATTTCATTAAATAAAGTTCAATGAGGAGAAATATTATTACTTTTTCACAGCGCTGACTATGTTGAAAGAGTGTGGGAGCGATGAATGAAAAATACACCACGCAGGAAGCTAATATAATTGAAAACGACTCTACTTAATGATTTGTTTATTTTTAGAATTGAACGTGAGTACCTCGTTGTAATAATAAAATATCCGATTAGGCCAAACATAAATCGTAATTGGCACCTATTTCAATTAAGTTTAAACTTTAAACATGGTAAATATCTCGCTTCTAATGTTAATGTTAAGTTTAAACTTTTTGATCGGATTCGAATTTGTTAATATTTTTTATTCATTTGGTTTCTGTAGGACGAAATCAGATTTTCATTTGAATATTTGTAACTAGCTGTGCCCGCGGATTCGCTCAACTTCAACTGCCTAACTTACTTATAGTTCTCGCCAAATTTCTGTGCCGCCCTGAAGTTCGCTTTCCGATGCGCAACGCACGGATCGGTGCTGTTTTTGTATGAGATCTACTACTGCGCAGCCATTGTAACCAACTTCAGGGCGGCCAAGAAGTTTGGCGAGAACTATACCTGCTTACCTACCCTACTTACCTAGAACTACCTACCTACTCTACTTACCTCTTCCGCGGAGAATCTTCAAATGCACAACGCCATCTATCGAATATCGAGTTCAACTGTCCGAGTATCTGAATTGCGTGTGTTGTGATATTTTACTTCTTGAACACTTTAAATTCCTCTACCTTTTGATAGAGTGAACCGATTCCGATGAAACAAAAACTAAGTAATACTTCAAGTTACACACAATTTCATGTATAAAAAATATCTACATTGATTTCGTACATTTTACGTGATGCGTGCACAACTAAACATAGAAACAGATAAAAATTCCAAAAATGGGTTCTGTTGGTTATCTTTAACACCCTGGCTATTTTTTTTGGAAATATTTTCGATGTTCAAAAACGACTTTTCTACAACGTTATCATATGTATGTATATCATGGGTAGAGTTACACAGTGTTGAACAATAAGCTTCGATAAAGCATCTTTTATCCCGCAGTGAGCCATTTGATTAAAAACTTAGTGTAGTCTACATAAGAAGTATCACGAACTTCATCAAGCAAGATCTTTGGGGCAAAATCCTCTATCATGTCGAAGGATTTTGCCGTACGTATTACATTTTATCTACCCAGGTATGTTGCAGCTCTTACGTCAGCGTTTATTACTTCCTTCCGAATGCAGGTACGCAGGACCATGTTATATGTTTGACATTCAATGTGGCCATATGGAAAAATAACTTACTTTACCAAATTTTTTGAATCTCATTGCCTTATAATTAATGTAGTATCGACCGTTACTTAACACTTGACCTTCTAGTCACGCGGTGTGCAGTTTATACCTAAAGTTAGTACTTAAACTACTGCAGCTTAAGAAATGTACCACAACAAGCAAGATTATAGTAATACTACAATCTGTTAGCAATAGTTATTACATTTCCCGTCTTGCAGAATCCTTAGTAATGTTAGATCCAATAACTAAGCTGCGTTCATGGGCTTATGTACGCCTTGCTGCCAATAGCGATACGAACGATGGTATTGCCACAAATTAACCGGTGTTGCAGGAAAACAAATTAAATCAAAGAAGAACGGCCTAAAAATATAATTTCATTCGGGAACTATTTGTGCCAAGCAAGTGCTTATAAAAATATTACATCTATGTTACAATTCAATAATTATGTTTGGGGAAACAAAATCTTTTTTATTAAGAAATTTGTATAATGGCGCTGACAAATAGTGAATAATTTTAATTATTTTTTGAAGGTTCGTCTGTACTTCTTTATTAAGTTCTTAAGCCTGCCATGTACCTAGTTATTTGAAAAAGAATTCGCTATTAACCAATGTGTACCTATGTTATAAAAAACAATATACTAAGAAACTCGATCTTCTTTTAAGTGTTAAATAACGGCCTTATTTTCATTCTATTCATCAGTCTGGTACAAAATTATTCTTCTACACAAAAACAATTTGATAGGTAGGCGAGTCCGAGGTGCCCGGAGCAACTGGCCTGACCTTTCTAACGGCTAGAATATAAAAAGTGTGTTACGCCCAACTCGTCTCGCCAAATAAGGAACATGTACAGTTACATCCCGATTACTGTAAATAACATTAATCTTAGCTATTAGTGCCAGTACGCGGATCTCATGTTCTTAAATTATCTGCTTATTACACGATGCAAACTAATTTATACGCGGAAATCCGAAGATCTGAGTAGGTACAGCTCAACGTGGCCGTTGCCAGAACACTTTTTATATTCTGTATTTGAGTTTAATATGCAAAATAATGATTTCAATAATTAGGTAGTTTGGGATTTTCCGCATTGCTGATGATAATACGATTGCCTAAAATGTCGAGGTAAAAAACAAAGATTTTTGGAGTTAGGTAGTCCTCGTCGAGTATCGTTTAATTACTTTACTAGCATACTTTAGGTTTACCCGTTTTGTTAAAATTCTTCATATCAGTAAAACCAAAATAGTTTAAAACTTATAAATAAGTTGAAAAACTAAAGGTAGGTACTATAATTCTTCAATTGTTTTTTTTTTTAATATGAATAATAGTTTTATACATTGGCAGATAAACTTAGAAGTATTATAAGTATGTATAAATTAATTAATTACTTGGTAAACGGTCTACAGGACTACTAGAACAATAACATGACATCGCCTGTATTCCCCGGAGGGTTAGAAGGGGGTTGAGTTATGGTACCTACATAAACATTGCGCCAGTTATATTTAAGTCCTATGTTGGGTAAAAATTAAATTAAATTTCATATTTATTACTCCATAATATTGTTAAATTTTGAACATTATAATTAAAGCTATTACATATATGCCAAAAATAAAAATGAGCAACTGCGCCTGAGCTTGGCCGAGTCTGTATTTCAAGACACAGAAAAGAATATACTCACACAACGGATCTTTGTGTCTCTGAAATTGGCTGCAAGACCCTGTGCAGTAGCTATTTTTGTGTTAATGTTGAAGGTGAAGATAGCATTATATAACTGTCTCTTTCACTCGCTACTGTTTGTCGCATCGTCCTATCTCGCTTACTCTATGCAGTTTACTCGATGACAAGCTGACAAAGATCCGCTGTGACTACTATATTGAGTGTGATAAATAAACCAGGATAATAATAATGCATAATGCTATGATACCTATGTTATAGCCGTACAACACGCAATCTGCTTGCTATAGGAAAAAGCACGTTAAAAAGGTAAATCTGATAATTAAAGGAAAAGCCTGCACCTACATTTACTGATTCTAAAATAAATCAATGTAGGTACGACCAAACTGTACAAAGGACATCAACCTACACTCACAGACAAATTATAGTCATTCCAATTGTTTTTAACCCCCGACGGAAAAAGAGGGGTGTTATAAGTTTGATGTGTGTAGCTATGTGTTTCTGTCTGTGACATCATATCTCCTAAACGGATGAACCGATTTTGATTTCGTTTTATTTTTGTTTGAAAGATGGATTTCTCGAGATGCTTAGCTATGTTTAATGAAAGTCGGTTCAGCCGTTCAAAAATTATGGCCGTTTTACTTTTTGAATCGGGGTGTTTTCGCAAGGTATTGTGTCATAATACGTGTTGGATAGATTGTTGATCGAAGCGTCTCTACTATTAGATAAATTATGTATCATGAATTAAAAATGTGTCGAGGATTTTTAAATTTCACTTGTTTTATACAAGTGATGCTAAAATGTTGGTGTCTGATGCTTGCCTTTCTCTTATTTGCGAAGATAATAATAATATTATGTTACATTAAGCTGACAAATTATCATGATTCGCCAACTTTATTCCGACTACTACGCTCTACACCTGTTTAACCCAGATCGTCCAGTTTTGGCATCAAATCCGCCACGGCATAACAACTTTGACGAAATTTTTGTTATTGTTGCTCCGACATTACTTCCACCAAAAATTGGCATTACTTGAACTTTCACATCACGATCGTCGTCGTCAAAATGTGATACTTATATTTTGTTGTCAAGTTTTTTCCGATGAATTTTGATAACAATTACGAAGTTGTATAATTTCCCAGAAATTCCATCATTAATGGCGGACTATTACAAACTCTTGTCTCTACCCGCGGTGGTAGTGAAGTTGGATTTTATAACTCCTTCTTCAGTTACCATCGTCCTATGTGGGCCCATTTTTAGATGCTGTGAGCCGCTGAAACCGTTTTAATGTTCATGTAACAACAAAAAACCCTCTTCTTAGTCCGCGTTATTATTCAACTACGGAACCCACAGACATAAATCTAACTAAATGACGCGATTGCATGTACTTCGCGTGCCAAAAAACGGAGTCAAGTTACGATCAATGTTCGTAATCTGAGCTTTTCATTTAGCATCCACCGAAATCTAGAAAAATGCCTTTTCTTTGCTTATTAAGCTGTAAAGAATGTATAGAAAATGTTTTCTTTCATTGGTAAGAAAATTAGTTTTTTAATTGTTTGTGAAAAATTAGTACACTTGGTTTTCGTACAGATGGAGGGACTTGCGATATCTTTTTAGATTTATGTCTGTGACGGAACCCTATTACTGCGCGTGGGCCGACACGCACTTGGCCGGTTTTTTAATATCTATATATCTCAAGTCATTATCAAAATAACTTTAGATCTCAAGATAGTCAATGATCTTTAAAACAAAGATCACGGGTCACGACCATAATCTTTTTTTAAACCTAATTTTCTTCCTATCATCTTATTGCCTGCATCCGGCATCCGACAAGGATGACGTGGTGACGTCACCACATACTCCATCGATGACTTCACCTCGACATGTAAACACATAAACACATTCGGAGCTCACCGCAGCAGCCTTTTATTATTCAATTGTTCAACTTTAGCATTTTGCAGAACCTTGGCAGATTAGTCAAGTTTTGAGGTTGCTGCATTGTCGCTTAGTGCAGTTATGTGCAATAGGATGTTACAATGTGCCAAATGTTTTGAACACTGAGGATTTTTTACAGAGAATATCCAACTAATATTATAAAGACGAAAATTTGTGAGTGTGTAGGTGTGTGTATTTTTATGTTTGTTACTTCTTCGAGCTCAAACGGCTGGACGGATCTGAATGAAATTTTGCACAGAGATAGATTATAATCTGGAATAGCACATAGGATACATTTTATCCCGGGAATATGTTCCCTAGCGATTATTTTCGGCATTCACGCGGGCGAAGCCGCTGTCAGGAGCTAGTATTACTTATAATCGTGACAATTTAAGAAGTCCGATGACGTTTCTCATGTTACATGCCGTGATAACTTTATATGAACGTCTACGAAAAATCAAACAACGAGTATCATTCGTAAGCATCATGTTTAACTTCTGCCCGTGGTTTCGCCCACGTAAAAAGTCTTTTATCATCCCAAGGGAATACAAACTACCCAAAGCCTTTCCCAGGGTCTCAAACTATGTTCCATGCCAAATGTCATCTAAATCGGTTCTGTAGATCCAGAGATTAACCCCTACAACCTCACAAACTCACAAACTTTACCTCTTCCTAATATTAGTATAGAAGTAAAGATAACGTATACTAAAGTTGTCCAATCCGACTTCTTAGATTGTCACGACTTTCAATTTACTTTCATCATCGCTTATCATAAGATGGTGGCCAAACGCGAGCCTCTCAATTTTTTATTATGACTTATAAAAAAGAGTACCTACCTAGTTGATATTTGATAGACTATAACTACGAAATTTTGTAAGTTCATAACCAAGTTCATTCTAACATTTACAGTTACAGTTTGATTTTATTATTTACAGTAATAGTTTGATAATATTTGAATTACTAAGCCCTAAAAAAGTTAATAAAAAAATCAGAAAACCCAACTGCTTAAGAAGCGAACTAAAAAGACGTAAATAAGAAGAAAATCATGCTGGGCGTGTGCAGTCGCAGGATACATATTAGCGAGCTGGCTGACCAAAACCAGATGTACCTATCCTCCGACTAAGAATAATCAAAATCGACCAAAGCGTTTGGTCTCTAGAACGCCACATAGGAACAAACATACATACATACCTACCTACATACATACATGCATAGACTGATAAACACGTTACCCTCCTTCGGCAGTCGGGTAAAAAGGCTAAAGCTTATAAAACACTCGCATGGGCTGCCAGACTTCGTTGCCACGGATGAATAACATCGTTACTGGGGCTCATGTTATTTTTTGAACTAACTTTAAGCTTATAACACCTACAGCCATTTCGGTTAAGCGGATAACAGTTATTTCTAGGTAGGTGACTAAATGTATGAATTTACAGGCCTCTAAAAGTAATTCCAATTATTAAGTACGTAAACATTTAAGCTTAAAGCATCACGTACATAACATACATTTAAGATGGCCGAACAATGGATTTACAAAATAAAAGATAAAAGCTATAAATTGCACGAATAAGCAGGTTCTATCATTTTTTATATAAACATTATGTTAAAAGGTCATATATTTTAAGTAAGGTCATATTTCTTTTTAAGTAAATCTAAAAATATTTATAGATACGTTTCTGACGCCCTCACATATTGTCTAGAATAGATTCTAGTCGAAAAAATGTGTTCTGTACGTGCCTTTTTCTCACGTTAATGTTTTTTTCGGTCAACTGAAGACGACACCTATGTGGCTAGTATCTCTCGTATTTTAAGACATTCTTAATGTGAATTATCCACAGGTGTTATTTCAATTAACAAAATGTATTAAGGCGTGTCTTTAACAAGTTTTAACTAACTCCTTTCAAATAACCCTGCAGTTAAAGTATGTTGTACTTACTCTAGATTTCTCTGATCGAGTATGTGACGGGTTCATGCAACAACCGGTCCCCACAGCTCATTACAGACAGGCCACATCGCGTCCGCACCACAGTATTAAATCTTATATAACTCATCATAAACAGCTAATGTAACCGCACGCAATCTTCACGTTGCCGAAAACCACGCCATTAGGCACACTCCGTCAGAATACACCCGTTGAGTAGATAATAATCAAAATTTAATTATGGCTTATATCCACAAGGCACGCGGCCATTAATTGGCTTGTGTCGAAATAATTACTGGAGGGTTGGGGGGCAAGGCGACAGCTCGCAACCTTGCGGCTACCTTCCGTCTTCCGTTGACACACAACTCTGTTATGTTTTCTGGTTTAAATTGGCTTAGAGTACCAACCTTTCACTAATCTTATTAATATTATAAATGTCAATGTTTGGATGAATGTGTGTGTGAATGTAAGTTTGGTACTCGATCACGCAAGAACGGCTGAGCGGATCTGGATGAAATTTGACACAGAGACTGATAGATTAGAGTCTTTTATACCCTTCCCTTAATGTTCCCTTGGGGTGATGAAACACTTTTCAAGCGGTCGAAACTGCTGACAGAAGCAAGTTGAAGATAAGTACAAGACCTGCCTCATAGACGCTTGTCACTTTGGGGAGGCCTATGTCCAGCAGTGGACGTCTTTCGGCTGAAATGATGATGAAGCCTAATATGCTTAGGCTGGGCCAGCCGACCCCTATCCTATCCAAAGAATAAATAAGTACCTAATATCACTGTCGCCTGTACGAGAAGTTATCAAGTTCGCAAGAATCACAAAAGTCTTTCGAAAAGTATTAAAAGACTTCTTGCCCTTATGGAGAGGCTTTAAGATGCACAAGTACTAAAGTGTAAAAACATAATAAATACATGTTTGGATATAATGGACAGTAAACATTACCTTTGAAAATGGATTCTACTTTTCAGACGTAAAAGACAAACAAAACCGCCGAATTTCAATTTAAAGCGTAATTTTGATGACCACAAAAAGTTATCAAAAAAGACAAACATGGCGCATACAAAAAAGAAATTGCTTCTTTAATAGCTAGTCAGTTTTTAGCACGAGCAGCGCCGTTACAACAGAAACAACGGTTCGCTTTTTATTTTAATTAATTTTGCTTGTGGCGACTTGAATGTTACATGTGCATGAACATAAAATACTGCTTTGATTTACACATAATATATATGCACGATATTCTACAATCAGATAGGTATCTTATTTATAATAGGTCCTTGTTTTTACCCCACTACGGCCAAGCCAAAAAGAAGGGTTTGAAATTGAAGCGAAGCCAAAAGAATTTTAGCAGTATATGTATGTATGTTCATATTTAAGTATGTTCCTCCGTAGCGCCTAAACTATACATCCGATTTTGATGAATAAGGTGTCAATCGATTCGATAAAATGGCCCGGGTAACAAAAGTTAAAAAAATCTTAGTCAAACTGTTTTACTGTAAAACTAACGAGACCATCATGAGCTTCTGGGCGTTACGTTGAAATCGACTCTCAATTTTGGGCCATACATTGAGGCAAAGGCTCAACTGGCTGCCAAAAAGCTGAAGTTTCTTACAAAGGTGAGGAGGTACTTCACGCCAGAACAGCTGCTTAGCTTGTATCAAGCGCAAATTCGATCATGCATGGAGTACTGTTCTCATCTCTGGGACGGATCTGCGATATACCAGCTTGATGCCCTAGAGTCGATCGAAAAACGAGCCAAGAAGCTCATCGGTGATGAGGTAATGGTTAACTCAAAGCTCCAGAGCCTTGAACATCGTCGCCGAGTTGCCAGCTTGTCGGTTTTTTATCGGTTACATTTCGCGGAGTGTGCGATGAATGCATGATCTAATTCCGCCCAGCCCGTTTCATCATCGGACTACCATACGTACGGCGATGCGCCATCGGTACATGATGAACATCCCACCCATACGCACTAAACGTCTTGAGAATACTTTTATTATGTGTACAGGAGGAGTGGAATTCCCTGCCGGAGTGAGTGTTTCCGGATAGCTACAATCTAGGGGTCTTTCATTCAAGAGTGAATAGTTTACTTCTAGGCAAGCGTGCTTCACCGTGGACCACATCACCGCTTACTATCAGGTGAGGTACTGGTCAAGCGCGAGTCTATTTTAAATAAAAAAAAAACGTTAGTAATCCAACTCATAAGTCACCTAAATAGTTATAGAGCATAGAAATGCAGATAATTTCATAATCCCGGATTCGCTATGCATTGCATCATACTATCTTGGGAACCAACCAAACATCAAGTAATATTAAATTTAAACATAAAGTAACAACCGTCAAATAAGTTTCTATAAATATATTTTTTGGAGATGACACACCAAGAAAACAAGTTTTCGGCGACCAAGGCTGTCCGTTTATGAACATTAAAAGTAGTGACGAAGACGATATTTAAAGGTCAGTGCATAGACAGAACAGGTTAGATCATTTTTGCTCCTGCGCACATACACATAAAATTATTGCTCAACAACCGGTCGGCCCTGCTAGATTCCCAGTTTATCTAGTCGCGGTGAGCCAAGAGATATATTAAGAAATTAATACTGCTCAGGGGGTCTACATCCTAGCTCCGTCAACGAAGTTACGGGCTTCGTCCGTAAGTACTCCGAAACTTCGGGGAGAAAAAATCAAATGTTATGTTAAATTTTTCGGTCGGGTAAAAGCACATCGGGACGTACGTACAACTGTCAAATTGTGTTGTCATTCATTCTTATTTCGGGCCGCGAACGAATCATCCGTCCGTAGGTGATACGGAGTAGGAAACGCAAGGCCCGTAACGAAGGCCGAATCTTCGGACTTCGTGCTTAGGGAGTTGACCCCCACAGGTATACCTGCATCTCCTAGTACCTACGCTTGTAGATTGTGACCGGCGTCACTTATTAACTTACTTATTCACGGCGCCGTCTTCAAGTTAAAGCACTTCTTATACTTTTGTTTCCTCTTAATTAAGTTAGGTTAAACCTATATGTTTTAGCTTTTTTGCTTAGAACGCAATTAGCAATGTTTGAGACTATTGTAAAGCAGATACTTACATTATCAATGCCTTAAGGCCAGCCCTTTACCCAAGAGTTAAGAAATAGTGTTTGTGAAGCATCTTAATTTAACATCAAAGAAGGATTTTTCCTCAAACAGTTCAAGTTTGACCAGAATCCCAACGGACCTTCCACACAATACGGATAGTAAAGGTTTGGCCTCAAGGGGACTTGCAACATGTACACTTGTGAAATAAGTCTCCGAACTGCGAAAGTCTTTCTTTCTAACCCAAACTACAAACACGGGGTTTAGGTTTGTAAAATCTCAGCGAAATAAATAAAGATACACTAATCTCTAAGCACACGAAACATCTGAAAGGCATGGGCAAGTAAATACATTACGCTGCAAAAGAATTGACTCTCCATAAAAAGAGGCTGTTTACGGCAAGCCAATTTGTACAAGGACAGTTAAAGAGATTCCTCGCTATTGGTTTACGAGTTCGTGGCACAGACAAATGCAGGTTATATTTTTTGCTCTCGAAACATTCCGTGTGTTCAATATTTTGTTCGTTAGAGAAATAACAGCGATTGTATGGCTCTGAACGGTACTAGCTTCGAACGGTTCAGATACTAAGAGGCGGAGGGTATTTATGTAGCATATACCTAATATTGAAGAACACAATACCAAGATGAAAAATAACAGTGCACTTCTAAAAGATAATACAAAGGGGAGTAGAAATTCAGCACATGGGACAATCTTCTTCCCAGAATAGCAACATCCAGTTCGGTTAAAGTTCTCTTTGTGCACCTTTTTGGCACGCCAAATAGCTTAAAACCAAGGTTACCACAGAAGGCAATGAATGTGAAATTGAGTGGAAATAAGGCAAGACTAAGAAGCAGGTTACTAAAACTGAAGGACGATAAAGAGCTTGGGATGTCAAGTGTTTACTGTACAATTTATATACTATTAGCACTCATGGCAATTTTAACACAGCGGCCTCGCCAACACAATCGCTGCGGAGAGCGAGTGCCGACGACAAATCCTGTCGCAATGTTCGCATCATTGATAATTGTGTTGTAATCTTATTATGTTGCTTACCCACAGGTTAAAAGCTATCAAGATTGAAGAATTCTTCGTATTCTTGAGAATGAGTATTGTTCATTTTAAAGGTTGTGAAGGAATACTGTAGGACCCATTGTTACGTGCCTTCAATGGGTTTCTTAAAATAGAGTTTAATCATAGGTATTTATCACAGAGACCATTCCAATTCAGATGTGGCAAAATTATAAAGTACATGAATAATGGAGATCTATGATGGGATGCCTATAGTTGAGACAATCATTAACAAAACTTGAAAAGAAAATAGTTGCGCCAAAAGTTTTTGTTACAACATCAGGGAAGAGCATAAAAAACCGTCCAAAACTAAACTGCTAGCTTTTCTAATTCCCTGAAATCCTATAAAGCTGTTAAAGACTTCTGTAGTACTCATACCTTTTAGCAAAACACTCCAAGTGGTGGCCTTTAACACTCGTTTTATTCGACCCGAGTCGGGGCGCAGCTTCTTTGATACCTCGTTATAAGGAACAAAGGCAACGCAACATCAAACGAGATATTTCTTTACGCTGTGACATTTTAATAACGGTTCCCCAATTGGTTTCCCATTTTATTGTTAACGTCAATTTAACAATGGTTGGTCGTCGAGCGATAAATTGTTTCAATTGCGCACTTTAGGTACACGGTTTCAATTACCTGGATATCTGTGACATTGTGGATACTAGATCGCATTTACGATTGTTATTAGTAATTTCAAGAGATGTTTAGCCTAACACTAGGTACCATAAGCTTGGGAGAGCCAATTCATTCAACAAAGTCTTTCAAAAGCTCAGACCCTTGTAGATCCTTCTAACTAGCATAGTTTTTATCTTGGAACAAGTTATAAGAGACCATTAAAGATGTTCCTTACTGCACCTGACCAGTCTTTAATCCCCGTATAACATAAACGAGCTAATACGTAAATGTAACGAGCCACAGGGAGCTGGCGAAGTCATTTGCCATGTAATGAGACTCATTGCCCTCTGCAAACCAGTTCGATGGACGCGCTAACACAAACAGGATTGGCGAACTGAGCCTTCCGTACTCGACAAACCAATTACATGAACACTTTGAAATTGTCAATTTAGATAAACACTAACAATAACACTATTATGTCTTTTATTATGTGCTTTTAATGTAGAGTAGTGATTTAAAAAGCTACTTGGCATCATTGCGTCCGCCAGGAGCATTGTGTCCGATCAGTCACGGTCTCGTTCATGATCGCACGAATAAGCTCGCTCTATCGGACGGTCCGCGATCATGTTTCACAGTCATATTTCGTGATGAGAAATGACGAAACGAGGAAGTTTCGTGAGAGTCTGCAGCGCGTTACTATCGCATCATCTAGATGTGGTGGAAAAATTGCCAAAACACTTATCGGTGTGAGTGGCTGGGTATTAGTATCTGTGGTGTCGAATCTGACAAGATCGCGATAGCACGTCTGAGTCCGAGGTGGAGCTCCCTCGCGCCACTGTCCCGTTAGCCGGATGCCGCAGCGCCCGCTTGTTATGCAACTGATGTGTCCCTCGTTTGCCGCTCCGACGCGGACGCGGATCGTGCGTCGGCGGCGCGCCGTCCGCGCAAGCGCTCACAACAATACTTACAAGTTTTATAATCCAATTACTTGAAAACTCATCGTTAACTTATTTAATTTATTCGTCAATTGCATGGCCCATTACTACTTTTGTAAACGTCTACCTTATTATTTCATGTTCGGTACCTGCGAATACGAACTCACCTCAGTCCTACAAACACCCAAATTGTGCATCTACAGACATAAACAGAGACATATTACTAAAGCGTAAAGTTAACCAAAGTACTAAGTCATCTTCGCTTGCATCTATCAACTTTTAACATCTTCACTTCTCGGCGGCACTACCACTACTCGTATACCGAAATTTAAATCTGATTCAAGTCATCTTAGATTGTGAATATTTCTCTGATATGCCATGAACTTTTTTTAGGGGTTGCCTTAATTAGGGTGCTTTTGTGTTTAGAAATCACAGAAAAATTAAATAGGCACGACGAATGAAATACCTCAGCTGGTACGAAAAAGTTGTTTTTTTTAAAAAAGGCCAATCTTGACTAACATGGAATAAATAGATGGAGGCGAACATCCGGTGTTACCATAAAAGTGGCGTCAGCTGTCGATTGAAAAGGAATGGTTAAGTTTACGCTTAGCCTTAATAGAGTAAAGATTCTTAGGTAAGCGCATAGAGCTGTGGCATATTATATTAAGTCGATTTGCCGACTCTGATTTTTGAGATTTACATTTCCGATAAAGAATCTTGTTCGAAGGTCTTCAGTGTGCTAAGCTAGTAATATCCTATCCTACTAGGTACTAATATTAGAAGTGAAAGTCTGAAAGTTTGATAATAAATCACGGCTCACCGGCTGAGCTGATTTAGATAAAGTTGGGCACACAGGTAGCCCTCGGCGTGGGCTAAGATTTAGTATACTTTTTATTCCGCTAGTAGCTTCCCGTGCGACCATTATCAATTCTCAAAAAACGGGCCCTCAATACACATCATACAGTAGTGGCAAAAGCTAGTAACTCGGACAAATAACGTGTGCAAACACCCATGCAATTTTTAATCATATACTACGTTAGAGGTTTGCTTCGAATAACAATAGATCAACTATTGTCTCTTTTGTCAGGCATTTTGTAAGAAGAAAGTACAAGACAACTCCCCCGCCTTTTTCAGAGTAATTTGCCGTAAACAAGAGGTACCTACATATCACACCCATCATCAAACTCACAGAAAGTGATGTAACACCTAACGTGCGTTCACCATAACCACCTAGAGCAGCGGCGTCGGTCACTAGTTTCCATAGGCAAAGATTGATTTCAATAACCTTAAAATACTTAAGTGTATTGCTTTCAAAAGAAAATGAGAACAGTTCTCCGTGCAGCGGCTACTAATGCGCGTGGTGTCGGGAACGCGTTCCTCAGGCGAAACAGAGCATCTCCCCCTCGATGCCAGAATATCGAATCGGGGAGCAATTTGTGGGGATTTGCCGTAGATCTCCACAGAATATAAAAACGGTCGTCCTTCATTAGACAGCAAATAATTTGCGAGGGTAGGTAATCTCCATATTTTTGAACAAAACAGGACTTTTGGGCTATGGTTAGAATAGATACTAATTCAGTTATCACCTACACCAGAAATGTAGGTACACTGTACAACAGTACAAAAATATTTAAGACAATTAGGTGTCACCTAGTGTTAGTCAAAATCAAAGACCTTATACTTCTTACTACTAGACTGTGCACTATGGCGCTAAAACCGGTCCGCGCGAGAGGGCTCCCGTTGGTAGTGTGTCTCTTTCTAATGAGGTGACCATGACCAAACAGAACACGGGACAAATTGATTGTAAAAACGATAGTGTAAGTATCCCGATATATTTATGGTACCTAAATACGCTACCTACCTAATTAATTGTAAATTAAAAAAAAAAAAAAGTGTATTTTTTGGCATCTACACCACTTACCGTATGGTGTCGGGCATAAATAATTTCATCATCCCATGTTTTCCCGTGGGTGTCATAAGAGGCGACCAAGGGACAAACCAGAGAATGTGCAGCAGGGTTCTCTGTGCATTTGTAACAACCGTACTGCGATCGCCAACCCACCTGCAAAGCACTCCCCATGAATAGCACAAATTGAACATAGCCCCTATAGTTCCCGGCAGCAGCCTACCTTCGACTAAAGTAGCGGTCGAGGATACGGTATGGCAAGGGGTGCTAAGGATCCCGGACGAGATCCGGCTACCCCAACAAATACCGACGACTGGACCTGACAACGTACAACACGCGCACACTCCGGTCCGACGAAAAGATCACCGAACTCGAAGAGGAATTGAGCAGTTTACGATGGAGTATTATAGGGTTATCTGAAGTTCGAAGAGAGGGGGAGGACTCGATAATCCTCTAATCCCAAGTCTCCTCAAATCTCGTTCTTCAAGACCCATCGTATAGATAGGAGTAAAAAGCTCTCAGATCCTACCCTCAAGCTCATGAAGAAGAGGCGTGAGATTATCCTGCAGTCTTCAGACGATGCTTTGGAATACCGGCAGCTAAATATACCTCAAAGGATCACAATGATTTCACGATTTCACATATTGTCCAGTTGCGTAGACAGTTGAGAAACAAAACTGCACCAATTTTATTCCTCTAGCGATCAATTTGCAAGTAATATTAACAACCGCTGAATTTCACTCGAACAAAGCCCGCCCAAAACTCCGCAAACCACCATCTTACTTTTAGTAATACCAGGCCCAAATATTTAAAAGTACTACTCTTTCTAAATATTAATGAATCATTTTTTAAATACAACGAATTGATTAATTATAGGAACTGTAGAAATATTTAAATACGTTTCAAAGTCTATGGATCGTTTGTTTTGGTATAACATAAAAAAGATAAATTTAAAATTTTCTACCATTTCTACCAAACCCAATGATTAGTTGAGCTGGCAAGAAGTCAGACAAGGACACACTAACAGCAGAAAACCTCTCGCCAGGACCGCTTTTGATTAGCTACCGTTTATAAGGAAATAGCTAACCTAGGTGGATGATGATAGATTTCATTTTAGCTAAACAAAAATTTTTAGTACACAGTCTAGTAGTAAGAAATACGTATAAGGTCTTTGGTCAAAATAGGCATTAGTCTTTGATACGTCCATCTAGCTACCCTCTCTCTCTAGATCCACCTAGGTCCTAGTATAAAAGCTGTTAAAAAATGATTAAACCTTATTTGACTTAGCTTTTATGGATTTGATAGAAAAACTTTTTGAAAATTTTAACCATGCTTAACAGTATTCAGGGTGTTTGTGGTGCAACTGCGCCAAAGCTATATAGTAGGTAATTGAGTTCTTTAGGATATCTTTGATCAACCATATGAACTATTCCATAAATAGTAGTACCTACCAATATAACCCCATGCAGTGAAGTGGTACTAAAGCTAATGGATATGTCATTGTATTATTGCGAACACCGTAAGATTGTAATAGGTAAATCTTGAAATTATATCAAACAATAAACAACAATTACAATAAACAACAAACTATACCCATGTTTGCAAAGAAATAAAAGATTTGATTTGATTGATTTTATTTGGTATGATATGCAATTTATTACAAACTTACGGTGTTTGCAATAAACCAGACAGCAATGCACAGATATATGGGAAGTATGCCATTTAATCATCTTTTAAGTCTTCAATCACTTTTTATGTTAAAAGATAATTGGTTAAGTTTTATGAAGACTGTGACTTATAATTGATCCACCAAGCATGTAATTGTATCATTATTGTTGATGAAAATAAATTGTTAAAAATTTATCAAAAAGGAAAATTGAGGCATATAGATATTTGCTTCAGAATTTGATCTTTTGAATTTATAGAGCATGTATTTATGAAAAGTTTTGGTTAAGCATGGTTTTAAACTACTGCCAATTTGTCTGTTTAACTGTTACTTTTCAATTGCAAATTTCCAATTAAATGTTGCAAAGAAATGTTTTGTTACAAGTAATAGAAAATGGCCATTATGTTCCTTATGTTTCGTCATTTATAAAGTGTAAATAAAAATTGTATTAAAATTTTATTGACTAGTTTCAATTAATGGGACTAATCTATTAAAATTGGGAAAACCAAAATACAGACATGAGAAAACCAAAATACAGATGTTTGAAAAAGTTATTATTTATTACTAACAATTACCATTGTTTTATCTTCTCCAATAATGTCTG
The DNA here is from genome assembly GCA_947562075.1 of Orthosia gracilis. Classification (NCBI taxonomy): domain Eukaryota; kingdom Metazoa; phylum Arthropoda; class Insecta; order Lepidoptera; family Noctuidae; genus Orthosia; species Orthosia gracilis. The sequence continues at coordinate 42,778,795 of OX387272.1, read as the reverse complement.
AAATTCATTTTTAGGGTCCCGTACCCAAAAGGGAAAAAACGGGACCTGACCGACCGACTCACACTAGGCCGGTTTTTCTTTAAACTGTACAAGTCAAACTCAATGAATGTAATAAAAAGTTTACCTTTAACAAATGTACCTAAGATAAGTAACACCATCAAACATGAAATCAAAAACTATGAGGGGGCTACATGAAGACACTAGTAAACCATCCAAACATACTGGCGACACACTTAACGGGTTATGTGCTGTAATTACAGAAACAAATTAAAAAACATTGTGTCTCGCGTCAATCCACGTTTTAAGCACTCTCAATGGGTTAATGAAAAGTATCTCTAAATTCACTTGACTAAAAAGAAAGACCCCTGCTGACCTGTAGGGAGGATGAGAAAATATAATTAGAGAGTATGTCAGTGGACTTCTTGCCCTCCAAGCCAAATATTATGTTCTTAACCGTTTGCTGAAGTTTTAGGAACACATTGCAAAATGAAATATAAAGAAAAAGTTAATTAACACCTGAGTCATTTTGCTACTTCAATATAACATTAAAATGTGAGAGGGAGCTCTAAAATATGAAATGTGAACAATTAACATGTCTTGTTGTCATTAGTAGAAGTTCTCACTGAGCACTAAGGATCCTATTCGCAAAGCTCCACTCGGAGGCAAGTACTAAAATGTTATATTTGCTAACAATAGTAAAAAAAGAGGAGTTAGAGTCATCAACACAGACTTCTTTCATAACAATTTAGTTAGTTGTTATAAGTTTCTGCTTGATTTCCAGAAATAACATTCAAGTGATCTTTGTTAAACTTTAGCAAATTAACTACAAAAAGTATTTGAACAATTAAACTTTTGAAATGTTCAATGTGATTTTACTCAAACGTCTACTAAATAAAAAGCCTTCAGATTTTAAAGCAAATTAGTTTTAATATTGACAACAAATTGAAAGTAAACAAAAGTAATAAAACAAGCTTAGGTAACATAAACATGCAAAAAGCCATGCAAAGCACAACACAGACGGAGCTAGCACGGAGGTAGCACCGAGGTGCGTGGGCGGCAAGGTTCCTCTCGGCTCACCTTGCGGGATCGGCGGCGCGGGGTCCAGCGGCGTCGCCAGCACCGCCGTCAGCTGCGCCACCGCTTCCACGGCCCACAGCACCCCCCACATGTCCCACAACCACATCACAACACTACACTATCTCATTATTGGCACAATATTCACACAACTTAACCAATACGAAAGCCTAACTATACTAATAACTTCTACTGGAACGATCATACTTTGGAAAAAATCATGTCGCAATATTACCGTTTACTAGCACATTATCACGCTCTATCTATCACATTATTCTACGACTGACCAGTTAATTTTAAAAAGAGTATTATTTAAACAAAGACAGTTACTGCACGTCATAACATTCCTTTGCTTGCGAATTACGAAACAATCTACAACAACGACTCTGTTACTACTAGCTCATACGAAACTCGACTACCTTCACCTTGTGTACAGTCTAGTTTTGTTGACAGTTGACGAGGACGGCTGCGCTCGCTCGAATTTTACGTTCAGAAACGAGTGACATGTTACAAATCGATTAAAATTAATCGATTCTCATCATCATCATATCAGCCGAAAGACGTCCACAGCTAGACATAGGCCTCCCCCCGGCGTCGCCACATTGACTGGTCCCGTGCGTCCCGCATCCGGCGGATTCCCACTACCTTCACCAAGTCATCGGTCCACCTGGTGGGAGGCCTTCCAACGCAACGTCTTCGGGTTCGCGGTCGCCACTCCAGAACTTTTCTGCCCCGACGGCCATCCGTTCTGCGAGCAATGTGCCCTGCCCACTGCCACTTAAGTTTGGCAATTCTTCGGGCTATATCGGTAACCTCTTGCATAGCCCTCTCCATTGCCCTTTGGGTGACTGTAAGCTTTCTGATGAGCCCCATTGCGAGCGACCACGTCTCAGAGCCATAGGTCATTACTGGCAACACACACTGGTCGCAGACGAAAGAAACACTGTGGTAAGCTGGGCGAGAAGACCGCACAACTTCCGGAACGCTGCCCAGCCGAGTCGGATTCGACGGTTGACCTCTTTATCGAAGTTAGCTCTACCCAACTGGATCGTTTGTCCTAGGTAGACATAGTCGGCCACAACTCCGAGTGTAGAGTCTCCAACCTTGATAGGAGTGGGTGTAACATGGGCATTCAATATCACCTTGGTTTTGTCCATGTTCGTCCTAAGACCCACTCTTTCGGAAAATCTACTGAGGTCATCGAGCATTGTACTGAGGTCCTCTATGGTCTCAGCCATGACTACTATATCGTTGGCAAACCGAAGGTGAGTGATGTACTCGCCATTGACGTTGATGCCTAGACCTCTCCAGTCCAGAATCTTGAAGACATCCTACAATGCAGTAGTCGATTTGGCTCCGTTGGAGAGACTGCAGTACAGCCCAAGTCTCGATCGAATCGAAGGCTTTCTCGTAGTCCACAAACGGTAAGCAGAGAGACAAGTTGTACTCTTCGATCTTCTGTATAACCTGCCGAAGCGCATGTATGTGGTCTACGGTGTTAAAGCCATTGCGGAATCCGGCTTGTTCGGGAGGCTGGAAATCGTCAAACCTGCGCGCGAGACAATTCGTGATGACTCTTGAAAACAGCTTGTAGACATGGCTAAGAAGTGTATGGCCTGTAGTTTTTCAATAGGTCATTGTCACCCTTCTTGAAGAATAGTACCATCACACCCCCGCACCATGCCTGCGGCGTTTTCCCCTCGAGTATGACAGAACCAAACAGCTTCTGAAAGGCCGTAAGTATTGGTTTTCCACCCGCCTTCAGGAGTTCGGCCGTAATGCCGTCATCACCCGTTGCCTTGTTGTTCTTAAGCTGTTTAAGAGCCATCCTGATCTCGTACAGGCTGACGTCCGGAATGTTTTCGGTAAAGTCACGGGTCAACCTAGCTCTAGGGACTTTTACTAGATTCGCGACGGGTTTACTAGTTGACGTCAAACTGCCAATATAATCGATTCTAGAATATAAAAAAAACAAGTGAATAAGGCTGAGGCCCCATTAGTATGTTGCGTTGCGTCGTCGCAGCGTCAACGCTGTATCTGTTAACATATATTTTAGGGGCATGCCAGTGCCACATTATGCGTTGCGTTGCGTCGTCGCCTTAGGTCGTAGCAATGGATCGACGCATTGTATGCTATATCTGCGTTGCGCCACATTAGTGCGTAGCGTTGGTTATTGCGACGACTCATCGCAACGCACACTAATGTGTCCTCAACTCCTCAGCCTTAATAACACCAAATAGGTCCTTTTAAAACTACTTATCAATATTATAAAATTTATATTTGCATTTGCAAGGATAGTAAGGTTCAATTGGTGGCAGATCTTTAGGTCCCAAGCCCATTACGAATACTGCCATTTGGTCTAAGTACGGTAACTTCATTTCGCGATCTAACGGCATTAAAAAATCTGTTGCTGGTTTCCAATGACCGTTAACAAATCTTGCGGGTTGAGAAAATATTCCATCAAAATGTAATCCAAAAGATCCTGTTTAAATCAAAGATAACGTTAATTACACAAAAACTTCTTTAACATAAAAAATTGTAATTGTTTTTAATTACCATTGCAGTTAATTCCCAAGCATATTATGTTATCGGGACTGGGATTCAGAAGCCACATATTTACCAAACCTATTACCGCATTTGCTTTGTTAAATCTTGCCTCAGCTATCGGTTTCTGAACATACATTTTCTGGAAAAAATCTTATATTATTATTCAAAATTAATTTAAGTAATAAGAATACCTACCTATTACTTGATATCAGAAATATGCATACCAGAACCAGGGTTACTGACATAGCCTGAAGAATTGCCAAACTTAAGTGGCAGTGGGCAGGGCACATTGCTCGCAGAACGGATGGCCGTCGGGGCAGAAAAGTTCTGGAGTGGCGACCGCGAACCCGAAGACGTTGCGTTGGAAGGCCTCCCACCAGGTGGACCGATGTCTTGGTGAAGGTAGCGGGACGCACGGGACCGGTCAATGTGGCGACGCCGGGGGGAGGCCTATTTCCAGCAGTAGACGTCTTTCGGCTGATATGATGATGATAATGAGAAATATGCTATTGTTACATAATCAAATATTTGGCCTATATTAAATACTTGCTTTTACTTCAGCTACTTTTTTCCATAACGTATCATCGAAATGCATCAAATAATATAAAGTGCGCATTTCCGGAGTAATTGATCCAATGTTCAGGGTCGAATTCTTCACTCTTGTGTATCGTCTATAAGGTTCAAAACGGTTGTACTTATGCACCGTTGTTCTAATATCTATCAATTGATTTAATCCTACAAATCCCCATACAGGTGGGCAAAATATATTTCTCATGGGTACTTCAGCTATTTCTGCTACTATTGGTAAAATCTCCATTCCTAAGTCTGAAGTTGCGACAGCTATGTTATTTTTGTCAATTTTAACGTGATTTCTGAGGACTGTGGCATTATAACATGCTGGCCCTAAATTGGGAAACAGGATGTTCAAGTTACGCGGGCCTGAAGCATTAATCATGTAGGCTAGTTCTTCCATTTTTTTTCTGTTCTCACGTAGCCATTCCCCGATTGTTTTTTTCTCACTGAAAAATGCATGTTCATATTATGTCATTACTAAAATAATGTAGCACTAGCGGGCCTTAGTAGGGCTTTAAAATACAATACATTGTTTTACTTACTCAAACGGTTCATGATCGAGGATTATGAGCATATCCGTTCTTGTAAGCGCCATTCCAATTTTGTCCACAAATTTTACGACTTTGCCTGGAATATCAGTCTGAACATAGGAACATTCTTTTTCTATACGAGTCATGAATGTTTTGGAACAGCAATCATCATACAAGTATATTTTACTTATTAATTTATCGCCCCGTGTGTACTCAGGATCCAAGAAACCCGAAATCAAATGCATAGCTAATAAGTGACGAGCGCCAGAAATCGTTATCACAAACTGATTCTTGATCGGCGTGATTACCGGAGTTATGTCTTCAGCTTCTTCGAGCATTACTTTTTCTAAATGAACCTTCTTTTTAAATTGTAAAATATTGTCCAACAATCCGTCATATTTCTCAGACGCAAATAAAGCATCGAAGTTGTAATAGGAATAACAATAATCCAGAAACTCTGACGCCCCCCCGATATAATGTGGCTTACTGCCTTTCATTAATAATTCTTTCCAAACGATAGGTGAATCCATATGATGCCATTTGTTGCTCATGTTGACTTTGCATAACCAACTCTAAAACATTTACAATTTTATTCACGGTTTGCTTCTAATTACATGGAGGACGGATGTAAAGTGATGAGGGTAACTGATGGTCACCCACGCAGACCTACAGAACCCTGTTATTCCATTAAATTAGTGCAGATAGAGAATTCATTTACATTCAAAAGTAATGACTTACCTTCCAATCTCGCACCGATTTTTGAATACAATTATAGGAAAAGTTTGGAAGTTGTTGTGAAAGATAATCTGCTAGAAGAACGGTTTCTGCGTATGCACCGCATTGAGCCTCACCCGCAATTACAATACGAAATCCCATGATATATGCAATGAGATATGAAAGAATGCAATGAATAAGAAATTAAATTGAAATCAATTTATAAAATTTCGACTTTAGGTTTAATATCAACATGATTTGATGACAAAAGGTGACAAAAAGTTTTTTTATTTTCTCAAAATAATTTACTGCCTGTAACATTAAAAACGAACGAACGTTTTATTTTTATGAGAAAAGTTGTTTTTTTTTCAAGCACTATTGATTGACATTAAATTGATTATACGAGAACTTTTAATCGATTTCTGAAATAATTTCTAAACGAAAAAAGCTGTCAGTCAGTAGTAGGGTACGTTTGACACAGACAGAAGACAGAACAGAACATTTTTAATTTAATCTACAACTCTAGAAGAGACACAGCACAGTGTACTTTTTTGACTTTTGTTGTGTTGATTTGCTTTGCTTGCAGGTTAGGTAAGATTTGTATTTTCCTGTTATAGTTGATAAAATCGTTATCATAAAATATGGCCAGTCGCAACTGGGGTTTTTGTGACTTATTTATCAGCAAGAATTATGATCTGGATAAATTACATCTCTTAGAAAAACTTGGTTTTAATACAATAGCTATTAATACACACGTTGAGGAACCCTCGGATGAGCCCAAGAAAAAGAAAAAGAAAGGAGAAGCCAGGGATAAAAAAGACTACGTGCCTTCGCCAATAGATATTCCAAAAGATCTTTCAAACACAACTAAGCTTAATATTTTACAAAGGGTGACTATAGAATTCTCAGACTCAAGTGTTGCGCATAAAGTGAACCAATCAGAAAATATAAAGAAGTATGACATTATTGCTGTAATACCTAAAACTTTACAAGCGTTTCAGTATGCTTGTGGAGCTATGGACATCGATATAATAACATTTGAACCAGAGAGTAAAATCCCTTTTAAAATCAGTCGGAAACTGTACTCCCAAGCTGTGGAGCGTGGTATATTCTTTGAGATAATGTACTCGCCCGCCATAAGAGATTCAACATCCAGGAAGAACATAATCAGTACTGCACACAATTACCATGCGGTGGGTAAGTCGAGAAATATCATTGTTACTAGTGGAGCTGGAAATTACATGCAAGTGAGAGATATCCATGATGTTATCAACTTGGGATTCATATTTGGGCTAAATAGTAATGAGAGCCTTGAAGTAGTGAGGAACAACACAAGAAGAGTTATTCTGAAAGCAGAAGGCAGGAAGAGCGGGAAACACTACATCCTAGTTGACTCAATAAATGAAACAGTAAATAAAAAGTCTGAAGATTATATTGCATTATTATTTATTATAAAAACAACCCTATTTACAATATTTTAATTTGTACAATAATAATATTTAGGTACTAATTACTCATCACAGATTATAGTGGGCTTCATCTCTTCTCAAACCTTAATATCATAAAATATTTGAATGTTTAGTGCGTTTCAGCATACTATCATTATATAGAAATAATATAAAACAATCACTGTATCTCTTAAACCTAGTATGATTTAATCATTTCAGTCAATTGATTCCATGCAGTAAAAAAAGTATGGTAAGATGGTGAGTATTGAAAGAAGATGCAACATTACACCTTTTGCTTGGTTGATATAGTAAACAAGTATTTCAGGTAGTGAATCACTTGTTTAATTTTTAATTGTGCGGTTTTGATGCTACCCCTCAGTCACATAAGCAAATTAATATTTTTAATATATGAGAATGTATTAAAATAACTAAAGTGTTGCTTCAGTTAATTTTGGATTATGAGGCACTCTGTATCAAATTAGTGAAACCAAATATATGATTATTAGTTATTTAAAGCCTTGATTGTATACTTGGGCATAGGGATTGCAATCCGGATTCTTCAAAATTCGAAAATAACTGAATAAATCCAGATTCTCTTGACATTTTTATATCCGGTTTTTAAGACTCAAATACAGATTTATTTCAAATTAATTTTTACGGATAATATTGTATTTATCATAATTTTAAGTAATTGGTAGATCGATATTAGCTATTCTAATGCGCATTCCGAATAATATTTGAATTAGTAGGCTTAGGTTTTTTTTTATTCTATAGATCAACTGGATGACCGAAAGAGCTTTTACTACTGCTGGCACGTTCTGTAATAAAATAAGACTGCGCCTTAATCATGCCTTAATAATGAGACACTTGACGCGATCATGTGGGAAGCGCCTGCCGTCTTCCTGAACATCTCGAAGGCTTTTGACAGGATCTGGCATGAAAGCCTTATTGGTACGCTTCCATCATTTGGTCTGCCCAGTGGTCTGTGCGATTGGATTGCAGACTTCTTGAGCGGCCGGTCCATCCTAGTGGTTATTGATGGCCGCTCGTCTGACCAACTGGATGTTAATGCCGGGGTTCCTCAGGGGTCGGTACTAGACTTTGTACCTTTGGGTATGCGGACGACAGCACTGGTGCTGACTTGCACTTGACCACTATCTCACCTGATGGTAAATGATGATATTTTCGACGGTGAACATTCTTTTATTCGGTCGTGCGTCGTAATTGAGCGAATAAAATATGCAGATTTTAAATAAATTGTGCTATTTTATTTCAGTTTTATTAAATCAACTTAAAACATTTAAACCTATATAGTGGTCAAGCGCGAGACAGTAGAAAAACTCATAATTCGAAAAAAACCGGATATTGCGGCTTTCATCGGACGAGAACACAGAATATCGGATATAATAAAATCCCGGTATTTGCAATCCCTACTTGGGCACTTGCCCAACTGCACTAAACTTCACTTGAGGCGTATAATACTGGCTAGATTTATTGTTCTGAAAGAGTAGAGCTTAAATAGATTCCATTTCCAGCTGAACATATTAATTTCAAACACCTACCTATATTTTAAAGCATAGTTTGGCTTTGTCTGTATTTCACTACCCCTTCTCTATTGCCTTTTTATTCTGATTTCACATGTTCCACATTATCTTTTTCTACGTTTTCAACAGCAGGAGCGCTCTCCGCCATCACCCGTGTTGCATTTAATGTCGCTTTAGTCTTTGTTTCTTCTGGGAATGTGAACCCATCTGCAACCCACCTGTATCTAAATCAAAGAAACATTCGTTTTTAAGCATACACTTCGAAGGAAACCTAATGAGACTGAATAAAAGACTTCTAAGTGCAAGAGTATTGCAAGCTGAAGCAATATGTAGAAGTTTTTGCGTTTGGTGCCAAGCAGGGAAAAGCGATCACATGGAAAGCTAAGCATGTTATGATGATGTTCAGTTCTAATGCTACGAGATAATTTTTACAAGTGTGGGCAGAAATAAAAAGGACCATGTCAATTTTTATAATGTATTATTTCAAATGCAATCTCAACGTTTGGTACAAGATAATACAAAATGTATAAAATCCGCACACTAAAAATAATTAATCTACTCACAAACAATCGAGATTCACACACAAGACTTACATAAGCGCCCTAACATGCTTGTTCTAAGTACATTAAGAATAACATTACATATTTTATTCTTGTGGTGTGTTCTAGTCTATATTAATGATAAATTGTAGCACCACTGGCATGTTTTCGTCAACTTTATACATTTAACAATTTAAACACTCTACATTAATTATGTTGCTACATTATTATGTGTGATCTAACTCTCCTAAAGTATCCTGCAAGTTTGCGCGTTATTAGTATATGTAGGTAAATAATGATAGCTGATGAATTCTTTGAAATGGGTTAATTGTTCGACAATGTTAATATTTGTGTGCTGAAGCTCTTACGAGAGAGTCCCTGCAACAGAGATCTAATAAGACTAGAATGTTGTATCAGTTAGCCTCAACAAGTATAAACCACAAGAAATAAAAACAGTATTTCATCACCATTGCAGGGTGTATTTGTGTGATGTAAAATTGAGCAACAAAAGCTTACATAAATCTATAGTTATTCTAGAATAAAAACAGTCTTCAATGTCTTTTATAAATTTAAAATCACTGCGTGATATATTTTTACACAGCGCAAACCAAAAGAAATTGAGACAAGATAAAAAATGTGGCTTCATATAAAACCATAATAGTACATTTATAATTTCATGGCAATAATAATCTTACACAATTGTTTAATAATTTAAATAATAATAAAAATATTTTTTTATTTCATTCACCTGTCACATTTAGAAATTACATATACATAACGAAATAAAATAAATAATCTCCTGTTCCTAATCATAACTTTAACAAATTCAGTCTCATTGGTAATAAAAAAATTCAAATTTATTCTAGCGAGTCTTTCCTCAAAAACTTTACAATATTATAATTTACAGATAGTAATTATGACACAATTTGTATACAATAAAATACTAAATAGGAACCGAAATAAATAGAAATAAATTGGTAGAAAATAAATGCAATTGTCTTTCTATGTCTACCATGTTAGTCATCATTGTTGTTTTTTACTATTTTTATTATTTTGTCATTTTCTTTAGTGAACACTTATTAATACATGTTTGTAATTAATTAATTATTTAAACAAATACCTAGTAATTTAATTACATATTAATAATACCTATTAAGTTGTCATTTATTATTAAATCTTCAACCATTCCAAAGTTTAAGCTGTTTCAGAAGAGGAGACATTATTCTACAACACAATATCTCCATGAGTTAACATTTTGCTTTTTTCATTAGAATTTTATGAACTGAGCATTAAACAAATTTTGTTCTCTGCGCTTGAAAATATAGAATGATGAATTGATGAACCAGATCTGTGGAAGATGTTCTAAAATACTAATACAAAACCATGCAATTTATTATCGCATACGTAATGTTTCAGTAGCCATACAGGATAGGAAACTTAGGAACAATGGAAGTACCAGACGCGCGACGGCCGTGGGTATCAGTTGTTGAGGAAAGACACGCAGTGCGCGACCGTGTTGACGTTTTCCACCAACCTGTTGTAGAGCTCGCGACGCACGCTGGCCGTGAACTTGCTGACGAGACACAGCGTCACCGTGCCCGCGAATATGGCATTGTATAATAGAACGAGTTTGAAGTTTCCCAGCCATTCGATGCGGCCGAACTCGCCCAACAAATCGAAGTTCGTTATACCTGGTGGAAGATAAAACATTTTTTTTTTGCTATTCATCACTTTTCCTATGAGAAGGAGACTGTCATATTCAATGTCGTGGATCAAAAGAAGAGATTCAACATGTGATTATCATAAACACTGCTTACTTACGTAAAGTATGGTTAGCTAAGAGGCATCAATCTAAATCCAATATGGCGGTCTTTCAAATAAATGACGGACTATATGCACCGCCATCATAAATGGGCGTCATAATTATATCTTGCTTTGTTGATGCTGTTTTTTTTTTACAAATCTTTTTTGCAGTGTTTCCGAACCATAAATGGATAGGTATATGCTTACTGATTTAAAACTAACCCAACATCTTAACAAGCAGGGGATGCGCAGTGGAGTAGGCCAGTAGCAGCGTGCAGTGCGCGATGATGCGCGCGAGAGGCGTGCGGCGCGCCCGGGGTAGCACGCGCAGCGCCCGCAGCGGCGTGCCCAGCCCCGTCAGCGACGCTGCGTATAGGTACACGATCAGGAACGCTTCCAGGACGGCGCCCGCGCAGCCCAACTTTGACAGGGAAGCTATCCCCAATGTGAATTGCTGGAACATAATATCGAGTTTAGTGTTAATCTACACTAATATTATAAAGAGGAATGATTTGATTGTTCGTAAGTTTGTTTGTAATACCTAGATAAAAAAATCCTTTCAACTCCGTATCAAAATTACATAATGAGCAGATCGTCCTAATCTCAAAATGACCTAGTAGCAAAACATCCGACAAACAAGAGAATGGGAACGGTATAGTCATACCTTGCCTTGCCTTTTGGCATTAATAGTTTAAAAAATATTTTGTTTAATTTTAAGGTGTTTTTGTTTTGTGATGCCAATAAACTCATTTTTCTTTATTTTCTTTACCACACAATTATATTAGAGATTATTAAAGGAGCTCGTGGCTAAATAATAACAGCCGCACGGGTCGATCTTCAAGGTTAAGCAACGCTTGACGAGGTCGGTCCGTGGATGGGGGTTTTTTTTTTTTTTTGTATGGGGTGACCATTTTCTACATACCGACTTTCCTCCGTGCCTCGGAAAGCACGTTTAGCCGTTGGTCCCGGCTGTCATTTGAAGATCTTTGACAGTCGTTACGGGTAGTCAGAAGCTTGAGATCTGACACCAGTTTTGCCAAGGGGTAATGTTACCCAGTTATAGGGTTGTGGAGGTCAGATAGGCAGTCGCTCCATGTAAAAACACTAATGCTCAGCTGAATCCGGTAAGTCTGGAAGCCGACCCCAATATATTTGGGAAAAGGCTAGGCAGATTGATTGAAAGGAATAATTTTATTCAACATAATATTGTAGTAGTAATCTTTAAAATAAAATAAATGTAAAATTCAAATGATATAATGTGTTGTTTTTTATGTAAACCTCTTATGGATGTATTTCGCCATGGAGCGGGCGGAGGGGTCTATCCGATTCATACTTTGGACCTGGGCCCTGGAAAGCTTGTGCAATTCATCATCCTTCCCAGGCCAGGTATTGACGATTGCGGACCCCGTCACCGTGGCTGTAAACGGTCGAAGTTCCTCTCGGGAGGAAAGCGCGGAACACGGCACGGTCAGTTGTGGCGTCAAACACCCCAAGTTTTTCAGCCAGCCACCATTACGCTATTTTCGGATAGGGAGGGAGATTGTATTCTCTCTCTCCCTTTTTGACGCCTCCTTTGCGACCATCACTTCCTCGCAGAAGGGAGCGGCTGCGTCCCACGCACTGTCACTTTCGACCATGGACTGGACCACAGCCGGAAGAGAGTTCCGATCGTCGCGACGAGGTCACGGTGCTGCATAATCTAAGCTAGGAACTTATCCAGGTAGCGTGGCCACCACCCCCGACTGTGAGCCCATATAAAGTTTGCTGTTCCATCGAACCCTTAAGTATTTTTAATATCATCATGAGACGGTTGACTCGCCATAATGCAAGAATACTTTGATTCTTCTATTTGCTTCAATTTTACTTTTAAAATAAATTTTATTACAGTACTTTGACAGTAGGACATTCTGCTATTAGGACGATTTGCTACTAGGTCATTTTGTTTTGAGTAACATAGGCTATGTTTTATCCCGAAAAAATAACGAAAGAAGCTGCGGGCAAAAAGATAGTATTACATAATATTCCTGCGTTTAGTTTCATATAAAATATGGCTAAAACGGAAAACCTTTTTTGTTGTAGCGCAAACTAAACTATATCCACCCTCACATACAGTTTGCGCCCACAACTTTAACAAAAAGTATGACTTGTTGTTTAGTACTTACTCCTTCTGAAATATGATTTATAGAACATCTATAAACCAATATCGCCATTTAAACCAATTATATACACTATAAAATATTGATTTAAATTAAATGGCATCAATTGGTAATAAGCAGGTATTTGAACATGTAATAAATCTGTGATGTGGTTGGTATTGTTCTGATAAATATTTTGTTAAAGATAATTCAGGAAAACTTCATTGGCACAAAAAGTCTAAGTGACAATTTTAGCTGGATTCCAAAATAATGCTGGACTGGTGGACAAACTCATTTTTAATAGTCATGAACATAACTTCCCAAAATCTTTGATGGTGGGGGTGATGGGTCCGCTATATTTTTACTCATCTTTCTTTAGGGAAATAATTGATCAAATACCAACCCGTGTGCTAAGCGGCAGAGCTTTGATCCCGATGAGCAGCTCGAGGGTGTTCTGCAGCACCATGAGCACGGTGATGGTGGTCAGCGCCAGCAGCAGCAGCATCGCCAGCGGGTACACCACGTTTCGCTGCAGGGAAGATGTCTTGCGCTGGCTTTCTACTTCCTGGGGACAAGAGAAACATGGCTTTAAAACTGTTATCTACAGTCGTTCTGGATTCTAGTTGTCTACTATTAAAAGGCACCCTCTCAGAGAGAGGACGCCTGTGTCCCAGCAGTGGGAACATTAAAAGGCTGATGATAATGACTATTAAAAGGCTACTCTGAAGCTGCGGCGAATCCTCCGAGTTACGTGACTGTGCGCGTCTATTGTTTTAAAGTCGTCAGTTAAGTTTCATTAATTTTATTTATGAAATTTTAGTTTTTAATTGTAAGCGCAAATCGTATTTATTTTGTAAAATGTTTTTATATTATGTGGAAAATGTCGCTGAGTGCACATTTGTTTTTCTTCCTGCTTAAATTTTATGTATTGTTGTAGTCGTTTGTTTTCCCAAATAAATAAATAAAAAAAAAGAAGATTGGGAAGACACGCGACTAGTCGCACCCAGTTTTTAACACCTCGATCGAAGTTAGTTGACATTGAAACAGCTAGCGCGAGCAATACGCATCTCGCACGGGATCGCCGCAGTTGAAGAAAAGCTTCTCAACAAGTTATGTAAAATTAAAGCAAAAATAAAAAAGTTAATTAAAGAAATCAAAAAACCCAACTGCTTAAAAAGCGAACTAAAAAACAAGAAGAAAATCACGCTGTGCAGTAAATGATAAATGATAAATGATTTTATTTCTGTAAGTAGGTTTGTACAACACTTTTACATGTCGATCATATTTTTTAAAACTAGATGAAGTCGGCGTTTCCTATCTGACTACTCTGAGAAGAAAGGCCGAAACAAACTCAAAATCTTGGTTAGATCATGTGAAGACCATGTAGACTGAAGTCTGAAATGGTCTTTTGAGGAAAGAACCAGCCAGATTGAGTGGACCTGTCCAGTCAGTGCACGCATTTGTCAATAACCGTGCAGCTCAACTCAGAAATTAAGGAGCTCAACGATTCGACGAACAATACTAAAGAAAGGACATTCGGGTAGGCCGCACAAACTACTCAAACTGCCAGACCATGATTAAAACTAACTTAGATAAAAAATTAAAAACAAACAAAAAGTATGATCCACATAGTCTTCACATTCACAACAATTAAAAAAGAAATTAAAATAAAATAATATAATACTGTAAAAAGTAAATATTCTTGTCATTGCAAGAAAACAAAAAAAAAACAAAATTCACGGTGCAAAATATATAAAAAAAAAAAACAAAATTTATTGGAGCAGCTCAATCCCAAGCCTGTTTGTCCTCAACGTAATCTTTAATTGTATAAAACGCTTTCTGGCACAACTTACGTTTAATGAATGTTTTGAATTTATTAAGACTTAGATCTTGTACGTGGCTTGGAAGCTTATTATAAAAGCGTACACATTGACATCTAAACGAGCCACCTATTTTCGTGAGCCTTGTTGCAGGCACTACAAATTTGTGTTTGTTACTAGTATTTATGTTATGGATATCACTGTATTTTTTAAACAATTTTATATTTTTATGGGCATATAAAAGATTTTCATAAATATACTGAGAAGGCACAGTCATTACATAAATCTCCTTAAATTTCTCTCTGAGAGAGTGTCTCGGGCTTAATTTATAAATTGATCGAACAGCTCTTTTCTGCAAAACAAAGATAGTCTGGATGTCGGCGGCATTTCCCCACAACAGAATACCGTACGACATTACACTATGAAAATAGCTAAAATATACTAAACGGGCTGTCTCTATGTCAGTTAAATTACGAATTATCCTAACAGCATATGCTGCTGAGCTTAGCTTTTTGACAATTTATCTATATGTGGGCCCCACTGAAGTCGGAGTCAGTCGGAGGATACATATTCGCGAGTTGGTGACCAAAACCTGATGTATCCTCCGACTGCACATCATGATTTTGATACCCCACACGATGAGTTTGGAAGAAAAAAAAATTGGTCCTAACCAGATGTTTTTTATTTATAACTTCAAATTCAAATACAAAAAAATCTTTTAAAATCCTTTATTGTGATACCCCACACGATGGGTTTGGAAGAAAAAAATAATAATTGGGCCCCTACAATATGGCGCCCGCCATTTTTCTGTTTTCCAATTTTAATGTAGTGACACTTGCAGGGTTAAGACGAATCGATTGGCGTAAGAATCATCAAAATCGGCCAAAGCGTTTGGTCTCTAGAATGCCACATAGGAACAAACATACATATATACATAGACTGATAAACACATTAATTTCCTTCGGCAGTCGGGTAAAAGTTGGTATGTGAAAACCCGTGAGTAACAAGATCTTAACATTTAACCAAGAGACGTTCACTGCTGGGCTCAGCTCGGCTGTGCTGGGCATAAGTCTTTCTCAAGTGCCCCAAATCGACAGCACAGTACACAACGAGCTTCGTCAGGATTTCAGTTAACCTTGGGTATCCACTGGCCTTTCAGAACATTAAGACCTCTTTGTATATTATAAAATATCGTAGTTCGTCTTACCTTCCTCAAAGCAACAACTCTATGCGAAGTTCCTCAGTCGCAGCTAGAGCGTCTCCTTGCCCTGACTTACGGAAGCATGCTAGCTGTCCTTTGATATCGAGACATCAGCGTCTAGAGGCACCGCGCCGATATAATGCTGCATTCAATACAACTCCTACAACACAGTTTCCCCTTACCTTTCTCATCGCCACGACCCTATGCAATCTGTCGCTGAGCCCGGCCTGCAGGGCGCCGTTCCTCAGTCGCAGCAAGGGCGTCTCCTTGCCCAGACGTACTGAAGCATGCTGGCTATCCTTCGAAATCGACACGTCAGCGATTAGAGGCGCCGATATGTCGCCGCGGTCAGGGTACATGGGCTCGGGGGATATGTAGCCCACTCCTGAAAAAAGAACATGGTTTTATGTTGGTATAGTGAGGTACAATTTTAAGGTTTCATCGGCAAAGTTCGCATAGGCGAAAATTATAAAAGGTAGCAGTGAATGCCCCGTGTAGTCAAAATACTAGTAAATATATCCAAATTATTAAGAGTAGCTTAACTACTAAAATATACAGTTACTAAAACCTTTTAAACTTTTAAACCTTTAAGTCAAGAGGTAATTAAAAAGATTAGACGTACGGCGATGCGCCATCGGTACATGGACATCCCACCCATACGCACTAAACGTTTTGAGAATACTTTTATTATGCGTACAGCTAAGGAGTGGCATTCCCTGCCGGAGTCTGTGTTTCCCGATAGCTACAATCTAGGGGTTCTTAAGTCAAGAGAGGTTACTTCTAGGCAAGCGTGCTTCACCATTGACCATATCATCGCTTACCATCAGGTGAGATAGTGGTCAAGCGCGAGCCTATTGATAATAATAAAAAAAACCTCCTCTCCTCTCTTTCATAGCTGGATATATCATAATATTCGCTTCTTTTATAAACTACAGTATAAATATAATATGTACTTCTAATGTTTGCTAGGCCAGGCCGTGTCAAGGCTTGTAACTTAAACATGCTCTTGTTATGAGATCTATAAATACACCAGTACTGTTCTTCACCCGACATTAATCGGTTAAGTACCGCTTATTACCTTCATAAATGATGACTTCTTTCAAAGATAAGATGAGATCAAACAGCTAGATTAATCTTTAAAAATAAACAGAATTTTCCGTTTGTTTGCACCTTGCACAGTGCACTTGCACAACTCGTCAACGCCAGGTTCGTTAACCTATCCTTGGCTGAGACATTGTGCCGTTGTGATTGTGATAACCTCTTTAGATGCTGCAGGACGAAGTTGCTTCGTAATAAAGAGATGTTTAGCTGTTGTAGTTTTTTTCGTATTTCTGTCTATCAAAAGGTACGGCTGTGAAGGCCCCTTGCTGAGCCTATAGCCAGTTGAGACTAAAAGCGAAACTAAGATCGCATAACTGATGTATTTTTCCATACTCGATACATACTTTGCAGTCTGCACACCAGTATGACCTCAGGAAAATGGAGGGCCTCACTATAATCGCTAGAAAATACTGCCAACCGTGTAGACACAAATGGTTAATACTATACAACTTCCCTTAAGTGGATAGGCAGTGTTCCTTTCCGGAAAAAATCTATGATGAATCATGTGTCATTGTTGGTGTACACACTCAAATGTAAACCCTGTTGCAATATCAAGTAAAATACAATAAATTTGTAACATGATTAAAAAATCGATCGATGTCTGATAACAAAAAAAGTTAATGACACAAAAGGCTATTCAAACAAATCAAACAACACTTTTTGCGTTATTATTTTTGTTTAAAAAATACACCGTAGATGTGAAATCAATTTTACGGATATTTTTCTCCATTTGGATATAGCAAAGATTTAAATCCGACTCTAGAACGAATCTTCTTTTTCGTGTCGCTGGCACGACAGTCATTCAAATTTGTTTGGCGGGGTCCAAACGTTGCCATTTCCACGGCATCGTCGGTGCAGTGCATAGACCACTTCGGCTGCATTTTTTGGGCATAGAAGACTGGACAGGAGTAGGAGCATGTTTGCGACTCAGCTCAGAAAACACACCCTGCTGCTGTGCCGTCATAGAACTAATAAAATAGTATATCAATACGCTTCTAAAATAAATATCGTTAAGTTTTTAAAATACAAAAAAGTAGCTGTGCCCCGCGGCTTCGCTCCCGTGGACCACCCCGCAGGACCAATTTTCGGGATTAAAAATAGCCTATGTCACTCAGGAAAAATTTAGCTTTCTATTATGCAGTCCTATTGTAATTGTATCAACATACATAATTCTATTTCGGATCCCACGTGAACAAGTTACTGGCTGGAAAACCACGCGCGAGCCAAATTAAAAAATAAATCCACAAATGGAACGGATGGCACTAATAAAATTGTTACCATGCACTTCCATAATTGTTCAATTTATCAACATTAGTCTCTAATATCCATGTTATGTCTTACGGTTCCATATTGTATGTAAATAAATAAACGTAACGTTCTTTTTCATAAGTTGTCAAGTTTTCAGATAATTGCACTGGACAACCAGAAAAGATAATGAACAGTGTGTATTTACAACAAAATGATTTACTATCTAAAGTAATTATTTCGAAGTAATTAATCAAAACACTTCTTAGAAATAATACAGATAACCTGATTTACATAAGATTGTTTCCAGAAGGTTTTTTAGAAGACTCGAGGTTTCGATGCAGTCTTACTGTCAGAAGGACTCTGAAGGGGTGTTGCAAGTGAATTAACACCAAACATTTTTAACTCTTTTTTTCTCTTCTTAACATATATCATAAAGTCTCTCTTTAAAAATATAATTCATTCAGACGTGTAGGGTAATGTCTGGAACCACTACACCTATTTGAAAAAATCTTTTACCATTTCAAATGTACATTATTCCAGATGGTTATAGCCACAGACATACATATAACTAGATAACGCAAGTCCCTCCATCTGTATGAAAACCAAGCGTGCCACTTTTTCACAAACAATTTAAAAACAAATTTACTTACCAATGAAAGAAAACATTTCCAATGCCTCGGCCAACTTTTTTTATACATTCTTTACAGCTCAATATATCATAAACAGCCATTTATCTAGATTTCGGTGGATTTCTGGTGCAAAAAGCTCAAATTACGATCATTTATCGTAACTTTACTCCGTTTTTTGGCACGCGAAGTACATACAATCGCGTCATCTAGTTAGGTTTATGTCTGTGGTTATAGGCTATAAATTATTCTGAACCAGCCAAAGCCGGGGCGGGCCACAATTTCGTTAAAATATCACCCGAACCTCGACGCTGACGACTTTAGTGTGTGAGCGATGACCCTTACTGAACCAAAATAACCCTTTGTGATTATCACACCACGAAATTCATGACCTAGAATTTTTGATGAATGATGGATTATTGATGAACCTTGGCATGGCAATGGTGGTCAGTTTATCAGATAAGACTTTATTTGAGATAATTGTCAAATTTTAGAACAACCAACTCTATGTCATACAAGACAAAGTTCAAATTCCATTGCAACCCATATGTTTTAAGACCTTTTTAATACACATAGTTACTTCAAAATAAACAACGCTAAAGTCAATACATGAGTTGGTGGCGATGGAATCAAATGATATCTTGAATTATACATTAAACAACACTACTACTGGGTAAAACTAACTGCCACACTCAGATACGTTAACGGTTACTTACAGCTCTCCTTAGTATAGATTTTTAGTACAAAATCTATACTAAGGAGCGCTTTAAGTAACTATTACATGTTTCTAAGTGCGGCAGTAAGTGTAAAATCACCATCGACTCGAAAGAAGTAGAAGAATGAACACAATAAGATTATAATAATCAAAAAGCCATAAGCAATTATAAATAGGTTGTAAACAAGAGTCCCTATTGCTAGGTGTGCAGTCATGTTGGTTAATAAGAGTATTGTTCGCTAGGTCACTCGTTCCTACGTTGACGCTCATCTTACGACACGGTGAAGTTACGCCGTTTGTTGACTTGCTATTGAATTCATCATAATAGCATTCCTGGCAAATAATTGCAGGGCATGAACTGCTCTTCATGCACTGCAAATATTTCCAGACCCGCCTTTCGTGTTCCTTAGACCCGCCCTTTCGAATTTGGAAAAGAGTGGAAGAGAAAACGCAAATGTATTGTCACGCTGCACAATCTCGTGAATTTAAGTACCTATTCATGTTTTTCTTTAGTTTGTTAATCAATCTAATACTGATTTATAGACCACGTGTGACTATACTTTCGGGGTAGTCAAAATAGTAGGACGTCCTAATCTCTTAGTAGCTTAACGACACCCACGATACGAAATAAAGAGTCTATTCTCTGCCAGGCACCACACATTTTAAATTCTCATTATCCAAAAATACTCGTAAAACCGGAATAGCTGAGCAAAAATATCACAACTGCAACAATTTATGTTGTGTTTACCGTCAGAACTCACAAGTCTCGGCTCATTTAGTTTTGAAGTCATAAAAATGTTCAGACGAGACGATGTCATACGATGATACGATGGAATGTAGTTGATGAAATATTACTCGTCGATTAAACGAGCACGGACGCACCCGAATCGACTGGCATTGAGGATAGTCACATGGTAATATGTCAAACAAGCTCATGAGATCCATTGCATAACATAGCGTATGTTTTGAGTTAAGGCGCAGATACCCCTGAGTAGCTGATTTTAAAATGAGAATCACGTCAAAACGGCTAGTTGTTTTTTTTTTTTAAATATATGTTACATAAGACCATTTTCTTAATAATTTGATATAAGAAAATTTTGAGTTTTATTCTTATAACATGTTGTTATTGATTTGCAAAGTTATGTCTAAAACGGACAGAAACACGACAATCGCGCCTAAACCGCTGGGCGTATTTTAATCAAATCGACACCATCTCAAAGACAATTTAATTATCTACATTTTGATCTGAAGCTTTTTTTTTAAACTCATAGAATAATAAGAAAAGTACAATAAACTACAAAATTTTGGTTCGCGCGGGAGTGAAACGAGTGCGCGTTTTGTTCCCTCAAGGTCGTTGGCGTTAGTCGTCGCCTTAAGGGCCTGCATCCACTTTAGTGCCGTAAAATGGTAATCTCTAAAGCATACTCCTTAGTAACGGCTAGGTTAAAAGGTTTGAAAAAAATATATATTTATTATTGTTTCATGTACATTATTTTTCAAACATGTTTTTTTTTTCGTATAACAAATAGTTTTGCTTTAAAAAATAATTTGCAACACGATATTTTTCGCAACATTTGGATACTCCTCCAAAACGACTTGGATGTTTAAAAATATTTTTACACAGAAAAATTGATGGCTGGAATTTCTTCATAACTGACATAGCATATGTAAATCAAATAATATTTTGCAAACAAAACTGTTCAAAAGGAGGTTCAATATTGATATTTTGGTACCGAGCGTGCGCACGGCTAGTACTGCGATTACATTGGGTCGTAAATATCGCCTTGAAGATGCTTAGCATCCCTGCTCGCAGCCGTTTGAAAAGTAGCTGTAGGTAAATGGCATGGACGATTTATAAAGACCGAACTAAGAGAATAATAGTATTATAACCATTCATACAGGAAGAGTTACTTAAGAACTATGCAGCAATACAGTACAGGAATGTACAAACATCTCTATCGCCTCGAATAGATCAGCAGAAATCTAAACAAACACATTAGTTAACATCAAACAGTTGAAATACCTCATATCAGAAAAAAATAAACAACTCATTGTGTAAGTATCATAATCCGTGCTAATAGAATCTTAATTAACTGAATCATATGTGCGAATTCAATTCTAATTGCCGTCCGTACCTACCTAATCTATTGAAAACGTAATAATTTTTGAGTACGGACCGCGTTTGAATCATCGAAAACATAAGTATACGGTGTGATAAGAACCAAAATAATATAAACAATTGAATACATGTTGTACCTACCAACTGATTGATTAATGTAATGTATACAGCTATTATGCAAATATTGATTTTAAGGAGGATGATTCTGCAATATATTTTTAGAAGCGAGCCGTAGACTCTTGCGCATGGGCATCGGGACAAAGAATTTACCACCTTTGTAATCATCGACTTATGACGACGTTCGAGGGGGTCACGGCCTATCCGTTAATTTGGAAGTAACGTCATGTTCATGACTATTATATGCCAGAAATACATCAATCTCGTATTCCTATAATTACCATGCCATAAAATGACTCACTATCGATCAACAAAAGATAGATCGAACCATATTTAGCTACAGACCGTCGCAAGCGCACCCCTAATAGTTTTACTAGGTACTGCTAGTACAAATATAAATAACACTAATGTGGAATTGTTTTTTTGTTCCGCCTACATAATGGCACGTGTGATGCGATTTTAAAACGTAATGCGTTAGGAAGGTAGCACCGCCAGTTCGTAAGGTTACACAGATAGGAAGTAGAGATGGACCAACTAGTCGGGGATACCGACCATCCGACCATAATATTTAAAGTCGGCGGCGACTAGTCTATGATTAGTCAACATTTAATTAAATAAATCGCCGGCACTTGGTTTACGTTTTATATTTAATTAGTCTTACAAGAGTATTGCTCTCTATCAAACTACTAAAACGAAAAAAAATATGTAATAATGAACCGACTATAAACGGGAAACCCGTATATCAAGCCAGATATAGTACCTAGGTGACTAGACGGCCATTTGAGCACCAACTAGTCGGTCCATCACTAATAGGAAGCAAGCGCAGCGTCTGTAGTATCCTTGCGCACGTGAGACGTTTTGGCTACTACATTGTTTAGTTAACCTTCTACCAAGCTGATAGCGTATAACATTGCGATGTAACTGTTAACTTGATTTATGTTCGGTTTACGGTACATTCTCGATCAAAACACTTTCATACGGGGTCTTACGTAGGTGGTAAACATATATCGATTAAGAACGGTTTCTATAAAGTGGGTTGATTCAAACGAAGCTTATGGGCTTGTAAGATTGACCTAAACATTTTGATTCTATCCGAGAATTAGAATCCGATCGAATGAGTGAGCTGTGTATATCTTTTTCCTATTCATCTGACTCGGGAGCTCTCAGTAGTCAATCATCAATTGCATTCCAAAAAGTATTCACTGGCTTTATTGGATGGTAAATTAAGATAATAATAAGATCATTATGGACCCTGTCGGGCACAGCAGATAGACAGAAGGAAGTTACCATATCCGTGAGAAGTCGGCACCCGTCATCTCTCAGTGGCTACAAATCATACCACACAGTTATCCTTCGATGGATGCGAGACGCACAGGACCGATCAGTGTACCGAGTGTGGGAGGCCTATGTCCAGCAGTGGACATCTTCTGAAATTATGTATTTTCCTTACCTGTAGATACAGCATTGTTGATCCGTCTCCTGATGGTATCCTCTTCAAACGAGTACACATAGTACTCCTCGTTGAGGTCCCTCAGGAACTGCGGCTTGACCAGCACCCCGCCGACCACGCCGAACAGTCGCACGAAGCCGAGCGGAGTGAACACTGCACAAACAAATATTTATGTGAAAAAAAACTGTCGAATCGAAGTTGTTCTTCTTCTTGTTGGCTCAACGCCATTGAATTGATATCATAACGACAAGCGAAATTGCAAGTACGTTCACATAGACGCAATTCGACCAATTTGCACATGAAATTTTCTTAACAAATACTTGCGCGATATCGTATCGTATCGATTTAAGGTTGCCTTATCTAGTCGATCATTCTTCCATAAAAACGTAGTAATTATGGCGATTACTCCACTGATAGACGATGTACGTTCAAAATAAAACATATATCAATTTGTGTCATCATTACCTATAAGCCCATATTATAGCCCTGTATAGAAACAAAAAAGTAAAAAAAAAGAAATGATAGTTATGAACGTCGAAATTTCCATATTTCAACACTAACTTTAACGCATCTTTGGGCGGAATTAAATATGATAAGAAGAAGGAAAATAATTGCAAAACAGTCAACATACGGGAATAAATTATAGTTCAACAATGCAAATAATTTTATTTGCATTGTTGTTTTTCCATGATATCCATACTCCAAAGGTCTGTGTATAAAATTTGGCACGCTCGTTTTCGTCCTAAATCATCATCCATTTCGATACAAATTTGCAAAAGTGCCAATTCGTACACGAACTAGCGTCTTACTGCTCATCACAGCATCTATCTCTTTCGCACGTGTTGTCGGATCAGATAGCATGCATTTTAACCCCGTGTACAAAAAAGTTCATGCCGTCGACTAGGGCAACCTTAAGTCGGGCTTTCAGGAACGTCCCTTACACTCTTTTCGGCCTAGATTTAATTCGCCAAGAAACTGGAGTGTAACGTGAGACTTCATCCCACTTCGTTACAGAACATTGTTATTAGACTTGAGGAAAGTTCGATCAAAATATCTCGATTGATTAATGAATGAACGAGACATCGTTCATTGTATCATTTCTAATTTTATCTTCGACATGAATGCCGACGATCCAGGCATATTTGAATGATTGGTGTTTGAATGGGTCAATTTGATACGTAAGATGAAATATGGAATTAATAGTATCTACTTGGTTACATACGTAGTAGAGTTCAAAAACATTTAATTCTGGTTTCAGAGTCAACAAAAAGTTGTAGTGTATTAACTATAATCAGTATATTAATCAAGTAGCGTTTTTTTTTTGTTTTAAGTCATAAGTCAATAGTTTTTGTTTTACCTACGCACAGACTTTTTGTTTTGCATGCAACAACATTTTGTCCTGCACAACATTGACATCGAAGAAGAAATAATACGAGGAAGCATATTCCCCTAAGTTTACACCGAGTCCACGTGTTTTATATTTACCACTCGGAAGCATTTCTAACTCACCTTGACTTAAATATAGAATCGACTAGAACATTAAAAAATCTCGAGAGCAGCTGTAACTTACAAACATAAATTAAATGTTGAATGACGTACTCTTTAAGCAAAATAATAAATACTGGCCGTTACTGGATAAATATAGTCAAACTCAAAGTTTTTTTATTCGTGTCTCTTGACATTGCTTTTTGTTTACCTTGACAACGGTTGCCATGTAAACCGTTACGTCAATACAGTTTGTAAACAAGCTTTGTAAAGACGATTTTCTGTATTTCTAATTAATTTAATGTAAACCAGCGACAATGAGCATTGCAAACAACCCAGCTATAAAGGACACAAAATCGATAGAATTAGATGAAGAATTCAACAACTTCATGCTACGGGTCACTGAAGTATCAAACCTAGTCAAGGACATGGGTAGCGGTGATAAAGTTAAGGCAGAAGCAGCTAAACTCCTCGCTGACCAATATATAGATGGAAAAGTTATACTCGACGAAGACCTTAAGCTGCAAGTGAAGCAAAATCGCACTCTGATCAATGATAAAGCATTCCAAAATCTAAATAAAGATGCGGTAAGCTGGAGATGTACTGGTTTCCTTAGATATAGTTGCTATTTTTAATCTATACTAATATTATAAAGCTGAAGAGTTTCTTTGAACGGGCTAATCTCAGGAACTACTGGTTGGAATTGAAAAAAAATTGTGTTGGATAGTCCATTTCTCGAGGAAGGTTAGAGGCTATATTACACTACGCTACGACCAATAGGAGCGGCGCATAAATGAAAAATGTTTCAAAAACGGGCAAGAAATATTCCTTATTGAGAGCTTCCGTTGCGTGCGCTGCGGAAGCGGTTAAAGTTACGTAACAATCATGTGTGTAGTGTAGGTGAGGTATGGTAGGTAGGGTAGATGGGTAGGTACGTAACCAGTTGACGGGAGCGAAGCCGCGTGGGACAGCTAGTAATACATATAACTTGCTGCCTCACCGGAATGGAAAGAAATAATAATAGAAGGAGTATCCTGTTTTTGACACCCTTAGTGCGAATACTTATTGAAAATAAAGCACCTTCCTATAAAGCTTTGATCTTTAGTACAAGGATAGTGTAGGGGAAACGAGAAAACAGGTTTAGAAGTTGAAATCTTTAGATGGTATGCTAACGATCATGTTTTAACGACAAAGAACAATTTCTGCATTACACAATATCGAAACATTCCATGACATATTTTGCGTTCCTAATCTAATTCCGAACATGGAATTAACAGAAGCATTCGATACGGTTAGTTGTATTACTCAATACATAACGAAACTAGGTTATCAGAAGTACACCTGGGTTTGCACTCCGTGTACCGAATGTGTAAACCACTTAGTATGTACCACACCATACACTCAAGTGCTAATCCCAGACATGCATTGATTAGTAAAAAAAAACACTTACGTAGGTGGCATCAGAAGCATACATAAATATTTGTATTTGCGAACGACGAGAGCACAATAACATGCCAAGGCGTTATATTTAACTACATAGGTGGGCCTGTAATTGGGTCGGTAAAACTCGTTATAGATTTATCTAGGTCTCATCTGATAATGTAATTATTGGGGTCTACGACAAGGCAGCGACGGGCATATATTCAGAATCATTCGGATGACAATCTCGACTTCACGCAGATGTTTATTTCATGTTTGACCACACCTGCAGCATGCATTTCTAACGTCATGCGATGCACTTTCGTCGCAGACCTCTAAGATACGAGTAGGTGCACGTCTCGTATTATATTATCAGTGAAAGCAATTTGGCTCGCGTTTCTCTATAAATAAACATCTACCTCGTGTAGATTGAGTTGTTCTTTTCTATTTGCAGTGCGGACAGAAATATTCATGTTTAGTGTTTACATACATTACGGTGAGGCGTCTTTGCAGCTTTACTATTGATCTTTGAAATAAAATTACACGCAAGGTTTCGAAAGATAATAACAGTAATATATGTCTACTCTATTTTTTACCAACACCAACGACGTTTTATTGCTACGCACAAAAACGAGGCAAATTATTTCCTATCCGGTAATACCCGCAGTTTACGCACACAAGATTAATTAGTTTGTAAATCTTACTTCTGGGGGCATATGTACGATGTTATATTGCATATAAGTGTTAGAATAACGTTTTAGGTAAATCGGTCAGTAGGACATAACGTGACTGACCGAAACCGTGACTGCCATACAAAATATTTACTTTATAAATCACCACAAAACAGGTACCAAACCAATCGTTAGTCACATATCCGGAGTAGGTTGGCATTTATACATGGACATACATTATGTACTAACATAGCTAATAATCATAAGGACCTCCGCAGGTCACTGAACATGAGTGATTGTAATTGTGATTTGAATTATAAGACATTAAGTCCGCCTCTGTACGTTTGTGTGCATAAAATATTAAATAAATAATTTATGTTCATTTGAATAATAATAATGAATATTTAATAAATAATCTATGTTCCTGAAATTTTCCGTCAGCCGCCATTAGCCACCAAATAATACCCCAAAATTGTCTAACCGTCTCGAGTCCCTAGGTCATCTAAGTGTGACAAAGTTTTATCAATATTTCTTGATAATAGTGCGTCTCAATAAGGTAGGTAGTAACAACAATTTATGGCAGGTTTTAGCACTATCTCAAATCGTGATAAACGAATTAAAATATACCTAAAATATCATAATACATCATTATAAATAATAATGAATAATATCGATCAAAAGCTACGACCTTCACACCTGTTACCTTAATTGTAGACTAGGTGATTACCAAACAAATGTCTGTGAGTAATTTCATATCGATTTCTTTTTTGAATGATCAGGGCGAGATGGATAAAGACGCATGGATGGCAGAAGTGAGCAAGGATGCAGATAGGCGCTACCAGGATCGAAAGGTTCGTCGCGAGCGAGCTGATACACTGAAGAACCAAGCCATCAAGGCGTTTCGCCGACAGGAGTACGACAGGGCTCTCTCATACTACAACCGAGCCATTGAACAAATCCGAGATGACCCTATGCTGTACTGCGACCGAGCACTCACTAAAATCAAGCTAGGAAAATTTGACAAGGTCAGTTCTAGAAACGCAGCAACTCAACAAGTACCCAGTTATCACTATTTAGGATATGTCAAAGTTCGTAAACGTGACCAGTCTATTCCCAGAGCGTGGCCATAACATTTTAGTAATTATGGATTCAATATTGAAGCTATATATTGTTATTTCGATTTTATTGGCATCTTATTGATTGGAGCGGAATTGTGTTGTTTCTCGCACCGACTTCGCGGATGCAGCCTTTGTCCCGGATCCGTAAAGCAGACAGAAATTGATTGTTGTATTTAAATAAAGGTTAATTTGAAGATAAAATGATCGACTAGGATATACACGAGACCCTAATCTAATAATCAACTGCTTTATCTACATGGGTAATACACGAAAACCGCTTGAAAAGATAATAGCTATTAGAGTATTAATTTGGAAATTGAGCAGAGAAAGGCCATCGTACTTTTTATCATGAAAAGATCTAGAGTCATGTTCATCAATATTATTATTTGTTATTGAAGTGGGTCAGGTATCTGTGTTACTAAGATTCCTTGTCAATAATATTATAAAGAACTCAAATTCAAGAGCCATGTTGATCGCTAGCGCACGTTTCTTACATACGAACTTATCAAGCATTATCTGTGTGGTATTAATACATTTTATGATTGTGTCGTGCTCGTGAACTGAGTTCGTTATAAGGTAGCTACAGATGTTCTACGGTAGTTGAGGATGCATTAATAATAATTTGTAAAATCATAATAATTTATTGGGCTGGCTCAGGTCTATTTGATCACTTCACTCGTTTTTTGACACTTAAATTTTAATTTTTTAAGAGTTTTCACCAACCAGAAGTTTCATCATTTTAGAATACGCAATAACCAGTTAACATAACATCATACAAACTGAACAAATATTGTATGACAGCCATTCAACATTCATAACACGTACGGCTTTATTCCGTAATGGATGGATGTGTTGGACAAGACAAGACGTTTGAATCTAACACATCGATTACTGCTAGGGATAGGCAGAATGATATAAGTGCCAAAATATAAAATAAAACCGCACTTGGCTTGGATAAAATTCCACTTTTGACAGATTGCTCATCGCCTTTCTACCAATGCAGGCGTTAAATAATATAAAGGTAAAAATTGCGTTATTTTCTTGCAGGTGTATGAAGACTGTGACCTGGCGCTTCGGCTGAACGAGAACAGCTTCAAAGCTCGCCTTTACATGGCTAAAGCATACAAAGAACTTGAAGAGTTAGACAAGCTGCAAGAATCCAGAAAGGAATTGGACGAAATGTTCCCGCAGCACCAGGATCTTATTATACACTTTCTTGACAAAAAACTAGAATATTTTGAAAAGGAGGAGGAAGAAACAGATTAAAATCGATGATTTTAGAAAGTTAGATGCAGCATGCATTTATTAATTTATGTGCAATTTATTGAAAGTTTATTTAATTATTCTATTTGCTTATATTTTAAATGATTGTAAAACGGACATGCTGCCGGACGATGATAAGACACGGTCGCCATCGCCATGCTTTATTTATTTACGCACGTGTATACTTAGCTAACAAAGTTTTATTGGTTCTAAAAGATTACAGCTGGTTTAAATGCGCCTTATCAGTGCAATCCTATCGATAAACAATACTATTACTCTACTTCACAGTAATTGGTTATATTAAACTGTAATAACTATTTACGTCACAAGTTTCTAGCCAACTTATTTTAATATCGGTATTGTTCGATCGTTTTGAAAATAACTAATTTGGGCCCGAGTTCGGTGCACTCTACCTTCACTAACGACTCGCAACGAAATAAACAGAATGTAATAATTTGAGGTCAATGTCTGCGAGTGCCGTCTCATGACGTCATCAACTTAAAGCTCCGATAGACCTATGTGCAAACAAACAAACATTCGTAGAATTCTTAGGAATATAGCATGCAGTGCATACGCATGCGGGCGAGGAATGCAAGAGAACTTTGTTCGCTATAAAATACTCACTGTGACCATGTGCAATTTGATAGAAAAGTTGCACAGAACCTGTCCATTCGTAGCCAGTTTTTACAATAAAGAAAGTAGGCAGGTTAACGACCGATCTCCTGATAAGCAGTTGACGTCGGTTAAAGTCATGCTTAGGTAATTGATAATTGAAAAATAATGTTAATGACTCACCTAGTAACATTAGAACTCCCACGAACGACACGCAGGAATACAGGAAAGGGAGGTATGTCCACAAATCTGTGAGCAAACAATGGCAACATGTTAATACAATTTTACATACAATACATTTGATACGCGCGGTAGGTTTGATTGTCAGGGCCTGGGGGTACTGATGTGTTACGAAGGGCATAACAACCAGGACAGCAATTTATCTGCGACTTTGCATGTAGCGACGAATGAGCCGTTTAATTATAGTTTAGCATTTTAAATAGGTACGAGGCTAGTTAAGCAGGATGTTAAACCGGTGCAAAATCTGTGAAGCAAGCAGCACATTAGACAACAGACAAAAAGAAAACCCAATACTTGGAAATGGAATAAACAAATACATTCGAAATGGTACCGTTTGAAACGGACTAATTAATTTCCGAAAATTCAGTTTTTCTGTTATAAGTAGCACAGTTTCCAGAGCGATCGGCGCATCCATTAACATTGACTGTGGCCGAACAATTACTGTGCGCTCGCTTTCTTCACACTCAATTGAACACAGCGGACATGGACATTATTTACGCTGACCACACTATTTGTACATCAGAAAATACGAGTCAGTCTACATGAAATAATACGGGAAGTCACACAAATTCGCAGAAGATACTATTTATTCCATTTACAAACGAGTTTGGCGAAAAAATTCTCCGAAAATGTCGTTTTAGTTGCAAACATCTATGTTTCATCATCTGAACATTTTGACATCAAGGACTCCCTAGGATTTGTATTATCATTTATTGGTTTTCATTTGGTGGCATTTTTGGTCCAAAAGATGGCACAGGTAGACTGCCTCAAGGCACTGTCTTGTGTCCCAAATTACTCAAGACGACGACAGTGTCAACGACCTTGGGGAAACCAAATGCGCACTTGTTTCACATCCGCGGTACCCAAAATTCAGTAGTTTTTAGTATTTTCCTTGTTATTCTATAACTTATTTAAATTGTCTTTGAGATGGTGACAATTTCATTAAAATACGCCCGGCGTTTTTTTGTCCGTGTTAGACATAACTTTACAAATTAATTACACTATGTTATACAAATAAAACTCAAAATTTTCTTAGATCAAATTATTAATAAAATGGTTTCTGGCTGTTTAGACGTGATTCTCATTTTAAAATAATCTACTGAGGGTTTCTGCTTATACAAATAAATATACTCACTTAGCAGAGCATCAATACTGGAACGGTCACCTTCCAACCACGCTGAGATGACGTAGGCCAGGCCCAGCATGGCAACACCAAGTAGCGCGAGGACTATGAACGTCTCATACACCCTGCCCTTCAACCCCCGGCATCCAGGGAAGCCGGACGACTCCGAGAACAGATACGCGAACGGTAAGAACACGAACATCGACAGGTTGGAGAACAGGAACACGTGGTTCCATAATCCTGAAACAAGAGAATAAATATATATCTGTTGAGACTTATTACTAGAATTCCTCATGGATGTCCTCCACCCCGGGGCGAGCGGTGGGTGTCTTTCAGGCTCTAACTGAGTTAACTACGGATCAATAATTAACTCTTAGTCTTATTTGACCATTTGTTAGGCAAAAACGCATTTCACCGTCAATTGAAACTAATGATTACTATATTTAACCATTGGTTGAGTTAACTACTGATGAAAAAACTGGGCCTAAAATCACGCTGTGTTCTGCAGCTACCTTCGGCCCGGGCCACTGGAGAGCTTGTATTTCGTCACGTTCTCCACCCCGGGCCAGGTATTGGCCCGCATGTGGCAGTTCCCTTATTACTGGATTTTCCAACTACAAGGCAAAGGTCTCTCAACTCTCCACACACATCTCTGTGTAGGTCTATTTTGGGATAATTCTTTATAGGAAGAACCCGTGAAGAATTATGTCGAAAAATGGTCGTCTGACATGCTGAAATACTATACTTTCTTTTGTCCAAATCTGTTCTAGTCATTGTAATAATTATTCAATCTTTAATATCGTAAAGCACGAAATCGCAAAAAATGGGTTGTCAATAAAGCCTTTGTGTACAGAACAAGTAAAATGACGAGTTTCAAAAAGGTTTCTCTTTACCGTGCATATTGATTTTACGGCAAAAAAAAACATATTTTTACTTTTCGGCTCTCGGATTCATCGTCGAATCATACACGAGTCGCAGAATAGCCCTGAGTGGCGTACTCGTAAAAGGTGACAGCGATTATAATATCAAGATAATCATGTCTCCCTCGCGGCAATCCATTAGGTGCCTTACCTACATTACGCTTGGCTTATGCAGTCAAGGCTACTATTTTTTAATATTTTAGGTATTCAATGTCATTAAATTTAGTCTATTGAAGGACAAGTCTATACTACCGTGTGACTGAACTAACTGAATTGAACCCAAGACGCACGAGAGTCACGCTTTCTACCACTTAGCCATTGAGGCGTTATCAATGAAATAATTATAAAACTCAGTATTTTTTAAACAAGCAGTAGTAGTATTAATTAATATAATTTATATAGATTTAGTCATTTATGTAACCGTCATATATAGATTTATTATGCTATGCCCACAATACCATTACATCAGGCTACACAATTTCAATTGTACTAGACATACAGCAAATATTATTTTGCTTCACTTAAAAAAATGTTTGTCTATTTATACAACACATACTAAGGTAAGCATCTAATATCAACAATATATATATTGTCTTAAAATAAAAAAATTGCCTTAATCTGCATATGTAGAATAAATAAGGTACAAATAGCATGGGTTTTCCCATAATAAATCTTGTTTTTGTAACCTACAGATTTGTTGTTCAGCCTTTTGAGTTAGGTATTTAGAATATTTTTGGAAAATTTCATCATGAATTCCATTAATATAATAAGTAGTTGTTAATGAGACTCACCCTGTATAAGAGAGCTGTTGAGCCATTTGACATAATAACTGTTTGGGTATAGTATGAGCACTTCATTGCTGACTATAGAGACTGGCAGTAAGAGAGCAGATCCGAGTGACACAGCTAGTGCAAACGTACACAGCCACAGACTGATTCGATAAACTTTCACTTCATCTTCATCTCCTGTGAAGTAATCTTCGCTGTCTCTGCGTCTGAACTTCTCGATCAACATAAATGATACAAGGTACAGCAAGATGAATAGTAGTAGGAAGATCTGTAAACAAAATAAGAAACTACTAGTTAATATCTCTAAACAGTATAAAACCAAGTATTTTGTGGTTGTGTCTTTTAAAATTGAATTATTTTGATGGGATTTTTTTCTGTCCTTCAAGGAATTTTTTGAGGGGTAAAGGTGCATTAAAACATTTAACTACATTTATAAATTCTACAGATTTTGCCAAACTTCTTGGCTTGAAGTTGGCTTTCTGATGTTCAAGGCACAGATTTGTGCTGTATTTCTATAAGATTTATTACTGTGCAGCCATGATAGCCAACTTCATGGCGGCCAAGAAATTTGGGAATGAGAATGAGAGAGTACTATACAAGCTGTTAAATCAATAAGGTCAATAAGGCTGAACTAGTTCATCATTAACTTAATTATTAATAAACCAGTAGAATAAAAAAATACTATCTAGCATGTTTAATCTATTGCAAAGCTTTTTAGTTGTTATTTAAGTAATTAATTTCTCCTTGAACAAAATATCTTCAAGTATATACATTAATATTAATAATTTTTAGTACATTCGTCTTTTAATAGCCAATGGGGAAACTAAAACACATCATTCTTAGCTATTTATTTGTTTTATTACTTCCTATTAACATATAAGTATCTCAATTAAATTATTAATGTATTATTTGATGGAATGTTGATTTGATTGTAAACTTTCTTCTATTTTTAACATGCAGAACAATTAATATGACATCTTATTATTTCAATACCTATATTAATAAGATATTATAGATATTATTATTTGGCATGATTCTAGTTTCCTTTTACATTTTTTTTTATCTCATCTCTCATAAACTATTGTAAAGTACTATTTTTTAATGTAAGACTTTAGTAAGTATGACATAGCTTATAAGAGTTATTACAGTGCTAAGAATTTAGTACCATGCCTTATGAAGTCTTATTAGCATTGCTGGACCAGCAAAAATGGCATGCGCCAGGCAGGCGGCTCAAATTTTTTAAATACATTATACAATGGTTGTAGTTAATTATCTATCAGTAAAAATATTTGTTTGATATTTTAGTACTATTATCATATAGGATAGTATTTTTTTTTTTTATATTTTGGTAAATATCTATCATCAGTTTGTTTTTAGAAGAAACCTTGTCAAAATACAATTAGTTTCATATCCAGAAGTTCTTCACCAACTAGGACTAACCTTGAAAGAGTATGATTTGATAACAATATTGTAATGGTCACTCAAGCCATTTGGCACAAAAGTGATGACACAGAAAATCAGTCTACTTGTCCTTTTATCGAAAACGTTAAGACTTGCCTGAATGGCGCCGAGAACTAGGACGAATGCAACATACCTAGGTATATCCTATTAGAGCTCTATACAATTCCAATCTAGGTTGACGAACAAGAATAAATAAACTTGATTACATACGAATTGGGACAAACTCGCACGCAGAATAATATCTTGTTGTTTGGACTAGGGACTATAATAATAGCCTTTGTTTCGATACTCACGATTTGCTCTCTCACGTTGTTGTGGAATATTTGTTCGCGCAAGTCTGCCTCATCATCATCCATCGTCCCGTTTTTCTACAATTCTTATCTTATAACAAATATTGTTAATTCGTTACCGAGTCTTTCATTGAAATAGCACTTCATTTTCAAAAAACATTACATTTTATTGTTTTTTACAATAAACTTAACACCACCTTAATCACGACACGTAGAATTTTATGTTCACCACACAGAAATGACAATAGAGAATCAACAACGATGATTATTATTATTTTTTAATTTGTTTTAAAAGTAGCACGCAGCGCAATGAAATGAAACTGTGAATGTAATAAAAACACGACCAATTTGCAATGAATGAATGAAACGAACTGAAACTGACGACTGAATGTGATGATGACGCTGTCAGCTGTCACTTTATCAGATGACATAAAAAAAAAATATTACCTTTTTTTTTCCGGCCTGGATTCAAGTCCGTTTGGCCGCGTCTTCACCTATAAGGATTTTTTATCCGCGTTCTTAATTTATTTAATATGCACTGCGGATAAAATTCCGCGCGATTTTTGTCTCCTTCAACGTGTTCATAGAGTTCAAAATATTCGCGCGAATTTAATCGGTGCTGCGGTGCGGTGGATTCTGCGGCAAAACACGGATTTCTTGCGGTATTAATAGGGGTAAAAGTATGAAATTGCCGTTTTATTGTAATAGGTACTTCGAATTGACATAGAACCTTCATAGTTTGAGATTTTTGAGTGAAACTTTTTTCACATGGTACCTATGAAGTTCTTCTTTAAAAAAATGTGCAACATTCAATTATCGAGTTCCAGTTGTTTTTTTTATTCAGCTTAGACAAGAAAGATGGATTCTTCGAAAATTCGAGTGATTTTTTAATACGAGTACCGACGTGGAACTAACGCGGCAGAAACAGCTCGCAATAACAATGTTGCGTTTGGAGAGGGGACTGCTAATGAACGCACCGTACGATTGTGGTTTAAACGCTTTCGTGATGGAAACTTTCTTTTGAAGAACGAACCACATGGAAGGCTGCCCACACAGATGAATAACAATGAATTGAAAGAGATGGTGGAAGCCGATACGAGCCAAACTACCCAGGAATTAGCGGCATGGTTTAACGTTACCTTACCAACAATATTGACTCATTTGCGTCAAATCAATAAAATAAAAAAGTATGCAAAATGGGTGCCTCATGATTTGACTGATCTGCAGAAAGAAACGCGTGTTGAAACTTGAGTTGCCTTGTTGAATCGATACAGAAATGAAGGAATAATGGGTCGAATTGTGACATGTGATGAAAAGTGGATTCTTTACGATATCCGTAAACGAAAAATGAAAAGGCAAATGGCTGACCCCAGGTCAAACGCCGCAACAGTGTCCTAAAGCAAAGCTTACCAATAAAAAGGTAATGGTAACTGTTTGGTGGTCTCAGCATGGTGTTATTCACTATAGCTTTCTCTGATCTGGTCAAGCAATAACGGCAGATGGCTACTGTGCCGAACTCCGAACAATGATAGCAAAACTAGCAGTGAAACAGTTTCGACTCATGAATCGATCTTCACCATTATTGCTCCATGATAACGCGAGACCTCATACAGCACGAGAAACCGTTTTAACGGGACTTGTACAGGAACTGCAATTAGAAACCATTCGTCACCCTCCGTATTCGCCAGTCCTTGCTCCAACGGACTGACTAGCATTTTTTTAGTGATTTGGTTGATAACGGACAATTTTCTACGTGATAAAAAGTTTTCTTCTCAGGAAGCAGTACACAATGCTTTCACTCAGTTTGTCGAATCTAGATCACCAAAGTTCTATTGCAAAGGCATAAATGACCTTCCTATTAGATGGCAGCATATAGATAATAATGGTAATAATTTTGATTAAATAAATATGTTAAATTTAAAAAAAAAAAACAGTTTCAGTACAAATCGAAAATTTCATACTTTAACCCCTAATATTTCCGCAATTTTTTTTCCGCAATGCGTGCTTTTTCATCCAATTCCATAGGTCGCAGAATGGGCGGAAGGGGTAAGCCTTACTTTGAGCTTCTTACCTCAAAATCATCGCAGAATTAATGTGACAAATTGTCAAGCACGCGATAACTGCTGTGATTTGCTGTTGAAAATTCATTCAACCACTGACGTGAGAAACTCAGGGTTAATGTCAAAAATACACTGCTATTGACGTGACAACGTCTTAAATTAGGTTGTGGCTGGGAGGCACTTATGAAAAAGTGTAACGCTCGGTAACGTTACGATGAGTCACCGAACGAGAGAGAGGCCCGCCGAAGTTTACATGTACAATGTTTTAGTAAACAAAATATATTTCTATAGTTAAAATTTGTGCAATTCTTATTTTCATTCAATTCCTTGTTCCTATTGTGCAATTTAATTATATTCATATCAATAAATATTCTACCGAGAAAAAGACGTTGTCACGTAAAATCTTCGCCCGTAAAACCGACTTTACAGGCAACCATTTTTTTTTTCAACGTATTGGTATTGCCATAAATTATTTGACACTTGGGAAGAAAATCGTAAAAAAAATTGAAAACCGTAAATAGCCGAGAAGTAAAGAGGCTAAAAATATTACATGCGGTTATTCTAGCTAGACGGTTTTAATGATGTTGTTGGCTTTGATGGAAACCGTCATTTCTAAAAATGTAAAATCGTAATATTTTGGTCTTCTTTCGTGGCTTTTTTAACCGATTTCAAAAAACAGGAGGGTTTCTCGATACGTCGAATTTTTTGTATCATGTGGCTGTCACTGTCATTGGTTGTCACAAACTGCTGTCAATGTCAAAAATTGTAAACATTTCGTCAAGGAGAGTCGAATTCGAAGTTTGTTGTGTGTGAATGTGATAAACTTTGAGGACAACAAATCGAGGAACAAGTTGTAACGTGAAATGTAATAATTTATCCAGACGCATTTATTACAATTAAAGCGTTATATTTTAGGTTTATAGTGAAATAAGAATGAGTGCCTTGGATAGTAAGTAAAAATCCAACTAATATTTTCAAAACTTTCGCACCCGGTTGATTATTGATTGAACCAACATGTTCGATTTCAGATAGTAGTTGTGTGAATCCTGAATTTTCAGTTAGAATTGTAGTCTGTGATCATTATTTGAGTAAGCCAACGCCTGGAATAGATGTCATTTATTCAGATTTCCGAGGAGCAGATATCAAACAGGTACAATATTCAGTCGTATTTAACTTTGCTCATTAACTGCTTTACTACAATGGTCAAACCAATCTGAGGAGTTTGGATGTTGCATCTGCCTTCTGCGTTTTTAGTTTTCTATCAAGAATATACATAAACCTAAGACAAACACTGACCAAAAATAATGCTAAATATTGTGGCGTTGTTCTTTTAATACTTATTTATAATTTTATACAGTACAACACCTTACTAAATACAATGTTTCAGGTGCCAATTTTCAGAATATTTGGACCTACCCCTGATGGTCACAAAGCATGTCTTCACATACATGGAGTGTTTCCATACTTCTACATACCTTGCCCAACACCTAACCCTCAACCACAATTTTTATATCAGGTAATAAAAAAACTCAAATGAAAACAGGTAGTTAATTTTAAAATATTTTTTTGGACTAAAGATGTAACTTGTAATGGGCATTTGCAGATTGCGGCTAGTTTAGATAAAGCACTGAATATTGCACTAAAGCAAGCAACATCTTCAAACCAACATGTTTACAAAATATCACTAGTAAAAGGACTGTAAGTATTAAAATTACTTGTACCACTATATATTTTATAAGTACTTTAAAATACCATAATATTATACACAATAATTTAACTTTACAGACCCTTCTATGGATTCCATAACAAAGAACATCTATATCTGAAAGTATTTTTATACAGTCCTGGTTTAATCAAACAAGCTGTGGAACTCTGCAGTAATGGCGCCATTTTGGGCCAAGCATTTCAACCTCATGAGTCTCACTTGAATTTCACACTACAATTCTTCATAGACTTCAACTTATTTGGAATGAGCAACATAGATTTACAGACGGTCAAGTTTCGTAAAGCTGGAATATCACAAAACAGCAGTGAGGCACAAAGTCCAAATGAATTTGGACTCAAACCTGAAAGTTCTTGCTACTATGAAGCAGACTGTGCAGCATCCCATATCATAAACCGGCAGCGAATAGGCAAAGGCGATGGAATTGAAAACCCAGGCCTAGAAGAAGTATGGAATCAAGAATCAGAAAGGCGTAAACAGCTAAATATTTCTCTAGCTTCAAAGTCCCTATCCCAAGGCAGAATAAAAGCTGAAGAGACAGAATCACATTACAAGTATGAACAAATATTTTTGATCAAAATGTCCAACTTAGTTGATAAACCTGTGATAACTGAAACTGAAAGTAAATATCTAGAAGTAGAACAATATCCAGCAGAAAGTATGGAAGGAACACAGCTGTTCAATGCTGTGGATGTTAGTGTCCATTTACCTGAGAGTTTTTTGGGAGCAAGTTTTAACCAAACATTGAGAGGGGATTTTACCAACAGTGAAGATTTAGATAATACACTTGTTGACGAAAGTTTAGCTCTAAACAGTAGTCTGTCACTACACTATAGTCAAGTTCTCTGTTAGTATTATTAAACATTTATTTTTATAACGTTTCTACAAATGGCACTTTGTCTCATTCAATTTCTATTTCTGTAGTAAACAATGAAGATTTAGAATTAGTAGATATGCTGCAAGATATGGACGAGAAACAAATAGAAGAAGACAGTGTGATGGGGACACCAGCTAATGTGGAGCAAGGTGGAGAAATTGATTCTGATGACGCTGAATATTCTCGAATATTTGATGAAGAAACTATTATTCTGGATCAAGATAAGATGTAGGTACAACACTATTCGAATAAAAACTATGACCTTTATATTTTTGTAAACTACAGTGATGTTTATTTCAGTAAAGATGATGAAAGCGAAAGTTCTCCCTCATGGAATGATTCGTTTTGGGATGGCGCTAGTATTCCGCAGCTAGACGGAACGTGTGACGAAGATCGTAAGTCGACTATTTATTACTTAGACCATTTTTATGATTGCTTAATTTCTGTATTTATGATTTATTAACTTTATAGATACTAAAAAGGTCAGAAAAAGAAAAATGCGGCCATTTAAACTTGGCTTATCGAGGCCTAAATCGAAAAAGAAAACCGAAAATGGGTCCGACGCTAAGTCAGAATCTACGACAGATATTAGTCAAATTGAAGAAATAAATGTTTCAAGAGAAACTATCGAAGATATTGCTGAATCACATCTGAGAAGAGTTATAAAGCCTGAACCTGAAAGTATTTTAGATAAGTCTATACATTCTGATGAAGTTGATGTTGTACAATGCAAAGTAGAAAATGAATCAATTGTAGATTTAGTTAATAAAGTATCAAAAGCCCATAAAAATTTGCAGCCAGAGGTAGCAGAATCTTATGATTTACAGAATCAATTTGAACCACAGCCTGGACCTTCAAATAGTAAAGTCAATCATTATTTCAATCAAAACTTCACTGACAGTGATGATGAAATAGAATCATCTCTTGAAAACAATAGATTAGGTATTATGAGCTTTTATGATAAGTCTAAAATATTTGATATGTCTCTGTCTATAGAAGATACTAATAAAGATGTTACTGAATCTCAGGAATCAGTTAAAGCTCAAAAGTTTGAACCAATGTTCATAGAAAAACGTGAAATTGTAGAAATGGAATCGGAAGAAGCACTCGAAGAAGTTTATGCCAAAATAGAACAAAATACCACATTAATAGAAAGAAAAAAATTGAAAATCTTAACACCTAAAATAAAACCTCCAACTAAGAGTTATGTGTGCTCAAGTTTACAACAATATAATATACCTAAAGTAAGAAATTTAGAGCCTTTCTATTCAGATCACAAAGATGTAGGAGACAAAGTAGAAATAGGTCAAATGGTATTAAAAGTAAATAGCAAACTATCGAGAGATCAGAAACCGTTCGAAAAGGTATTAGACAGAATGAGCATAGAAGAATGGCGGCATTTACTATTTCTGCAAACAAATGAGATGTCTCAAGAATCTACGAAGCCAGATGCATTAAAGGTACTATTGGCTGGCAACAGACAATGTGTTTTAGAGCCAGTAAAAAGGCCACCAACAAGAAATGAAATTAAAACGTGGTTATTGAGCAAAGATAATGAACTTAAACAAGAGGACAATACTGCCAATGATGAAGATATAAGTAAAAATCTCGATGAACTGGAGAATTCGCAAGCTTTAGGTCTAAAATATGAAATTGATAGCAGTATTAGTTTGGAAGCTGATGAAAACGTAAGCATGCAACATTGGTCGTCATTGATAAAATCAGACTTTGACTCTTGTGAGTCTAATGCTTTGTATTTTTTTCAGGGTAAAGCCAATTTAAATAACAGTCTTCAAGTAACCATGCAACCTGATGGTTCGTTTTTATGTTTTGGTAGTGCCGATAATCGGCCAGGAAGCAGTTCTATTGAGGGGCCTTTAGTTGAAGTAAGTATTGAAATCAAGTGCGTGCCACGAAAGATGAGACTTGACACACCACGTGGTTTGACTTGCGCGGTAAACGATGATAGGTCCTCTTTAGCGGTATGAGGTCTGAGTGCGAGAAGAGACGGTGTCATCGGGGCGGTGGTCAGAGCGCGGTAGGCGCAGTCAAGTCTCGTCTTAGCTTATCTAGTTGCTTTTAAAAACATGTTCGCTATACTAGGCTGATAGGCTCTCATTTATTTGGCATAACTGTTTTAATCCTGATATCTGTTTTGCTTAGGTCAATTTTTTAACAGTCATGGTAGCTGAAGTTCACACATCAGTGAGGGGAGATTTAAACCCCGACCCTACAATTGATCCTATAGAAGTATTATTCCTAACAGTAACAAACGACTGCCCTCCAGGTCACCGCTTGGAAAAAACCCTAACAAAAATCATAGTCGTCGAGACTTTTACACCAGTCAGATATTTAGACAAGTGTATCTTCAACACCGATGTGACTTACGTCGACAATGAAACCGAACTTCTAGAAAAAGTGATCGAACTGGTGATGAAACACGACCCAGACATTTTATGCGGGTACGAAATAGAAATGAGTTCTTGGGGATATATATTAGAGAGAGCACAGAATTTAGGCCTAGAGATTGTCAAAGAAGTTTCTCGAATAACGGAGAAATATAGACAGAAACGCTGGAGGGGGGAAGATAATGATTTTGAAGGAAGAATTATTGGAAGGATAATGTTAAACGTTTGGCGTTTGTTCCGCCATGAGATGGCATTGTCTAGCTACAGTTTTGAGAACTGCATGTATGAGGTGCTGAAAGAAAGAGTTCCTAAATACAGTTATGCACAGTTGTCGAAGTGGTGGCGTGATGATACAAGGATATTACGATGGATACCAGTTGAGCATTATTTGACGAGATTGTCTGGGACTGTGCGGATGTTAGAGAAACTTGATATTATAAGTGAGTATAATTTCTAAAATTTTATTGATATAACAACATCAATCACACAGACTTGCGTGTGACCATGTGTGCCTGTTAAGGGCCTACAACCACTTTAGTGCCGTAAAACGGTAACTTTCTAAAGCATTCTCCTTAGTTATGTCTAGGTTAAAAGTTTTGAAAAAAATATATATTTATTACTGTTTCGTGTACATTATAATCAAAAACACGATATTTTTCCGCTACTTTTTTGGATACACCTACAAAACGAATTTTTAAAAATACGTTAAAAATATTTGTATACAGAAAATTTGATAGCTAGAATTTCTTCAAAACTGAAATAGCATATGTAAATATAAGAATATTTTGCAAACAAAACTGTCCAAAAGGAGGTTCAATATTGATATTCTGGTTCCGAGCG
Source organism: Orthosia gracilis (assembly GCA_947562075.1). Lineage (NCBI taxonomy): Eukaryota > Metazoa > Arthropoda > Insecta > Lepidoptera > Noctuidae > Orthosia > Orthosia gracilis. Next base: position 42,736,193 of record OX387272.1, on the reverse strand, counting down.
GGCGCGCCAGTACTGCGATACATTCGGGAATATCACCCCAATCCAGCCTTAAGGGTGGGCTCCTGAGTGCGATCTTCTAGTCCTGAAAACTGTTATTAGGTTTTTCCATTATTTATGGCATCACCACCATAATATGATATAAGGGGGCCCACACCAATCGATCAACCTTCTATCGAAGACATTGACCTAAAACTTAACTGGCATGTAATCTAGGTGTGCTAACACTTCTGAATACCCCCTCAAGAATGTCCTCTGTTTACATAGATCGCACATCAGAACTAGCTCGTCTATTCGGCCTACAATGGTGGGAAGTGCTGTCTCGGGGGTCTCAGTTCCGAGTCGAGTCGCTGATGTTGCGAGCTGCGAGGCCCCTTAATCTGGTGGCCCTGTCGCCCACTGTGAAGCAAAGAGCTGCCATGAGAGCCCCTGAATGCTTACCACTTATATTTGAACCAGGTAATTATAAATCCTTTTCAATTGATTAAATATCAACTTTGTGCTTGTGTAAATTAAGTTAGATTACTTGCATGTCGTCAGAAATGCAAGTGGTCAAATACGCATTTCGTCATCTCTCAGGGTAGACTCGCAACTTGTCAGAAACGGAACTCGACAGACACGCAATACGACTGATACGATTTTCGTCAGATATTTGAAACCATCCACCCAGATTGATGTAAAGATGGTTGCACAACAAGAGGATCTATTTACACGCCAGTTTGTAGTTTTATTTTCCTTGTTGCACGTATATTGGAAACCATTGCACAATAACACGTCTCTGCGTCGTTGACTGGATATGAGTTGTTATGTCATTATTAGCCACTAGCACTTCGCCCGCGACATCGTTCGCGTGATCCGTATTTCATCCTACAGATGACTTTAGGAATCGTCTTTTAGGAGTAGTTTTGAAATGCAACAGTGACAACCTTTATTATTTACTTAGTTAGTATTTATGCTAAGTTTCAAATATATAAGCCCAATAAATTGCCACCTTTTCACCCCCTTAAGGGTAGAATTTTCAAAAACGAATAAATACATCAATTCTTTTTATCAATCAAGAGCGTAAATCTTTAATTTCACGTGTCACACTTTAAAGTGTAGAAATTTCACACAAACTTTAACCCTTTTTTTGCCTCCTTAGGAGTGGCATTTCCAAAAACCAATAAATACATGAATTCTCTTTTATCAACCAAGAGTATAATTCTTAAAGTTCAGGTGTCCAACTTACAAACTGTAAAAATTTCATACAATCTTTCAAACCCTCTTTTACCCCTTTAGGGGTGGAATTTCCAAAATCCTTTCTTAGTCACTTCAGGAACCTCCCTGTCAAATTTTCTATTGAATTTCCAAAAATCCCTTCTTAGTGCTCCCCTACATCATAAAAAGAAGCCCTGTACAGTAAAGTTCTTCAAAAATCTTTAACACCCCCCCCTACAGGGGCGTAGCTACCGCCGTATCTGCCGTATCAATTATACAGGGCCCCCGGGCCACGGGGGCCCCCGACGTGCGTAAGCAAAAATTAATAAAAACTTCCCAAATTTTTTTTTCGCCTATCAGACCTTTCACTGTTGTCCATAGAGGCAGAAACTTTAAAAAAACTATAGTCATCATCAGCTATACCTAAATGATTTAATATAGGTATCAGTTTGGCGAAAAAAAGGCAAGCAGAGTCTATATTTAATTTGAATTGTTTGTAAAAATTTTGGAAAAAGTGACAGATAGATAATTACGAGGATTTTTTTTTTTTAAATTTTATTCAATATTTTTTTCTTTTGTGAGAAATCTTCACCGTTCATAAGGGCCCCCATCCAAATTTTTATACAGGGCCCCGCCAAGGCATGCTACGCCACTGCCCCCCTATAATCTTTTAGGAGTAGTTTTGAAAAACTAATAATGAAAACCTTTACTTCTATTTACTTAGGTTAGTATTTATGCCAAGTTTCAAATATATGAGCCCAATAAATTGCCACCTTTTCACCTCCTTAGGGATAGAATTTCCAAAAAACACTAAATACATAAATTCCTTTTTATCAACTAAGAGCTACACCTAATATTTCACGTGTCCAACTTACAAACTGTAGAAATTTCATACAAACTTTCAACCCCCTTTTTATCCCCTTACAGGTGAAATTTTAATAATAAAAATTACCGTCGAGTTGCGTATCTGTCGAGACGCGTATCTGTCAAGTTGTTTGTCGAGTTGCGTCTTTGTCGTGATGCATATCTATTTTCTGGCGAAATGCGTATTTGACCACTTGCATTTCTGACGACGTGCTAGAAATCCTCCTTAAGTTGATTTCAGAATAACCAACAATATAATCATTTGACAGAAGTGGAAGGGCAAACTGAACTCTATGTCATCTTCGTGCCCTTGTCCCATGTTACTCGGGGTCGGCGTAACAGTTTACTTTCCCCATACCGTTCGGTCCACCATCATCCTATCACTGATCCCCTCTACTTTCATATCACTCCACACACCGTCAGCCACACAGCCACTAGACGCCTAATGCTTGATCTAATAAATCAAAACAAATCTGTCAACTAGCTGAGGTATGAGGAACGGGGTACTGCGCTCTGATTGGGCCCTTACCAAGGTCATTACGCCTCATTAATCCGACAGGTTTAATTAAAACAAGGAAGTTATCGATATTTTTAAATAGTAATTGTACTGTTTTTTAAATTAATACTGGCACACCAACGTATTGTACAAAGGCTATAATATTTATGTTATCTTTTTTTTATTGACTGACGCGGAAGTGTTTACGGCTCACAGAAGTGGTCGCTACTAATTCGAAATTTTCGAGTGGCGACCTATGTTAGATATTTAAAGGTGAACGCGCACCTAGACGCACCGCAGGAGCTGCACACGCTGCAGTCATCACATTTTCTCATGGTCTCACGGAATCCGCATCGTACGCGCCGCACGCATCCTATCCACTTCTGTACATCTTATTATATTAACATTTTCTAAACGGATACGGATGACGTCTCTACGCTGCCGCCGCGCCGGCACCGCACTCGTCGTAAGCATCGAACGCGCCGAATTTGATGACGTCATCCGCACGCGCTTGTGCAGTATTTTACTGAAATGCGGCTCGAGCGGCGCGGATAGGTGTGTGACGTTGTATACGATTTCATAAAAAGATTTAGTACCTGGGCGACCGAGCTCTGCTCCGGTGAAAATAGAGAAAACGACGTTTTCTAAAAATTTAACCTAGCTAGATTGATTTATCGCTCCTGAAAGGCCCTGCATACTAAATTTCATGAAAATCGTTGGAGTCGAGATTCAGATTATATGTAAACATATATACAAGAATTTCTAGTTTAAATGACGAATGAATGATGACTGCGGTGCGTGCGGCTCATGCGGCGCGTATAAGTACGCGTTCACCTTAAGTCATATGTGTTGACAGACATCGTTCGCCTGTTATTAGGCGTCTAGGGGCTTGTGGTCTGGGCACGCCACAATTGCGGCGATAAGGCCCCTCTTTGAGGAGTGGCTTGAGAGGCGCCACGGCGTCTTCACCTTCCGCCTGACGCAGGTCCTCACCGGACACGGCTGATTCGGGAGGTTCCTGTTCAGTATAAGCGAGAGGAAACGTCCGTCAACGACACCATTGTGTGGATCTCCTCACCACATGACCATACCAGGACAAACTGAACTTTATGTGTGGGTCTTTATGTTATCTTTCTAATAACACGAGTAATTGTTTACATATTACGAAAATTCATGGAAAATTTAGGATATAATTAAATTTGAATTAACTAAATGTGAAGTGGTATGAAATCAAAACTTTTTTTGTCAGAATCTCGTTTCTACACCGACCCCGTCATAGTTCTGGACTTCCAAAGTCTGTACCCATCAATGATGATCGCTTACAACTACTGCTTCTCAACGTGTATTGGACGGGTGCAAAATATAAACGGGTAAGCTTAATAATATCAAAATATAATTGAATATGAAAATTCTAATCAAAATAATGTTCTTGTATCATGATATAAAGGGATTCATACGAATATAAACCTTATATTAGTAATATTCATATTTGAATGAACCGCCGAACTAGCTGATGAACTCTAACGGTGATGTCTGTGAATCTCACCCTTACTGTATTTTCAATATTATTTCTGTCGTATTTCTGTAAATCCTTTGTTAAAAGCCCATTCTTCATTCTGCTTTAGTGAAACAGCTTACGAATTCGGAGCATGGCGTCTGAGAATACCAAAAGCTAAACTAGAAGCATTGGTGAAAAAAGGCCTAGTTCACTGGTCACCCGTAGGAGTCGGGTTTGTCAAGGCGTCAGTACGTCGTGGAGTCTTACCTGCGTTATTGAGAAGAATCTTAGCAGCTAGGCAAGCCGTCAAGAAGAATATGAAAGTGCAGACTGATGAAGCTGTTAAGAAGGCTATGCATTCCAGGCAGTTAGGTAAAACACATTTATGAATATCCTATATGTCTTCGCTCGAAATTAAGATTTTGAATTTGAATTAAATATGTGTATTTGGCATTTCTTTCTCCAAGGTGGTCTGACAACTTACTGTAGGTCGCGGCAATTCGAGATATTTGTCAGCGCAGATTGGGTTGTTTTGTGATTGTTAGGGGAACTTGGGGAAGGCCTATGGTCAGCAAGGCGTCAGCAGATGTCTTCATGTGGTAGAGACGATTAAAAGTTAAAACTAAGTAAATTTTACTTTCTGATCTTTTCAGCTTCTTTAGACCACATCATCGCTTAGCTTACCATCATGTGATAAAGAGGTCAAGCGCAAGCATTTTATGATAAACAATAACTTGTAATAGAAACTGAATTAATTTCATCTACAATGACTTAACTTATTCTGTCTTTGCAGGTCTAAAGTTGATAGCGAATGTAACATATGGGTATACTGCGGCTAACTTTAGTGGCCGCATGCCTTGCGTCGAGGTTGGAGACAGTGTTGTGTCTAAAGGCCGCGAGACGTTGGAGCGAGCCATCAAGCTGGTGCGAGAGAGCACGCAATGGAACGCAAAGGTAACTGGCAAACCATACGAACTTAACGCAGATTTTTTCTAAGGAATAAGTTGTAAAAACTCATTATCAACCAAGAGTCTTAACTGTCTATCTAACCTGTTTTTATAAAATCTTATTATTTTTCTGTTACTTCTCGAAGCCTTATCTAAAGAAACGATTTCATCTTAAATTTACACAGATCTTAAACATAATCTGTTGACGATTATAGTATAGTATTTTAGGTACATACATAACGTATTTCACCTAGAATGCGGTGTTATCCTTATCCTAGGGGAATTAGGGGAGCTAGTTTGTGATTTGACTATGTTAAGCAAGTGGGTGGCAGTTGCTCTAAGAAAAAATCTGGTAATCCGCCGGAGCCGCCGGTTTATACACCCGAAACCGACCCGAAGTTGATTGGGTTTTTTTAAATTATTTTTTTATATTGTTACTGTTCCCGGAGCGAATGGAAACTTCGATAAATTAGTTCCGCTATTCGATACTAGATGGCGCCACTAGTAATACTTAGTTCTTCCTCTCGTCACTAGATGGCGTTGCCTTATCTTGTAACAATATTTATTTTGGTATTGGTAATTGTCATTGTTACTATATAAACGTATAACGTGTTGACGTTATTATAATATTTTAAGTATGGTCTCGTAGTTGTAATGGTTGTTAGTCCTAAATCAATTATTATTTTTAAATTTCAGGCACTTTGTGATTGTTATTGAATTGAATAAATGATTTTATCTACACTCACAACGTAATGTTCCAAATATGAATTCAAAAAATATTGTATAAACACGTACTTTATATTCGTGTATAGGTAAAATTAAAAAAAAAAAACCATTACAATGCAACATTTTCCTTCTATTTTCAAATAACTGCATCATAAAATAACTTTTTAATTTTTATAGCAAACTTTTTCTTTTTGATTTATTGGTGTTTATGGGCTCATTGACTTAATGTAGAAAAATTGTGTCATTGTCTATGGATACGCGCGCTGCGCAATGAGAATCTAAATTGCTCGCCATACCACATATTTTTTCCGTTTCCAATTTTGTTATATTTCAACTGTATGAGTGAAGAGAGCACGTAATATTAAGTATCGCGTAACCCCTATTATATGACTGTTGCATAAACTACATTTTTTTAATATTTGCCATCAGTCTTCATTGACTATAATCAGATATGTTCTCGAGTCTATGTCTTGTAGAGTTCATCCTTCAGCGAAGACAGCTACTCTTCTTTACAACATAGCTACCATCTATTGTGCAGCTTCACTATATCATGCCTTTTAAGACGGTTGGAGTAATTTTGGCATATCAATTGGACCGCTAGTTCATTCGGATGATGAGACAGTCGCTGTTTGTGATTCTCCGCAGTCGATCGAATTAATTTTTTCACTGTGGTAATTTTTAATTGCTGATGTATTTCATTATTTGTGACTAGCTGTCCCACGCGGCTTCGCTCCCGTCAACTGGCTACCTACCTTCCCATCTAAACCGTTTACGCAGCGCACGCAACGGAAACTCTCCAAAAGGAATATTTTTTTTCCCGTTTTTGGTACATTTTTCATTTATGCTCCGCTCCTATTGGTCGTAGCGTGATGTTATATAGCCTATAACCTTCCTCGATAAATGGGCTATCCAACACAAAAATAATTTTTCAATTCCAACCAGTAGTTCCAGAGATTAGCGCGTTCAAACAAACAAACAAACAAACTCTTCAGCTTTATAATATTAGTATAGATGAACTGAATCTTCTGAAGACGCTGAAGCATCGAGATGTTTAAAAATAAAAATTTGTAATGAAAATGCTAAGCAAATGATTAAAATGAGTTGACATGACACAAACAGCATTATAATATTACAAGGTAATTTACGGCGACACGGACTCAATGTTCGTGCTGGTGCCAGGAGGTACGCGCGCCGAGGCGTTCGAGATCGGACAGCAGATCGCAGACGCGGTCACCGCTGACAACCCTTCGCCCGTCGCTCTCAAACTTGAAAAGGTAACGCTATAGCAAATTAAAGAATAGGTACTTCGTATAAAAGCGGAATAGGGATGTTTCCTGGTTAGAAAAATGGTAATTCTAGATAGTCCGTCAGTGAGGGTTATCAAATAATATTGGACACGTATTTTTTGCTTTACCAAAATCAACAAAAATTTATAAAGATATAGCGCATCAAAGTTAAGAAGTGGGGGCTTGTGACGTCACTTGTCAGTATAAAGTGTACTAACGGCGTGACTTCACGCGATATTTGAACGCATTGTATCGTAGTCACTTTATGTTTACGTGTCAAAAGAAAAAATACGTGTCCAATAATTTTTATTAATGTACCTGACGGACATTTATCTAATTTTCAGTCAACTACCCTATTGGCCCGAAGTTGATTATTTATAACGAATTCTTAGCATATCATCATCTTCAGCTAATATTAAGGTCTTATAACCAAGTCTTTAATTAAAGCTGCATCTGCAATAACCTATAACTCAGTATTAATTGATCAGGTATACCAGCCCTGTATCCTACAAACTAAGAAGCGTTACGTGGGATACATGTACGAGAGTGCGGACCAGCAGAAGCCTGTTTATGAAGCGAAGGGAATCGAAACTGTCCGGAGGGATGGATGTCCGGCCGGAGTTAAGGTAATGCTTATTTGTCTTTATTGTTCATTTCACAAAAAATATACACTTTTGACGATATGATATTTGATTCCTTGAATTTAGGTATTCTCCATATAAGGTATTAAAACAAGATATTATATAAACATTTATATAGCTATGTATTATAATATGTATTAAGGTGGCTTATTATTGTTATTTTTTGTTTTGTTTTTTTTTGCATTCCATGGTTTAAACAATGCACCTGCCATGTTATATCTTCACCACCCTTGGTCGAGTGGTAGAGAATGCCTAAGGCATTAAGTCCGCCATTGTACCTTTGTGCATGAAGTTAAAATAAATAAATAAAACCAGGACCATAGTTGGTAAACAATTTCAAAACCGCAATAAATGAAAGTCTTACTATATAGGTATATATATTGTACACTGGATTACTGCCCTCTATTATGATCTCTATCAAAGGATTGCTGGGAGAAAATTCTATTTGGAGTTAAGCTCGCCTTTGTACATGAATTTTGTTATCAATCTGTTTAAATGAATTGTCTTGGTGTACAATAAAGAATAAAGAAACAAAGTCTTGTTTTATCGTCTTCATACAAACGAAACGCAAATTCTGATAAGAAAGGGAAGCTGGATGTATTGTGCTACAAAGTGTATTTGCTTTCAGCTCCTCCAACGCGCTCTATGCGAGTTATTCGATACCGGTGATTTGTCGCGGGTGAAGCGTTCAGTGATGGCCGTATTGTCTCGACTAGCAGACGGTACTCTACCGCCACAAGAGTTGTTCTTCACGCGCGAGTACCACGGAGCTGCCGGGTACAGACCTGGAGCTTCGGCACCACCTAATGAAATAGCCAAGTAAGTGCAACCTTATACTAGAACATCTGGTAGACATAGTGACCGAATAGCAACAACAGTTTATATTAACGGAAATAGTTTTTAAAAGACTTTTTTGGCCTTACAATTTTGTCGCAAGAGGCTTGTATTTTTTTTTGCACGAGGCAGAATCAGAACAGACTTACCGGATCGTTTACATTATTTTACTTCATCTTCCAAGCCTGTAAAACCTATTGTTTATAGGCGCCTGTTATCTCATGACCGTCGCGCAGCCCCGCGGTCAGGCTGGCGAGTGTCGTGGCAGGTCACAGCCGGAGCTCCCGGGGCTCCACTAGTGCGCCTGGCGCGCACGCCCGCAGACCTGATACGAGACCCCACCTTACAAGCGCACAAGACTTACTACGCGGCTAGAGTGTTATTGCCGCCGCTACATCGATGTCTGTCGCTGCTTGGTGTCGATGTTTTTAAATGGTAAGTAGACCGTGTTTGGCAACTTGTTTTTTGTAGTAGTACTACGCAAAATAAGTTGCCAAACACAGGTAGTACTTTCTAAACCCAATCTTGCGCCTTTAAGGATGACGTGTATTTGATCAGAATCTTCCAGCATCATTGTTAAGAAAATATTTTGATTGAAGCATCGCATTTACAGGCGGACCGTACCGGGAAACTTGCATTTTTGTATCAAAAGCTTGAATTTTTAGGACATTGCTAATCTATACACGTATGTGTATAGATTAGCAATGTGTTTTCCAACAGAGGGCCGTTTCTAGTGTTTTAAGGAACAAACAAACATTTACAATCTCAGTTAAAATTTTTCAGAAACACTATTGATTGGCGCCGAAATGATATTGCGACTTGATTAAGAAGATTTTGCAAGTACGAGATTTTGTTAGCGTCAGAATGGCTGGTTGCCTATGGCAAGCGGCTCTGAAAGTTTACTCAAGAATTGCTATCCAATTGCTTATATTTGGTACATTTCTTCAATAATTGCTACATATGAGAGATTCAGAGAAATATGAATATGATGGACGCCTCCGTATTCAGCATGAGGGACACAGAATTTCTAAAAGTTTGATGTATCTGTAATTGCTTGCTTAATTGTAGTTTACATGATCGTGAAAAAAAAAATTATAAATAAGCTCACTCCATCGTCGACTTTGTCTCTGTCACCTCTTCTGACCTAGACTGGAGTCAAGAGCAAACCCAATACAGATAAAAAAAAAAACCGGCCAAGTGCGAGTCGGACTCGCGCACCGAGGGTTCCGTACAAACCTGCAAGGTTTACAAAGTTCGTTCATTACGACAATCGAGTCATAACTATGGTAATCTTATTGCAAAATGAAATTCATAACATTACAATGGGGAAAGATGGAGGAGCATAAATTTAAGACAAAGATCTCTTTATCGTTTAAGTAATCCTTTATTTTATATTAACACATATCATTTATCATTGAATTTAATTATAAGTATAACACTTTAAGCAGTTAGGACGCATTTAGATTATACAGCTACATTCACCAAAACATCGGGATTGAATGACGATGAGTGAGGTCGTCTTTGCCGTTTGAAAAATGTTGCCCTCCCCATACATAGTATAATAACTCACGGTCATTGCTGTAACTACAATTATGTTTACAATCACAATTTTTTTGGTGGTATAACTACTTAAAATTTTAAGCTTTTCGGAATTTTTCTGTTACCTGTGCTGTAAGCTATTGCTTCTTACCAAATTTCGAGATTCTATGTCAACGGGAAGTGGTCTTTAGGTTTTAATTCCCTTGCGTGTAGTTGCGAGTTTCAAAATATGCGGTATCAATGGTTGTACTTTTGCGTTTTGCGTTTTTGCGTTGACTTAGAATTTTTTTTTTTTCACGGGTTAAAGGCAATTAGATCTAAGTATTTGATATGAATTTCAACTTGATAGCTCTACGCGTTCATGAGGAAAAAAGTAATAAGTTTATATTTACTAAAAAAGATGGAGGAGCATAAATTTAAGACAAAGATCTCTTTATCGTTTAAGTAACTAAGTACTAAGTAAGTATTTCAACTTGATAGCTCTACGCGTTCATGAGGAAAAAAGTAATAAGTTTATATTTATTAAAAAATATATATTTTGTAATGTAACTAAAAATTTAAGGTTTTCGGAATTTTTCCTTTATGTGTGCTATAAAACGTTGCTTCATGCCAAATTTCAAGATTCTAGGTCGACTGGAAGTACCCTTTAGGTTTTGATTCCCTTGCGAGTACTTGCGAGTTTCAAAATATGCAGCTTAAATTGCTGTTTCTTTTGATTGCGTTGACATAGAAGTTTGATTTTGTTACAGCTTAAAGGTATTATAGACCTGAGTATTTGGTATGAATTACAATTTAATACCTCTACGCGTTTATGAGGAAATGGGTAGTAAGGTTAAAATTATTAAAAAAAAAAATATTATGTGATGTAACTAAAAATTTATGGTTTTCGTAATTTTTCCTTTATCTATGCTATAAGACGTTGCTTCGTACCAAATTTCAAGATTCTGAGTTCACGGGAAGCACCCTGTAGGTTTTGATTCCCTTGCAAGTGTCGAAAATTTGCGGCATAAACGGCTGTATCTTTTGATTGCGTTGGCTTAGAAGTTTGATTTTTTCACAGCTTCAAGGGACAGTAGACCTGAGTAATTGATATAAATTTCAGCTTCATACCTCCACGCGTTCCTGAGAAAAAGGGTCTTGACAGACGGACGGACGGACAGACGGACAACAAAGTGATCCTATAAGGGTTCCGTTTTTTCCTTTTGAGGTACGGAACCCTAAAAAATCTCTCTGTTTAGGTTTATTACACTATCACTAAAAAGTGAGCAAGTTCTATGGTAAGATACCTAAAGGATTGACAAATTACCCAAGCATGACAGTCTCAGTATTGAGCACTTGCGGTTTGCAGGCAGGCATATATTTAGGGTTCCGGCCATGCTGTTTACATTTTGTATGCGACACTCTTACCTACCGGCAAAACTGTAAGAAACTATTGATGTACCGATACCGAAGGATGTTACTGAGGTCGTCACAGAAAGAGGCAATGAAATGTTTTGTAGGACGAGTATGCACTGGAGCGTGGTGTGAGACATGGAGGCCTGTCCTCTCCAAGACTATTTAACTTGATCAGCTGATCGGTGGGCTCAGTAACATCTTGTCGTCAGCTACGCTGACGACAAGATGTTGCTGAGTCCATCGCTCAGTGGTTTAAGAAAACTGCTCGATACGGTCTGAGGTACAACGAGAAGAAGAGTGTGTGTGTGGTCATTAGAGGCAGCAATAAACAACCGCAGCATTTAACACTTGTCTATCTGAACGGCAGGCTTATTACGTATCTTTTGCAAGAGCAAAACGATAGCGATTTTTGCGCAATATTTGCTGTTCCATACAGAAGTTTAAGAGTTGTTGGCGTTTTTTTTTTTAAATAAGTGCTTTTGACAAACAGCGAGCGATTAGCAAACGATTATGTAGGACCTGCACTGCAGGTAATGCAGACTTTTATGACATAAAGCGTTTGATCGCTATCGTTTTGCTCTTCCAAAAGATACGTAATAAGCCTGCCGAGTACCTTTAGAACGTGTCGCTCACTTTAAGTACCTAGGGCACATTGTGACAGAGACTCTGAAACATGACGCAAATGTTGAACGAGAATGAAGAGCGCTGTCGGTGCGTGTGCTAACATGTTGGTGCATAGATTTGCAAGCTGTTCAGTAGACGTAAAAGTGACAATATTCAGAGCCTACCGCCAAAACTTTTACGCCAGCGCTTTATGGTTTAACTAAACCCAGCAGGCCTACAGCGCTCTTCGTGTACAATATAATAACGCCTTTAGGATTCTGGTGAAGCTCCCCCGATTCTGCAGCGCGTTGGGCATGTTTGCTAACGCAAGAATCGATGACTTTTATGCCATTATGCGCAAGAAAACAGCTTCTCTGATACATCGGATTCGGGGGAGAGACAGCGGCATCCTAAGGAAGTTTTCCGAGAGGCCAGACTCTGAGGTGCTTCACGTGACGAGATGACACTATTACAATAAGTTGACTAACATAGTTTTTAAGACCTTTGTTACTAACAACTATCGACATGTAATTAGTAACTCAATTTACACATTCTTAATGTTTTCGCCTTGAAGGCAAGAGATTTTGTCTCCAGGGCGAAAACAGACACCTTTTTACCAACTTTTTAATAAAGGAGGTAATCAATTCGACACATTATGTGTGTAATATTGTTGAAATGGCCAATATTCACATAATGTGTTACTCTAATTTGTGTGTATGAATGTTTCCACGCATTTCGGAGATGGTGACCATTCTTTTTTTATTAGATTAGATATCTCTCAACTTAGGGAATAGTGCATGTGGTGTAGAATATTTCATCCAAATTGGTTAAGCAGTTTTTAAGGTACGGAACCTACAACCGAATTCCGAGCGATAAACAGCACGAATGTGTAAATTGAGTTATTATTGGTAATTTATCAATCCTTTAGGTACCTAACTATAGAACTTGCTCACCTTTTAGTGATAGTGTAATAATACAAAAAAGTCAAATATCTTTTTTCACAAAAAATTTAACTGCCAAGCAAAATACTAAAAAGTGCAAAATAACTTTCTTTTCGGAAGCTTACGAAACTAAAGTTATTTTGCACTTTTAAGTGTTTTGCTTTTCAAGTCGGTTTATTATTTTGTGTTTTTTTTGTACGATTATGTCTACGACCGCCAAATAGTCGTCTCTCAGTATTAATCCAACGTGTCTCTTTTCAGGTGGAACGAAGTGGGATACACCCGAGAGATTCAACAACGCGAGTCTCGTCGTGCAGGAGGTATCGGCATCGCGCGCTACATGTGGCGCGAGCGTTGCGCAGTTTGTAGCGCTAAGAGTGCGCGCGCCGCTGTGTGTGACGACTGCGCAACAGCCTCGCGCGCGCAACGATCCGCCGCCACGCTGCTGATGCGACTGACTACTGCGAGTGAACACGTGCAGTACTGTGCCGCTGTAAGTATGGTCACCTAGACAACTGTGAGCAGTATGTACCGCTATGAGTGTGTCACGACTGCGCCACAGCCTCGCGCGCGCCATGAACCGCAGCCACGCTTTTGATGTGACTGGGGGCTGCGAGTGAACACGTGCAGTAGTGTGCCGATCTAAATATGCTTATAGAAAAAGGTCTTTGCGTATTTTTTTCGTACACAGCTGCTTATATGGCACATCAAGTTTAGAAAAATACAAAGAGTAAGGCCGGATTTCTCAACGCTAAATTATTAATGTGACAAATTGTCAAAAACACGTTATCTGCTGTGATTGGTTGAATGAATTTTCAACAACCAATCACAGCAAATAACCGTTGATTACGTTAACAGCCCGATAACCGAGTTTTGAGAAACCGGGGGTAAAAGTGACAGACATAATGGTTAATAATCAATAAAGCTGTTTTTGTTTATAAACGCTATGTTCCATTACAAACGGCCGCTTTCTTCTTTTTCGTGTGAGGATGTGGCCACTTCTAGTGAAAGTATGGGTTAATAAAGCCGCCTCTGGGAACCCCACAGGTCCCTGACTTGGGTATTTCAGTCTTAAATTAACTATATAAGTCCGGCAGCCTAATTGAGTAAGTGAATTCGGAACTTTCTGAATTCACTTACGCAATAAGGCTCCAGCCGGACGAGCATGGCCTACTGTGACAGGCTTAAGTTACACATTTTTATCACAGTTTGCGAGCGAAAACCGTGATAAAATGCGTGACTCAAGCCAATATTAAATAAAATATTAATTATATCAAATATTTTGTTTAATTTTAAGGTGTTTTTGTTTTGTAATGCCAATAAACTCATTTTTTTTTCTTTCTTTCAATCATCGAGGCCATGCTCGCTCGGCAGTTTTCCTCACGATGTTATACTTCACCTTTGTTTGTGTTGTCTAAGATAAACTTAGAAAGTACATATGAATTTGAAAAATTCACATTGGTACCTGCCCAGTTTTCAACCCACAATCTCAAGCACGAGAGGCGAGGTCTTAGCTACTGGGCCACCACGACATAAACGGCCGCGTAAAGGGTAGATTTTTAAGTGTGGCAACTCCAGCGACAATGTGAAGTTAATCGGCAGGCTTATTACGTATCTTTTGCAAGAGCAAACGCTTTGTCATAAAAGTCGGCATTGCCTGCAGTGTAGGTATGGTAAATCCTACACAATCCTTTGCTAATCGCTCGCTGTTTGTCAAATGCACTTATTTAAAAAAAAAAAAACCGGCAGCAACTGTAAAACTTCTATATTGAAGAACAATTATTGCGCGAAAATCGCTATCGTTTTGCTCTTGCAAAAGATACGTAATAAGTCTGCGGGAGTTTGTTGAAATTACCGTTATTTGTTTTCGGAAAACGCAGGTTCCGGATCTGCTATAAATGACAGGGCTAGATGTATGAGACTGTCTCAGTCTTACAATTTTACTAGATATTTCACGCTATATAACTGAAGAGTTTTCTACAGATTTGTGCGTCGTGCTGCGGTCACGGCCAATCTTCTGAGTGCAACAACACCGAGTGTCCTGTTTTATGGCGACGCGTTACGGCCAAACACAAGCTCGCACAAATCAGGGACGTTGTTGCACATTTACCTCACAATTTCACAAGAGAAAGCCTAGATTTTTAAAATATAGTTGTATGTAAATAAAAGAATATTGTGTAGGTTTCGATTTAGTGCTCGTAAATACTTGTTTTTTTTTACAAGATCGTCGGTTTAAATTGCACTATTCGTGAAAAAAATATGAAATAAATAATTTATATCAAATTATGTGAAAATAAATATTTATTTAAAACCTACATTTTTTTTTTTCTTCTGAAAACGTATGCATGCTGTCTCTTTTCATTTGATTATGTATGTCTTGAGTTGAAGTAATGTAATAACGAAGGTAACCACAGCAGAACATAATTATACACCCCTAAAGACGGAATCACACATACAACCAGTACCCATTGTACCAGGCGTGGCGTATCGTGGCGCCTTCCGACGCAGTTGATTGGCTACAAAACTCGTTGCGTTATGACGTAGGCTGGAACAGAGTCCTTTACTTGGTGGATCCCGCACCACGCCACGCTACGACACGTAAGTGTGGTTCCGACTTAAAACGGTAACACTGACAGCCAGCATATGATGCGGACGCGGACCAAAAAGACAGCAACTGACCGTATAATCGCTTTACAACGACGAAATAATGGTGTGACGAGTTGTCATCACAACTGTCATCAACTCATCACTATCGCATTTCACATGATCAATGATCATTCGTTTATTGTATTCTTGGTTGACTCAGATCTATGGAATTAATAAGTACTTCTACATCTTGAATAGATGACACTTTAGTAGTCAGTCACAAAATATATATACCTCTTAAATTGGATGGTTGTGGTACCATCTCACAAGATTAACTTAGTTACGCAGTGTGCATGCTTGCGTACAAGATATGTACTTTCAATGCTATGAATTCTAACTCGGTGACTTTTATGAATCATTTGAATAACTTGTTAACGGGCGGTTGCGAATAACGAGCTGGAATTTGCAAAATACGTTTGAATTAATTTGGCATTACACGTTGCAGAACACTTTCGATTAATTCTTTAAAACCGATAGGTATATACAGCCAAACAATAAGAAATGGTCGACAATAAAGACAAGAAGATTTTTTTGCCTTTTTTTAATTAAATAAAGTTACAAATGTAAACGAATGTGACCTCCTCTTGCCATAATCACAGCTTGAATCCTTCTGGGCACGCCTTTCCACGATGTTTTTATTTCTATCTACTTTTGTACACAAAAACTGGTAAGTTAACGTTTTGAGGAATACGTTCCCACTCTTCTGCAATGACTCTTTTTAGCTCCCTGATGTTTTGTGGAGCAGGTTGCACTGATCTTACCCGTCTCTTTAAAACATCCCAGACAAGCTCAATTGGATTGAGGTCAGGACTTCGAGCTGGCCAATCTAAACGACGGATCCCAACTTCTTGCATGTACGCTCTCACGTCGCCAGAACGGTGCGGGCGAGCATTGTCGTCCATAAAAATAGAATCTTCCCCAAGTGCAGTCAATGCGGGTTGTGCATATGGAATTAGGACTTCCATTATGTACCGGTGTGCATTTAATGTTCCATTTTCTATGAAAACGAACTCCGTACGCTCCGTTGAATTAATTGCTGCCTAAAACATAACGGAGGCTCCGCCATAAGGAGTGATTTCTTCGAAACACACTTGCGCACAGCGTTCCCGTGGTGTTCGCAGCACTCGCCGGCGTCGGTACTCTCCATACAAAGAGATTCTAGCTTCATCAAAAAACAATACTTTATTCCAGTCCTCCGGAGTCCATAAAGCACAGTTTCGACCAAACTGAAGTCGAGCAACACGGTGCCCAGTATAAAAATCGTTTCAGCAATTCGCGCCATTAGTAGAGCAATTTTACAATGATCCACAATCTATACTAATTTTGTAAAGCTGAAGAGTTTGTTTGTTTGAACGCGCTAATCTCAGGAACTACTGGTTGGAATTGAAAAATTCTTTTTGTGTTGGATAGTCCATTTATCGAGGAAGGTTATAAGCTATATAACATCACGCTACAACCAATAGGAGCGGAGCATAAATGAAATATGTTGCAAAAGCGGGAAAAAATATTCCTTTTTGTGATGTTCCGTTGCGTGCGCTGCGTAAGCGGTTAAAGTTACGCAACAATCATGTATGTAGTGTAGGTAGGGTAGGGTACGTAGGGTTAATGGGTAGGTAGGTAGCCAGTTGACGGGAGCGAAGCCGCGTGGGATAGCTAGTAATCAATATTTTTCTTTTATTAATTTCAAAATTTAAATTTGGTACGTAAAGAATCATGCCAGGATGTTTCAACTAACATGCTTCAAAAAACCTCTTTCTTGTTCTTCTTCATTGAAGTAGACAAAAATCGAAAGTGCCCGTTTTTTTTGCAAAAGAGTTTACTATATTTACATATATATATATATAGATATATATATAAATATATATATTGTAGCAGTTCCAATTCCCAAAATCCCTTCTGTTTTCTGAGCACAGTAACGTTTGTAGGGCTTTTCAAATAATTCCGTTACCAATCATTTTTTTCTTTTCATTGAATATGTATTTAAATGCGTTATGTACCATTGTCTTCTCTGTGACATTCAGAGAAGCGGGGGGTTTTCTTTTTCCTAGGAGAGATACCAGCACCCGTGGTGCTCTGTGGTGCGTCTTCCATGAAGGAAAAGAAGGGTCTTGACAGACCACCAGACAGACAGACAGCGAAGTGATCCTATATGGAATCCTGTTATAATACTCACTGCGGTTCTTTGTGTCTCTGAAATTGGCTGCAAGACCTTGCGCAGTTGCTATTTTTGTGTCAATGTTGAAGATGAAGATAGCATTGTTTAACTGTCTCTTTCACTCGCTTAAGTTTGTTACATATTCCTATCTCGCTTACTCTATTCAGTATACTCGTTGACAAAATGTTTCTTGCGCAATTGTTCGCAGAACCAACTTCAGAGACACAACGATCTGCTGCTCACAACGATATACTCCTTTTGAGGAACGGAATCCTAAAAGCAACAAAAACAAAACAGGAATAATAAAAAAAAAGCCTGGCGACCAACTAATGCGAATGGAGAGCGAAGAAAGAAGACGATTTTTTTTACTATGACATATTTTTTGTCACCTTATTAATATGTAAAGACGGAACCACACTTACGTGGCGTGGCGTGTCGTGCTCGTGGCGCCTTCTGACGCAGATTGGCTACAAAACTCGTTGCGTTATGAAGTAGGCTAGAACAGAGTCGTTTGATCGGTGGATCCCGCGCCACGCCACGCCACGACACGTAAGTGTGGTTCCGACGTAAGGTTGTAACGAAATTTCGCAGCCGCCTCCATAACTGCGAAATTTGCACATAACACCTCCGCTGCCGCATCCGTCTCCGAAAAATTATTGCAGAGTTGCATAGGAAGTTAGTTGTAGCATTTATTTGAATGTCGATGTCTTATTTATTACAAGGACAGTCTATGTATTTTGTTTATTAATAGTTATTGTTATACTTGAGGTAATACCTTTTAGGTATTCACTCAGCATTTAGGACCCGCCCTACCCAGACTGCGTACTTGTATTCTCAGACTTAATACCACAGAGTAAATTTTAATGTATTGAAACTTAGGGTTAAACTTTCGATTATGGGCCGCTGATTTATGGCGCGGGGTGGGGGGAACGGGGAGGGGGAAGCGGGGCTAACCCCCTATAGCAACCTGCGCGGGGCTCCTATTTCTGTCTGAAGGGTCTAAAGTAACCTAACACGAAGAAGCTGACGGGTGCTGAGTTCGCTCGCTTTGCTCGCTTACTTCAGCGCCCGTCATCTCGTCGAACCTAACCTGTCCGTGTCGGGGTGCCCTAAGCTCCCGAGCTCGCTTCGCTCGCTCTTGGACTAATTCACAATTTTTTATCTCACGAATTAGGTATATTAAAGTAAAAAATATGACATAAAATTGAATAAAATTTCCGAGTCTGGAAAATTTGTAAATAGCTTTCTACTTATGAGTACCATCTACAAAAAAAAATGAACTTCTAAATCAGCGGCCCTTAATGGAAAGTATAGCCAAACTTAGTACTAGTAAAACCAGTAGGTACCAATAAATACGCCACATCCCTATTGTTTGTTTTGTTGGCGCACAAATGTCAATGCAATGAAATGAATGAGTCAGTACCTGGTCAGTACAGGAAAAGAAAGCAAAATATTTTTTTGTTATTTTGTTTCAAAGTTTCGCTAGTGTGTAGTGAACCAAGAAGAGCGTAGCGTACAATCTATTCACCTATAATGCAGCGGCATGTAGAATTACGGAAATTGCCCTCAGCTGCTCTCCATAACTTGGCAACTATTTTGGAAATCAACAACGACTGGCAAAAAGTTGTTCCCCTCATACCGAAAGACTTAAAAAGTGAACAGTTTGAGCGAAGATACAATTATGAACATATGATGTAATAATTTAGTGTGAACTTTTGGTCAAAATAAAACTTCTCAAGAAAGTTATTTATCTTCGTATTTTCTCTTCAACAGGTTAATAGAAGAACATGCCAGAAATACAAACAGAAAATGTGCCGAAGTGTTGTTTGATGAATGGGGTACTTCAGGGAGAGTTAGGCCAACTTTGGAAACTCTCATGGATGTCTTATCCCAGGCCCAAATATTCAGAGCATGTGATGAAATTGCACGCATGTTAGGAGGTAGATATTTGACTTCTAGTAACCATAACAATCATAATATTATATGTTTATCAAACAAACAGTTTTTTATAATTTATTTATGTTATACTATATGCACATTATCAATTTATCATATAGAGGCAGACTTAATGCCTTGGGCGATTTCTACTAGTCAACCTGTGGGTTATGCAGAAACATATAGTGGTAGGTGCAATAATGATAATTAAATATGTTACAGAGGAACAACCACGCAGGCCTGATGATGGCCCAGCAGCTCCCATTTCAATTAACTTAACGGCTCTTCTTAATGATGAAAGTGTGGAACAGAGATTAAATTCAATGGCCACCATAGAAAGTGACGATCTTCACGACTCAAGCCATGATCAAGCAGCTTGTAACCGCACTACCAGGCAACTCAAAGAACTAAGTAACTTCATAAAGTTTTCTGAAACCATAGAAAGCAAGGATATACCTAATCTCAGTGTTTTACAAACTTTTGGCAATAGAAGTACTGCCTTAATGAAACATCAATCAAATCTTATTGACTTTTCTGGCTCAAAAGTTATGACTTCAGGGGAGTTTCCTGACTTCAGTGCTTTGATACCTAAATTGAATGAAACTGATCAAAAAACAGTAAACACCTTTACCACTGCATCAACTTCCACTGAGAGTGAATCATCTCAGGTGGATATGACACCACAATCTGAACTGTCTCAGTACGCTCCAGGTAGTAACTTGACTTCAGTACCAAACATATTCAGCATAATAGACAATGCTATTTTAGAAGATAAGAAACTTGTTCATTTTGATTATAGAGAGCTGGAAACTATAACAAATAAATTTACTGAATCTTTTGTTGATAAACCACTTGGACCCATTGGGAAAATAGGAAGTGGGGGTTTTGGAGATGTTTATGTTGGCACACATGCTAAACATGGGTCTCTGGCTGTGAAGAGAGTGAAAATCCAATTTCAAGTTAGCTATGAAGTAGCAATGAAAGTGTTTAACACTGAAGTGAAGTCACTGTCTCATCTGAGACATGAAAACATTGTTCCCATTTTTGGGTACTCCATAGACGGGCCAACACCATGTATAGTGTGTGAGTACATTGATGGTGGGTCCTTGCTACAAAAAATCGCAGCAAAGGTGCTAACAGAGAAACAAAGGATGGCTATAATGAAAGGTACTGCTGAAGGGCTGAAGTACATCCACCACAGTGAGAGACCACCACAGTATGACGAAAGTGGAAATCTGTCCGAGTCTGTATCTACTAGGAAAAGTTATTTTCTGCATGGAGATGTTAAAAGTGCCAACATATTGCTTACTCAAGACTGTGTGCCAAAGGTAGCTACTACAATTTCATTAAACTTGAAAATATAAAATACAAAGAAGACATTACGTATTTTATATATTTCAACTGTTTGTAACTAACTTAAATAACTTTTATTTTTTCAGCTATGTGACTTTGGCTTGGCTAAACAACTGGAAACAACATGCATTGATACCAGGCCAATGGGAACCACAGCATACATGGCACCAGAAGGCTTCAATGGTACAGTCACACAGAAAAATGATATCTTTAGTTTTGGTATAGTCCTGCTAGAATTATTGACTGGTTTGAAACCCATTATAATAGCTAATGGTGAGAATAACAACATTAAAAATTATGTTGAAGATAATTGTGAAGATGGTGATATAACAAATCTCTTAGATAGTATTGTTGGCCCGTGGGCACAGGCTCAGAATGTATTCATACTAGCTCAGCGATGTTTAGAGCATCTCAAAAATAAAAGACCTTCTATTGATGAAGTCTGTAATAATTTAAATAAACTAATGTAGTTGTTATGATGTTATTTGTGCTCAGTTCTAAAAGGATCGCCACCGCCAGTAATAGCTATGTATTTAGTAAGGCGCACAATAATATTATATCTTCAAAAAAACTGCACAATAATAAAGCAAACACTCATATATAAGTCTTCAATCACTAATTAAATAAGTTTATATTGATATGAAAATAATGTTACTCTTGAAATTTGTTTATAAATTCAAATATTTTAATGGTAAGTTATTTTGACATAAAATGTTAAAAATTTGCATGCCTTGAGATAGTGATATTTTAACCAAACTTGTACATATTTTTAAATAAAACAAGTACTTTAAGTACAAATACTGTGTTTTATGGAATTAATCCTTTGTATGAAATCATTATATAAACCTTTTGGTAGTGATTCTGAGTTGCTACATATTTGCTTCTGTTCTTCTTTAGTGCAAAGATAGAGTAATGCTACCATCAGGTTCAGAATTTGCATTATTGTTGCATCATCTTTGGCCACATAAAAAGTGTTTAAATAAGTACAGACAATATAGTTTGTTGATAATTTCCAGATGCACCAGCAATATCTCATCCACATTAGAAGACACTGAAACAAAAAGTTATGGTGTTAAAAAACTGTAAAAGTAACTTTACTTTTAAATTTTTAGTTGGCTGTGTTTATCATACTGCCTGCAAAATAATGGTAACCAGGCTCTCCCTTTTTTGGTGAACCTTACCCCAACAAGAAAGTGGCTCCGAGAGTGATATGAGTGGAACGTATAATTAGTGCGTAATCTACTGTGAATGTGCGCCACATAAAAATTAGTGCGTCTCGTCTTTTTGAAAAAAAAGGAAAAAACGATTCCTGCTGCAGTAACGTTGTTCCAGCAGGAAAATTCTAAACGAATGATCGGAGTGTGCAATATTGTGCATGGGCAGAGAGATTATAGTTGAAGTAGGGTTGGAGGAAGAAGCTATGGTATGGCTCGGTGGGAATCGCTGTTGGTGAGAACAGCATTACCTAAAAAGTGCCAAAAATAACTTCTGCTGTACTCGTGGCGGAGCACCGTATAAAGCAGAGCCCTAGCTAGTCCGAGTCATCCACGTCTCCGTCGTTCTCCCTGGGACCTGATGCAACCGCGCCGCCGCGCGTCCGCCACCCCGATTTGCAGCTGAGCTAACGGATGCAGGGCGAATATTCTGCGCCTTAAAACAGAATCGTTTCACTAGGGAGGGTACCCGAAACCAAACCGAGCACATCCGAAGGCTCAAAAGCGTCAGCACCGCTATCAGATTAAGGCAAAGTGGGCTAATCACTCGCTTGCCCAACAACTACAGATTCCTGAAACTGAAACAGTAAAAAGAAGCCGGACCGATTTTTTACCTACGAATTTAGCTTGAAATCACGGACACGAATTATATTTTGGAACTAGCTGTGCCCGCGGCTTCGCTCCCGTCAACTGCCTACCCTACCTTACTTACCTACCTGCACAGAATACTATAAAGGCGGAACCACAATTACGTGTCGTGGCGTGGCGTGGCGCCTTCTGACGCAGTTGATTGGCTACAAAACTCGTTGTATTATGACGTAGGCCGAAACAGAGTCGTTTGATTGGTGGATCCCGCGCCACGTCACGCCACGACACTATGTGTGGTTCCGTCTTTTACTCTAGGGAGAAGAATATCGACTTCATAAAAAAAAAGTAAAGACAGTTTTGCTGCGTGACATCTAGTAGCACTCCAGAAAACCTTACCGGTACCATGGGGTCTCAATTTAAACAAATTATAATTAGTCTTAAAAAATATCATAGATGGCAGCATAGGTAACAACTGTGACAGTAACAATCACTTAAAAATGTTAAACAGCAGATTTAGGATCAAATAAGTTTAGTAAAAATCAAAACTTCCTTCTTTAATGTTAATTTATCCATTTCCACTCATTAACCAGGTTTTTTTTTAAATAAAAAGATGAGTGAAGACTGAAGAGTGTGTTCGTGGGTCGCTGGGACTCGCCGATGTGGCGGCACTGGATGCGACTACACACTGTGGGTGGTCGCGTCCAGGCATCGTCCAGTGCTTGGCATAAACTGGCACTCCTTTGCGGTGCTACGAAAGGATTTTTCTGCGGCTTTGATCTACTAACAATAGTTTTATAAGGTTTTTTGTATTACTAACAGGATATGGACTAAGTCTGAAATAAATGTCTTATTATTATTATATTAAAATAGTTAAAAGTAGCCATCGACTTTTCGTTTTGTTTTGAGGTCTTTGCAATAGATGACGTTTTTCTCAATTTGTCCTAAACTGCAATCCACCGTAAGAACCATTTTGTTAGACTATTATTATTTATAGGCGTAATTTAAGAGATATTATTTATTATAGGCTTAATTCAAAATATATTATTTATTATAGGCGTAATTTTAAATATTTTACTTCTTAGTATATTAGTAGTTTTTTGTGAAGCTTGTTTACAAAAAAAAACCGAGGTCGGAAAGGACCTCAACGAATTAACTAGATACGCGCTAGGGTCTACTTGGCGGACAGTTCGACGGGACACTCGGCTTTTTACTAGCTTCATTATTCAGAACGGAAATTATTTATTTATCTTTTAATAATTATTTATTTATCGTTTAATCTAACGGGTGTTTTAATTAATTAGATCATACCCTCAATTCACTTTTCTAGAGCTTTGTTTTATTATAAAAGTTAACTTAATAGTTAGATTTTATTTGCTCATTTATAGCTAAAATGTATAGCATGTAAATTACCTACCTGTGTTAATAAATTGATAATTGTGTACTAATATTGTATTTCATTTAATATCAGAATTGGGCACCCCGCGTCATTGGCAAAAGCGTTCGCCATCGCAAGCGAGCACAATCGTCGTCAAGTAGCAGTAGCACGATGAGTACGAGTGCTACTCTGATGAAGTAAAAAAAGGCCTTACCAAAGGCCAAACACCTTACCAAAAACCAAGTGCTAGAACGCCGTCACCTCTGCCCAGAAGGAAATCAAAGGTATCATCATAAAGATACCAAAGCTGTGAGTACCTTACATAACATAATACCTGAGTTTGACCCCTTAAATAATGTTATCAATGCATGGCTTAATATTATACAATCCTATGCGGCAACGTTTGATTGGACCGATGAAACGATTAGTTATCAAGCTCTGAACTGGTATGACTCGTTGTTGCGAACTGATAGTCGGTGGCCTACATGGAAATGGAGTGATTGGAATCGGCGGCTGGCTGACAGTTTTCAAACACGTCGTAATATGTTTAAATTATTGAAAGAAATTATTAATAAAAAACCAGTAGAAAACCAATCGCTATACGAATTTTATTTTGATAGCAAGTATAAAGTTGAGCGATTATCTTTCAACTTTACTGAGCAAGATACTTTAATAGTACCTACATTACGATATTAGTGAGTTATAACCAATACGCACGTATATCGTACGACGTTTTTTAACACATTTGCGAGGAAACAGAAAAAAAAACATTTTATATTTTGTTCATTTCTAATTATTGAAACAGTTAGTGAAATTACAATTATTAAAATGATACGTAGTTGTAGTTGGTTTTTTAATTATGTTTTTATTATTATTATTACTATTCATAATGTCATTGTTTTGTTTTAGGGTAAATGTTGGAGACGACGAAACTTCTTGAAAGGCGGCAGAAGAGCATTGTAATTCGTCATTAGTTGTAAATAAAAAAATATCCACAGTAGAAGTAGAGGGGCGCGGCTCAGGGCAAAACTTCTTCGTTTGTGGCTCCAAATTTATTGCCTGAGTTATTTTGGCACTTATATTTGCTTTGTTTTGGATGGAATCTTCAACATAAGATTCTGCTACTGCGTTAGAACGCCACCCGCCATGCCGCTTTAAAGTCAATATATCAGCTCCCGAATCAGCAAGTAATGTAGCTGACGTTCTTCTGAAACTGTGCCCTGTATAACAATCAGCGTCCGGCAATCCTAAAAACTTGGCGACTTCCTTTGGCATGGCACCGAATTTATTTATGCCAATAGGTTGCGCAGTACATTTACCTTTTTGGTAATTCTGAAAGAAATGATTATTTTTTGCCTTAGTCGTACGCAGAGCTTCATATTTTTTGACCACGTCATAAAATGGGCCGTTGATAATAAAAGATCGGGGTATTTTGTTTTTAGTGTTTGGGATTTTAATTAAAAGCATTTTGCCTTGAGTTTCAATGTCATTTGTGGTAATATTGTGAAGCTCTTGCCGTCTACATGCACCATTAATACCAAATATTAACGCAACCTGAAAAGAAATAAAAATGCGTAAGATAAGGTATAGGTACTTAGCTTACAGACGGTCGTTAAAAAATATGTAAAAGAGTATGTACAGTAGGTAGATCAATACATAAAATAAGGAGGCAAACTGACCTTAGTTGCCAGGTACTGGCTATCTGGAGCATCTCTTAGAAACTTTTCGACGTCATTTGATGACAGTACCTTAGATTTTTTCTTTATAAAACCATCAGAGCGTCTCTTTAAAAATGCAATGAGATTTGAATATAATTTAATATCGACACCATTTTTCATCTTGAGGGTACTTTTCAGCATCGAATATGTTGTCCACAACTAGCTAGGCTTATATTTACTAGCTAGTTCATTAAAATACGCCAAAACTACATTTTCGGAAAATGACTTGGCATTTTTCATGTTTTTCCACTTCAAAAAATTTTCATACGTGGTTATGTATCTGTCTTTGGATATTGACGGCAGCAAGCTGTCGCATGCGGTTCGCGCTTCTGTTAGTATATCCGGTGGAGTTGAAGTATTATATGGCTCTTCTTCATTATTGAAAGTTGTCATATTTAAATTTTCACAATACAAGTACAAAGAAAAGAAAATTTGAGAAAAATGGCGCGAGGATTATTTTGTGCCGTAGCTGCGTGAAAATGTTGGCAAAGACGTTAGAGCATGCAGCCAAATTTTTAAATTACCGAATAAACTGTTTTTTTTTATTTTAAATAAACTGAATCTGTGAATGCACACTGTTGCTTTCCCGCCATTTTAACAGCGCGCTAGCGCTGCCTACTGACTGGCGCCGCGCGGCGATTAGTTCGAAATTTGAATAGCAACAGCGCGCGAAATGGCAAATAATACTGTTATGGAATTTGTATGGACTATAACTTAACTATTTGCTTTGGTAACACACGCGTTTTTTATAACCGGCTTTACATATTTAAAACCGGTGGAATTACATCAGCTTTACGAGCAACGGTGTTAATAAAGATATTATAGATAGATCTATATCTGTCGGTAGCATAGGCGATAGCAATATAGGAGCATCTATTGAGGCGAGTAATTTTAAAACTTGTCATGATTTAGCTAGTTACCTTCATGGTCGTACGTACAAAAGCAAAAACTCAAAACAAACCAGTTCGGGTAGTACTCAAACGATTACAATTCCCTCTTAAGGTCTGCTTTGCAATGACCATAAATAATTCTCAGGATCAGTCATAAGGTCGCGGATAAATTTGAAAGAGAGTTACCGCGGCCCTGGCACAAGCAACTGAAGGAACACACCCGTGTTCCTTCAGATTTTCTTGTTCAGTTGTTCTTTCAGGGTTTTAGTCAGTAAAATTTGACACGCCCTCCCGCTTCACCCTGAGCGGGAGAAGTCATTGGATGACTCCCCAGCACAAAAAAAGAAAGGGTCACTCATTAACCCTCAGTTTTCCAGCTCAAAATTATCGCAGAATTAATGTGACAAATTGTCAAGCACGGTTTATCTGCTGTGATTGGTTGAATGAATTTTCATGCTGAACTTTCACAATGAGCTGAGAAACTCGGGGTAAGAATGAACTACTCAACCTTGTGACCTATTGAAATGTGCGTACGTTCGTTTAAAAAAAAAACGGCATAGATCTGATACAGAAACAGAAAGAAGTCACAAGGGGCCAAATCTGGAGAATACGGTGGATGGGGCAGCAATTCGTAGCGTAATTCGACCAATTTGGCCATGGCAGCGGCAGACGTGTGAACCGGTGCGTTGTCGTGGTGAAACAGCACTTTTTTCTTCGCCAGATGGGGTCGATTTTTCTTTAATTCGGCGTCGAATCGGCCCAATAAATCGGCATAGTAAAGCCCTGTAATTGTTTTACCCTTCTCGAGGTAATCGATGTAGATCACACCTTGTGAATCCCAGAAAACGGTGGCCATAACTTTTCCGACCGATTTTACAGTTTTCGCCTTCTTTGGAGCACGTTCCCCGGTCTGGATCCATTGTTTTGATTGCTCCTTGGTCTCTGGTGTGTACCAGTGGATCCAGGTTTCATCGACGGTTACAAAACGACGCAAAAACTCCGCTGGATTCCGCATAAACAGCGCCAAAGACGTCTCCGATGTGGTCTCACGGTTGCGCTTGTTTTCTGGTGTGAGTAAACGCGGCACCCATCGCGCCGACAGCTTTCTCATGCCGAGTTCCTCGTGAAGAATATGATGCACTGTTCCTTCTGAAATGCCTACAGTCTCAGCTAGCTCCCGAACCTTCAATCGGCGATCTGCCAATACGAAATCATGGATTTTTTTTAATGTTTTCCTCCGTAGCAGCTGTTTTCGGTGCACCTGGACGTGGTTCATCAAAAACCGACGTACGGCCACGTGCAAACTCGTTGAACCAATTCTTGACGGTGGCCATCGATGGAGAAGAGTCACCGTACACAGCATCCAAGCGCTCTTTGATTTCGATGCGCGTTTTCCCTTCCAAAAATAGGAATCGAATCACCGAACGATATTGCTCTTTTTCCATTTTTGTAAAACCGATCGACACGTTCGCTTCCATAAGTTGTCAAATTAAAACAAATGAAGGGATTGGAATGAAAATTTGAAAAAAGAATTAAAAAAGAATGTGCTACACTGTGGTAAAACTCTTTTGAAACTACAGCGCCCTCTGGCGATGAGGCTAGGTACTTATTGAATGCACCTCGTACATATTAACAGATCATTTCAAAAGATCACAAGATTGAGTAGGTCTTAATCACGGAGGTAGATAGCGCTAGCACTGCTGGGAGTGGTTCTCTGGTTCTACTACTAAAAATAAAATAATGATAACCGTAGTGTTGTACCCGAAGCAACAAAGAAGATGGATAAATAAAATGTAATTAACTGTGGACAATTATTATTTACTAGAGGTATCGTTTCCTTAATCATATTAAGTTTTTAATGATAAAATTCGAAATGGTAGATTAGTTTGTTTGACTAATCGCGAATATATTTATTTGTGACCCGCATATGAGCTCGTGGCTAAATAATAACAGCCGCACGGGTCGATCTTCAAGGTTAAGCAACGCTTGACGAGGTCGGTCCGTGGATGGGTGACCATTTTCAACATACCGAGTTTCCTCCGTGCCTCGGAAAGCACGTTAAGCCGTTGGTCCCGGCTGTCATTTGAAGATCTTTGACAGTCGTTACTGGTAGTCAGAAGCCTGAGATCTGACACCAGTCTTGCCAAGGGGTACCGTGTTACCCAGTTACTGGGTTGTGGAGGTCAGATAGGCAGTCGCTCCACGTAAAACACTAGTGCTCAGCTGAATCCGGTAAGACTGGAAGCCGACCCCAATAAAGTTGGGAAAAGGCTAGGCAGATTGATTGATATGAGACACGAGAAATAAACATAAAATTTAACAATAATAAAAAATAAAACCCCCGTGCGAGACCAAAAAGGCTCCTATCTCAACATGTGCAGCGATATCCAAAAAAGAAATAACTGCAAGCGTTAAATCTTATTGAAGGTTTGTAGAGACGCGCATCATTAGTTACGTCGTTGACGTGGTGCAAATCTGACGAGCAGTGTTGCCAATCTGTGGGGAATTCCCCAAACTCTGAAGATTTTCAGACCGATTGGGTAATTGGTGGGAAGAGCTTTTATGTTGGGAAAACGCGAAGAATTTAGAAGTAATAAAATTAGTTCTAGAAGTAGGTATTTATAAATTATGTATATTGAATTCAAGATTCTCACTCAACTTATCCGGTAGGAAGGTTGTAGAGTTTATTTTATGGCAACACTCATGATCATCAAAATGTATCGGTCGCAAGTCGCAACTCGTAACCATGGCCATGCCATGATACATATTATTATTTTACTCTTTGGCTATGAATACATTAATTTCAAAAGGTATCGGTATTTTTACGGGAACGTGATGTTTAAGGTCACTAAAGAGGTAGGTAATAAACAACAACAAAAAGGACAACTTAAAATTTAATCCCTCAAATGATGTATTAATAAAAAAAATGGCGTAATGAGAGCTGCAAAATTAGTTTAAAATATGTAATGTCTTTTGAATATACTTAATACTATAAACGTGAAAGCTTGGATGGATGCAAAAGTCCTCTGTGGATGGATGTGTGTGTGGAATTGTGATGTTTGTTACTCAATCACGCCAAAACGGCTGAACGGATCTGGATGAAATTTGGCACAGAGATAGATTATAGTCTGGACAGCGTTGCCAGACGTATGCCCGATTTGTTTGTGTCGGGCGGGATGTCCCGCACGGGACATGCTCGGTCCCGCTTTTTGGGTATATCTCGAGCGTGCGTGCAAATCTGATTTAAAATATCATATTTTTATTAAAATACATCTTCAATGGCTATTTTTGCTATTTATTGTCTTGTAAACGTCTTGTAAACTTGGGCGACCGAGCTCTGCTCAGGTGAAAATATAGATAACGACGTTTTCTGAAATCAAACCTAGCTAGATCGATTTATCGCCCCCGAAACCTCCTGCGTACTAAATTTTATGATAATCGTTGGAGCCGTTTCCGAGCTTCAAATTATATATATACGATTAAAGAATTACTCGTTTAAAGGTATTAGATACATACAAGAATATATATAAATAATATACATATTTAATTTAAAAAAAAAAAACAAAAACAGATACACAACAGTTATACAAAAATTGCTCGTTTAAAGGTATGAGATAGATAGATAGATTTAAAACTGAAATACAAAGATAAATATATATTTAAAACTTCTGATTATATACGTTTTTTGCTATGTCCCACTGTCGACGAAATAAAACCCGCTTTTTTCACTCAAAAAGGTTCAAAGTACCGATTTGCCTTAAAAAAATCTGGCAACGCTGAGTCTGGAATAGCACATAGGCTACATTTTATCCCGGAAATCCCCTTGGGATGATAAAACACTTTTTACGCGGGCAAAGTCATTGGCAGAAGCTAGTTTATAAATATAACTAAAGATTTATATGAACATTTCTTTAATTAAAAAAATGTGGTGAAAATTGATTTTATTTGGATATTCCAGACCATGAACATCGGCACCACTGCTGACGAGATGCGTTTCTTAAAACCTGTAGGTACCAATAAATACGCCACATCCCTACTGTTTGTTTTGTTAGCGCAGAAATGACAATGAAATTAATGACTCAGTACTCAGTAACACAGAACATTTTTATTGGTCAGTAGTACCTACAGGAAAAAATAATATATCATTTTGTTATCAAGTTTAAAAGTTTCGCTAGTGTGAATCGTAGTGTTACTCTTTGGTGTGGTCAAGTGTGGTGGTTGGATTGGAATGATCTATTCACCTATAATGCAGCGGCATGTAGAGTTACGGAAATTGCCCTCAGCTGCTCTGCATCACTTGGCAACTATTTTGGAGACTGACAAAGACTGGCAAAAAGTTGTTGCCCTCATACCGAAAGACTTAAAAAGTGAACAGTTTGAGCGAAGATACAATTATGAACATATGGTGTAATATATTCCTATAGTGTGAACTTTTAATAAAAATAAAATAAAACTTCTCAAGAAAAGCTATTTATCTTCGTATTTTCTCTTCACAGGTTAATAGAAGAACATGCCAGAAATACAAACAGAAAATGTGCCGAAGTGTTGTTTGAAGAATGGGGTACTTCAGGAAGAGTTAGGCCAACTTTGGAAACTCTCATGGATGTCTTATCCCAGGCCCAAATATTCAGAGCATGTGATGAAATTGCATGCATGTTAGGAGGTAGACATTTGACTTTTAGTAGCCTTAACAATCATATGTTTATCAAACAGTTTTATATTATTTATTTATTTAATAGGGCATATTATGAATTTATCATATAGAGGCGGACTTAATGCCTTAGGCATTTTCTACTAGTCAACCTTTGGGTGATGCAGGGACAACTAGTGGTAGGTCCAATAATGATGATAAAATATGTTACAGACGAAAAACCACGCAGGCCTGATGATGGCCCAGAAGCTCCCATTTCAATTAACTTAACGGCTCTTCTTAATGATGAAAGTGTGGAACAGAGATTAGATTCAATGGCCACCATAGAAAGTGATGATCTTCATAACTCAAGCCATGATCAAGCAGCTAGTAACCACATTACAAGGCAACTCAAAGAACCAAGTGACTTCCCTGAAACCATAGAAAGCAAAGATATACCTAATCTCAGCATTTTACAAACTTTTGGCAATAGAAATACTGCTTTGCAACCTAAATTGAATGAAACTGATCAAAAAACAGTAAACACCTTTACCACTGCATCAACTTCCACTGAGAGTGAATCATCTCAGGTGGATATGACACCACAATCTGAACTGTCTCAGTACGCTCCAGGTAGTAACTTGACTTCAGTACCAAACATATTCAGCATAATAGACAATGCTATTTTAGAAGATAAGAAACTTGTTCATTTTGATTATAGAGAGCTGGAAACTATAACAAATAAATTTACTGAATCTTTTGTTGATAAACCACTTGGACCCATTGGGAAAATAGGAAGTGGGGGTTTTGGAGATGTTTATGTTGGCACACATGCTAAACATGGGTCTCTGGCTGTGAAGAGAGTGAAAATCCAATTTCAAGTTAGCTATGAAGTAGCAATGAAAGTGTTTAACACTGAAGTGAAGTCACTGTCTCATCTGAGACATGAAAACATTGTTCCCATTTTTGGGTACTCCATAGACGGGCCAACACCATGTATAGTGTGTGAGTACATTGATGGTGGGTCCTTGCTACAAAAAATCGCAGCAAAGGTGCTAACAGAGAAACAAAGGATGGCTATAATGAAAGGTACTGCTGAAGGGCTGAAGTACATCCACCACAGTGAGAGACCACCACAGTATGACGAAAGTGGAAATCTGTCCGAGTCTGTATCTACTAGGAAAAGTTATTTTCTGCATGGAGATGTTAAAAGTGCCAACATATTGCTTACTCAAGACTGTGTGCCAAAGGTAGCTACTACAATTTCATTAAACTTGAAAATATAAAATACAAAGAAGACTAACTAACTTAAATAACTAACTTAAATAACTTTTATTTTTTCAGCTATGTGACTTTGGCTTGGCTAAACAACTGGAAACAACATGCATTGATACCAGGCCAATGGGAACCACAGCATACATGGCACCAGAAGGCTTCAATGGTACAGTCACACAGAAAAATGATATCTTTAGTTTTGGTATAGTCCTGCTAGAATTATTGACTGGTTTGAAACCCATTATAATAGCTAATGGTGAGTATAACAACATTAAAAATTATGTTGAAGATAATTGTGAAGATGGTGATATAACAAATCTCTTAGATAGTATTGTTGGCCCGTGGGCACAGGCTCAGAATGTATTCATACTAGCTCAGCGATGTTTAGAGCATCTCAAAAATAAAAGGCCTTCTATTGATGAAGTCTGTGGTAATTTAAATAAACTAATGTAGTTGTTATGCTGTTATTTGTGCTTAGTTCTAAAAGGACCGCCACCGCCAGTAATAGCTATGTATTTAATAAGGCGCACAATAATATTATATCTTCAAAAAAACTGCACAATAATAAAGCAAACACTCATATATAAGTCTTCAATCACTAATTAAATAAGTTTATATTGATATGAAAATAATGTTATTCTTGGAATTTGTTTATCAATTATTTTAATTACTTTGACATGAAAAGTTAAAAATTTGCATGCCCATAAATAAGTCTTCAATCACTAATTAAATAAGTTTATAATGACATCAAAATAATGTTACTCTTGGAATTTGTTTATCAATTACTTTGACATGAAATGTTAAAAATTTGCATGCCCATAAGTCTTCAATCACTAATTAAATAAGTTTATAATGATATCAAAATAATGTTACTCTTGGAATTTGTTTATCAAATATTTTAATTACTTTGACATGAAATGTTAAAAATTTGCATGTCCATAAATAAGTCTTCAATCACTAATTAAATAAGTTTATAATGATATCAAAATAATGTTACTCTTGGAATTTGTTTATCAAATATTTTAAGTACTTTGACCTAAAATGTTAAAAATTTGAATACCCATAAATAAGTCTTCAAATGATAGTGATATTTTAACCAAACTCATACATATTTTTAAATTAAATAACTTCTTTAAGTACAAATACTGTGTTTTATTAAATTAATCCTTTCTATGAAATCATTATTTGAACCCTTTGGTAGTGATTCTAGGTTGCTACATATTTGCTTCTGTTCTTCTTTAGTGCAAAGGTTGATCAATGCTACTATCAGGTTCTGAATTTGCACTATTGTTGTATCATCTTTGGCCACATAAAGAGTTTTAATTAGTGCAGACAATATCTTTTGGTCTGTAGATAACTTCCAGATGCACCAGCAATATCTGATCCACATTAGAAGACACTGAAACAAAAAGTTATGGTGTTAAAAATACAAAGAAGACCTCTTTGTTATAAAATTTTCATAGGCTGTGTTTATCAAACTGACTGAAAAATAATTATCAATTGATGTTTTTTTGGCAGCTGTGGAAGTATCATAGACCAATCCCAAATATAGTGCCAGAATTATTTCCCACCTTGTTGACTGCCCTTCATGCCCAACAAACTGTAGGTACCTTTCAGGATCAAAGGTGGCACAAAAGAAGAAAGAGGTTTTTGAAGTTACCCAACCAGAATAGGGACATTATGGCCTACATAGTAAAAGAATATGGATGAAAAGATAAGTTACCTCTGTAACATGTTGTATTAGTATTTCATGAACACCTTCATTACAACAGTTCTCCAAATTGTCACAGATGATATCTTTAAAGATTTTCTTCTTGACACAGTGAACACCATGCATCTCAATTAATTTAGTAGTGAAGTTGAAACAAACTACTTTTCGGTATAAGTTTGTCTCTGTGTTCAACTCCTCTATGGCACTTGAATACACATCATCCAATTTTGTTTTCTGAAAAAAAAAACATTAATTTAAGTTTTCTATGTATTGCAAATTTCAAGTACTTTACTATCTCAAAGAGAGAAGATATGTGTTGCAGCAGTGGGAACATTAAAAAGACTGATGATATATTTTTTTGCATGTCTAACTATGACTTACCTTCACATCTAAGGGGAGAATTTTTAAGAAATCTGGGAAACATTCAAATAATGCTTTTGTCACTTCAAGATCTTTCTCATACATATTTTTCTTGAGACTCATGTAGACAACTTCAAAGTAATTGCCAGTTGTAAAACTTTTGGAATTCTGAAACGACATGGTCAATAAAATATTTTTAATAAATTAATCTAATAATTAATATAATACCTTTAATTTCTTTGAAAAGCTCTATCTGATCTGGTATTAACCTTTAGTGAAAGACATTTATTGATTTATTATATTACATTCAGCCTTATTTACAAAAACTCATTAACCATAAAATATGATTAGGATAAACAATGAGCAGATTTTTAATTCAAATTCTCCATATAAATGTTGAATTATGAATCGGCTAATCTGTTATGTAATCACATAGTTAGAATTTTTCTTTTACTATATGAGAAAGTTTGGGAGGATGTATAGATGTTGGGTACCTACTCTTTCTTGCAAAAACTTCTGAACAGATTCCAATGAAACTTTACAGAAATATAGCTTAGCTTATACATCAGTATAACACATAGGCTATAATTTATAAAAATATATTGAGACATGTACTAATACCATGCGGGAGGCAACTAGTGTTATGTTTATTTTAAAAGGAAACAAGTTTATCCAAGAAACATACCAAACACTGCATTATCAGCGCAACGCACTGCAACCCTTTGACTTTATTAGAAGTGATGTAGTCATCAATCAAGAGTAAAGCCACAGGTAAAACTGTTACTGGATTTATAGTAACCTTATATGCCTGCAAATGGAAAATGTATATATTATGTTCACAGAGATGATGACATATATTGTAGAGATGTATGAAGAAGACATGCAGCACAACAGAGCCAAACCTAGGTATATAAGATAGGTCAAGCGGACAATGCACAAATGAGATATTATTTAAATACTCACCTGCAAATTCTTTATCAACAAACAGTACACTTCTATAAGACTAGGATACTTTTTAAAATCATCTAATGACATTTTCTGATGCAGTTCTTTAATGCACTTATCAAAAACTTCTTGAGCATCCATGATATCATCTTTATGTAAGGTTTCTTCAAACGTAATATTATATTTAGTTTTAAATACCAGGTTCAATTTTGCTGGATAATGCTTTGCTTTAATGGTTTCTGTATTCCATGGGCCTTCAGTTTTTAATTCCATGTATAAAATTAGTAGCGAGTAGAGTGTACTTGAACATATGTCTGGCTCCTCCCTGAAATCTACTTCTTCTACTAAATCTAATAATTTAGGAAAATACTGTTCCAACTTGTTATTTCTTAGTTGATATTCAGAATGGTTATCCCTTTCATGGCTAGGTTTTAAAAGTCTGCTAAGTAAACAATTGTTAATACATTCTTCAAATCTTACGAAAGCATCAATCATTTCTTTTTCCACTTGCTCGCTTAGATTATTTACAAATATTCACCAAAAGATACAAGCAATTAAACAAATTCGACCACAACTTGACCGTTTTGATTGAATTGAATGTCTCTTTGACAGTTTTGAGTTGACACTGACATTTTTTTTTTATATATTAGTTCCTGACGGAACAGGCTAAGGTCTGGGACCATGCTGCCTAGTCATCAGTTATATAGTATTTTTCTCTTCTTGAATTCTTTAGTACGCATTAGAATGCGGATGTAACAGATTCTGATGCTTTTTTGGAGTATTTGGCAGCAAATTGTATTGAGTCAGCCTTCCCAGTAAGCTTTGCAGAGGTAGTCAATACTACAATAAAATTCTCCGCTCCACTATCCCGAGATCGCTTCTGTCAATGATTTCACATAATGTCCAGATGCATAGACAGTTGATACACAAAACTACACCAATTTTATATCACAATATCCACTAGGAATCAATTTGCAAATAATATTAACAGCCACTGAACTACGTACTACACTCGAAAAAATCCCGCCAAAACTCCGTTGACATTGACACTGTTCAGGCTTTAGAGATACAGTCCTAGAGTGCGTTTCACCGAATAGTTCCTATGGCGTTATGTTGGCACCTCTGTCTGTCAAAGTCATTGGCTCGAGAAGACGCTTCAGATTTTGTTGATTTTCATTTGATTTTTGACTGAAATCATGCCCAAAACTTTGTGTGTTGTGTTAAAGGTGAAAAACTTTTGTGAACTTTCGTGAAAAACGTAATGAGGCCCCGTTAATTCCTTTAAAATGTGTTCAAGCTCGTGTCGCCGCCATTACAGGTTAGTCAAATAGGGTTACCAGTAGCTGATAATGAGAAATAATTTCCTCACTTAAAATGCCATTTTTTTATTAACTATTTTAATGCGACGGGTGCAGTAGTTTATGTGTGATTGTGACAATAGACAAATAAACCGAAATATTTGTTTTAGGTGTATCCGAAAAAACGGTGTCTAAAATCACCAAAGAAGGTGAGGTCGCAGCCAGCACGTCGACTAAGTTTTCAACACCACGCAAAAGCGGTCTCCGGACTAAAAGAATCGAACTGGATGATTTCGAACGGTGTGCCATAAGGCATAAAATACATGAATTCTATGCCGTAAAAAAGGAATTGCCTACCCTTACAAAGTTATTGCATGAAATGCGAAGCGAGATAGAGTTGAAAGGAAGTCGTACCACTTTGTGGAGAATTATTAAAGATATGGGATTTTATTTTGAAAAATGTAAATCTAAAAGGAAAGTCCTGATGGAGAGGTACGATATTGTCGCCTGGCGTTATCGGTACCTAGAAGAATTGCGAAATAATCGTCTGGGAGACCAGCGCCCAGTTGTATATTTGGACGAGACGTATATACACGCAACATATTGCGCCGGAAAATGTTGGCAAAGTGAGCAAGAACAAGGTGTATTAACATCAGACTCCAAAGGGCCTCGTTGGATTATCGTCCACGCGGGTGGTGCTATGGGTTTCATTCCCAATGCTCAACTTATCTTCAGATCATAGTCACAAGCGGCCGATTATCATGACGACACGAATAAAACGAATTTCAATAAGTGGCTTAGTGAAAAACTTATACCAAATCTGCCTCCCAAATCAATTGTGGTGATGGACAACGCCTCGTACCACACAGTACAAGTTAATAAAGCACCAACAATGGCAAGCAGAAAGGCAGACATGCAAAATTGGATTTCGAGTAATCGTCTTTCTTACTTGCCAACTATGGTTAAAGCCCAGTTATACCAAATAATAAATGAGCACAAACAGCCGCCCGTTTATGAAGCCGATGTAATGTTGGAAGCGCATGGACATAAAGTGGTAAGGCTTCCACCTTACCACTGCGATTTAAACCCTATAGAGCTCATATGGAGTGTCTTAAAAAGACGAATTGCTGAAAAGAACGTGGGTCAAGAAGCAAATAAAATCGTTCAAATCACAGAGGAAGCCTTCGCATCGATCACCGAAGAAGAATGGAGAAAAGAATGTGAGCATGTTATAAAACTGGAAGAAAAGTATTACGCCGATGGTCCTGCTATTGATAATGAGACGGACAGGTTCATTATTGAAGTGGGAGACGATAGCGACACTTCCGATGACGAGGATGATATGGAGGATGACGATCTCTCGGGTATAAGTCGGTTGGATGAACATAATTACTGTAAACATATATAAGTCATTATTATGATCCGTACAAAAAATCACATTCATAATAAATGCTTTTTATTACTGTCCTGAATTTTAAAATATAGCTGTGGAACAATTTGTAAAAATGTAAGAATCTAACAAAAAAAATATACTTTAAATCACCCTTAATTTGAGGTAGATTACTATAGGTAATGTAGCAACACTGTAAAACATTGCTGCCAACATAACGCCATAGGAACTATTCGGTGAAACGCACTCTACCAACTTATCTGTGAACTGAAAGAGGACGGCACCGTCGATTCAGTGTTGCTAATTAATGTAAGGTACCCAAAATTGAGTAAGTTTTCACGAAGGAAATTTCACATTAGACATAATCGTTTAATAAGAATTACAGTTTTTACAAATTAAAAACAATGATACCAATATAAAAATAATAAAATAAATAAAAAGACTTTGATAATTTAAAGTTACGTAGGTACGCTAACAGTTTAGTCTCTCATATACAGGTTCAGGCTTGTTTCTCTTAATTATTTCTAAAAGCTGAGGTTTAGTCAAATTCTTTCCGTAGTCAATTTTTTTTTTGGGTCAACAATAATTGCACATCTTTTTTTAAGGAATTCGTATTTGGGACTTTATTCACACAAATACTGTGATAAGGAGCATTATCCATCACTAATAAGGATGGCTCTCGTAAATTAGGCACAATTTTTCAATAACCAACTTTTTAAAGTTGGTACTATTCATCTCGTCATGATAATCACCACTTTTTGAGTTTGATTTAAACACAAGTAGTGCATTTGTAACAAATCCAGTATCTCCTCCCGCATGAACAATAATATATCTTTGCCCTTTCGATACAGGCTCCAATACTCCGTCTTCACCCTCTCCTTGCCAACATTTACCCGATGTATGCGAAGAGTGAATTATAGGTCTCATCTAAATAAATTATGGGCCGGGGCTGGGCAGATTTATTAT
Organism: Orthosia gracilis; assembly: GCA_947562075.1. Classification (NCBI taxonomy): domain Eukaryota; kingdom Metazoa; phylum Arthropoda; class Insecta; order Lepidoptera; family Noctuidae; genus Orthosia; species Orthosia gracilis. Next base: position 42,696,780 of record OX387272.1, on the reverse strand, counting down.
TTTTATCCACTGCATGCAAGTACTTAGCTCTCCAAGTTGATATTTCATTACGCTCCATAAGAACTTTCCGATTGGATTGACATTTTTTAAAACGAAATCCCACCTTGTGAAGCAGCTTTCGCAGACTCTCTCGCTGTCCTGTGTAATTTATTTCTTTGTCTTTGTCTTTAAGACCTCTAGAAGCTTTTAAACAGTAGGGACCTCTTTTTTAGCAGAGTAAAATTCATTTAGTTTCCTCCCTATACCTCCCATGTCAAAATCATCAACATGCACAAATCCACTTTTACGTTTTATCTCCTTGCCTGGTGTCCGGTTTTTGTACCAGTTTCTTCTGCTGCGTGCCTTCCTTAACTATTTTTTTAAATTAGTCCTTGACTCACACCTGAAATATAAGATAGTAAAATAAATTTATTATTATTTATTATATAATTTATCGTACACCACTTAAATAATAACAGGACAAAACATGCCAAATTAGTCCTTGACTCACATCTGAAATATAAGATAATAAAATAAATTTATTATTATTTATTATGTACTTTATTGTTTAATAATTACAAAGAAAACATTATAAAGATCAGTGTACAATGGGCGGTCTTATCACAAAGGGCAATCTCTTCCAGCAAAAAAAAATATGCAAATGTTAGTAGAAATATGAAATCTGGCAGGTTAGTTTGCTCACTCACTTAGCAGGTTACCTAATAGATGTACGTTACCGTTACGCTAACCTGCAGCAAGAATAGAAACGAATATTTCGTGGACTTAAATAATTATTTAAGTTTCGGGTAATTTATAACAAGAAAGTTGACAATACTAACCTGTCGCTGCCGAAATTCGTTTGTATATTTGATTAAATGGAATAATCGGAGACCCCGCCCGAGCTTCTTCTTCAAAAAAGGGTTTTAGCCTTTAGAATAATGTTTCGAGCATCACTTTTAATAGCTTTTGGCATATTTAACTTTATAAATTCAGCAATATCACGACAAAACAACCAGAGAACCCGAATGTAGTAGACACTGACAATTGAATGACATTTAAACATGACTGCCGTAGTTCCAATCTTCGCCATTTCACAGATAAGGTGGTTTGACTGTAACATTACTTAGTGAATTGGAACGATGTTTGTTGAAGAGAGCAGGGTGAAAGATTTGTTGAACAAGTTTCTTAGGCGAGGCTTTGTTCTTGTGATTTTCATCACTAGTGCTAGGTTGACATTGACCCTCCTTTTCCGATTTAGTTGAGTTGGATATATTTTTGCAACTCATTATAGTAGTTATTATTTCACAATTGCTACACTATTTCAAATGTCAAATGACATTTCGACATCTGACGTGATATACGTGATATTTAAAGGTTCATGGAGAAAAATTTTATATTGCTAGTGTCAATCTTAGACTATAATCACTGTTTTTATTAATAATCACTGATTGCTTTTAGTTACCAACAATTGTACACAGTAATCAAATATTAAGGTTCATTTTATTAATGTTTCTAAACACAAAATTGAAGTTTTATACACTATGGTTCATAATCTTAAAAATGTGTGTGCCCTCACATAAAGATATTAGTTCATTGGGATCCGATTTAATAAAATGATTTTACTCCATTATACACTCACACATTTTAATTCATACTCGTACAATAACTTTAAATATAAACCTGCATTATACTAAAAATATAACATATCTGTATAAGGAAAAACACTTCATAGCTCAACAAAATTTTCATAAAGAGTGACATTCAATTTTTCTTCAATACAAAAGTCAAAAGACCGAAAGCTCCAAATTTGAAGTTAACTTGCTTTTAAAACATAGACTATTGTCATAGACAATTAGAAATTCATCCACAACACATAAAAGATAGCTTGATCTCTGCGACATATGTATATACGTTATTAAATTGTTAGCCTGTCAAGCGCTATTGTTACTGTATTGATACTGACAGCTGTCGTAGAGATCAAGCTATCATAAAGGAAGTATAGATCACTTTAGCTCTCGGACAGTATGATTATGCGTGTTGACAGTTGACAGTTGTTCCAATTTTTTTATTTGGATGTTCAGTTTATTTGGATAAAATCATTTTATATTTTGTAGTTTTCACTAGTAAAATTCTCATTACCGAGATCACACCTGCTATGGGAATCCTGGTCGATGTGTATTGTCGAGTTATATAGTATAATAGACTTTTGACTCCACACATGAGATACTTTTCTCCATGATGCTGTGACCCATCTAACGGCAATAATGGTAGTATGGTGCCCGATTATAACTGCCTATTAATAATCATTAAAAAGTAGATATTTTCCCGACTATGTTGGGTTCGGCTTCCAGTCTAACCGAGTTCAGCTAGAAATCAGTATTTTACATGGAGTGACTGCTTAACTGACCTTCACGACTCAGTAACTGTGTACTAAACACGATCATTAGCAAGACTGCAATCAGTTTTCAGGCTTCTGATTAAACCCGTAACGACTGTCAAAGATATTCAACCCCCAGCCCGGCCCCAGCTGGCTACCTAACACTTTTCGAAAAACTCGACTTAAAATAATTTGCTCAAGCATCGTTTGATTAGTTTGTTTTCGTTTTACCGGTTTTGTTTACTTTTAACTTTTGGGGGAAGTGTAGAATTTCATGGTTCTAGCGAATTTCTGAACAAAAAGTCTTACTGTGTATTATATAGTTCCGTGAGCTGCTCTTTTTGGCAACACTGGAATATCTTTGTCACTCCCAATGTCAATATTGTCATTGTCATTTGTCAATGTGTATCAATTCAAAAAGTCCGTAAATTATAGGTTTGTGGCTTCCGAAATTACATAATTTTTGTAATATTATTAAGCCATAATACGAAGCATCATATAGTAACTTTGCTTTGATGAGCAATAAACCGTAGAAATGTTAAAGTAAGTTCATTGTGAATTACTACTAAATATGTGCAGCGGTGCACAGAGAGGAAATTTTGTAAAGATAATCCTTTCATTATTTCTAGGTTCGGAATAAAATCAGCCATTCTAGGCTCGGCGGTATATTACACCATTGATAAGGGAGTTTGGAAAGACAGTGCTACTACTACAGCTTTGTATGAAGATCTCGAAAAAGGAGTTTCACCTTATGTTGGGGAACTTAGAAAACAAATACCATATGAGGTAAGTGTCGAAATTTAAATTACTGTGTACAATAACCTTTTACTTTATGAATCTTATTTAATTTCTCATTCGTTTGCAGCTACCACCACTGCCAACACAAGATCGACTTTCATATCTGTTCAAATACTATTGGAATAGTGGAGTGAAGGCTACATTCAGCTTCTTAGTTGAGCTGCCTACACACACTAGTAATGCTGCAAGCAGTGTTTACGAATATGTTAACTCGGCTCTGGATGCAAGTGAACAAGCTGCTGTAACTACAAAACAAGAAAACAAATAAAGTTATTTAGGGAAAATTGTATTTATTCCAAATGTGATTATTGTTAATGTGAAATAAAACCTAGACAAGGTTGATTATTCATTTATTTTTGGTAATAAGGTAGTTTTAAGAACCATCAGGGGTTATTTAAAACTGAACAAATGGATTGGACCAACCAAGTATGTTTTATTCCTTACAAATGGTTCGAACCAACAGGTACACTCATGATCAGCATTACTACATATGCATAAATACAACACCCAAATAACATGATACATTTAAACGAAAATACCAACAGAAATCTTGGCTTTATTCTGCTAAAATACAAGTTAATAATTAAAGTAACAGACAGAAAAATGAGCATGACAAAACGTCAAGTGTTGACGGAAGATATCATAAATAATTACATAGACACACCACATTCACCCCCACCAGTTTCATGTCGTTGCTAATTTAGTTAGTGACGTAATCTTGAAAATTAGCTGGTGGCCGCCTTTCGCGGGCGGACCGACGCAGAGGTTGTTCAGCTAGTTCAGATGATTCTACTATTCTCTTGCGTTTGCTGTACAGCTAGTTCTGATTCTGTAATCTCATGTTCCAAATCCTCTTCATCAGATTCTAGATCCTCGGTAGGTAGTGGTGCTAGATGTCTATTAGAAACAGTAGTCTCTCGACCATCGGACAAACGGACATACGAGTATGATGGATTTCCATGTAACAGCTCGACTTCGTCTACGATTGGATCATATTTTGAAGTTCTAACATTCCTTTTCATAAGCACTTGACCTGGTGACAATAACCATGAAGGGATTGATTCACCTGTCGGAGATCGTCTGGTGTGGAAGAAAAATCGCTCATGTGGTGTCTGATTTGTTGCTGTACATAATAGAGATCGAATAGAATGCAGCGCAGTAGGTAACGCTCGTTCCCATTCCGCAGTTTGTAACTGTCTCGACTTAAGAAATAGTTGGATTGTTTTCCAAAGCGTTCCATTTAGCCGCTCTACTTGGCCATTTCCTTCTGGATTATAGGGAGATGTCCTGCTAGAAGCAACATTATAAGAGTACAGAAATTGTTTTAGCTCTTGTGACATAAATGCTGTGCCCCTATCCGAATGAATATAGGCTGGGGCACCAAAAGTAAGAAACAAGTCTTTGAGACACTTGATAACAGTGTGTGCTGAAAGATCGCTACATGGATAAGCGAATGGGAATCTTGAGTATTCGTCAACGATAGTGAGAATGTACTTGTTATGAGTATTTGACGGCAGAGGTCCTTTAAAGTCAATGTTCAGACGCTGAAAAGGCTCGATAGCTTTAATTAGGTGACTCTTAGTTTTAATGAAACGTGGTTTCAATTCCGCGCAGACACGGCAAGATGCTGTCATAGATTTTACATCATTAATTGTAAAGGGAAGATTCTTTGTACGAACCCAATGCGCCATTCTGGCTATACCTGGATGGCAAAGAGAATTGTGTAATTCATATAATTTATCCGTGTTCATAACAGCACAAACTCTTGATAGCGCATCTGCAGAGACGTTTTCTTTGCCAGGGCGATATATCATATCGTATTTGAAACAAGAGAGTTCTAAACGCCACCTATCGATTTTTTCGTTTTTGATCATGACCAATGATTACATCAGCACACAGGTTCTGCACGATGAGGAGAGGATGTTGTTTGTAAATATGTTTGTCAACACAAGGTAGGTTCCGTTCCATCAGACAGCCAAGCACCAAATGAACTCGGTCCGTTGTGTGTGGTGGTGTGTTTCATACCCCTCTACTCAATCCCTAGTGGAATGAATAATGTGCTACGGCCGTTCATGACAGCCTGGCGACATGGACAGCAATTTTCGCATCAGATCAGTTTCACACAACCTGATCATCATATCAGTTTCTGAAATTGAAATGTGCAATGTGATTAATAATGTCACCGTAATCGTTTGAAGGTTTTTCAACCAGCTGTACTTATTTCACAGTTGACAAAACTGATCTAAGCTCCAGGCACAAGCTTGCACTCAAGCTCCCAGAAACAAAGATGGCAAAATCATTGAAACAGCTTCAAACCCAAGATATGGAAGTTTAATGCATTACGAATTACTACCAACACATGCAATACATTTTGGCGATGACAGAGGCATCACAGTAGCTTGTTCTTACAATCTTACCGTGTCATTGAAACAGAGGCGTCAGGTCACAATTGCTTATCTCCTGTATAACCACTGTATTGATATGTAAGTATACATTTATGGTTACTTGTTGCCTCACTCTCTCAAATTTCGAATCCTAAAATTATGTGCATGTTTTGTTAGCTTACATAACCTTTTTTTTTTCTATTGGCTCGCGCCAGGAAACACACGACAGGCTGGCAGGCCGGCAGGGTATTGCACTCCTTAGCTGTACGCATAATAAAATTGCTCCCAAAACGTTTTGTGCGTATGGGTTCCCACCCACGACCATGAACCGATGGCGCATCACCGTACGTCTTAGTCCGATGATGAAACGGGCTAGATGGCATTAGATCATGTAATTCCATCGCACACTCCACGAAATGTAGGTAACCGATAAAAACCGAGAAGCTGGCAACTCAGCGTCGATGTTCAAGGCTCTGGAGCCTTGACTTGACCAGTGCCTCATTGCCGATGAGCCTCTTGGCCCGCTTTTCGGTCGACTCTAGTGCATCAAGCTGGTATTTCGCAGATCTGTACCAGAGAAGAGAACAGCAGCCGACTTGCGCAAGTGACTTCGGCAAGGTTTGACCTGTGGTTTGACCGCTATCAAATCGACCAATCACATGATAGATGAATGATGCGATGTGGATTTCCGTTTGTGTGATTGTTCGATTAATAGGTCAAACCCTTTGCGTTGCCGTATTCACTTAGGAATAGGATGCAGTACTCCATGCATGATCGAACTTGCGCTTGATAAAAGTTGATTAGCTGTTCCGGCGTGAAGTATCTTCTCATCTTTGCAAGGATCCCCAACTTTTTGGCAGTCAGCTGAACCTTTGCCTCAATGTATGGCCCAAAATTGAGAGTCAATGTCAACGTAACGCCAAGAAGCTCAAGATGGTCCGTTGTTGGCACGATCACATCTCGGCAAGTTTGAGCCGGGTGAAATTGGCTCTGTTTAGCGGAAAAAGACACGCCTGGGTTTTAGTAGCATTAAACCAGACCAGATTGTCATCGCCCCATTCGGAGACTGCCTGTAAGGACAGGTTCAAACGCTCCACCATGGCCTCACAGAAAGACTGGATCTGAGGCACGGTAGCCCGTGTGTTGGACAAGTATCTCTCAGCAACTGCATACTACTGCATAGACCAAAGGTTTACGGTTAAGGGCCTACATCCGCTTAAGTGCCGTAAAACGGTTACATTCTAAAGCATACTCCTTAGCAACGGCTAGGTTATAACTTTATAAGGTTTGAAAATATGTATTTATTATTGATTCATGTCCATTATTTTTGAAACAAGGTTTTTTCGTTTAACTAATAGTTGTGCTTTAAAACAATAATTAACAACACGACATTTTTTCGCAACTTTTGGAAACTCCTCCAATACGACTTGGATGTTTAAAAATATTTTTACACAGAAAAATTTATTGCTGGAATTTCTTCATAAATAACATAGCGTAAATCAAATAATACTTTGCAAACAAAGCTGTTCAATATTGATATTTTGGCTCCGAGCGGGCGCACGGCCAGTACTGCGTTAACATTGGGGCGTTTATATCGCCTTAAAGGTTTTAGCAGATCGTTAAAGTAATAATAATGTTGCTGAGAGTACCGATTCCTGAGGGACCCCGGCACAAATATCCAATTCGTCCGACGAGCAGCCATCAATAACCACTCGAATGGACCGATCTCTCAGGAAGTCTGCGATCCAATCACACAGATCACCAGGCAGAACGAATGAAAGAAGCTTACCAATAAGACTTTCGCGTCGGATCCTATCGAAAGCTTTCGAGATGTCAAGGAAGACGGCAAGCGCTCCATGTCTCTCGATGGCCTCACTCCACATGTGAATGGCATACGCTAGTCTAGTAGATCCCCAGTAGACCGATTTCGGCGGAAGCCATATTGGCGGTCGCTAAGGATATCGTTAGTTTCTAGGTATATACCAGAGCTTCAAACTACACATACATAGCACATACCTATACTATACCTGTCCTTTAGTGAATAGTAAATTTCAAAAATCAGCTACGTTATTGTAATACGTTACCTAGAGTCCACTCACCTATCTTACCTATGCATTATCTTGATACTTGTAAAACAACGCACCCCAAACAAAAAAAATATGGCATGTGGCTGTACAAAAATCACAAAATACTTACCTTAAATAAATTCAAAATTAAAACCCGACAACTGAAAAAAATGACATGTTCGTGACTACCGCCGGACCCCGACGCCAATAGCTTTCATTTTTGGTAAATAATTACTACTTTGGTAAATAAGTACCCGAACAACAAAATTGGTACCTTTGTAGTTTTTGAGAAAATCGACTATGAAGGTGGTCCTGCGGTAGTCACGCTCCATTCAGCAGGACCATAATGAGCGCCCAACAAGGTGGCATGCTACAGCTATTTTAAGTATACAAATTACTACCCATAAATGTGATTCCTTTCGTAAAAAAAAAAAACAGAATTGAAACATTTGTATTTACCGAGAAATCAACGATGATAATTGCCGCCCGCTCGTTAAGCAGGACCAAGACTGAATGTTGATTTCAAGTTTGAGGAGCCTGTCACTCCATTCAGCAGGACCATAATGAGCGCCCAACAAGGTGGCATGCTACAGCTATTTTAAGTATAAAAATTACTACCCCTAAATGTGATTCATTTCGTAAAAAAAAAACAGAACTGAAACATTTGTACTTACCGAGAAATCAACGATGATAATTGCCGCCCGCTCGTTCAGCAGAACCAAGACTTTGAATGTTGATTCCAAGTTTGAGGAGCCTGTCACTTTCCTCAAACTAGTACTCAAATAGTTTACCAGATATACCATTCCATTGGTAGGGTGGCGGTAGTCAAGGTGTTAAATTTTCATTTCATGATTTCCCTAATAAAGGGCGCCCACACAAAACCGCGATGCGATGAGATATCTATATATATAATACGTGCGAGCTCGCAGATATTTGCGATGCGTTGCGAATTCGCAGTTATGTGTGGGAGCCCAAAAACTCTGTGATTTCTTCCCAAATTTTATGCAAAAATTACTACTCCTAAAGAAGTTATAGCGACTAAAAATTCAGATACCTAAGTGTTGTATTGTGTGAGAAATTAGCTTTCATTACTTTTCCATACTAAATCTCCGGGTATAACCCGACCAAATTAAGTTGTCAATGGTATTGAGCTGTATAGATGTACACTCGTGCACGTAAGTTTATGGATATCGGAATAGTACGACCTGAATGCAGTAAAAATGCTTCTCAATAAACTTGATCGTCTTCTAAATTACTGCATTCGATTTGTTTTCAATTTGCGTAAATATGATCATGTCTCTGCGCATCGATCACTTCTAAAGTGGTTGCCCATACGCCAGCGCAGAGAGTAAAGGGCACTAACTACCTTGTTCTCATTTCTCGACTCTACCAATTTCTCTAGTTATCTGGCCCCTTACTTTCAATACATTTGCGCCAACCACAGTAAAAATCTACGGTACCACATAACCCCTTTCTTCAATGTCCCACTCACCGCACTGACTTCATTCACCGTTATTTCGTCATTCAGTCTATTTCTCTGTGGAATGCGCTCCCCAGGGAAATCAGGACGGCAACCAACCGGTTAACCTTCAAAGTTAAAGTTCGCGAACATATCCGTAAAAAGTTGGTAGTAGTATCGTAACAGCACTAATGTTTTTCAATTATTTATCTATTACAACTAATGTTTAAGTATATTTATGTATTTAGTTTATTATTTTGAATATATTTGAAATGATTATATTGAAATGATTATATTGTATTATTTATAGTTTTCTATGTATATTTAAATAATCCACTTAACTTTCAGTATTGCATCACTGTTTATCTTTCCATCACCCGAAGGTCGACTGGTAGAAAATGCCTAAGGCACTATAATAATAATAATAAATTATAATAATAAATTGTTTATTGTCCCAAAATCATTACATATATGTACTATGAGGCAGCCCCATTAAGTTATTAATAATACTTGTGTTGGGGCCGACTCGCTACTTCCCCTATTTTACATTTACATAATGGACTAATAAACTACACAAAAAATCAAAAATAAATAAAAGTAAAACATATAAAAGACAAGAAAACAGAATGCAACTTAAAACTATGATATATATAAATTGTTACTGTCATGATAGCAGCTCAATTGTGTATGTATGTATGTGTGCGTGTGTTTGTGAGTGATGTGTGTGTGTTTGTGTGTGCATGTTTGTATCTGTGGTCTGTTTTTATGTATTCCTTTTTAGTATGGTCTGATCAATATTTGTTCGATTTCCTCGTATGTTAAAGTTTTTAACCAGTCACTTATGATCTTCTTGCATTAAGTCCGCGTCTGTACTTGTGTGTGCATGAAGTATTAAATAAACTTCTTTAGGAGTAGTAATTTTTGTATAGGTACATTTAGGAAGAAATGCAGTTTTTAATAGGGAAATATTGAAATGAAAATCGTGACTACCACCAATGGCATGTTTATCTCGTAAACTGCTAGAGTACTAGTTTTGAATTTTGGGTAGGTACTAACTTTATATTGCAGGATAGTAATTTGCTATGTAGGTTTGAGGAAAACTACAAGCTTCTCAAATTGGATTCAACATTTATCCCGGTAATCATCCTTTAGGGTCTAGAAGTTTAAATAGTGAACTAATAATTTCTCAAGTATGACGCGGCCCACACCTATAATTATTATATGACGCGATATAAAAATAGGCTATTTAAAGTAAATGCTACGCAGACGAAGTCGCAGGCAACAGCTAGTAATTATTTGTACACTGAGAATAGATGTAGCATGCCCCCCTATTTCGGCGCTCATGGTGGTCCTGCTGAAGGGAGCGTGACTGCCGGTCCACCTGCAACGTCGATTTTCTCTAAGATAGGTACCAATTTTGTTGCTCGAGTACTAATTGGTTCCAATTGATAAGTTCGTTGCCGTCCTGAAGTTGGCTATAATGGCTGCGCAGTAGTACATCTCTTACAAAAACAGCACTATTTCGTACCTTGCGCATCGGAAAGCCAACTTCAGAACGAGGTTTGGCGATGACTAATTATCTACCAAATATGGAAGTGATTGGCGTTGGTGGTCCGGCGGCTAGTTGAAATAAATATACAGTATTACATGCATATTCAACCTTAAATGATATATAAGATTTATCTACCTAATACCAGCGTTTAGAAAGAAAATTTGGTTCAAATAAATATTACTAGATGGCACCGATTTGTTATTGAATTGTGTGTAAAATTAAAATTTTGTGGAATTGAACATAAAAATTGTATGTTCTTCAAACTAAATAAATTACTTCAAGAGAAAATCGTCAGATGCGGTGAGGTAGATTAAAATAAAAACAAAAGTATACAAAAACGGCCCACAACTGCGGCACAGTTTGATTTATTCCTTTCTTGCAGTGTCACATATTTTACAACTTTACCTAATAATAGGGTCTGCTCCATAAACATGTAAACATTTCCAAGCTTCAACAAATATTGCAGTTGACACAACACAGACATGACTTTCACAAAACATGAACGCCCATCACAATTTTAATAAGTATAAAATGATCATATTTTAACTAATTCACTTCTTTTTTAACATTAACTATTTAAAATTAACGATAGGAAAGCTTGGTTATGGTAATACACGTATGTAATCGGGTTTAACATGGAACATCACGAAATATTTGTTAGTATAGATGGAAAACAGCTCTGCAATATAATCTATGTAAAAATTATGTTTAACAACGTCAATTGTATGAACTATAATCACGCCAATGTTATTCATTGATACAATATGATATCAATTTATGGGATAAAATTTTGTGCACAATACAAACAGTAAAAAATAAACAGTTTATAGGAATGGTCTTTACAAATAATTCTGATCAAATTGTGCTTTTAATAGTGCAATATCAACTCCTTTGTCAGTGGGAAGTCATCTTATGTACAAGTATTAATTGTTTCCAATGATGTAGAAGTCAGTGAGCAATTACGTATTGAATGCAAAAGAAAATTAAATTGTTAGTTTACCTAATAAAGTACAATAGCACGCACAAGTTGCATTTTGTATCATTATTGCAAATCCCACATAAAAAGGTCAAGTCAACCTGTTTGTTTATTTATAAGATTAAAAGTGGCTCTATGGTAATTTTTACTTAGCACATGCCATGTTCAACAGATATACCATATTTAAATTTGATATTGCTTAACATTTTGTAGATGTCAATTTGTCGGCTTATTGGAAAGATGTCCTTATTAAGGTATGTTGAGAGAAGCTGTAGATTTCATTTTGTTTATGTCCTGGGCTATGTAACCCGTTGCTAGGCAACAGTTTCGACTTCCATGGGTTCTTCAGCACTAGTTTTCTTTTTCTTCTTCTTGTTAGTTTTCGCGGACGAGTTGAGAAGTGCCTGGAAGAAGTGAAATTTTAGAAACATGATCTGGTTTACCAACTTTTTTTAAGGCAGCTTAGGTGTTTTAAAAATGTTAATGTCGTAATGAATCAAACTGATAAGCGAATGATACGCAGATCGGCTCAAAAGAGTTACATTTAATTTACCCTGTGCTTGTTCAAATCACACCTTGTGCAAAGCATGCTTTGAAAGATAACAGGGAAAGGTTTGAAAATAATAAACTTGTATCAAACAAAGAAATCTAATTAAAATAGTTATAATTATGACAGAAGAGAAATATAATGATACTCACATTGAGTTCAAGGTCCTTGATACTGCGTTCACTTTTGCATGTACTTTTCTCGAAGGGCAGACCAGTGATACGATGTGTGCCACTCGGCAACAGCAGGGCGGTGAACTTGAACTGTGCCACAAGCTCCCCAGGACGCTCATACAGAACCTACAAATAAATGATAATAAAATAAACTACTAGCTTCTACCAAGATGATATCAACTTGTAATAGTTGAGTGGGTGTTCATAATTACTACTATGAAATTGAACAAGTTCGTAAACAGCGTAAATAAGTAACCTTATTATATTTTTTGTATGTTTGAAAAAAATCTTTTCATACCTGGAAAGGCTCAATAAGTTTGTGGTTGACACACTCGACGACACCTAATCTCGCACTGGTCTCCTTATCGAAGCTACGAAGGTTGAAGGGCATTGAACCATGTTTGTTGCGGACCTGGTAACATAAATAAGCATAATCAATTAGTTGAATTATAAACAGATGAAAGAGAAACAGAGACAGACAGAATTGTTTATTTAAAGTTAATTATAATTTGAATTTTTATGTAATGAGATTATACACAATTTTAATGACGAAAATAGTTATGTTTTTAATTGCACTTACCTCACTATAGAACATTCTTGATGCCTTCATTTTCAATTGATAAACTTCATCAGTTTTCTTGTAAATTGTACACCTGGTGTCCATCTCTCGGCCCTGGACATCAAAACATTAAATTATGTCAGTAATAGTAAACAATCAAACATTTACAGAAATGAGGAAGGTTATAGTTTAAATGTCAGTAAGATAAAACCAAAATGCTATAGAAGCATTTCAGTTAGAATTTCACTTTTTCTTTTCCCTGAGTACTGCCAGTAAATGTACTGTACAAAGACTGGAAAGAATTCAGGGCCTTGTCCAACAAAATGGACTTTAAAACTATAATTAATACAAAAGAATTTTTCTGTTAGTGTAGAGTAATTGTTATACATAAATAGATTCTCTGAAACTATTTTTTTTTTATCCATGCCTTTACATAAAAAATCTATAAAAACTAATGATTCAAATATTGAACACAGTCTGATACTTACAACTCCTTCTCCAGTGGATACTAGTACATCCATTGCATACACTTCATAGGTCTCCAAAGTTGCCTTCTCATGTTCTTTACGCTGTGCCTCAGATGGGTTCTGGATGATGCTCTTCTCACCATCAATTCTGAACTGCTTTAGTTGGTGTGAGAGCATGCCCTCGACAGGCTTGCAGCCATACTCTGCAGTGATCTTCTGCACTGCATCAGTAACAGCATAGTTCTAAAGAGGAAAATATAATATTATTAACTGGCCTATTGCTCATAAAGTATAGCAACAAGTGTTATGAAAGAGCTGGCAGGCAGTCAAATAACTATTTCTTTTCTTGTTGTCTTAGAATTTTTCTATTAAAAAACAGTAATAAATCTATGCACACAGGAAGCTCTAAATACTAGTAACAAAAACAATTTACTTTAGTCACACATAAGGTCAACAAAAACAACTCATAATGGCTAGCTGAGATAAGACACAGAAAAATAAAACATTCTTTATCTTCTTCTGAAGACAAAGAAGAAAACATCTAAAATTTAAAGTATACCTCATTACCGGGCCGCAACAACCTCAAGGCGGCTTCACTAGCATAATGGGCAGCAAGGACGACATCTGCAGCTCTTCCTGTCACCTCCACACCACCAACAACAACCGTGTGGGCAACCACTGCAATGAATCCATCAATGTGTGCACCAAGATCGCTGAAAAAAACAGCAAATTACAATAGATTTACAACATATACCAACTAACCTATAAATCTGAATGAGTAACTTGCCAATAAGAAATTATTCAAGTTTCAAATAAGAAAAACACACTGGTTAAAAACTGATAAATACCATTTTTATATGACCTAATTGGGACAACAGTTATTGACTCATTGAGGTTACAAAAGCCAGTGAAAACTTTAGATTGAAATGTTAAACTATTCACATATCTAGCTTGCTTCAACTGACTAAAAAGTGTCCTATTAATGAGACAAAGAAAAAGAGGGCAATGAACGAGTTTCGAACAAAGTTCACTAGTTTACCTACTTGGAATTACTTACATCTTGGCCAGGTCACCTTCCTTGAGGATGTAATCGTTTTCGCTAGGTATCGGCGAGAAGTGACATATACAATTGTTCACCGAAACGCATGTTGAGAATGCAATCCCCTTCTTGGAATCTTTCTCTTTTTTGAACACCTTTGAAGTCTCGTCTAGAATTTGCTTGTCGCCAAACTCGCACAGCTCTCTGGCAGATGCATCAGGCACACATTTAGCGATTAACTGTTCCAGGACACCTGTAAAATGATATTTGGACTGGCTTAACAATGAATTCGTATAAGAGAATAACTTGGCACGGTTAGCGGCACCACATTGCCCGCATGGCGATGACACGCGTCCATCAGTCCAACCTACGAAGCGTAGGTTCAACCATAAATTCTAACACTAACATGTAATTATAATCAAAATAAACATAACCGATTTCACATTAACTTACGATTAACAATTTGTCCCGCTAGTTTGTACTTGGTAACAACCAAGTCCTCAGCAATAGTTTTCTCTACTTCTTTATCGTCAGCCATTTCTCAAAATTGTGGTTTTGTCGGCTACTCGTATTGGATTTTGATTGGCGGCTTTAGGTTATGGTCACGTGACAGCGGTAACGAATCGCAAAGATGGCGGGTAAATCAGAATTTCACACCTCCAGAAAAGTGTTACATTTATTTACCTAAAATTCATTAATGCATTGGTTGGCGTATTTAACGCAAATAATTTATAAATTTAATTGCGTATTTTATCAATTGTTAAATCGTATGTTAATAGATAACTTATATTATATTTAGTGATAAACATAACTAGAAACAACGAATACAGCAAATATTTATTAGTATTAAAAGGTACGGCCTATTTTTCGAATCGAATTTGATTAGGGAAAAGGGAGAGGAAAATCTTTACATTAGATAATTATGTTGAATCTGCTGCTAAAAAGTAAATCCAGATCCGCAGACAGAGAAAACTAAGATCCCTAGTAGGTGATTTTGCTAATAAAACCGATTGGGAGCAACCGATTGGGCATTGGGATTGGGAGTAAAGTCGGAACCACACTTACGTGTCGTGACGTGGGATCCATCAATCAAACGATTCTGTGCCAGCCTACGTCATAACGCAACGAATTTTGTACCCAATCAACTGCGTCGGAAGGCGCCACGACACGCCACGCCACGTAAGTGTGGTTCCGTCTTTTAACTTGGTTGCTTGCTTTTATGAAAACTATGTGTTACAGCAATACTGAGTATAAGGCTTAGCATGCACTACGATTTTTATTCGCGCGTATTTTAGTTCGCGCCTCAGTGTGGTGGATTCTGTGGCGAAACATGGATTTCTTGCGGTATTGTGACTGCCCTCCGCGATGCGGCAGTGTTGAGTCGGGGAAGCACGCGGAAAAGCAGGGGTGGCCCGAGCATAGCCGGGTGGAACAAACATGTCAGCGAGGCTCACAGGGTGGCCAAATCTAAGTTTCTCGAGTGGGTGTTATATGGTAGGCCTAAGTCAGGATTTTTATATTAAGAAATGTGCGATAGCAGAAGAGTGTTCAAGTCTCGATTAAAATGGTGCCAGAATCATCAGGACCAAATAAGAATGGACGCTCTAGCTGTGAAACATTCCAAGGGGGATTTTCGCGGTTTCTGGAAGGGCACCAAAAAAGAAAACCTACGCCCCGGCCTTCCTGTGAGCGTTGATGGTGTGAATGACCCAAAGGAGATTGCTAATCTTTTTAAAAACCATTTCACGGTGAAATCTCCATTGGGTACAGCGACGGAGGTGCTCAATGCTGACGTAAACAGTCGGACGGGGACTGCCATCCAGGCGAAGGCCGTATCTAAAGCCATAAGGCTTATATCGAGAGGTAAATCCCCGGGTCATGATGGGCTCAACATTGAGCACTTGCAGCACGCTGGACCACACATTGCCAGGGTCTTGGCTATGACTCGCTATGCGTGAGCCATTCCTACCTGCCAGCCGATTTTATGAGAACAGTGGTGGTGCCTGTAGTGAAGAATAAAACGGGTGACCTTACGGATAAGAGTAACTACAGGCCTATTTCTCTTGCCACTGTAACTGCTAAAGTGTTTGACGGTTTGCTTAACGCACAGTTAAATAGGTCGGTAACTCTGCACGATAACCAGTTCGGGTTTCGTCCCCGGCTGTCCACTGAAAGTGCTATATTGTGCCTTAAGCATATCGTCAAATACTACACAGATCGAAAAACACCCATTTACGCGTGCTTCCTTGATTTGTCCAAGGCTTTTGACCTTGTAGCGTATGACCTGCTGTGGGACAAGCTGAAGAGCATAAATTTGCCACCGGAGCTCATCAGGATGTTCCAGTACTGGTATGCGCACCAGTCTAATAGTGTTAGGTGGGCGGGGGCAATGTCGGATGAGTATCAGCTCGAATGCGGAGATAGGCAGGGTGGTTTAACATCTCCTACCCTGTTTAATTTATATGTTAACGGGCTGATCGTGGCGCTTAGCAGTCAGCATATCGGTTGTCACATTGACGGTACTTGTGTCAATAATCTAAGTTATGCTGACGACATGGTGCTGATGAGCGCTTCGGTTTGCGGCTTGAGGAGGTTGTTGAAGATATGCTTGTGGTCACGGTTTATTGTATAACGTAAAGAAGAGCCAGTGTATGATCTTTGAGACCGCCAGTGCGAAATGTCCCGAGAGCATACCACCTGTCAAGCTCTATGGTGTACCTCTGGAAAGAGTAAGTCAGTTTAAATACCTTGGGCATATTTTGACCGTAAACCTCACAGACCACGCAGACATGGAAAGGGAACGGAGGAAGCGGTCTGTTAGAGCGAATATGATCGCCCGCAGATTTGCGCTCAAGGTGCTCAAGCGAGGTAAAAGTTACGCTCTTTAGAGCGTACTGTACCGTACAGTACGCTCTAAAGAGCGTAACTTTTTACAGTCTGTACGTCGCTATACTCGTGCAGTTTGTGGGCGCATTACACTAAAATAGACTACAGCGCCCTCCGCGTCCAATACAATAACGCATTCAGGGCGGTGATGGGGTTGTCTCGATACTGTAGCGCGTCGGGTATGTTCGCAAAAGCGCACACTGACTGCTTTCACGCAACGATGCATAAACGCGCCGCGTCTCTGGTGCGCAGAGTGCGGGCCAGCTCCAACACCGTTTTGGCGATGATTGGGGGAGGGCTGGACTGCCCTTTCATCCAGCATTGTTCCAGCAGACATGTACCTCTGCCAATGCTGGAGCGAAGTTTGTAATTTAATTATTTGTTTTTTTTTTATTGTAATTTTATCTTTGTAATTTGATTATTGTAATTTCAATCTCATATTTTATTGTTTATTTTATTTACATTTAACTCTTATAAATTTATTTTTACTCAATTAATTTTTGTTAGTAATTTATTGTATTTAATTTTAATTTAATTCTATGACAATGTTATTTTATCTGTATATGGGTTATGCTTGCCTGAAATAAATGAAATTATTATTATTATTCCATTTATTTATTTTATGTACATACTTTTATATTTTTAAATAATATTCTATAAAAATAAAATAAAAAAAACATTTAAAAATACAAAAATAGTAGCCCACCGGTATCGGGAACAGGGTCCAAGCTACCGGTGGTCAGGGCTCCTGAGAGAGGAATCTCCTGACTATGCGCGCCGTGTCCAAGAGTACCGCTTTCTGGATCAAGCCCTTGATCCTTGACTATCCTTGACTATCGGCACAATGACTGCTGTATTCACATCCCACATGTCGACAACCTCGCGAGCCAGATCAAGATACTTGTTTTTCTTATCTCTCTCAGCCTTCACGAGATTCTCGTCATGGGGGACCGCTATATCAACAATCATTGCGCGACGCTCTAGTCGGTCTATCACCACTAAGTCAGGCTTATTGGCAACAATAGTCCTGTCAGTGATGATAGACCGATCCCAATACAATGTGACACTGCCATTATTATTATTATTTCCGCGCGAATAAAAATCGCAGTGCGTGCTAAGCCTATTACTTCTTATCATTGGATACAAATCAATATAGCTCAATACTGATATTTTTTGGGGAACCACATACATAAATAAATTACATGATTTAAAATAAGCTCAGTGTAATCTGTTGCAACACTAATGTCAATGTCACACGTGACGTTTGACGTTTGACACTTTGTCGCTTGACGTGACGTCATTGCACCACGACATGATGCATTAATTCAACAAAATTATGTAAATAAATGAAATTATATTTTAATAATTTAATTGAAAATGGAAACTTCTGAAGAACTTTTGTCATTACTAAATGAAAAAGTTACTTTTGGTGAAAATCTTATTGTCCAATTGGACGCATTAAATGAAATAGATGGAGTTATGAAATTACAAAGAAAAATTAGGCAAGAAATTGAATTCTTGAGAAAGGTAATAAAACTCTGAGCCGTTTGATATTATTACCGCATTTCTTGGTATTTTAAAGTAAAGTAACATGTTTTTTCTAGCTACAAAAATCAAAGAAAGTAAAAATCGAGCAGCTATCATGTTCAAATCTCCGGCACCTTGGCGCGATGGTCGATTCCGCCCTGAGGCCTGGCGTCATTGCTGTGTGCAAAATCTTTCACATTAACGACACTTCTAAGTTAGTTATTGATATAATTAGCGAGGAAGGCAGAGTGTGGACTAAAGGTGAGAAAAGAGGCCAAAAACCAGTAGGTTAAAAAAATAAAATCGTATTTAGGATTTTATAGCATTTCAATGTATGAAACAATGTTTTAATTTCTTAAATATTTGTGTTACAGTTATTGCTAGAAATCCTAAGTCCCTATCAGCACTAAGTGCAGGCAAAGCTTCATATGGAGCTCGATCAATACTGGACCAAGCAGAGGATTACCTGGAGTGTGCCAAACTTTACCCGTGCATGTATCAACCTCCCAAAGTACGTTTTATTTCATAAATTGTATAATTGTCATAAAAAATATTAAATATATACTATTTAATTGTGAATTTGAATGCAAATAATGACTCGAAAATGTTTGTTATTCTAATTCATATGTTTTGCATTTCCAGATTTTTTTTGAATTCATGAGTGGTATAGAGGAGAATTTGGCTAATAAATTAAAAGCTATAGGAGTGATTGTGAAAGGAGAAATATTGCCAAATTCAAATCTGTGTGAGGAGAGTAGTAATGATTCTTGGGATGAAGAGTCCAGTAATGAGGAATGCCTTCAAGGCAGGTAATAAAACCTTTGCACTCCATAAGATTAATTTAAAAAATATTAATATTTTACATTTGTAAAACTTCGATTTTGTACACGCAAATCAAAAAACCATTGTGAACCATTTCAGAACTGGTTGAGAGTATGTTTCAAGACCTAATCTTAAACACATTCAGAATTAATTGGATATTTTTTAAACTAATTCTTAAATGTTTTGGCTGTTATCTGTTGTTTTACTTGCAGTCAAGAAACATCGATGAAAGATATGTCAGAGTGTTTGGAAAAGCTTCCGGAAATTAAGACGCTAAACCTAGATGTGACGGCAATGATGGCATATGTGAGCAATATGACGAATGGACACTGTCATTATGTGTTTAAACAAGAAGTTCTCTCTCAGCAATCTGCTTGGGAAACGAAGAGACCAGTCAAACCAGTTTTGGAGAGATTATTTAAAGGTAATGTGAATAAAATAGCCATTCTAGTCTCAGTCTCAGGATGGATGAAATGGCGACCAATCACTGGAATAGCTTGCAAGCCACAATCAAGTTAAAGGGCAATAACTACAAGGCCATGATTAGAATTGTCGTACTGTATGGATCAGAAAGTTAGGCTGTGAAAAAGATGGAAAAGAGATTGCATGTTGCAGAGATGAGTGATGAGATTGAATTGTGGAGTGACGAGAATGGATAAAAAGAGAAATGAGTATATTAGAGGAAGATTGAAAGTGGCGCTAGTGACAGAAAAAGTGAAAGGAAACCGTTTGATTGTTTGGTATGGTCATGTGTTGAGGCCATCATCCCTATGAAATGCTTGTTACTAAAAGTGTTATGAATATAAATGTGGATGGATGGAGAGGGAGGGAAGGCCAAAAAATAGATGGATGGTCTGTGTGAAAAGTGACATGAATGTAAAGGGAGTCAATGTAAAGGAGTCAGTGATGGAGGATGGGATAGTATGGAAGAAGAAAATGTGTTGGGCTGAATCCAAGTAACATGAAATAAGGACAGGCAAAAGAAGAAAGATATTGTTTATTAATTTTTCCAGTTATTTTATTATCTGTGTTTTTCAGGAAAGACATTAGTATGCTGCAAGACAGCCTGGGATGACTTTGAGAAGATTGTGAATAACTTAGGAGGTGCAAAGGAGATCAAAAGAACACAAGAACTGAAGAATATGGTCAGAGTGTATCCTGATGACTATGGTGGTAAGTGTCACAAAAAAGCTGTCATTACATGTAACTATGCACCACTTCTCTATAATTAAAGACTTGTCATCACTTCTTTCTAGGTGAAGATGATTATCCAAGAAAGAATTTAAAAGTTAGAGGCCATGTTAGATTAAGATCCAAAATTATTTTTAATTTTGGGCATAGGATCAAGGCCTTGACTGTTTCAGCCAATGAAGGATTTGTCAGAGCTGCCATGCAACAGGTAATGTGTTAATTTATTTAAATAATAAGTATAACATACATAAATATACTTACTTGTTTTTCCTCATTTATATTTTCATATCATATTTTTTGAACATTTAATTATTTTTCTTTTTAACTTCTAGGGCATAACATATGCATCATTTATTCATGAATCAAGAGCCTTGACGGAAGGCAAGGAGCCAACAGCTACAAAAATCTCATTATGATATTTCTTAATTTTTAGTCTATCCCAATTTTCAACAGTGAACAATTTCTTGAATAATAAATATAGAATATTGTTATTTGTACTCTAGTTTAATAGAATACTATTCAGCATTTCTGCTGCCATTATGTTTTATAGATTATGCATTAAAATAAAAGTCTTAGGTGTGGGGAAGCCGGGTCAAAATATATTGTCTTGATCTCATTTTATGCAATTAAATCAAATTTTAAACTGTCATAAGGTCTCAATTATTAAACTACCATAGACAAAAACTTACATTATATTAAAGATATTAAATTACATAATAGACGTATTTTGGCATATAATTTAAAATTAGTAATAGAGGTTGTAAATACTTATTTAGGTATTTGCTAGTTAAATAGCTAGTATTCTATCTAGTAGAGTTTTTAGATTTATAATAGAGCCATGTGATAAAACTTACATTATGATGCCTTGTGGCATGTTCTGTGATTTAAAATAAATATTTAATGCCTAAGGGTGTTTGATTTTATTATGTTTTAAGCTTAGATATGGTTTTAAGCATTTTTACAAGGTTTGTAATGGCTTGCATGGCCATTGTCATGCGCGTTTAGTTTATTTCTCGTCGCGTCTTCCATGCTTGCTTATCCCATTATCAGTTTCTAAAACTCTTCATTAGACAAGCCTCATCAAAACCCCAAAAGCGACGACCATACAAGCACGGACACTGGATAATAAACCAAGACAAAAAAACTCTATGTTGTATGATATAAAAAAATGTTGGCCACAGCTCAATGCACCTATGACCTGCCTGACCCTCGCAGCTAGTATGAGCGTGATGATGTGTAATTTTATAGAAACAACATTAATTTATGGAGAAAGGGAGACCTTTGCCTTGCAATGGGACAGAATAGGCTGAAAATAATAAATACATTGTAATGAATGAATGTTTAGACAAAGTGCAAGAAAGAGTTAAATAAGCACGGGAAAGGTCGCACTGCGTGGCTTTTTCTGCTTACCCTCTGTTCATAATTCGACAAAAGGCTTGTATTTAAAATAGGTCGGTTGTTCACGAGGCACGAATAGTAATCTTTGCGAGGCACCACACGACACGATATGCGATCACGATTTTTAACACACGGCACTAAAGTGCGCGAAAGATAAGGCGCATTGCGATTTTTATTCGCTCGAATTTTTGTAGTAGACTTAACACACATTACAATTTTTAGCCGCACGGATATTATTCGCGCAAATTTTTGTCCGCGTACTGAATCAATCAAATCAAAAATCAAACTTACACACACTGCGGATAAAATTCCGCGCGATTTTTGTATCTTTCTACCCGTTCTCTCAACTCTATAGTTCAAAATATTCGCGCGAATTTAATCCGCGCCGCGGTGCGCTGGATTCTGTGGCGAAACACGGATTTTGCAGCTTCATACAATTCCATAGGTCGCAGAATGGGCGGAAAAAAAACGCGTGAATAAAAACTGGATTCTGTGGCGAAACACGGATTTTGCAGCTTCATACAATTCCATAGGTCGCAGAATGGGCGGAAAAAAATCGCGTGAATAAAAACCGCAGTGCGTACTAAGCCTTATTAAACTTCTAATCATCGGATACAAATCAATATAGCTCAATACGGATAATTTTTGAAACCACATATATCATTTACAGGATTTTTAATAAGCTCAGTGTAATCTGTTGCAGCATTAATGTTTTTTCGCAATGCGTGCAGATTTATACAATTCCATAGGTCGCAGAGTGGTCGGACAAAATTCGCACGAATAAAAATCGCAATGAGTGCTAAGCCTTACAAACGGTTTTTCGGCTATATCGTAGCGACTTTTTTGCAGTGACGGCATCGTCGACGGCTGTGTGGTTCGTCACTCACGCGCTTATAGAACAATACAAATGCACTGCAGTGTCGTTGCAGAATCGTGTCCGGCACGATTCATTGCACACCGCACTACATGCGACACGATTTAGGCTAAGCACGCACTGCGGTTTTTATTTGCGCGATTTTTTGCCGCAAATTCTGCAACACAAGGAATTTTATGAAACTGCCATATAACTCACGCATTGTGGTGCAAAACTTGGGCGGATATAAAAAACCAAGAAATTCGCGTTGTGCTGTGTCACAGAATCCACCGCACTACGGTGCAAATTATTTTGGCGCGAATATTTTGAGCTCTATGAACAGGTTAAAAGAGACAAAAATCGTGCGGCATTTTATCCGCAGTGCGTGTTAGTTATGATTAAATCATAATGACTAAATTTTAGTACGCGGATAAAAATTTACGCGAATGAAATCCTCGTGGCTAAAAACCCCAATGCGTACTAAGCCTGCTATCGGCTATTCTAGTTTTTGTTTACAGTTGAACAAACGTCAGGAGGTTTTTGGCGGGATTTTTTCGAGTGAAGATCAGCGGCTGTTTATATTATTTGCAAATTGATTCCTAGTGGATATTGTGATATAAAATTGGTGTAATTTTGTGTTTCAACTGTCTACGCAATTGGAAAATATGTGAAATCATTGGTAGAAGTGGTCACGGGATACTGGAGCGGAGCATTTTGTTGTAGCATTGACTACCTCGAGAGCAGTGGTGGCTCAGTGGTGTCGGCCGCGACTTAAAAGTTGTAGGTTGTGGGTTCGAGCCCATGCAGGCGCTTTACTTTGTGTAAATTATTTCATCACCACTGCGTATAACGTAGAAGGGAAATATCGTGAGGAATCCGGCATGTCCTAGAACCAAAAATTCGAAGACATGTGACATCCACCAACCCGCACTAGGCCCGCGTGATGGATTACGGCCAATTCCCTCTCCTAGACAGGAGGCCTGTGTCCCAGCAGTGGGAACATTAATAGGCTGATGAAGTGATGATGTGATTGACTACCTCCACAAAGCTTTCTGGGAAGGCTGACTCGATACAATTTACTGCCAAATACTCCAAAAACCATTAGAATGTGTTACTTCCGTCTTCTAATGCATACTAAAGAATTCAAGATATTATGCACTAGACGAGGCGGTATGGTCCAAGACCTTAGCCTGCCAGAGTAGGGCGAAAGAAAAAAATCAACAAACTTCATCTTCATGTCATTGTCAAATTGATTGTGACAACTTTGGCTGTTGCTTTTGATTGCCTGCAGATGAATTTAGTATTTATTTCACAGAGAAATTCAGAAATATAACAATTTATTTTAGAGCAATGATTTACTAATAAATAAATAATGGCTGATGTGGATGCAGAAGTGATTGATACTCAATTTATAGCCGATAACATCGGCTTCTTAGATAACTGCTTCGATAATTCATTCATATTACAAAGTTCTTTGCAAGTTTTAAGAGAACACGCTTCAGAACAAAATGATACAGAATTAAAAAGATGTGGGAAAGTAAGTAAGAAAATTAATAGTTATTCACATTGCACCACAATAAATTTAGCAGACTCGACTCAAAACAATACTGTGATATCTCAAATAGAAATAAGTGATAACAAAAAGTTAAGAGACTGGGGATTACCAGTAGAAATAGCAAAGAAGTATGAAGAACGAGGAATTGCAGAAATGTTCGAGTGGCAGGTTACTTGTTTGGGTAACTCAAAAGTACTTTTTGATTGCTGTAACTTAGTCTACTCAGCACCAACATCTGCTGGAAAAACTCTGGTTGCAGAAATACTAACAATAAAAACTATTTTGGAACGCCAAAAGAAGGTGATTATAATCCTGCCATTTGTTTCAATAGTTAGAGAGAAGATGTTTTACCTCCAGGACATACTATCCAGCTCAGGGATTCGTGTAGAGGGGTTCATGGGATCTCAGTCACCTCCTGGGGGCTTACAGGCTGTTCATGTTGCCATATGTACCATAGAAAAAGCTAACAGCTTAGTAAACAAACTATTAGATGAAGGTAACATTGCAGAGTTAGGAGCTATCATTGTTGATGAATTACATCTGCTGGGTGACCCGAGTCGGGGATACATACTAGAACTGCTTTTGACCAAAATAAAATATGTCTCATCAAATTCAGATGAAGTACAAATACAAGTAGTGGGTATGTCAGCTACATTGCCCAATTTAGAAAGTCTAGCTAACTGGTTGGATGCTGAGTTATTCATCACACAGTTCAGACCTATCCCTCTTGATGAATACTGTTTGGTGGGGAATAAATACTATGATAAACAAGGAGTTTGTACCAACACTATTGACCTGAGTTTGACTGCTGAAGGAGATAATGTCCTAAAAATATGTTTGGAAACTATTAAAGATGGATGCTCAATCCTCATATTTTGTATGACCAAAAATTGGTGTGAAAGTTTAGCACAGTCTGTTGCATCATCATTTTATAAACTTGGATGTGAAGACAGTGAAGCTGGCTCTGTTTTAAGAAGCCAACTAAAATCGGACAATATTCTAGAAGTTCTTGAACAACTGAAGAACTGTCCTGTTGGATTAGACCAAGTTCTAAAGAAAACAATCTCATTTGGTGTAGCTTACCATCATGCTGGACTGACATTTGATGAGAGAGATATTGTTGAAGGTGGATTTAAATCTGGAGCGATTAGAGTCCTGGTTGCCACGTCTACACTGAGTTCTGGGGTAAATCTGCCTGCAAGAAAAGTTATCATTCGGTCACCTGTGTTCCAACGGCAACCAATAAATATCTTGACATACAAACAAATGATTGGTAGAGCTGGCAGAATGGGCAGAGACACAAAAGGTGAAAGTGTACTGGTATGCACAGAGGCTGAGAAAAAAATTGGGTTTGATTTAATGATGGGCACCCTAGATCCAGTCAAGAGTTGTATTGAAAGTGAAGATAAGTATATGAGGGCAGTGCTAGAAATGATAGCTAGCCAAGTATTGTCTACAAAGGAACAATTAGATTTATATTCTAAATGCACTTTGCTCTACAGTCAGCAGGATAAAACAACTACCCAAGACTCGCTCTTAGAAAATACTTTAGAAGAGTTGCAAAACTTTGAGTTAGTAAGAATTCAAACTGAAGGTGAGGAGGAGCACTTCATCGCCACTCCTTTAGGGAAAGCATGTCTTTCATCATCAATGGCTCCAAATGATGGATTGTCTTTATTTTGTGAGCTGCAGAAGGCTCGTCAATGTTTGGTTTTGGAGACAGATTTGCATCTTATATATTTGGTAACACCTTATAGTGTAAGTAGCCAGTGGGGTAACATAGATTGGATTCACATGCTGACTCTCTGGGAGTCTCTCACAAAGGCCATGAAAAGGGTAGGTGAACTAGTGGGGGTACAAGAAAGTTTTATTATAAGATGCCTGAGAGGTGGTAACAAGTCAAGCAACATACAAAATAAAGTAAATATACACAAAAGGTATACATTCAATTTTGTCTTCAATTATATACTTCCTTGAATACAATTTTTTGGATGTTAATAATTTTATTTTTATTCAAGGTTTTATACTGCATTAGCTTTACAAGACCTAGTAAATGAGGTTTCATTAGCTGAAGTAGCAATGAAGTTTCAATGCGCGCGCGGCTTCCTGCAGAGTCTTCAACAAGGAGCTGCAACATTTGCTGGTTTGTGCACATTTTCGTTTAATTTTTGGAGGATGATAACAGATCCCCGTTAATAAAGCCTACACCGTTTATCTATTTGGCTATCAAAGGATATCTTTAGAACCGTAATAGCTAGTTATTTAAAAAAATCTTATACACATTTACACAAACAGGATAAAAAGGCGAAAAAAATTAAAAGAAAAGGACCATATAAAGTCACTCGCATTTGGCGTACAGAATACCTGTAATTATAACTAGGTACTATCATGCATGACAAATTAATAAAAAGAAAATAACATTTAGTGCGCAAGTCCGATTCGCACGTCAATTATTTTTTTAATCCAAGTTTGTAATAATTGTAATTCATTTATAGGTATGGTAACAGCCTTTTGCCGACAATTGGGGTGGAAAAATATGGAAATGTTAATATCACAATTTCAAGACCGTTTACATTTTGGGATTCATTCTGAATTGCTAGAATTAATGAAATTGCCTTCCCTTAATGGCATGAGAGCCAGAACACTTTTCGATGCAGGCTTTGAATCAATTTCTAGCATTGCATCCTCTAACGCAAATACTATAGAGAATATTCTTCACAAGTCAGTACCTTTTCAAAGTGAAAAGGAAAGAGATGACGACGATACCGACGATATAAGAAAACGTAATAAAATTAAAAGTATTTGGATAACGGGATATTGTGGTATCACTACTAAAGAAGCCGCCGAGAATCTTATAGCGGAAGCTAGAAAATATCTATCTCTTGAAATTGGCGTTACAGAAATTAAATGGGATTCTAAACCTGCAGCACCTTCTGATTCCTTAGAAACTTCTAAAGTTCAAGATGAAAATAATAGTCTGAATGAAGTATTAAGTCTCAAGATTCAGGAAAATGATGACAAAGTAATAAGTCAGCCTAATATATCGCAAACAACGTCAACAAAAATAAATGCATCTATCAAAATCTTAGAATCAAATCATGAAGTTATTAAAGACCAAGATAAATCAGAAAAAAATATTAGTGCTCATTTTAATGGAGATATACAAACTAAGAGTTTAATTAGCGATACCAAAGCTTTGAGTTTTGTTGATAAAATTGAATTGTCCAAAACTAATGCTAATATTTCAAAAGAAGTCTGCATGAAGAGTGAAAATAACAGTCCAAGTTTATCTAACGATCTTATATGGGACTCTTTTAATTTCACTGAAGCTGGTTTAGATAATATAACAAAGTTGCGCACTTCAGACAAAATGTTTTCACCGAATATAAGTTTTAGCGAAATTGAAGAAAAACATTCTGTCTCAGAAAATATTAACACGACAGTTTTAAGTTCGTCTACACCTAATTCGACAAAAGACATCAGTTTGTTTTCTTCGGATGGAGATAATTCGAGTTTATTTGAAGAGAGTTTACCTGTAGACTTGATTCCTAGTAAATTGCTGGACAAACAGCCAACTATAATGTTAAGGCAAGAAACTGCTTCTGATTACGCTAGTATTAATTCTAACACAATTTTAAATGCATTTAAATCGACATTAATTGAGACTGAAGGCGATGACGATGATGAAAACGAAGATATAAAGTTAATCTATGATGACGATATCATCATAGGAAGAGAGGTTGCAAAGGTTGAAAACAATCGCAATGCAGCAAATAGTAAGCTTGTTAATAAGAATTTTGTGGCTTACAAACGCAGAAAAATCTCGTACAAAGATACGCAACCAGTGATGAAAAAGAAAAAAGGGGAATTTTCAATACAAGAGGATATGAAATTGATAACAAAAGAAAATCAATCTATTTTACCAAAGATAAATTGTTCTTTATCAAAACATTTTTGTATCGAATTGAATCAATACAAAGTTGATTGTTATGTTTTAAGAGGAAGTGATATAGTTAAGAATTTACATGTAGTTCAAAGAGTGCAAACAGCCTCAATATATTTGCTTTTGAAAAAAATGAACTTGGCCAGTAATGAAGTTATAGGAAGCAACATAGCTGGTTTACATAAGCCTGTTCGGAAAATGGAAGAAAGAAATGAAGACTGCCTAATAAAAGGCATAGTTATTTACTTCAATCAAGGAACAAGTATTTTTTTAGACTTTACATCTTTAGATAGTTTAGAAATGATTAAAAATATATTGCGTAGCTGGTTTAAGAAAAACACGTTGAATTTAAAAATGTTGTGCTCGAAAACGGTGAACGTTTACCTAAAACGATGGCTTGGCGTAAATATATCGACGAACTGTATCGATATATCTTTAATCGAATGGTTAATTGATAGTAGCGAAAAAATACCGGAAATTGATTATCTAGTAAGTTTGAAATCTTTTTGCATTGCCTTATTTTTTCTTACAACGTGCACTGGGCCCGCGTGGTTATAATGGCGCACTTCCTCTCACAGAAAATCATAGGCCTGTTTTTTTTTCATTCACGGCTAACACAATAATTTATGTTTTAGACCAAAAAGTATTGTGGAATAGATTTCACAAAAGCGTTGCTCAAAGTCGGAAGTCAGCAAAAAAGGTTCAAGAATTTAGATACATCGGAAGGTCTGTGTTTGAAGGCTTGGGCGCTTTGGATGATCGCTGAGAATCAAGAAAAGGCTACACGTGCAACCCTACAACCTGCACGAAGTGTCATAGGTGCGTAATAGTAGTTTATGCAGTGGTCATATAATAGAGGTTATTAAAACACGAGCGTGGGTTCATCACATGAAGCGAAGCCGAATGTGATAATAATAACACGCGCGTGTTTCAATACCTAATTATATACCGTTGCATACACTATTTTATCTTCACTCATACAGTTGAAATAAAACAAAAGTGCAAACGGAAAAGATATGTGGTATGGCGGGCTATTTAAATTCTCATTGCGCATGACTGCGCAGCGCGCGCCTTCATAGACAATGACACTACTTTTCTACATTAAGTCAATGAGCCCATAAGCGCCAATAAATTAAAAAGTAAAAAGTTATTTTATGATGCAATTGTTTGAATATCGAAGGAAACTGTTGCACTGTAGTGTTTTTTTTTTAATTTTCTCTATCCAAGAATATAAAGTACGTGTATGTACAATGTGTACCTATATATTTTTTGAATTCGTATTTGGAACATAGCGTGAGTGTAGATAAAAATATTTAAAGATTTTTTAAACTAACATATACTTTTCTTCGCCTATCTTCCCTAATTCTGCTACCAATATCGGGATAGGTAATGGTATGTACCAAAACCATGAAGGAATCATGTGCTTTAATTTTTACCCGACTACGGCGAAGCAAAAGGGAGGTTTATGTTTTTGACCTCATTACTTCTAAACTACTTATTATTATTTGACAAATGAGGTGTTGTTGGAAGCGTCTTGTTTATCCGCTGGTTATAGGCTATGTGACGTCACATTTAATTGAATATGGCGCCCTCTAGGGGCACGAAGTCATTGACAATTTTATTTTTCTTCCCACCCATCATGAACAGGGATTTTAAAAAGGATGGGGGCGATACTTTACAGAATGTATTGTTTTGTTACGGTAGGTGGCATACGACCACGGTAAATTTACGGGAATATTTTCTTGTTTCATACTTTTTAGAGAATGATTTTTCAGTAGTCGGGTTTTAGTTTTCGGACTTATTTTTATTTATTCTTATAGAGTTATAACTTTTAATTCTTAGTTTAAGTCCGTCAATATTACTTTAATGATCTTTTGACAGATATCGAAAATCAAGTCTCGAAGATTCTGGCCAACTGCGAATATTACGGAATCACCGTAGACAAAGATCTCGCGTCTCGACTTTTGATTGATGTAAGAAATTCTCAAGAACGTCTGGAAAAGAAGGCGTACAAACTTTGCGGATATCATTTCAACTTTAACTCTTCGAAAGCTGTTGCCAAGGTACCGATAAGTTGATAAGTTCTGTAATACATACAATATGTCGCAGAGATTCTTATAGTTTTATTGCAGACTAGCGGTCGCCTCGCGGTTTCATCCGCGTAGTTCCCGTTCCCGTGAGAATACAGGGATAAAAAGTAGCCTATGTCACCCGGGGATAGTGTAGCTACCAAACGGTGAAAGAATTATTGAAAGTAGTTTTTTAGTTTATTCATTACATACAAAAATACAAATCTTATCTCTTTATAATATTATTAGTATATATAGCTGATATCAAATTGTGCGGTGACGTTAATGTTCGGCCCATCGAGTTTTGGAAAAGTTTAACCTGGTATTAACTATTAACTTTTATTCGTCATTTTTGTCACTCAAACCTATATGACAGTGTCTTTCTGAAACTCGATGTATCATATCAACGCCTAACTCTAGATTTTATTTGTAACTAGTATTTATCCGTCTTTTCTTTTTGAAAAGTGTTCAATTATCCCAAGAGAACACACAACTGAGATAGAAAGAATCCTCTGGTCTAATACAGGCACAGAAGCCAAATTGCGTAGGTGAATTCGGCAAGGCAAAGGGTTTGAGTATAAACAATCTACCAATCACATACGAGATGAAAGACGCTATATAATTTTTTCAACAAAATTCACTTACGCAATTAGTTTGCTTGTCTCCCCATGTGCCAAGTTTCATCTAAATCCGTTCAGCCGTTGAGGCGTGAAAAGATAGACAGAGTTAGTTTCGCATTTATCACATTAGTATAGATTGTTTAATATTTTTGTGTTTTCCCAGGTCCTCGGTATATACAACGGTCGCAAAGTGAGCACTAAGAAGAGTGTGCTGACTTCGCACAACAGTCCCCTGTCAAGTACTGTTATTTATTGGAGGAAGCTTAACTCTATATTGACGAAAACGTTGTACCCTCTCACCGAGAAGGCTTGTATCTACAGCGATGGAGATAGGTAAAATTTGTTTTATTTTATTTTACCAATTTCTCAGGTAGTACGACAGATTTATGTTATTCAGAATACGGTTCTTAACATAACTAAAACTTAACATAAATTTCTACATGAAAGTTTAATTTCAGTCATGTCCACTCGGCACTTAGTTTTCACTTGGTACTCAGTTTTAACTTGGTAATCTATTTTCACTTGGCACTTAGTTTTCACTTGGTCCTCAGTTTTCACTAGTTCTCAGTTTAAACTTGGTACTTAGTTATTACTTAGTACTCATGCAGTTTTCACATGGTCCTCAATTTTCACTTGGTACTCAGTTTTAACTTGGTAATCTATTTTCACTTGGCACTTAGTTTTCACTTGGTCCTCAGTTTTCACTAGTTCTCAGTTTAAACTTGGTACTTAGTTATTACTTAGTACTCATGCAGTTTTCACATGGTCCTCAATTTTCACTTGGTACTCAGTTTTAACTTGGTAATCTATTTTCACTTGGCACTTAGTTTTCACTTGGTCCTCAGTTTTCACTAGTTCTCAGTTTAAACTCGGTACTTAGTTATTACTTAGTACTGATGCAGTTTTCACATGGTCCTCAATTTTCACTTGGTACTCAGTTTTAACTTGGTAATCTATTTTCACATGGTCCTCAATTTTCACTTGGTACTCAGTTTTCACTTGATTTGCAGCTTTCACTTTCTAATCAGTTTTCTTTTGTTACGCAGTTTTTATTTGCTTAAATCTACGTGGAAGAGAAAACTTAATTTCTTCTAGGTTCAATAGATAAATATCAAAGAAAATCAGGGTTCTCTCACCCTAGTAATTAATTTCGTTACTGAAAGAGGTCGATACAAATCCAGGTTGTGTCAGAAATGTTTCATACTTTATTAAGATTAATTAAACATGTAGAGAAGCGCGGCAGGCGCGCCTTGGTACGGAACTACGGACGAGCAATTTGTAGTAATCGGCCTTTACCTTAGACGTGTCAGATTTTATGTTATCAATCTTGTTCGCCTTAGGCCGAACCTGCCTACATACCTACATTTCGGCTTTGATTAGTCTTAATTCGGATCTTCAGATCGAAGGAATATACCGCAAAAACAATTTTAGGGAAACGGTACTCTTGGCAAAATTTTGCAGATTTTATATTTATTTTCTATGTACATATTATATGGCAACCTAGAGAAATGATAATAAATCACCGAATAAACCATACTAAAAGCTTCCAAGTTACAGCGCAACTTTGGAGCTTTGCTATAAATAATTTCCTTCATTGTGCATGAATTTACCAGAACATAAGCTTAACCAACTGTATTCCCAAACCGTACGTGAATGTATTTTTAACAGAGTGTTGCAGTTAAACGAACGAAGAACCACTTAAAACAAAAATATAAGTGTCAAATAAATTGGACTCACTCGCATAAAGGAGAATACGTACGCGGTGCAAATTACAAAAAAAGTGTTTTATTATAAGCAGTTTACACGCGCCCCCGAGGGTGGTGTGGGGGGTAAACGAAAGGAGGAGGCGAAGGTTAATTAAAATGAAACCTTGTATTTTTCATTTGCAGAATAAATCCGTCGTACACAATGTTCACCTGCACGGGCAGGATCAGTATGCATGAGCCGAACCTACAGAATGTGCCGCGGACATTTTCGATCCCGGCTGAATACTTGCACAGTGTCGCAAGTGATGACGTTGTGGAGTTCAACTGTAGGAACATATTTAAGGCGGCCCCCGGATACGTCATTGTGTCGGCAGACTATTGTCAGCTGGAAATGAGGATCTTGACGCACTTCAGCAAAGATCAGGTGTTGATGAACATTATGAACTCTGATATGGATGTTTTTAAGTCTATTGCGGCATCCTGGGGCAATTTGCCAGAAGAGGAGGTAATATTTTATATTTGATCAACAGGGTAGTTTACTGAAAATTTATTGTTTGTTCGTCAGGTACATTAATAAAAAATATTGGACACGTATTTTTTCTTTTGACACGTAAACATAAAGTGACGACGATATAATGCGTTGAAATATCGTGAAAGTCACGCCGCTAGTAAACTTTAAAATACTGCTTTAGTGACGACACAAGCCCCCTGAACTTTGATGCGCTTTAACTTTCGTTTTTTTTTATTGATTTGGAAAAGCAACAAATACGTGTCCAATATTATTTGATAATCTCACAGACGGACTAAATAGAATTATCGTTTCTCTACCCAGGAAACATCCCTATTTGGTTTTGATCGTTTTCTGAGTATTACATATTGACTCTGCCATTTTATACTTAATTTTAGCGTCGTATTGTTTGTGTCTTACTAAGAAATAGAGCTTTCATTATTTTGGACCAAAACACTGACTCAAATCTGCGCCGTCCCACCGCTATATTTGGCGCAATCGTCCATTGTTTGTTGGTCTTTGAAGCTCTACATAAAAGAGCACTTGACTGAGCTCGGCTTTATTAGATATATTTAGCTTAAAAGTTATAACTTTCTTACGTGCGATATTGGAAAAACATAAACATGAGGTCTTGGGTTCGATTCCCGTATCGGGAAAAAAATGTTATTGGGTTTTTCCATCAATAATTTCTCACCTAGGATTTTAGACTTGTGTCCGGTTGATGGCGATTGGTTCGCGGACTTAAACATAATTAGTGAAATGTGAGTGGCACCTCTGCTTAAACCCTTCGTTATTAGTGTGTTGCGTTGCGTTGCATCGTCGCAGCGTCGACGCTGTGTCGTTATACATATATTTTTAAGGGACAATGCGTTGCTTGACGCACGCGACGTATTAACGGATCGCCGGACGAGAGACGAAGCGGGGTGAGGATGAAGCGCGACGTCACTGTCCGTGTTTGATCCGTTGTCGATTCTGTGCGTTGCCCTCTTGCGTTGCGACGTCGTGCGCAGTTGCAACACAGGTATGGCATACAATACGTTGATCCATTGCGACGACGCAACGCAACGAACTAATGACGCCCCAGCCTTATTGGTAAAAAAAATATTATTAACAGGTAGACGACGATCTCAGGCAGAAGGCTAAACAGCTTTGTTACGGGATTATTTATGGGATGGGGAACAAAACACTGGCACAAGTCCTCGACGTGTCGGAGATGGAGGCGGCAGTGTTCATGGACTCGTTCTATAAAACCTATCCGGCCGTGAAAGTGTTCACTCAGTCGGTCATAGAAGAGTGCAGGGCGAGAGGATACGTCGAGACGCTGACTAAGCGAAGACGATATTTGCCCGAGATTAAAAGTATTCTCGGTGCTAAAAAGAGTAAGTGTTTACTGAAGTGCTTTTCAGTTCATAAATTGTAATCAAAATAAATTTCTTGACAAAAAATTAATCTTGAAAACGATCATTTATTTATTATTCGTAAAATAGAAGACCAAATGATTCCAATTAAAGTTATCTTTGCATAAAAGTAGCGTTGTGTAATAACTTGGTAATTCGAACGCAATTTTTATCCGCTGACGGCATTTTTTTGCTTTTAGAGGCTTTCGAGTCGGGTGTTTCTTTTTATTATTATTTAAAAAAATATATCTTAGGTGCAGCCGAGCGCCAAGCAGTAAATACAACCATTCAAGGCTCAGCAGCAGACATAGCGAAGGCAGCAATGTGTTCCATAGATACTAAAACTGACACTCTTGAACCGAAGCCTCGCCTCATACTGCAGATGCACGACGAACTCATCTACGAAGTACCAGAGAATTACCAACACTACTTCGTCACTACAATGAAACAGGTCATGGAAGAGACCGTCAAGCTAAGAGTCCCTCTACCCGTTAAAGTAAAGTCTGGTCTCACGTGGGGCACTCTAAAAGAAATCAAGTTTTAATCATGAACTCTCTACTTAATTGTTTAGTCTGGATTCTGTGATATTTTATTCCTTTCACGTGATAGTTTATCGTCGTAATTTGATTTTATAGGTAATAAACTATAGTATGAAGTATATTGTTTTTTTTATTCTTCGCTTAAATGGTTATATTATAAAAAAATATATAAGCTGGGTCCTAAAAAATATATTGCGGCATTTGAAAACGAATTTGCCAACAGGCCTCACTCGAATCCACTCCACATCAACATGTATAAAGCTTTTCATAAACAACGCAGGATTCGAGGAAATAAAAAAACATGAGTAGATACCTACCGCGCACCTACCGCTTTTGTTCATGTCCACACTATGTATAATTAAGTGAGTAAGTATAAACCCGGGTGCATGTTAATAGGGGTGCAGTGAGGAGCTTGCCAAATTCGTACAGTAGGACCATCTGAACTATACTACAAAATATCACTATTTCAGTTTTTAATTCTTGCAAACATTTAAATAATTAGCTTGTCACGTTTTCTCTCAACAATTCTCTAATCTGAGTTCTACAACTACTTAAATTATTTACCTTTGAGCGTCGATGCATACGTGAAAGAAATAAGTATGTCACGCACGACGCGACGCCGTCTTAAAATAACTATGAAAATAATTGTTTAGGTAGGCACCTACTCAAACTATCTACTTACATATTTCGCCATAATTTGATTAATTTGGTATTTTAATTCTTTCAATGGATATTTTCTGAGATGTTTATTGTTATCTGTGTGTACTAATAACTAATTATTTCAATTTTATAGTATCGGAGGTGTTGAAGTTGGTCCTTGTATTAGGTAACGCAACGCCATCTCAGCGGGCTTTCCACTGGTTTTCCCGGTTTTTCGTGGCAGCGGTAGAGGTCGTGGGGTGCGCGCGCCCCCTGCGCAATCAATACCTGCGCCGTCCGCCGCCGTGCCGAAGGCTCGCTTGTCACCCTCCGTCACGTCAGCCGAGTGCCGAGCGACGCTCTCACCGACCACTTCACAATCCGACATAAATGATCTTTCATAATCCGTTCCCAAATGTTTTATCACTAGAACCCGTAAAATGTGCGCGCTAAGTCGCCAACTCGAGCGTTCGCGATCCGGCTCGCGAGTTCCGCGCGTGTCCGCATAATATACCGACGATGTTGTACGTTTGAGTTTACGTCTGAACTGAAACAGCGAAAATGCATCTACACTTCGAGAGAAACGTTAATGCAAAATGCGACTGCTCCATCCTGTCGCTGTCCTGGATGGGAAAAGTGCCGGATGAGCTGCCCGAGGTGAGTTTAACTCATTGTTCATTTTGATACTCGCGATTCCTAGGTATCGCTGAAAAGAGAGTTCTACGATCGCCGCAACTTCGCTACGTGTAATACTAATTTTAGAATGTACCTACGTGAGTGTGATCTTGGCTATTTTGTGCGGAACCTAGGCTCAATGCCATTCTATAAATCAATATTTGAGTTACTTACAGTATAATTTATGTCATACTACTCACCTACTTATTAGATGTCTCACTAAGTGCTAATGACTATTTAGGTTCTGTGTGTTTGGCGTTAACTTTAAAAATATAATCCATCATGTAAATGGAGTTTTTATAAGTAAGGCATTACAAAGTTCTGAAACAACATGAATACAGACGATAAACAAAAACTACATTCACAACATGCACATAAATAACGTGGGAATACGCATAGGTTCTTGGTATCCTACTGTACCTACGTAGATATATAGTTCCATTATTCATTGTTTTGTTAGACAAACGTAACACAAACCACCCTGCTTTCATGAATGTGTTTATGGCTACTGAAATAGGTATGAAGGTTTTCTTGCCTGATATTCAGGAACCACGCTCTGTAATCTGTATTACGATGCCGTACCGTACCGTTGAAACTAGTGGTAGGGCGTTAAGGGGTCCGATTCAATTAACCTTTCTTCGACTGTATCAGCTTTTGACCTATTTAATTCCATTTCTATGCATCGCTCGTCACCTTGGGGTAATTTGGACGCGCTACCGCGAAACATCCCATAAGAATGCAACAATGTAGATAGGTACTTCACGATGGGCCCCATGGAAGTGGGAAGAAAATAGCTTTTTTTACGACTGTCATCGAAAGGAATGAATAGATTATTTTGGAAGGGAAGCCCGGATGCTGTTGTCGTTCGTTCGAATGAATATATTAGGAATAGATCTATGGTTCATACATAGTTTATCAAGTCCTTTGCATAATTGTTTTTATTTCCCTGAGGTAACTTACCTTATTTATTTGTTTCAATATGGAACTTTCCCTTCGACACTGCAGTTTGCACTAGATGCTTTCGTTTGAAAACCTAATTATGTCATTCCAATGTAGATAACTCTACACTTCTTCTACGCTTCATATCACCTCAAAACCCTCGTCATAGCTTAAATACTAATTTAGTTTGAGTTAGCAATTTAAGTAGTCATAAACGTCACTTG
Source organism: Orthosia gracilis (assembly GCA_947562075.1). Taxonomy (NCBI): domain Eukaryota; kingdom Metazoa; phylum Arthropoda; class Insecta; order Lepidoptera; family Noctuidae; genus Orthosia; species Orthosia gracilis. The sequence goes on along the minus strand of OX387272.1, from coordinate 42,658,913 downwards.
AATTCGTCTACATCAGATAAAAGCTAGCTAGTTAAAATTAATTTTACTATAGCTGTCTGTTGAAAACACTTATCTTGTTAATTTATTCAGCAATTTCTTTGTAAAACACGTCTGCCGTTGAAGAAATTAATTAAATACCTATTGGGCCTAGTATACAATATTTGTCTGAGTCTAAATTCTATCTCACGTATAAATATTAAAATTTTGCACATCGAATCGTGAAGCGATAACAAATTACAAAGGATAACTTCGTTTGCATTACTAATGGATAGTTCTTTCCAGTAATTGAGACAATTTGAAAAATTTGCGACAAGGATCCTACGATGAATGCCTGTGGCATTCATCGTAGGATCCTTGTCGCAAATATATTTTCATGGACTGTGAGTCCTCATTAGTCACAGGCAGTTGGAGACACTGAACTGAACTATGAGTACGCTCCACGTTTGTGACTGGTTAAATGAAGTGTCGGCGTCGCAAATTTAAAATTTCCGACCGATTTCACTCTTTAATAATGTTTTACATTAGAGAGCACTCTCCCCACTCTGGGAACCTAAGGAATTTCCTTAAAAGCTCTGTACAGGTTTTTTTTTAAACATTGCCTAAAATAATCTCATTTTTTCCTCAATTCTCTGCCTTAAGCCAAAAAAAAGGTCCAAAGTGTTTTAGTAAAACTTGGCAGCGGATTAATTTAGTCATTATAGGACAACGCTATTCACTCTTCAACTTTTTCAGGTTTACAGGAATAGGTACTTGTGTTTAATTTGGGATTTTGAAATGGAGTTTAAGCCCCTTTAATCCTAATAATTTGGAAAAGCACTATTAGGCCAACAACAAATGTACCTAATCAAAGCGTTTGTAAGACAAGCATGGAACTTTGATCGGCGACTTAAAGAATCCTATCAATTTGTCAACCTGTAGAGTGATTTCCCAACAGGATAGTGTAGATTATTGGTAAGAAATGTGTCTTAATTGGGAGCCGACGTATGGATTAATGAAGGGAAGGGTGTCGGATCGTAATATCTAGCTAATTGCCAATTTTGCCTTCGATCTCCGGTCTGCCGCAGTCGTCGGGCCGGGCATGCACCATTACGTGCCTGTTAATTGCCTGGCTTCCTATTAATGCGGCCCGTACAAGTGAACATGCTATTTGTAGCGATATTGAAAATTAATTATTCGTTATGTGCAGGCAATTCAGCCTTTCAGTTGTAGGTACATATAAAGTAAGAATACTTGTCTACATAGTAGGAAAACGTTTCAGTTGATTGCATTAACATTTTCTTTAGAGGCACCATTTCTCATGTGTGCTATACCTAGCCTAGAGGGAATGTTTGATGTGCTCTAACGAAGTTAGCTAACGGCAAAAGCGAGAGTGTGCAAAGATGTAATTTGCTACCTACCCTTCTAAAAGCTAGGAATATTCCGGAGCCTCGTCAAATTATCCGTAGTGTTACTACTGCTAGTCCGGTCAACTGTTGAATTACTTCCGTTCTTGACTGTTATGAGGACATGCGGGCAGAGAGCTCCGACTGAATTTTCTTATTAAAAAGTCATAATTCGAGGTTTAGTTCTCGCCTATTTCCTCCTCCAATATTGGACAAATTTAAAAGATATTCCATAAAACGAAAAAGAAAGATATATACTGTGCACCTATGTTTTTATTGTCGTCAAATTTGTACACTAGGCCTCTGTTGACAGCGCAATTTTGACCATTTTTTTGAGGGATCTAGTGCTTTTAAAAATAATGTATCATCAAAAAAGAAAACATAGGGGCATAGGATATATATTTCTTTTTTAGTTTATGGAATATCTTTTAAGTTGGTCCAATATTGGAGGAGGAAACAGGCGAGAGCCAAACCTGGAATTATGAGTTTTTTATTTAGGATATTCAGTCGGATGTCTGCGACCGCATTTCCTCTTATTATCGTTATAATTTTTAAAGCCAAAGTTCACGGAGAATGGTTCAAGTTATTCATTATCAAGGGTGCTTTACTACCCTTTCGGCTTAACTCCCCTTTTGCAAGTAACTTCCTATGTGTTTGTTTATTTGAGCATCGGGTGTAAATTATATGCTGCAATTAATTTTCATCTAAAGTAGAATGGTAGAGAGGTATGTATAGCAATATGTATAATTTCTCCTTTATTCATCTATAGGTTGATTTTTAGATATATAATTTTGTGATACATGGGTACCATCAATCTGAGTACTTACCACAATATAATGCATTTTCATCAACAGAGGAGCTCGTGGCTAAATAATAACAGCCGCACGGGTCGATCTTCAAGGTTAAGCAACGCTTGACCAGGTCGGTCCGTGGATGGGTGACCATTTTCAACATACCGAATTTCCTCCGTGCCTCGGAAAGCACATTAAGCCGTGTTGGTCCCGGCTGTCATTTGAAGATCTTTGACAGTCGTTACGGGTAGTCAGAAGCTTGGGATCTGACACCAGTCTTGCCAAGGGGTACCGTGTTAGCCAGTTACTGGGTTGTGGAGGTCAGATAGACAGTCGCTCCACGTAAAACACTAGTGCTCAGCTGAATCCGGTAAGACTGGACCCCGACCCCAATATAGTTGGGAAAAGGCTAGGCAGGCATAATGCATTTTAATATTTATTATGATCAATTCACATGACTAGCGTCAGACTCATATTGCAATTTAAAGGCAACAATATTCTTCGCTGCACTGCTCGCATGCAAGGCCATGGTCTTCATTCGGGCCTGGCCTTGTTAAAGTTGTGGCGCGATTTAAAAGATGCTTTGTTTGTACAGGAGGAAGGTTGGAAGTTGAACCGCAACAACTACTATCAGGAGGGCTGGCTTGCTACGGGCAACGTGCGCGGGGTAGTCGGAGTGACGTTCACATCGTCGCACGCGCGTCGCCCGCACGAGCTGCCGTTGCGTACAAATTACAATCTGCGGGGACACCGATCAGACGTACGTATATTTCTTTCGATTTTTAAATCAGATTTTTTCTTATTCCTATTTTCTTGGAAAAAGAATAATGCCGCGGGTCTCACAAGAGCTCAAAGTAGATTGTTCCGAGTTCTGTTCGCAAGATGAAGTTCACTTATTCGTAGCATATTGGTCCCGTCCCTTCAGAGCTTTTTTGCAATAGTTATGTAGACAAACTTTATTTATTTTCTATTTAGGTTTGGGTTCAATATAACTCTACCTTGACCCAAAAAAATCACTTCATCCATTTAGGGTCCCTGCCAAAACAAAGTCTACTTTACGATTTTGTCAACAAAACACACGTTAAATTCCTGTTTAATATCAACTCACGATCTCGAAAATGGTTTTCGAATGGATGCGATATCGTAAAATGTCGTAACATTGTCATAATCCTTGAATTGTTTCCAATCTGCTGAAATGTGCATTTGGTATAAACTCCCTTCTAAAGTACAAAATTAAAGGAAACGTTTGAATAATGCAAACGACTCTCAAATTGTTGTGACCTTTTGATTTGTCAGGCAAGCAACATCCTAATCTCGATACATATCAGTGTAAGTGACATCGCGTCCATCGCGTGATTCTATCTCATGAAAAGGGCAAAAATCTAAGTATAGATTTGATTGAACTTACATAAGATATTTTACATAAGAAGTAGAGGTACCTTTCTACCTGCCTACGCATTTGAAAGGTTCTCCTCGTATCTGGTTTTTGTTGGTGATGGAAAGCTTGTTCGCTCAAGAGGTCGGGACTGTGCGGCCACACTAATGATATTCTATAAATACTACAGGTTACAGTGAAACCCGCGCATATCTAAATAATTCTGGCTGTAAATCATTTGGGTGAGTTGGTGTGTTCACTAGAAAAAAAAAGACCGCACCAAAAAATGTTGAAAAACGACGTAGGTACTCTATACTGAAAAAGGAAACCTTAGCGGTATCACTGAGCTGAAAACTTAGCGAAGTTGCGACCTATTCATGTTAGAAAATTTGGATTCGCTGAAATGTGGTAACTAAAGATAAGCAAGTGCTTTTAACAGCTTCATGACTGTGGTTTGCGCATTGGGGTATACGTTCTACAAAATAAATAAAAAGCTCCTGCGGTCAGCTAAAAATAAATGTACAGCGAGATAAACGTAGAATGTAGGAACGAAAAGGCATGTACTTAAACATAGAGTCCTTAAACTCTGTACAATAAAATATTGCAAAAAGTATTTATTCTACAGTTGAACACAATATCCTCTTTGTAATCGACATTCCAAAAAAGAGGAGGGTCTATGATCGACTTTGTTATTTTTTTCTTTTTTTGTTTATGTTCACCGATTTCGCCATTAATTATAGACCGATTTTGAAAAATATTTTTGTTTGAACATATTGTATGTTCCCAAATTGGTCCCATTTTAATTTGGTGAAGATCTGATGAAGAACTTCGGAGATATACAATAGAAATCTTCTATAAATAACGGAAAATTTCTCAGGATTGCTGCAATCGCTTGTCTGTTTATTGTTTATAACATTTCATAACATAACATCACGCCAGTACGCTCTGAAGGGGTATTCAGATGTGTACAATTCACCTTGGTATATTCTAATTTCGCCAGTTATGTTAAAGTTTCATGATATTCGGGTAATTTATTCTGCTATTAGTACCTTATTAAAGAACTTGCCTCTTAGTTACAACTAAAAAGTGAAAAATATAAAAAAAACGCTTTTTTTACAAAAAAAATACCACCGACTTCCAAATAAAAACACTACAAAGTGAAAAATAACTTTCTTTTTGGAAGTCAGTGTCCATAACGAAAAAGATTGGTACCTACCAAAACGCGGACTTCCAAAAAGAAAGTAATTTTTCACTTTGTAGTGTTTATTTTATTTGGAAGTCGGTAGTATTTTTTTGTAAAAATGTTTTTATATTATCTTCATTATAAATTATCATGAATATCGGAACAAGACCGTTCCTCATTAAAATCTTATTTACGAACGTTCCTGTATTGACTGTTTGAACTGCGATTTAATATCGTTGCTCAATAGGGGATTCCTTTGTCCTCGTTATTTGTTACTCGACTGCCGAAGGAGGGTAATGTGTTTATCAGTCTTTGTATGTATGTTTGTGCCTATGTGGCATTCCAGAGACCAAACGCGTTGGCCTATTTTGATGATTCTTACGTCAATCGATTCGTCTTAACCTTGCAAGTGTCACTGGCTACATTAAAATTTAAAAATAGAAAATGGCGGCTTTTAGGCGCCATATTGTGGTGCCCATTTTTTATTTTCTTCCAAACCCATCGTGTGGGGTATCAAAATAAACGGTTTTAAGAGTTGATTTCAAAAATATATTACACTTATATGTTTAAATGTACCTAATTCGAAAAAAAGTTAACTCGATGACAGCTTAAGCACTTGGGTTTTTTGTTTTTTTTTTATTATTGTTCTGTATCTACATCTGTATTATACGGGTAGGTAGGTACCTCACGTGTCATAATTGAACAATCACGGGATCAATCTGTTAGAGGACATTCAAGTTGTTCGTCACTAACAAAAGACCACAGCTTTAATATTTACATTGTGATTTCAGTCTGTTCTGTATTTTTGTGTACCTGAATTGAAAGGTCATAATCTACCGATTGTTTTTAACCGACTTTCCAAAAAGAGGGTGTCAAAAACGAAAAAAGAATAGGTACCAACGACACGGACTTCCAAAAAGAAAGTAATTTTCGCTTTGTAGTGTTTTGTTTTGGAAGTCGGTTTAGTTTTTTTGTAAAAAAGCTGTTATTCTTTTAGGTATATCACAATATATGATGCTACCTGCATTCTTCAGATAGTTATATATTTGACTATAAAGCCAAAGCCATATTTTAGTTTCAAGGGAGCCGGTTCTAGTCCAAAATGCTTTGTAGACTTCTAGCGGCAGCAAAAACGGAAATACAATTTTGTACCTATTGGGACGGAAGGACCATATTACTTGTGGCTTACTTAGCTTTAATATTGGTATAGACAGTAACAAGTCTGTAGCCAATTAAAGCATTGAAAACTGCATGATAAACCGCTAGCTGTGGTCTGATAAAGAAACGGGTTTAATAAATTACATTTTTAATTACTTCACAAAAGTATTATGCACCTCTTCTCTCACGTGTTATGATATGAATTTCAAACTTAAACATACAGTGTGAAAAGTAAGTTGGGGATGAAGAGCAGTCTTGTTTGCACATCTTGCAGACGAAAAAAGCGTAGAAATTAGTGGACTTCGTTAGATTCAAACGGCTAAGTCCTGAGGGTCTTACATGACTTTGTTTTAAGCCCACCCTATCGTGTTCAAGAGCCACTTGCCGTGCCCTACGTTGAAGCCCTTTTTTATTTATCCAAGCATAACATTTGCAAATATAACACTTAGGTTCTCGAGGTCTGCCTATTTATTCGTTGAAATGTGGCGTCAACGTGTTGTTAATACGCAGTGGCAACACCTGCAGCCGACGACGGGCAAAAATGTAATTACCGAACTTTTTGTTTATCGAGTCCAAATAAACAGTTTCAAGTATTGTTGTACCTACTTTGGGAAATTAATATATTCTGAGGTAAATAATATTTTACGAGTTTCCAAAGTAATTTAGTATGCAGAAACCCCATGAGGCTGTTATTGGCGACTCGAAGTTTTGTTTTAGGATCATACGTAAGTACCTGTTCGGCTCAATCACCGAAAAATAATAAACATGTTAGCGTAATTGCGACACTGCGCTGTATGCCTTGAATATTTTATGTATTACCTAAGTAAAACAGCCATTTCCATTTGTGTTACTGAAATATATATCTTTATTTATCTTAATCTCACCCCCCCCCCCCCTCCTTAACATTGGTCCTTCGAGCCGGATCTGAAACCTATGGATAACAATACCTATGCCAACCCCGTACGCTACCTACGTGGTTTAAGTTAGTTTGCAAAGGCCGATCCTTAGATTCCTTACTTTGTTTGAAGTTATCGTTGTCATAAACTGATTCCAATAAAGGTAATAGGATTTATTTAGGACCTTCGCGAATGTTTGGACTGTTGCCAAGTTGTACTCCAATAGATCCGAACTCTGAATCTTAACTTGTTTCTAATTCAGTAGACTCCTCTTTTCCAACTCGTAGCTACTATGTACTAACTTATGGTTTGGCTCCACATGACTTTATACAGTCTTGCCAAAAATCCGGCTCATCATTATTCGAAAAACGTTTAGACTTGGTGCGATACCTCGTCCACACCATGTTAGCTCTTAGTTATACTCATATCCTAAATGTACATAGGTGGCTTGTGAGCTTTGCGTAGAAGCTATACAGATACTCGTATAGGTACCCTAGAGTACTAACGTGCGTGCAAACTACTGTTATCTCTACATGCGACCTCATAAATTGAATGCTCTCAGTGCGGAGCTGAGAGCCATGTGTCAAACGTGTGATTGCTGGCAGTGTGTGTAACGTTGGATTCCTTCGCTTCCCGCCTGTTTTCTCTAAGTGGGTGTAACTTATATGGAGCGAAGGGTACGTGGAATGTGTAATAACATTGCGTCTGGGGCGCGACGGCTATAATCTTCAAATATAGTCTTTTTTGTACCTATATCCCTCGAGAAGCTCAGGAACGTTTATACAGCCAATTGAGTCAAGAGGAATTTACTTTATTTTAATATTGTGTTGTTGTTCCACTTCAGTAGTCAAAGCTGCTATCTATTAGTAGCCATAAAGTTAAACGAGCAGCTTTTGTATTATTTGCCGAGTTGGCAATACAGTCTTCAATTTATTGTGCCGACCTACGTCTTTGAGAGTCGTATTGTATTCTATCGTTTACGCATTTCTTTTACGAGTTGAGGAAAGTTTCATGCGGTTGTATCATAAAGTGTTGACGTGCTGGTGTTACATGAAAGTGTGCACAGCACAAAAATGAGTAATTGGGTTTAAAGACTGTTATAGAGTAGTTGTAGTGATGGATTGCAGATCGAATCGCTCACCCAGCATCCTTACTGGCTTACTGCGACCGCTGCCTCTGAGGTGGCCACCAATCAATTACGTCCGTCTACTGGGGAGCTCTGGTGTGATCTACTCGAAAACTGGACCTATTAATTCATGAAATGTCTGAAGAGCAAATTATTAAAGTCGGGTTTTCATTAATAAACTACAGAATTAATATCGAGAACACCCTTGGGATCCTTTTAATTTTAAGAATTCTATTCTCTGAACGAAGTACTTGGAAAATCAGCTGTATTACTAAGTACGGTATACATTAGTCAAGTAAGAGTGTTTTGCTTAGTACTGCACCTTACTTAATTAAAACTACGTACGGTAATTAATCTAGAGCTGTCACTAGAGTGGATTCTTGGCGCTGGATGTACGAGAGAATGTATTCGTATTTCGCAATGTACTCCTAATTAATGTTTAAGTTGACAAATTAAAAAGTTGGGGTCGTGAGTGGATAGTTTGTTCTTTACCCAGCATCGTTATAGTATATATATTATCAAAAACTAGAAGAGTTTCGGTTTTTAAGACAAATAGTAAAAAAAACGAACGCTCGTAGCACTAAAGAATTTTCTTTTGAAGCATCTGGAGAACGTTCTGTATGATAGGAGCTATGAACTTCGAGAGAGTTAATTTAGAATTAGTGCGAAAGGCAACAAGACGTTATTGCCATCACGCCTTTTTTGAGTTGGCAGGTTGGCAGGTCACATTATATTATGAATTTTCAAATTTCGATTGAACAGAAAACATAACTCAAAATTTCTGATAAAAAAACAGTCATTACAGGGAAAATCGCTGTAGAATGAACGATTCATTTTTCCTTGTTAAAATTATTATCATTTTTTTTTTGTTTTTTCGTTTATTGTCTTCTTGTGTGCGATCGTGTCGTCCCGCGAATATAGCGCAGATCATGTAAGCGTAGTTATCAAGAATAAACTGGTATATATTGTGGAATCACGCTGTCTCTGGTAGACTCCCTCTGTAATGTGGTTTTGATTAGTTATTTATTTGTCTATATATATCAGTTATTAGAAGTCGGACTCCGGCTCTTCCGTACGGGCGGAGCGCGTGACCCCTGTGAGCCTACGGATTTCATGGTTCTGTACATTTTTGGATCGGGTTCCGTACATTTTATTGAACGGCCTGTGTTTTGCTACGAGAAGTGCTGTCTCTGCCCGTAAATCCAGCATTGGAGCGGTACTACGGAAGACCGAGTTTTTTCGTCAGGTGTGGAGTGGCTGACGTATCATTTTTTATATATTTTTTTTGTGTTGGAATTTAACGTAGCAAATACCTGATAGTATGATCTTTTAAAATTTTTGGGATTGAAACTTAGATTTATGTCGTTAAGGATTTGTTTTCACTTGGATGCATAAGCCAGAATCTAACCGGTTTAAACTGCTTTGAGGATAGATACGTATGTTCAGCATAATACCTACACTTAAATCTAGTCAAAATTGTACTCCCTTAATATTTTCTTACTAAATATTTAAAATAACTAATGTGATATCGATAACAGCGATTTCTGCATTTTTTTTAATTCAGGTGTTTTAACTTTTTGTATTATTTTATATACTTACTCGTATTATCGGTGTATTTTTATTTTAAAATAAAATTATACGTATCAATGTGGCGTTAAGTAGGTATTAAAGGTTACTTTTTATTCATGGCAATCTGTCACGTTGGTTAGCTATCCTAAATACGCGGTCACCTCTTTATAATATTAGTATAATCTATACTAATATTATAAAGAGAGAGAGAGAGGTAAAGTTTGTGAGTATGTGACGTTGTAGGAGGTAATCTCTGGATCTACTAAACCGATTTTGAATTTTTTCACTAGTAGAAAGCTACATTATTCCTGAGTGTCATAGGCTATAATTTATTTTCAAAAAAATTAGAGATCCTTATGAAAATTGCAATGATGTAACCCAAAGTAGAAAAATGTTGTATGTTGCCTATAAAATTCATTCTTTGGCGTGCACTGAGAAAACTATTGATGATACATAAAAAATATGTACCTAAACAAAGCAAACCAGATAGGTTTGCAGGGCACACAAACATAGATGTTTCGTTTGCGTTAAATCAACAGGTTTACTTCGCCTATTTACTAGTGTTTGCTTCACAATATATATGAAACAAAGAATATGTATCATAAATTTAACTATGTAACTAACTGGTTCCGTGGCATGAGTGTGTAAGCAATCGTCTGGTAAATCAAAGGTCTTAGGATCGAATCTTACCAACGTCTTAACTTTTTCCATTATTATAAACCATTTTTTTCATTTTCGTAAAAATAATATTTTTATAATTTACCTGATAATAAGAACATTTAGAAAAAAAATATTCTCTAGAAATAAGCAGCACCTTTGTGCTCTTCTATCTTTATATGTATTTTCTCTTTTGAGTGTTTTGTGTGTACATAAATAAATAAATAAACATTTTTGGAGAAAAAATATATTGAAGTAAAAATAAACAATTTTTAATAAGAAATCAACAATATTTATTGACTAGTTTTTTTTTTAATTATAATTATATATGATAAAGTTTTGTGCATGACAAATATTCTAAGTCGGGCAACAATTAACGTTATTTTTGATACTCAAGTGGATAATTTATTTATTAGTGATATGAATAAACTTGCTAGAAAGTTAGTTTTAAGATCCAGGTATCCTTAATTATTGTAATCTCACTAACAATAACATCACTCACATAAAACAAATTGAATCAACCCCTGATATTTTTTTGGTGCACGACTTTTTGATAGCCATTCAATCACATTAAAATTTTCTTGGACGTTAAACCAACTTTGCACAAGTCGCGCGCGATGCACAGCGCAGTTACCATGCACGAAGTAAATGTGTTTTTGCGGGTATGCGATGCGCACAGTTGGTAGCATCATGTTTTGTAAAACGTCCAAGTAATCTTAACTGGTATTGCGACCCCTTATGCACTAATTTACCAGGACCCATTGATGGCATCCATCCGCAATATCCCAAAGTAATGTGGGCTAAAGACCTACATTGAAGTTTTTTTTTTATAAAGCCCTCACCATCTTTTCACCACAATATTTTGCGACCATCCTTGTCAAGCTTAAAAAAATTTTCATCGTTAAATAGGATTTCGATTGGTGCAATAATATAGTTAATATTATTGCACCAATCGAAATCCTAATATTCTATTGAAAGGCATTCCCGGTATTGCCTGTGAATATCTGTAATATTTTCTTGTTTTCTTAGCTGGTCTACAACATTTCACACCAGTTGCACGCAAGTGGTTCCGTACAGTTTGTAATCTCAAGTCATGTTTAGTTTTAGTCACCCTGGAACGAGTATAGTTAACTAGTGAGGAAGGGCTCAGCCGTATGCCAAGCAATTATATCACGGTGCCGCGCTTCGGCATCTGTGTATGCAAATCCAGCCTTTGGTCCCGTTCGGCGAGGATCAATGTTTCCGAATCTGCATAACGATGGAACCACAATTGCACAGTTCTTCTCTGTGAAAAATAATAAAATATTATTACAAAAAACAACAATCAATAACATGTGAATTATTTAAACTTATTAGGGGTTAAAGTATGAAATTGCCGATTTGTACTGATAAAATGAAATTAGTTTTTTTGTATTTTAAGATATTTATTTAATCAAAATAATTACCATTATTATTTTTACATTCCTGCCATCTAATAGGAAGGTAATTTATGCCTTTGCGATAGAACTCTGGTGATCTAGATTCGACAAACTGTGTGAAAGCATTTTGTACAGCCTCCTGAGAAAAAACTTTTTATCACGTAGAAAATTATCCAAATCACGAAAAAAATGGTAGTCCGTTGGAGCAAGGTCTGGCGAATACGGAGGGTGACGAATGGTTTCTAGTTGCAGTTCCTGTAGAGTTAAAATGGTTTCTCGTGCTGTATGAGGTCTCGCGTTATCATGGCGCAATAACGGTGAAGATCGAATCATGAGTCGGGGCTGTTTCACTGCTAGTTTTGCGATCATTGTTCGAAGTTCGGCACAGTAGACATCTGCCGTTATTGCTTGACCAGATCGGAGAAAGCTAAAGTGAATAACACCATGCTGAGACCACCAAACAGTTACCATTTCCTTTTTTTATTGGTAAGCTTTCTTTAGGACACTGTTGCGGCGTTTGACCTGGGGTCAGTCATTGCATTTTTCGCTTACGGTTATCGTAAAGAATCCACTTTTCATCACATGTCACAATTAGATCCAATATTCCTTCATTTCTGTATCGATTCAACAAGGCAACACAAGTTTCCACTCGCGTTTCTTTTTGCAGATCAGTCAAATCATGAGGCACCCATTTTTCATATTTTTTTATTTTATTGACTTGACGCTTGTTGGTAAGGTAACGTTAAACCTTGCCGCTAATTTCTGGATAGTTTTGCTCGGATCGGCTTTCACCATCTCTTTCAATACATTGTTAATCACCATTGGGCGGTCTTTCATGTGGTTCGTTCTTCAAATCAAAGTTTCCATCAGGAAAGCGTTTAAACCAAAATCGCACGGTGCGTTCATTAGCAGTCCCGTCTCCAAACGCAACATTGATATTGCGAGCTGTCTCTGCCGCGTTAGTTCCGCGTCGGAACTCGTATTCAAAAATCACTCGAATTTTCTAACTATTCATCTTTCTTGTCTAAGCTGAATAAAAAAGCAACTGAAAATCGAAAATCGAATGTTGCACATTTTATAAAAGAAGAACTTCATAGGTACCATGTGAAAAAAGTTTCACAAAAAAATCTCAAACCGTGAAGGTTCTATGCCAATTCGAAGTACCTATTACAATAAAACGACAATTTCATACTTTAACCCCTATTATTAAACATCTAAATATAATAAAAAACTTTTTGTTACTCACCGATGGCGATATCATTAAACGCCTTGCAATTTCACTAATTGAAACGTTTTGCTCATGCAAAGTAATTGTCTCAGCTCTTAAGTATAGTAAAGTGATTTACAAACAAAAGCACTTCTCAAAACTTGCAGTGTATAATGTCTAAAAAAGTAACGAAAACACGATAGTCAATAGCATTATGACGATGAACAACTACTAACTTATATATGATTTGTCATTTTTAGAGGGTAGACAATTTAAATATTCCAACTCAAATATAAAGAAGACTTGCTAATAGTTCAGCAATGAATTGAAGAAACAATTGTAAAGTATACACAAAAACCATTGGCCGTCGTCAGTCGGATTCGATCTTACGGCGCCAGGGCGTAAGATATTATATACCGCACGCTCGACTATTGCGCCACGGAGACGATTGTCATATTAGCTAAATTTATGCTTCATATTACCCGCAACATTAAAGTGACAAGAAATTGCAAGTGTGTGCGTGGACAACGGCTTATTGTGAAGCAAACACTAACATCTATGTTGGTGTGCTCTGCAAATCTATCTGATTTGCATTGTGTACTACACGATTAAAGTACTCATTATAACCTACAAATGAGTCTGCGAGAGAATAATTATAACTAACTATCATAGTTAAGTCCCAATAGCAGCTTTTATGTTCTAAATTTTAATTAGATCGCCGGTAGAAACAAAAGTTGGTTACATTCGTATTTGTAGTATAATTCTTATTCTAATAAATAGTTTAACAAATTAATAGGTAGGTAGGTAGGGTAGGGCAGGGTAGGGTAGGGTAGGTAGGGTAGGCAGGGAAGGAAGGGTAGGTAGGGTAGGCAGGGTAGGTAGGGAAGTTGGGGTAGGTAGGGTAGGTAGATGGTGTAGGTAGGGTAGGTGTGGTAGGTAAGTTAGATAGGGTAGGGTAGTTAGGGTAGGCTAGGGTTGTATCATAAAGTGTTGACGCGCTGGTGTTACACGAAAGTGTGCACAGCACAAAAATGAGTAATTGAGCTTAAAGACTGTTATAGAGTAGGAGTGGGGGCTTGTGACGTCACTTGTCAGTATAAAGTGTACTAGCGGCGTGACGTCATACGATATTTCAACACATTTTATCGTCGTCACTTTATATGTTTACGTGTCAAAAGAAAAATACGTGTCCAATATTTTTTATTAATCATTTGACGGCCAAAAAACAAATGATCAGTCGACTACCCTACTGTAAATCAAATTAACATGTGTAGTAGGTACCAACGCCCACGAATACCGGACTTAGTAACTCCCTCTTTTTTTTTAAATACCTAAGCTCGTAAGATTTACTATGAATAACGCCCAGTCCGAATCAGTGCTCTGCGTTCGGCAATCTTAGTCAGGTACTGTATATTCAGAAAGCTCCCAAGCGTTACTTCGTTATGTAGTAATTAACTGAGATTAGTACGAATCTAAGCCGATTTATTAGTGCGTTAATTTGTTACGTAATTAATCTCCTCTTTACTTATTACGCTACTGAAAACTGCTGCCAAAGTTATTGATTGCAGCACTAACGCCTACAACTAATCTATAGCAAATTATGGCAAATGTGGCAGTTCTGGTCATAAAAAGTCGAAGCACCATTAGACACACATAGGGTCTTTAATCGACTTCAAGAACAAGGTTCGACTTTATGTATTTTTTTGTGTAATGTTCATCGATTTCGCCGTCTATTGTGGATCGATTTTGAAATATTCTTCTTTAAGAAATATCATATTTCTTATTATTTATTTTCTTTCTTATATGTATTCACCGTCTTATTCGCACGTTTTATGACCGCCACTGCCAATCCTCATCAAGGCCGGATCTAGGGGGAGGGGGGGAGCCGGGAAAATGCCCAGAGCGGCATCTAAAAGGCCTTTTCATTTAATCAGAAAACCTAACTTAGTCGTTGTGTGGTGCTAAAATTTTCAAGCTCGCTTCGTTGTCGAGTGTTATTGGTTCTTGTTGTAAACCCACCGTTAAATAACTTAACATTCATAATGTTGCAAAAAATCTTAGGTGAAAATTTTGAGCTCACTTCGTTTTCACTTCGGTCGAAGTTGTAAAAAAAGCGGCTTTATCCGATGGTTACAAACCGCATTATTTTTTCAATTGTTTTTTTTCTTGCAACATCTACCTGCTTATAAGGCGTTATTTTAAAGGGCGGCAAATATTGTCTATGCCCGGAGCGACGGAATCGGGCACTGACCCTCATCGTGTGACCGGTTGTTATTCGAGGTAAATCTTTTACACGGCTGGTAATAATGACATAGGGGTTACAAATGAAACTTACCACTAGCTAGATATAACACGCAAAATGTCCGGTACTTGGCGATGCGGTTGACACTTGACAGGCTCTCATTATTTAGAATCACTAGTCCTCGACATACTTCGTCAATTGCACGTTCGTTGCATTGCATTCGACGTAATTATGCATATCCCTTCAGAGTCGGTAGCCTTCACCTCGAGTATGCCTACAGCACAATAGTTTGATTGGGTAGGGAAGCCGAGCTAGTTTCTTAGCAAGCATATATAGAAGGAAAAGTTGATAATGGCATGATGAGAGAACACTGAAAATATATTTGTAAAAGTTTCATATTATTATGTATAGATTTATGAAGCCTTGTCGTCAGGGGTCCACTTTCAGACTTCCAAAAAGGATAAAAATTAACTTGATTTTCATAGCTTTCGTATGATCAAGTAAGGCTCAATGCGTAAAATCTTACGGTCTATTGGTAATTAGGCAGATCTGTTAAAGAAATTGTTAGCTTTTTCTAAATCTGACGACTTTGTAAAATCTTGTCCTGGAATTAATAAAATAACAATATCGCATTGACGGAGCTTTTGGCTATTATACCGTCATTTGTACAAGGATCACCCATGTTTTAACCGTCACGTCTTATTTACTGTACCTACAATCTATGCAAATAAACGTTTACTTTACTTTACGTTATAAATACACCCAAAAGTTTTTATTTAAGGCACACCAACGACTTATTTACATATTAATATTATAATGAAACATTTATCAAAGTTCTTGTGAAACAGGCATGCACATCATTAACAGAGATGTTACATAAATTTAAATAAGGATTTAAACAAACATAAATCAATTAAAATCATAATAAAAAAATATTGTATTAAATAATGAAATTAATTTTTTATTAAATTAAAAATGATAAAATAAATAATTAATTATAAAATTATTCATAATATAAATAATAAAATATAATAAAAACTATATATATGTTAATATTTATTAATTATTAATTTTATATATAATTAATTCTTTTATTGTTCATAAGTTGCACTACCAATTAATACTCAATTTCGTTTTTATTTTATTTTAACTAGGTGATCCTCGTGAAATGGAACGAGCCTTACCAGAAATTGGCGTCGTGCGACAGCAGCGGGGTAATATTCGTGTGGATCAAGTACGAGGGCCGATGGAGCATCGAGCTGATCAACGATCGAAGCACGCCGGTCACACACTTCTCATGGTCACACGATGGTCGGATGGCACTTATCTGTTATCAGGTTTGGCATTCACATTTTTTGATCTAGCATCTATCTGAAAAGGGTTTTAAAAATGTCTAATTTACTTTTTAAGAAAGATAGTGTACAGCCTTCTCCTGTTTACCTAGCTAGAATAAATCTATACCAATATTATAAAGAGGAAAGAATTTTTTGTTTGTTTGTTTGTACCGAATAGGTTACAAAACTACTGAACCGATTTTAAAAATTATTTCACCTATGGAAAGCTACATTATTCCCAAGGCTATAATTTTGACGGGAGCGAAGCCGCGGGGTCAGCTAGTATGTTATAGAATCATAAAAAGTAATTTAAAACATAAAAGCTGTGTATAACTTGTAAATCAATACTTTAAACATCCTTCCATGCGGATGAAATGGTCCTAATAGATTTACCTTTATTTATTTATATTATATATTATTTAAAGATAAGTTTAAAAAGTAAACTTTAAAACATTACTCTCTCTATTAGATAGTCACTCTTTTGAAGTCCACAAAGTGATTTGTTATTTCCTAAGATTGCTTATTTGATATGACGGAAAAAGTCCATATCTGGATGTAGTCGTAAAATATTCATTCGTGTTCTAAAGAAAAGATAGAAAGATGGTAAAATAACGGACGAAAATAACGAACCCATTTGATAGCTCAGTTTATAGCGCAAACAGATGGTGAATTTATTTAAAACGCAATTTCAAGCTTAACATCATATATTATTCTTAATACATAATTGTTCTGCGAATTAAAATACCCCCTTATATTCTGAATTATATCATAAACATGCAAATCAGACTTAATTTGTATGTTAAATAGGTGTGTGTGAGCCAAACGGGGTCGCGAAGGTATCTATTACCTAAACTGGCCTACTGCTCTGAAACCTTTCAGTGTGAGCTGAGAGCTCGTTATAAAACAATGTTTGGCGGTGTCTTACGTAAGCAAATTGGATCTGTATTCTGTTGCCCGGTAGCCGGTACTGTTTTAGACCGAGCTTGCGAAAAAATAAGGCTTCGGCAATTGAAGAAATAAGATAGTTTTCGCTTACCTACATTGTAACTTGGCCCAGGGGAAGGGGCAGAAGGGGGGGGGGGGGGGAAATTGATATGGACGATAGGAAAATTATGAATTTAAAGACAATCAATAGCATATTAAGCTTTACACTGCTACTGCGAGTCTGGCAATTAAATGGTCCATTGACACATTACAAGATTTTAACAATAAAGTAGTCGAGCGAGTTCCTTTTTTTAGCAAGTTAATTAAAACACAATCTTAGGACATTGATATCTTTGCGTTTGTGTACATATTTTTGAATCCCGTGGCGAAGCCCATGAATGTGAACGCCAGCCTAAAATAACTTGTCACATTTGTTTGCCCTTTCGCATCACGCTCGCAGTTGACCGATTCGCTAACAAAGTATCGACAGTCAACACATCGACAACGTGTCACTCATGTCAGTTCAATTCACCCACGTGATGTGCATCCACGTGAATAGGGACCAAAGCCTCCGCCGGATCACTCAAAATGTCGCAAGTAATTTGCTAAAAGGCTTCCCCGTGACGCCGAGAGGCGAACGTTACGTGACACCTCTGAACACAAAGAAACGTGAAACGTGCTAAGAAAGGTGTGCCGATTTAGCGGGGGCGTGCTTCGATCTTGATATTACTCGTCATATTGTCTCACAGACTAGACAGAAAAATCCGTCAATGATTTACCTACGATACCTAGCGTCTGCCTAGAGACTTGCTTGTCGCAAGTTACGTAATGCACTTGTCGAAAGGCTGTCGGTATAACCTTTAGTCTGCTGCAGATAACAGATCTCGTCGTGGGTGTATTTGGGATCTAAATATGTCTGAAAAATAAGCACGTACAGGCATCTGATATTTACTAAATTATACACTTTTGATTCATTGTAATTATGTTATGATTTGGTACGCAATGTTAGGTACAGCTATAATTTGCAAACAGTAGCGACGTCTCCATTGTCTGCAGTAGTCTACGATAACTAGGACACACAGACCTTGACAGTGTGTTTTTTGGCACAGCTCCTCGTCGGGTCTTTTTATGCTAATATTGACAGGCGACTGAGGCACGACTGAGGCGACACGGTAACACCCCTTGTACTGATGGAAAAGTTTTGCCGGGCACAGAGTGACAATAAAATTGTGAAATCGGTTAGGGACGATAAAGTTTGTAGCGGTTGTGGGTCCAATCCAATTTATTATAACATCACGGTGATCGGAAACGGTTATAAGAGATGAAATCTTTCGGGTTGATTGATAACCCATTTTCTTCGGTTTACGGGCACCCTTTATTGTTACATCCTTTCTTACTTATTTTTACGCAATCGGAAAATATGTTGTGCTTAGATACCGTAGATTGAAAATAGTAACGGAATGTTGAAAGTAAATATGTTACCGAATAAGCATGACGTAGGTATATGTTTGTTTCACGTTATTACAATATTTGGTAGCACACATTCGGTTATATGGCGCTTAATTAAGTAATAATGATTTACTTGAAGTGTTACTTTCCTAAAGTATTATTACGAATGAAAATGAAACGTTAACAGTAATTACAAGTACATGTGAGTGCTCGTATGTTTCAGTATAACAAAGAGCTTTTAGAATAATATGTTGTGTGCTGTTGAGCGTTAATTACAATAGGTACACATCGGTTTCACCGTTTAATTTACTCTCTATTTAGAAGTCCTAATTACAATATCTATGCTTTTACCTGTCTAATTGGATGTTGTAGACGTTGTAGTGAATACGTCACTATTATTTTATCACACATGAGGAAGTTGCATTTGCATTATTTCATAGTAACCTTTCGCAACACCCACAAAGTTAATTCGGTGTGGGTGTCAGCTAAATATAATGTCAGGCAAATTAATTGTTTTGATTTTCAGATTGATGCACTGGGTCAATTTGCCGTGTTGAAATAGCAAACTGACTGCCTGAAAGGATAACAATAATGATTTAAATTAACATATAATTTAAGTCGATAGTCAGCTCGATAAGCAACAATTTGGAAATGGGTAATGGATTTCCTGATGTCTTTTCACATGGACACTTTCAAGCCAACATTTCAGAGTGATCCTATTAAAAACGGATACGCAAGGCCCTTACATCCATCTGTGGTGTATGTATCCCTGGTAATGTAGATGTCGACAGGCAGCGGTGGCCACTTACAACCATCTGGTTGGTTGATATGGGCCTTCCCATCTGCTTTATTGCTACTCCATCAAAAATGACCTTATAATGTTTTTTTTCACAGGACGGGTTTGTCTTAGTCGGGTCGGTCGCGGGGCAGCGATACTGGTCGTCCATGTTGTCGCTGGACGCGCGTATTACGTGCGGCTGCTGGACGCCTGATGATAATCAGGTGTACCTGGGCACCGCCTCCGCGCAGCTCGTGGTCATGGACGTCCATGGAGCTATGGTGTCACAGGTTGGTGTACTAAATCAGACGCTTATTTAATAAAACCGATGGCCAAATATATGTCCAAATTCATTGATACATTTACCGCTTTGTCTTTTTTTTTACAAATGTCACATTGTCAAGTACACGATTACACCCACGAGTAGGTTCTGGTCCTTTTGCTTTTTTGGTCCTTTCTCCTTGTAAATATTTTATTTTCAACTTTTCCTATTACATATCCTTAAAAACAAGTATCAGAAACTCATTAAGGCTAGTTTCATAAATGTTTTAAATTAACATCGTATTGAAATACTACGAATTGTACAAGGGGCCATGCTTACACAAAGCAATTTGGCCTAATTAGTTTTTCGCTAATACAAATAACATTTCTCTAACTGAGAATTCAAACATAAATCATGTTATCCCCACCGGCGATGACCCCACCAGTAGAATACACGAAAATTAAATAAAATGAAAACTAAAAAGAAAAGCATATTAACATCGCACTTATTCTGCTACTCCTATTTACATTTAAAGAAAAATATTCTTTCTTTCATGGCACATACGTAACTTGTACTCTTACAGGTTCAATTAGTCGCGGAGGGCGGGATCACATCAATGGCGTGGTCCTGCGAGAAGTTCAAGATGGAAGAAGGAGAGGAGGGTGGGGAGAACAATGGCGGGCACGTGCTGGCCGTGGCTCTCGGCAATGGGGAGATAGTGTTGCTGAGAGGGCACGATGACGTCAGTCCTGTAAGGGTGTCGACGGGGCTGAGGGGCAACACGCTGGCTATGGAGTGGGCCAACTCCAGGGAACTGTTGGCTGTAGCTGGTACATTGATCGCTGGTGAGTACCAACGAAAATATTAATATTATGATGAATAACCAGGGGGGTGACCATAAGCTCTTAGAGTAAGGTTATTTTGATATCGCGTAAGTGACAGATGTATACAAGTCATATAAATCTGTCCCTTACACACACTCAAAATAACCTCACTCTAAGAGCTTATGGTCACCCCCCTGGTTATGTCTTGTAACTATCGAGATTGGTTTTACTTAACTGCATAAATAAACTCCCGCCTTTATCCCAGAGTTAGCCATGAAATACAGAATTCTACATGATATAATCCTTACTCGTTTTAATTTGTTTTCTTTCATAAATGTGTACATACACGCACACCGGTTGCAAGATTCTGCCTGTACTATTATTTAGTCTTTGGTTCTGCGTCCGCAGTGAAAAATAGTTTTTCTTAAAACATAGGTGTCGTAAAGTAAATACATTAGAACTGAAACGACCAGTTAGAGCTAAGGATCTAACTATAAACTAACATTTATTTCGCGAGCAACCCTTTTTTTGTTATTGTATGGATACCCTCCGCCCTGGGGCGGACGGATGGGTTTGTCAGACTCTTACGGATTACACACGGTGTTCAAAGTGAGCCACCATTTTTAGGGTTCCGTACCCGAAGGGTCCAAACGGAGCTCTATTGCTGTAACTCACGTGTCCGTCTGTCTGTCTGACCGTCGTATGACATAAAATTCAATCCGATTTTTTTTTAACTGCCCATTGATCTTGAAAATTGGCGATAATGTTTATTATTACGTCTATTTTACTAACAAATAGTAATATATTCTACATTTGGTAAGGAACCCTAAATGTGCGAAGTCCGACACGCACTTGGCCGGTTTTTTGATATCGTGTGAAAATCCTCATTGATGTCCTCTGCCCTCGAGCGGACGGAGGGGTCTGTCAGACTCTTTAACAGACTATCACCACACGGTGTTCAAAGCGAGCAATCATATTAAGCCCGCTTCCAATGGCAATTTTTATTAAGCTTAACAGTGTACCAAAGTCAGCCCTACATACGAAATCAAAAACTACCCACAAGTCGTCACTGCACACCTTTTTGCACGTAATCACCTACACATCGCGTATTCGTCAGCCCGCGCGCCCGCCCTGTATACTTTCTATGAGAACTTGATATTGATATATTGATGTGTTGAGTGAGCCTTTCTATAGGTTTGATAAATGACGCATACGTATTGGGACTGAGGCTTTTCAATACGTTACTATATTTGCGATATTGTGAGTTGCTAAGCTTTGTCAGTCAGCCCTTTTTTATCTATTTAGGTTTATGTTAAAGGTTACGTCATGTCAGTCATATTTGTGTACGTTTGATGGGTCTTTAACATGAGCTTTTTAAGGATCACTAGCAAGATAAGCTACCCAATAGAGTACTGTGTAGGTATGATTTATCAAACGATCAGTTCCCAGCAAAAATAACTGTGATAAACTTATATCTAAAGGATGAGTGACAGCAAAAAAGAAAGAAAAAAGAATAATAATAACAAATCATTTTCATATATAAAAAGTACTCCGTGCTCAACTGCCAACCCTATAATGAGAAGATTCCCACATGAATCACAATCACACTTCAATATAGCGATCTTTCGTAGGCCCACAGACAGCAGTGGATGCCAACATTTTGTCATATTATATCATAAGCTACTTTTTACCATCTACTTGACGTTTACAGAAGCAGATGAGCCGGTGGACTCGCCGCCTTACAAGAACGTGGTCAAGTTCTACTCGGATGTTGGAGCTCTCATCTATACCGTCCCTATACCTTACACGCAGGTCAGTACAATAAATTCAGCGATTTGGCCTAAGACCCAATAGGCCCGGGCCTAGGGCGGCCAGATATTAGGGGCGGCCAATCGTAGTAAAAAATTCACTGATGATAACAATAAATTCAAGGGCGCCAGAAGGGGGGACCCCTCTGGCTTTCAAATAAAGTACACAAAAATATATAAGTCGACAAAGTTTGTTTTTTATGTTTATGAATAGACCAAAAAAAATATTTGAGACGGTTTGCTGAAGATGCAACTCCTTTTTAACTTGTGGAAATTCTCATGGATGGATGGTGTCTGTCAGACTGTAACTGACTAAAACTATACGGTTTTCTGCAGCTACATTAGGCGGGGATTCTTGCGCATTTCATCACGCTCCGGCCAGGTATTAGCCCGCATGAATTCATGCACAACCGTCAACCTTTACGGCAGTATAGACCGTACACACACCCTCATAATGAGTCTTGCCGCCGCTAATTGTGGCACGCATTATAGAAATATAGAGATCTATTTCAATAAAAGTTGGCAAGAAAGTAAATTCATGACAAATCGGCGGGTGGTACAACGGGGCACGGCCTGGAAGAGGAGAGGAGGGTCCGGTGACGGACAGCCGTCATGAGTGCTAACGCGCACGCGTGTTTCCGCCATAAGCGTCACAGGAGGAAACCGTGGAGTTTTAGTGGGTTGGAGTCCCACATAACTACGCTATCTCCCCTAGTGGCGCAGTATGCATGAGCATTTCTCAAAGGTAAAAATAAAATAAATTATGATCCATAGACACACAGTGTAAAGGTCTGGGGCCTTACTCTGTCGTGTCAAAACTGTGAGGGAGAGGCGGAGCTATTCTGGACGAAGAGCACTATTCTTTTTCCTCAGCGGAATCATGATGGCGTTGACACGTTGTAGTATGACCCCTGATCCTTCAATTTAAGCCATGTGTGATGATGATGTGTGACGGTGATGTTTCATATACAGGGTGTAGTCCGCGCTCTGACGTGGGGTCACTGCGCGCGTCGTCTGTTCGTATCAGCGGGCGGCGCGGTGTGCACGGCGCGCGTGTGGCGAGTGGTCGCGCCATTACAGCTACTGGCGCGAGTGAGGGCGGCGCAGGCGCTGCGGGACCCTCGCCTGGCGCCGCGCTTGCCGCTGCCGCCACGTCTGCAACCTGCGCTTGCCAACCTCTTCGCACACACTATACGAGTAAATCTAACACGTTACTAAGAATGGAATGAAATATACCTAATTTTTATTTTAGTAAACTTGTTTTATCTGGTTCTCAAAAGATCAAACTTTTAGTGAATGTTTTTATCACTATCATGCTTTAGATCGTTATGACAAATACGAAAAGCTTGCTGCTCATAAATCTGGCCTTCCAGTGCTTATGAGTTCATGACATGGCTGATGTTTTTTGTATGAGATTTACTACTGAACAGTCATGTGCAGCCCACTTCAGAGCGACAAACTATTATACACATTTTTTTTTTTATTGTTAATAGGCTCGCGCTTGACCACTATCTCACCTGATGGTAATGATGTAATAATGTTTCTTGACTTTACATGCAATGTAAAGAAACTTGAAAGCAAATTCTTTTTCTTCGTTATGGCATAAAATAAGTAAAAATTAGTTAATCAATAAAATTAACATAGTAAATACATTCCATGTACAAAAATAAATGATAAATTTTAAATGAAACTAAAACTCAGCCTTATTAAACCCATCACCCATTCTAGTGCAACGTTCCCGAAACGAACGAGCTCCGTCTGTTCGTGTCGCGCCCCCCGGCGGCGGGCGGACGCCTGCACTGCACCATGCTGCGTCACGACGACGAGGAAGCGGGCGCCTACACCCTGTACCTGGAGCACCTCGGGGGCCTGGTGCCGCTGCTCAAAGGCCGCAGGACGAGCAAGATCAGGCCCGAGTTCGTCATCTTCGATCCTCAGGCTGAAGGTACACAGGTTTAGATTAAGTTCTTGAAAATTTGGTTTCATTACCAGGTTGGGTACACTTTTGCAAAAATACCCTCAGGTAATCAAAATGTTCATAAAAAGTTCTGGACAAAATACTTTCACATCTTATAGTATAACTCATTTTGACATCTTGGTGAGACAGTTTTACCACTACCAAGTTTTTGATAAATATACTGAAAACATAATATTTATAACAACCAAAGATATTTAACAGTAAAACAAAGCCTCTGAATGCCTTACCACCTTTAGCCGTTTCGTGCTGCAGCTGTCGGGTAGATGCCCATAGCCAGAATACGATGCTCTGACCATAGTTTCAAGATCCACAGTCCAACTGCTCGTACGTTAGCATGAAGAACCGCAGTCTCAATGGTCTTACAGCTTTAGATCCGCAAAATATGCAGCTCGCAGTGCCATCGGCTGGGGTGGCATTGCGAGGTCATCGTCTAGATGCGAGTGGAGTCGGCGACTCGTCGAAACGTTGTTTATGAAAATGAAATTCATTAGAAATATTGTGTAAGCTGGAGCAGAAACCCACTTCTGATTTTAGAATCATGAAGGAACTCCATATAAAAGTATCGACATCAACCAGGACAGCAAGCTTGCAATGTCAAGCTGGTTGTTGGTTAATTACTGTGTATCAGAGTTTCTATGTATGTGGTGTGTAAAAGAAGGGTTTTTATGAAGAAAATAACAGAAAGACAAGTGTAGGTATTTATTTCAATTAGGCTTGTCAAATAATACATATTCAAAAGGCTCAGAGAGCTTGCCGCCCGATCGCTAAACTAGTTCTCGCGGAGAAGAAGGGCAAGAAACTCCACGGTAGCTCTTCTATAGTATTTATAGATATCTTTACAATCATATAAATATCGTTTATCACAATAAATATCTTATTCTTTATTGACGATTTCTTTATCTATTCCATTATATGACGAATCTTGTAACATTTCACAAAGTTACATAATCAAAACAACAAGGCTAGCCCTTAAATCACGTGCCAAAAATTTTGTGTAATGATGATGACGTCTCTATTATCCGTTTCCGTATCCAGTGGAGCAAGTTGCAAGCAGCGTGGTGGTGCGAGCCAGCAGCAGCAGCAGCAGCAGTGGCGGCACCGGTAGCTCTTCCAGCGGCGGCGCGGCGTCGCCCCGCGCACCGCGCACCCCGCGCACTCCACGCCATGCGTCACACGCCGCGCACACCTCGTCCTCTGACACCGAGCGGGAGGAAGGTACGTGCGTGCTTGTAGCAGCAGCAGCAGCGGCGCCGGTAGCTCTTCAGCGGCGGCGCGCCCTCGCCCCTCTTTATCATACCCGTGATGAAACCATTTAGAATTGCCAAATTCTAAATGGTGCCATCTTTGATTTTCATTTTTGACAACATGAAAATTGGCAAGATGTTTGCAATTTTAATATGACATCTAAATGCTCTAAACGCCCTGGCGTTCCTTCACTACCACAACGCTTATGAAATATTTTATGACACGAATTCGCTAAGTGGCTTTTGTATATCTTCCCCAATGCGTCATGACCGTTTTTAAGATGTCATCATGAAATTCGTGTTATGGCTGTTTGAAAGAGGCCACATCGCAGTCTGTATTATTTTCTCGCGCAATGTTGATTTTCGATCTATGAGCCTTACGTAAAAATAGGTACACCTAAAAACAGTAAAAATCTTTGATTATCATCAGGTTGTTCCGGGTCACCGCGGCTTCAGCGTCGCCGCCGCGCTCGGGAGAGACGAAAGGTACGAAGCTCCAGTCAGAAGGACGAACCGCCCGACGAACTCGCTTACATTGACTCCTTGCCAGAGGTATGCTAACACATTACTGTACATATAATGGGAAACCACGTAGAGATTTTGATATGGTTTGAATTTGAAAGGTTTTTTGTTTTGAAATTAATTGCTTAACTCTATAGACAACAACCCCTACCCAATTCCCTTCCCTGTAAATTAGAAATTGTTTTATGACAAAAATAAATTAAAATTTAAGGGTATAAACAGCTCATTTATTTGACTGTGTAATGATATATTTTTCACACAAGTTCTTGTTGCAGGACGTACGTTTAGTAGAAGTAACATCTAATATATGGGGAACTAAATTTAAAATGCATGGTTTAGCTAAAAACGTTCCGGCCAACCTCGGGCAAGTCACCTATAAGACCTCCTTGCTTCACTTACAACCGAGGCAGATGACGCTCATGATAACAGAACTCAGGGATGACTATCCCGTCGGTCCAGACCCTAATTTTAACCCAAATATCTTTTCTGAAGATGAAGAGGAAGTATTTCAGCCCAACGACTCCAATGGTTCTCCGTCGCACACTAATAATAATAATAACATCAGAAGGAAGCTAACTCTCAACGAAAAAATTAACAACACTAACAACATCAACCAAAATGAGAGTTACACTACTAATAATAACAATCAGAACAGTCCATCGCTTGCGAGGGCAGAGTCTTACGAAGAGTTTCCTTACATTGATACTACCAATGAGACTGTCAATAATGTACCTGAGAGTGTGTATTCCACGCCTGTTAGGCATGCAAGCCAGCCGGCTGAGAGGAGGGTCAGCAACCCGGCAGGGGTGTCCAACAGACACGCTATATCACCGCTGAGATGCGAAAGCTCAGTACCAACCTTGCAATCGCCAAAGAATGCAGTCGCGCCTACAGACATCATCTTCGAACGCCCCTCCCCGCAAACCGTCACCTGCGGGGGTCGGGGAGACTTCTGCGGAGGAAGAACCGACTACAGCGTACGCGCAGACAACGTCTCACTTAAAGGAAACTTATCGAACTTAGAACAACAGTCTTTCAACCTCAACCTAAGTATTGAACCAAGTCGGCAGGTCACAATCAAAAAGTGCGATAATCACGTCACAGACAACTGTCTTTCAAAGCTACGTAAGAATATCTGCAGCAGAGGTGAATCTGCGTCCTTCGAAATGAACACAAGGATTCTAAAATCACTTTGTAATAAAAATTATGAACATGAAGTGCATCCGGACGCTTTAACCAAACGCGGTGAAACAATCAAGCATTTACAGAAGAGTGAGGACTTGAAGTTTATTGATGAGGAGACTCCGGTTGATACTACAATAAGTAACTTGACTGACAAAGCTCGAGAGGTGACTGGTAAGGTACAGAGAACTACCACCGTAGTGCCCATCAGTCCAGTTTGTGCTACCGTCCCTGTTTATGACACGATGATTCGAAGTTGCAGTGTAGGTTACCTTGATCTAGTAGACCCCCAGGTGTTGCACGCTCAGGTGAGTCTAAGTGCCTTGCGCGGGGAGCCACCCAGGAGGCTTGTGCTTGTCAACAATAAGCGTCACAGAAGGCAGAGGCGTCACGTCCGCGCGAGCGACGCTAAACAGACTGAGTGCACCAAAACACCAAGCTTACGACGATGCGGCAAGTCTAGGAGCCTCGACTCAAGTGAGATGTCTCTGACGGTGGACAAGAGTAAGCGGCAGTCGCGCGTCGATTCCTTGTCACCGAAGACGGACGTGACATCAGCAAACTCGAGTAGCAGGTGTAATAGTACAGGAGGGGAGGATAACAGTGGGACTTCAGCTTCAGAAGGCACGCGGCGGCGGCGCGACTACCCTGTATGCACCGCGTGCCGCCTGGTGTCGCCGTACGACCGGCGCGACGTGGACGCGCGCACGTACGTGTGCGTGGCGTGCAGCTCGCGCGCACCCGCGCCCGCGGCGCCTGCGCCCGCGCCGCCGCCCGCGCGTCTGCACACCGACAGCGACTCCGACTACAGCAAGTATTACAGTTAGTACGATAAGTAGATGCTTTACTTCACCCGCCGTCGAACATTCACCATCGGCGGCGACACCGCTCGTGCAGGTCTCGGGTAACGTTTCGTGTTTCGACGGCTTCCTACTATCCCCGGCTGCACCCCTAAAGGTAGACTTTTATCTTAGTTCGGAGTTCACCAGCCGGTACATGGTCACTAACTCCCGCTCGTTTCGGCTCGCACGGCCACTTGACGCGACACCCACCGGGCTTGACACGCAACACTTACCGCTTCTACTCCGGTAGCCGCCCGCTTCTATAGAACGCATGAAGCTTGTCTAGGAGTCTAGGACGGCACGACTCGGCATGGACACAGGTAGAGAGGACAAAAACTTAAGCCGTAGCTTCAGATAGTATAATATAGTTATTCTGCGGACAGGTTCTTTGGAGCAGTTGGCGTTGCGTTTGCTTGCGTCCCGGTCGTCACGTCGTGCGGATAAGGGGAACAGTGCGTCGGAGGCGAGTAAGGCGGCTGCTCGCGAGTGTAGCTCGGCCCCCGCGTCGCCGCGGCCCCGCCCGGCTCGCTCGCACGGCGCCAACGCGGCGCCCGACTCACCCGCGCCGCACACTCCTCCACGCAAGCACCGGTATTCATCTGCCTCGCCTATCAGGTCAGTTTTAAGAAGGATACTTTACAGGAACTATAAAAATGCTAATTCCAGTTTTCAGTAAACTCTTCGACACCTAAATGAATGATAAAGTCGCACTGTAAAGGCGCGAGCTCGCCGCGCGACCGCGACGCGTGACCGGTGACCGGGACAGGAGATGCGCGACACTTCTTGTCCTTAGGCTTTGTATGGGAGTGAGATAGCGAGCGAGACTGCAACGGGCGACCAAAGGCCGCTAGCCGGTCTCTGAACTTTCACATTTCCTTTTCGATTCCAGTATGTACTTTTCAAACGTCCTTTGAGTATTAATTCATTTCTACCCTTCGCGCATATTGCAGGCAACTGCTGAACTCTCCGCTCCTGAACCGAAAAAGAAATAAGAAGCCGTCCGAAAGCTCCGACGACGAGTATTCGAACGGTGGGTTCCGTGAGGTCAATGGAAGGAATTTCAGAGATCTGGAGAGTTTCCAGAAAGCACAACTCAGGAATAAGGTAATTCTCAACCTGGATTTTGGTAGTATGCAAATAAAGATTGAGACTAGAAGTAATTTATACTTTTTTTTACACAAATTAATGAAAACTAGAGAATACTTCAACTTTATTATCGTCAATAGACTTCTAGACTTCTTCAAGAAGGGCTTTAATAGCCTGAAGAATTATAGGCCCAATTCACTTGTTAGTCATGTCTACAAGTTGTTTTCAAGAGTCATCATGAATCGACTCGCGCGAAGTTTGACGATTTCCAGCGTCCTGAACAAGCCGGATGCCGAAAATGCTTTTGCACCGTAGACCACATACATACGCTGCGGCAGGTTATACAGAAGACCGAAGAGTATAACCTGGCGCACTGCTGTCTCTGCTTAGCGTTTGTGGACTACGAAACAGCCTTCGATTCGATCGAGACTTGGGCTGTACTGCAGTCACTCGAACGTTGCCAGATTGACCAAACTTCGGAACCAACACTTCTGCAGCGAGGTGTGAGATTGGGCCGAAACTGTTCACTGCAGCACTGGAGGATGTCTTCAAGGTTCTGAACTGGAGGCGGCTAGAAATCAATGTAAATAAGGACTTCATCACCCACCGTCGGTTTGCCGACGACAGAGTGGAATGCTCGATGACCTCAGTAGAGCTTCTGAAAACTTCCGACTGGTTTTTAAAATGAACAGATACAAAACCACGGTCATGTAAAATGTCCATGTTACACCCACTCCTATCAAGATGGAAGAGTCTACACTGGAAGTTGTTGACATGACCTGGGACAAACGGTCCAGATAGGTAGCTTTAACTTCGAGAATGATGTGGTCGAATAAATATGAGTTTAAAAAGATATATATAAAGGTCATCCGTCGAAGTCCGACCCGACTGGGCAGCGTTCGGGAAGTTGCGTGGAGTATATCTCCTCGTCTAACATACCACATGTTTCAAGTATCAAGACGAAAGTAAGACCAGTATGTGTTGCCAGTGATGAGTGTGATGACTTACGGAACTGAGACGAGGTCGCTCTCAATAGGTCCTCATCAGAAGGACTGACGGAGACTCCGAAATGATCATCGACTTAAGTCATTGATTACACAATCTGACATACTGAACTTTGATCTAGCACAGGGGTCACCTAATGGCGGACCGCGGTCCAGACCCAGGCGCCGAACTATTTTGTATGGACCTTAAGTAAACAATATAATTTGAAAAAATAAAATAGAGAATGTCGACAAGGTCCTCCAACACATTTAACTCAAAGAAGCTACAAATATTTTCAGGAGTAATAAAGCTACTTTTCAGGTGGAAATGATCGATACAGTAATACAGTTTTAAAACACAAAAGTGCGAAAGTTTCTTGTCAAGAGTTTTGGATACAATTTGTGTGTGGTAATAAATATCCAGAACCAAAAAAATTGCCATAAAACTGAACTTTTCTTGGGCCAACATAATTATGTTTTTGAAGTTTCCAAGATGACCATTCGTAGGAGGGGGGGAATTTGGCTTTAAACCTTACGGACCACGACGTTCATATTATTGTTAAAAAACGGATATTAAATTAAAGTAATTGGTGGCCATTTTAGACGTCATTATCTCATAATAATAATTTTCCAGCTGAAGCGCGCAGGCGGTATAGTAACAGCCACAAGCTCTAGCAGCGACAGTCGCACCAGCAGCGGCCGGCGCCAGCTGGTCATGCACAACAAGGCGCCCATGTGGAACGAGAACAGCCAGGTGTACCAGCTCGACTTCGGCGGCAGAGTCACGCAGGAGTCCGCCAAGAACTTCCAAATCGAATATCATGGAAAACAGGTGAGCTTTTTTCTTTCGGTATTTAAAGTGTAATCAAATTAGTATTTTTATAAGCTTCCAAATATATGTACAGCAATCAACAGCACATCGTTGCCAATTATAGGCGCGTGAAAGTGGACTTGAATGTCGTTGACTTAAAGTTTAAGTTGCAATAGTTAACGCACAATTTGACCACCCCCATAGATATAATAAACAAGGAGATATGCCAGGTAGACGAAAATATATCGGAAACCTGTTTCTTCTCCAGTTTGCCCCTACCACACGGCAACTAAAACACATGCAGTTCAGTAAAAACAATAGAAACGCAGTTGCGCACAGACCCGCATTTCTTAAATCAGAACGTACTACGCAATCAATTATATACCTTATCCCAACAAACACAGCGTGTATTTACATGCACCGTACAACAAACTCATCGCAAGAAGCAGCGGCCGTACTACGCGATGTATCCGCTTAAAAATATATCGTTTTGTGATTTTACATTGCTTGTCGTTCATCTAACTAACCTGTCAACTGTCAACACGCGTAGGTGCTCTGTTGGAGAAAAAGTGACTTTAGTGCGTAAGCCCCTAACGACAAAGCTCATAGAAATGCTCTTAAATTCTATGCATAGGAACATGGAACATTAACGGCCTTGCGCCTAACAAAAGCGACGTGGATTTACTCCTGAAGTGCCACAACATCGATAAACTACTGTTAATATCAGAAACCCACTTTACCAGTAGAAGTGCAATAACGATACCTAGATATAACATTTATACAACTACTACAAACTACAAACCACCCCGACGGCACTGCCCACGAAGGTACTGCTGTTATTATTAAGACTTCAGTGAAACACCACCAGCTTGCCAGCTGTCAAACAGAGCATATTCAAGCGACAACGTTAAGCGTGGATGATAAAAATTGAAAATTCAATATCTCATCAATTTACTGTCCACCAAAGCATAAAATCAAAAAACACCAAGTCTCACATTATATTTCCACGCTTGGGGAAAGATTTATAGCTGGAGATGACTGGAACGCTAAGCACACATTTTGGTGATCAAGATTACAATCAAGACATAATAATATCACAAGAGGAAGATAGTTTAAAAAATGTGTGGACAGACACTCTCTACGCACCATGTGTACAGCCGAAACGACACATTGGCCAAGTGATCCAAATAGACTACCAGACCTGATAGACTTTTTTGTAACAGCAGGTCTCTCTAAGTTTTATTTCAAGGTAGAATCGTGCCTGGATGGCTCTTCAAACCACATTCTGGTTTTACTTAATATACCTGTAACCTCTCTGTTCTGCATCATGAAACCAATCCGAAATTGTACAACAAGTTCACTGACTGGGACTTTTTTAAAGAAGAAATAGATTTTAAAATACGCTTAAGAACTAAAGAGGACATTGAATCAGCAACTCAACACTTTCAAACACAATGCAGAATGCGTGCTGGCGATCAACTCCAGACATCTTGAAGTCACGTTCTCACCCTACTATTCCCGAGCAAATAAGTATGAAGATCAAGGAAAAGCGACGATTGCGACGAGCCTGGCAGACGTCTAGAGCTAGAGAGGATAAGACTGCTCTGAACAAGGCGATTGTAGACCTTAAGAACGCTTTTGACGATGCTGAGAATTCAACTATAAAAGCTCAATTGAAATCTCTGACAGCCAGAAAAGCTACTGATTATTCTCTTTGGAAGGCTACCAGTGGCATGAATCGGCCCCAATGTCCCAAAAACACCAATTAAAATTGATGATGGACTATGGGCGAGAACTAGCAAGCAGAAAGCAGATGCTTTCGCTACGCACTAAGAGAAAGTCTTCACACCAATCGAGGCAGAGTCCGGGTCTGACGATTCACATATTGAAGCCATATTAAATCAACCCTACCAACTTGATCTACCTATCCGACCTAAAACACCCAAGGAAGTATTTCGGCAGATAATTAAACTTGATGGCAAATAGCTGCAGGCTTTGATCTTATCACTAAGGAAGTGCTAATCCAACTAACGAAGAAAGGTATTGTATTCCTAACGGAGAGTGCCGCTAACAATAGTATACCATAGTGCCCGGCACGTAAGTTGGCAAGGTTTTGTGTAGTGGGGGTAAGTTCGTGCATATTCCGCGAGACCAACCACCATATAGAGCGAACAGAACGTGGACGTGGCACGAGTGGTCAGTCGATCCCTGTGTCAACTGACCAACCTCGCTCGGAACGGTCCTAAACGTTCCCCGCGCCCCACTTCACTACCAAAGATATATATAAAAACGACTTCTGCGCATCTAACCACTCTTGCCAACTTATTATATGAACCAAATACGTTCCAGAATTATGGAAAGTTTCTCAAATAGTGATGATCCATAAACAAGGCATAACAGAGCACATATAGACCCATCAGTTTACTCCTCGTAACATCTAAGGTATTCGAAAAGCTTTTGTTAAATAGAATGATGCCACAATTACTCCAAAGGTCTGTCATACCTGACCACCTATTTGGTTTTCGGCAGAAACACGTCCACAAGATCTTTGACAAAATAAGTATGTAACCTTTGGGTATGCAGACGACAGCACTGTTGCTGAGAGGTACGTGTCTGACGCACGTGCTACTGGGCCTCCGATCCGCTCACCGGGAGGCCCATGGTTGAGCGTTTGAACCTGTTCTTGAAGGCATTCTCCGAATGGGGCGATGTCAATCTGGTCAGTTTCAATGCTGCTAAGACCCAGGCGTGTCTTTTTTCCACAAAAAGGAGCTAATTCTATCCGGCTCCTTCTTGCCGGGGTGTGACCGTTCCGATAACGACCATCTTGAGCTTCTTGGCATTTTCTCTCTCTCTCTCTCGATTCGACTTTGGTCCATACATTGAGGCAAATGCTCAGCTGGCTGCCAAAAAGTTGGGGATCCTTGCGAAGGTGAGACGGTACTTCACGCCAGAACAGCTGCTTAACTTTTACCAAGCGTAAGTTCGATCATGTATTGAGTACTGTTTTCATCTCTGGGAAAGATCAGCCAAAAACTTGAGTCGCTAGAAAAGCCAAGAGGCTCATGGGCATTGAGAAACTGGTCGAGTCAAGACTCCAGAGTCTTGAACATCGTCGCCGTTTTTCCAGCCTGTCAATTTTTTATCAGTTACATTTCGGAGAGTGTGCGATGGAACTGCACAATTTGATTCCGCCTAGCCCGTTCCATCATCGGACTACAAGACGAATGGGGATGCGTTATCGGTATATGGTGGACATCCCACCCGTACGCACAAAGCGTTTTGGGAATACTTTTAATGTGCGTACAGCTAAGGAGTGGAATTCCCAGCCGGAGTCTGTATTTCCTAATAGAAAACCTGGCAGTCTTCAATTCAAGAGTGAATAGGTTACTTCTAAGCCAGCGTACCCCATCGTCAACCACATAATCGCTTACCATCAGTTGAGATAATGGTCAAACGAGAGCCAATCAATAATAACAAAAACAACAAAAAACATAAGATTCGCTAATGCCCATTGGTTTTAGATATATAAGCCAAACAAAATTATAAAGAAAAAATAAATTACAAATATGAAAAACCCTCGTTTATAGCAGATTATTTTATTTACCAAGTAGTAGACACGCTTCAATCAACAATCTATAGAAACACTTAATATATATATATATATATACTAGCACTTCGCCCGCGACTTCGTTCGCTTGATTTCGTTTATCCTATAAATGACTTTTATGTGCAGTTAGTGAAGGCGACTAAAAATAAGCTATTATTAAATCTATAAAAATAGGGTATCGTAGATATACAGGGTTTAATGGTTTGGGACGAATCGTTATTTGACTTAAATAAGAATAAATTTTAGGTTACTGCCACAAAGTAAAATTCTCCCCTAAAAACTTATTAACCCCATTTTGCCCCGTTGAAGCTAGAGTTTTGAACAACCCAAATATGATATTCACTCTTTTCTTCTCTTTCTATTTTTCGTAGTTCGTTCTTAGCAAGATTCCGCAGTAAGATTCCTCAAAAAAACTTTAACACCCCTTAACTCTAACTAAGGGGTAGTTTTAAAAACGTTTTATGTAAATTTCAATTATTTACTTTATCCCCAAGGAATTATTTTTTCTTACAAACTTCCAACCCCATTTTTACCCCCTTAGGGGTGGAATTTCCAAAAAACCTTTCTTATCGGATGCCTACGTCATAGAAAGAACACACCCTCTAAGTTTCAGGTCTCTACGATCAGCGGTTTAGGCTGTGCGTTGATCCGTCAGTCAGTCATTCAGGACAAAGCATTTTATATGTATAGATAATGACAAGATATCTTGCAAAAAAAACAGATTCAAATGCGAATAACTTTTGAACGGCTGAACCGATTTAATTCAATCATAGCTAAGAACACTTTGGACAAAGTCAGCATCCAAACAAAAAAAAAATTAAGTCAAATCGGTTCATCCGTCTAGGAGCTATGATGTTTATTACACAGATAAACAGCAACACACGACAAACTTATAACACCCCTCTTTTTCCGTCGGCGGATAAAAAGTACATACCTACTAATTTTTAATATACGAAAATTATGAAGGAAAGTATTGTGATTAGTACTAAAGACTAATTTGTTACAAAACTTGCATTTTTCTATATTTGTTTTATTTTTATTTGTTGTTTTGTGTGTTTAGACAAATGTAAACTATTTTATTTCACATTCCTAGTGATAATTGCTTATCCTGTAAAATTCTCTATGATTTATTCCAAAACTAATCGAAATCGACCAATCACATGCGAGATGAAAGATGCGATGTGGCTTTCTGCCTATGTGATTGGTCGATTTTTCATACTCTTTGCCCGTTGCTCTTTTCGAATTCATAACGCAATAAGGCTGCAGGTTCTCCAGAAACAGGAACCGGATGCGGTTCTGCATATATATCACCGACACGCCAGCTTCTTACCGGTTCTCCTGTTTTTTTTATTTCTAAAAATGGCCTATGACCTTTAGTCATAGGCCATTTTTAGAAATTTTCGGATCAAGAGTCAGGCATATATTGAGCTATTTTTTCGAACGTAAACTAATGATTAATATTACTTTGAATTTTTCAGGTAATGCAATTTGGGCGTATCGATGGCAACGCCTACACTCTGGACTTTCAGTACCCCTTCTCAGCTCTACAGGCCTTCGCGGTCGCCCTGGCCAACGTCACTCAACGTCTGAAGTAATCTCCATCCTAACTTATGATAGCCGCACGGCTTCTTATAGCCACGTGGTTTTTATAGTCGCGCGGCTTAGTCACATGGTTATTACAGCCACGCTGTTCTTGCAGAGCCGT